>CM061142.1:427233718-429633718 GCA_030789695.1 Scilla litardierei
GGTTTCCAGAAACGGGGCTGTTGTATTTTTTATGTTTTTTCTCTCTTGCGACGGCTGTAATTTTCTAGTTATTTGTAAGTGTTCCGATCTTTACCAAACTTTGATATTATCTTAATTGCATTACTACTATTGCATTTCAATCGCCTGATTATGTTTTTAACGGTCGATTTTCATTTAGATTGCTTTTTAGCTAATATGTGTGAGTAGTTTCCCAATCTGGGATTTTGGTGGAAACCCCTTCGTGGGTTCTCCCTGATACGTTCATAGGACTAGGAAATCGATAGGTAATAGGAATCTATCGGTTACGTGGGGTGTTTCATTGTCATTGGCGGGAAAAAGACCGCCTTTGACCGTTGGGCCAAGGGGGAATAAACTTGGCGGTTGACTCCCTAGCCATAACTCATGCCCTTAGCATAGACATCGAATCCTAGCGCGCGGGAGCGGCAGGATGAGATGTTGGGAGTTATCATTGCGAACTTAGTGCTCTCGGAGTCGGTCAATGTTAATGGACATGGGAATGCCCACTGACCGAACCTGGGAAGTCCGGCGTATCATCCTGTGCACCGACCGGAATATCGGGCCCATGGGACGCTTGTATCACTCATAGAGGCAACGTCTCACCAATAGACTCTAATTTTGATAGTTATCCTATCCGTCGGCCGTGTTAGCGAGAATCACATGATAGGGTGGAAACCGAAGTCCTAGATTTCCTTTATTATTGTTTAACCCCTTACCTACCATTCATGACAAACCATCATTTGATTCGGGCTAGCTCACCCCTAGGGTGAATCCGGTCCTTTCTGACACAAGCACAACCACGCCTCCCTGTGTTCGACCCCCAAGCCACTCTATAACACCATGCGCTTGCAGTTATAAATATTTAAATCTCACGCTCCCAATCCAATATTGCACTCTTATGATCACGAAAACCGTGGGGACGTCAAGCTTTATGGCGCCGTTGCCGGGGAGGCAACGTGCTTGTTATTTTTGGATCTTTTGAACCCTTGAGTCTAGCTCACATCCCTATCTCGTGATAATTTTCACATTCTTTTTTTTCATTTTTATTTTTTTATTTTTATTTTCTATTTTTATCTGTTTCTATCCCACTTTTGCTTCACGGGTGTTTGTTGCTTTTCATGCACATGAGTTCAAGGAGTCTCGACGACTTGATTCCTATTGATCCGGAGATAAACGCCACCCTGAGGCGTCTTGCCTCAGAGAAGAGAAGAAGAGAAGAGTCCGAAGCCATGGGGGAGAACACCCCACCTCACAAGTCCATGCTGGAATACTCGATGCCATCCATTGAGTCCACCTCCGCCATCCGACCTCCTGCTATTACGGCGCAAAGTTTCGAGCTTAATCCGTCTTTGGTGACGTGGATCCAGCAGGATCAATTATCTGGGGTGCTCATGGAGAGCCCCATCGAACATCTGGACTACTTCCTCGAGAAATGTGACACCTTCCGAATAAATGGTGTCACGGCTAAAGCAATCCGTCTGAAGTTATTCCCCTTCTCTCTGCGGGATAAGGCCAAGCAGTGGCTAAGGGGAAAGGACCCAAACACTTTCAACACTTGGGAGAAGCTTTCAAATGCATTCTTGATGAAGTTCATTCTTCCAGGGAAGACCATGAAGCTGAGGAGTGAGATCTCCTCCTTCTCCCAGGCCAGCCACGAGTCCCTGCATGAAGCTTGGATGAGATACAAAGAAATGCAGCGGAGATGCCCTCATCACGAGCTTCCGAAGTGGCAGATAATTAATCTGTTCTATAATGGACTGATGGATATTTATAATCTTCGATGGATGCGGCGGCTGGGGGGTCCTTAATGTCTAGAAGCGAGGAAGATGTCGGGAACATTTTAGAAAACATGGCATCGAACAATGAGCGGTGGTGTGACGAGAGAGCCTCACCTAGATCTGGGGGTATCCAAAGGGTTGAGGACGTCGACAAATTATCCAGCAAGTTTGACTTGCTGTCGACCCAGATCTCAGCACTGATGGTAGGAGCCGGTGGTGCCGGTACATAACATATTGCGGCGGTGGAATCTGAAGTTATTGGAGACTTCGAGGGTGGTGACACCTCACCTCCGTTGGACCAAGCAAGCGCACTATTCTACAATCCTACGAGGAACGCGTCGTACCCTCCACGGACTAGCTCCAACCCGGCATACTCTCCAAATAACCGGAACCACCCTAACCTTAGCTACTGGGCACCATATCAGTAGCCGCCGCCTCAGCAGTAGCAACAACAGATATATCAGCCGGCTAGGCCTCGGCAATAGCAGTTTCAGCCGTAACAACAATTTCAATAGCAGCAGCCTCCACAACAGTATCAGCAGTACCCCCAAGGAACCAGTAGCCCATTCAGCAGCAGCAGTATGGCAAACAGAGGGCCATCTCTCCGGTTGAGTCCCTCTTGACTCAATACATTACCAACCAGGAGAAGATCAATTTGAAGCTAGAGATGGGTCAGCGGGCTCTCACTGACCAAGTAACCCAGCTGGGGTTACAGGTGGCAAACATTCAATGGTCACAAAATCTATTGCCGCCACAACCGAAAGTGAACCCAAGGGGAGAAAATCAGACTTTGGCACTCACGCACGAGAATGCGAATGTGTCCGCTATCGTATTAAGAAGCAGGACACAAGTCCCCACAAGAGTGCCCACCAAGGAACCGGAAACATCGTTAGTCGTAGAGCGACCAATTGAAAAATACAATGACAACGGTACTTTGTCGCCAAAGACTACGACTCCGGAGGGAATCCATGAAGAGGAGAAGAAGAAGAACGAGGAAGGGAGCCTCAAAGTGTTCAAGCCCGTTGTGCCGTTTCCACAACGGCTTGCCCAAGCCAAGATTGATGAAAGTATGGCAAATTCTTTGCCATGGTCAAGGATCTAAGCTTGCAAATCCCCTTCATTGAAGCTATCGAGACGATTCCCTCCTACGCCAAATTTCTAAAGGATTTGGTGACAAGAGGGTCCAGAAAGGAGAAGGTCATATTAACGACGGAATGCAGCGCTCTCATTCAGAGAGCAAATCCGCCTAAGCTTAAAGACCCGGGGAGCTTCTCTATCCCTTGTGCGATCGGAGAGGTAAAGATCCATTACGCGCTCGTCGATCTTGGGGTGAGTGTCAGTTTAATGCCCCTGTCACTATATAAGAGGATAGGGATGGGTGACCTGGAGCCCACCGGTATGACCCTACAGCTTGCAGACAGATCGGTCAAATATCTGGTGGGGGTTGTAGATGACATGCCAGTCAACGTAAGTGGGGGTGCATGTGCCAGTGGACTTCGTTGTCATGGACTTGCCTGAAGATTCGTATACCCCCATCATCCTTGGATGGCCTTTCATGGCCACTGCCGGCGTTTTAATAGATGTGAAGAACGGGAAGCTTTCCCTTAACGTCGGCAACGAAAAAGTCGAGTTTGACTTGGGGTTGTCAATGAAGCACCCTAACCCCCCGGATGATCCAGGGTGCAATATGCTGGAGTTTGAAGAAGTGAGAGTTGTGGAAGCCATGGCCTGGGAAATTCTTTCAAGAAATCCCCCCCGATAGCTTCGGGGACTTAGAAGAACATGTCGGCCCGGAGAAAGGTAATGTTACTGGGAAAATGGATGCTGCACATACGGTCCCTCCCGGATTTCAAAAAGCTCCTCCGACGAGGAGGAATGGGAAAGAGCCCATGGGGCTCACCGGAGACGAGATCCGAATCCTGAAAAGAGTAGCGGTAGACGCCAATATAAGGGAGAAGCCTCCGGATTCCATCAACGGAGGGAGGGTCATTGAGCAAGTCTTCTTGTCACCACCGACGACGCCAAAAGCCACCAACTCCGAATCTGAAGCGATGCCGATCTTAGGGCATCACCCCCGTTCGCTTTAAATATCATCTACGGGCGTCGAGCAAACGACGTAACAAAAGCGCTTCATGGGAGGCAACCTATGCTCTAAACTTTTATCTTTGTTTTTGGGTTTATTTTCAGATTTATTTTTCTTATTTTAATAAATAAATCCAGCCGCGGAAACTTCCGTCGAGAGATTAAGGCATTAATGAATTTTTGCAGAAAACAAGGCCTCACCCGATCGGGTGATTATATTCAACCGATCGGGTGAGACGTATCAGACAATGGCCGTATCTGTTCTCCAACGAACCGGTCGGATGAAGCAAGCTGAGATCAGGAGGCAGATCGGGTGAGCGGGGCTGAAGTCTCGGAAAATTTTGGGATTTGATCAACCGATCGGTTGATACGAAGCGTGGCCGTGTGATTGACCGGGTGAAAAGTCACAGTACTCTCGGGAAGATTTGGAAAGCGGTCAAGCGATCGGGTGAAAACTCACCCGATTGGTTCACTTGTAGCTGTTGGCCGACTGAAAATTTTCAAAACTTGGCAAACCGATCGGGTGAACCCTCACTTGATCGGTTTGTTTTTGCCCCTATATAAATTCCAGTTCGCAAGATTTCAACCACCCGACCCCCAAACTCCCATTCGTGCATTCTCTCCTCCTCCATCTGCCGAATCGATCTCCTCCATCTACCCCACTACCCCTAAGTCCTCATCCTCACTCATTCCCATACTACCCCACCATCAACACCCTTCCCATCAACAACATTCACTCACCAAACGTCCAAACCCTAACCCTAGCCCCCAAATTTTTGAAAATTTCAATTCTTGTCGGATCAGCGAGCGGCTGCTGCCCAAATTGCTTCCTTATTCTGCGTGGGGTATTTCGGGTGCTTGATCTTACAACGTTGATGGGTAACTGACCGACGTCCCGTTTACGGTATGGGCGCGGTGTCGTTTTACCGCAAGTGCACGGTTAGTATAGGGTGCGGGTTTATCGAACTCAGGGAGGTGGATGGCTTGAGTGGGTACTAGCCTCGCCTAGGTTGTGTGCTAGCTACGCGGATGATATGGGTGAAGTGTAGAAATATAGAGAAGAAATAAAAAGACACGAAATGAATCCCTGCTAACATGGGCTAGAGCACTCATGACACTTGGCATTTGACTTGACCCATGGTGAGACATTGCCCCAAAAGGTGGTACCTAGCGTCCATGGCCCGATATTCCGATCGGTGCCAAGCACGCTAGGCCTACCCGGTTCCGGACGGTGGGCATCCCATGTCCATTAACACCTTCCGCAACCGGGAGCATTAAGGCCACAATGATATCTCCTAACACATCGTCCAAGCCGCTCCCATGCGCGAGGACTCGATGTCAACGCTCGGGGCGTGAGCTATGGCTAGGGATTCAACCGCCAAGTTTATTCCCCCTTGGTCCGACGGTCAGAGGCGGTCTTTCTCCCGCCAATGACAATGAAACACCCCCGCGTAACCCTAATGGCCAAATAGGTCAAATGTGATTTCTAGCAATACATCGAAGCGGATCTTGACAGGACAAGCACCAGACCCCAATCCCCAACACATCTAATGTGTTACCATACGAATTGGACCCAGATTGCTAGAAATCCCCATTGACGCATTTCATCGAACACATGCCATGCAACCAAGTCAAATGAAACAACCAAGCATCAATCGTACCCTAACCCGTATTAGGGTTCATCAATACTACTCCATGATGAAAAACATATAAACAAACAACACAAAAGACATACAAACATTCATCATGAAGCAAAAGAAATACAACATAAAAAATGGAGAACAAGAGAACGAAATACTTATCTTGATTTTGAACCTCCAATCCAATACAAGACTTATTACAAGAGAAAACCTAATCTAAACTAATCTAAACTCACAAGAGAAAGGGGCAAAAAGCCCTAAAAAAACTGAAGAAGAACAAGAAGAAGATGCCCTAAAAGTCGGCCAGCATTGGGTATTTATAGCCCCCATTCCGAGCCCTAACGGATCGGGTCCAAAACCACAGGAAAAACGCCACCCGATCGGTTGACAAGTCAACCGATCGGGTGATCTGTTACAAATAATAAACAGAAAACGACAGAGCTTCACCCGGTCAGATGAACCGGTCGGTTGAGTTCTTGGGGTGACCGGTTGGATCATGGTGCCATCGGGTGAAGAGGTCGGTTGGATGCCCGTGTCTTGGCTCCTCAGAATCAGCTATAGATGAACCGATCGGGTGAGAGTCACCCGATCGGTTGGCATTTGGCTCGAAAAGACAGAGAAACGGCCGCAATGAACCGGCCTGAGAACCGGTCGGGTGACATCCGCTTGAGCTCTAGCTGAGACCGGGTGGTGCACACGTGCATCACCCGATCGGTTGACTTTGTTCAACCGATCGGGTGAGGGGCTGAATGATGCAATCATCGTCGTTTGACCCCCTGGGTCACGCGTGACTCTTCCCGTTGCGCCGGGGACTTGTGATATCGTTGTTTTTATGTCCAAAATGCTAGAAATTCATGCAAAATAACAAAAACACAGAAAAGTGAAAGAAAACAAGAAAATACAAGAAAACAAATAAAAGACGACGAAAAATACGGAGAAACACGGAAGAAAACACGCGCAAATATATGAAATATAAACGCACGTCAAAATCCCCCAAGCTGAACTCTTCCTCGTCCTCGAGGAAGACGAGTGAGAGTAGGAGCTCGGAGGGAGAAAATAGAGAGAAGGAGAGAAAAAGAGACTCTATATCCTAGATCGCCCATAAGGGCCAACAAAATCAAACACGTCACACGAAGCAAGCATACGATAAAACACAACACTAAACCAAGGAATGTGAGTCCAAACAAGTGCCGTGGGCCCACGCGGTGAAGCGCGAGTGAGCGTGGTCGTGTGGTAGCAAACGGTATCACTATCTACATTGTGCAATAAAGCTCCATATACACATACCCAAAGAAAGACCCAAATATCGATTCAATTTGAAATTGCGGTGAATATTAGCTCAAGCATGCATGAGAAGAGTATAAGAATAGAAGCGTATCATGCATCGGGGACTCCACAGCTAGGGACTAGGAAATCACCACACTATAGCCTAGGTAATCGCTAGAAGGTCCCTATGCCAAGTGTTTTCGAAAACGATGGAGGTTGAGAAGATGTGGAGTAGAACACTCGGTGCAAATTCTCGCCTTCCCGTTATTCACGGCAAGTAGGAAAATATTCACACTGGAATTTTTTTTGGGTTTTGGGTATTTGTATTTATTTTTTTTCTTTTCTTTTCATTTCTCACCTTTTTGGGGTTTTCTTTTCTTTTCTCCTTTTTTTGGATTTTTGGGAATTGGGATATTTACATGTGTACTCTCCCAAGTAGGAGAACGGTACACGACGAGGGGATTTGCACCAAGTAAAATAAAAAATGAAATCGGATTCTAAACACTTGGACAAAGGAGATATTTCTCGCTAATCAGAGCATAGGCTAAATGGGTTATCCTAGTCCTTATTTGTGGAATCCTGACACATGCGAATTGAAATATACGATATAAATATAGCATGCATATAGAAGCAGATAATAGAAGCAAATACCGCATAATCAAATCGAAGCATGATAATCTAGGGGTCAACCAAGGATAGGTATATAAAACATAATCACAAGGTAGAAGCACACCAAACAGCTAGGCACGACGCACGACTCACAAAAAGCTAAGTGGACCCGCGATGCATGAAATGCAAGAGGACTTGATATCCTAGGGTTAGTGAATGTGATTATCGAAGCTGTGCAAGGTGCGCGTGTGATATTCGTGGCAATTCATCATAGGGTTCATCTCTAGGAGAAAGAGATAAAAAGAAGAAAAGAAAAAGAAAAAAAGAAAAACACGGAGAACAACGACTCAAATAACGAAGAAAAAGAGACAAATGACGCACGAAGTGTGACTCCCCCAAGCTGAAACTTGCATTGTCCTCAATGCAATAGTAGTAAATACGGGAAGGCAATGAAAATTGGGGGGGGGGGTGCACGGACACAAAAAATGAAAAACCTGAAAAACACACGAACGAAACTGGAAAATAAAGAGAAAGAAACATACAAAATAAAAGATATAAAACACAACGAAGGACTCAAAGACACAAACACACGACAATGACACACGAAAACATGCACACAAAAGTCGATTTCCCCCTAGCTGAACGTGACAATGCTAGCAAAATGATATGACCAATGGGGATGTAGAGATATGCTAGGGGGAAAATCGGAAAAGAAAGAAATCAGAATGCAGGAGAGACAGTCTGCTCGTTCTCCTCAGAAGAGGATGTGTGGTGAAATGATAGAAGGGCACGGCATGATGGGTTATTATGATGCAAAAGCAAATCCTAGATACGCTCCCCTTGCTAATGAGAGGAGACGAGATTATTCAAATCTAAACTAGAAAGCGGTAAATTTTTACACTACTGGATTTAGATACACATGAGCATAGGCGGATCCAAGATCTGAAGTGGGGCAGGTAGCTGCTCTAACTGCTCCTTCTGTGGCTCCGTCAGAAGCGATGTGCCACGTGTGCCAATGGACCCAAGCAATGCACCTCCAAGCATCCCTCGTAGGTGTCCACCTGTGACCTGTAAAGGACGAGGTGCATTAGTCCATGGCAAGAAATTATTTCCCAAAATAAATGTATCCCAGAGATAGTCGTCGGTAAATGATGGTAAAATATATGAAATGTGGCAACAGTCCCTGGAAATGGTATGCTATCCTCTGTGCTAGCGACGATCAAATCCCCGCTCTCCATGTTAAGTTGCTCTCCAGGTGGTGACACACCGCAGCATACCTCAAGGGAAGTCGATCTTGTGTCCTGCGAGAGATATGGTGTGTCAAAAATATATAAGTCTAAAGGAATAGGACGTGAAAAGCGAGACTTAAATGTGGAGTGAGAGTGAGTATGAAAATCTCCCTTAATAGGGGCAATATGCTCAAGTAGATGCTCAGCCGCAGAAGAAGTGGAGCGTGACGGTAGAGGTAGATGTGGCTCGGGCTCCATGAAGTGGACGATCGTATCCAAGCCCTCATGCACGTCCTCCTCGATGATATGCTCATACTCTACCATCTGCCCGATGTCCTGAATGACATCCTCGTGGTTGGCCACAGACCAAGGAAGAAGCTGAGACAAAGATGGCTGTGGAGGTGGATGTAGAGCGGACCCCTCGTATGTGGTCATGGTGTCCTCGTCCTCACGCACATCCTCCTCGCCGGTATGCATAATCTCTGTAAACTTCTCAATGCTCTCATAGGACTCATGTGGGGTATCCAAATCAAGACAAGAAATCTCTCCCGCAGATCCTAGATAAATCTCCCCATCCTCACTATCATCATCAAAAATGCTTCGTCATCCAAGTGGTAGTGATGGAAAAATGGGGTATCGGCTTGAGATGTATCTATGGTGGCCGATGGCATGGTGGTCTCAACCATGAAAGTGGGTATATCCTCTCCTTCATCCCCTCTCCTTGGTGTAGGCCCGATGATTGGTACCATTAAGTTTTGTAATATTTGGCCTTGGTTAAACATGGCACTTTCAAGGAGAGACACGAGGCTTGATTCTTCTTGTGTTTGTAGAGGGGTATAAGTTTGAGGAAATGGATGGGAGGTGTTTGGGCTAAGGTTGTGGGAAAATGTTTGGCCTTGGAGTGGGGGGAGGCTCTCAAGCGTAAATGGGCAATCATAATACATGTGCCCCACCATCCCACAAGTCTCACAAACCACAACTGAATAAGGATCGTATCCTCCCATCTGAGCATCGAAATTTGATCTCCACATGGTTACACCAAAGATACCTGGACAACAAAAATAAGAAAACTAGAGAGGAGCGTCAATAGTACAAGAGAATAACAAAAAGATAATATAATGGTGGGAGAAAAATTTCTTGGTTATTGAATATTATTTTTTTTAATAAAAAAAAGAAAAAGAAATTTTTTTTCGTTTTTTGTTTTTATGCGTAGTCTAACGAACCCAAGCTAAGCTAATATCAAACCGAACGCCTCCCCGGTAATGGCGCCAAAAACTTGACCGGCGCCCCGTTTACGGTATGGGCGCGTTGTCGTTTTACCGCAAGTGCACGGTTAGTGTAGGGTGCGGGTTTATCGAACTCAGGGAGGTGGATGGCTTGAGTGGGTACTAGCCTCGCCTAGGTTGTGTGCTAGCTATGCGGATGATATGGGTGAAGTGTAGAAATATAGAGAAGAAATAAAAAGACACGAAATGAATCCCCGCTAACACGGGCTAGAGCACTCATGACACTTGTCATTTCACTTGACCCAGGGTGAGACATTGCCCCAAAAGGTGGTACCTAGCGTCCATGGCCCGATATTCCGGTCGGTGCCAAGCACGCTAGGTCTACCCGGTTTCGGACGGTGGGCATTCCCATGTCCATTAACACCTTCCGCAACCGGGAGCATTAAGGCCACAATGATATCTCCCAACACTTCGTCCAAGCCGCTCCCGCGCGCGAGGACTCGATGTCAACGCTCGGGGCGTGAGCTATGGCTAGGGAGTCAACCGCCAAGTTTATTCCCGCTTGGCCCGACGGTCAGAGGCGGTCTTTCTCCCGCCAATGACAATGAAACACCCCCGCGTAACCCTAATGGCCAAATAGGTCAAATGTGATTTCTAGCAATACATCGAAGCGGATCTTGATATGACAAGCACCGGACCCCAATCCCCAACACATCTAGTGTGTTGCCATACGAATTGGACCCAGATTGCTAGAAATCCCCATTGACGCATTTCATCGAACACATGCCATGCAACCAAGTCAAATGAAACAACCAAGCATCAATCGTACCCTAACCCGTATTAGGGTTCATCAATACTACTCCATGATGAAAAACATATAAACAAACAACACAAAAGACATACAAACATTCATCATGAAGCAAAAGAAATACAACACAAAAAATGGAGAACAAGAGAAAGCAATACTTATCTTAAATGGAGAACAAGAGAAAGAAATACTTATCTTGATTTTGAACCTCCAATCCAATACAAGACTTATTACAAGAGAAAACCTAATCTAACCTAATCTAAACTCACAAGAGAAAGGGGCAAAAAGCCCTAAAAAAACTGAAGAAGAACAAGAAGAAGATGCCCTAAAAGTCGGCCAGCATTGGGTATTTATAGCCCCCATTCCGAGCCCTAACGGATCGGGTCCAAAACCACAGGAAAAATGCCACCTGATCGGTTGACAAGTCAACCGATCGGGTGATCTGTTACAAATAATAAACAGAAAACGGCGGAGCTTCACCCGGTCAGATGAACCGGTCAGTTGAGTTCTTGGGGTGACCGGTTGGATCATGGCGCCATCGGGTGAAGAGGTCGGTTGGATGCCCGTGTCTTGGCTCCTCAGAATCAGCTACAGATGAACCGATCGGGTGAGAGTCACCCGATCGGTTGGCATTTGGCTCGAAAAGATAGAGAAACGGCCGCAATGAACCGGCCTGAGAACCGGTCGGGTGACATCCGCTTGAGCTCTAGCTGAGACCGGGTGGTGCACACGTGCATCACCTGATCGGTTGACTTTGTTCAACCGATCGGGTGAGGGGCTGAATGATGCAATCATCATCGTTTGACCCCCTGGGTCACGCGTGACTCCTCCCGTTGCGCCGGGGACTTGTGATATCGTTGTTTTTATGTCCAAAATGCTAGAAATTCCTGCAAAATACCAAAACCACGGAAAAGTGAAAGAAAACAAGAAAATACAAGAAAACAAATAAAAGACGACGGAAAATACGGAGAAACACGGAAGAAAACACGTGCAAATATATGAAATATAAACGCACGTCAGTAACCTCTTTCCACTCTTCGCATTTCTTTCATTATATGCAATGTCTTGAATCTGTGTTTGCACACTTCATCTGCTTCATCATCTTCGTAGACACCATATCCCACCTTATCATTCTTTCCCTCACCGTCACCATGTCCGGGAAGGGAAAAGAGATAGCCTCATCGTCACGCAGACATCCCATATACGGCCCTTTTCCCTCTTCCTTCCTTGGCATCAACCCCTCTTCTGAAGAGCAATCCGATCGCTTACAAGCACTTCTTCATCGCCCTATGCGACCTACTCTTTTCGCCGACTTCCACACCCTACAATCTCTTGGACTCTTTAGGGGCATCTGTGCACTTTTTCGCTTCATAGGTTGCGATTACCTTCTACGTACCCATGCGCATACACACAGGAATCTCACACTTGGGTTCCTCATCTCTCTCGAGGTGTCAGAATTTGGTTTCACCTTCCGCGCCTTCAATGGCGATTTACCATGAGTTTCAACGAGCTCAACAATATTCTGAACTTCCCTAACCCCGATCGTCATGTTGAATGCTCTACTCATGATCGATCTGACATCTTTTCTTACTTTCGGGCTGATGGCATTTGGCAACGATTCACCCGATATACCACCTTTCCAGTGGTAGCCCTCGCCTCCTACATCATACACCCTTGCTACCGTTTCGCCCACTGCTTCCTTGCCAACACCATTTTCGCTCGCGTGGATGTATCCACAGTGTCTAGGGATGAGCTGCTCTTTCTTTATGCCATGTCACATGACCGGATTCATGGCAATATCCCTTTACCCATAAATACCGCTCATTGGATCATCCACGAGATCTTATCCGTTAGCCGCGCAGCTTTTGGCTCTATTTGCTATGGGGGGATAGTTACTCTTATTGTCAGTTGTGTCTTGAGGATGCCACCCGACCTCCCTATTGTACCGGGACGTAGCCGTATCGATCGCGACTACTTGATCGCTATCGGTATACTTACTCCTTTTGGTGAGGTTCGTGCAGCCTACCTCTATAGTCCTCCCTACACTCCTTTTGCCATCCTCCCACCCTAATCTCCGGAGCGCTTCCCCTTACGCCTTACACATCTACCCTGGGAGTTCTACCCTGATCCTTGGTACGCCACACTCTTTTACTTTCCACCATTGGATCCTCCCGATTGGCACCTGTGCGTCGGTTGTCACGCCCTGCTTCCTAAAACTACGGAGGCGAAGCGTGACTAAGGCCCGCTTGGGCCGGAGCTGTGAAGCTCGGGCCCAATAAGCGTCTGTGTGGTACTCCAAGACGAAGAAACATGTCCTTGCAAGTTAGTACAGAACAATAAAAGTACTGAAAAGGAAAACATTCATTTTATTCCAAATTTATCAATCCAGAGTACTGAGAGTCTAACAAAAGCCTGAGTCGGCAACAACGACAGAAAAGTAAACTACTGGTGCAAGCACCCAACCTAGACAGAAAGTAAACGGTTCTACGCACCCAACAAAACTACGGTGGAACCTCTGAATCGGTAACACGAAAATCTCTAACTCTGGTCCTCCTCGGGCACGTACTCAGGATCGACGTCCTCCGGCTCTACGTCCTCGGGTAGCTCTGCCTCGTCGACGTACTCTGGCTCCACACCTGATGTACAGCACCAAAAGAAGGGAACTGTACGTCAGGTAAAGTCTACAAAAGAGGTCAGACTCTACTGCAAGTGTACCGAACTATTAAACATCAGTTTACTGGTTGATTAGTATGCTGGGGTTATAATAGTGTAACAAAAAAGGAAGTAACGAAGCAGTAAAGTAAAGCGTAGCAAGTAGTAGTCATAGCGTGTGCTACTGACTACGGGACTAACCTAAAGGGGTCATGACAAGACGTGACAAGACCAGCAAGACATGACATGACAAGACAAGACAAGACACGTGTGACTCAAAGGGTTCACGCCTTACGGTTCGAGGGGGATCAGACCCTCTTGCAGTGCGCACGCTCAACCCTACCCCAACCCAAGTGCTCAAGACAAGTCCGTACAAGGGATCACTCGGAGAGTGCCCTATTGCCCGCAGGCTGTGTATCCGTACAAGGGATCACTTAGAGAGTGCCCTACTGCCTGCAGGCTGTGTATCCGTACAAGGGATCACTCAGAGAGTGCCCTATTGCCTGCAGGCTGTGTATCAGTACAAGGGATCACTCAGAGAGTGCCCTATTGCCCGCAGGCTGTGTATCCGTACAAGGGATCACTCAGAGAGTGCCCTATTGCCCGCAGGCTGAGCAAAACAAGACACGACGTGACATGACAGGGATAGTTCTTCTAGGGGGTCCACACGCACGCACACACAAAATAACCCTACGGTGTCAAAAGTTGTTGTTGTTACGCTTAGACTTCGTCGTCAAGTCTAAGTCGTCAGGGCGTCTCGGACGCTATCATTTCACGTCCGGTTCTATTCATTCACAGTCTAATAGTTCTAGCAGTTTAAGACCAAGGCACGGCCAAAAGCGCAAGTGAGTACACTTGCCTGTGGTGGCGAGGTGTCGTCTGTCCGGGGCGTCTCGTCCAGGCGTCGCGTCCGCGGTAGTCCGTCTGAAACTATGTCACGACGATGGTGTCAGTTCGCGATTTTCATCAAGTCCTATTAGGGTTTGTTTCTAGATTATCAGGACTATCCAAATTGTCATAAGTCACGTTTTGGTGTTTCATCAGCCTAGATCGACCACTACCCTATATGCACAGAAAAGTTGTCTGACGGTCGATTTCTACAGTGACATCATTTTACTGGTGGGGAAAAGTAAATTTAGTTATCGTTGTCTGATTTTTAGTTGGGGTTCAATTTTGCTACGGTGTGGGTTTTACTACTCGTTAGGGATACCAACCTCGTGATGTCGTCTAACAAGCGGTAGTCGGGTCTGAACGACGAAACCTCGGCGTCGTCTGGAACTCCTCGGCCACGAGTAGCACAGCTAGGTACCTCTGGACATCGGGGTGGTGGTGCAAAATCAGCGAGCTAACAGTGATCCTCCTCCCGTTACGAGTAGCGCAACAGATCTTCACGATAACGGTGACGTCGGCTAAAAGTATGTACGTGCGGCAACACACGTGAACTCTGAGAGTCCAAGGGCCTGTCGGTAGATGAAGTAGGACTAGAGGAAGATGCTCGGCCCAGTGGGTCGCCGATGGCGTCAACGCACGGCGGTGGGCGGTCGTGAGAAGACGAAGTGGACAGATTCGTGCAACCGTCGTTGTCGGGCGTCTTAGCGGAAAAGCAGCAATCCGAGGAGTCAAAGGGAACTTGCAGGTGATAGAGGGGGGTGTGTGATCTGCGAGATTGAATTCGTGATAAGCTACAAGCGGTAAATTAACAAAATAATAGGATAATATAACATATATCGACTGATATATATATACACTAACTTATATTTACTTGTGTGTGTGTGTGTATATATATAAAATAATTCAACGTAGAGGATATGTTATAGCTACATAATAGGAATCATAGTATACTGCTCATAATATAAAAATATGAACCAAACTGTTTATAACATTTAAAATACACTATTCACATATAATTGCAAGTACTGTTCACGTGTGGAATTCCCCTCCCACAGTTTGTGTAATATTGGTGTCGCGTTGTGGTTGTAGTTGGGCCATGGTGACTGCCGTGAGCGACGTCGGACAGGATCGAGGTGTACCGGTGTGGGGCTGAGGGGTTGTTTTGAGGGCTGAGGCATGGAGGAATGGTGGCCTAAGGTTGTCAGAGGTGGCGCGCGGAGGAGGAATGACTTGGGCATGGGCTGGAGTAGGGGAGATAGATCGGCGCATGTCTGGGCAAGTGGGCGTGCGGTGGCGGAGATATGGGGTTGGCGCCTGGGGCGCGGCTGAGAGGGGAGGTAACCGTGCGGCCTGAAGTTGGGGCTGTCAGTAGTATCTTGAGGGAGAGAGCTGTCGGATCCTCAAGGGGAGATGCCGGATCTCTGGTTGGAAGCAAAAGAGATGGAGGATTCTGAGCGGTGCTGGAGGTGGCTGCGGCCTCGACACTGCCGTCGGAGTTGTCGCGTGGGCGGGGGAACGTCTGCTTCGTTGGGTTACAGGGAGAGAGGGAGAGACGAGGAAGACAAAGCTGGGTTTTTTTGAACTGGGTAAAAAACACGAGGGAGGCGTTATAAATATGAGGTAGGCGGCTGAGAACTCCTAAGGCCTAGGTATAGGTACCAATTTTGTATAGCACAGTTAGGGGAGGTAGGGAGAACGTGGGAGAGAGAATAATAGGGGAGAGAGAACAGTCACGTGAAAGCCTGAGTGTTAGTTAGGATTTTTTAAAAAAACAAAAGATTTGATTTTTTTAACAGTTTGATTTGATTCCAAAACAATAACAACCTGCAGTATTAGTATAAAGAGTTAATAAAGATAATTTTTTGTTTTTTTTAAAAAAAGAGGACGCACAGCCCCATGAATTTAAGGCATAATAAGGAATAAAAAAACAAACTATGTACAAATTCGTATAGACCTTAAAATAAATATATTTATATATAAAAACATTATAAGAATTTGTAATGAAATACCCAAGTTGGTCCGTCAATGTCCAAAAGTTATAAGGAAAGTACCAGGGTGATCGCACCTCCGAGAGGGTCGTGAAAACAGGGTCCGGTCTCGTGCTAGGCCTACCGAAAACAATAATAAAAATAAAGTACGAAAATACACATTCCAAGCCAAATACATACGAAATACGCACGGTCGGAAAGCGACCGTTACATTCTACCCACCTTAGAAATGATTCCGTCCTCAGAATCACTTATACTAATACTAATAATATCTATAAACACTTATACCTACAACTCCCATATTTCACATAATGATTGCTAATCTTATAACTTATAATCAGTGTTCCTCAACAATTCATCATAACTCGTCTCTCCACTGAGTAATGCTACAACTATAATCCCATCCTATCACTTAACTATTAATCCACATTATCGTATACCATTCAACAATCATCTCGTGCCCAATATATATTCTGCATCATATTGACTCATAAATCTATTCCCCACAATCAATGAACCATCGAGCCATCTCTATCCTTACCCCTATTATCTAATCTCCTAATCATATTAAATCTGTATTCATAACATCCCATTCATCTTAACACGTCGCTCTATCTCCAATGTCTTCTCACCCCCAACTTAATAATCATGTCTGGATGCTTTAAATGCTCTACTTATTCTTATGATCATCCTAGCTCATACTATCCCGTCCTAGCTAATCCTATCTATCACTTGTCCATGTTTCAGATCGATTAAGTACTCATCTCCCTGTATATAATTTCGTCCAACCAGAATTCTCCATTGAGTCCGTCACACATTTGTATTATAAATAAGTCTTGGACAGCTTATTCTTTTCATCAAACGATTCCAATCTCCTATCTTGGTGTCCCAAAATCAATTAATCATCGATATTACACATCTCACCACATACTATACCTACCCACACACAAGGTCCTAATAACAATAGCTAGTCCCAATAATATAACAACAATAAACACAACATTTCGAAGAGAGAAAGAAGTGAGAAGAGAAAGGAAAACTTAAGGCCAATGACATATTTTTAAAACATGTGGGTAAAAACGTGTGAAGTGGTGGTAATGGTTGAGGGAGAATAAGGGGTCGTGATCATTTGAGCTAGTTTCAAACTTTAAGGATTTGATTTAAAAAAAACAAAAGTTTGATACAGTCACATGCAACCAAAGATAAACTATACAACAGTATGAAGTATGAAAAGACTAAGTCTAAGGAATTGCCTGCTATGACGCTGTCCACGCCTATATGAATACCATCATCCAGACAACTTCATGCAAAAATCACGAGTAACGCTGAGTATACACACATGACGCAAGAGACAATCATTAACATCCTAAAGGTAGCACACTCATACAGTTCCACACACACTACCTATATACATGCACCACGACGATATCAAAAACCAATGGGCCCACAAATAAACTAGAGTTGCCACAGGCAATGACGAGCATTAATATCTAAACAATAGGAAGGAAGCCAAACCAAAAGCGAAACGGAACAAGATCGGAAAGAACGAGTTTGTATAAAGCGCGGGTAAGGAGATAGCTAGTTGGATGGGACAAAGACATTACTCTAAATAATTAAAGAGATGAAAGAACGATTACATGTAAAATATGGTATCATATATATTTATACTTATAAAAAAATATGCAGAAATAGCGATGGCAACATATTACAATTCTGAAAAAGCGTTAGACGAAGGAAAAGAATAGGGTGAGATAGCGATTGTTCTGCAAATGAAAATAGATTCATACAAAGATTTTTTTGTTTGAAATATGAGCCATAGAAATCAAAAGAGAAATTGAAATTCCATTTAGCTTAGGAAAATATTCTGAAAGTACGTATGATAAGTGGTTAAAAATGAATTTCGTAGTTTAGAAAAAGAATAATATATATATTGAATTATAAAAAAGATAGCAAGGTTTTAAAAACTGAAATATGAAAGATACCGGTTAGAAAATGGTTACGAGGTGGTAACTAAAAATTACGACCAAGAAGGTTTCAAAATCCAAGAAATTTTTTTTTTCAACTCAACCGAAAAAACAAGAACTGTAAATTTATAAGTAGGAGTTTTCAAAGGAGTTAAACCGAGCGAAGAATTTAATAAGAAAATTCGAATTTTTTTAGAGGAAACAGAATTTGCAATGGGGAAGAGTTGAAGAATTTTCGATGATCGTCATGAAGCGATTACGTGAATCGAGGGCAACGAATATGATCGCAAGATGAATACGCCTAAGATATGATTCATGAAGAGCTATGATGGAATTCTACGGTCGGCAACACAGAAGTGTAAGGATTAGGAAGCTGCTAGAATTCGGGGGTTCTAATTATCGGGCCGTCTAAAGATCAGGAGATCTCAGCATTAAGGCTTCCTAATGAACTAGACTGTAATAGAGGTCTCAGGGAAGGGTCATAAGAGAATCAGGATTACGCTCTGCTAAGCCAGAAGTAGATGGACCCGAGCGAACGACTAATAGAATGAATAGGAATTTAACACGATCAGAGATAGGTGAGGGCTACTAAGGAACCCTAAGACGAGTATGACTAAAACTTAACCAAATCATCTGACTATCAAACCTGGACGTCTACCTAAGTCTTCCTACCATCTAAGACAAGGAAACCTAACTTAGACTCGTACATGTTAAACTGGATATTAAATGAATGCGGTACTGTTATTGTTCCGAACTTTTGCCTGACCTGCATGGGCCACCACTAAAACCTGTCACGCCCTGCTTCCCAAAACTACGGAGGCGAAGCGTGACTAAGGCCCGCTTGGGCCGGAGCTGTGAAGCTCGGACCCAATAGGAGTCTTTGTGGTACTCCAAGACAAAGGAACATGTCCCTGCAAGTTAGTACAGAACAATAAAAGTTCTGAAAAGGAAAACATTCATTTTATTCCAAGTTTATCAATCCAGAGTACTGAGAGTCTAACAAAAGCCGGAGTCGGCAACAACGACAGAAAAGTAAACTACTGGTGCAAGCACCCAACCTAGACAGAAAGTAAACGGTGCTACGCACCCAACAAAACTACGGTGGAACCTCTGAATCGGTAACACGAAGATCTCTAACTCTGGTCCTCCTCGGGCACGTACTCAGGATCGACGTCCTCCGGCTCTACGTCTTCGGGTAGCTCTGCCTCGTCGACATACTCTGGCTCCACACCTGACGTACAACACCAAAAGAAGGGAACTGTACGTCAGGTAAAGTCTACAAAAGAGGTCAGACTCTACTGCAAGTGTACCGAACTATTAAACATCAGTTTACCGGTTGATTAGCATGCTAGAGTTATAATAGTGTAACAAAAAAGGAAGTAACACAGCAGTAAAGTAAAGCGTAGCAAGTAGTAGTCGTAGCGTGTTCTACTGACTACAGGACTAACCTAAAGGGGTCGTGACAAGACATGACAAGACGAGCAAGACATGACAGGACAAGACAAGACAAGACACGTGTGACTCGAAGGGTTCACGCCTTATGGTTCGAGGGGGATCAGACCCTCTTGCCGTTCGCACGCTCAACCCTACCCCAACTTAAGTGCTCAAGACAAGTCCGTACAAGGGATCACTCGGAGAGTGCCCTATTGCCCGCAGGCTGTGTATCCGTACGAGGGATCACTCAGAGAGTGCCCGTATCCGTACAAGGGATAACTCTGAGAGTGCCCTATTGCCCGCAGGCAGTGTATCAGTACAAATGATCACTCAGAGAGTGCCCTATTGCCCGCAGGCTGTGTATCCGTACAAGGGATCACTCAGAGAGTGCCCTATTGCCCGTAGGCTGTGCAAAACAAGACACGACGCGACATGACAGGGATAGTTCTTCTAGGGGGTCCACATGCACGCACACACAAAATAACCCTACGGTGTCAAAAGTAGTTGTTGTTACGCTTAGACTTCGTCGTCAAGTCTAAGTCGTCAGGGCGTCTCGAACGCTATCATTTCACGTCCGGTTCTATTCATTCACAGTCTAATAGTTCTAGTAGTTTAAGACCAAGGCACGGCCAAAAGCGCAAGTGAGTACACTTGCTTTCGGTGGCGAGTGTATTGTCCGTCCGGGGCATCTCGTCCAGGCGTCGCGTCCGATGCAGTCCGTCTGAAACAGTGTCACGGCGACGGTGTGAGGTCGCGATTTTCATCAAGTCCTATTAGGGTTTGTTTCTAGATTATCAGGACTATCCAAATTGTCATAAGTCACGTTTTGGTGTTTCATCAGCCTAGATCGACCACTACCCTATATGCACAGAAAAGTTGTCCGACGGTCGATTTCTACAGTGACATCGTTTTACTGGTGCGGAAAAGTAAATTTAGTTATCGTTGTCCGATTTTTAGTTAGGGTTCAGTTTTGCTACGGTGTGGGTTTTACTACTCGTTAGGGAAACCAACCTCGTGATGTCGTCCAACAAGCAGAAGTCGGGTCTGAACGGCAAAACATCGGCGTCGTATGGAACTCCTCGGCCATGGGTAGCACAGCTAGGTACCTCTGGATAGCGGGATAGTGGCGTGAAATCAGCAAGCTAACAGCGATCCTCCTCCCGTTGCGAGTAGCGCAACAGATCTTCACGATAGCGGCGACGTCGGCTAAAAGTACGTGCGTGCGGACAGGATCGAGGGGCGTGTGTGATCTGCGAGGTTGAATTCGTGATAAGCTACAAGCGTTAAATTAACAAAATAATAGGATAATATAACATATATCTACTGATATATATATACACTAACTTATATTTACTAGTGTGTGTGTGTGTGTATATATATATAATAATAATTCAACTTAGAGGATATGTTATAGCTACATAATAGGAATCATAGTATACTGCTCATAATATAAAAATATGAACCAAACTGTTTATAACATTTAAAATACACTGTTCACATATAATTGCAAGTACTGTTCACGTGTGAAATTCCCCTCCAACAGTTTGTGTAATATTGGTGTCGTGTTGTGGTTGCAGTTGCGCCTTGGTGACTGCCGTGAGCGACGTCGGACAGGATCGAGGTGTATCGGCGTGGGGCTGAGGGGTTGTGTTGAGGGCTGAGGCATGAAGGAATGGTGGCCTAAGGTTGTCAGAGGTGGCGCGCGGAGGAGGAATGACTTGGGCATGGGCTGGAGTAGGGGAGATAGATCGATGCATGTCTGGGCAAGTGGGCGTGCGGTGGCAGAGATATGGGGTTGGCGCCCGGGGGCGACTGAGAGGGGAGGTAACCGTGCGGCCTGAAGTTGGGGCTGTCGGTAGTATCTTGAGGGAGAGAGCTGTCGGATCCTCAAGGGGAGAGGCCGGATCTTTGGTTGGAAGCAAAAGAGATGGAGGGTTCTGAGCGGTGCTGGAGGTGGCTGCGGCCTCGGCACTGCCGTCGGAGTTGTCGCGTGGGCGGGGGAACGTCTGCTTCGTTGGGTTACGGGGAGAGAGGGAGAGATGAGGAGGACAAAGCTGGGTTTTTTTGAACTGGGTAAAAAAACACGAGGGAGGCGTTAGAAATATGAGGTAGGCGGCTGAGAACTCCTAAGGCCTAGGTATAGGTACCAATTTTGTATAGCACAGTTAGGGGAGGTAGGGAGAACGTGGGAGAGAGAATAATAGGGGAGAGAGAACAGTCACGTGAAAGCATGAGGGTTAGTTAAGATTTTTTAAAAAAACAAAAGATTTGATTTTTTTAACAGTTTGATTTGATTCCAAAACAATAACAACCTGCAGTATTAGTATAAGGAGTTAATAAAGATAATTTTTTGTTTTTTAAAAAAAAGAGGACGCGCAGCCCCATGAATTTAAGGCATAATAAGGAATAAAAAAACAAACTATGTACAAATTCGTACAGACCTTAAAATAAATATATTTATATATTAAAACATTATAAGAATTTGTAATGAAATACCCAAGTTGGTCCGTCAATGTCCAAAAGTTATAAGGAAAGTACCAGGGTGATCGCGCCTCCGAGAGGGTCGTGAAAACAGGGACCGGTCTCGTGCTAGGCCTACCGAAAACAATAATAAAAATAAAGTACGAAAATACACATTCCAAGCCAAATACATACGAAATACGCACGGTCAGAAAGCGACCGTTACATTCTACCCACCTTAGAAATGATTCCGTCCTCGGAATCACTTATACTAATACTAATAATATCTATAAATACTTATACCTACAACTCCCATATTTCACATAATGATTGCTAATCTTATAACTTATAATCAGTGTTCCTCAACAATTCATCATAACTAGTCTCTCCACTGAGTAATGCTACAACTATAATCCCATCCTATCACTTAAGTATGAATCCACATTATCATATACCATTCAACAATCATCTCATGCCCAATATATATTCTGCATTATATTGACTCATAAATCTATTCCCCACAATCAATGAACCATCGAGCCATCTCTATCCTTACCCCTATTATCTAATCTCCTAATCATATTAAATCTGTATTCATAACATCCCATTCATCTTAACACGTCGCTCTATCTCCAATGTCTTCTCACCCCCAACTTAATAATCAAGTCTGGATGCTTTAATGCTCTACTTATTCTTATGATCATCCTAGCTCATACTATCCCGTCCTAGCTAATCCTATCTATCACTTGTCCATGTTTCAGATCGATTAAGTACTCATCTCCATGTATATAATTTTGTCCAACCAGAATTCTCCATTGAGTCCGTCACACATTTGTATTATAAATAAGTCTTGGACAGCTTATTCTTTTCATCCAACGATTCCAATCTCCTATCTTGGTGTCCCAAAATCAATTAATCTTCGATATTACACATCTCACCACATACTATACCTACCCGCACACAAGGTCCTATAATAACAATAGCTAGTCCCAATAATATAACTACAATAAACACAACATTTCGAAGAGAGAAAGAAGGGAGAAGAGAAAGGAAAACTTAAGGCCAATGACATATTTTTAAAACATGTGGGTAAAAACGTGTGAAGTGGTGGTAATGGTTGAGTGAGAATAAGGGGTCGTGATCATGTGAGCTAGTTTCAAACTTTAAGGATTTGATTTAAAAAAAACAAAAGTTTGATACAGTCACATGAACCCAAAGATAAGCTATACAATAGTATGAAGTATGAAAAGACTAAGTCTAAGGAATTGCCTGCTATGACGCTGTCCACGCCTATATGAATACCATCATCCAGACAACTTCATGCATAAATCACGAGTAACACTGAGTATACACATATGACGCAAGAGACAATCATTAACATCCTAAAGGTAGCACACTCATACAGTTCCACACACACTACCTATATACATGCACCACGACGATATCAAAAACCAATGGGCCCACAACTAAACTAGAGTTGCCACAGGCAATGACGAGCATTAATGTCTAAACAATAGGAAGGAAGCCAAACCAAAAGCGAAACGGAACAAGATCGGAAAGAACGAGTTTGTATAAAGCGAGGGTAAGGAGATAGCTAGTTGGATGGGACAAAGACATTACTCTAAATAATTAAAGAGATGAAAGAAGGATTACATGTAAAATATGGTATCATATATATTTACACTTATAAAAAAATATGCAGAAATAGCGATGGCAACGTATTACAATTCTGAAAAAGCGTTAGACGAAGGAAAAGAATAGGGTGAGATAGCGATTGTTCTGCAAATGAAAATAGATTCATACAAAGATTTTTTTTGAAATATGAGCCATAGAAATCAAAAGAGAAATTGAAATTCCATTTAGCTTAGGAAAATATTCTGAAAGTACGTATGGTAAGTGGTTAAAAATGAATTTCGTAGTTTAGAAAAAGAATAATATATATATTGAATTATAAAAAAGATAGTAAGGTTTTAAAAACTGAAATATGAAAGATACCGGTTAGAAAATGGTTACGAGGTGGTAACTAAAAATTACGACCAAGAAGGTTTCAAAATCCAAGAAATTTTTTTTTCAACTCAACCGAAAAAACAAGAACTGTAAATTTATAATTAGGAGTTTTCAACGGAGTTAAACCGAGCGAAGAATTTAATAAGAAAATTCGAATTTTTTAGAGGAAACAGAATTTGCAATGGGGAAGAGTTGAAGAATTTTCGATGATCGTCATGAAGCGATTACGTGAATCGAGGGCAACGAATATGATCGCAAGATGAATACGCCTAAGATATGATTCATGAAGAGCTATGATGGAATTCTTCGGTCGGCAACACAGAAGTGTAAGGATTAGGAAGCTGCTAGAAATCGGGGGTTCTAATTATCGGGCCGTCTAAAGATCAGGAGATCTCAGCATTAAGGCTTCCTAATGAACTAGACTGTAATAGAGGTCTCAGGGAAGGGTCATAAGAGAATCAGGATTACGCTCTGCTAAGCCAGAAGTAGATGGACCCGAGCGAACGACTAATAGAAAGACTAGGAATTTAACACGATCAGAGATAGGTGAGGGCTACTAAGGAACCCTAAGACGAGTATGACTAAAACTTAACCAAATCATCTGACTATCAAACCTGGACGTCTACCTAAGTCTTCCTACCATCTAAGACAAGGAAACCTAACTTAGACTCGTACATGTTAAACTGGATATTAAATGAATGCGGTACTGTTATTGTTTCGAACTTTTGCCTGACCTGCATGGGCCACCATTAAAACCTGTCACGCCCCGCTTCCCAAAACTACGGAGGCGAAGCGTGACTAAGGCCCGCTTGGGCCGGAGCTGTGAAGCTCGGTCCCAATAAGCGTCTGTGTGGTACTCCAAGATGAAGGACAGGTCCCTGCAAGTTAGTACAGAACAATAAAAGTTCTGAAAAGGAAAACATTCATTTTATTCCAAATTTATCAATCCAGAGTACTGAGAGTATAACAAAAGCCTGAGTCGGCACCAACGACAGAAAAGTAAACTACTGGTGCAAGCACCCAACCTAGACAGAAAGTAAACGATGCTACATACCCAACAAAACTACGGTGGAACCTCTGAATCGGTAACACGAAAATCACTAACTCTGGTCCTCCTCGGGCACGTACTCAGGATCGACGTCCTCTGGCTCTACGTCTTCGGGTAGCTCTGCCTCGTCGACATACTCTGGCTCCACACTTGACGTACAACACCAAAAGAAGGGAACTGTACGTCAGGTAAAGTCTACAAAAGAGGTCAGACTCTACTACAAGTGTACCGAACTATTAAACATCAATTTACCGGTTGATTAGCATGCTGGCGTTATAATAGTGTAACAAAAAAGGAAGTAACACATCAGTAAATTAAAGCGTAGCAAGTAGTAGTCGTAGCGTGTGCTACCGACTACGGGACTAACCTAAAGGGGTCGTGACAAGACATGACAAGACGAGCAAGACAGGACAGGACAAGACAAGACAAGACACGTGTGACTCGAAGGGTTCATGCCTTACGGTTCGAGGGGGATCAGACCCTCTTGCCGTTCGCACGCTCAACCCTACCCCAACCTAAGTGCTCAAGACAAGTCCGTACAAGGGATCACTCGGAGAGTGCCCTATTGCCCGCAGGCTGTGTATCCGTACGAGGGATCACTCAGAGAGTGCCCGTATCCGTACAAGGGATAACTCAGAGAGTGCCCTATTGCCTGCAGGCAGTGTATCAGTACAAGGGATCACTCAGAGAGTGCCCTATTGCCCGCAGGCTATGTATCCGTACAAGGGATCACTCAGAGAGTGCCCTATTGCCCGTAGGCTGTGCAAAACAAGACACGACGCGACATGACAGGGATAGTTCTTCTAGGGGGTCCACACGCACGCACACACAAAATAACCCTACGGTGTCAAAAGTAGTTGTTGTTACGCTTAGACTTCGTCGTCAAGTCTAAGTCGTCAGGGCGTCTCGGACGCTATCATTTCACGTCCGGTTCTATTCATTCACAGTCTAATAGTTCTAGCAGTTTAAGACCAAGGCACGGCCAAAAGCGCAAGTGAGTACACTTGCCTGCGGTGGCGAGTGTATTGTCCGTCCGGGGCGTCTCGTCCAGGCGTCGCGTCCGATGTAGTCCGTCTGAAACAGTGTCACGGCGACGGTGTGAGGTCTCGATTTTCATCAAGTCCTATTAGGGTTTGTTTCTAGATTATCGGGACTATCCAAATTGTCATAAGTCACGTTTTGGTGTTTCATCAGCCTAGATTGACCACTACCCTATATGCACAGAAAAGTTGTCCGACGGTCAATTTCTACAGTGACATCCTTTTACTGGTGCGGAAAAGTAAATTTAGTTATCGTTGTCTGATTTTTAGTTAGGGTTCAGTTTTACTACGGTGTGGGTTTTACTACTCGTTAGGGAAACCAACCTCGTGATGTCGTCCAACAAGCAGAAGTCGGGTCTGAACGGCGAAACATCGGCGTCGTATGGAACTCCTCGGCCATGGGTAGCACAGCTAGGTACCTCTGGATAGCGGGATAGTGGCGTGAAATCAGCGAGCTAACAGCAATCCTCCTCCCGTTGCGAGTAGCGCAACAGATCTTCACGATAGCGGCGACGTCGGCTAAAAGTACGTGCGTGCGGCAACGTACGTGAACTCTGAGAGTCCAAGGGTCTGTCGATAGATGAAGTAGGACCAGAGGAAGATGCTCGGCCCGGTGGGTGGCCGACGGCGTCAACGCACAGCGGTGGGCGGTCGTGAGAAGACGAAGTGGACAGATTCGCGCAACCGTCGTTGTCGGGCGTCTCAGCGGAAAAGCAGCGATCCGAGGAGTTAAAGGGAACTTACAGGTGATAGAGGGGCGTGTGTGATCTGCAAGATTGAATTCGTGATAAGCTACAAGCGTTAAATTAACAAAATAATAGGATAATATAACATATATCTACTGATATATATATACACTAACTTATATTTACTAGTGTGTGTGTGTATATATATATATAATAATTCAACTTAGAGGATATGTTATAGCTACATAATAGGAATCATAGTATACTGCTCATAATATAAAAATATGAACCAAACTGTTTATAACATTTAAAATACACTGTTCACATATAATTGCAAGTACTGTTCACGTGTGAAATTCCCCTCCAACAGTTTGGGTAATATTGGTGTCGTGTTGTGGTTGCAGTTGCGCCTTGGTGACTGCCGTGAGCGACGTCGGACAGGATCGAGGTGTACCGGCGTGGGGCTGAGGGGTTGTGTTGAGGGCTGAGGCAAGGAGGAATGGTGTCCTAGGGTTGTCAGAGGTGGCGTGCAGAGGAGGAATGACTTGGGCACGGGCTGGAGTAGGGGAGATAGATCGGCGCATGTCTGGGCAAGTGGGCGTGCGGTGGCGGAGATATGGGGTTGGCGCCCGGGGCGCGGCTGAGAGGGGAGGTGACCGTGCGGCCTGAAGTTGGGGCTGTCGGCAGTATCTTGAGGGAGAGAGCTGTCGGATCCTCAAGGGGAGAGGCCGGATCTCTGGTTGGAAGCGGAAGAGATGGAGGGTTCTGAGCGGTGCTGGAGGTGGCTGCGGCCTCGGCAATGCCATCGGAGTTGTCGCGTGGGCGGGGGAACGTCTGCTTCGTTGGGTTACGGGGAGAGAGGGAGAGACGAGGAAGACAAATCTGGGTTTTTTTTGAACTGGGTAAAAAAACACGAGGGAGGCGTTAGGAATATGAGGTAGGCGGCTGAGAACTCCTAAGGCCTAGGTATAGGTACCAATTTTGTATATCGCAGTTAGGGAAGGTAGGGAGAACGTGGGAGAGAGAATAATAGGGGAGAGAGAACCGTCACGTGAAAGCCTGAGGGTTAGTTAAGATTTTTTTTAAAAAACAAAAGATTTGATTTTTTCAACAGTTTGATTTGATTCCAAAACAATAACAACCTGCAGTATTAGTATAAGGAGTTAATAAAGATAATTTTTTGTTTTTGTTTAAAAAAAGAGGACGCACAGCCCCATGAATTTAAGGCATAATAAGGAGTAAAAAAACTATGTACAAATTCGTATAGACCTTAATATATATATATATATAAACATTATAAGAATTTGTAATGAAATACCCAAGTTGGTCCGTCAATGTCCAAAAGTTATAGGGAAAGTACCTGGGTGATCGCCTCTCTGAGAGGGTCGTGAAAACATGGTCCGGTCTCGTGCTAGGCCTACCGAAAACAATAATAAAAATAAAGTACGAAAATACACATTCCAAGCCAAATACGTACGAAATACGCATGGTCGGAAAGCGACCGTTACATTCTACCCACCTTAGAAATGATTCCGTCCTCGGAATCACTTATACTAATACTAATAATATCTATAAACACTTATACCTACAACTCCCATATTCCACATAATGATTGCTAATCTTATAAATTATAATCAGCGTTCCTCAACAATTCATCATAACTCGTCTCTCCACTGAGTAATGCTACAACTAGAATCCCATCCTATCACTTAACTATGAATCTGTCACGCCCCGCTTCCTTAAAATGGAGGCGAGACGTGAGAAGGTCTGCACAGACGTGGAGCTGTGAAGCTACACGCCTGATAAGCGTCAAATCTGAATATATGCAGGTCCCTGTAAATGCAAATGGAACAATAATAATAATAATAATAATATGGCAAAGGGGACTGATGAAAGTCAACCAATCTCAGAATTTGTCCACAATAATATTCAACATCACAGAAAAGCCACCAGGCTAAAAGAAAGAGTCTAGGACCAAACATGGCCAACAAAAGCCAACAGGAACAATGTATAGGTGCTACACACCGAAAACTAAAGCAGTCTAAACAACAATACAAACAGTCTCTACGACTGATCGCCCGTGTCCTCAAACTCCTTGACGAACGCAGGCTCTGACTCAGCGTCAGCGAACACCACGTCCTCAGCAGCAACCTCAGGCTCAGGATCTAACATGTGTCACCCAAAAGAGTAAAGGGCACATGTCAGCAAGTCTAAAAGACTTGGGAAAGGAAACTGAAGGGAAGGTAAACTAACAACCTAGCAGTTATAGTATGATGCATAGCATGACAAGTATAGGATGGAAGTAACAAGTAAGGTAAAGTGCAAGTAACAAGTAGCAAGTAGCAAGTATGGCATGGATGACAAGTTTTACAAGTATAAACACGGACAAGTACAAGTCAAGTAAATCACGTCAAGTAAACACGTCGTGCACATAGATTACGTCTTCTGGCTAGAGTGGCGGATCGGGCCAACTCGTACACTCAGGTGATCTCTTATCCCTACCCCTCCACGTGTATCGAGCCAGGGCCTTACACCCGAACACGTAATGCTCGCTTCTGGATCACGAGCCAGGAAGTGTATTTGGCATAGGGTTGTGCCCGCTAAAAGCAGGTGCCTAGCCAGATCAAGTAGTACAAGTAATGTAGCGTGTGCTACGAATGCAACATTCAACATGGATAGCATGGCATGTACAGATAATTCGTGTACCGTTAATTGAATTTAAACATGGCAGATAAGATGCATGGATGACAGCAAGTGCAAATAATTAAAAGTAGTCGGATCTAGCTTCGTTGTCAAGCTAGATCCTGAAATTTGCGCCTAGGCGAGTATCATTTCATCGACTAGTCTCTTTTACGCCTACCACAAGCAAATGGCCTAAGGCATGGCCTAAAACCCTAAGTGGCAAGTTTCACTTGCCTGGCACCAAGGATGACGATCAACGAGGCATGTCACAAAATGTTAAACTACGGAGATGGGATCGCTGCCATGGCAAAACAATATCAGAACAATAACCAATCCAGTTTTATAATCGAATCTACGACGTCTAATATCCATTTTTATTAGGGTTTAACAAAAACCACAACGTGGGTTAAGAGAATATTAAAAGATCGATTTACTAACCGTATCGTAGCGGAAGAACAATGCCGAGCAAGCACGGCAACGGAAGAACGATTCGGAGAACTATGGCTCAGATCTGGAAATGGCGAGAAAATCTGGAGAAATTGGGATTTGGGGGGTTTTGGGGTTGGCCGACGGCCTAAGGGAGGTGGCCGACGCTAATGACGAGAGGGAAGCTTCAAAGAAAGAAGGAATGGCTTGGGGAAACGTTGGAGGATGATTTGGGGGAGAAAATGGCTCAGAAGAAATGAAAAAGAATGAAAAGAGTCGGGGTTTAAATAGAAACAACCCGGCGGCGGAAATGAATCCTAGGGTTTCGTGGTCGATTAGTCGGTCAGAGAAGAGTTGTTGACCGACTAATTCGAGAACTAGTCGGTCGGTCGACCAACTATGACCGACAAGATCAAGTATTGGAAGAAAGAATAAATCTGGGAAATGAATTAGTCGGTCTGTGAAGGCCCGTCGACCGACTAGTTTGCAACCTAGTCGGTCGGTGAGTGTTCATTGACCGACTAACGATAAACAGTAACTTAGGTAAAATTAATCAAAGGAACTAGTCGGTCTGTGAGCAAGTTCTGACCGACTAGTTTCACATCTTGTCGGTCGGTGGTTGTTCTTAGACCGACTAAGAGTAAACAATAATTCCTGAATAATTGATTTAATGAACTAGTCGGTTCCAGAAGAGTTCCTGACCAACTAGATTGGAATCTAGTCGGTTGGTTCTCCTTCTTGAACCAACTAAAGTGCACGAAAAGTCTCGAATCGAAGCGCGAAGCTCTCGGAAGATTCCTACGGCTTCTAAGATCAACCTATCTCTAAGATATGAGCGATATGAAGCTCGTCACGAATGACTTACTCCAAACTCAACGATCTAAGGAAGAAGCTAGAAAATCACAACGAAACGAACGAAAACGAAGCTACGGAGACGGAAAATCACACACAAGGAGAAAATCCACCAAAACATATATATAATATAGATAATCCAAATACATGAAAAACCAGTCGTTACATCCTTCCCAACTTAAGAAAAATTCCGCCCTCGGAATTTCCCAACACTCACGTGTCAGGGAACAAAAGTGGGTAGCACTCTCTCATCTCATCCTCTCTCTCCCAAGTAGACTCTCCTGGCGAGCCGTGTCGCCACATCACCCGCACAAGATTGACAACCTTGTTTCGGAGTGACTTCTGACGCCTGTCCAAAATCAGCACTGGCTGCTGGTCATACGTCAAATCTGGGCGAACGGTGATCTCCGAGAAATCCACAGCATGAGATGGATCGCTGATGTACCGACGAAGGTGCGACACCTGTAAAACATTGTGAACTCCTTCCAAAGACGGCGGCAAGGCTAAGCGGTAGGCTACCTCGCCAACTCTCTCCAGAATGTCAAACGGTCCAATGTATCGCTGGCTCAACTTCCCCCGTTTCCCAAAGCGAATCACACCACGATTCGGGGAAATCTTCAGGAACACATGGTCGCCTGGCTGAAACTCCAAAGGACGGTGTTTAGCATCTGCCCAATGCTTAAAACGGTCCTGAGCAATCCTCAGCCTCTCCCGAATGTTCCTGACAACATCCACAGCTTCCACAATCATCTCAGGTCCCAACAGCTCCCGATCACCAATGTCATCCCAACTCAATGGCGAACGACATTTCCTCCCATATAGCGCGGCAAAAGGCGCCATGCTAATACTCGCCTGGAAGCCGTTGTTGTAAGAGAACTCTACCAGATGTAGATGGTCCTCCCACGAACCCTTGAAATCCAACATGCACGCCCTTAGCATGTCCTCTAAGATCTGAATCGTCCTCTCGGACTGGCCATCTATCTGCGGATGGTACGCCGTGCTGAAACTCAGACTCGTACCCAAACTCTTCTGCAAACTCTGCCAAAACTGAGATGTGAACCTCGTGTCTCTGTCCGACACGATACTCACGGGGACTCTGTGAAGTCGTACGATCTCCTGTATGATTCACGTTACATCACTATCTATCTAGGAAAAGGAAATAGAAACAGAGAGTAAAAGAATTTACCTCCATGTATCTCCTCGCTAGCGCCTCGGTGGACTGTCCTACTCGGAATGGAATAAAGTACGCGGATTTGGTCAATCGATATACGATCACCTAAATCGCGTCATTCTGCTTCGGACTCCGAGGCAGTCCAGTCACAAAAGTCCATAGTGATGTGTTGCCACTTTCACTCCGGAATCGGAAGCGGTTGTAGCAACCCTGTAGTACACTGATGCTCCGCCTTCACCTGCTGGCAAACCAGACACTTGGCTACACTCCGAGCCACACTCCTCTTCATGCCATGCCATCAAAAGTTCAGACGAAGATCCCTGTACATCTTGGTACCACCAGGATGTACAGAATACGGCGAACTGTGTGCCTCAACCAGCAACTCCTCTCTAATATCCACAGCTGGCACATACAACCTAGCTCCATACCTCAGCGAGCCATCCTCATGAATCAAAAAGTGAGTCCGCAGACCGGCTTCTACCTGCTCCCGAATCTTCACCAGCTTCGGATCTCTAGCCTGGCCAGCCTTGATCCGATCCATGATCGTCGACTGTATCTGCATACACATCAACGGAGAAGCCTCCCCAGGAAGAACAATCTCAATTCTAGACTCGCAAAAATCCTGCTGCAATCTCCACTGTGAATTCAACATCATCACCGCTGGAAGCCTACTCAGCGCATCCAAAACCACATTCACCTTGTCGGGGTGATACTGCAAATCGATCTCATTATCCGCCATGAGCTCCAACCATCGACGCTGTCGCATGTTGAGCTCCTTCTGAGTAAAAATATACTTCAAGCTTTTGTGATCGGTGAAGATCTTCACTTTCTCACTCAGCAGGAAGTGCCTCCAAATCTTGAGCGCAAACACAACAGCAGCCAACTCCAAGTCGTGCGTCGGGTAATTCTTCTCATGAGTCTTGAGCTGACGCGAAGCATACGCCACAACATGCCCGTGCTGATGCTACACACAACTGAGACCCTTGCCAGAAGCATCACAAAAGATCTCAAATCCTCCACTGCGATCATGCACAACAAGAACAGGGGCAGTCGTCAATCTCTTCCTCAGAACACCAAAGGCATTCTCACAATCACCCGACCAAACAAAAGGTACATCCTTCCGTGTCAATCTGGTCATCGGCTCAGCAATACGGGAAAAGTCCTTAATGAAGCGCCGATAGTAACCTGCAAGTCCAAGGAAACTCCGGATCTCAGATGCTGACTGCGGAACAGGCCACTCTCTGATGGCCCTGATCTTCTCGGGATCCACTGAAATACCATCTCTAGACACCACATGCCCGAGAAAAGCAACTCTGTCCAGCCAAAACTCGCACTTCGAAAACTTAGCATACAAATGATGCTTCCTCAAAAACTCCAACAATGTCCTCAAGTGCGAGGCATGCTCTTCCTCCGACTTTGAATAGATCAGAATGTCGTCAATAAAGATAACGACAAACTTGTCTAACAAGTCATAGAAAATCAGGTTCATCAGATTCATGAAAACTACGGGAGCGTTGGTTACACCGAAGGGCATAACCACAAACTCGTAGTGTCCATACTTCGTCCTGAATGTTGTCTTCGGAACATCTTCCTTCTTCACCTTCAGCTGATGATAACCACTCCTCAGATCCAACTTCGAAAACACCCTCGATCCTCCAAGCCGATCAAAAATATCATCGATGCGAGGAAACTGGTATTTATTCTTGATGGTCACCGCATTCAGCTCCCTGTAGTCCACGCACATGCGACACGAACCATCCTTCTTCTTCACCAGCAGCACCGGTGCTCCCCATGGAGACACACTAGGATTGATATAACCCCTCTGCAAAAGCTCAGCCAGATGCTTCCGCAATTCCTCCAACTCAGCGGGTGCCATACGATAGGGCGCTTTCAAAATCGGCTGTGCTCCCGAAATAAGATCAATCGAAAATTCGAGAGCTTGATCGGGTGGCAATCCAAACTTCTCCTCGGGGAAGACGTCATCGAAGTCCCGCACTACTGCTGCCCTCTCCTGCTCCATCTGCATAGCCACAAACTCCACCGGTCTGGCCCGAAATCTGACAGGGCCAAGCGAACTGCTACCCCGGCTGAACTCAAATACTGGATGTCCGGGAATCTTGAACACCACCTTCTTCCTCCGACAGTCGATCGTAGCATAGAAGCTCGCAAGCCAATCCATCCCAAGGACCGCATCATAGTTGATGATGTCGTGGACAATGAAATCAGCGTAAAGCTCATGTCCACAGACCACCAACGAGCAAGAATTGCAACCACGATGCACCGAGACCATGCTATTCCCTGTAACGATATTCCAACTCTTGGAAAGAGGGGACGTCGTCAAGGAATGCTTCTCCATGAAGCGCTGCGCCAAAATGCACATCGATGCACCTGAGTCAAAGAGGATTCATGTAGGAAATGTGCACACCAGAATCACACCTACAAACAGTCTAACAATCAAGCCATATTCTAGCAAACAATCATGTACAAGCAAACAACATAATCTAACAAACAAAACTAACTAAGAAAGGAACATCTAGATTGAGAATTACCTGCGATAACCTCATCCACAGCCATGCTCTCCACCTCAGACATCAGAAAAGCCTACCGCCTCGGCTGAAAAGCCTGCTGAAAGGCATGCCTCTGTGGAACAAGAGCTGCTCCACGTCCAGCAGGAACAGGCGCTCTCTGCTGCAATGGCTGTGCTGTAACAGTTGCTCTCTAAGGCTGCTTCGACTTCGGGCAGTCCTTCATGGTATGGGTAGGATCTCCACAGATAATGCATTGGCCCAGGAATCTCCTACACTGCTCCCTGATATGCCCGGTCTTGCCGCAGAAATGGCAAGTCTTCTGATAGGCCCTCCTGGCATCTGAACTGCACCAGCTGATTAGGCTTGAAACCAGGCCTAACCACCACTCTGGCCTGCTCCATAGGCCTCTTCCCAGCTCCAGCAACATGTCCTCTCCTCTGGTTCACAATCAGCTCCTGCCTCCGCGCCGCTATCAGAACCTTCTGATAGGACTCCAGGTCAGAGGAAGACACAAAAATCTGAAGCTCTAAAGCAAGTCCCTGCAGGAACCTCTGAGCCCTCTCATCAGCATCCTGCACCATCTTCGGTGAGAACCGACTCAGCCTGGTGAACTCCTGGTGGTACTGATCCACCGACAAGCTCCCCTGCTTCAAATCAATAAAGCGCTGCAACACTCTCTCCGGGCAGCATTCGAAAAATATTCCTCATCGAATCTGGACTTGAAGGTAGCCCAAGATATCGGCTCCTCCAACAGCTCCTCCTCAGCATCCCACCAATTCCGGGCATTATCATTAAGCTGCCTCTTCGCCAAGTCAACACAGCCAACCTCGTTGACCTTGGACATCTTCAAATTGTCCTCAATATTCCTGACCCACTCGTCAGCAGCTAGAGGACCTTCAGTACCATCAAAATATGCAGGACCCAGCTCTCGAAACTGCTTCACTCCTGGCTCGGAACGAGGGGCCTCCTGAACTGCCCAAGCGGCTCGAACAACTGGAGCATTCTAGACTTGCTAGAGCACGCCCTGCTGCACCTGCATCATCTGAAGCATCATCCGCATCATCTCCCCATTGGTGGGCTCCCGATCAGGCTCCTCGTCATGAGAGGGCGCACCACCACCAGCTCGGGTATTTCGCCTTCCTGCCATCTAATAACACAGAAAATGAAACAATTAGACTCATAGCTTATGACCCGGATGTCGAATTTTTATTTGTGGACAATCAAATATCATTATCGTTATTCCGTTAGTTTACAGTTACACATAGACCTGCATGGGCCACCAACAAAACTTGTCACGCTCCGCTTCCCTAAAATGGAGGCGAGACGTGAGAAGGTCCGCACAGACGTGGAGCTGTGAAGCTACACGCCTGATAAGCGTCAAATCTGAATATATGCAGGTCCCTGTAAATGCAAACAGAACAAAAAAATAATAATAATATGGCAAAGGGGACTGATGCAAGTCAACCAATCTCAGAATTTGTCCACAATAATATTCAACATCACAGAAAAGCCACAGGCTAAAAGAAAGAGTCTAGGCCCAAACATGGCCAACAAAAGCCAACACGAACAACGTATAGGTGCTACGCACCGAAAACTAAAGCATTCTAAACAACAACATAAACAGTCTCTACGACTGATCGCCCGTGTCCTCAAACTCCTCGACGAACGCAGGCTCTGACTCAACGTCAGCGAACACCACGTCCTCAGCAGCAACCTCAGGCTCAGGATCTAACATGTGTCACCCAAAAGAGTAAAGGGCACATGTCAGCAAGTCTAAAAGACTTGGGCAAGGAAACTGAAGGGAAGGTAAACTAACAACCTAGCAGTTATAGTATGATGCATAGCATGGCAAGTATAGGATGGAAGTAACAAGTAAGGTAAATTACAAGTAACAAGTAGCAAGTGGCAAGTATGGCATGGATGACAAGTTTTACAAGTATAAACACGGACAAGTACAAGTTAAGTAAATCACGTCAAGTAAACACGTCGTGCACAGAGATTACGTCTTCTGGCTAGAGTGGCGGATCGGGCCAACTCGTACACTCAGGTGATCTATTATCCCTACCCCTCCACGTGTATCGAGCCAGGGGCTTACCCCCGAATGCGTAATGCTCGCTTCTGGATCACGAGCCAAGAAGTGTATTTGGCATAGGGTTGTGCCCGATAAAAGCAGGTGCCTTAGCGGATCAAGTAGTACAAGTAATGTAGCATGTGCTATGAATGCAACATTCAACATGGATAGCATGGCATGTACAGATACTTCGCGTACCGTTAATTGAATTTAAACATGGCAGATAAGATGCATGGATGACATCAAGTGCAAATAATTAAAAGTAGTCGGATCTAGCTTCGTTGTCAAGCTAGATCCTGAAATTTACGCCTAGGCGAGTATCATTTCGTCGCCTAGTCTATTTTACGCCTACCACAAGCTAATGGCCTAAGGCATGTCCTAAAACCCTAAGTGGCAAGTTTCACTTGCCTGGCACCAAGGATGACGATCAACGAGGCACGTCACAAAATGTTAAACTACGGAGATGGGATCGCTGCCATGGCAAAACAATATCAGAACAATAACCAATCCAGTTTTATAATCGAATCTACGACGTGTAATATACATTTTTATTAGGGTTTAACAAAAACCACAACGTGGGTTAAGAGAATATTAAATGATCGATTTACTAACCGTATCGTAGCGGAAGAACGATGCCGAGCAAGCACGACAACAGAAGAACGATCCGGAGAACTATTGTAACGACCGGTTTTCTTCGTTACGTTATCCGTATATTTTTCTCTTTCGTGTACTTTCCCCCATATCCGTTGTTCGACGTTTCTGTCCCCAAACCTGTACCCGTACCCGAACCCGCATCCATTACTTTTTCATAATCATTATTATTATCCTTATTATCCTTTCTAAAAAATATAATTTTATTTTTAAATGTCTCTTCTTAAAATTTGTTTTAAATTTCCAATTCAAATTCGAATTTAAACCTTTAAATGTTTGAAAAACTTTCCATTTAAAATCCTATTTAAATCTATTATTAATTGACTTAATTAGCTTTAATTCCCTTGTTTATACCTATTAAAAACCTATTAATCTTTTACAAATCACTTCCTAATTAAGCCCTTTTAATTACTAATAAGATTGAAAACATTTCTATATTACTCTGGTTTTTACCATGGCCGAACATTAGCTCACGTGCTGCCAATTGAACACACACATCCTAATATTTTTATAAACCCTATAGACCCTATTTTACCTATATTAAACACCTAGTGACCTATTCATGTGGGTCTGTGAGTCTGTAACTCTTTATAATATGGCCTTAGAGCACACTATGGGTTAACAACATCACCCTATATTTTTAATATAAAACCCTAAGGACCTACCTAGCCTTCACGTGCTGTGTGCTCCAAACCCCACATTTTGTTTAAATCCAACCTAGACTATCAACCTACTGCTCTCCTTTTCAACCTAGGGATTTTTTTTATTCTACACAGCCTACTCCATCCGTTCCCTTCTTATACAATAACCTTACGCTTTCGGTACCTTCAACTAACCTAAGCTAATAATAAAGCCCCTCCCTCTCACTTGCTGCATCTCACCCCTTCCTATAACCTACTGTCCTATTCTAAAAACCCTAGGGGACCTACCCTCTAGCAAAAGTCAGCTGCCTCGACCCTTATTGTCACGCCCCGCTTCCCAAAAATGTGGAGGCGAGACGTGAGAAGGTCCGCTCAGACTTGAAGCTGAAAAGCTGCAAGTCCGATAAGCGTCAAATAGAACTACAAATGGCAGGTCCTTGCAATGCAATACAGAACAACAATACTAACAAGAAGGAGAGACAGATAAAATGTTCAATATCAGATTATCCATTAATTAAATTACAATATCACAGAAAAGCCACCAGGCTAAAAGGAAAAGAGTCTAAGGCCCAAACATGGCCAACAAGGTATAACATACATACAAAGGTGCCACACACCAACAACTAACAGCAACCTAAACAAAGAAGTGAACACGAGCGGTCTTCAAGACAGGCCCCTGGTGTCCACTCACCTCCACAGCAAACACCAGCATCAGCAACACCATATCCCCTGCAACAAAGCTCTGGCTCTGGGTCTAACATGTGACACCCAAAAGAGAGACGGGCACATGTAAGCAAGTCTGGAAAGACTTGTGCAAGGAAACTGAAAGTAACGAACAACCTAGCACTTATAATATTAAGCAATGACATGACAGTTTAGTTTGATGCAGCAGTTTAAAAAGAGAGTGTCACGCACTCACGATGTAGCAATCACTAAGCACTAATCACGATTCACTTATCACTATTAATCACTTGTGCACTAGAGATTTCGCCTACTGGCCGGAGTGGTGGATCAGGCCAACTCGGGGCTCAGGTGGTCGCATATCTCTTACCCCACCCATATGTGTCGAGCGTTGGGGTTTCCAACTAACTGCGCTCGCTTCTGGAACACGAGCCATGAAGTGTATTCCACTTGGCATAGGGGTGCACCTAGCCTTATTTATCGAGCGTTGGGGTTTCCAACTACAGGGCTCGCTTCTGGAATACAAGCCAGGAATATAAGTATTGTAGCGTGTGCTAAGTAATCATGATGAATAATCAATATGCAATGCCATGAACAGATATTTGTGTACCGTTAATTGAATTTAAACGTGACATACAAGCATGATGAGGGTGACGGACCAAGCTTCGTTGTCAAGCTAGGTCAAAGGCATCTAGACGGCTATCCTTTCACCGTCTAGTCTCTTTTACGCTAAAGCAAGGGAATTGGCCTAAGACATGGCCCAAATCAAGAGATGCAAGTTTCACTTTCCTGGCACCGAGGAGAACGATCAACGAAGGCACATCACACAAATTTGTTATCTACGGGAATGGATCACCGTCATGAAAAAACAACATTAGAATGGTAACAAATCCGTATTCACAATCGAACCCTATGATTTCTAATGATCCATTTTATTAGGGTTTCACAAATATCAAGTGTGGGTTATGAGATTATTGAAGGAAGAATACTACCCGTGAAGAAGCGGAGGAATGACACCGAGAACTACGACGACGGAAGAACGATCCGGCTCAGATCTGGAAATGGGGAAAATCTGGAGAAATGGGTTTGGATGAGGCTTTTGGGGATTTGATGAGGGTTTGAGGTTGAGGAGAGGTATGATATGTGAAATGAGGGTTTGGATGATGATGGATTAGCTTGGGATGAAGGATCAATGGTTTGGGGAAGAAGGGGGCTCAATGGGGGAGAAATTAGGGTTTGGGGTGATGAGGAAGAAGAAGAAAACGTTTGGGGCGTATTTATAGAAAAGTGTGGCGGCTAGGGCAAAACTAGGGTTTCCTGGGCTGATTAGTCGGTCAAAGAAGGGTAGCTGACCGACTAGTTTGAGAACTAGTCGGTCGGTCGAATAACTATGACCGACTAAGAGCAAACAGTAACTCGGCTGGGAAGATGATCAATGAACTAGTCGGTTGAAGAACAATGGCTGACTGACTAGATTACAATCTAGTCGGTCGAAAGATGTTCTCAGACTGACTAAAGATAAACAGTAACTTAGGGGAAATTAATCAAAGGAACTAGTCGGTTAAAGAACAAGTTCTGACCGACTAGTTTCACATCTAGTCGGTCGGTGGTTGTTCTTAGACTGACTAACGATAAACAGTAACTTCTGAATAATTGATTGAATGAACTAGTCGGTTCTAGTTGATTTCCTGACCGACTAGATTGGAATCTAGTCGGTCGGTTGATCTTCTTGAACCAACTAACGTGCACGAAAAGTCTCGAAATGGAGCACGAAGGTCCGGGATGAATTCTAAGGTTTCTAGGATCAACCTATCGCTAAGATATGATCGATATGAAGCTCGTCACGAGTGACTTACTCCGAGTTCAATGATTCTAAGGAAGAAGCTAGAAGATCACATCAAAAGGAATGAAAACGAAAGCTAGGATATCTCAACGAGGTGAATAAAAGTGAGAACTATGGAAATGGAAACCACACAAGGAGAGAACCCACCATCACAAGCAAAACACAGTGATAATCCAATCATACAAAAACCAGTCGTTACATCCTACCCACCTTAGAATAAAGTCTGTCCTCGGACTTTCTAACATATATATAGTCGCTCTGGTAACTACCCTCAACCAATATCACATCATAAATTCAACCAAGTACTTTCATTTCGAGTGCTTATATATATATGCACTAGAAATCAAATATTACTACCACCACACACATATTTTCACGCACATAGTACACTCATACTTATTATAGTCAGTCAATTTCACACACGTATTTCAATCACATATATATAGTCAATATATTTATACAACAATAAACACTTATTACTTACAATAAGAAAATACCCAAGCCTCTCTTATTTGAAAATAATTTTCACATTTATTTAGTCATTCAAATACATGCAAATATTTCACCATATTTTCACCTCACATATAGTCCTATAACATATATTGGTATAGCCACCCACAATCGTGTGCGTAACACAACCAAGCACAAACAACTCAAACACCATACATACATCATCCGTCACTATTTACCACCACATACAATTATACCAAAGTACATAGAGTATACCCACTCAAGCTTGAGTGAGACTCAAATCATAGCAGGACATTTATATGCGTAACACAGTATCCATACACATACCAATACCACTCCAAGGCTTACACATCCACGTATCACATATTTTCACACCATATCCATCCATTTATAATTACCATATCAACACATCAACTACATACAAGTTAAGAGATGCAATAGTCGGGTATACCTCCTGATATACACGTATACGACAACTCATAAGATAAGTAGTACCAATCAAAATTATCATTCTGTTATCATACGTATATCACATCATACTCAAGCAGAAAACTACTTACACACAACATACAAATGCCAACACCCATACCACTATATACACACCACGAAATCAACACTACGACGACATAACCACTTAACTAATGGGCCCACCAAACTGTAACAAGGTTGACACAAGCAACGACATGCTCTATTGGCTAGACAAAAGGAAAGAAACTGAAATCAAAAGCGTAACGAATAGAAAGATCGAAAAGCATGAAAACGGTCGTGTAATGATGTAATGATGCTCCATTGGGACATATGGAAAATAGTGTAAATAACATATTCTAAAATACGAAAAGTTTGAAAACCGTTATACTTCAAATGTTGGAGCCCCTTTTCGTATAAAAATATTTAGAGGTCGATAAAAAAAATTGTTTGGAATAAGTTTGAGTCGAATATACATAATAGGAGAAAACAGTTTATTGGCTTACATAAAGTCATTAAAAAGGAAGTAAATCAATTACACGAATTTTGATGTCGTAGTTTAGAAAATATTACGCGGTAGTAACTTAATAACGTTTGCAAAGTTTGAAATGAAATTAAATTAATTGAAAATTTTAAACTCAGGTTGAATGCTTTCAAATTCCTTAAGCCAGGGAAAATTTAAAGTAATCGATATTGAAACTACTTTTAGAGGAATCCGGATTTGCCAAAAAGAGACCGGTTTACACAAAGCTCTTAACATACGAGCACCACGAGCCTGGTGCTGATATATAAAAATAATTGAAATTCCATTTAGGTTAGAAATTATTCTAAAGGCATGTATGGTGAACAGAAAGATAACAATAGCTTATTAGTAGTATTATCAAAATTTGTAGTGAAACTTTAAAATCAAATTTATGGAGGGTCTAGATCAGAAAAGGTTATGAAATAACGATTTTTACAAAAATCTGAAATAGGGGAAACGAGGAGCATAACAGTCGTAGTACTGATATATAAAAATTAATTGAAGTTCCACTTTAGAAATCATTTTTAGAAATATGTATGACGAATGGAAAGATAATAACATCTTAGTAGTATGGAAAGAGAAAAGGATATTTAAACTCATCAAGTTAGTATTAAAACTTTTAAACCGTTTTTATGAAGGGTCTAAGTTAGGAATGATTTCGAAATAGTAAATTTTTTTTAAATACAAAAATCTGAAATATGGAAAATGTTGAGCATAAAATCGACTTGCTAAAAGCCGAAGTCCAAAGGGACTTGAAAAGTTTATTAAGAGTAAGCACGAGGTGTTTTCGAATAAAATTTTAATGGCACAAGTAAGAAAAGAAATTATGAATCGAGTTAGGAAAATAGAAATACAGTTCAGAATGAAATTGGTATATGAAAAGGGACAAGACATTTATATCGATACGAAAGTATATGCTGAAATATTATAAACTTCTAATCTAAAAATCTCAACACAAGTTTCGATATTTAAAAACATAAATAATTTAAGTCGGCGAAGGAGCATGAAACCTTACATATATCAAAGTGTTTCGAACAAATTTAAACTTAACGAAAGAAGAAGATCGAAGATACTTTTAGGGAAATAAGGATTCGTCAAAAGAACGTGTTGGTATAAAAACTTTTGAAGTACGAGTACGACGAACCTATAATTGACATATACAAAAATTAGTTGAAGTCCATTCATTTTGGAAAAATACCCCTAAAGGTATGTAAGATAAGTGGTTACAATAAATTTTTGTAGTTAGGAAAAAGGACGGTATATCGAACCATCAGGATAGTAATAAAGTTTAAAAATCGAAATGCGAAAGATGCATTGTTAGAAAAAAAATAGTACAAGATAGTAATTTTAAAATTACGACCAAAAGTCTTCAAAATTCAAGAACGACTTTTAACTCCATCGAAATTTAGGGAGACATATTTAAAGAAGTTTAGAAAAAAATTTAAATTGAGTGAAACTTCAAATAAGGAAAGCATTCGAAAATAACTTTGGAAGAATCAAGATTTGCAACGGAAAACATTTGAAAGATCAAGGATAATTGTAATGAGGTGGTCATGTGAATTGAGGACAAGGGAAGTGGTTACGGAAACGTAATTTTCCAAAAATCTGTAGTCGGGAAAATGTTTGAACATAACTTTGATTTGTTGAAAGCTGAGATCATCTGTGACTTGAAAAGTATATTAAGGAAGCGCGACGAGTCATCTGAATAGCATAAATAATAAAGGAAAATTCATAAATCGAATTTGGAATTGATTTATGAAAAGGGACAAGATATTTAAATAGGTATGAAAGGTATATGCTGTAAAACATTATAAAACAGAAATCAAAATCTCATCAAAACTTTCGAATTTCAAAAATTAATTTAAGTCAACGAAAGAGTACGAGATATAAGTATACATATAACAATTGAAATTCCATTTAGCTTGGAAAAGATTTTAAAGTATGTATGCTATGCGATTAAAATGGATCTCATAGTTAGAAAATGGTATATCGAATTTTCCAAAATAGTATTGGAGTCTTTAAACTGAAATACGAAAATATAGACAAGAAAATGGTTACGAGATAGCAATTATAATTACAACCATTAGACTCCGAAATCTACAAGGAATTTGACTCAATCGAAAAGTGAGAAATTTTAAGTATATACGTAGCGGGTTTAAAACAAAATTTAAACTTAACAAAAACTTCAATAATGAAAAGCGAAAAATAACTTTAAAATAAATTAAGCTTTGCGAAAGGGGACATTCGAAGGATCAACGATTATCGAAACGTGGTGGTCATGGGAATCGAGGCAAGGGATTTGGTCGGATGAACAAAACATAAATACGCCTAGGTTATGACTTAGGAAAATCTACGGAAACTCCTACGGTCGACCAACTAAAGATTATGGAACTAAGCGCTAAGACTTCCCTAAGGGCTAGACAGCGATGAAGTTAGTTCAGCTTGGTCCGAAACCGATGAACCCAAGCGAGAGACCAAAGAATTCTAGAAGTATATCCTAGTCAAAGCTAGACAGGAACCACTAAGGTAACTCTTAGGACATCTGGCTAGGGTCCTGATCTAATGGGTTCCTACTAAGCTGAGACAGATGCCCTAACACATCTACTAGCTACCTAAGGCATAGGAACGCTAAAAAAACTAGACTCAAGGCTTATAAATTGGATGTTCTAATTTATTTAATGGACATTTAATAATTATTATCATTGTTCCGACAGTTCACATTTGCAAATGGACCTGCATGGGCCACCAATAAAACCTATCACGCCCCGCTTCCCAAAAATGTGGAGGCGAGACGTGAGAAGGTCCGCTCAGACTTGAAGCTGAAAAGCCGCAAGTCCGATAAGCGTCAAATAGAACTACAAATGGCAGGTCTTTGCAATGCAATACGAAACAACAAAAATAACAAGAAGGAGAGACAGATAAAATGTTCAATCTCAAATTATCCATTAATTAAATTACAATATCACAGAAAAGCCACCAGGCAAAAAGGAAAAGAGTCTAAGGCCCAAACATGGCCAACAAGGTATAACATACATACAACGGTGTCACGCACCAACAACTAACAGCAACCTAAACAAAGAAGTGAACACGAGCGGTCTTCAAGACAGGCCCCTGGTGTCCACTCACCTCCACAGCAAACACCAGCATCAGCAACACCATATCCCCTGCAATAAAGCTCTGGCTCTGGGTCTAACATGTGACACCCAAAAGAGAGAGGGGCACATGTCAGCAAGTCTGGAAAGACTTGTGCAAGGAAACTGAAAGTAACTAACAACCTAGCACTTATAATTTTAAGCAATGACATGACAGTTTAGTTTGATGCAGCAGTTTAAAAAGAGAGTGTCACGCACTCACGATGTAGCAATCACTAAGCACTAATCACGATTCACTTATCACTATTAATCACTTGTGCACTAGAGATTTCGCCTGCTGGCCGGAGTGGCGGATCAGGCCAACTCGGGGCTCAGGTGGCCGCATATCTCTTACCCCACCCATATGTGTCGAGCGTTGGGGTTTCCAACTAACTGCGCTCGCTTCTGGAACACGAGCCATGAAGTGTATTCCACTTGGCATAGGGGTGCACCTAGCCTTATTTATCGAGCGTTGGGGTTTCCAACTACAGGGCTCGCTTCTGGAATACAAGCCAGGAATATAAGTATTGTAGCGTGTGCTAAGTAATCATGATGAATAATCAATATGCAATGCCATGAACAGATATTTGTGTACCGTTAATTGAATTTAAACGTGACATACAAGCATGATGAGGGTGACGGACCAAGCTTCGTTGTCAAGCTAGGTCAAAGGCGTCTAGACGGCTATCCTTTCACCGTCTAGTCTCTTTTACGCTAAAGCAAGGGAATTGGCCTAAGACATGGCCCAAATCAAGAGATGCAAGTTTCACTTGCCTGGCACCGAGGAGAACGATCAACGAAGGCACATCACACAAATTTGTTATCTACGGGAACGGATCACTGTCATGGAAAAACAACATTAGAATGGTAACTAATCCGTATTCACAATCGAACCCTACGATTTCTAATGATCCATTTTATTAGGGTTTCACAAATATCAAGTGTGGGTTATGAGATTATTGAAGGAAGAATACTACCCGTGAAGAAGCGGAGGAACGACGTCGAGAACTACGGCGACGGAAGAACGATCCGGCTCAGATCTGGAAATGGGGAAAATATGGAGAAATGGGTTTGGATGAGGCTTTTGGGGATTTGATGAGGGTTTGAGGTTGAGGAGAGGTAGGATATGTGAAATGAGGGTTTGGATGATGATGGATGAGCTTGGGATGAAGGATCAATGGTTTGGGGAAGAAGGGGGCTCAATGGGGAAGAAATTAGGGTTTGGGGTGATGAGGAAGAAGAAGAAAACGTTTGGGGTGTATTTATAGAAAAGTGTGGCAGCTAGGGCAAAACTAGGGTTTCCTGGGCTGATTAGTCGGTCAAAGAAGGGTGGCTGACCGACTAGTTTGAGAACTAGTCGGTCAGTCGAATAACTGTGACCGACTAAGAGCAAACAGTAACTCGGCTGGGAAGATGATCAATGAACTAGTCGGTTGAAGAACAATGGCTGACCGACTAGATTACAATCTAGTCGGTCGAAAGATGTTCTCAGACCGACTAAAGATAAACAGTAACTTAGGGGAAATTAATCAAAGGAACTAGTCGGTTAAAGAACAAGTTCTGACCGACTAGTTTCACATCTAGTCGGTCGGTGGTTGTTCTTAGACCAACTAACGATAAACAGTAACTTCTGAATAATTGATTGAATGAACTAGTCGATTCCAGTTGATTTCCTGACCGACTAGATTGGAATCTAGTCGGTCGGTTGATCTTCTTGAACCAACTAACGTGCATGAAAAGTCTCGAAATGGAGCACGAAGGTCCGGGATGAATTCTAAGGTTTCTAGGATCAACCCATCGCTAAGATATGATCGATATGAAGCTCGTCACGAGTGACTTACTCCGAGTTCAATGATTCTAAGGAAGAAGCTAGAAGATCACATCCAAAGGAATGAAAACAAAAGCTAGGATATCTCAACGAGGTGAATGAAAGCGAGAACTGTGGAAATGGAAACCACACAAGGAGAGAACCCACCATCAGAACACACTGATAATCCAATCATACAAAAACCAGTCGTTACACTTATCTTCTCCTCCTCCATCCGACAACGCACGCAGGCGATTCTTCCTCACCATCACAAACCCGCAGCAACCCGCGGCTGCCACCAAAGCTAGCGGCAACACTCCCATGCCCAGACCGCACAACGCCCCTATCTGCCACCAAACGCCTCAGGAACAGATTTGCAGCCTTCTCTTCATCCACGCCCGCATCTGGCCACTGTCGACTTCCTCTTCCCATCTTCCATCTCCCCGCCACCTTCTTCCTCCTCGCGAGAAGCCCCGAGAGCCGCACACACGAACCCACCGGTATCTCCCTCATTCCATCCTCACGCGCAAGCCCCGGTCGTCGGAACAGCTCCACCCGCGACCAACTTCCCGCCGGCAGGCCGCCTCCCCACCTCGCAAACGACCCAGCGCCTCCACCCCGTTCGCTCCTCCACCTGCAGCCTCCCCCGACTTTCGCCTCCGCTGCCCTGTGTCTGCTCCTCTGGCGACAGCAACCGCAACACACCCCCTCGACTGCAGTCCATCAACGCCGGCGCCTCCCCTCCCTGCAGAGTCAGCCGCCGCCTGGAGGAGCTGCCACCGAGTCCCTTTCCTCCACCTACATCTAAGAAAGGAGGAAACTTAGAGGTTAGCAGTTGTTGCTTTAATATACTGTTAGGGTTAGTTTATAACTGATTTTTATTACATGTTATGAGTGATAGTTAAATTAGATGTTAGGATGAGCATACTGCATGTTTTACTCCTAAAGCATTAGAGGTTAGTCAGTGATTTTGATCCTGTTAGAGTTTATAATATGTAGGGATTTATATACTGTTGGTTTAATGAAAAAGGGATGCTGTTTTTTTTATTGTTACAAGTTAGGATCATCATTTAGGTTAGATGTTAGCATTAATCTCCAGACATGTTAGCATTAGCAGATATTACTAAGCTATTTTAGTATTAGCAGGAATAAAAAAAACTGTTTCTCTTAATATCATGTTAATTATATAACAGATGTTAGCAAGGTTAGCTGCTGCTAGTTTATTGTTAGAATTACACTCCATATACAAGCTGTGTTTTTTTAAATCTAGTATTAGCTATACTATATAAGTTAAATTGTAGATTGCTGTGTTATTAATTAGTGTAGTAGCCATGGATACCTAAATACCTATAATATGTCCCAGTTTATTATAATTAACCTGTACCTAGTTTTTCCAGAAACCAAGTTAGTTGCTAATAATTCATAGAGGAAATTAGGAGTACTAGTAATAAAACAACATTTCTTTTGTTAATTAATTGGATGAGATAAGTTAGTTGATTAACATCTATTTTACATTAAACTGATATCGAAATCCGATAACACAGAAAACATCCGCGCCTTCCGTACGGACCCGTCGACATCAAGAATGCCAAAACAGGCAAGTATATGATTTGTTATGATTTTTAGAAGTTTCGGCACGTTTACGCCGCCTTCATGTATTGCTGGATAACTTGAAATTTTGACGTGAAATGACGTAAGAAAGTGACACTATAATGACCAGGACGAAATTTGGGATCCAATGGTATATCATACGATATATCCCCATTTTAAACAATAAGAGAAAGAAATCATTTCTGTAGCAAGTTGAACAAACATGACATATTCGTCATTATTTAAAATTACGGTAACGGTCGTTCGACCCGTTTCCACTTTGTAGAACTGTCACCAAAATGCAATAATGTTGATAATACCAAACTTCTGCGAATACGGACATGTTTAACAAGTTTTGACATTGTGACTATCGTGCGCCTCGAAGGCGGTATCGTGATATCGTGATGTCGTGTGAGTCGACTAGGCCAGCTCGTGTTTCGGTAAACTTTTGGGTGGGGTTAGGGTTGAGCGGCCACTAGGTGTATGAAAGGTACTCTCCTCAAGAGCACCACCCGCACGCGGTGGGTTAGCGTCAATCACGGTGAGCCCCCGTGAGAGGAACGACCTTCTCATCACGACCTACATGGGTGAACCCTAGATTAGAATGCTAACTCTTGACATGAAAACTTGCAACACTAACTTGGTCTTCTTGATAATTGAAATGCTAATGAACTCAGAGAAATCTTAACTTTAATCTTGTAACCGTCTAGAACTACATGGTAGGAATGATCGTTTCTGTTTCTATAAAATTGTTAAATGTTAAACTGCTGCGGTCGTTTCTTTAAATTATTAAATGCTTCTTAAATTCATATCATTTGCATATCTTGCCTTGGGATGCTAATCTTTTCTTGCATACCTTGCTGACATACATTAATGTTTTTGGATGTATATCAGATCCCGAGTTTGAGCACTATGAAGATTTGCTCGAGACGCCTGACTTAGAGGGCCAGAGTTCGCCGTAGACGCCGAGCCGTTTTCTGCGGAAGACTAGAGCCCCTTTTCCGTCACTAATTTGAGGTCTAGCTTTAGTGCCCTTGTAATAGGATTAGTATTTTGTTGTAGTTTTCTTTTTTGCCATGCTGAGGCCAGTTGTCTTATTCCTTGTACGAACAATTCTGGAAGTGCTCTTTTAATTTAATGAAATTTTTTCTGATTGTTCTGATACGCAAATGCAAGGACCTCTTCTGTGTTTTTATCACAGACACTTATTGAACTCGAGCTTCACCGCTCCAGTTCAAGGGGACCACGTAATGTTCTCGTTTCCGGTGTCTTTTGGGAAGCGGGGCGTTACAACTATGGCTCAGATTTGGAAATGGCGAGAAAATATGGAGAAATTGGGATTTGGGGGGTTTTGGGGTTGGCCGACGGCCTAAGGGAGGTGGCCGGTGCTAATGACGAGAGGGAAGCTTCAAAGGAAGAAGGAATAGCTTGGGGAAATGTTGGAGGATGATTTGGGGGAGAAAATGGCTCAGAAGAAATGAAAAAGAATGAAAAGAGTCGGGGGTTTAAATAGAAACAACCCAGTGGCGGAAATGAAACCTAGGGTTTCGGGGTCGATTAGTCGGTCAGAGAAGAGTTGTTGACCGACTAATTCGAGAACTAGTCGGTCGGTCGACCAACTATGACCGACTAAGATCAAGCATCGGAAGAAAGAATAAATCTGGAAAATGAATTAGTCGGTCTGTGAAGGCCTGTCGATCGACTAGTTTGCAACCTAGTCGGTCGATGAGTGTTCATTGACCGACTAACGATAAACAGTAACTTAGGTAAAATTAATCAAAGGAACTAGTCGGTCTGTGAGCAAGTTCTGACCAACTAGTTTCACATCTAGTCGGTCGGTGGTTGTTCTTAGACCGACTAAGAGTAAACAATAACTCCTGAATAATTGATTTAATGAACTAGTCGGTTCCAGAAGAGTTCCTGACCGACTAGATTGGAATCTAGTCGGTTGGTTCTCCTTCTTGAACAAACTAAAGTGCACGAAAAGTCTCGAATCGAAGAGCGAAGCTCCAGGAAGATTCATACGGCTTCTAAGATCAACCTATCTCTGAGATATTAGCGATATGAAGCTCGTCACGAATGACTTACTCCAAACTCAACGATCTCAGGAAGAAACTAGAAAATCACAACGCAACGAATGAAAACGAAGCTACGGAGACGGAAAATCACACACAAGGAGAAAATCCACCAAAACATATATATAATATAGATAATCCAAATACATGAAAAACTAGTCGTTACAGAATCCACATTATCGTATACCATTCAACAATCATCTTGTGCCCAATATATATTCTGCATCATATTGACTCATAAATCTATTCCCCACAATTAATGAACCATCGAGCCATCTCTATCCTTACCCCTATTATCTAATCTCCTAATCATATTAAATATGTATTCATAACATCCCATTCATCTTAACGCGTCACGCTATCTCCAATGTCTTCTCACCCCCAACTTAATAATCAAGTCTGGATGCTTTAAATGCTCTACTCATTCTCATGATCATCCTAGCTCATACTATCCCGTCCTAGCTACTCCTATCTATAACTTGTCCATGTTTCAGATCGATTAAGTACTCATCTCCCTGTATATAATTTCGTCCAACCAGAATTCTCCATTGAGTCCGTCACACATTTGTATTATAAATAAGTCTTGGACAGCTTATTCTTTTCATCCAATGATTCCAATCTCCTATCTTGGTGTCCCAAAATCAATTAATCATCGCCATTACACATCTCACCACACACTATACCTACCCGCACACAAGGTCCTATAATAACAATAGCTAGTCCCAATAATATAACAACAATAAACACAACATTTCGAAGAGAGAAAGAAGGGAGAAGAGAGAGGAAAACTTAAGGCCAATGACATATTTTTAAAACATGTGGGTAAAAACGTGTGAAGTGGTGGTAATGGTTGAGGGAGAATAAGGGGTCGTGATCATGTGAGCTAGTTTCAAACTTTAAGGATTTGATTTAAAAAAAACAAAAGTTTGATACAGTCACATGCAACCAAAGATAAACTATACAATAGTATGAAGTATGAAAAGACGAAGGAAAAGAATAGGGTGAAATAGCGATTGTTCTGCAAATGAAAATAGATTCATACAAAGATTTTTTTTTGAAATATGAGCCATAGAAATCAAAAGAGAAATTGAAATTCCATTTAGCTTAGGAAAATATTCTTAAATTACGTATGGTAAGTGGTTAAAAATGAATTTCGTAGTTTAGAAAAAGAATAATATATATATTGAATTATCAAAAAGATAACAAGGTTTTAAAAACTGAAATATGAAAGATACCGGTTAGAAAATGGTTACGAGGTGGTAACTAAAAATTACGACCAAGAAGGTTTCAAAATCCAAGAAATTTTTTTTTTCAACTCAACCGAAAAAACAAGAACTGTAAATTTATAACTAGGAGTTTTCAAAGGAGTTAAACCGAGCGAAGAATTTAATAAGAAAATTCGAAATTTTTTTAGAGGAAACAGAATTTTCAATGGGGAAGATTTGAAGAATTTTCGATGATCGTCATGAAGCGATTACGTGAATCGAGGGCAACGAATATGATCGCAAGATGAATACGCCTAAGATATGATTCATGAAGAGTTATGATGGAATTCTACGGTCGGCAACACAGAAGTGTAAGGATTAGGAAGCTGCTAGAAATCAGGGGTTCTAATTATCGGGCCGTCTAAAGATCAGGAGAACTCAGCATTAAGGCTTCCTAATGAACTAGACTGTAATAGAGGTCTCAGGGAAGGGTCATAAGAGAATCAGGATTACGCTCTGCTAAGCCAGAAGTCGATGGACCCGAGCGAACGACTAATAGAAGGACTAGGAATCTAACACGATCAGAGCTAGGTGAGGGCTACTAAGGAACCCTAAGACGAGTATGACTAAAACTTAACCAAATCATCTGACTATCAAACCTGGACGTCTACCGAAGTCTTCCTACCATCTACGACAAGGAAACCTAACTTAGACTCGTACATGTTAAACTGGATATTAAATGAATGTGGTACTGTTATTGTTCCAAACTTTTGCATGACCTGCATGGGCCACCACTAAAACCTATCACGCCCCGCTTCCCAAAACTACGGAGGCGAAGCGTGACTAAGGCCCGCTTGGGCCAGAGCTGTGAAGTTCGGACCCAATAAGCGTCTGTGTGGTACTCCAAGACGAAGGTACAGGTCCCTGCAAGTTAGTACAGAACAATAAAAGTACTGAAAAGGAAAACATTCATTTTATTCCAAATTTATCAATCCAGAGTACTGAGAGTCTAACAAAAGCCTGAGTCAGCAACAACGACAGAAAAGTAAACTACTGGTGCAAGCACCCAACCTAGACAGAAAGTAAACGGTGCTACGCACCCAACAAAACTACGGTGGAACCTCTGAATCGGTAACACAAAGTTCTCTAACTCTGGTCCTCCTCGGGCACGTACTCAGGATCGACGTCCTTCGGCTCTACGTCCTCGGGTAGCTCTGCCTCGTCGACGTACTTTGGCTCCACACCTGACGTACAGCACCAAAAGAAGGGAACTGTACGTCAGGTAAAGTCTACAAAAGAGGTCAGACTCTACTGCAAGTGTACCGAACTATTAAACATCAGTTTACTGGTTGATTAGCATGCTGGGGTTATAATAGTGTTGTTGGAAGCAACGATATAGGATCTTGGTTTGATGATGACAAACGTGTCGGTATATCTAATGTGTGTGCTTAGTGTGTTTCAGGCTTGGCTACACAATATACTTTCGATATTTGGCGGAATTGCTATTCGTATAGCATATTCGGAGAGAGGGAGTGTGTGCACAAAGAAGTTTGACTTGACCAATAGGGATCAAAGTTGGACTTGGTCCAACATGAAGAGATGGAATCAAAGTTGGACTTGGTCCAACATGAAGAGATGGAGCAAAATCCTATTTGGTTATCGGAATATATCATATGGATATTCAAACTTATTGGAATATATCAAATTCTAATTTCTTATTTCCAATCCTATTCAAATCATACTTGATTTCCCCTTCAAAGATGGCCTCAAATCTTTCCTAAATACTAGGGATCCTATCTTTGACAATTTATCTCCTATACTCTATATAAGCCATCCCCTTAACCCTAATGTGGGCGCGCGGCATACACAAAAAAATAGCTACGGCCAAAACTTCAATCTCCTTTATCATATAGCCGTACCCCTTGCAAAAGAACCCAAAGTTTCTAATCTCATGTTGCTAGCGTCCTCTTCAATCTAATTGCCGCAAGTAACATCAAGGCCAAAGCTTTGCCATTGCCGCAATCAAACAAATCAACAAACTTCAAGATCAACAATCCCTCACAAGTCCCAAGCAAGCAAAATTCCTATTCGTTGATAGGGAACAAAGTAAATTCACGCAAGCAAAGCCCACATTGCAAGCAGCCATGCTGATTGAAGGCTCCGATCAAGCATTTGACCGAACACGTTGGGCGCATGAACACAACGCTGTGATCCCCTGTTGAAACGAGTCACCGCCGTTGAAGCAGCCACCGCATCCCTTGAAGATCGTTGTCGCCCTCCTCGTCGCTTCGGGGTGCTGCTCGTACCCTGAGAAGAAGTCGCCGTCGCAAAGCCACAGCAGCAAGATAACTCCATCACCCACCGACGGAGACGAAGAAAAAGAAGCCATCACCGCTACCATGTTCTGAAACAGAGCAGCAATTGGGGAATCATCATCGCCGTCGATAAATAGAAGAAACCCACGCCTAGCCGCTGCAACGACGGAGAAGAACAAGAAAACGCCACTCGAGTTGAAGGACTTCGATCAGGCATTTGATCGAACACGTCGGGGGCGCGACTAAAACAACAACCGCTCCGAAGACGCTCGTCGGAGAAGAAGCCCGCTAGGAGGAGTGATTGCTGCTGCAACCTCACCGGAGAAGCTGCGCGCTACCGTTGCCGTAAGCTGAACACCATAGAGACTCACCGACGGCGCCATCAAGCAAGCATAGCTTCTCGCCAGAGATCACCGCCACGAATCCTCCTCCGTCGTCGAGTTGATTGTCGAGGCCGCCTGTTCGAAGACGCCGCCATCCGTTCGCTCTCGAAGATCGTTATCCTTGCTGCTGCCAAGAAGAGGGTGCCTCTTGAAGTCATTGCTCGGAGCTTCGCTGATGATCGCCGCTCAAAAACGCCACCGTCGCCTGAAGGAGAAGCGTGGAACTCAAATACGAGAGGAGGCGAAGTCTTTGCATGCTGACGTGGAGACCCCCTCAAGCACACGAACCAAACGGATGAACGGCCGTGATCAATTGTGAAAGAAAATTGAAGCGGATCATTTTGCTGACGTGGCATCGATTGTTAAGGGATTCGCTTTGCGCACAGGCTTCTATTTAAAAATATTGAACTGGGTTTGCTTTACACACTGACAGCCTTATTTAAAGGGATTGCTGAGCGCACAGACTGGAGAATTATAAAGGATTGAACTGAAATTGCTTTGTGCATAGACCAGTGCATATCTTGACATCCAGGAGTCAGATTGAGACACCGTTTGTGTCAGATTGGAGCTGACGACGTGCTGATTGACAGAGACGCCTACACAGACACAAACTGAGCATTTCTAAACTCTAAACTCCTTTATTTGTGTCTTAGTGTAACGTTCTCTGTAGGGGAAACTTTACCTATTTTTTGTGGACTATTTTGGGACTTGTCTAGTTGGGACTAGACAAGTGGGACCCAGCTAGTTTGGGACTAGCTGGTAGAAAGCTTTGCTAGGATTGATAGTGAGAGGAAACACTGTGTGTGGGGTACTGAGAGTCTGGCGAGTGTAGAGGCGTAGAGGGTGCTTTGAGCGTGCTCTAACTTGTGACTTTGTGCCTATTGCACTATTCAATCTAGTATTTGCTTTGGGGGCTGGAGTAGGTCGTTGGGATGACCGAACCAGGGTAAATCTGCTGTGTACTCTGTGATTGTCTATCTTTTGCTCTGTTTGTATTTTTAAATGCGTGTGATTTCTCGTGGGTTGCACGAGAATTTTTTATTAGCCTATTCACCCACCCTCTTGGCTAGGATCCAGATCCAACAAGTGGTATCAGAGCCAGTTTAGTAGATCTAGCCTAGTTTGACCATGGACCACATTGATAGTGCTTTTGCTGAGGGTCAGTCTATTTCCCGACCACCTAGATTTAATGGAGGAGATTATGCTTACTGGAAAAATCGTATGAAAATCTATCTTATTTCTATTGATTATACAGCTTGGCAAATTGTTGAAAAAGGATATAAATCACCTGTTATCAAAATTGAAAATACTGAGATGCCTAAACCTGATGATAAGTGGGATGATAATGATTGGAAGCTTTATTCTTTAAATGCTAAAGCTATGAATGCTCTTATTTGTGCATTAGATAAATCTGAATTCAATCGTATCTCACATTGTCTAACTGCGCAGGAAATATGGCATACTTTGGAGGTGACGCACGAGGGAACGTCACAGGTGAAAGAAACTAGACTTGCACTTCTGAGCACGGAATACGAGGGATTTCGCATGCTACCGTCAAAGACCATATCAGAAATGTTTGCGAGGTTCACCAACATTGTCTACAAGTCTAGTTCGCTCGGTAAGCCATATTCTAGCCTTGAGCAGGTGAGGAAGATATTAAGAGCTCTGCCAAGCTCTTTCCGGCCTAAAGTCACTGCCATCCAAGAAGCGAAAGATTTGTCACAGATGAGGGTGGAGGACTTAATAGGTAATTTAATGTCCCACGAGCTAGAATTGCAAAATATTGATGAAAGGGAGAAACCCGCGGAAAAGGAGAAAGCTACCAAGCCACTTGCTCTGAAAGCTGACGAAAGTGAAGAAGAAGATGATGACATAGCGCTAATGGTCAGAAATTTCAGAAAGTTTGTCCAGACCAAGCAAGGAAGAGCAGAAATGGCACCCAGGTTTAATCGCTCTAACTTTTTTCAGTCTTCTAAGCAAAATTATGATCAGAATACTACTAATAGAATGACTTGTTTTAAATGCAAGAAAAGAGGACATCGAATGAGGGATTGCCCACATGAGACAGCTCAGGTAGCTAAAGAAAAGGGAAAATCCAAGGTGCTTACTTGGGACATGGATAGTGAAGCTGAGAGCGAGGAGGAGGAACACGAAGCCCATTCATGCATGTCATTGATGGGAATACACAATGATGTAACTTCTGGTAGTAAAACTGAACTCCTTACTCTTTGTAAAGAAATGCAAGATAAAATAGTAGAGCTTGAATCCACTATAGATGATTATCAAAATGAGAACTTTGAAATGCAACAATCTGAATATGAAATGTCTAAAGAGATTGAAAAACTCAAAATTGATATTGTTGCACGTGACTCTACTATTGATATTCTGAAAAAGGAAAAATCCAGTTTTAATGATGAAGCACCTTGTCTCTCTTGCCCTTCCTTGATGAATAATATTAGCATGCTTAAACTTGATTTGATTAAGCTCGAAACTGAAAAAGACTATGTTATTAGAGAGGTTAATGATAAATTCTGCATGTTGGATAATGATTTTAAAAGAAAAATGGTTGAATTTGAAAAGAAGGAAGAGGAAAACAAGAGAGCTTTTATTACTAAATGCACATTGCTTGTGGAAGAAAATAAATTGTTGAAAACCAAAGTCTCTAATCTTGAATTGGCCATTAAGAAATTCTCTACGGGAAAACAATCGTTGGACACTATTTTAGAGAATCAATTATATGGCAATAATAGAAGAGGACTTGGTTTTGGTCTGAAAAACGTTGAAAAGCAAAAATTCAAGAAATTCCACAATGCACCGTCTATTGCGAAGAACTTATATGCAAAGTGCTTTACTTGCGATAGTGTAGGCCATACTTCATACTATTGTAAATTTAGGAACACTAAAATCAGGTTTAAACAAGTGTGGGTTCCTAAAACAATATTGGCTAACACTAGTAGACCTTGTTGGATTCCAAGGTCACACTTAACACCTTTCATGTAGGTGTGATGGAGTTTTGGCGAGGAGCGTTAAATTCAATGTTTCATTCTTTTAGCTCCTTCGTCAAATAGCGACGAGAAGGTATAACTTCTATCCCTCTTTGCATTTCATTGCATACCTTCATAGATTGTTGTGTGTGCTTGATTTATTTTGTTTTGTGTGCTTGCATGGATGATTTTTAATGTTTTTATTTCTGAAAAAAAAAATTATTGAAAAATCAAAAATCAAAACAAAATGTGTGCTTATTGAATCCTCTTTTGAATCTCTTGAGTGATATTGTATGAATGATCAATTCTATCCCTTGTAGAAGTCAATTCATTATTGTTGTAGCTACACGAACATGATGTTATTCTTTTTAGTAGCCATGACATGTCTCATAAGTTTCAAACTTGACTTCTACACCTACATTTGCACTTTCACGATATTTGACTTTTTAGTGCTTTTGGAGATTCTTTTGAAGAATAATGGAAAGTGAATGTAGGAATGATTAATTTCTGAAATTTCTAAGGGATATGATGTGTTTAGCCATGAATTAAAATTGAGCACAAAAGAATTGAAAAAAAACGATATTTGCTCCGTATGAAAAATGGATACACTTCATGGCTAAAACACAACCCACGAGTATCCAAATTGTGCTACATGGGTAATCATTAGCGTTGGTGTATATAACTTGTCAAGCAATGCCACCCCACATTTAAAAGTCCTCTTAGGCTATGTTTCGGGGTTCAGTAACTTGAACTCATCTTTGATGAGGTGGGAAAAGTCAATCCTAGTGATATTCATGAAAAATGGAAAATGTGGATTGTTTTGGTTGATTTTCTGATATTGAATCTCCTCTTGCACTTTATTGTCTATATCACTACACTTACACAAAGGTGGGAAGTCGAGTTATGAAATTCTATGAGCTAGAATTGTCTATTCTTTGGAGAACTCATGTAAATGCACGCTACTTTTAATAATGGTTTATTTTTGCATGGGATACATTTGTGACTTCATTAATCCACTTTTGGTGATTACAAAGGGGGAGAAAGAAAACAAAAGATTTGACTGATGTCGGTATTATTTGTTTTAGGGGGAGCATGGGAAAGTACTTGAATATTTGTTGAAGGGGGAGCTTAAGAGAAGGGGGAGCATGCTATTGTATTTGTTATTGGTTTGTGCATGCCATGTTGTAGTGCTTGAATATTCATCTCATGATTCATATTGCATTACACCCTTCAACACACTTCACACACTCATTTCTACTGATCGAATCTTTTGTGGGTTTGTCATCACCAAAAGGGGGAGATTGTTGGAAGCAACGATCTAGGATCTTGGTTTGATGATGACAAACGTGTCGGTATATCTAATGTGTGTGCTTAGTGTGTTTCAGGCTTGGCTACACAATATACTTTCGATATTTGGCGGAATTGCTATTCGTATAGCATATTGGGAGAGAGGGAGTGTGTGTACACAAAGAAGTTTGACTTGACCAATAGGGATCAAAGTTGGACTTGGTCCAACATAAAGAGATGGAATCAAAGTTGGACTTGGTCCAACATGAAAAGATGGAGCAAAATCCTATTTGGTTATCGGAATATATCATATGGCTATTCAAACTTATTGGAATATATCAAATTCTAATTTCGTATTTCCAATCCTATTCAAATCATACTTGATTTCCCATTCAAAGATGGCCTCAAATCTTTCCTAAATACTAGGGATCCTATCTTTGACAATTCATCTCCTATACTCTATATAAGCCATCCCCTTAACCCTAATGTGGGCGCGCGGCATACACCAAAAAATAGCTACGGCCAAAACTTCAATCTCCTTTATCATATAGCCGTACCCCTTGCAAAAGAACCCAAAGTTTCTAATCTCATGTTGCTAGCGTCCTCTTCAATCTAATTGCCGCAAGTAACATCAAGGCCAAAGCTTTGCCATTGCCGTAATCAAACAAATCAACAAACTTCAAGATCAACAATCCCTCACAAGTCCCAAGCAAGCAAAATTCCTATTCGTTGACAGGAAACAAAGTAAATTCACGCAAGCAAAGCCCACATTGCAAGCAGCCATGCTGATTGAAGGCTCCGATCAAGCATTTGACCGAACACGTTGGGCGCATGAACACAACGCCGTGATCCCCTGCTGAAACGAGTCACCGCCGTTGAAGCAGCCACCGCATCCCTCGAAGATCGTTGTCGCCCTCCTCGTCGCTTCGGGGTGCTGCTCGTCCCCTAAGAAGAAGTCGCCGTCGCAAAGCCACAACAGCAAGATAACTCCATCACCCACCGAAGGAGACGAAGAAGAAGAAGCCATCGCCGCTACCCTGTTCTGAAACAGAGCAACAATTGGGGAATCATCATCGCCGTCGATCAATAGAAGAAACCCACGCCTAGCCACTGTAACGACGGAGAAGAACAAGAAAACGCCACTCGAGTTGAAGGACTTCGATCAGGCATTTGATCGAACACGTCGGGGGCGCGACTAAAACAACAACCGCTCCGAAGACGCTCGTCGGAGAAGAAGCCCGCTAGGAGGAGTGATTGCTGCTGCAACCTCACCGGAGAAGCTGCGCGCTACCGTTGCCGTAAGCTGAACACCATAGAGACTCACCAACGGCGCCATCAAGCAAGCATAGCTTCTCGCCAGAGATCACCGCCACGAATCCTCCTCCGTCGTCGAGTTGATTGTCGAGGCCGCCTGTTCAAAGACGCCGCCATCCGTTCGCTCTCGAAGATCGTTATCCTTGCTGCTGCCAAGAAGAGGGTGCCGCTTGAAGTCGTTGCTCGGAGCTTCGCTGACGATCGCCGCTCAAAAACGCCACCGTCGCCTGAAGGAGAAGCGTGGAACTCGAATACGAGAGGAGGCGAAGTCTTTGCATGCTGACGTGGAGACCCCCTCATGCACACGAACCAAACGGATGAACGGCCGTGATCAATTGTGAAAGAAAATTGAAGCGGATCATTTTGCTGATGTGGCATCGATTGTTAAGGGATTCGCTTTGCGCACAGGCCGCTATTTAAAAAGATTGAACTGGGTTTGCTTTACACACTGACAGCCTTATTTAAAGGGATTGCTGAGCGCACAGACTGAAGAATTATAAAGGATTGAACTGAAATTGCTTTGTGCACAGACCAGTGCATATCTTGACATCCAGGAGTCAGATTGAGACACCGTTTGCGTCAGATTGGAGCTGACGACGTGCTGATTGATAGAGACGCCTACACAGACACAAACTGAGCATTTCTAAACTCTAAACTCCTTTATTTGTGTCTTAGTGTAACATTCTCTGTAGGGGAAACTTTACCTATTTTTTGTGGACTATTTTGGGACTTGTCTAGTTGGGACTAGACAAGTGGGACCCAGCTAGTTTGGGACTAGCTGGTAGAAAGCTTTGCTAGGATTGATAGTGAGAGGAAACACTGTGTGTGGGGTACTGAGAGTCTGGCGAGTGTAGAGGCGTAGAGGGTGCTCTGAGCGTGCTCTAACTTGTGACTTTGTGCCTATTGCACTATTCAATCTAGTATTTGCTTTGGAGGCTGGAGTAGGTCGTTGGGACGACCGAACCAGGGTAAATCTGCTGTGTACTCTGTGATTGTCTATCTTTTGCTCTGTTTGTATTTTTAAATGCGTGTGATTTCTCGTGGGTTGCACGAGAATTTTTTATTAGCCTATTCACCCCCCCTCTAGGCTAGGATCCAGATCCAACAAGTGTAACAAAAAAGGAAGTAACGCAGCTGTAAAGCAAAGCGTAGCAAGTAGTAGTCGTAGCGTGTGCTACCGACTACGGGACTAACCTAAAGGGGTCGTGACAAGACGTGACAAGACCAGCAAGACTTGACAGGACACGACAAGACAAGACACGTGTGACTCGAAGGGTTCACGCCTTACGGTTCGAGGGGGATCGGACCCTCTTGCCGTTCGCACGCTCAACCCTACCCCAACCTAAGTGCTCAAGACAAGTCCGTACGAGGGATCACTCGGAGAGTGCCATATTGCTCGCAGGCTGTGTATCCGTATAAGGGATCACTCAGAGAGTGCCCTATTGCCCACAGGCTGTGTATCTGTACAAGGGATCACTCATAGAGTGCCCTATTGCCCGCAGGCTGTGTATCAGTATAAGGGATCACTCAGAGAGTGCCCTATTACCCGCAGGCTGTGTATCCATACAAGGGATCACTCAGAGAGTGCCCTATTGCCCGCAGGCTGTGCAAAACAAGACACGATGTGACATGACAGGGATAGTTCTTCTAGGGGGTCCACACGCACGCACACACAAAATAACCCTACGGTGTCAAAAGTTGTTGTTGTTACGCTTAGACTTCGTCGTCAAGTCTAAGTCGTCAGGGCGTCTCGGACGCTATCATTTCACGTCCGGTTCTATTCATTCACAGTCTAATAGTTCTAGCAGTTTAAGACCAAGGCACTGCCAAAATCGCAATTGAGTACACTTGCCTGCGGTGGCGAGTGTGTCGTCCGTCCGGGGCGTCGCGTCCAGGCGTCGCGTCCGCGGTAGTCCGTCTGAAACAGTGTCACAGCGACGGTGTCAGGTCGTGATTTTCATCAAGTCCTATTAGGGTTTGTTTCTAGATTATCAGGACTATGTCACGTTTTTGTGTTTCATCAGCCTAGATCTACCACTACCCTATATGAACAGAAAAGTTATCCGACGGTCGATTTCTACAGTGACATCATTTTACTGGTGCGGAAAAGTAAATTTAGTTATCGTTGTCTGATTTTTAGTTAGGGTTTAGTTTTTCTACGGTGTGGGTTTTACTACTCGTTTGGAATACCAACCTCGTGATGTCGTCCAACAAGCGGAAGTCGGGTCTGAACGGCGAAACATCGGTGTCGTCTGGAACTCCTCGGCCACGGGTAGCGCAGCTAGGTACCTCTGGACAGCGGGATGGTGGCATGAAATCAGCAAGCTAACAGTGATCCTCCTCCCGTTGCGAGTAGCGCAACAGATCTTCACGATAACGGCGACGTCGGCTAAAAGTACGTCCGTGCGGTAACGCACGTGAACTCTGAGAGTCCAAGGGTCTGTCAGTAGATGAAGTAGGACCAGAGGAAGATGCTCGGCCTGGTGGGTGGCTGACGGCGTCAACGTATGGCGGTGGGTAGTCGTGAGAAGGCGAAGTGGACAGATTCGCGCAACCGTCGTTGTCGGGTGTCTCAGCGGAAAAGCAGCAATCCGAGGAGTCAAAGGGAACTTGCAGGTAATAGAGGGGCGTGTGTGATCTGCGAGATTGAATTTGTGATAAGCTACAAGCGTTAAATTAACAAAATAATAGGATAATATAACATATATCTACTGATATATATATACACTAACTTATATTTTTTTTTGCAGAGTAAGTTAGATCTATATTGAAATTATACAAAATGTACAATGAGGGCTGTGCATTAGAAGGCAGTCTATAAGACTAGGGGATAGGACACAAGCGTCGTCACCCTAGATCAGATAGCCCACCATCCAAGCAAAGCGCTCTAGCCAAACAACAAACGCAACCCAATACCCAACCACATACAGAGTCCGTGTATTCGAAGACACATAGACTTATCCATGATCAAGAATATCCCAGTTAGCATAAGCAGCTGCCGCATCAACTTCTACTTCATCAGTATTACGTAGAATAATTTGAACGTCAGATTCAATGTCATCAAAGAGAGCAACCTTGGACTTAGCCATATTTTCAAATACCCGTCTGTTTCGCTCACGCCATAAATACCAAACGAGTGATGCCAGAACTGTTTTCGCTAACCTGCATAACATACCTTCCTTTCGGAATTTTTCCAACAATTGCTTGCCTATTTCTTCCAGCGTGAGCACAGGGGGGCCGGAAATTCCCAGTTTCAGAAATGCACGCAAGAGAAGGTATTTGGAGTATGGGCATTGGAAGAATACATGGTCCGCTGTCTCCAGTTGATCGGCTGTGCAAAGCTCGCAGCTGCTAGAAGGCAGCACACACCATTTTTCAATTCGGCTTTTGGTGGGAAGTTTGTTCTTGAAAGCTCTAAGCAGGATTAAGGAGTACTTGGGAGTATAATTTTTGTACCAAATAATTTTATAATAAGGGAAGGGGTTTGATTTCTTACGCACGCATTCCCAAGCTTGGGAGAACTTGAAATCCTGACCAAGATTCCACAGCCAACCATCCTGGCCGGAAGTTATTGGGTGGCATTGGAGAAGGGGCATCAGAGCTTGTATGTCATTATGATCCATCCAATTAGAGCCGGTCCAATAATCAGCAACGCGCTTTCTACCCGCTCCATCCGGGATATTATAAATGGTTTTGAGTGGACCACAGGGGAGCCAATGATCATGCCAAAATAGCGTATCTTTCCCATCGCCAACTTTTCTCTTGATGATACTTTGAGATAGGTTTCTGCAGCTAAGTAGATGTTTCCATGTACCCGATTGAGTGGGAGTTCCCGTCGCGTCGTAGAAAGTTGACGATTCCTTATATTTTCCTCTCATGAACTTAGCCCATAGCCCTCTAGCATTAAGCAATCTCCAAGTAAGTTTAATGCCCGAAGCTAGATTAAGATCTGAGAGTAATCTGAGGCCCACACCACCTTCCTCTTTAGGGCTACAAGAATCCACCCATGACCAAGCCTTAGAAGGCCCCCATATAAATTTCCTGCACATAGATGTTAGAGTGCGTAGAACAGTGGTCGGGAATTTATAAACTTGAATCCAGAAATTTATAATGCCATATATCACCGTTTTGACAAGCTCAATGCGGCCAACGAGGGATAACAATGAAGAAGTCCATCCACAAAGTCTCTTCCAGCATTTGTCAAGTAGCCTGGTGTACATCTGCGCCCTGGGGTATTTGGAAGATAATGGTAGGCCCAAATAAGTGGTAATGGTGTGTGCGCGCCTCACCCCCAACAACTCAGCAAGACCTCCAGGGTTTTTGACTCCTTTGCTAAACATTGATGTGCTCTTATCCCAATTGATTTCCAGCCCAGAGAAATTCCGAAAATCCTCCAAGACATTCTTAAGGCCCCTAAAGGATTTAGGGTTAGCCCGACAGAACACCAAAAGATCATCAGCGAAGAGGAGATGAGATATAGTGCCTACTCACCGCATAGGTTGTATGCTCCCCTTAGCACAGGCCCGGGTCATAAGGAGGGAAAAGCACTCCATAATAATGACAAAAAGGTAGGTAGATAGGGGGTCACCTTGTCTAAGCCCTCTGTTACCACCAAAGAACCCAACTGGCGACCCATTGACCATAACAGAGAAGGTGGGCGAAGAGATGCACTCCTTAATCCAATTGATGAACCTCCCACCAAACCCCATCTGGTGGAGAATGAAATACACAAATTCGATGTTCACACTATCAAATGCCTTTCTAAGATCCAGCTTTAGGCATGATCTGGACCCCATTGGATTACTAAAGTCCCTGATTTGCTCATGCGCCAGAAGAACACAATCTGAAATTAATCGCCCTTGGAGAAATGCAGATTGATTAGGCGAGATAAGGTCGTGGATAATTCTCTGTAGTCTGTTGCACAAGATCTTGCTGATAATCTTGTATAGCACATTGCAACAAGCAATAGGCCTGTAATCCACCAAAGAAGAAGCATTAGCACCCTTAGGCACCAAGGTAAGGAATGTATGGTTTACCTGCCGTAGCAAAGAGCCAGATATGAAGAAGGATTGCACCGCACGCACAACATCATAAACAATTAGGTTCCAGTTGTGCTGAAAGAAATAGCCATTAAACCCATCAGGTCCAGGTGCTTTGGATGCACCTATCTGAAAGACCGCTGCTCTGACCTCTTCTGCCGCGACATTCCTTTCAAGCCACACCGCAGTTTCATGTTTGATCTTCTTTCTGGGGATCAGTTTGGGAAATACGTTCCAGTAGTGATTCTGACTATATAGAGCTTTATAGAAATTGGAAGCTTCGGCCTTGACATCATCAATGGTTTTACACTGGACTCCATGGACATCCACCAGATGCCTTAGGTTGTTGCGGGAATGTCTAGACTTCATAGCATTATAAAAGAAACGAGTGTTTCTGTCTCCCAGCTCCAACCAATCCTGCCTACTCCTTTGGCGGAAACCCGCCTCTTCCATCTCCAAATGGGTAGCCAAATCATAAGATAAAGTACGTTCAGCCTTCTGAAGCTCCAAACTATATTGTAAGGCACTTTGGTTCCTGATATCATTCAGCTTGGAACAACACTGGCGAATAGGATTTGAGGCTCGTTAATCTCTGGCCCAATTTCTGAGACTAATTTTCGCACTCCTTAACTTTCTAACCAGACAGAACATAGGGGTTCCTCTAACATGCTCCTCCCATGAGGACTCCATCAAGGCATAATATCCTGGCAGTAGGACCCAATGGTTAAAAAATTTAAAAGGCTTGGGGTCGGAGAGTACCTGCAGATGCAAAGTAATTCGCAAAAGGGAACGGTCACTTGTTTGAGGCTCCAAGTAATCAAAAGAAGAATCAGTGAGCTTTTCTAGCCAAGCATTATTACAAAGAACACGATCCAGCTGTGCGGTAATGCGCCTAGAACCCAGACGCTTATTGCACCAGCTAAACTTGCATCCAGTACTTTTAAGATTCTGCAGTCGGCAATCAGAAAGGCATTTATTGAAATCATAAAGCTGGTTAGACTCCACCCTCCGTCCTCCCACCTTATCTTTACTATTCAAAATGCAGTTAAAATCCCCACCAACGAGCCAAGCCCTATTGCCTAGGGTAACAGAATCCTTTTTTAATTGGTCCCAAAGTAGTCTTCTCTCAGAAGCAGAGTTGCTTCCATATACTGCAGTAAAGGCAAATTCCAACCCACCCACATTCACACAGTGGACAGTGATGTGTTGCAGAGAGGCTGAGATGGTACTCAACTGCCAAACACACGGATTAAATCCAATGAGAATACGGCCTCCATCATGAGTATGAAAATTATTAATATTATCCCAATCCTTGGGGATGCACGATTTAGATGCAATACTGTCAGTCTTTAACTTTGTCTCCAGCAGAACTATAATTGTAGGGGCAATTATTCGTATCCTTTCACGTAGATTCCTACGCCGCACCAAATTATTTAAACCTCTTGTATTCCAAATCAACATAGATAATAACTGAGAAGGAAGCAAGGGAACGCTTACTTCAACCTTGTGCTTCGTCGAACCGAAGATCCCACAGTGCCTACCTTCCGCTGCTTAGCAGAATCTGCAGCACAAAGCAACTCCTGAAGATCAGCCACCCACTCGGGGTTATCATACACCGACTCTTGCGGCAGACAGTCCGTTGGCCTGTCAACTTCAATAGATTCATCAACTGAAGGTGTAGCAATAGGTGTTTCAACCTGAGGGGAGTCGCCGGGGAGAACAATAGGTTCAACAAGTGCAGGCGGAATAGTAGGCGATTCAACCTGATGGGAGTCACCGGGCAGATCTTGAATAACCACGCTCTCCTCTCCAGATTGATAGTTGGGGGTTTTATATAGGACATGAATTTCAGCGAGTTAATGAGGCAACGCAACTTCCTCAGCGCACAGGTTCCCGCGGCCACATGACTAGGCAGACCTGCTTCAGAGCAATCGTGGGTCCCCAAATCCTGTGCAGGTGTGATGTCATCTAATACTCCAATGCCAGAAGTCTGCCCTTGATCCACAAATTGTACCCGATTAGGGATGACTTCCTTTCCCTTCCTCATTTGAGATTTGTGCCGCAGGGGACATTGCTCAGTGGGGTGACCGAAACAAATGCAATTGACACACCTGGGGGGTTCTGCTTCATATTTTGTATCAATGATCAGAATAGTCCCATCGTCGAGTTCGGCCTCAACATGCTTAGGCAACTCCCTCTTAGCATCCACCTCGACCAAGCAACGAGCGTACGTTATTCTCTCCACTTTAGCGGTGGCACGGTCCAAGCACAATGGGTTACCCACCACAGAAGCGAGAATATTTAGAACTTCCCTGTTCCACATGTGCACAGGCACACCATGCAACTGTACCCAAATTGGTACCGAAGTTAGAATATCCCGATCATGCAGAAGCGACGGGCTCCATAGCTTTAGCACTACCAACCTCCCATCAAATAGCCAGGGGCCCCCCCATGTAAGATTCTGTCACATTCCTCCCCAGAATCAAAGCGGAAGTAGAAGAATCCGTTCTCCTTACTATACACCTGGACATGCTTCCGCGGCTTCCAGAGTCTCTCCATCCAAGCCTGCACTTGGCCAAACATAGGTGTATCACCAAGAACATAGCCAACCAATGTGGATATCCAAACTTCCGACCCCTTCTCCAAGAGAGAGCTAGATACACGGGCAACAATTGATCCGTCAGTTCTGGTCTGAGGAGGAACAAATGTCATACCAATATCATCTCCATAAGTTCTCTTGGATGAACAGATATCAGCCCAACTACGCTTGGGTCCAAGAGAACGTACAGGCTGCTCAGGCAATTTAACAAACACCTTCGGGGCACCCCCCACCGTAGGCCTCGAATGGTCGCCGATAATGTCCTTTGGTGCCCCTCCCCCCCCCCCCCCCCCCCGTTGAGCCTGAGGAGGGCGGATCCACCTGTCCTGCTCGTCCCAGCGACGTCTTGGTGCTGCACCAAAGTCAGAGAACCGATGGCCCGGAGCGTGAGAACCGTTCCTCAGCGGGAAACCCCGTTGTGGGTAGCGGCTTCTCTTCCTCGAGACAGTGTGCCAAGGCCCGTTGCTGGAGGAGCCACCATTTGTTCCTTCGTCCAAAGCAGAAGCCGCCACCTTGGCCGAAGATGCCCTAGAATCCCCACGATCGCCTTCGCCCTTCCTCCGGAAATCACTCATTATATATATATTATATATGTATTATATATATATATTACACTAACTTATATTTACTAGTGTGTATATATATAATAATTCAACTTAGAGGATATGTTATAGCTACATAATCGGAATCATAGTATACTGCTCATAATATAAAAATATGAACCAAACTGTTTATAACATTTAAAATACACTGTTCACATATAATTTCAAGTACTGTTCATGTGTGAAATTCCCCTCCCACAGTTTGTGTAATATTGGTGTCGCGTTGTGGTTGCAGTTGCGCTTTGGTGACTGCCGTGAGCGACGTCAGACATGATCGAGGTGTATTGGCGTGGGGCTGAGGGGTTGTGTTGAGGGCTGAGGCATGGAGGAATGGTGGCCTAGGGTTGTCAGAGGTGGCACGCAGAGGAGGAATGACTTGGGCACGGGCTGGAGTAGGGGAGATAGATCGGCGCATGTCTGGGCAAGTGGGCGTGCGGTGGCGGAGATATGGGGTTGGCGCCTGGGGCCCGGCTGAAAGGGGAGGTGACCGTGCGGCCTGAAGTTGGGGCTGTCGGCATTATCTTGAGGGAGAGAGCTGTCGGATCCTCAAGGGGAGAGGTCGGATCTCTGGTTGGAAGCAGAAGAGATGGAGGGTTCTGAGCGGTGCTGGAGGTGGTCCGTCAATGTCCAAAAGTTATAAGGAAAGTACCAGGGTGATCGCACCTCCGAGAGGGTCGTGAAAACAGGGTCCGGTCTCGTGCTAGGCCTACCGAAAACAATAATAAAAATAAAGTACGAAAATACACATTCCAAGCCAAATACGTACGAAATTCGCACGGTCGGAAAGCGACCGTTACATCGGTTTACTCCGTGCCACCATCATCCACCACAATCCACCGATAAATCTCGATCCTCCGATTGTCCTGCCTGTTGCCCCTCCTTCTCCTATTCGCACACCCTCTCCTTCGTCCTTGGAGGATTCCTTCTACCATTATTCACCACCCTCCTTGCCATCTCCTTACCATTCTACCGAAAGCGACTCCGATTGATCTCCCCCTTGCATATATCTGCATTTTCATGATCATATCATTTCGCTAGCATTGTCACGTCTAGCTTGGGGGAAGTCAATTTTTCTGTGTGCTGTCATGTGACGTTTTTCTGTGTGTGTTTGTTTATTTTTGTCGTGTGGTGTGATTTTCTATTTAAATTTTCTATTTATATGTCGTGTGGTGTGATCTTTATTTTTATTTTTATTTTCAGTTGCGTATATGTGTTTTTCTCATTTTTCAATTCTTTTTTGAGTCGGTGCGTATTCCCCCCATTTTCATTGCCCTCACGTATTCACTTTTATTGCATTGAGGGAAATGCAAGTTTCAGCTTGGGGGAGTCGCAATTTGTGCGTCATTTGTGTATTTTTCCTCTTTTTTGAGTCGTTTTTCTCCGTGGTTTTCTTTTTATTTCTTTCCTTTTTCTCCTCTCTCTCCTAGAGATGACACCAAATGATGAATTGCCACAGAATCACACACACCCCTAGCATGGCTTCGATAATCACATTCACTAACCCTAGAAAGCCGAGTACTCTTGCATTTCATACATCGTGGGTCCACTTAGTTTTTTTTGTGAGTCGTGTGTCGTGACTAGCGTTTGGTGTGCTTCTACTTTGTGATTCTGATTTATATACCTGTCCAGGAATGACCCCTAGATTATCATGCTTCGATTTGAATATGCGATATTTGCCTTTATTATCTGCTTCTGTATGCATGAATATATATATCGTATGCTTCATTTCGCATGTGTCGGGATTCCACAGTTAGGACTAGGATAACCCATTTAGCCTATGCTCTGATTAGCGAAAATATCTCCTTTGCCCAAGTGTTTAGAACCACATTTCTTTTTTATTTTACTTGGTGCAAATCCCCTCGTCGTGTACTGTTCCCCCACTTGGGAGAGTACACACTTGTATATACCCCAAAATCTAAAAAAATCTAAAAAAAGAGAAAAGAAAGGGAAAAGAAATATATATATATATATATGTACAGCCAAAAGCCCAAAAAAATACATATATCCAAAACCCAAAAAAAATTGCATGTGAATATTTCCCTACCTACTGAGAATAAAGGGAAGGCGAGAATTTGCATCGAGTGTCCTACTCCACATCCTCTCAACCACCATCGCTTTCGAAAACACTTGGAATAGGGAATTTCTAACTATTATCTAGGCGATAGTGTGGTGATGTCCAAGTACCTAGCTGTGGAGTCCCCGACACATGATACATTTCTATTCTCATACTCTTCTCATGCATGCTTGAGCCATATATTCACCGCTTATTCCAAATTGAATCGATATTTGGGTCATTTCTTGGATTTGTGTATACAGAGCTTATTGCACGATGTAGATAGTGACACCGAATGCTAGCACATGACCACACTCACTTGCGCTTCACGGCGTGGGCCCACAGCACTTGTCTGGACTCATTTTCTTTGGTTTAGTGTGGTGATTTGTCATTTGCTTGCCTGGTGTGTCGTTTTTGATTTTGTTGGCCCTGACGGGCGATTTAGGATTTAGAGTTCTCTTTTTCTCTTTTTCTCTCTATTTTCTCCCTCCGAGCTCCCACTCTCACTCGTCTTCCTCGAGGACGAGGAAGTGTTCAGCTTGGGGGATTTTGACGTGTGTGTATGTCTTATATATCCACGCACGTCTTCTTTGTGTTTTTCCGCTATTTTCCGCCGTCTCGCATCCATTTTCTCGTGTTTTCTCGTTTTTTTTCACTTTTCCGTGGTTTTGTGTGTTTGCAGGAGTTTTCCAGTATAGGGGACACATAACAAAGATATCGTAAGTCCTCAGAGCAACGGGAGGAGTCACGCGTGATCCAGGGGGTCAAACGACGAAGATCGCCATCTTTCAGCCCCCACCCGATCGGTTGGACACAGTCAACCGATCGTGTGGTGCACGCGTGCATCACCCAGACAACAGTTGAAGCTACGAGAGCATCTACCGACCGGGTCAGAGACCGGTTCAGCCCAACAATCCTCTCGGGAAATTGAAGCTGAACTCCAACCGATCGGGTGACTATCACCCGATCGGTTCACCTGTAGCCAATTTCCCCAAAGAGATGGCCCGGAGAGCTCACCCGACCGCCTGCAAATCGTGCCAAAAGGTCCGAAGTTTCTGTCTTTTTGGGCGACAATTCCAACCAATCGGTTGATTTATCAACCGATCGGTTCACCCGACGGCACCAAGATCCAAATGACGAGCTGCTTCCTCCAACCGATCGTGTCGTCTGACCGGGTGAAGTTTCTGAAGACCACTGCCGATTAACGAAGCAGGTAACCCGAGCGGGTGATTCTTCATCTGATCGGGTGATGTCGTTTTCTATAAATATAAAACCTAGGTTTCTAGAAACGGGGCTGTTGTATTTTTTACTGTTTTTCTCTCTTGCGACGGCTGTAATTTTCTAGTTATTTTAAGTGTTCCGATCTTTACCAAACTTTGATATTATCTTAATTGCATTACTACTATTGCATTTCAATCGGCTGATTATGTTTTTAACGGTTGATTTTCATTTAGATCGCTTTTTAGCTAATATGTGTGAGTAGTTTCCCAATCTGGGATTTTGGTGGAAACCCCTTCGTGGGTTCTCCCTGATGCGTTCATAGGACTAGGAAATCGATAGGTAATAGGAATCTATCGGTTACGCAGGGTGTTTCATTGTCATCGGCGGGAAAAAGACCGCCTTTGACTGTTGGGCCAAGAGGAAATAAACTTGGCGGTTGACTCCCTAGACATAGCTCACGCCCTTAGCGTAGACAACGAATCCTAGCACGCAGGAGCGGCAGGATGAGATGTTGGGAGTTATCGTTGCGAGCTTAGTGCTCCCGGAGTCGGTCAGTGTTAATGGACATGGGAATGCCCACTGGCCGAACCCGGAAAGTCCGGTGTATCATCCTGGGCACCGACCGGAATATCGGGCCCATGGGACGCTTGTATCACTCATAGAGGCAACGTCTCACCAATAGACTCTAATTCCGATCCTTATCCTATCCGTCAGCCATGTTAGCGAGAATCACATGATAGGGTGGAAACCGAAGTCCCAGGTTTTCTTTATTATTGTTTAACCCCTTACCTACTATTCGTGACAAACCATCATTCGATTCGGGCTAGCTCACCCCTAGGGTGAATCCGGTCCTTTCTGACACAAGCACAACCACGCCTCCCTGTGTTCGACCCCCAAGCCACTCTACAACACCGTGCGCTTGCAGTTATAAATATTTAAATCTTACGCCCCCAATCCAATATTGCACTCTTATGATCACGAAAACCATGGGGACGTCAGATGCACTTTGCATTATCAGTCGATTAATTCCTAGGGATAGGCTTTGGATTACCGTGAATGGCATATTTGAGTAATTGAAAAAGACTAAAGATATGTTCTTAGTTTATAGTGAAAATTAAAATCTTTCAGTAGAGGGATTTACTCCAGTTTCCAAAGAGATAAGGATGACAACAAGTCAATAACATGATATGTTTTCACAATTGGTAAATGGGACGTTAACTTAGAAGAGTTCCAAGCAGGATATTATGGCAGACTCTACAATGGAATTAGAGTAATTATAGTAAATGATGTTGCATAGGAGGTACTGTATGATAATTCATGAATTGCATGTAAATATTTATTGCCATGATATATTTAAAGTTGTAGTAGAAGAGAATGTAGCAGATCCACTGTCGGGAAAGTTTTGTAAATAAAACTGGTATGAGAAACTGTAATGGGCTGTAAGTGTAAGTAGGATACGTTGGGATATGTATGCCATTATGTCTATTATTATAATTGATATATCTTGTTCATAATGATAATAAGCTATTTGGTATAAATTTATTTATGATATTCCTTGATACGAATGAGTATGCATGAATATTATTATGTGATTGCATAGATAACATCTCTGGATTACGTGAGAACATTATGATCATGATGAAATCATGATAATAAGGCCTAATGGATCTACTTAAGAAAAAATCAAAAATGTTCCTGGTCATAGGAATATCAAGATGAGACATTGTTTTGGATATACCAAAGCGCATTGATATTTACCTTATCGATGGTAGTATATGGTCCAATAGCCACATGATGTGGAGACATTGTAAGACATTGCACATGTGCTTATTGGAGAACAAGTGCACAGAACGACTCATCGAGAAGCTTCTATATGGTAATCACGCTCTTACTATCAATAAAAGATCTCCTGTGACAGTTGGGGCAGCTTAGTCCCTTGACCTGAGACATGTTAAAGAACCTTACACGTGGGAGGATATACTTTGGCCGTTACAGACAAATAGTAAGAGTGACCTTTGCTATGTACTCATTTAATATAGTCAAAGCATGGAAAGGATGTGGTGATTAAGATGAGATTCGTCTCCTATGGTATTGGAGGTAATGTCGCAGAGAGTTAATATGGATTTATTGTAAGTACTTAACCAATGCAGAAAGGACAAAATTTTTAGAGTAAAAAGTTTGATCCTTCTATGACTATAGTATCACATACTTGACATGACATTAAGGCGTTATTAGGGTTTGATATATTTCCAACCTTAGACACCTTAGTAATATAGTTATGACAAATGGACCAAATAGCAAGGCAGTTGTCACTGACATACCATATTTTAGTTCGAAAGAGAATACAATCTCACACCAACCATTTAATTACGATTCCAAAATAGGTGAGCTTTCTATGCAGCTAGCGTTACTGTAGTACCTATGACATGATCATAAAGTACAATCGAGTCACTGCCAAAGTAGGGGTCTGGTTTTTAGAGTCTCACATCGATGTTGGGTCATCAATAAAATTGAAGGAAAGCATTTAACATATATGAGATAAATGTGATCAATCATTAGGAGTTGTTATCGATTTCTTTAAGAGAAATGAGTGTGTCAGAAGAAGTTGTAATTGTGAGTGATCGATCAAAAAAGGTTATGATGGACATGATTGATTGATAGGAGTGTGTCGCAAGGAGTTGCAAATGCGAGTAGAAAAATTTGTAACGAGTTACAAATTCCTAATCCTAAAAGGAAGCTAAAACCACTATCAAAAAACCACACACATAATGCCAACGATGTTGTTGTGAACTTTAATTTCTGTCCGCAAGCGCATGGGTCGTGTGTAGCCGGTGTCAAACGCATGGAGGCAAATGTTCGAATCTAAAATTGGTGTCAAGTTTTGTGTAGCTATGTGATAAGTGTGACAGAGGGTTGATCAACCTGGAATTAACTCCGAAACGATGTCGTCTAACCGCAAGCGCACGGTATAGTGGCAAGCGGGTGTCAACACAGGGAAGCGGTGCTATACTACCTATCTACTACTAGGTTTAGTGAGACTTGAGGGTTTATTGGTGGATGTGAAGCGTGGAATGTAGTAATGGTGATGGATATGAAAGTCGTGTCACTCGATGTTGCAAACAAAGGACTCCACACAAAGAAAGAAAGAAAAGACTAGGGCCTTAGGACTCACCACTAGGACTGTCGGAGGTCGATGCTAGGTTAGGAATTCTATGTTGCAATGGTTTCAATGGGGGTTTTAGCATCTAGGAAGTGAATTCATGCATCTGGACATCATGAATCTAACATATCGCATTAACATCGCTCTTGCGATAGGCGCATACTATACGTGCATTAAGGATCTACAATAATCTCACCACTCTCGTGGGTCGAACACTCTCAACTCGTACCACTCTCGTGGGTTAGAGCTTCGAGGTATTTTGGTGGCTCTTTTGACGCAATGGCGGTAGTCGTCAATTAGTGATATGGTTCGTCGGTGGATCCCATCAAGACACGAGCCGGGCCTGGTCACGAGCCTTGGTTGAATCTACTGACTCCCTGATTAAATCCATAAGATACTCCTTAAGCTAATCGATTTCATCGACCGTGGAAACGATCTCAGTACGAGTTCTCCTAGGGATTTTGCAAGATCAAACAAAATACACACTATTTATGTCCAATGCAACCTAAAAATCCCAACTTCGCATCTAAATCCTAAAATCCCAGGGCTAATCCATTAGCCCTAGAAAAGACTACTCATGCATCATAGATATAGATATAAGAACGATAGAAAACTTCATTGCATGCATCAAAGAGATATTAATAAGAAATCAATAAGAAGAACTAAAATAGAATTAAAGAGAAAAAATACTTATCTTGATACACAGGAGGGGCCTAGGGCATAGCCTAACTCCCAAAAGATCGTCTCCAAAACTCTCTAAAAAAGGTCTAAGCTCCCCCTCTAATGACGGCTACAATTCATATATATAGTCCCCTTAAAACCCTAGAAAATAACCCAAGAAACCCTCTAAAATTCGTGCCCAAAACCAATTATGGCCGCAACTTAAGTCCTGGGCCCGCTCTGACTCGGTCGAGTAGCCCATGCTGCTCGGTCGAGTAGCAATTTCAGCACTAATATGTCAATTTGCAGAAATTCTCCAGATTTCATCCGACCTCTAATTGGTGCATTCTTGGTGGAGTTGGAACCTTCATGAAGTTTACTATCCATAAAAAATATGAGAAAAATACTTTTCTGGCTGGAATGATAGTAGATTTCAAAAGAGTGAGAGGCAGTCTGAAAATCTGGGCGCTTGCCTTACTCGATCGAGTAGCCTTTGTGCTCGGTCGAGTAGCCCGCCTTCTCGGTCGAGTCATTAGTGGATCTGAGCTTCTCCCCAAATTTTCGTTCTGCCTGCTCGGGTCGAGTAGGTCCTGCTCAGTCGAGTCGTCAGGAACTCAGTATTCTTTATCCAAAACCTCGCTCTGCCTGCTCGGGTCGAGTAGGTCCTGCTCAGTCGAGTAGGAATTTTGTCGGAGGAAGCTTGGAATTAAGTGTGATTTGGGTCGAGTCTGATCTCTGCTCGGTCAAGTAGGGCGTATCTATTTCCTCTGCGAGAATTGCATGTCAGCGCGACCGAGCCGCAGAATGCTGCTCGGGTCGAGTCGCCTGGGAAAGTGGCCTAGTTTCTTCTTGGCTTCTTCTTTCTCTTTATCTTCCTCCTTTATTCCTCTAGTCTTCTTCTTTGGCACCTCAAGCATGTCATCATGAGTCTCCTTGGTGCTCTCACGTCGCCGATCGTCTTGTTGACTCCAAATTGCTCCGATATCGCTCTAAATCTCTGAAATGGGCATAAACGCTCCGAAAGTCATATTGTTCCAAATAATAGTGTAAAAGCGTAGAAAATGGGGGTTTGGAGGGTGAAATGCGTCATGAAAGTATGCGATAAAACATGCAAAATAAGATCATATCAAAATCCCCTAAGCTTACCTCTTACTCGTCCTCGAGGAAGACGAATACGAAGCTCACCGGGAGGTAAAAATAAGAATACGAGTGGAAGGGGTCACTAGATTATTCTCTCAGATCTTACGACATTCACTACATAACACAACGATTCAGAAAGTAAATCACACCCTACCACAGAGATTTCATATCTTATATAAACAAAGTACTTGAGAGTTAAGAATGAATGAAAGGGGTCTCTCTGGAATTCATATATTTAGCTTATATCAACATCCCATGTTTCATAGCATCGAACATGCATAACATTGGCGACACACTTTTCAATTAGAAGATATAACTGAAGCGTGGAAATTCATACAAGGCAAGCAATAAAGAATAGAATAAAAATCATGACATACACATCCTCATATCAAATCATAAGAAATCCCCATAACTAAATTGTTTCGTTAAGTTTTATCATTATCAAACTTTCCCGTTCGTGCACAAATCCACTCTAATGTATTGCTCACTCATGCGGTCAAAAGATTTCCCTCCCAAGCTTGAATTGAGGCATCGCATCCGAAGAAGTATTTGTGGATTTGGTATTTTGTTTTGGTATTCCCAATAGTATATGTATTGCTCCAAGTAATGAAAATTGAGCTCTTCTTTGAATTTTGAGATTTTTTTTCTTTTTTTCTTTTTGGCGACATTGGATTTTTGTAGGAGCAATAGTATTTGTATTTTTGGGTTTTTGGTCCCTCTTTGTCTTTTTGGACTTTTTGGAGCAAGCGTTTCTTTTGTAGGGAATTTTTGGGAATGGATCCGGTAGAAATAGCTTTTGGGGAGTGAAATCGAGTGACATGTAGAGAATAAAAGATATATGTGGAGAAGGAAAATACATAACACTCGATTCACTCAAAAGTGTGCACAAACGGTTCTGTAAAATAATACATCAACTAACCACGTATAATAGCACGGGTATCCTTAATCATATCAATGAGTAGTGAAGTCAAGCAGTAATATTTTCAATTATATCAAGCATGTAATAAGAATGTGAATAAGAGACGAAAACAAGGCTTCAGATATTCTAGTGATGCTTGAATCTTGGTGTATTTGCAATGAAAGCATACTAAATACTACTCTACATATTCGGTTTCAATAAGCTTCATGCATTCGCACTAGAGAGATCATCACAAGAATATTTTCAAGTACTAATAAGGATTAGGATTATGAAATTCTCTAAGTAGCATGTCATGGAAAATAAGCATTGTGAGAGAGGTGAAAGCATAAGATAAAACATCACAGGGTATTGATCACTCCACATTTTACACCTTTTTTCTGCATGTTTGCATGCCATTTTGATCGCTCGTATCGCGTTTTTCACGATTATTCGACAATATTGCGATGCTTTTCACGATTTCTTGTTTTTGTCGAATTTCAGGAGATTTGGAGCGATTTGGAGTGATTCTATGATGCACCCACTCCGGAGTGTCACCCGTGACTCTTTTGAGGGGAATTCTGCGATTGGAGAGGAGTAGAATAAGAAAGTACGTCGTAGGAGCGACGAGGGAGCAAAAATACGAAGATTGGGCATTTTCAGCATGTCACTCGGCCGAGTGAAGGAGTCACTCGGCTAACCATCGAGAGCCTGCTCGGCCGGCCAGATCGGACACGCAGCAGATTGAATATCAGCGTGCACTCGGCCGAGCATCGCCAGACCACTCGACCGAACCACGGAGACACCACTCGCCCGAGTGGCATCAAGACGACGGCAACGAAAAGTCCCAACTTACTGTAATCTGTCAGTGCAGTCTCGAGTTCCGAATCGGCCGAGTGAAGAAACCCCATCGCCCGAATCGAAGAAAGTCACTCGGCCGAGTGACTCCCGAGGAGCCGACCCCCAAAAGTCCGAAGTTACTGGAATTTGTCAGGGTTTGTCACTCTGCCGAATGACATTTGTCACTCGGCCGAGTGAGCCGCACTGCCTGTAGCGTAAATTACGATTTTCAGGCTGCGCAGGGGCAGTTTTGTCACAGTTTTTTGGGCAATTTTGGGGGGTATTTAATCCCAGTTTTTAACCTAGTTTAGAGAGCTTTTTTTCAGAACTTTTTGCAGCCTTTTTTAGATTACTTTTTAGGGGATTAGATAGAGCTTTTTGGAGGGAGATAAAAGTGCTATTTTGTTGAATGCTATTGAAACTTCATTGGTTTGTCTCTCTCTCTCTCTCTATTAAAAAACTCATTTTTATTGATATATTGTCTATTGCAATGAATTCTATTGTTTTATTATTGAATTTCTAATGATTTGCATTATGAATTGTGAGTAGTTCTATCATCTTAGGGCGTAGGGATGAACCCTACGAACCCTATTTCTAATTTGTGATGAATTGGTGAAATTATTGCTAGAATTGATTAGGGTTAGTTTGGGATTGATTTAATACGAATAGCTAGGGATTCATACCGATTGGGATTTACAAGAGATTGGATCCCAACTCGATAGGAAGCCCTAGAAATTCGAATTGGGTTACAATTGGATTTCTCCGGAATTGGTTTGCAAGTGATTGGACCGAAACTAGGGTTTTCGATTGCAATTCTGTACCAATACCCGTTTGCAAGAGATTGGATGGGTAGGAACTATCCCAACCTAGGTCGTAGCTCGAGTTTGCACGAGAGTGGGCTCAAGATACGATTGAACGATGATGTTGTTCTTCACGCTAGCTTGCCTAGGTTAGGGTTTGCAAGAGATTAGACCATACCCTAGGTTTGCTATAGACCGGCAATAGCTCGAGAGCGTGAGCTTGGTTCTACATTTAGTTGCAACTAGCTCACCTGAATTGCAAGTCTAGCAATTGTGAAACCTACGAATCACAATGACGAGATACAGTTTGTAGCGGGGATTCCCTATCCCTAGGCGTCTTTATTAATTTGATATTTCATTCATACAATTGAACGACTGTGACCACTTTATTGCGAATATTTCTCGACTGTTCTTATAGCCAGGTGAATTGAAGAAGACACCGTCATTTGCCCTCCTCGTGTTCGATACCCGCTCGCCGCTACACCGTGCGCTTGCGGTAAGACTAGCGAGTCGTTCGCCCCGGTTGCGCGTGCACGCCGGGGCGCGATTAAGTTTTTGGCACCATTGCCAGGGAGGTGATAGTGTTTGATTCTACCTACCTAGATATTTTTCTTTTTGTTTTATTATATTTATTTTTATTTTACCGTTCCTTTGTGCTAACAATTTCTTTGAAACTCTGTTTTCCCTTGCATGTACATGAGATCCACGACGGACCCCGAAGAAATACTATACGATCTGGAGATCGAACATACATTGAGGAGGATCAGAGCAGAGAGGAGACTCGATACGGAAGGGAATTTTATGACCAATCCTAAGACACCCAAAGAATTGGCGGCGCAAATGGCGAGGATCATTTCCATTAGAGATATGCTTCAGCCTAAAGACTTCCTCCACGACCTCGTCCATAGCTATGCCGGAGTTGGCGGCCGACAAAAATTTTGAATTGAAGACCGGATTGGTAGTTCTGATGCAGCAAGACCCTTTTCATGGGAATTCCCATGAGAACCCTCATTACCACATCCAGCTCTTCTTTTCAAAATGTGCCACCTTCCAAATGCCGGGCATCTCCATAGATGCTATCAGACTGCGCCTCTTCCCCTTCACACTCAAGGAAAAGGCTTTATATTGGTTGAGGATGCAAGCTGAAGTTAGCTTCACCACTTGGGATGAATTGGCGAGTGCCTTCGTCAACAAATTTTACCCGCCCTCCAAGACGGTGAAGATAAGAAGTGCTCTCATGTCCTTCAAGCAAGGACCTCAGGAGACTCTCTATGAGGCGTGGGAGCGTTTTAAGGACTTGCAACATCAATGCCCCCATCACAGCATAGAGGATTGAGAGCTTGTCCACAGTTTCTACAATGGACTCCAACCGGGCAAAAAAACAGATTATTGATGCTACCGCCAATGGAGCCATTTTGTCAAAGATCCCCGATGAAGCTACGGCCTTGCTAGAGGATATGGCCTCTAACAACCAATAATGGGGGGACGAGCGAGGACATTATTCGTCCTCCTTGAAGCCCACGAGTATATATGAGGCCAAGGCCGTGGCGGAGCTTGCTAGCAAATTTGACTCTCTCCACAAGGTAGTGGAGAGGTTGGAGAAATACATTACCGAGCTACAAGGAGCCCCTACTACATCCGCACCGACAAACCATATGAGTGATTGGCAAGACCAATCCCAAGCCATGTATGTAGGAGGAGAGCATGGAGACGGAGCTTTGGAGAAAATTCAGTATGTTGCGGGGAATTCCGGATATTGGGCCAACCCGGCCGCTAGAAACTATCCGGGTTTTTCCTATGCTAATAATGATGGTGCCTTGAACCCCCCCCCCCCCCCCCCCCCGCCTCAACAACCCCCTCAAGCTCGTGCTCCACCACCACAACCGAATTACCAACCAAGGGGGCCACCGTAACAAAACTTCCCACCTAGGCAACAAGTGGGACCTTATAGGCCACCCGGGTATAATCAAGGTTGGAGAAATCCCAACCCTCCGCAAGCTCAACCACGTTCGGATTTTGAAGCTAAGGTGGAGGAGTTTATGGCGGAGCAGAGAAAGATTAACGCCACGTTGAAGGAGGGACAAGATTCTCTCACCACCGTCGTCACTCAAATTGGGGAGCAACTTGCATTGCTTAATAGGAACAACCAACAATTGCCGGCTCAACCCAAGCCAAATCCATGGGGCAACACCGGCCATATCAACGCGGTTGTTGCAGTTACGACAAGGGGTGTGAAGGATACCACTCCCCCCATGACTCAAATCAAGGAACCCATGGTGGAGATTCTAGAAGAGAGCGAGCCGGTAATTGAGGTGGAAAAAGAGAAGGAGCCGCAAGAAGGAGCAAAATCTAGAGTGGAGGAACCTATTGATGAGCACCGATTCATGCCACCGGTGCCTTTCCCTCAACGGCTAGCTAGAGCCAAGATCGAGAAGAGGCTAGCCAAGTTCCTCAAATACTTGAGAGGGGTGAGCCTCAATATCCCTTTCCTTGATGCCATAGTGGAAATACCGTCCTACGCGAAGTTCTTAAAGGACTTGATTCCAGAAAGAAGAATGAAAGAGAAGATCATGCTCGCGGAACAAGGAACTTGGTTCACTAGGAAGGAGAAGGAGCCCGCCAAATTTAAAGATCCCGGGAGTTTCCAGATTCCTTGCACACTCGGAGGCGTCCCCTTACAAAAAGCATTGGTTGATTTGGGCGCTAGTGTGAGCCTTATGCCTCTCACCATGTTCCGGAAGTTGAATACCGGCACGGATTTAAAGCCAACCGACATGAGGATTCAACTCGCGGACGGTCGGATTACAAGGCCAGTTGGGATCGCGGAGAACATCCCACTCCAAGTTCCGGGAGGCATATGCTTGTCTTGTGATTTTGTGATCATGGACATCAAGGAGGAGGGTGACACATCGCTCATACTTGGACGCCCATTCCTCGCCACCGCTGGTGTAATCGTCGATGTACGGGAAGGGACTCTTACCTTGAATGTCGGCAACATTGAAGTCGAGCTCCATATACCAAAGGCTATGAAGCACATGCCGTATCATGAGGAGCTAGATTACTTGGACCTCCTTGACGAGGTCATTGAAGAGGCGATCCCCCATTCCACCGGTGCATTCCATGATGATAGCTTTGAAGAAAGCCAAGATTTGAGCGAAGAAGAGAAGATGGATGACTATCCCAATGGCTCCACGGCGAATGATGATGGCGACGCTGATGTCGCGAGAATACAGGAGCTTTGCAAGCTCTCGACATTGAAGAATCCGAAGAAAGCTCCACCGATTCAAAGATCGGTGTCACCGACGAAGTCGAAGACCGGAACAAGCTCAAGCTTGGGGGAGCCATCCCCTAACATTGACCAAGATGAAGGGGCGCTGAGGAAGGCCACACACCACCACGATCCAAATCCGAGTAGTCTTCCCAGCAAGTTCGACGGGTGCATCTCCTATGCATCCAACATCACGCGTTAATTGAAAATCCAAGGGGGTCGAGCTCAAGACATTAAACGAGCGCTTGTCGGGAGGCAACCCGATGGTTTTTACATTATTTTTATTTGATTTTCATTTTTGGTTTAGATTTTTGGTAGTTTTTAGAGTCTTTTTTACCCATAAAAATCGTGACAACGGGTCTTAATTTCTATGACAAGATAGGAGAAAAGGAGATCTCTCATAGGGAGGAAGATAGAGGCAAGGAAGAGCGCTCCATGAATGCGCTCGAGGATTAGGAAGAGGAAGAAACCAACTGGAGGAAGAAAAACAGAGAGTAGAGCGAAAACGGAGCCCCGAAGCAGAAAATAGCATGCCACTCAGCCGAGTATCATATGCGACTCGGCCGAGCAAAGGACTCCATTCAGCCGAGTGGGGCACCAACCAAGGAAGTCTGCGGAACCAACTCTCTGTCTTTTTTGTGCATTTCGTATTAACTGTCACTCGGCCGAGTACGTTTAGTCACTCGGCCGAATGAAACGGATACCCTCCTAGGGCGAGAATTGCCGAGCAGCTTGTGCCACTCGGCCGAAGGAGTTTTCTCCCTTCGGCCGAGTGAACAAAAGCCACGCGGCCGAGTCGTAAGTGGCGGGGAGAAATTTAAATTTTTTTTAACGTTACATCACTCGGCCGAGTCACATAGTCACTCGGCCGAGTCGTAACTGCCCCTATATATATCGCTGCGGGCTCGACGCGATTTTCGAAACGCCTAATTCCCAAATTTTCACCCGAGCCTCGCCTGTTCGTCTCCCCTCACCCGCGACCGCTGCCCCCCTCGCCCGAATCGCCTCGCCGCCGGCCCCACTCGTCCGACCACCGTCGACGAGCACCTCCCGCCGACGCCCCGACCTCTGTCGAGTACCCTCGTCATCGGCCGACCGCCTGCAACCCCAATTTTCCCACTTAGCTCCATTTTCTCCCATTTTTGACGATCCGTACGCCCATTGAGCCCCTAACCCAAATTAACTTCTTTATCTATCTATTATACCCCATCTCCCCCATGCATTTCGAATATTATCCGCTGATATCATTGTTTGATGTGCAGGCTATCTTGGGGGAGCTTTGGGGAGCTTCAGGATGCACTTTTAGCTTCGCGGGGGCGGCACTCTTCGCACACACTTGCTGATTTTCTCTCGCGGCGTGTTCAGGTACACTCGTTCCTTTTATTGAGCACGCCACATTATATTTTTGTTGGGTGAGCACTCGCGGCACACATGCTGCCCCGTACTAGGCCACACACGCGGGGAGCCTCTTCCAAGCGGAAGAGGACCGATGATGCCGGTCCCTCTCACGCTAGGGAGGACTCCCCTCTACCTGGCCCGCCACAGCCACCACCCCCCACACAACCGCTTCCCGCCGATCCCATCCATGCACAGCCTATCCCCGCTGATCCTGTCCCACCACCGGCTCCCGATGTCGGGCCGCTGGGGATCACGTTCAGAGACGACGCACAGCGCGTCCGATTTGAGCGTATCGCCCAGCGCTCGATAGTGCCCTCTAGGTTCGCACACTTAGCAGACCTTGACCGCCTAGGGGTACTAGAGGGGATGCTCACGTTGTACGACAACGTGGGCTGGCGTGACTTCTTATCTGTGTCGGCGGACACCTACGTCCGTCCGACACTTGAGGTTCTTAGCTCGATAGCCCGGACCCCTGGAGGATGCACATTCCTCCTGATGGATCGAGAGTGCAAGGTCACTCTCGCCATGCTTCGTGTGTTCTTCCAGTGGCCCGATGTCCCTGCCCCCGACCGAGCCTACGCACCCACTCACATCCCTCTGCCTTCGTTCGACACTTCCACATTTTGGACACGGATCACGGGCTCCCACCATGGATTTGACCCTAGTAGGGCCAAGGCCTCAGCCATCCTGCACCCCTGCCTCCGCATAGCCCAGCGCCTCATGGAGACCACCTTCCTAGCGAGGTACGAGCCTGGGACGATGTCCACGCCTGAGATCTACATGCTCTACGCGATGACTCGCCCCAGAGTTCTGGATAGGGGTAGCGACGACCTGGTCCCCGCCGTTGAGATTGATATTGCTAGCTGGTTCTTAGACCGCATCATCATTTCGGTGGGCACTCGCTCACCTATTTGCTGTGGCGGTCTGATTACTCTGCTAGCCCTGATGACCGGTGTGGACCTACCTGCTGACCTTCGACGAGCCCCGGGCCCCACTGCTCTATCGATAGACGTTATGGCCCGGATGAAGATGCTTCGTCCCCATGGCCAGTGGCACTGGGTTTGGTTGCACGGTCCTTTTAGTGCCGATTACATGATCCTCCCGATCCCCGCTAAGACACATATAGGACCGGCCCACGAGGATTGGATCCCAGCGATGGATCTCCTCATCCCAGCTACATACGTACTTGAGGCTGAGGGTACTGAGCAGGCACCCCCTGCACCCCCTGCTGACCTCGTGATCCCTCAGCCCACGCTTGCACTAACTGCACCTCCCGACACTTCTGTCCCTACTTCTGTCAGTGTCGGGAGTACCCTTGCTGAGTCATCCACCACCACCACCACGACTACCACCACCACGTCTACCACCCCCACCACTATTGTGCCTATCTCGGTTGAGCCTATTTCCTCACTTCTTCCCGAGTGTCCACCCACTATCCTTGAGAGTGGCGAGCCTTCCTTCGCTGCCGTCGTGGGGACCCTGTCCAGTTTGATGTCCGCTGGGGTGTCACCTTTTGGTCCATACACTTCCTCCCCAGTGGTCGACCCTTCTGTCTCCACCGCAGCTGTCGTATCCGAGAGTGTCGTGACGTCTGTCCTCACACCTGTGTCACTGACCTCTCTTGCTTCCTCGTCGTCGATTTTATCTTCCACCACTGCTACTGCCGCCTCGTCCCAGCCTGCTGCCCAGCCTCGCACTGAGGCTGGGCATCCACTAGTGAGCACAGCACCCTTCCCGCACTTTCCTGCTGGGCCGATTACTTACACTGCCTTTGTCCGACAGCCCCGTCCTTCACAGCCTATACCTGTTCGTCCCTCCACTCCACCACCCCCTGACACTCTACTTCAGAGCCTCCGTGCTCTTGAGGGGGCGGTGATTGGACTCAGAGGTGATTTTAGGGCTCTCTCTGCCACGGTTAGTTCCATGGAGACCCGCGTCGCCATGCTCCCCGATATTCAGGCTTGACTGAATCAGATCCTGGCGCGACTCCCTCCACTACACCCACCCACCCAGCCGACACCTCGACCATCACCTCCACCACCACCTCCGCCACAGGATGGAGATGGTGCAGCACCACCAGCTTAGGCACACCCTTGATGGCATTGAAATTTTTTGTCGTTATGCTGCCCATTTTCTGCTGGTCCTGGAGATTTTTGCCCCCACCCCACCCCTCACTATTTTGGTCTTTATCTTGCTCACATCATTTTTATATCTTTTTTGGGAGAGAGGGAGTGTATTTTTGGTGACACATATCTGCATCACTCTGATCTTTGTATGCATCATATTTTCAGTTTATTTTTCTTTCTTTTTTATCATGCATTCATCCTCACCCACCCCACCCATTTCACGTCTCTTGGTGTGCCACACTTTGCATATTGAGGACACTGTGCACTTTAGCTTGGGGGAGTGAGTTCTCACACTTTTTGCTTTCATCACCTTTATTTTTAGTTTTTTCACGTTTTTTTCCGCTTTTGCACCCATTTTTCATCACTTTTTCATTTTTTTACCATGCATCACGTTTTTCTTATTTTCTTTGTGTGTTGCATTATAAATAGTCTTGATTTCCTTTATCTTTATTTCTTTCATCTTTTGCTAGAGATGATTTTTCTGTGATGACGATGACGTGGTGTTAGCTTTTTCTCTATATGCATGCTAATTTTGTCATGTCATAGCTTTTGTTTCTGATACCATATGCTATGTTCTGCTTTGCATTTAGAAATAGTAACCCACTTCTTTTTCCGTATGAAAATGGATGAAATTCTATTATTAGCTGATGTCTGATGATTCATATGTATGCTGTCGTAGAAAACACACCAAGATTCACGCATTGATTGCTTATATCTGGAGTACTGCTTTCTTTTCTCATATCACTTCTTCTTGCATGATTTGAACGCTTCACTTCAGGTTGATTGAATGTTTGCTAGCATTGATATATCTGGACTAGTTTGCTTTTTGAGATCAAACTGAGTAGATTAAATTACCCTGCTGGAGTTGTCATGCACGTCCTATAGAGTGAGCCGAGAGATACATTTATTTCTTTCTCCACATATCTTGAACATTATTTCTCTATTTTAAATTCATTGGTGAATCTCCCCTTAGCGATTCTATTATTGGCATTCCCCCGTCATTATATCCCATGCTCCAATTTCCCCAAAACCAAAAAGAAAAAAAATACGTGTATATCCTTATCTTTTGATTTGGGATCTTTTGTGTATATATATCATTTGAAAAAAAAGAGAGAAAAAGGAAAAATAAAAAGATTTGAGAAAAGGAAAAGAAAAGAGAAAAGAAATTCGAAAATGATCCCATCTCATACCCTTTCTCTCTTTCTTCCCTCTTTCGCTTTTATTTTTATTTCTTTTATTTTTGGAGCTTCAAAAGAAACGGGGGATGTAAATATAGTTTTGTTTATGCCACCACGCTTATGGATAAGCTTGGGGGAGAGGATCCAATGATGTGTGAGAGAGTGACTACTTGACGGTGCATGACAACCTAGGCTAAGCAATATTTTATACTCGGTGAGATTGCTAAAGCCTCACGAAATCCAGAAATCTACGCTTAGCATTCATTTCATGAAAACCACACTTTTCTATTCTTACTACTCTATTGTGTGATATCTCTTATACTCCTGATAGAAAGCATTCAATTGAAAAGTGTGTGATCTACGATTTTGTATACCGCTTTAGATGCTTCAGACGATGTTAATTCTAGAACTATTCCATTTTTCATGCTATATTGATATTCTTGGGTTTTCTATTTCAAATGCACCATTATACTATGATATCGAGATAAAAGTCTTTGACATGTGATTTATATTCGATGCGTGCTATATGAGTAAGCAAAACCCACGTCCTGAGAAAAATGATCTAGCAGCTTCCTCCTTCGTTTTCTATTTTGTTTTTCAACTTTTTTTCATTTTCCACTTTTCCATCGCTTCCATTATCTTTATCCACCGGGTTCGCTTTTTACTCATCTTCATCGAGGACGAGTAAGAGGTAAGCTTGGGGGATTTTGATCACTCCAAAATTTACACCTTTTTTCTGCATGTTTGCATGCCATTTTGATCGCTCGTATCGCGTTTTTCACGATTATTCGACAATATTGCGATGCTTTTCACGATTTCTTGTTTTTGTCGAATTTCAGGAGATTTCGAGCGATTTGGAGTGATTCTGAGATGCACCCACTCCGGAGTGTCACCCGTGACTCTTTTGAGGGGAATTCTCCGATTGGAGAGGAGTGGAAGAAGAAAGAACGTCGTAGGAGCGACGAGAGAGCAAAAATACGAAGATTGGGCATTTTCAGCATGTTACTCAGCCGAGTGAAGGAGTCACTCGGCCGACCATCGAGAGCCCGCTCGGCCGGCCAGATCGGACACGCAGCAGATTGAATATCAACGTGCACTCGACCGAGCATCGCCAGACCACTCAGCTGAACCACAGAGGCACCACTCGCCCGAGTGGCATCAAGACGACGGCAAACGAAAAGTCCCAACTTACTGTAATCTGTCAGTGCAGTCCCGAGTTCCGACTCGGCCGAGTGAAGAAACCCCATCGGCCGAATTAAAGAAAGTCACTCGGCCGAGTGACTCTTGAGGAGCCGACCCCCAAAAGTCCAAAGTTACTGGAATTTGTCAGGGTTTGTCACTCGGCCGAATGACATTTGTCACTCGGCCGAGTGAGCCGCGCTGCCTGTAGCGTAAATTGCGATTTTCAGGCTGCGCAGGGGTAGTTTTGTCACAGTTTTTTGGGCGATTTTGGGGGGTATTTAACCCCAGTTTTTAACCTAGTTTAGAGAGCTTTTTTTCAGAACTTTTCGCAGCCTTTTTTAGATTACTGTTTAGGAGATTAGATAGAGCTTTTTGGAGGGAGATAAAAGTGCTATTTTGTTGAATGCTATTGAAACTTCATTGGTTTGTCTCTATCTCTATCAAAAAACTCATTTTTATTAATATATTGTCTATTGCAATGAATTCTATTGTTTTTATTATTGAATTTCTAATGATTTGCATTATGAATTGTGAGTAGTTCTATCGTCTTAGGGCGTAGGGATGAACCCTACGAACCCTATTTCTAATTTGTGATGAATTGGTGAAATTATTGCTAGAATTGATTAGGGTTGGTTTGGGATTGATTTAATACGAATCGCTAGGGATTCATACCGATTGGGATTTGTAAGAGATTTGATCCCAACTTGATAGGAAGCCCTAGAAATTCGAATTGGGTTACAATTGGATTTCTCCGGAATCGGTTTGCAAGAGATTGGACCGAAACTAGGGTTTTCGATTGCAATTCTATACCAATACCCGTTTGCAAGAGATTGGATGGGTAGGAACTATCCCAACCTAGGTCGTAGCTCGAGTTTGCACGAGAGTGGGCTCGAGATACGATTGAACGATGATGTTGTTCTTCACGCTAGCTTTCCTAGGTTAGGGTTTGCAAGAGATTGGACCATACCCTAGGTTTGCTATAGACCGGCAATAGCCCAAGAGCGTGAGCTTGGTTCTACATTTAGTTGCAACTAGCTCACCTGAATTGCAAGTCTAGCAATTGTGAAACCTACGAATCACAATGACGAGATACGGGTTGTAGCGGGGATTCCCTATCCCTAGGCGTCTTTATTAATTTGATATTTCCTTCATACAATTGAACGACTGTGACCACTTTATTGCGAATATTTCTCAACTGTTTTTATAGCCAGGTGAATTGAAGAAGACACCGTTATTTGCCCTCCTCTTGTTCGATACCCGCTCGCCGCTACACAGTGCGCTTACGGTAAGACTAGCGAGTCGTTCGCCCCGGTTGCGCGTGCACGCCGGGGCACGATCAGGTATTCAACTAGCAAAATAAAGAAAAGAAAATAGGGAAATAAAAATAGAAGAAATAAATAAAAGAAAAATAAGCACACAATATGATGCATGAACACACATAGAAGTAAAATAAGATGGAAAAATAAAAAAGATGATGCAAAAATTTTGAAAAATTCTAAAACCCCTAAAAATAGAGTAAAAGTGCAACTAAATGGCATGGAAATGCACTATCCCAAGCTTAAACTTCACATTGTCCTCAATGTGATCATGAAAGGAAAATATGAGGAACAACGATAAATATGAGGAGATGAGTGAAATATGATGAAATGAATGACATGAAATCCTAATGCAACTACATGCACGTGCAATGATGCATGAGAGTGCTTTCCCCCAAGCTTATACGAAACAATCTTATTTAAATGACTCGATCAAAAATGTCTCGGCTTCGCTAAGCGAGATCAAGTCAAACGAATAAGAGAGTAAGATTTCACTTGGAAGAAATGCTCGATGGGTGGTGAGCAAAATGGCGGGACATATCAAAATGTGAAGATGGTAATTAATGTATATAATGGGTTTGGGGTGTAAAAGATTTTTGTTGCCGTCATAAGAGGTGATATTTATTCTGAACTAACGAATCAAGCAAATCTATACGGACCTCTTGCTGTCAAGAGGATTCGTGTTTATTGAAAGCATAAAATACTACACTATTGGATTGATATCACATGTAGCAAAAGGCGGATCCAGTATCTTTGTCGATGCAGTCAACTGCTCCAACTGCTCCTTCCGTCGCTCCGCTAGGCATCCAGGGACTCCATCAGATTCCAACAATGCAGCTCCCAGCATCTCCCGAAGGACTCCACATGTATCCTGCAAGAGATAAGCCGCATCAATCTGATGTGGATAATTCTTTCCCAAAATAAATGTATTCCAAAGAAGGTCATCAAAAGAAATATTTAAAATTTAGGATGGTTGAAAACACTTCCCTGGAAATGTATCTCCGCTTTCATGCACCACGACAGGCAACTCCCCGTCGTTCGCCTCAGGCTTTTCAGGTAACTCTGGCATATAAGCAAGTGCCTCATCAGGCAACTCCTCATCATCGTCGGACTCTTCCCAGCGCACCTCCTGATCGTATTCATATGCGTCTATGGGTGCTAACTCCTTGCTCTCCTCCTTGTATACATCCCATCGTTCCTCTTGATCATATGTATGTGTTTCCTGCAAAAGGCGTAATGAGTCATCAGAATATAAATCATGGTAAACATCATACACGGGAGGGAAATCAAATGTAAAGGGAGAGGGAGTAAAGAGAGCTCCCTGAAGGGGCCAAAACCTCTGTGGGATAGTCCTTAGCGTCAGTGGAAGGGTGGTTCTCTGAGTGATGCTCAGCCTCTGTAGAAAGTGGGGGTGGCTGCGGTAGCTCAAAAGGGGGAGGGTAATGCTCGGGATCCTCATGAATGGCTGTGTCCTCATCCTAATGCACGACCCCCTCGGTGACAAGCTCTGGCTCCGCATGTAAGGCCTCCTCAAAAGCATGCTCTGGCTCATGTGGGTGGCAAGGGGGAGCAACGATGGCACAAGCTGACTCCGCAGTACCAGGTGCTGTGGTCTCGTCGGAGGTGGAAATGTCAAAGCGCATAATACCTCCCCCAAGCTGAACATGGATATCCTCCTCAGGCTCCTCAGGTATAGAAGGCAATGTAAACTTCATCTTCTCTTTTTATGCCTCCTTCTTTGTTTTTGTCCTAGAGCTCGAGGTAACCGATTGCATGGCTTGACCTTCTCAATAGTAGGTGCAAGTGGCGATGTGAGCTTAGGTATCTGGTAGGGAGACAAGCAGGACGCTAAAATATCCTCAGGCTCTCTAGGTATGGAAGTGAATGTGTCGTCCTTGGATACATCGTATATGTCAGCCGGCGAGAGGTAGATAACATCAATGTCATCTCCATCTGAATCGTCCATCCACTCTTCATATGAACTAGTTTTATCAGTGGGTAGGGGAGCGACGGTGGCACAAAATGGATCTGCAGGAACACCTCTCGAGTGTCTCATCACAGTTCTATCATCAGAAGTGGCTACATCCGTACCTGGTACCATTGTCTCCTCAGATGTGGAAGTATCAATGTCGTCAGTCTCTCCCTCGAGCTCATAATATGAAAGGCACTTATTGATTTCGTCCATATCTTTCTGCCATCGATCATGTGACTCATTGAGTATAGCGCTAACAACCGTGCTCTCCTCTACTGGTGCCATAAATGCATTGAGTGTCAAATTGAGAGGATGGTCAAGACTCAAGAGACAGACGCGGCTTTCGTAGGGCATGTGTCCCTCCTTGTCACAAGAATCGCAGTAGGCTTAGCACTCTAAATATTGATCATATCATTTCATCTGATAGTATGGGTCATGTGAATAATATCCGCATTCTTCCTTTGGATCCTCATACTTTGCCAAATAATCATTGCCTGAATAATACCAAGATTGATCCATTGTACTGAATAGTCAAAAACAAACAGCCTGGAAAAGATATTAGTGGTAAAAGAAGCTAGAAATATTGATAAAGCAGGTGTTGGGAAAATTTTCTCCCTCTGTTTTTATTTGTTTTTGTTTGTTTTTTATTTTGTTTTTGATTTTTTAAACGCAATCAAATCAATCTAATTGTGGTAAATAGATAATATGGCGGAACGTCTCTCCGACAACGGTGCCATAAACTTGATCGACCTGGAATTAACTCTGAAACGATGCCGTCTAACAGCAAGCGCACGGTATAGTGGCAAGCGGGTATCGAACACGGGGAAGCAATGCTATACTACTTATCTACTACTAGGTTGAGTTAGACTTGCATGTTTATTGGTGGATGTGGATCGTGGAGTGTCGTAATGGTGATGGAGATGAAAGTCGTGTCACTCGATGTCGCAAACAAAGGACTCCATACAAAGAAAGATAGAAAAGAATAGGGCTTTAGGACTCACCACAAGGACCGCCGGAGGTCGATTCTAGGTTAGGAATTCTACGTTGCATTGGTTTCATTGGGGGTTGTAGCATTTAGGAAGTGAATTCATGCATCTGAGCATCATGAATTTAACGTATCACATTAACCCTGCTCTCGCGATAGGCACATACGATACGTGCCTTAGGATCTATAATAATCTCACCACTCTTGTGGGTCGAACGCTCTCAACTCGTACCACTCTCATGGGTTAGAGCTTCGAGGTATTTTGGTGGCTCTTATTGACGCAATGGTGGTAGCCGTCAATTAGTGATATAGTTCGTCGATGGATCCCATCAATACATGAGCCGGGCATGGTCACGAGCCTTGGTTGAATCTACTGACTCCTTAATTAAATCCATAAGATATTCCTTAAGCTAATCGATTCCACCGACCGTGGGCACGATCTCAGTACGAGTTCTCCTAGGGATTTTGCAAGATCAACCAAAATACTCCTCGTTTATACCCAATGCAACATAAAAATCCCAACTTCACATCTAAATCCTAAAATCCTAGGGCTAATCCATTAGCCCTAGAAAAGACTACTCATGCATCATAGATATAGATATAAGAACGATAGAAAACTTTATTGCATGAATCAAAGAGATATTCAATAAGCAATCAATATGAAGAACTAAAATAGAATTAAAGAGAACAAAAATACTTGTCTTGATACAAGGGAGGGGCCTAGGACGTAGCCTAACTTCCAAAAGATCGTCTCCAAAACTCTCTAAAAAGGTTTAAGCTCCCCCTCTAATGACGACTACAATTCATATATAGTCCCCTTAAAACCCTAGCAAATATCCCAAGAAACCCTCTGAAATTCGTGCCCAAAACTAATTATGGCCGCAACTTAATTCCTGGGCCCGCTTTGACTGGAGTAGCCCATGCTGCTCGGTCGAGTAGCAGTTTCAGCACTGTAGCGTCAACTTGCAGATATTTCCCTGATTTCATCCAACCTCCGATTGGCACGTTCATGGTGGTGTTGGAACCGTCATGAAGTCTATTATCCAAAAAAAATATGAGAAAAATACTTTGCTTGCTGGAATGATAGAATATTTCAAAAGAGTGAGAGGCTATCTAAAAATCTGGGCGCTTGTCTTACTCGACCAAGTAGCCTTCGTGCTCGGTCGAGTAGCCTTCCTGCTCGATCGATTCGTGAGTGGATCTGAGCTTCTCCCCAAATTTTCGTTCTGCCTGCCCGGGTCAAGTCGGTCCTACTCAGTCGAGTCATCAGGAACTCTGGATTCTTTGTCCAAAACCTCGTTCTAACTGCTCAGGTCGAGTAGGTCCTGCTCGGTCGAGTAGGAATTTTGTGGGAGGAAGCTCGGAATTAAGTGTGACTCAGGTCGTGTCTGATCTCTGCTCTGTCGAGTAGGGGGTATCTATTTCCTCTGCAAGAATTGAGTGTCAGCTCGACCGAGCAGCAGAATGCTGCTTGGGTCGAGTCGCCTGGGAAAGTGGCCTAGTTGCTTCTTGGCTTCTTCTTTCTTTTCTCTTCCTCCTTTCTTCCTCTAGTCTTCTCTTTGGCAGGTCAAGCATGTTATCATGAGTCTCCTTGGTGCTTTCAGATCGCCAATCATCTTATTGACTCTAAATTACTCCAATATCGCTCCAAATCCCTGAAATGGGCATAAGCACTCCAAAAGTCATATTGTTTCAAATAATAGCGTAAAAGCGTATAAACTGGGGGTTTGGGGGGTGAAATACGTCATGAAAGTATGCGATAAAACATGCAAAATAAGAGCATATCAAGGGTAGAAACTAATAACTAAGCGGAACTTTAATTAGAGAAGGAGCTAGGGCTAACATATCACCACCATTGTAAGGATTGAGCTAAATGGATATAGCTTCTCAACACAAGGATTTTAGTCACAGATGAGGGCTAAGACTTAATTCACGTCTCCTCGATATCTAACCGTGAGAGAGGGGACTCGGAGAATAGGTTGGATCCCTATCCTAGCCCCGATGGTTAGTCGGTCACTACGATATAGGAGGTTCTAGTGAGTGTGCCTGATTGGTCGTCGGCGTCGGGCACTAGATAGTCAACCCTCCGTTAGAGACGTCAAATTAAAACCCTAATGGTTAGTTGGTTGTTATGATTGTATAGCACCGTAATAGGATGAGTTGAATTCGGCTCATCATCCAATCCTATTACTAGACTATAATCTTAATTGGGTCTATATTTTAGGCGATCCATCACGATCAATCCCTACAATGGGGCTCTACATGGCCCTAGCTTGAGGGATTACTCAATAATCATAGTAATGCTAGCTAAAATCAACATAATGTAGCTCATAACTAGTGAATAGAGAATAAGCTGAAAGAAATGACAATTAATGTAATTCAATCACAATGCAATAGGGGATTAGAGGCAATTGACTAATTAGAACAAATATTAAGATTCTTACAATCCAACACAGAAGATTACAGCCAATGGAAGCCCAGAAAAATCAACCAAAAACGCACACACAAGAGTTTTGGATAGTAAAAAGCATATGGTGTTCGTTACAATCATTTCCTTAAATAGAAAACCTTGCGCCCGGCTGTGTTGAAAAAGCGAAATGGCATGTCAATGACAAAACCTAGGGTACGCTTCCATCGTCATCGATCCACATAGCCATGCCGCTATTCGGCACGGCCGTGTCATTTAGCCTCTGTGCTTCTACTACCCAGCTTCCAGCAATTTGGCACGACCGTGCGAGACGTACGTGCAATTGCCATCATACTAGAATAATTGCGGTAATACCGTGCCGACCTTTTGTAGCTCTTCTTGGCAGCTGGTGCCCTGACACGGCCGTGCAAATGCTCACACGGCCGTGTCATGCCTTCTTCCCATCCTCCTTGCCTTCGAGCTCAACCATGGTGCACACTTTCCTCGGCTTCGCTCCTTAGGCCTCAATATTGCCTAGAATGCCTCGTTTTGGGCTCGATCACCTGCAACATGGAGAGAAACTAACCTCGTGCATAAATATGGTAAAAGATAATAAAAAGCTTTAGAAATAAAGGCGATGTGGTATAATAAATTCGGAAAAAACACAGGACAAATGTTGGAAAATGGGTGTAAAATACGCCTAACAAATCCCCCTAAGATAAACTCTTGCTCGTCCCCGAGCAAGACTAAAAATGAAGGATATGGAGAAATTCGGCAATAAAGATTGACGATAACACTCTTGAACCATTCACATCCATGGGTTGTTTACAAAACAAGGCTAGGGGTCAATTCTCGCACACACACAATGTCTACCTAATGTGGCAGCAGATTAAAATACTAATCTCCTCATGATGTTTGGTCTAAAACACACGTCCGCATAAAGCTAACCCTAGATACGTCCTCCCGATATGCATAGGCTAGTGCAAATCAACTCTAATCCTACGCTCGCCAAGGCAAAAATCATGAATGTACGTGGTAGAGTCTAAGTATCTCCTGAGATGGAGATGCCAAGTTCACTTCTCCTAAACCATGGTGGCAGGCATGTATATTTAGCAATGTACACTTATTCTCATATTAGGCTTAAATAATTCATGTAGCGAGATTTCAGCCAATGACTCCCGACCCAGATGTGTCTAGGGCATTGGGCCAAAAGGCCCCCCCGGGACTAGTCTCTCGAATCGCCTAAAACCCGTTATTCATATGCACTCCCCCGAACTCCATATTCCGGCATGAATCCAAGTGCTTCCTGAGGCACGAGGACCCGACTACTTGATGAAGTAGGGAGAATGGTGCATTTATTTTGTATTTCACATCATTTTTTGTATTCATTTTTCGTATTTACTAAATTCAAAAGATGAGTTTAAAATCTTTTAAAATAATTCCCACATCAAATAATTAAATTAAAAATACAAGCATACTCTCAAAAATAATACGTACGCATTTACGCCAAAATACGTATAAATTCGGGTACATTAAAATTGGGGTCATTACAAAAAAAAGAAAGTAAAAATGGGGCTAGTCGCTCAGCCAAATAGCGACGAGGAGGAAAAATGATCGACAATAGACGATAGCATCAACAACAACAAGCAGATAAGACAACATCATCGATCAGTAGACACGTAATACAACGACACCAATAGGCACAAAAATTACCATCATCATCAAACTAGAGCTGAAATGATAAACACTGGCTCCCAGAACATGACATGAACCTAGCATACTCCCCCAAGCTAGTGGTGAAACTAGTGAAATGTCCCCCCAAGTTGGTATCACACATTGCCCCCAATGTGTCTAAGTGAAGCTAATATGGAAATTAAATGGGGCAAAGGGATCACGCATCTCCTCCCGTAGAGGGAGGAGGGGGTTGTCAGGGTCGTATAGATGGTGCTCTCTAATGTGGAACTAGAGCAAGCTCTCATCGACTTGCTCCATACGACCAAAACGGGCACTGAATTTCTCTGGAAGGGGGCAATGGTGCTGGTGTGAACATGAGGGGATGCCATCCACAAAGCGGTATGGTGTGGTGAATGGTGCATATGGATATCAAGCTCTATGACATGGAGGCACTGGATATGGCCAAGGTTGGATAGGAAAAGCCAATCCGTGGCCACGTCAATACAGGAGAAAATGGAAATGGGGTGGATGGTGTAATCGGTATGCTTGGGCCCATAGAGCCACACATATCCCTCAGATCCCCTCGTCTCGAACACGTAATCTCCCTCCAAAACATGCCTGCGTTAAATCTGTGCGGGTACATACGTGCATCAGGGCTTATAATCCAATTGGCGGGCCAACCAAATAAATCATCCAATTGGTCAAACGTCAGCTCTCTATCTGCATTCATAAGCGAAATGAGATACCATCTCACGTGCGGTGAAGGGAACTTAGGAACTCTTGGGTCGGTCGAACATATGTCTTGACGTGTGTGCAGGAATATGGTCCAGCCAATATTGGTGAACAAAGTTTCGACTCCTTCTAAGACTCCTAATGATTGGATGGTGTCGAGGTTCGCGAAATTTTTCACAGACATGGGGCGTGGGTAAATCCTAGCAATGGTGGTACTCTGCGGCTCGTCTCCTAGAGTGATCATATGAAGTGCAATGGTGGGTGGTGTAACCGGAGGAGGTGGAGGCGGCTCTGCACCTCTACAGACACGAGTTTACCACACGGAGGAGGTGAAGGATAAAAATTTCCTTACGGGCGTCTTAGACATAGTATCTCTCTCTCTCTCTCTCTCTCTCTGTGTGTGTGTGTGTGTGTGTGTGTGTGTGTGTGTGTGTGTGTGTGTGTGTGTGTGTGTGTGGTGCTGAGAGTGGGGTGAGACACACACTAAATACAATGACCAAAATAAAAAGCAACAAAAATCTTGAGCAAAGCTTGAAAAATGAGAATAGGAAAGAGTTTGCCCAAATTCGGCAGATCTCAGTGGATCATCTCCTTCAATCGGCTCCTCATAGTTGATCAAGCTCCCCAAGCTATCCATAATGAAGATCTTGCCCAATTTATGGAAATTTGGTTGAGATGGTATGAAATTAGGGTTATGGTTTAGTGGAGAAGGAAGATAAGATGGAGATTTGAAGGATTGGTGGATGTTGAGGGGTTGTGGCAGGTTGAGGAAGGTAGGGGAGGGGGTTTTGGGAGATGGGTAGGGGAGAATTTGGGTTTTAGGGTTTGAGTGAGGGAGGGCATGAAATGGGAAAGAAGGTGGGCCAAGTGTTTAAATTGGGGATTTCTAGGGGCACACGACTGTGTGCAATGGCCGCACATCCGTGTCACTTAATCAATAGGTGGGACATTACGCTTGGAGCTAGCACGGCCGTGTCGCATTGTAGCACAACCGTGTCACCTCGTAGCGTGACTTAGCCAAATTCTCCTCCTCGGTCCCCACGGCCGTGCGGACCGTCTGTGCAAAATTTTTGCTTTCTGCCTGATTTTGGCTCTGTCGACACGGCTATGCAGTATGGTCATGTCAATGCTGCTTTTACATGGGCCATCTTATTGTGTATGGCATGGTTGTGCGTAATAATAACATGGCCATGTCCAGTACATGCACAGAAAACTAAACTTACTGTTAGGCGCAAGCTTCCTGGAATCATCGTGTAATTTTTAATTAAGCTAAAATAAAACAAAAAAGAATGAGTAGGGGTTAGAAAAGTGGGTTGCCTCCCACTAGGTGCTTGGTTTAACGTCGTTAGCTCGACGTTCTGCAAAGTCTAGGTGTTGGTCGTAGCAGGCTTGGTGAGCACCCCTCTGATACGTTTCGATCGTTGGAACGGTAGCACATAGATCTATTTGGCTCTCTCGGGGGCCTTGCTAGCTATGGCGGAGCAACCATGTTGTGGCTTCTTTTTCTTCACAAGTCTCTTGGTGGTACTTTTTTCATTAGCTTTTTCCGTGAGGTAAACTTTGTAGCGGCGCCTGGGCGCTTCCCTTTGCTTGCATTGAAAATTTCCTATATGCATAGGAAAGGGTTAGGGATAGGGAGAGTAGGCAAACATAAATTTGAAACTGAAGGGTTTTTAGATCTAGGGATAGAAGATTATCCCTTGTGGACTTTTTATTGCGTTCCTCCTTGCGTGCTTTGCATGTATCATAAAGAGGCACTCCTTAGGTGAGGGTGCCTTCAGAGTGTCCCTGAACTCATAGCCAAGCTTTCGATCTCTGATGCTAAATAATAATTTCCAGTTCTTGACGTCAATCACCGTGCCCACGGTTACAAAAAATGTTCTTCCCAAAATGATATGTGTTCTGGAGTCTTCATCCATGTCGAGAACGAAAAAATCACATGGTATAGTGATTCTTTCAACTTTGACCGAGACATCGTGTAGTATGCCAATGAGGTATTTGATTGATCGATCGGCCAGGTAAAGTGTGAACACAGTTGGTTTCGGCTCCACCATTTCAAATCTCCTGCAGATAGACATAGGCATTAGACTGACGCTAGTGCCTAAGTCACCTAAAGCGTGATGAATGGGGATGTTCTTAATTAAGCAAGGGATAGAAAAACTCCCGGGGCCGTCTAGCTTCGTCAGTAGTTTGTTTTGTAGGATTGCACTGCACTATAGATGCCTTCCTCTTCTTCAATAGGTACTTGAGGAATTGACCAAATAATAGGATCTCTGTCAAAGTGTCCAGGAATGGAATGTTTAGGATTTATTACTTCACAGCCTCCGAAAACTTTCCTTACTTCGCCTCTAACTTGGCTTTAGCTAGCCTTGATGGAAACATCACCAGTGTCACGTAAACATGGGTCGGCACTGTGATTTCTTTCCTATCCTTGGGCTCTTCAGAAATGACATTTTTATTAGGGATGTGGCGGTCACCTTGGGGACCCATGTTGGCAGATGGTCCCGCTAGCTTCCTCCCGCTTCTAAGCATCATAGCATTCATCATACAAGGATTCTGTTCGGTTTGTGTGGGAAGTGTTCCTTGGTTAATCGACATGGTGCCCACTTATTCCGCCAACTGGGTTACCTGCATCTCCAACATCTTGTTAGAGGCGGTGAGTACATCCATTCTTGAGATAGATTGCATAATGGAATTCTGCAAGCTATCATTTCTTTGAGCTTTCTAGGCCATGAAATTCTCTATGGTGGTCTCTAGATGAGACTTTGGTGGTGTTGGAGGAACGTTCAATATCGACCTCTGTTGTTGAAACCCAGTTTGCAAAGAGGGAGGGGCTTGAAAATTCCCACCTCGAAATGAAAATTTCGGGTGGTTTCGCCACCCATGGTTGTAGGCCTTTAAGTATAGGTTTACTTACAGCCTTTGGTTATGTAGATCATTAGCTTGCTCCACAGACATTCCTTGGGTCTGAGCCGTTTCAAACTAACACTTAAAGGCTTGGTGTCCTTGAATCCCATATACTTTGCAGTTAGCTATCACATCAGAGGAAGAAGATGCTCCTATGGCTTTAGCTCTAATCCGAGAAATTTACTGAGCTAAACTGTCAAATTTGCTTTCGAAGAGCGTTATCATGTCCATTTCTAGCTTGCCGCCATTCTTGGTTGATTATCTCTCGTTCCCCCAATGATAATTATTGGAAGCCATTTCTTCCAACAATGCCTTAGCTTCTTCTGGGGTCTTAGTCATAATAGCACCTCCTGCTGCTACATCTATGGATTTCTTTGTCTTGTGCTTAAGCCTGTTGTAAAAAGTGTGTATCAGCAACCATTTCGGGATCCCGTGGTGTGGGCATCTTCTTTAAAGCTTCTTATATTGCACACATGATTCATATAAGCTCTCCCCGTCTTATTTCCTAAAGGATGTAACCTCGTTCCGAAACTTCACCATTGTCCTCGGTGGAAAGAATTTGTTCAGAAATGCTCTTACCCCTGAGTTCCATATACTGAAGGTGTATGCCTCATTGCTCTTTAGCCATTCTTTCGCCTTGTCCCTTAGTGAGAACGTGAACAACCTTAGCCTGATAGCATCCTCTGAGACGTTGTTCAGCTTTATAGTATCGCACTTCTCCAAGAAATTGGTCAAGTGCTCATTGGGGCTTTTGGTGTGGTGGCCGCTAAATTGATCTAGCAAAATGAACTGAATCAAACCTGGCTTAAGCTAGAAGTATGTCGCCTAAACTGCATGATGCCTGATGCTAGAGATTGGGTTGCTTGAAGGCATGCCAAAGTCCATGAGGGACTTCGGGGGCTCTTGTCCTTCAGCCATTCTGTCTTGCCGAGCCCTACGACAATGCTCTCCTAAATGTAGCTTCTATTTCAGGGTCGAGCAACACTAAATTTCCTGAGTTGAGACTTTGCCTGTGCATACGAGAGACATAAACTAAGGCAAACGTCAGTAGCATGGTTAGTATCCAAAGAAATAAAAATATGAAGATAAAGAGGAACATGTCTACTAAACAATTCACCAATACAAAGTCAAGACGTTTACCTTCCCAGCAACGGCGGCAAAAGCTTGTTGTGAGATTTAATTTATGTATGCAAGTGCACGGGTCGTGTGTAGAGGGTGCCAAACAATGGGAGGCAAAGGTTTGAATCTAAAATGGGTGTCAAGTTTTGTGTAGCCATGGGAGATGTGTGATGGAGGGTAGAAAACAAACAACTAAGGGGAAATTCAATTAGAGAAGGGGCTAGGGTTATTGTATTACCACCATTGTAAGGATTGAGCTAAATGGATCTAGCTTCTCGACACAAGGATTTTAGTCACCAATGAGATAGCTAAGCCTCAATCCATGTCCACATGACATCTAATCGTGAGAGAGTGGACTCGGAGAATAGGTTGGATCTATATCCTAGCACTGATGGTTAGTCGGTCGAAACGATATAGGTGGTTCTAGTGAGTATGCCCGATTGGTCGTCGGCACCGGCACTAGATAGTCAACTCCCCGTTAGGGGCATCAAATAAAATCCCCAATGGTTAGTTGGTGGTTAGGATTATATAGCACCGTAACGAGATGAGTTGAATTCGGGTCATCATCCAATCATATTGATAGTCTATAATCTTAATTAGGTCGATGTTTTGGGTGATCCATCACGATTAATCCATACAATAGAGCTCGACATGGCCCTAGCTTAATGGATTAGTCACTAATCATAGTAATGCTAGATGAAATCAACACAATGTAGTTCATAACTAGAGAATAGAGAGTAGCTAAAAGAAATGACAATCAATGTAATGCAATCACAATGCAATAGATGATTAGAGGCAATTGACTAATTAGAACAATGATTAAGATTCTGACAATCCAACACATAAGATTACAGCCAATTGAACCCCAAAAAAATCACCTAAAATGCAAACACAAGAGTTTTGGATAGTAAAAAGCATATGGAGTTCGTTACAATTATTTCCTTAAATAGAAAACCTTGCGCACGGCCATGCCGAAAAGCGACATAGCCGTGCCAAGGCCAAAAACCTAGGTTAAACTTGTGCCACCATCGATCCGTACGGCCATGCTGCTAATCGGCACGGATGTGTCATTCACCCTCTATGCTTCAGCTGCCTAGCTGCCCATAATTTTGCATGGACATGCAAGACATCCTTGCAATTTGCCATCATACTAGTATAATTATGGCATAGCCATGTTGCACGACGTGCTGATATTCTATAGTGCTTCTTGGCAGTTTGTGAACTAACACTGCCGTGCCAATGCACATACGGCTGTGTCATTCCTTCTTCTCATCCTTCTTGCCCCCGAACTCAACCATGGCAGTCACTCTCCTCGGCTTCCCTCCTTAGGCCTCAATATCGCCTAGAATGCATCGTTTTGGGCTCGATCACTTGCAACATGGAGAGAAACAAACCCCGGGTCTAAAAGTGGTAAATGATTAAAAACGGTAAAAACAAAGGCGACTGCATAAAATAAAGTGGGAAACACAGGGAAAAGGGTGGGAAATGGGTGTAAAATATGCCTAATAGATGTTTTGGGATTTTGAGACCCACCCCTGTGAAATTTTGATGACGTAAAAAATGATATGGGTGCTAACAATTTACTTCAAGTGTGTATAGGAAATGATGACTTATTTATAGCCATGAAGAAACAAATAGAATAGCTCAAAATGAAAAAATTGGAAGCATGATCGTGAAGTCAACTTTAAAGTCAATGCATGGAGCAAGTGAAGACTCAATCAAAGACTTTAGATCAAGACTCGATGTCCCAAGTCAAGAATTAAGACTAAAGAGCTCAAGAAGTGTGTATGTTGAAAGTTAAAAAACTTAGAATGTTAAAGTCAATATTATAAAGCTACACACTCAGAAAAATATTTGAAAAATACTTTTAACATGTATTTAAATGTATTGTATTAGTATATAATTTTTATTAAACATTTTCAAAGTAGTTTTATATAGAAAAACTTAAGTATCTGATAATAGCCGACTATGTAATTTAGATAGTCGACTATCTGCTTTCAGAATTTGCCTAGAAGTTTTGGCGTTCTATAGTAGTCGCCTATCATTTGGATAAATGACCATCTGCAACCATGTAGCTGACTATCTCCGGGAGATAGCCGACTATCTGGGCCAAAATCAACCTTTTAATGAAATCGTAATTTCCATTTTCTAGCTGTTACTAGCCGTTGGAGAATAGTTTTTAAGCAAGTTTTGAATAGAATTTCATTTCTATAAATACGACTGATTCCATTATTTTGAGATATGATTTATGAATCAATTCTTTAGTATTTTCAAGCTAAAATTCTCAAAAGCTCTCATTTTTAAAATGCTCTTCTTGGCCATTGTTTTTGAATTTCTTTGTGCAAATTTTCTGATACTTTTATAATCATCTCTGACCTTATTCAAGCTTGATTTTGATCTCTAAAGCTCAAAGTTTTTATTCTTGGAGATTCAATTTTCAAGTTTTTCTTTTGATCTACTTGTGCTTATTTTCATTATTTTTCTTGATCAAAAGATTTGATTTTTATATAACCATAATATACACAAGCTTCATATATATTGGATATATGAATCAATGGTGTTATATGCAATCTACAAAAGGTTTGTAAAGCATTTAAAGAAGGGTTGGTAAGTTGTACTTCCATGTGTAAGGGAAGTGTTTTTGGAATTTCCTAGTTGATTTGTAAGTAGATAATTGGAAATTCCTAGCAAGTTGAGATAGGTTCTTGTATACGTCCTCTTCATTGTGTAGAGACAAGGTTGCTCTCGGATTTGAGAGCTAGTGGATCGGTTGCTGGACGTAGGCCAAGGTTGGGCCGAACCGGGGTAAAATCATGGTGTTTGTGTTGTGACTCTTTTTGTTTCTCATATTTTTTATTCATTGCTTGTAATCATTCTTTCAGTTGTGCTCATCTCATTTATTTTATTACAAGCTTATAAAAATGTGTTGATTAAGTACCAAACGAGGTAACTCTCCTTGGATTCTTAGGCAACGAATGGAAGGGTTTATATTAAGCGAGAATTTTATTACTTTTCTTGCAATAATATGCTACCACCTTTATTGTGTTGTCTGCCATCCACAAGATCCCACACGTGGTATCAGAGCAAGGCTAAGGCGATTACTTCTACCGCAACCCACTTAGAGGGTCTCCACACAATGTGACCATCTTTGTTCAACGGAACAAACTACGTATACTGGAATATCAGAATAAGATATCTATAATCATTGGACATTGATGCATAGACCATTACAAAGAACAAGTACACACCACCTGCTGAGACGGAAATTGACAAATGGTCAATCGATGAGAAGAAAACGGTAACCTCAATGCTAAAGCAATGAACGCTCTATGTTTTGCTGTTACATGTTTAGAGTTCAATCGGGTGTCTCAATATGATACGTCACATTAGATCTGGCATACAGTTGAGATAATCCACGGGGGAGCTAAAAAGGTAAAGGAATCCAAGATTAATATATTGCAGTCTAAATTTGAAAGTTATAAAATGAAAGAAGGCGAGAGTATTAGCGAAGTTAATACTTGTTTTACTAGCATCACAAATTAGCTTGCTGGTTTAGGAAAAAAGATACATGAATATGACCAGGTTATGAAGATAGTATGATCCCTTATACCAGAATGGAAGGGAAAGACCACCGCCATCTGATAAGCATATAATTTGAAGACGATCACCTAGAAGAGCTGATGGGAAATCACATGGCATACGAGATAGAGCTTGAAGAAGAGAAGAAGATAGAAAAGAAACCGAAGAAGAAGAACTTGGCATTCAAAGCCATTGAAGAGAGCACCAATTTTGACTACTCCGAAGGAGACGAAAAGGAGATTGAATTGATATCGAGGAACTTCAAGAGCTTTCTCCAAAGTAAGTATGCTAAAAGAAAATCCTATTTTACTAACGAAATAATATATTTTAGATGTAACAAGCCAGGACATGTTCAGAGAGACTACCCCTTGGAAAAGAACTGTGAACAACGAAAAGGCAATGAGAAAGAGAAAGAACGAAGAAGAAATCACAAAGAGAAGAAGTTAAGCCGAAGAATAAGGAGTTTGTGGCATTCGATAGAAGTGCCGTCCCGAGCTCGAATGAATCATCGACATCATGTGACGAAGAAGAATAAAGGGAAGAACTAGCACACATGTGCTTCATGGCCTTGACTTCCTCAAAGGTAAGAACTCCTACATATACTATTTCTTTGCATCATTATAGTGAAGACGACATATTAAGTAGTGCTAGTGATAGTGAGAATGATTTCGGTGTTAAAGGTGCATATGAAGTGCTATACAACTTCCATGAAAAGTTAATTAGAGAATATCATAAATTGGACAAGAACTTTAGTGCATGCACGAAGAAAAAGGAATAAATTCAGACGGAAAATGAAAAATTGATAAACAAAAATAAAACACTCTTGGAAGAGGTCAATGGATTAAAAAGTAGAATAAATGACTTAGATAAGATATTGACCACCACGAAAGGAAAATATGATGATTTTTACAAATTCGGGAATAAATTCAATAAGGGAAAAGGAATGCTTGACGATCTTATTGATAGGCAAAAATTGTTGGGGAGTAGAACCAGCCTAGTATATGATTAATCCTATCCTAGGCATGTAGACAAGCATGTTAGGAATTATAATTTGAAAACCAGGTTGATCAAGGTATGTATCCCTAAGAATAGCACAAACAAAATGAAGGATGTGTTTGTAAATGATTTTATGGTTAATGTACATTTCAACAAAGATTATATATATGTGCATGATGGAAGTACTAAACCTTATTAGATTTGGCTTCCACTAAGATGATATCTCTATATCATGTCTAATCTCCCAGGCCTTAATGAAAAGGGGTACTAAAAACTTTTTGATTTATTTTCAGGTACTTACAAACTGAAGGGATTAGCAAATGGACTTATCTTGGGAACTAATTACTCATATGTATCGAAGAGATGCAATGGCTAAATTTTGTTAGATTTTTATTTAGAAAATTTTATAAATTATTTTATTTTCATTTTAATTGCATGATTGAAGTGTTAGAATAATGTTTGAATGACAATGACAATTTAGAAATTTATTTGACTTAATTTGGATAAGCTTTAAGCCTTAAAATCTATTGGTATAAGTAGATAGTCGCCTGCCAAAATGGTATAGTCAACTATCCGAGTAGTCCAGTACCCAGGCCAAATCTATACACTACGAAAGAAAACTATCGAAAAGTGGATTTTCGATTATCGGTTGCCGGCAGAATTTTTTTGTCGACTATTTTGGTTAGGGTTGATGGATTTTCTCATTCTGATTGGGATTTTACTTCTTTGTTTCAATCAAACTCATTAGGGGAAGTAAATGTGAAACCTCCATTTTATTCATTTGGCTATGATTTGATTTTAACATGGTAAAACCCTAAGATTTCACCATTTTCTCCCATTTTCACTCTTTTGCATACATCTCCAAAATTCCTCCAAAACTTTTAACTTTGCTCAAGGGACTCAAGGAATTCTTGGAAGATCTTTTTGTGAAGCTATCATCCTCTCTTAAGTATATACTGATTTCCTCAAAAATTCATCTTCTAGCAACAATTTCATTTCTTTAGAAACCATGCATAGAGGAGCCATTAAGAAGAAGAAATCAGAACCATCCTCATATTAACCCTCTTAAGCCGTTTCTAAATGGGAAATTATCATTTCCTATTTGAATAAGCATGATCTTATCTGCAAATTCGATAAGAATGCTAATAGGATTATCCTCCAAGAGAGGTTTGTTAAAATTAGAGAATTGGAGAACTATGGCATCGTTAAGATCTTGGAATTTCAGGGCATCAAGAAGCTATTTTTGCTATCTAGTACATGTTTGTGTCATCCAAGGCTTATAAACCTACTCTAAACCAATATGATCATCAACACTAGCTCTGGAAACCCAAAATTCACAACCATAGTTTTAGATGCTTTTATTGGACTAGATACCCATGATCTTGTACTCACATTTGGCATCCCTAGTTTAGGTGCACTTCGGGATCAAATTGTTATGAACGATACTAATATTCACAAAGTTATGTATCTTGAAGGCGAGTCTTATAAACCCACCTTGCCCACTAGTGACCTTCAACCCATAGCACGTATACTAGGTAATATCCTCTCCTATAACATCAACCGTAAGGGTGGGAGTAGAGCTGTTTAATCCTTAAATCAAGTTAAGTGTGTGTAGTATTAAGGTCAATTGGGATTAGAAAATCAGGGAATATATCGTTCACAATGCCACCTCTTCAAATCCCACTTCTCCACTTCATCATGACCATTTTCTTACCCATCTATTCACTAGTGTGGGAATCAAGTAGATAGTGAGACACATTATAGAACCTATATATACTTTGACTCACACACACTTCATATGATGGGCCTTCATTGGGATCCCTCGAAGGATACCCTTAATCCCGATGAAGTAGAAGAATGAGAAGAAGAAGAAGCTGAACCTGAACCCATGGATCAAGGACAATCCTCCTCATCCTCTATGTAGATTCCTCCCTACATCATGGCATTTCAAGAAGCCATTTTCTCTAGGCTTGAGAAGATGTAGATTGAGGTGAGCCAAAACATGAATACTATAAGGGGATATTTGATCCAAAGGATGGACAGTTTGAAGCAGACAATCACAGATAGACTTGACATTTCTGACGTAATTGTTGAAGAAGTTCAAAAGGAGCTTGTGGAACACAAGAATGAGATTTGCCGAGGATGAATTATATTTTGTGTTAGGGAATAGAGTAGTTATTTTAATTTTTGGCTTGAAACTTAAAAACACTGTGTTTGTAATATTTTTTATGGTACTTGGTTTGTACTTTTGTGTGACTTTGTTGGCTCCTTACAAATTTCTGTTTGTTATGTAAAGATGTCATATATGCCATTATCCATATTAATTTGCAATGCTCAAATGCTATGGATGTTATTCAATGATATGAGAGTGTCACCTCCCATTCTCACAAATACTTTGTATGGCATTCCATACCATGGGAAAAGAAGGATGGAGCCAGACAAGCCGCGGTATTACACCAAGCATTAAAAGAAAATGCATAATAAGCAAGCCACTGCGAATGCTGGGATCATACATCACACACACATATATAAGAAAGCAACACATACAGCCATCGCAAAAAGTACATAACTATAGCTTTACATAACCAAGGAGAGAACCACATACCAATATCAAGTACAAGATGAAACTGACTCAAGTATACATGAAAAGTAATACAAGCCACCAATATATATCACAGCTACAAAAGACAACTCGCTCACCACTCGACCCAACACACACTACACGACACAACCCGAAAGAGTGGTGTCCCCAAGTCAACTCACGTCTAAGGAATCTCCTGAGAGAGATTCTGCTCTGGTGTCACCTGCTCAAGACCAGAAAATTAAAATGAGCATGTCAAAATGTGCCCAGTAGGAAACTAACTAGGGTAGGGAAAATCATTTAAGGGTTATGAGTGTAAGGGCAATGAGAGCACAAGCAACTAAGGTAAAGAGTACAACACACAAGTGTGCATCAACAACACATATAAAGTTCATTAGTTAGCAGATGTTAGTGACTCTTTGGAATCCTGGGTATCACCTAAAGATAAGGGCCTGGACCTCACCCCAAATTTGGGATGAACATAGCACTCGACGCAGTGGACACGGGCACTGTACGCCGGGCCTCTCAGCTCCCCCGTCCCTGGCAGGAGTGAGGCTCTCCATATAATAACACAACCTCCGTATGTCCCCTCCACTCCCGGTAAAGTCGAGTGGAAATAAATATCACATATCACATATCTCTTTCCCCAACTTCTCAGTCCAGCCCTTTATAGTTAAGATATACCCAAACTTCCCCCATCCCCATACCAGGATGCTAACCCGCCTTAGAGAAGATCAATACATCCCAGTTAACAAATTATATGTCATACTCTTTAATAATCATATGCTATTTCATAATGAAGTAGATGGCACAACATTCTCATAGCTATTTTCCCAAGTTTCTTCAATTTCACATTCATTTGGGCATTTCAACAAACATATAGCGTTTGCCATGTAAATGAAAAGTGCCACACCAACAACTTTAGTAACAAATCTCATAATTAAACTTTCTTAAAGATATCAACAACATTCATGCATGTTAAAATGGAAAATTTAACAACAATCACAATTTCAACTTTACCCAAAACAGTTCAGCTTGCTGAAATGTGCAGAAACAGCTACTAAATCAGCATATTTCATCAATTTATCTTGTGAATTTGGCAAAACTCGCTGAATTAAAGTTGAAGATATAATAGTCCTGGGTTCACCCATACAATTTCATGTAGAAATGTGAACTAGGCAATTTATGGTGATTTATTTGGTGCATCATGTCCAAACTGTTTTTCAGACAGAATTCTGGGTCTGTATTCAAAGCCAATTTTAGGCATATTGCAGCCAGAAATTTGACAAATATGCACTTTGATGAATTTGTAGATGAACTTGTTAACTTTCCAACAAGAACAAGATAAGCAAAATCATAGAGTGTGCAGGTAATAATCTTCATTTTTATAAACTGTGTTCAGTTTGACAGAATTCCAAACATGTTGCAAACATTGACTTTTTACTCATGCTTATTGGACTCAACATATGTCAAAATTTATATAAATCTGGGGTAGGACTTCATGAGCTACATGGATATTTTTTTCCAGACGTTAATTCCATCCACAGTGATCAAAATACATGAAGAAACTCACAGCAGGATTTCAGAATTTTAGAGAAGGGCAGTATACTAAGAAAACCAAGGAAAAATTTGATCTTTTGATCTATTGCACGCACACAATCATGAAACTAAGATCTTGAACAAACAAAATAACTTCATAGCATCATCATAACCCTAAATAAAAATTCCCAAACCAAATTAGAATCCTACCTCAAGAAATCATCTTCCTCTCTCTCCTTTCTTTCTCCTCCTTCCATCATTCTTTCTCCTTGAAGAGCTAGGGGTTTTCTTGAATTTTTGGAAGCAAAATTAGGGTTTTGGAGTCTTGATGGATGGGGAAAAGGGGAGAGAAATTTTGGCCAAGGCTGTGGGAGTGGAGAGGGGTATAGAAAAAAATGAAAAGAAGTAGAAAGGAGGTTAAAGAAACAGGTAGAAATGTCATACAAAATATCTAGCTCTAGAATGCTCTTTAGGATAAGCATGCATAGGCTAAAATGACCTTGATACCCTTTCCAAATTACCCCCCAACTTTCAAGTATTCACAAGTTTAACATTACTTTATGCACACACAACTTTAGTGTGTACGCACAGTAGCTTTAGTCCAAATGACCGTTTTACCCCCAACCCTACTAAAAATTTACAAGTATGCCACTAATCCCATCCCTTTTCACACTAGCCCCTCTCACACCAACTTACTCCTTCAAACTTTACAAGTATGACACTACTTTACACACCCACCTTTACTCTACACACACTTCTACCCATATAGCCAAATGACCAAAATGCCCCTACACTCTTCACGAAATTACACGACTGCCACGAGCCACATTCACGCCATATCACATCTTATCAAATCATTATACTCCCTCTACTCGCGCGTAGAGGACTACCGTATCAGTCGCCGTATAAGGCTAAACAGGCCATGACATCCTTCCCTCCTTAAACTAAAGTTCGTCCTCGAACTTTCGAAGTCCAAGGGTTCTAGTCTAAGAAGAAAATACTTCTAATTTCAAGGGGCCTCTCTATATATTTTACCCAACACCATTGTCTCCACAAATTTTTCTCTCAAGATTATCAAAAGAGATATTAATACATGGATAATATACTTACATAAACAGGTGAGGGTATCTGTCTCTTATCTCGTCCTCGCGCTCCCATGTGGACTCTGTTGAGTATTGATTCCCCTGATTTGGTTTTGATGATGAACAAACATAAATATCGTGTACTAATTATCTTTGAGCGCAGTTATAGAGATCATCGCCAAATTACTTTGTAGATCTCAAGCGACGTCCCAAGACTTTCTTAGAGCCCGTGATCGTTGTGCCTGAAGCTTTGAAGTCAAAGGATTCGGATTCTCCATGTTGAAGCTTTGAAGACGGTTTGTTGTGTTATTTATTTGGTCTTCTAGCTTCATTTCATAGAATGTTAAGCCTTAAGTAGTACTTGCCTAGTTATCCTTATTTCTATCCTGGCTTATCTCTAGGATTGTCTTAGAAGTCAATAGAAATTTTTTCCTTAGCTTATCGCGTCTTTTCATGACTTTGTGTGCATCTTAGTTGGTTCAAGTAGAAGGACCAACCGACTAGATGTCAATCTAATCGGTTGGAAATCCTTCTTGAACCAACTAGTCATCCTTGTGTATTTTGGCATACTTACTGTTGACCAATTAGTCGGTCCAAGAAGGCTCACCGACCGACTAGTTGTCTAACTAGTCGGTTGGTGCTTCTTCTTAGACCGACTAGTTTTCTCTCCATATTTCACTATATTCTTTGTCAACCATCTAGTCGGTCCAAGAAGGTTTACCGACCGACTAGTTCTCAAACTAATCGGTCAGTGATCCTTCTTAGACCGATCAAACTGCTTTAATTATCCAGCCGTTGGAGATTTTATTTCCACGACTTTTCTTGATCTGTTTTGATTCTTTCCATATGTTCTTTCCATATGTGTTTGATTCGTTTCAAACAAGGAAATTTGTCTAATATCAGAGGGATTTCAGATCTCAAATTAACTCATTCAATTATCAATTCTTCAAGGGCTAACACACACACGAAAATCTCTCTTTTCTTCTTTGTGACCTAATTTCTCAAAGAGAGTTTTCAGATCTAGTGTGGTCATTCTCCTGAGAGGTTGAATCATGACCATCTTCATTGCCCTAGCCTTCTCACGCTTTTCATCTTGGTGGTGCTAGGGTTTCGCGCTCACTCTTTCTCAAAATCCTTCCTTGCCCTAAATCCGTAAGTATTTTCTCAAGGCATAGGATTTTGTGGTAATCGTTTTCTATTTCATTACATTTATTATATTGAGTTTATCTCTCAGTTTGTGGGAGAAGTTCGTGATCCCGGTTTGTCGGAGTCACGATCAAACTGTTGTATTGATTGATCTTGTAGTAGTTTCTACAAGAAGTTGTTTAGTGGAATCTTGAGTTAGTGGATAGCCGGAAGGGATCCGGGTGTCTGGGACATAGGATCACCGGGAACAAGTCAGGGAGACTTGGGTGGATCCGAACCCATTACATCGCTTGTTTGCGTTGCATTGTTCTTGTTGTTCTTATTTATTCCGCATAGTTGTTTGTGATTGCACAATAATTAGGAATTAGACTCTTGATTATTTTAAAGTACTATTCACCCACTCTAGTACTTGTGCAGTAGCTTTCAGGGCATTACATTTGGTATCAAAGCCAAGTTCATAGCTATGACAAACAACGACAACAAGGCCGTTCGACCACCTTTCGACTACAGCCCCTACAAGAATCGTGAAGGAGTCTCTTCAGTAATCGAAGGACACTCCTCAACTAGGCCTCCTCACTTCAACGGTACCAACTATGGGTACTGGAAAAGCCTGATGGAAACTTTCTTCCGGAGCGCATCACTATGGAGAGGCACGTTAACGGAGTATGTTGAGCCCACTGAAGAAGACTTCACAAAGTGGACTACCGCGGAGGTCGTCACGGAGGTGAACAATGCCAAGGCAATGAATGCCTTACAATGTGCACTGGAGCCTGAAGATTTCAACAAGAAATGCACCTGTAAGAGTGCATATCAGATTTGGAACCAAGTCCTAATCTTACACGAAGGAACGAGCAGGGTAAAGCACTCTAAACTCACTGTTGCTAACAAAGAATTCGAGTTATTTCACATGGAACAGGGTGAACGAATTAAGGAGTACTATGCTCGCTTCGTGGATATAACCAACGAGTTGGAAGCCCTTGGGAAGACCTATACCCAAGAAGAGAAGGTCGCTAAGATCATTAACGGACTTCCTTCGAGTTGGGAAAAATGAACTTACGCTATCGAAGAAGGTAATGATATGTCCAAATATAATGTTGTTCAACTAATGGGTACCTTGATGTCATATGAGGTACGAAAGGACAGAAAGATCAAGATGCAGGATAAGATGAAGGCATTCTTGAAGCAAGAAGAGCCGTAGAAAAAGGCGTTTGCTTTCAAGGCCACCCATACCACTCCTACCGATAGTGAAGATTCGGACTCTGAGTTGGACATGTAATCTTTGGCCCTCATGGCAAAGAAGTTCAACCGGTTCTTCCGAAAAGGTAATTTCAAGAACAAATCTAAAGTTGGTTCTACTAATGCCTCTGCTCCTTTGTGTTTCAAATGCAATAAGCCAGGACACATCAAGGTCGATTGTCCTCTCAACAAACAAAAGGAGAAGTGGAAGGCACCCAAGTTCGACAAGTCAAGAAAGTACAAGAAGGAGTACAAGAAAGGGCTTGTCGGCACATTCACCGACTCGAAAGAGGATTCCTCAAGTGGAGAGTCAGATGAAGAACAAGTGGAGAAAGCACACATGTGCTTCATGGCAAGAGAGCAACATGATCAAGAGACCACTTCAGATGAAAACGAGGATGAAGGTGAAGAGGTAACTATGGTGGCCTAAGATTAGCTAATGAACAAATTTGGTCTAAGTATTCAAAATTGGTAAATAGATATACTAAAATCAAAGATGAGCTAACTAGTCTTCAGAACACACCTAAGCCTGTCATCACCAACAACGACACCGTTGTTGAAACCTTGAGAACTGAGATTGTAAATCTCAAGTCTCAACTTGAGCATGTTAACCTTGAGGATTCGGATGAACATGAGATAGCGGATTTGATTTCTCGAAACTCAACTTTGAGTATTGAGAATGAGAATCTCAAGTCACATGTTTGTGAACTCACAACGCAAGTGTCCACTTTGGATGCTAAAATACTTTCTCTCACTGAGAAATATGAGTCCACAATAGGCCGAATTGAAAAATTCAACAAAGGCAATGATCATTTGGATAATATTCTGAATGACTTACTTCCGGCCAATCATCGTATTGGTTTGGGGTATAAGAAGGAAAATTCATCCAAATCTTCCACCACCTTTGTAAGGCCATCTTACGATGCCTCAACTAGTGGGAGTAAACACCACATGGTTAGTTCATCTACCAATGGTACTTCCACTAAGTACACATCCTCTTTTGGAAAGAAACCCACTTTGGGTGGACCTCCGAAGAAGGGTCATGCTTTTATGTACACTAATACTATGCCACGTAGGAACACACCTCCTACTCAACATGTTCACACTTATGATGATTTCTATGCTCCACATCCACGAGCACGTGCACACCAAGTGAGACACACTCATGCACGTGTTCTCCCACATGCATATGTTCACCCAAATCATTATTATATGAATAACTATCATCATGCACCGTATCATATGTTACCATCACCATTTCATCATGTGCCGCATGCTTATCCACATCATGCATACACTAGGCCACTTCCTTGTAGAACACATGCACCACGTAGAAATCAACCACATGTGCATGCTCCCAATAGGAATAGGGCCCCCAAGACATTCACTATTTGGGGCCCGAAGGACACTAGCATGCATGAGAAACAAGCCTACATAAACTCATACTTTATGAATGTTGTGCACAATGATGACTATATTGGGAAGTCTAAGTCCAATTGGACTTGGCTTCCAAAGGTCTAATCTCTTAGGACCCAATGACTTTAGGTACCATGCTATATTGTTTTTATCTTCAGGTACTCAAGAAAAAGAAAAGAAGCAACAAATCTAAATTCGGCTCCACGAATTTTTTTATCTTTCAAAGGTCATATCTTTTTTTATATAATTCTGCATGATAATGATATTCATAAGATCTTGCATATATTTGTATCGATATTCTCTCTGTATGCTGGATTTATGATTGGTTTTACGATTTACACGTCGTATTTATGGTTTTCTGGATTTATGGGGTAGAATAAGTGCATATGAGACTGGTTTGATGGGTTGTCCAAGTGTTCTTTTGAGAGAACTCAAAATTTCGAATTCTCAAATTTTTGGACTCTGTTAGTCGGTCCCAGTTCATCTCCAGACCGACTAGTTTCACTCCTAGTCTGTTAGACACTGAACTCAGACCGACTAGTTCGTTCCCTGTTTTTGACCTCACTTGTTGTCTACTATTTAGTTGGTCCAAGTTCATTTGCCGACCGACTAGAATGCCTTTTAGTCGGTCAGCTCTTGAACTGAGACCGACTAGATGGGCAAGAGCAATCTCGACTTTGGCCCTACTTAAACCGATTAACCTCTCTCCGCACCGATTAGAATTCATTCTAATAGGTGTGCCCCACTTTCCTAAAACCCTAAACCGTCGACCCACTCATCTTCTCCCGCCGTCTGACGCTTTCTCCGGCCGCATCAGTCGCCGCTAGTCTCCCTTCTTCCTCCAGGGTCGATCTCCTCCTTACTAGGGTATCTCCTCCTACTTTCTCTCCGTATTTAGGGTTCGATTTCTTTCGATTTTGTGCTGTCTCGTCTCGAGGTCATGGCGAGAACTCGAATCCCTATCCACCCTTTCGGTCCATCTCCGATGACCGTAGATCCTCGATCCAACCCTAATCCCCCCAAACGTCGCTCCAAAACCGCTCGTCCGCAACCTTCGTCGCCTACTTCTCCATCATCTTCTTCGCCTCCTCTCAAAAAGAAGAAGGCGGCTCCCTCAAAACCAAAACCCCAATCAAAACCCAAGCCCAAGTTAAAAAAGTTTTTGACCCAAGGTCGCTATCATGCTCCCTCTCCTACCACACCACCCTCTGACTCCGACGACGACTATATCCCGGAGACTGAGGCTACCGAGAAGGAACCTACCCCTCCTCCTCGCCCTACCTCACGTCCGTCAAAGGGGAATGCTCACATGCCTTCTGGTGGGGTGGATATCTCTCTATGTCGCAATGACCCGTAGTGTCTAGCTGCCTACAACTGTATCGAGCATTGTCCATTGATCCTCGAGCACTATGTCCAGTTCTCTGATTTTCCTAAGCTCGCCGATCTCTTATCCTTTTGCGGGCTTCTTGATTATCTTCACCACGACCCCATGGCGAATCCTCATCCTTACCCTCGGCTCGTCAAACTGTTCTATGCAAATCGAGTTCGGGGTGAGTATGATGACAAGCGTTGTATTGAGACCACTGTTTTGGGGACACCCATTATCCTCACGGCAGAGATCTTAGGACAAATACTAGGGGTCTCCTTGTCTGGTCTGCTCCCTTCTGACATCTCTGTGGAAAGTATCCATGATCTCGATCAGTCCCTCCAAGCTGACATGTTTCACGTTGTTCCTCCCACCATGATTGGCGTTCCTTCCAAGTCTTTCAAACCAAATGCGTGGGTCTTGAATTTTATTCTGAAGTCATGTCTTCTCCCGAAGTACAACTCCTCCAGCTTGCCGTCCCAGCCCGTCCTGAAGCTCATCTATGCCTTTTTTGATGGGAGCGAGATAAATTGGGCTCGCATCATTTTGGACAAGATGGACTCATTTGAGTGCATCAGGAAGTCGACCAAGGCCGTGCATATTCCTTATCCGTGCCTCTTGACTTTGGTCTTTCGTTACTTCGGTGTTCCCCTCCCTCCTGACGATCAGCGTCCCTTGGGTCCTCCCCTGAACGCGACCGCCGTCAAGAAGTCTCTTGCGGCCTTGCGTCACGTTCAGCGGACCACCCCTTCAGTTCCTCCTCCGTCGTCTCTCGCTGTCTCTTCTACTTCCCGGAGCCGTCAGGAAGCTCGTATCGCGCGCTGTGAGGAGATGTGACTTGTCTCAAAACATGTGAGTTCTACTCCCAAGTGCAGGAGATCGATCAAATATTAAACCTGGAGAGTCAGGTATCGAATCCACGGGACAGTCGACCTGTAAACCAAAAGAATCAATTTCAAAAGATTAATAAAGCGATGAAAAATTACCACCTTTCGATTGTGAAACAATTGTGATCATGGTTTGAGTAAAAAAGAAATTAAAATTAAAGCAAGTACGGAGAGTCGATATAGAGAGCAAATAAGAGGAGCATGTGTCGGTTGTGGTTTTGTTAGAGATTTTGTAATCGATGATTTTGAATATCTTTTCTATAACTCAACGTCTCATCCGGCTAGGGTATGAGAAAGACGGAAAGTACGGCGATAAAGCGTGTAAAAAAGAGTGCCAAAAAGTAATCACATATATCATCGATTTCATAAAGAAAGTACGCACAAGTGCCTAAGGATGAGAATGGGCATGCCCAAAGCCCGATTGGGCATCCGATTGGGCATGCCACATCATCATCCCTACTCATCCCTTCTCTAATTCTTTCTAGAATTAGAGAAGGGATGAGTAGGGATGATGACGTGGCATGCCCAATTGGAAGCCCAATCGGGCTTTGGGCATGCCCATTCTCATCCCTAGAAGTGCCCTCTCAGGTCACGATACGTCCTCTCGGAGCGTATCACGAATAAGTCTTACTCAGATCATATTCAATTAAGCATGCATACGTCTCTGATTAACATGCTTAATTAGATTATACATAGAAATCGATGAAATACGTGATTAAAACATGTATATAGGGCGAAAAGATAACAAAATCAACGATCACATATCCCTAACTACATCACAACCAACACATGAGGTCGCTAGCCATGCATGGAGATGAGAAAACTCAGTTTCATTAGCAAATACATTATCAAAACGTCAAAATACATGCTAAATACGTGAAATACAGAAGTAAAAAGATTTCTATCACCAAAACTCTTCAAAAAGCCTCTGAAATTCTTTTGTAAGACCCTCTATTCTCTGTTTCCAAAGCCCAAGAAAATCTCACGAAAATACGCTCTGTAACCCCTCCAATACGCTCAAAACTGGTGTAGAGTACCCTCTGGAATACTAGGGTATTTATAGGGGATTTTAAGTCAGTTCGGATCCGAAAATTACTCTCAAATCTACCCAAAACCCGCTCAGATCCGAACCGACCTTCAGAGCTTTTATCGACCGTTGGATGAATGCGGGATCGCGTGAGGGCTTGACACGTGGCCACGCAAGTCGGATCCGCGCCCGGTCTCCGATCTCAGCCCGGGGTGAATGTTGACAGTAGGATCACAATCGGAGGGTCCGGAATCGGCCACGTCACCCCGCCAATGTCTCCGCTGCTTCGTACGCATCGGGCTGAATTGCAGCCGCACGATGTCGATTGGACGGTTGATATTCAGCCACGCCGCTCGATCTGTGATTTCGTCGTTCCGCTCGATTCAACCGTTCGATGAGGCGGGGATACGCCCGATTGACGCCACGTGGATCTCCAAGACGCCTCCGCTGCTTCGTTCGCTACGCGGATGTGCGCCGTTCGATCGGAGATCGACGGCTAGGAATGTGCCATGACTCCGCTTCCTGAGCGCCATCCGATTTCGCGGAAAACGATGGATGAACGCCACGTGTCCGCTATGATTCATGCGGCCGTATTCTGAGCGTATTTCTTGCGTATTTCTCATTTAATTTGTATTCTGCATTCAAAAATACACAGTAATTAGCACAGATCTCAGAAAAATACAAATAAATAGTCGTTAGAATTGCGAGATCGAGACCTAGTCATGAAAAATATAAAAATTGCAGAAATATTCGGTTTATTGCTGTTTTATGCTCAAATTAAGTGATTTCTCTAATAAATGAAGATATAGAAAATACGAACGTTTTAGAGACCAATTAAACATCATATAAGTGCAAAATAGGACTAAATGGGGGGTTAAATGTGCAATATTCAACCTGAATCACACCCCCAACTAGTGATTTGCTAGTCTCTAGCAAAAAAGAGCGATGAAGACGGATGATTAGTAAAACAAAAAATTCTATCAATCGCTTATCGCTTGGTTCAATAATACGCTTTCCAACATGATCTTGACCATCAATATACACAATTCATGAATAAGATCAATCACAAGATATTTTCTCTAATTTAGTTTGAATAAATAACATGCAAACATCGTTTTGCGCAAGCGAAAGTATAACACGTCGTTATATTCTAGTTTTCTCATCTCAAAGGAATTGGCATCTCAAAAGGATCATTCAAATCATGGGTATTGAAGTTGCTTAGCGTATTCACCATTTTTTTCTTTTCCTTTTTCTTTTCTTTTATTAGTTCCGCGTAACGCGCATAAAGCAACATTTGCGGAAAATTGTATAACTTGGATCGCTCCATCAAATGAGTGAGTTTCCGGTCAATGGCTCCCAAATCAGACGATAATAGGGCATTAGGCCAAAAAGGACCCCTCGGACTGTACTACTCGAGCCAACCAAGTTATTTATTTAGTGACACACTTATTCATTTCATTTTTTTTCTTCATCTTTTTCTCTTCTTTTTCTTTGTAAGCAACTCAACACCCATAAATATGAACATAAACATTAGTAACAATGGCCAAATTCCTCTTCAACTTGAAGACTATTCTAATAAATTGTGTATACTTAAGCTTTTTCATCACCATAGCATGCATGAAATAAATTCAAACTAATTTGAGATATTAATCATGGCAATTGAAAATTTTCATGAATAGCATATTAACAGTAATTCCATGAAGGAATAAAAATTAATTCACGCCATAAACAATTTTTAGAACTCAATCAATGCGTAATCATCCGATAAAGTGAGACTTTAATTAAGAGGGCTAAGATGGTGGTTAGAGGGTGAGTGATGGTGATTTATTCCTCTTTTTTTTAAAAGATAAACAACTAACCAAAAAAATCTAATACACTCCCCCCAACTTAAAGACAAACTTTGTCCTCAAAGTTGAAAAGAGCATACTAGAGGCAAAATTCCTAAAAAGTGTAACATAAAGAAAAGAAAATCTACTACTACTGAGTAAGGAATGAACACACCGGTTTAAGTGCCACCCGAAGGTGGATCCGTAAGCTCCATGGTCGTGTCCTCCTTGGTCCAAATTTCTTGAAAGTATTTCAGTCGTTGCCCATTGACTTTGAACTCGCTTCCATCCTTTTCATTCACCACAATCACTGCTCCATGTGAAAAAACTTGTTTGACATGAAATGGACCTGACCACTTGGAATGTAGCTTCCCTGGAAATATATGCAATCGTGAGTTATAAAGAAGAACTTTGTCCCCGAGCTTGAATTCTTTTCGAAGGATCGCCTTGTCGTGCGCAGCTTTCGTTCGTTCCTTCGCCAATTTTGCATTTTCATATGCCTCCCTCCGTAATTCCTCAAGCTCTAAAATCTGCAATTTACGAGAATCATTTGATGAGTCATCACACAAATTTAATGATTTGATAGCCCAATAAGATTTATGTTCTAATTCAACAGGAAGATGACAATTTTTTCCATAAATTAAACGGTAAGGAGACATCCCTAGAATGGTCTTGTATGACGTCTTGTATGCCCATAAAGCTTCAGGTAAGCGAAGGCTCCAATCTTTGCGCGTGGGATTCACCGTTTTCTGAAGTATATTCTTGATCTCCCTATTTGCAAGTTCAGCTTGTCCGTTCGTTTGGGGGTGGTATGGAGTTGAAACTTTATGCGTCACCCCAAACTTCTTCATTAAATTTGTGAAGAGCCTATTGCAAAAGTGAGAACCTCCATCACTAATAATGGCCTTTGGAACTCCAAAACGTGCGAAAATATTTTCTTTCAGGAACTTTAGCACGATGGATGCGCCATTAGACCTGCAAGAAATAGCTTCCACCCATTTAGAAACATAATCAATCGCAACGAGTATGAAGACATAACCAAACGAAGGTGGAAAAGGTCCCATAAAATCAATCCCCCAACAATCAAATATTTCTATCTCTAACATGGGATTTAAGGGCATCATATTTCTTTTTGTGATTCCCCCCAACTGTTGACAACGCACACATGATTTACAATAAGCGTATGCATCTTTAAACATAGTGGGCCAAAAAAAACCACATTGTAAAATTTTTGCAACAGTTTTATGAGCAGAAAAATGTCCTCCACATATCCCATCATGGAAAAATTGTAAAACACTACTAATCTCATGATCGGGTATACATCGTCTCATAATTTGGTCTCCACAATATTTAAAGAGATATTGATCGTCAAAGTAGAAAGATTTTACCTCGTGTTTGAAACGTTTAAAATCAAGAGAGGACCAATGTGATGGAGTTCTACCTGTCACTAAATAATTTATTATGTCCGCATACCATGGTAGAGTAGAGACGTCGTAAAGTTGCTCATCGGGGAATGAATCTCTTAATGGTGTATCTGATGACTCTGTGCCTACCGTCAATCGAGAGAGCTGGTCTGCAACATGATTTTCTACTCCCCTTTTGTCTCGTATCGCGATGTTGAACTCCTGCAAAAGAAGAATCCATCGTATAAGTCTAGGTTTTGCATCCTTTTTAGATAATAAATATTTAAGTGCAGAATGGTCTGTATAGACGACGATGGGTGATCCCAAAATGTAGCTCCTGAACTTGTCCAACGCAAATACCACCGCAAGTAATTCCTTTTCCGTTGTCGTGTAATTTCTTTGGGCATCGTTCATGGTCTTACTTGCGTAGTAAATCACATAAGGAACCTTTTCTTTATTTTGTCCAAGAACCGCCCCTACTGCGTAATCACTCGCATCGCACATTATCTCGAAAGGAAGAGTCCAATCTGGAACCTGTAAAATAGGCGATGAGACAAGTAAAGATTTCAGTTTTTCAAAAGAACGTTGACACTCTTGCGTCCAAATAAATTCAGTATTTGAAGTTAATAAATTGCAATGAAGTCGAGAGATAGCGCTGAAATCCTTTATGAAGCGTCAATAGAATCCTGCATGTCCCAATAAGGAGCGAATATCTCTGACGCTTTTTGGCGTTGGAAACTTCTCTATTACTTCAACCTTTGCACTGTCCACCTGAATACCTGCTATAGAAACTAAGTGACCAAGTACCAAACCTTCCGTAGTCATGAAGTGGCACTTTTCTCAATTGAGTAGCTAGTTCTTCTCTTTACACCTGCACAAAACAAGGGCCAAGTTAGATAAACAATTTTCAAATGAAGTGCCATATACAGAGAAATCATCCATAAATACTTCTACTATCTTTTCAACCATATCACTGAAGATGCTCAACATGCAGCGTGGAAAAGTAGCAGGTGCATTGCATAGACCAAATGACATTCTCCTAAATGCGAAAGTTCCAAAGGGGCAAGTGAAAGTGGGTTTCTCTTGATCCTCTAGAGCAATCTCTATCTAATAATAAACTGAGTAGCCATCTAGAAAACAATAATACTCATTACCGGCCACTCTTTCTAAAATTTGATCTAGGAAAGGCAAAGGAAAATGGTCTTTTCTTGTTTTCGAATTAAGCTTCCTATAATCAATACACATTCTCCATCCAGTGGTAGTTCAAATAGGTATGAGTTCATTATTTTCATTCTTAACCACAGTTAAACCAGATTTCTTAGGCACGACTTGAGTTGGACTAACCCACTTGCTATCAGATATTGGATAAATAATTCCAGCATCAAGTAATTTAAGAACCTCACCTTTTACCACTTCTTTTAACGTCGGGTTCAACCGACGTTGCATTTCACGCGTGGGTTTTGAATCATCCTCAAGATAAATGTGATGTGTACAAGTTAAGGGATTTATACCTTTGATGTCTGCAATGGACCATCCAATGGCCCCTTTATGTTCCCTAAGCACATCAAGCAATGCGTGTTCCTGTTCAAGTGTAAGTTTGGAGGATATTACCACATGGAAAGTCTCATCTTTTCCAAGAAATGCATACTTCAAGTAGTCCGGCAATGGCTTAAGCTCAAGCTTTGGATGCTCCACGTCAGAGGGTAGTTGTGGTGGCAGTCCAGCTGGCAATGGTTCAAACCTCGGTGCCCATGCTTCCCTTGATTTTTCTGGAGTACCCTGCACAAAATAAGACTCATTAATATCATCAAAATTATAGTCAATATAATTAGAGTCACATTCATACTCAGCCTCAAAGTAGTCTTCAATCAAATATTCAATAAAACATACCTCTTCAATACTTTCAACACCCGTGGGCAACTTACATGATTTAAAGATATTTAATTCAAGCTTCATGTTACCAAACGTTATTTTCAACTGTCCATCCCTACAATTGATTACGGCATTGCCTGTAGCGAGGAATGGACGTCCCAAAATGACAGGAGTGATGTTACCAGAAGGTGGTCCATGTATGTCTAGGACGATGAAATCCACGGGGTAGTAGAACTTGTCCACCTGAACCAAAACATCATCCACACAACCTCTTGGAACTTTCATTGATCTGTCTGCTAATTGTAGCACCACTGGGGTTGGTTTCAGCTCTCCCAAACCTAGATTCAAGAAAACAGAGTAAGGCAAAATATTTACACTCGAACCCAAATCAAGCAACGCTTTTCCAAAGCTCTTTGTTCCTATAGTGCATGGAATAGTAGGAGAACCTGGATCCTTGTATTTAGGTGGAGTGTTATGTTGAACTATGGCACTTACCTGTTGCGTGAGAAAAGCTTTCTTTTTCACATTAAGCGTCCGTTTCACAGTGCATAAGTCCTTTAAGAATTTAGCTTAGGCATGCACTTGGTTTATCGCATCAAGTAAGGGAATATTAATTTTTACCTGTTTGAAGATATCCCGAATTTCTGCCTGATACTTATCTTTTGAAGGTGGTTCTAATCTCTGTGGAAATGGAGCTGGAGGTGTATATGGTTCAGGCACCTTTTCTTTGACCTCCTCTTTTTCCAAGCTTTTCTCCTCCTCCTGCAGCTTTTGTGGTACAAGCTCATCCTCTTTCTCCTCGACTATTTGTTCATGCCTAGGTGGCTCTGGCTTTTCTATCTCTTTTCCGCTACGCAAAGTAGTCACCGCCTTACATGGTTTTATGCAAAGTAGGTGGCTCTGGCTTTTCTATATCTTTTCCGCCACAGATTGAGCTGGTAAAGTACCTTTTTCTAAAGACGCAGCAATTTTAGAAAAGTTTTCGTTAAGCTGCTGAAACTGCTGCTGAAATTGTTGCTGAAGTTGCTTTTGTTGTTGATTCTGCATCTGCATCATTTGCTGAAGTACGGTAGTGATATCAGCGCTTTGCTCCTTTTTCCCTTGATTGCTCGCATGATTTGGAAGCGGGTAGGGAGTGGTCGTCTGTTGCACCGGCTGCTATGGTCCCCATCTCAGATTTGGGTGATTCTTCCAAGAAGAGTTGAAAGTGTTCGAATTTACCCCTTGATTGGACACCCAATTCACTTCAGTTTGTGGGTTCCTTATGGTCTCTTTCATAGCAGAATCGCGGGGCAAACAGACGTGTCATGATTGGGCTGCTCACAAATGGCACAAAACGGTCCAGCTTTGACTGCTTTTGCTGCTCTCAACTCTAGGCCTTGTAGCCTTTGCGTAAGTAGTGCATCCACCTGCGCTCTTATTGCATCGTCTGGCTTCAATGAGTGCATGCCTCCTTTAGCTGGTAGAGGTGGCTCCGATCTGTTAAACTCTGAAGTAGACTCCCATCTCCGTGCATGTTCCGCTATGGTTTCCATGTAATCCCATGCCTCCGTAGGATTTTTCTGAAAGAACTCGCCGTTGCACATCATCTCCATGTACTGCCTAGTCTGCGACTGCAGGCCGTCGTAAAAGAATCCAATAGCATGGCCTTTATCGTATCCATGGTGTGGGCACGTGATAAAAAGGTCCTTGAATCTATCCCATGCTTGGTAGTATGACTCCCTCTCCTTCTGCGAAAAGGACATGATCTGTCACTTCAAGGCATGGGTCCTCTGCAAAGAAAAGAATTTTTTTAGAAACTCTGTTTGCAATTGTAACCAAGTAGAGATAGATCTCGGTGGCAAAGAGTTAAACCAATGTTTAGCTTTATCTTTCAGTGAGAATGGAAATAGTTTAAGATAAACAGAATCATGGCTAATTTTTCCATCCAACCGTGTTGAGCATACTTCTTCAAAGTTTCTGACATGCAAATAAGGGTTACCATTTTCAATGCCATGGTAAGATGGTAAAAGTTGAATCACACCTGGCTTCAGATAAAAAGTATGAGCATCAGCAGGCAGAACTATGCATGAATCAATCACCACCCTAGATGGCATATAAATTTCCAATAACGGCCTTTCTTGTGCAGGTTGCGTGATGTGTGCTCCATCATTATTATTAGCCATATTTTCCGTTCGTACTAATCTATGTGAAGTAGGGGATCTATGCCACATAAACTAGCAGAAAAAGATGTGTGTGTGTGTGTGTGTTTTTGAGTTTTAGAAAGCAAATAAAAATTCCTATACTAAAAGATGGAAAGATCTCACCGAATATTCCTCGAGAGAAACTGAAAGTTTGGATCACAAATACCGATGTCCCCGGCAATGGCGCCAAAAACTTGACTCGTCTCAAAAGATGTGAGTTCTACTCCCAAGTGCAGGAGATCGATCAAGTAGTAAACCTGGAGAGTCAGGTATCGAATCCACGGGACAGTCGACCTGTAAACCGAAAGAATCAATTTCAAAAGATTAATAAAGCGATGAAAAATTACCACCTTTCGATTATGAAACAATTGTGATGTTGGTTTGAGTAAAAAAGAAATTAAAACTAAAGCAAGTACGGAGAGTCGATATAGAGAGCAAATAAGAGGAGCATGTGTCGGTTGTGGTTTTGTTAGAGATTTTGTAATCGATGATTTTGAATATCTTTTCTATAACTCAACGTCTCATCCGGCTAGGGTATGAGAACGTCAGAAAGTACGGCGATAAAGCGTGTAAAAAGAGTGCCAAAAAGTAATCACATATATCATCGATTTCATAAAGAAAGTACGCACAAGTGCCCTCTTGGGTCACGATACGTCCTCTCGGAGCGTATCACGAATAAGTCTGACTCAAATCATATTCAATTAAGCATGCACATGTCTCCGATTAACATTCTTAATTAGATTATACATAGAAATCGATGAAATACGTGATTAAAACATGTATATCGGGCGAAAAGATAACAAAATCAATGATCACATATCCCTAACTACATCACAACCAACACATGAGGTCACTAGTGATCACTCCTTATTTTACACTTTTTTTCCCGCATGTTTGCATGCCATTTAGATCGCCCAAATCATGTTTTTCACGATATATCGACGATATTGCGATGCTTTTCACGATTGGTTGTTTTTGTCGCATTTCAGGTGATTTGGAGCGATTTGGAGTGATCTCGAGATACGCCTACTCCAGAGTGTCGCCAATGACCTCCCCGAGGGGTATTTTGCTGTTGGAGAGGAGCGGAAGAAGAAAGGACGTCGCAGGAGCGACGAGGAGGCCAAAACAAGCTGTTTGGGCATTTTTGGTGTCCCACTCGGCCGAGTGGAGAAGTCACTCGGCCGACCAGCAAGACACCGCTCGTCCGACCAGATCGGATACATTTCATGCGTGCACTCGGCCGAGCGACAGAAGCCACATCGGCCAAGTGACGAGATCCCGTCCGCCCGAGTGGCACCCAGACGACGCATGTCAAAAATCGCCAACTTACTGTTTTTCGTCTGCCTGAGCTTCAGAAGACCCACTCGGCCGAGTGGCAAATGCTGACCGCCCGAGTACCAAGAAGCCATCGGCCGAGTGACGATAACTCACTCGGCCGAGCGACTCCCGAAGTGAAGACCCCTGAAGGCCCCGACTTACTGGAAATTTACAGGGTTTCTCACTCGGCCGAGCGAATTTTGTCACTCGGCCGAGTGCGATGCGCTGCCTGTAGCGAAAATTGCGGATTTCAGGCTGCGCGGGGGTATTTTGGTCACAGTTTTTGGACGATTTTGGGGGTATTTAACCCCTGTTTTTACCCTAGGTTAGAGAGCTTTTCTCTCTTAGATTTTTGCAGCTTTTTAGATTAACTTTTTAGCTTTATTCTTGTGATTGGAGAGGAGACAAAAGTTGGTTTTTGTTGAATTGTTTTGAAGAACTCCATTGGTTTGTGTCTCTCTTCTCTAAAAATACAATTTTTATTGCTTATCTCAATATTGTGATGAATTCTCTTGTTTATTTCATTGATTATTTTTGTGTTTGTGCTATGAATTGTGAGTAGTCTCCACGTCTTGGGGCATGGGGATGAACCCTACGAGCCCAATTTCAGATTTGTGATGAATTGGTAGAAATTTTGCTAGAATTACTATTAGGGTTAGTTTGGGATCAATTTACTACGAATAGCTAGGTATTCATACCGATTGGGATTTGCAAGAGATTGGATCCCAACTCGATAAGAAACCCTAGAAATCCGAATTGGGTTGGAGTCGAATTTCTGTAGTATCGGTTTGCAAGAGATTGGACCGATACTAGGGTTTCCGGTTGTAATTCCATGCCGGTACCCGTTTGCAAGAGAGTGGACGGGTAAGAACTATCCCAACCTAGGTCGTGGCCCGAGTTTGCACGAGAGTGGGCTCGGGGAGCGATTGAACGATGATGTTGATCCTAATGCTAGCTTCCCTAGGCTATGGTTTGCAAGAGATTGGACCCGAACCTAGGATAGCTATAGACCGGCAACAGCGCGAGAGCGTGAGCTAGGTTCTACATTCAGTTGCAACTAGTTCATCCAAATTTTATTCTAGCAATTTTGATACCAATGAACCACATTTACGAAATACGGTGAGTAGCGGGAATTTCCCATTCCCTAGACGTTCTTTATTTGATTTGATATTTCCGTACTTTGTCTGACGATTGTGACAGGATCGCCAAAGGCAAATTTCTATTCTTAAATAGCCAGGTTGATTGGAACAAGCACGGTCATTCGTCCTCCCTGTGTTCGATAACCCGCTCGCCGCTATACCGTGCGCTTGCAGTAAAACTACAACCGTTCTTTGGGTTACATTCCGGAGCGATCAAGTTTTTGGCGCCGTTGCCGGGGAAGACATTTTGACGGTGTTCGGCATCGACCACCCGGTTATTCCTTCTTTCTTTATTTCTTTACTTTCCTCTATATCTTGTTCTAACTCTGTTCGCAGCCCTATTTGCATATTCTCCCCCGTATTTTGCATACGATCTTAACAGGGAGAATGGAGGATGCAATGTCGATAACGGAGCTCAGTCAGGAAGATTTTGACTCCTTCACAGACCTCCTTAAGGAGCTTTTCGATGAGGTCCACGCTACCAGAGCTTTTGCTATCGACATCAAGGACCCCGACGAACAACTGTTTGCTAGTTTTGTGATGGACCAAGTCTCCCCGGATGGGACTATCGGGGGCAATGTCAGAGTTGATGTGATCGACGACAAATTATATTTCGAAGACGGTAGAACAAATGTCGAAGAACACTATACTCCCGAAGAATCCTTCGAGCAGACCGACATTCAGGGAGTTACACTCTATGACGCTCACTCCTGCTTTTATGAATCGTCTGATGTGTTTCTCGATTCCAGGCACGAACCAGAGCAGAGTGAAGGTTTCGACGACGCTGCCATAGAATCGGAGAGCGCTTATTTCGATGCATCGTCCTCACTAAGTAGCGAGTCTGAGTCTTCGCAAGAGAGCGCACCACCTGAACATGAGCTAAACCCGGATGACAATGAAGAAGCCAAACTCACGCGAGCCGATGAAGCAGACGGAGCAGCACCTCTCGAGGTAGAACTTAAACAATTACCTCCGAATCTAAGGTACGCCTTTCTGGGCAATAAATTAACTTTCCCGGTGATAGTCAATTCCCACCTCATGCAAAATCAACTTGAAAAACTCCTAGACGTCCTTAGGAGCCACAAGGATGTCTTTGGCTACACTATCTCTGATCTAAAAGGGATAAGCCCTAGGCTTTGCACACATAGGATCCATTTGGAAGATACTGACGCCACCTCCATAGAGCCTCAAAGGCGGTTAAACCCGAATATGAAGGAGGTGGTTAAAAAGGAAATCCTAAAATTGCTCGACGCCGGTATCATTTATCCCATCTCTGACAGTAGATGGGTTAGCCCCGTTCACGTCGTCCCCAAGAAAGGGGGATGACAGTCATAAAAAATGAAAAAGGTGAGCCCATATCTACACGCACCGTCACGGGATGGAGAATGTGCATTGATTATAGGAAACTAAATAAGGCTACCCGAAAAGACCATTACCCATTGCCCTTCATTGATCAAATGCTTGAACGCCTAGCTAAGCATGAATACTTTTGCTATCTAGATGGGTATTCGGGATTCTTCCAAATCCCTTTACACGAAGATGACCAAGAAAAGACCACTTTTACTTGTCCTTATGGTACCTATGCCTACCGTAGGATGCCATTTGGTCTTTGTAATGCTCCCGCCACTTTTCAAAGGTGTATGACATCCATATTTTCCGATTACATTGAAAATATTATGCAAGTTTTTATGGATGATTTTTCGGTTTATGGAAGTGAGTTTGACTCTTGTTTGGCCAATCTTACTAAAGTCCTTAAAAGGTGCCAACAAAACAATCTCACTCTAAATTGGGAGAAGTGTCACTTCATGGTCACGGAAGGTATAGTTCTCGGGCATCTTGTTTCCTCGAGAGGAATTGAGGTAGATAAAGCAAAGATTGAGGTAATCGAAAAACTTCCTCCTCCTATTAATGTCAAGGGCATTAGAGGCTTCCTTGGTCATGCGGGGTTTTACCGCCGCTTCATCAAGGATTTCGCCTCGATTGCCCGACCACTTACTTCCTTGCTCGCTAAAGATACTCCTTTTGTTTTTTCAGGGGAATGCTTGCAAGCCTTCAACACCTTGAAGGAAGCTCTAGTTTCCGCGCCCATCATTCAACCACCGGATTGGAGCCTTCCCTTTGAGCTAATGTGTGATGCTAGCGACCAAGCCATTGGAGCGGTATTGGGACAAAGAAAAGATAGGAAGCTTCATGCGATATACTATGCGAGCAAGACATTGGATGACGCGCAGAAAAACTACACAACTACCGAGAAAGAGCTTCTAGCGGTCGTCTATTCCATAGAGAAGTTTCGCTCCTACCTCCTTGGTTCCAAGGTGATTGTCCACACCGACCATGCGGCGTTGAAGTATCTTTTAAATAAGAAGGAGGCCAAACCTCGGTTGATTAGGTGGATACTCTTGTTGCAAGAATTCGACTTAGAGATCAGAGACAAGAAAGGAACGGACAATGTCGTGGCGGATCATCTATCTAGGCTCATTCGCGACAAGGAGGATGAGAGTTTGCCTATCGACGACACATTCGTGGATGAGAGGCTATATGCCATGAGGACCGGTGAAGTGCCTTGGTACACGGACTTCGTCAACTACTTGGCTTGTGGAATTAAACCGCATGGGATGCCCACGCATCAAAAGAGGAGATTTCTGCATGAGGTCCGTAGCTATTTTTGGGAAGATCCATACCTCTTCAAGATATGCAAAGATAGTGTCATTCGGAGGTGTGTTTCTAAAGAGGAGGCAACACCTATCATTTTGCATTGCCACGGTCTACCATGCGGAGGACATCATGCCGCCTCTAAAAAAACCGCTAAGATCTTGCAGAGCGGATTTTTCTGGCCAACAATGTTTAGAGACACCCACGCTTTTGTAAAGGGGTGCGATAGATGCCAACGGACCGGGAATATCTCCAAACTCAATGAGATGCCAATGAGACCCATCCAAGAAATTGAGCTTTTTGATTGTTGGGGAGTAGACTTCATGGGGCCATTTCCGTCGAGCAATGGTAACAAATATATCCTCTTGGCCGTTGACTATGTCTCCAAATGGGTGGAAGCAATTGCTACCCCTACCAATGATGCAAGGGTCGTCTCTAAGTTCTTCAAGCAGAATATCTTCCCACGTTTCGGAGGGCCTCGTACCTTGATAAGCGACGGGGGAGCCATTTCATAGAAAACAAGTTTGAAGCCATGCTAAAGAAGTACGGGGTAAACCATAGAGTTGGCATGGCATATCACCCCCAGACAAGCGGCCAAGTGGAAGTCTCAAATAGAGAGATCAAGCAAATTCTTGAGAAGACTGTGGATCGATCTAGAAAGGATTGGTCAATGAAGCTAAACGATGCTCTATGGGCATATCGAACGGCCTTTCGCACTCCCATCAGCACCACACCGTTCCGACTTGTTTATGGGAAAGCTTGCCACTTGCCGGTAGAATTGGAACACCGTGCATATTGGGCCATCAAGACCTTTAATTATGATTACAAGAGTGCGGCGGTGAGGTGACTCTTAGACATCAACGAGCTTGATGAGATAAGAAGAGACGCCTACGAGAGCTCGAGAATTTATAAGGAAAGGACCAAGATTCTCCACGATGCCCGCATAACCGTCACAGACTTCAAGGTAGGAGACAAGGTCTTGCTCTATAATTCCCGGCTCCGACTATTTTCCGATAAGTTGAGGTCACGTTGGTCCGGACCTTTCACCATCAAGCACATACAACCGGGAGGAGCTTTCGAGTTGGAAAGCAAGGACGGTTCCACATTCAAAGTAAATGGTCAGAGGCTCAAACACTATTCCGAGGGAGTCCCAACAGGCGAAACCAATAGAATATATTTGCTTAAGGGACGGCCGGATGATCTTTCAGACCTCCTTGATGAGGTAATCGAAGAGGCGATCCCCCACTCCATTGGCGCTCTATTCGATGAAGATTTCGAGGAAGTCCCGGATTTAGGCCAAGATGAGAAGAAAAATGATTCCCCCGACCTCTCTGCTGAAAATGATGAAGGTGACGTTGATGTCGCAAGGATTCGAGAGCTCTGCAAGCTCTCGAAATTAAAGTCTCCGAAGAAAGCTCCGCCGATACGGAAATCGGCGTCACCGGTGAAGCCGTTGACCGGAGCAAATGCTAGCTTGGGGGAGCCTCCCCCCAACACTATTCGAGACGGGAGACCACCGAGGGAGAACACGCAACCGCAACTTCCGAATCCAAGTGTTCTCCCCGGAAACATTTGATGGGTGCATCTCATATGCACCAAACATCCCGCATTAATTGAAAATCATAGGGGGTCGAGCTCACGACCTTAAACGAGCGCTTGTCGGGAGGCAACCCGACGGTTATTGCTTTATTTTTACTTTTCTTTTATTTTTGTTTTAGAAATTTTTAGTGTTTTGAGTCGTTCGCCCAAAAATCTTGTGATAACGGGTCCTATTTTTCCTGACAGGAGAGGAGAATGTGGTACCCATCATTAGGAGGATGCACAAGGCGACGAGGAGCACCCCAGGAAGGCGCTAGATGCTTAGGAGGAAGATGAAATCGACTGGAGGAAGAAAGACGGAGTTTAGAGCCCAAACGAAGACAAACAGCAGAACACAAGGCTCACTCGGCCGAGTATACTAGTCACTCGGCCGAGCAAACAAGTTCGTCCGGCCGAGCTGCTCACGAATGAGGGAAGTCTGCTGTACCCAACTCTCTGTTTATTTTCCTGATTTCAGTATAACTGTTACTCGGCCGAGTATATATATTCACTCGGCCGAGTAAAACGGATACGCTCCTAGGGCGAGTCTTGCCGAGTAGCTTGAGCCACTCGGCCGAATGGACTTACTCCACTCGGCCGACGGTGGCAAGGCCACTCGGCCGAAGCGTAGCGGGGCGGAATTTTTCTTAAAAGTTCACTCGGCCGAGTGACCCTGTCACTCGGCCGAGTCATAACTTTTTCCTATAAAAGGGGGCGGGGTCGGGCGCGTTTTTCGAAACGAAACAAATCGCAGCGCCCCGACCCCTCGACTCCCAGCGCCCGAATACGCCCTCACTCACCCGACCGTCGACCCCGCGCCGCCACTCGGCCACCCACCTCCGGCCGAGCCGCCGCCGCTCCTCGCCCGAGTCACCGCCGGCGGCCGTTGCTCCGGCCGACTCCGGTAACCCTATTTTCGCCTGTTTTCTCCTCTTTTGTGTATTTTTCGAGGATCCATGTGCTTAACGAACCCCAAACACAAATTAATTTCTATTTCTATCTATTATACCCCTAATGCCCCGTACGTTTTGAATATTACTCGCTGATATCTCCATTTCATGCGCAGGTTATTTTTAGGAGCTTAGGGGAGCCCAGGGGAGCTTCCAGGGACTGATTTGGGCTACGTGGAGGCGTCATCTTCGCACGCTTCCACATATTTGCACTCGCGGCATGTCGTGGTATACTCTTTCCTTTACTTTACGCACGCCGCACTTTTCAAGCTTTTCGGCGCGCGCTCGTGGCCCATATGCCGCCCCGGACACGGCCGCGGTCGAGGAGAGCTTCCGCCAAGCGGAAGCGGTCGGATGATTCCGGCCCCTCCCACGAGGTGGAGGACTCTCCTCCGCCTTCTCCACCACACTCCATTCACCCTGCAGGCCCCACACACCCCACACAGGCTGTAGAGCCCGCACAGCCCATACATCCCGCACAGCCACTCCCTGCCGCTCCACAGCCACCACCTCCGGCTCCACTTATCGGGCCGCTGGGGATCACGTTCCGGAACGACGCACACCGCGTCGCTTTCGAGCGTATCTCCCAGCGCTCGATCGTACCCTCCAGGTTCGCACACCTGCTGACCTAGGACGCCTGTGGGTACTAGAGGGGATGCTCACGTTGTACGACAACGTGGGCTGGCGAGATTTCTTTCAGGTGTCGGCAGACACGTTTATCCGCCCGACACTTGAGGTACTTAGTTCGATCGCCCGGACCGACGAGGGATGCTCGTTTCGGTTCATGGACCGGGAGTGCTAGGTCACTCTCGGTATGATGAGAGCCTTCTTCTCGTGGCCCGATGTCCCCGGGGCCGATCGAGGTTACGCCCCCACCCATACCCCCCCACCTTCCTTTGATGCCGGCGCCTTCTGGGCCCGGATTACGGGTCTTCACGCTGCCTTTGACCCTAGTAGGGCCAAGTCCTTGGCCATTGTCCATCCCTGCCTCCGTATTGCTCAGCGCCTCATGGCGACGACCTTTTTGGCCAGATATGAGCCGGGCACGATGTCCACGCCAGAGCTCTATATGCTCTACGGAATGACACGGCCCAGAGCTCTATCTAGGGATGGCGATGAGTTGGTCCCCGCCGTCGTGATTGATGTCACGGCTTGGTTTTTTGACCGCATCATCGTATCGGTGGGCGCTCGCTCACCGATATGCTGCGGTGGCCTGATCACCTTGCTCGCCCTTATGACTGGCGAGGACTTCCTTGACGACCTGCGACGCGCACTGGGTCCCACTTCTCTGTCGATTGATGTTATGGCCCGGATGAAGATGATGCGTCCGCACGGTGAGCGACACTGGGTCTGGCTGCACGGCCCTTACGGTGCCGATTACATGATTCTTCCGAGCCCAGCTCGGACTCAGATTGCGCCGGCCCAGGTGGAATGGCTCCCTGCGATGGATGTTCTGATCCTAGCCGACTACGTGCTCGAGGCCGAGGAGGCCGAGCAGGCCCACGCTGCCCCCGCAGACCCTGTTGCCCCTGTCGAGCCTGCTGCCCCTGTTGACCCCATGGACCCTCAGCATATCCCTGATATTTCCGCTGCTCCAGACACCTCTGTCCACACCTCTGTCGGTGTCAGGAGTACCTTAGCTGAGCCCACTTCCACTGCTTCCACGCCTGTCACCACCAGCACTGGCCCTCTGTCTGCCGAGCCCGTTTCCTCTGCCCCACCCGAGCACCCGCCGACCATAGTTGAGTGCGGAGAGCCCTCTGTCTCCACCGCTGCTGTATTTTCCGAGAGTGTTGTGGCGTCTGTCCACACTTCTGTGTCACCGACCTCTCTGTCCGCCTCGCCGCCACTTTTGTATTCTTCTTTCGTTGCTGCTGCCTCCACTCCTCACCGTCCTGCCCAGCCTCGCACTGAGGCCAGGCCCCCACTTGCGAGTGCAGCTCCTTTTGTTCCCTTGCCTGCTGAGCCCGTCACCTACACCACCAGAGTACGCCAGCCCCGACCTGCACAGCCCCGAGCGGTGCGTCCCTCTGCACCACCTCCCCCCGACACTGTACTTCAGAGCATTCGTGCTCTCGAGGGGGCGGTGAGTGGCCTCAGAGGCGACCTCCGGACCCTGTCCGCCACCGTCACTGCGATGGCTGGCCGCTTTGACCTGCTCCCGCACATTCACTACTGTCTTACCCAGGTCCTGGAGCGTCTCCCACGTGTGCCACCACCCACCCAGCAGGTTCCTACCCCACTACCACCCACACCCAGCCTGCTTCCACTTCCACACCCGCCCCCGCTCAGCAGCCTCCAACACCACCACCTCCGCCTCCGCCTCAGGACGGAGACAGCGCAGCACCACCTTCTTAGGCACCCTTGATGCCATCGTTTCTTTTTGCCGTTGTGCTGCCCGTCTCTGCTGGGTCCTGATGCATTTTTTCCCACCCCCCCTCACTTATTTTGGATTCTCATTCTGATCATATCTTTATATATCTTTTTTGGGAGAGAGGGAGAGTTTTTGGTGTCTCACCTATATATCTGTATCACTCCTTTCTTTGCATGCTTCATGTCTGCATCATATTTTACGTTTCTTTTATTTTCTATTACTTTTCCCTCAAGCATGCACCCTCACTTACCCCTCCCTTTACTTGCCTCTCGGTGTGCCCCACTTTGCACATTGAGGACACTGTGCCATTTAGCTTGGGGGAGTGAGTTCTCACGTTCTTTTTGATTTGCCACCCTTATTTTTCGTTTTTCACGCCACTTTCCGCTTTTGCACTTATTTTCATCATTTTTCTTTTATTTTACCATGCATCACGTTTTTCTTATCTTTCTGTGTGCTGCATTGTAAATAGCTTTGTTTTTCCCTTTATCTTTATTCCTTTTTCATCTCATGCTAGAGATGACTTTTCTATGATGATGATGACGTGGAGTTAGCTTCCTTTATATGCATGCTATATTTGTTATGTCTTAGATTCTATTTCTGATATCATATGCTATGACTTGCCTTGCATTTAGAGATAGTGACCCACACTCTTTCCACATGAAAATGGATGAAATTTTATTATTAGCTGAGTCTGAATATTCATATGTATGATATCGCAGAAAACACACCAAGATTCACGCATTGAATGCTTATATCTGGAGTACCGATTTCTTTTCCTATATCACTTCTATATGCATGATTTGTACATTTCACTTCAGGATGATTGAATGATGTTAGCTATGATAAATCTGGATTAGTTAGCTTTTTTGTGATCAAAACTGAGTAGTTTAGATTACCCTGCTGAAGTTGTCGTGCATGTCTTATAGAGTGAACCGAGAGATATATTTACTTCTTTCTCCACAAATCTTGAACATCATTTCTCTATTTTAAAATCATTGGTGAATCTCCTCTTAGCGATTCTATTATATGGCATTTCACCCGCTATTAATTCCTAGCTCCAAATTTTCCGAATTCAAAGAAAAAAAAAGAAAAAAAATTCTTGTATGCTCTTACTTCTCTTTGAGTTGGGATCATTGTGTATATATGCTATATGAAAAAAAGGGAAAAGAAAAAAAAGAGAGAAAAAAAAGAGAAAAAGAAAAGAAAAGAAAAGAGGAAAGCACCTCAATAAAAGATCCCATCTCGTGTTCTCTCTTTCTTCTCTCTTTTTGTATTTATTACTTTTGGAGCTTTATAAAAATGGGGATGTAAATATTTTTTTTATGCCACCACGCTTATAGATAAGCTTGGGGGAGGGAATCCAATGATGTGTGAGAGAGTGACTACTTGACGTTGCACAACAACCTAGGCTAAGTAATATTCTATACTCGGTAAGATTATTTTTAGCTTTACGAAGTCCAGAAATCTATGCCTAGCACTCATTTCATGAAACCCACACTTATCTATTCTTTCTATTCTATCGTGTGATATTCTTATACTCCTCATAGAAAGCATTCAATTGAAAAGTGTGTGATCTGCGATTTGTATACCGCTTTAAATGATTCAAACGATGTTAATTCTAAAATTATTCCGTTTTTCATGATTACATCGTTGTTCATGGGTTTTCTATTTCTATTTGCACTATTATACTATGATATCGAAATAAAATTCTTTGACATGTGTTTTTCATTCGGTGCATCCTATATGAGTAAGTGAAACCCACGTCCTGAGAAAATGATCTCGCAGCTTCCCTCTTCGCTTCTTTCTTTCTTCTTTGTTTTTATTTCGCTTCACGTTTTTCTTCGTTTTTCATTTTTCAGTTTCGCCGTTTTCCGAATCCACCGGGTTCACCTTTTACTTATCTTCCTCGAGGACGAGTAAGAGGTAAGCTTGAGGGATTTTGATCACTCCTTATTTTACACTTTTTTCTCGCATGTTTGCATGCCATTTAGATCGCCCAAATCATGTTTTTCACGATATCTCGATGATATTGCGATGCTTTTCACGATTGGTTGTTTTTGTCGCATTTCAGGTGATTTGGAGCGATTTGGAGTGATCTCGAGATACGCCTACTCCAGAGTGTCGCCAATGACCTCCCCGAGGGGTATTTTGCTGTTGGAGAGGAGCGGAAGAAGAAAGGACGTCGCAGGAGCGACGAGGAGGCCAAAACAAGCTGTTTGGGCATTTTTGGTGTCCCACTCGGCTGAGTGGAGAAGTCACTCGGCCGACCAGCGAGACACCGCTCGGCCGACCAGATCGGATACATTTCATGCGTGCACTCGGCCGAGCGACGGAAGCCACATCGGCCGAGTGACGAGATCCCGTCCGCCCGAGTGGCACCCAGACGACGCATGTCAAAAATCGCCAACTTACTGTTTTTCGTCTGCCTGAGCTTCAGAAGACCCACTCGGCCGAGTGGCAAATGCCGACCGCCCGAGTACCAAGAAGCCATCGGCCGAGTGACGATAACTCACTCGGCCGAGCGACTCCCGAAGTGAAGACCCCTGAAGGCCCCGACTTACTGGAAATTTACAGGGTTTCTCACTCGGCCGAGCGACTTTTGTCACTCGGCTGAGTGCGACGCGCTGCCTGTAGCGAAAATTGCGGATTTCAGGCTGCGCGGGGGTATTTTGGTCACAGTTTTTGGACGATTTTGGGGGTATTTAACCCCTGTTTTTACCCTAGGTTAGAGAGCTTTTCTCTCTTAGATTTTTGCAGCTTTTTAGATTAACTTTTTAGCTTTAATCTTGTGATTGGAGAGGAGACAAAAGTTGGTTTTTGTTGAATTGTTTTGAAGAACTCCATTGGTTTGTGTCTCTCTTCTCTAAAAATACAATTTTTATTGCTTATCTCAATATTGTGATGAATTCTCTTGTTTATTTCATTGATTATTTTTGTGTTTGTGCTATGAATTGTGAGTAGTCTCCACGTCTTGGGGCGTGGGGATGAACCCTACGAGCCCAATTTCAGATTTGTGATGAATTGGTAGAAATTTTGCTAGAATTACTATTAGGGTTAGTTTGGGATCAATTTACTACGGATAGCTAGGTATTCATACCGATTGGGATTTGCAAGAGATTGGATCCCAACTCGATAGGAAACCCTAGAAATCCGAATTGGGTTGGAGTCGAATTTCCGTAGTATCGGTTTGCAAGAGATTGGACCGATACTAGGGTTTCCGGTTGCAATTCCATGCCGATACCCGTTTGCAAGAGAGTGGACGAGTAAGAACTATCCCAACCTAGGTCGTGGCCCGAGTTTGCACGAGAGTGGGCTCGGGGAGCGATTGAACAATGATGTTGATCCTAATGCTAGCTTCCCTAGGCTAGGGTTTGCAAGAGATTGGACCCGAACCTAGGATAGCTATAGACCGGCAACAACGCGAGAGCGTGAGCTAGGTTCTACATTCAGTTGCAACTAGTTCATCCAAATTTTATTCTAGCAATTTTGATACCAATGAACCACATTTACGAAATACGGTGAGTAGCGGGAATTCCCCATTCCCTAGACGTTCTTTATTTGATTTGATATTTCCGTACTTTGTTTGACGATTGTGACAGGATCGCCAAAGGCAAATTTCTATTATTAAATAGCCAGGTTGATTGGAACAAGCACGGTCATTCGTCCTCCCTGTGTTCGATAACCCGCTCGCCGCTATACCGTGCGCTTGCGGTAAAACTACAACCGTTCTTTGGGTTACATTCCGGAGCGATCAACTAGCCACACATGGAGATGAGAAAACTCAGTTTCATTAGCAAATACATGATCAAAACGTCAAAATACATGCTAAATACGTGAAATACAGAAGTAAAATTGATATTTCTATCACCAGAACTCTTCAAAAAGCCTCTGAAATTCTTCTGTAAGACCCTCTATTCTCTGTTTCCAAAGCCCCAGAAAATCTCACAAAAATACGCTCTGTAACCCCTCCAATACGCTCAAAATACGCTCAAAACTGGTGTAGAATACCCTCTGGAATACTAGGGTATTTATAGGGGATTTTAAGTCGGTTCGGATCCGAAAATTACTCTCAAATCTACCCAAAACCCGCTCAGATCCGAACAGACCTTCGGAGCTTTTATCGGCCGTTGGATGAATACGGGATCGCGTGAGGGCTTGACACGTGGCCTCGCCAGTCGGATCCGCGCCCGCTCTCCGATCTCAGCTCGGGTGAATGTCGACCGTTGGATCACGATTGGAGGGTCCGGAATTGTCCACGTCACCCCGCCAATGTCTCCGCTGCTTCGTACGCATCGGGCTGAATTGCAGCCGCACGATGTCGATCGGACAGTTGATATTCAGCCACACCGCTCGATCCGTGATTTCACCGTTCCGCTCGATTCAACCGTTCGATGAGGCGGGGATACACCCGATTTCTGCCACGTGGATCTCCAAGACGCCTCCGCTGCTTCGTTCGCTACGCGGATGTGCGCCGTTCGATCGGAGATCGACGGCTAGGAATGTGCCGCGACTCCGCTTGCTGAGCGTCGTCCGATTTCGTGGAAAACGACGGATGCACGCCACGTGTCCGCTAAGATTCGTGTGGCCGTATTCTGAGCGTATTTCTTGCATATTTCTCATTTAATTTGTATTCTGCATTCAAAAATACACAGTAATTAACCCAGATCTCAGAAAAATACAAATAAATAGTCGTTAGAATCGTGAGATTGAGACCTAGTCATGAAAAATATAAAAAGTGCAAAAATATTCAGTTTATTGCTGTTTTATGCTCAAATTAAGTGATTTCTCTAATAAATGACGATATAGAAAATACGAACATATTAGAGACCAATTAAACATCATATAAGTACAAAATAGGACTAAATGGGGGGTTAAATGTGCAATATTCAACCCGAATCAAGATGCTAGCTCGCATCTGTGATCATTTGGGTATTGAGGTTCCTCCGACAGTCTCTGATGAGGAGGCTATGGATGCTGCTGAGGATGAGGAGCGTGCTGCAGCTTCTCTGGTTCGTGCCCCCGAGGGTACTTCTGTTGGTGCTTCTTCTGCTTGTGCTCCCGAGAGCACTCCTGCTGCCACCATCCCTTCGGTGGATACCTCCATTGCTCCTGAGACCACCACTCCGTCTGCATAGCCTGCTGCTGGTGCAGATCCTGCCTCTGCCTCCTGAGCCTTCTTTGGAGGACTCTTCTTTTGCGCTCTTTGGATGATCCATCTCGTTGTGAGAGAGTGGGGTTAGGATAGATGGGTGGTTGTTTTGTATGTTTTGTGATACATTTTTGATGTATATTGGATTGTTGTATGCTATGTTCCATATACTGTTATCTGCTGATGATCGATATTTTTTTTGGTAGTCGGTAAGTATCAATTTTGATGTTTCTATATGTATATATCCATCCTATTGCATTTCGTCTCTGTGTGCACATTCTACTTGATGTTTACTTTATCGCTCGACGATTCTGTTGATTATATAGCTTTGTTTGGAAGGAAACATCAGTTGTTTTTCATGCACTCAATTTGCTAAAAATGTTGATATTGGAGAGTATGTTCCTTTCATCAACACGTGGATTTGATTTTTTTTGATGTTGTCTCTTTTCGACTATGGTCTTGTTGGCCCACTTTGTTTTTTCTTTGATATTTTCTTTGGTGCTATTTGGGCCGTCGTCGTTTTCTTCAACTATCTTGTTTAGAATTATTTGCTTAGCCATGGTTGTTGTCGTTGGCTTCCTCCCGCTCTTTTTGGATAATGTCAAAGGGGAGAGAATTAATAATGACTATGTGCTAAATGATAATTTAAACAATTACCGTGAATCTAATTTCATATGTTAGATTCAGGGGGAGTGAAGATATAAAAATGGATTCCGATCCTATATATGCTTAGCCATGGTTGTTGTCGTTGGCTTCCTCCCGCTCTTTTTGATAATGCCAAAGGGGGAGAGAATTAATAATGACTATGTGCTAAATGATAATTTAAACAATTACCGTGAATCTAATTTCATATGTTAGATTCAAGGGGAGTGAAGATATAAAAATGGATTCCGATCCTATATTTCAATAATAGGATCATGTTTTATACTTTCCTCTTCTGCTTGATGCTTATGTTTATTATTTAATATGGAACTAACGAGTCATCAATGCAGGGGGAGTAAGTAAATTTCATTTATCTCATTATTATTGATTTATATTTATGTTCGTTTGTCATCACCAAAAAGGGGGAGAATGTTGAGTATTGATTCCCCTGATTTGGTTTTGATGAACAAACATAAATATCATGTACTAATTATCTTTGAGCGCAGTTATGGAGATCATCGCCAAATTACTTTGTAGATCTCAAGCGATGTCCCAAGACTTTCTTAGAGCGCGTGATCATTGTGCCTGAAGCTTCGTTGAAGCTCAAGGAGTTATTAATGAAGTCAAGGGGTTCGGATTCTCCATGTTGAAGCTTTGAAGACGGTTTGTCATGTTATTTATTTGGTCTTCTAGCTTCATTTCATATAATGTTAAGCCTTGAGTAGTACTTGCCTAGTTATCCTTATTTCTATCATAGCTTATCTCTAGGATTGTCTTAGAAGTCATTAGAAAGTTTTTCCTTAGCTTATCGCGTCTTTTCATGACTTTGTGTGCATCTTAGTTGGTTCAAGTAGAAGGACCAACCGACTAGATGTCAATCTAATCGGTTGGAAATCCTTCTTGAAATGACTAGTCATCCTTGTGTATTTTAGCATACTTACTGTTGACCAATTAGTCGGTCCAAGAAGGCTCACCGACCGACTAGTTGTCCAACTAGTCGGTTGGTGCTTCTTCTTATACCGACTAGTTTTCTCTCCTTATTTCACTATATTCTCTATCAACCTTCTAGTCGGTCCAAGAAGGTTCACCGACCGACTAGTTCTCAAACTAATCAGTCAGTGATCCTTCTTAGACTGATTAAGCTGATTTAATTTTCCAGCCGTTGGATATTTTATTTCCACAACTTTTCTTGATCTGTTTTGATTCTTTCCATATGTGTTTGATTCGTTTCAAACAAGGAAATTTCTCTAATATCAGAGGGATTTCAGATCTCGAATTAACTCATTCAATTATCAATTCTTCAAGGGCTCACTCACTCACGAAAATCTCTCTTTTCTTCTTTGTGACCTAATTTCTCAAAGAGAGTTTTCAGATCTAGTGTGGTCATTCTCCTGAGAGGTTGAATCACGACCATCTTCATTGCTTTAGCCTTCTCACGCTGTTCATCTTGGTGGTGCTAGGGTTTCGCGCTCACTCTTTCTCAAAATCCTTCTTTGCCCTAAATCCGTAAGTATTTTCTCAAGGCATATGATTTTATGGTAAGCGTTTTCTATTTCATTACATTTATTATATTGAGTTTATCTCTCGGTTTGTGAGAGAAGTTCGTGATCCCGGTTTATGGGAGTCACGATCAAACTGTTGTATTGTTTGATCTTGTAGTAGTTTCTATAAGAAGTTGTTTTGTGGAAGCTTGAGTTAGTGGATTCTAACTCAAGTAGCTGGAAGGGATTCGGGTGTCTGGGACGTAGGATCACCGGGAACAAGTCGGGGAGACTTGGGTGGATCTGAACCCATTACATCGCTTGTTTGCGTTGCATTGTTCTTGTTGTTCTTATTTATTCCGCATAGTTGTTTGTGATTGCACAATAATTAGGAATTAGACTCTTGATTATTTTAAAGTACTATTCACCCCCCTCTAGTACTTGTGTTGTAGCTTTCAGGGCATTACAGACTCACCACGGGATTCTTGTTGCCACTTAACCATTACTAGATTAATGGCCTTCTTCTTCAGTATCTTCTGTCTCCGATCCAGGATGGCCACTGGTTGCTGCTCATAAGTCCGATCGGGGTGCACTTCAATCTCTGAGAAGTCCACGAGGTGACTAGGGTCTCCCACATATTGCCAAAGCTGGGATACATGGAACACATCATGGATGCCTTCAAGAGAGGGAGGTAAGCCAAGACGATAGGCTACCTCACCAACACGAGCCAAGATCTCGAATGGACCAATGAATCTCGGGCTCAACTTCCCTCGTCTACCAAATCGAATCATGCCACGTGTCAGGGAGATCATCAAGAACACATAATCACCTGGCTGAAACTCCAATGGACGCCTCTTTGTATCTGCCCAATGCTTATAGTGATCCTAAGTGATATGAAGATTCTCCTTGCCTGTTCGAACTACATCGATCGCCTCCACCACCAAGTCATGTCTTAAGAGTTCACGGTCCCCAACATCATCCCAGCTTAGAGGCGATCTGCACTTCCTTCCATACAGAGCAGCAAACGGTGCCATTCCAATGCTTGCTTGATAACTATTATTGTAAGCAAACTCCACCAGGTGTAAATGATCTTCCCAGGATCCCTTAAAGTCCAGCATACAAGCCCTCAACATGTCCTCGAGGATCTGAATAACTTGCTTAAATTTCCCATCTGTCTGGGGATGATATGCGGTACTAAACTTGAGATGAGTCCCCAAACTAGACTGCAAACTTCTCCAAAAATGTGAGGTGAATATGGAGTCCCGATCAGAGATTATACAAACAGGAACTCCATGAAGCCTCACGATCTCCTGCAAGGAAAAAGTATGTCAAAATCCTCACGTCACAAAATATAGAAGTTGCAAGGGTGACAAAGGAGTTCTACCTCCATGTATCTTCGAGCCAAATGCTCGGTAGACTGTCCAACTCAAAAGGGAATGAAATGTGCAGATTTGGTCAAGCGATCAACGACTACCCAAATTGCATCATTTCCATTGGGTGTGCGGGGTAGCCCAGCCACAAAATCCATCGTCACGTGTTTCCATTTCCATTCAGGTATGTGGAGAGGCTGCAACAGACCTGTAACTCTTTGGTGTTCGGCCTTCACCTGTTGACAGACCAAGCACGAGGCCACACTTCTGGCTATACTGCGCTTCATCCCATGACACCAGTAATGTTGTCGCAGGTCGCCGTACATCTTTGTCCCGCCTGGATGAATTGAATAGGGGGACCTATGGGCCTCCTTAAGCAATTTCTCTCGAATAGTACCAACCGACACACATAACCGAGATCCGAATCTAAGAGAGCCATCTTCGTGAATGTGGAAGTCGGTTCGAAGTTTGGCCTTTACCTGCTCTCAAATCCTCCTTGGCTTTTCATCTCCTGACTGTGCAGCCTTGATCCGGTCCACCAGATCAGACTGGACCTGCAAGTTCAACACGGCTGCTCTGATGCCCGAAAGAATGGCCTCTAGCTCCATCTATCGTAGGGCCCACTGAGCTGAGGCTGAGAGGTCAACATCATCATAGCTGGATATCTACTGAGAGCATCTCGGACCACGTTCACCTTTCCAGGGTAATACTGGAGATCAAGATCATATTCTGCCATCAGCTCAAGCCACTGACTGTCTCATGTTGAGCTCCTTCTGGGTGAACACATACTTCAAACTCTTATGGTCGGTATACACCTTGACATGCTCCCATAGCAGAAAGTGTCTCCACAGTTTTAGGGCAAAAATCACGGCTGATAACTCCAAGTTATGAGTATGGTAATTTAGCTCATGCGCCTTCAGAAGTCTAGAGGCATAAGCTACAACACGTCCATGCTAATGTAGGACACATTCCAGCCCTTTTCCAGAAGCATCACAGAAAATCTCAAATCCTCCAGAACGAGCTGGAATCGTCAGGACTGGCGCAGTTGTCAACCTTCTCTTTAATTCCACAAATGCATGCTGACACTCTTCAGACCAGAAATAAGCAACATCCTTCTTAGTCAGGTGAGTAAGCGGTGCCGTGATCTTGGAGAAATCCTTGATGAACTTCCTGTAATAGCCAGCCAACCCTAAAAAGCTCTGGATCTCTGAAATCGACCTGGGAACTGGCCATTTCTCAACTACATCCACCTTTTCTGGATCAACTGATATACCTTCTCCTGAAACTATGTGCCCCAAAAATGCCACTTTAGACAGCCAAAACTGGCACTTACTATTTTTGGCATATAATTGATACTGCCTCAAAGTCTCTAGAACAATCCTCAGGTGCTCTGCGTGCTCTTCCTCATCCTTGGAATATATCAGGATATCATCAATAAAGATTACCACGAACTTGTTCAAATAGTCAAAGAATACCTGATTCATTAATCTCATGAAGGTAGCTGGAGCATTAGTCCCACCGAAGGGCATCACCAGGAACTCATAATGTCCATAACGGGTTCGAAAAGCTGTCTTCGGTACATCAGACCCCCGAATCTTTATCTGATGATATCCGCTCTGTAAGTCCAACTTTGAGTAGACTCGAGATCCACAAAGCTGATCAAAGAGGTCATCGATGCGAGGAAGTGGGTACTTGTCTTTTATTGTCACCTTGTTCAATTCCCTATAGTCAATACACATCCTCTGGAATACATTTTTCTTATTTACCAAAATCACTGGTGCTCCCCAAGGTGACACGCTTGGCTGTATCAACCCTCGCTCTGATAGGTCCTTTAACTGATTACGAAGCTCATCCAACTCAGGTGGTGCCATTCGGTACGGAGCCTTCGCAATAGGTTGCATGCCTGGTATCAAGTCAATGGTGAACTCCAATGATCGATCAGGTGGAAGTCCATAAATGTCATCAGGGCAGACATCAGGAAAGTCTCGCACAACCCTGGGTAAGATTGGCTCTGCCTCCATGTCCATTGCCTACACTTCTGCTTCCACTGGTGTCGCTTTGAAGCTTACATGTTTGAATGTACAACTACCGCTCCTGAATTCAAATTCTGGGTGATCGGGAATCTGGAAGACTACCCTCCTTAATTTGCAATCAATAGTGGCACAAAACATCGCTAACCAGTCCATCACAAACATCGCTTCAAAGGTGGGCATCTACATCACAAGGAAGTCAGCATATAACTTCCGACCGCAAATTTCCACTGGACAACAACGGAGCCCTGAAGTACTCCTAATCACACCTCCCCCTGTATGAATATTCCAACTTACAGTGAAGGAGTCTACTTGTATATCATGTTTCTCCACAAATTGTCGGGACGAAAAACAATGTGAAGCCCAAGAATCAAAAAGTGCCAAAGCATGAAAGATGATAATTTAACCATACTAGAAACCAAGAAGGTAAATCAAACCAATGTCCATCATAACTAAGCAACAAGTGATATAATGTAAAGAAAGGAGAGGGCTAGAACCATACCAGTGATAACCTGGCCGGAGTTTTCTGCCTATACTGCTGTCATAGTAAAAGCCTGGGGCTTTAGAGCAGAGTTTGTCTTCTTAAAGGTCTGCCGCTGAGGAGGCAAGGAAGGTCCTCTAGGAGCTAGTGTGCTTGGCCCAGCTGGCACTGGAAGAGAAGGCCGCTACGGACCAGGTGGAAGAGCTCGCTGCTGCATCGATATAGTAGCCACAGGTGCTACTGGGCCGGGTAGGCACCCTGCTGCGAGCAAAACCAGCTAATATGTTCTCGGCCATCACAAGCGAAGCATTGTCTAGCCCAAGCCCTACACTCCATCTATTCATGAGCAGTCTTACCACAGAATTGGCATGTCAGACGTCTCTGTGTCACTGCAGGGGCTCCTGGCCTCTTGAACTGTGACATCTGTATTGGGCGAGATAATGCCTTCTGTGATCCTGATGGTCGTCTATCACCTGCAGGCATCTTCCATATGCTCCGCAAATGGATCTCGTATAATCTTGCCGCCTCGAGCACATCCTACTGTGTGGCGAGTTTCTGTGTAGACATCGCCCCTCTATACTCTGGATCCAATCACATACGGAAGCATCGAGCTCGAGTGGCATCAGTCGCAACAAGCTCCGATGCAAACTTGCTCAGAAAAGAAAACTCGGTGTCATACTCATCCACGCTCCATCGGCCCTGAGTCAACTGCTCAAAACGCTATCTGAGCTCATCTTTTACAGTCTCTGGAAGAAACGTGGACTCGAAACGCTCCTTGAAAGTTTTCCATAAGATAGGACCTGTCAGATGCCGCTCCTGGGCATCCCACTAACCTCTGGCCTGATGAGTCAACTGCCTTTTTACTGCATCAACCCAACCCTCCAATGGGAATCCAACAGCTGTGAGGTTATCCTCTGTGTGTCGTAACCACTCATCGACCTCCAACGCAGTCTCCTTGCCAGAAAAAGTCCTCAGCTTCATTGCCCTAAACTACTTGAAGCCTGGGGTCTTCTGACCCTGCAGTTTGGCGAGCATCTCAGCCTGCTGACCCAGACTCGCCTGGAAACCCATCAGAATCTTCTCCATCAAAGAGAACTCGGCATGCTCCATCTCTAACAAAGATATCCCGTTTCCACTATCCATTCTACAGGGAAAGGACAGCACGGGAGGAATTAGTACCATATGTGATGGCATCAAAGTGTTTGCTATATCATCCTTTCGCATATCGCAGTGTGAGCTGACCTGCATGGGCCACCACTAAACCTGTCACGCCCTATTCTCACAAATACTTTGTATGGCATTCCATACCATGGGAAAAGAAGGATGGAGCATGACAAGCTGCGGTATTACACCAAGCGTGAAAGGAAAATACACAATAAGCAAGCCACTGCGAATGCTGGGATCGTACATCACACACATATATATAAAAGAAAGCAACACATCCAGCCATCACAGAAAGTACATAACCACATCTTTACATAACCAAGGAGAGAACCACACACCAACATCAAGTACAAGATGAAACTGACTCAAGTATACATAAGAAGTACTACAAGCTACCAACATATATCACAGCTACAAAAGATATCACGCCCCGCTTCCCAAAACAATGGAGGCGAAGCATGACTAAAGCCCGCTTGGGCCAGAGCTGTGAAGCTTGGACCCAATAAGCGTCTGTAGGGGTACCATTTAAAAATTTTCAGGTTCTTACATTTATAAAATTCAGAACAACAGAAGGTACAGAAAGAATTGCATTCTTCAATATAAGGAGATAATATCCAGCGAGTACAAGAGTCTAAAAAGAGAGGCCTAAGCCTGGCAACAAACTATCGAAAGAGAGTAAACTAAAAGTGGTAACCTCTGAAAGGCAGCGACGGTAAAGACCTCTAGGTCTGGTCCTCATCAGGAACGTACTCCGGGTCATCGTCCTCTGGCTCCACGTACTCCGGTATGTCCGACTCGTCCACGTACTCTGGCTCAACTCCTGACGTATAGCACCCAAGAGAAAAGGAACTGTACGTCAGGTAAAGTCTACAAGGAGGGTTAGACTTTACTGCAACTGTACTGAAATTTAAAGCAATGTTTTACTGGTTGATTTAACATGTTGAGGTTATACATGGAAATTATAGAAAGTAAACGGAACAGAGAAAGTAAATGCATCAAGCTGTAGCCATAGCGTGTGCTACCGACTACGGGACTAACCTAAGAGGGACGAGAGAACACAAGATAAGACAAGACAGGACAAGACACGTGTGACTCGAAGGGTTCACGCCTTATGGTTCGAGGGGGATCAGACCATCTCCCCGTGCGCACGCTCAACCCTACCCCAACCCAAGTGCTCAGGACAAGAAGGTACATGGATCACTCTCGCTAGAAGAGCATCCGAAACGCCCAGAGGCTTTTTGTGTAACAGGGATCACTCTCGCATGGACAGCATCCGAAACGCCCGGAGGCTTTTTGTGTAATATGGATCACTCTCGCATGGAGAGCATCCGAAACGTCTGGAGGCTTTTTGTGTAACAGGGATCACTCTCGCATGGTGAGCATCCGAAACGCCCGGAGGCTTTTTGTGTAACGCCCGGAGGCTTTTTGTGTAACAGGGATCACTCTCGCGTGGAGAGCATCCGAAACACCCGGAGGCTTTTTTGTGTAATAGGGACACGACATGACATGCAAGGAATTGTTATTCTAGGGGGTCCACACACAGTACACACAGGAAAAATCCTAAGGTGTCAATTGTTGTTGTTGCGCTTAGACTTCGTCGTCAAGTCTAAGCCGTCAAAGGGGTCCGGGAGGCTATCATTTCACGTCCGGTTCTCTTTGTTCACGTTTAACAAGTCTACGAGTCTATGGCCTAGACACGGCCGAAAGTACAAGTGAGTACACTTGCCTGCGGTGGCGAGTGCGTCGTCTGTCCGGTGCGTCCCGCCAAAGCGTCGAGTCGGTGGTAGTCCGTCTGAAACAAGGTCATGGCGATGTCAGATCACGTTTTTTGTCAAACCTATTAGGTTTTATTTCTAAATTTGGCAGGACTAACCTATCAGTCAAAAAGTCACGTTTTGGTGTTGTCACGACCCGCTTCCCTTAAATGGAGGCGAGACGTGAGAAGGTCCACTCAAACGTGGAGCTGTGAAGCTACACGCCTGATAAGCGTAAATTTAGTATAAGCAGGTCCCTGTAATTGCAAACGAAACAACAACAACAATAATAATAATATGAGACGGATATGAAATACCAATCCCACCAGTTTGTCCACAAAATATTCAACATCACAGAAAAGCCACCAGGCTAAAAGAAAGAGTCTAAAGGCCCAGAACAAGGCCAAACAAAAGACGAATATAACAGAGTATCAAACAAGGTGCCACGCACCGACAACCCAAAAGATCTAACAAAACTAGACGTAGACACTAAGACTGATCTCCAGTGCCCACGAAGTCCTCGCCCAACACGGGCGCAAGCTCGGCGTCCGCAAACACCTCACCCTCAGCAAGTAACTCGGGCTCAAGGTCTAACATGCGTCACCCAAAAGAGAAAGGGGCACATGTCAGCAAGTCTAAAAGACTTGAGCAAGGAAACCGAAAGTAACTAACAACCTAGCAATTGTTAATATTAAGCAATGACATGGCAGTTAAGTATGATGCAACAGTTTAAAAGAGAGGCAAGCACGCACGATGTAGCAAAAGCTACCAAATCACTAATCACTTATCATTTAACAATTATCACTTATCACTTATCACTTATCACTTATCACTTATCACTTATCACTTATCACTTATCACTTATCACTTATCACTTATCACTTAGTGCATAGAGAGTCCACCTGCTGGCCCGCTCGTGGCTCAGTCTGCTTATCTCTATCACTATTAATCACTTGAACACTAGAGATTTCGCCTGCTGGTCGGAGTGGTGGATCAGGCCAACTCGGGGCTCAGGTGGCCGCTTATCTCTTACCCCACCCATATGTGTCGAGCGTTGGGGTTTCCAACTACAGGGCTCGCTTCTGAAACACGAGCCAGGAAAATAATAGTATTGTAGCGTGTGCTACACAATCATGATGACAAATATATATGCAATGCCAGGAACAGATAATTGCGTACCGTTAATTGAATTTAAACGTGACAGGCAAAATGCAATGACATGAACATATTCGCGTACCGTTAATTTAAAGTAAATGTGACATACAAGCATGATGAGGGTGACGGACCAAGCTTCATTGTCAAGCTAGGTCAAGGCGTCTAGACGGCTATCCTTTCACCGTCTAGTCTCTTTTACGCTAAAGCAAGGGAAATGGCCTAAGACATGGCCCAAATCAAGAGATGCAAGTTTCACTTGCCTGATACCGGGGTTGATGAGCAATGAAGGTCGTCACAAGCTAACTACGGAATAGATCGCTGTTATGGCAAAACAATCATTAGAACAATGATTCTAAATCGATTTCTTATTAGAATCCTAACTTTCTAATAATCCATTTTATTAGGGTTTCACACATGTCAATGGGGGTTATGCTTAAACTAAAGGAATCGAGTATTACCGTGAAGAGGCGGAGGAGCGATGCCGAGCAACCACGGCAACGGAAGAACGATCCGGCTCAGATCTGGAAATGAGGGAAAAATATGGAGAAATGGGTTTGGAGGTGGATTTTGGGGTTTTGATGAAGGTTTGGGGAAGATGAGAGATGGTTTGTGACAAGGGAGGGTTTGGATGATGGAGGATGAGCTTGGGATGAAGGATTAATGGCTTGAGGAAGATGGGGGCTCAATGGGGAGGAAATTAGGGTTTTAGGTCGTGAGGGAGAAGAGGAAAACATTTGGAGGGGTATTTATAGAGTTTGGTGGCGGCTAGGGCAAAACTAGGGTTTATAGCACTGGTTAGTCGGTCAAAGAACAACCACTGACCGACTAGTTTGGGAACTAGTCGGTCGGTCGACCAACGCAGACCGACTAAGTGTAAACAGTAGCTTCTGAACAAAAATAGGATTTAGATTTAGTCGGTCGATGAACAACTACTGACCGACTAGTTTGACATCTAGTCGGTCGGTGAACGTTCTTAGACCGACTAAGGGTGAACAGTATTGATACCAAAAATAAGTTGAAGAGTTAGTCGGTTAAAGAAGCATTGCTGACCAACTAGTTTGCAACCTAGTCGGTCAACCAACCTTCTTAGACCGACTAACGATAAACAGTAACTCCTGAATAATTTAGAAAGCCAACTAGTCGGTTCAAGAAGGATTGCCGATCGACTGGATCGTCATCTAGTCGGTCGGTGCCCCTTCTTATACTGGCTAACGTGCACCAAAAGTTCCGATACGGAGCGCGGAGCTCCGGGATCGATACCTAAGACTCCTAGGCTTGATCTAACAGTAAGATACGACCGTTACGAAGCCCGTCACGAATGACTTACTCCGAAATCGACGATCCTAAGGAAGAAACGAGAAAACACGACGAAACGATCGAAAATGAAAGTTACGGAGACGAAAACCACACATGAGGAGAAAATCCACCAAAACATATACTATAATATAATAAATCCAGATACATGAAAACCAGTCGTTACATGTGTTTTCTTCAGTCTAGATCGACGTCTACCCTAAGTGCACAGAAAATTTAGTTCGTTCGTCGATCTTTCCTATTATGGACAACATTTTAAAGATGCAGAAAATAACTATAGTTCACGTTGACAATTTTAGATTAGGCTTCACGTTTGCTACGTGTGGGTTCTTACTACACGTTAGGGAACTAACCTTGTATAATGATCGCACGTGGATCCGACGCCAGGTCTGGAAACGATAGCAGATCGCGTCTCGACCCCAATTTCTGGAACATCTTGTCACTGGTCTTTAGTGTTCACGTGGTCGAACGAAAAGCGTGACTGTCTCTGCGTTATTAGATTCACGATGTCAACTTAAAGAATTTAACTACCTATATTACTACTAAATTCTATCTCATGTTAATATAGTTATAAATAGCTATACTTAACATTATTATAACTTACTAACATATAATATAATAGATATACAATATACGCACATCTTACCCATTTTAGCACCAACATCATGTGCCAGCCTATAGGTACATGTTTTACTATTAACCATAGGGGACAGAGTACTTTAATATCCCAATTCATTACACATGCTAACATTATTAATAACCTTATGATTTTATTACTAGCATATGGTACTGATCATGGGGTATGGGTACTGATCATGAAAGCCTAACTTTGCTTATAAAGAACACACCAACTTATCTCCTCTGTCTACCTCTTCATATAGTTGCAATTCATTTGTTTTTATAACTCGTTCCAGGGTGTTGTCCACATGAGCCAGGCTACCTAATATACATTCTACCAAAACATGCTGCTATAATCATATAGGAAAATTAATATCAAAACTTACTTGCTTTTATAGTGTACTCAGTGCGTTCACGCAGGTTGTAGGCGGCGAAGCATCGAGGACTTGGTGGCGGGTGGTTGCGAGAGGCGTAGTCGGAGGCGACGTGTTTTCCGATGGCTCGGGATGCTGGGTTTGTTCGCCGGAGGTCGGAGCGAGGCTATCGCGCGGCTTGGCTGCGGAGTGCGGACTAACAGGGGGAGTAAGTAATTGGGATTCGGATCAGAGGGGGACTATGTGGGGAGGAGATGCGTCGGCTTCTGGAGTCGAGGGGGGTGTTGGGTCGAAGGAGACGGCGGTAGGCGCTATAGGGTTTGGGACTTCATGGAGATGAACGGAGGCGGCGGCTAAGTCGGAGGGAAGTTCGGAATGGTGGTCGGAGGTGAAGGTTGCGGTTCGGAGAGGGAAGATATCTAGTTGTGGGGTATTTCAGGCGGGTCGGGGTCTGTGCATGGCTGCTCGGAGTCGGGGGAAAGGCAGGCGGAGTAGCGGCGCCGGAGAGATGGTTGAGGGTGCGGCCTGTATGGTGTCTGTCGGCGGGTGAAGGGGGAGAGAGGGATGGGCGGAGATGTTGCGCGCGTGCGTGGAGGGCTGAGCAAAAGTTGCGAATGAAAAGTGAAAGGAACTCGTTTTTGAGTAGAGTAGGGTTTTGAAAAGACCTGGGCTCAAATGAGGGATACGGCTCCTCAGGCCTAAGTTTTCTTTACTTATTAGCTAAGACTAGAGAGAGATTGAGACGTGTGGAAGGGATATGAGGGTTGTTGGCCTGTTAGAGAAAAAATAAGGGAGAGGGAAGATGTGTTCACGTGGGAGGTGTGATATGGAGAGGGGTTGTTAAGATTTGATTTGAAGAACAATATAAAGGATTTGATTTTAAACCAACATAAACATTTGATTTTTTTTTCCACTTACAACAGCATGCGTCTTTTAGTCATTAAGTGAGGAATCATGTTAAAAAAACAATATTTGACTTGTTTTGAAACATACATCACCTAATAAAATAAATAAAAGATTTTTTTTATATTAATAAGATATTTGCAATTAGGCCCTCGAAGTCCAAAAAATTACAAAGAGGATGCCGAAGCGATCGCGCCTCCGAGAGGGTGTTGAAAGCGGGGTTCGGTCGCGGATCTGGACTACAGAAAACTGTAATAACAATCGAATGCCAAAAATACGCATACAAGGCAATAACACATGCTAAAATACGTACGGTCAGGAGTGGCCGTTACATTCTACCAACCTTAGAAATGATTCCACCCTCGGAATCACTTATAATAATAATAATAATAATATCTATATACACTTATGCGTACAACTCCCATATCTACACATAATGATCGCTAATCGCATAAATTCCAACATTGTTCCTCAAATAATCAATCATAACCCGTCTCTCCACTGACTAATGCTACAACAAGAATCACACCATAGCACCTGACTATAGATCCACATTACCGTTCACAATTCCACAATCATCACGTCCCCAATATACCATCCATCACCTTAACACATAAATCTATTCTCCAAAATCAATAAACCAAAAACTACATCTATCATTACCCTTAACATCTAATCTCCTAATCATACTAAAATCCATCTTCATAACATCTCATTCATCTCAACATGTCGTGTTATCTCCAATGCCTTCTCACCCCAACCTATATCAAATCTTGATCCTTTAAGTGCTCTACCCATTCTCATGATTACCCTAATTCATACTATCCCGTCCTAGCTACTCTTATCTATCACTCGTCCAAGTTTCAGATCGATTAAGTACTCATTTACCTGTGCATAATTTCATTCATCTAGAGTCCTCATTGAGTCCGTTACCCATTGGTATTATAAATAAGTTTTGGGCACCTCATTCTTTTCATCCAAAGAAATCTAATCTAATATCTTTGTTATTCACAATCAACTAATCACCAATACAACATATCTCATCTTACTCTAAGCCTACCAGCAAACATAACCATATAACAATAATAACTAGTGCTAACAATATCATAGCCATAAAAAAATAACACTCCCGAGGATGGACTGAAAAGAAAAAAATGTTTAAGGCCAAGGTCATAATTTAAAACATGTGGGAAGAGAACGTATAGGGTTGTGGTATTGGATGAGGGAGGATAAAGGGGTCGTGAACTTGTGTGCTAGTTTCAAAACTTTAAATATTTGATTTAAAAGAAACTAAATAGGTTTTGATACAATCACATGCAGCTAAAAATAAGCTATGCTATAATATGAAAGACCTAGTCTAAGGAATTGCCTGCTATGACGCTATCCATACATATATGAATACCGTCATTCAGAAAACTCCATACGTATATCACGGACTACACTGTGTACCACATGACACAAGGGACAATCAATAAGATCCTAAAGATAACACACTCATACAGGTCCACATACTCTACCTATATACATGCACCATGACGATATCACAAACCAAAGGGCCCACTACTAAACTAGAGACGACATAAGCAACTACAAGCACTATTGTCTACATAAAAGAAAGGAAACCGAAACCAAAAGAGAAATGAAACAAGATCAGAAAGAACGAGTTTGGATAAGGCGAGGATAATGAGATAGCTGGTAGGATGGGACTAAGATATTGCTCAAAATAATTAAATAAATGAAAGAAAGTTTACGTGTAAAATACGGTATCATATATATATATATATATATATATATATATATATATATATATATATATATACTTATAAAAATATGTAAGAATGGTGAGCATGTGGAAAAATTGTACAACTCGAAAAAGGTTAGCCGAAGAAACAGAGAGTCGGGTGAGATAGTGATTGCTTTGCAAATGAAAATAAGTTTATACAAAGATTTTTTTTTGAAATATGAGCACAATGAACATAGAACTGATATATATTAAAAATTTAAAGTTATCTTTAGTTTAGAAAATATTCTAAAAGTACGTATGGTAAGTGGTTAAAAATAAATTTTTTAGTTTAGAAAAAGAATAATATATATATATTGAATTATCAAAATGATAACAAGGTTTTAAAAAAAACTGAAATACGAAAGACACCGGTTAGAAATAATTACAAGATAGTAACTTGAAATTACGACCAATGAGGTTTCAAAATCAGTGAAAGGATTTGAACTCAACCGAAAGTAAGAAATTTAAATATTTAATAAGGGTTTTCAAAGAAGTTAAACTGAGCGAAGAACTTAATAATGAATTTATAAAAATACTTTTAAAGAAAGCAGGATTTGCAATGGAGAGGTTCGAAGAATTATCGATAATTGTCTTGAAGCGATCATGTGAATCAGGGAAAGGAATGTGATCGTATGATGAATACGCCTAAGAAATGATTCATGAAAGCTACGATGGAACTCTACGGCCGATAACACAAAAGTGTAATGATCAGGAAGTTGCTAGAAGTCAGGGTTCTAATTATTGGGCCGTCTAAAGAGCAGGAGAACTCAGCACTAAGTCTTTCTAATGAACAAGACTGTAATAGAGAGATATCAGGGAAGGGCACTAAGAGAATCAAGATTATGTTCTATGGGGTCCGAAGTCGATGGACCCAAGCGAACGACTAAAAGAAAGACTTTAGAAATCTAACATGGTCAGAACCGGGTGAGAGGTTACTAAGGTATCCTAAGACAAAGATGACTAAATCTTAACCAATGCGTCTGACTATCAATCCGGGATGTCTACCTAAGTCTTTCTACCATTTAAGACAAGGAAAACCTAATTTAGACTTGTACTGGATATTAAATGAATGCATTACTCTTATTGTTCCGAGCTTTTTGCAAGACCTGCATGGGCCACCACTAAAACCTGTCACGCCCCGCTTCCCAAAACTACGGAGGCGAAGCGTAACTAAGGCCCGCTTGGGCCGGAGCTGTGAAGCTCGGACCCAATAAGCGTCTGTAGGGGTACCATTTAAAAATTTTCAGGTTCTTGCATTTATAAAATTCGGAACAACAGAAGGTACAGAAAGAATTGCATTCATTAATATAAGGAGATAATATCCAGCGAGTACAAGAGTCTAAAAAGAGAGGCCTAAGCATGGCAACAAACTATCGAAAGAGAGTAAACTAAAAGTGGTAACCTCTGAAAGGCAGCGACGGTAAAGACCTCTATGTCTGGTCCTCATCAGGAACGTATTCCGGGTCATCGTCCTCTGGCTCCACGTACTCCGGTATGTCCGACTCGTCCACGTACTCTGGCTCAACTCCTGATGTACAGCACCAAGAGAAAAGAAACTGTATGTCAGGTAAAGTCTAGAAGGAGGGTTAGACTTTACTGCAAGTGTACTGAAATTTAAAGCAACATTTTACTGGTTGATTTAACATGCTGAGGTTATACATGGAAATTATAGAAAGTAAACGGAACATGGAAAGTAAACGCGTCAAGCAGTAGCCGTAGCATGTGCTACCGACTACGAGACTAACCTAAGAGGGACGAGAGAATAGATGACAAGACAAGACAGGACAAGACACGTGTAACTTGAAGGGTTCACGCCTTACGGTTCGAGGGGGATCAGACCCTCTCCCCGTGTGCACGCTCAACCCTACCCCAACCCAAGTGCTCAAGACAAGAAGGTACATGGATCACTCTCGCTAGAAGAGTATCCGAAACGCCTGGAGGCTTTTTGTGTAACAGGGATCACTTTCGCATGGAGAGCATCCGAAACGCCCGGAGGCTTTTTGTGTAATATGGATCACTCTCGCATGGAGAGCATCCGAAACGTCTGGAGGCTTTTTGTGTAACAGGGATCACTCTCGCATGGAGAGCATCCGAAACGCCCAGAGGCTTTTTGTGTAACAGGGATCACTCTCGCGTGGAGAGCATCCGAATTTCCCGGTGGCTTTTTTGTGTAACAGGGACACGACATGACACGCAAGGAATTGTTATTCTAGGGGGTCCACACATAGCACACACAGGAAAAATCCTAAGATGTCAATTGTTGTTGTTGCGCTTAGACTTCGTCGTCAAGTCTAAGCCGTCAAGGGGGTCCTGGACGCTATCATTTCACGTCCGGTTCTATTTGTTCACGTTTAACAATTCTAAGAGTCTATGGCCTTGACGCGTCTGAAAGTACAAGTAAGTACACTTGCCTGTGGTGGCGAGTGTGTCATCTGTCCGGTGCGTCCCGTCAAAGCGTCGCGTCGGTGGTAGTCCGTCTGAAACAGGGTCATGGCGATGTCAGATCATGTTTTTTGTCAAACCTATTACGTTTTGTTTCTAAATTTGGCGGGACTAACCTATCAGTCAAAAAGTCACGTTTTGGTGTTTTGTTCAGTCTAGATCGACGTCCACCCTAAGTGCACAGAAAATTTAGTTCGTTCGTCGATCTTTCCTACTGTGGACAACGTTTTAAAGATGCAGAAAATAACTTTAGTTCACGTTGAAAAATTTTAGATTAGGTTTCACGTTTTGCTATGTGTGGGTTCTTACTACACGTTAGGGGACTAACCTTGTATAACGATCGCGCATGGATACGACGTCAGGTCTGGAAACGGTAGCAGATCGCGTCGCGACCCCAATTTTCGGAACATCTTGTCATTGGTCTTTAGTGTTCACGTGGTCGAACGGAAAGCGTGACTGTCTCTGCGTCATTAGATTCACGATGTCAACTTAAAGAATTTAACTAACTATATTACTACTAAATTCTATCTCAGGTTAATATAGTTATAAATATCTATACTTAACATCTTACCCATTTTAGCACCATCATCATGTGACAGCCTATAGGTACATGTTTTACAATTAACCATATGGGACAGAGTCCTTTAATATCCCAATTCATTACACATGCTAACATTATTAATAACCTTATGATTTTATTACTAGCATATGGTACTGATCATGGGGTATGGGTACTGATCATGAAAGCCTAACTTTGCTTATAAAGAACCCACCAACTTATCTCCTCTGTCTACCTCTTCATATAGTTGCAATTCATTTGTTTTTATAACTCGTTCCAGGGTGTTGTCCACATGAGCCATGCTACCTAATATACATTCTACCAAAACAAGCTGCTATAATCATATAGGAAAATTAATATCAAAACTTACTTGCTTTTATAGTGTACTCAGTGCGTGCACGCATGTTGGAGGCGGCGAAGCGTCGAGGACTTGGTGGCTGGTGGTTGCGAGAGGCGTAGTCAGATCCGAGGTGTTTTCCGATGGCTCGGGATGCTGGCTTTGTTCGCTGGAGGTCGGGGCGAGGCTGTCGTGCGGCTTGGCTGCGGAGTGCGGACTAACAGGGGGAGTAAGTAAGTGGGAGTCAGATCAGAGGGGGACTATGTGGGGGAGGAGATGCGCCGGCTTCTGGAGTCGAGGGGGGTGTTGGGTCGGAGGAGACGACGGCATGCGCTGTAGGGTTTGTGCCTTCATGGAGATGAACGGAGGCGGGGGCTAAGTCGGAGGGAAGTTCGGAATGGTGGTCGGAGGTGAAGGTTGCGGTTCAGAGATGGAAGATGTCTAGTTGTGGGGTATTTCAGGCGGGTCGAGGTCTGTGCATGGATACTCGGAGTCAGGGGAAAGGTAGGTGGAGTAGGGGCGCCGGAGAGATGGTTGAGGGTGCAGCCTGTATGGTGTCTGTCGGTGGGTGAAGGGGAAGAGAGGGATGGGCGGAGATGTTGCGCGCGTGCGTGGAGGGCTAAGCAAAAGTTGCGAGTGAAAAGTGAAAGGAACTCGGTTTTGAGTAGAGTAGGGTTTTGAAAAGACCTGGGCTCAAATGAGGGGTACGGCTCCTCAGGCCTTAGTTTTCTTTACTTATTAGCTTAGACTAGAGAGAGATTGAGACGTGTGGAAGGGATAGGAGGGTTGTTGGCCTGTTAGAGAAAAAATAGGGGAGAGGGAAGATGCGTTCATGTGGGAGGTGTGATATGGAGAGGGGTTGTTAAGATTTGATTTGAAAAACAATATACAGGATTTGATTTTAAAAAAACATAAACATTTGATTTTTTTTCCCACTTACAACAGCATGCGTCTTTTAGTCATTAAGTGAGGAATCATGTTATAAAACACAATATTTGACTTGTTTTGAAACATACATCACCTATGAAAATAAATAAAATATATTTTTTATATTAATAAGATATTTGCAATTAGGCCCTCGAAGTCCAAAAAATTACAAAGAGGATGCCGGAGCGATCGCACCTCCGAGAGGGTGTTGAAAGCGGGGTTTGGTCGCGCATCTAGACTACGAAAAACTGTAATAACAATCGAATGCCAAAAATACGCATACAAGGCAATAACACACGCTAAAATACGTACGGTCGGGAGTGGCCGTTACATTCTACCCACCTTAGAATTGATTCCGCCCTCGGAATCACTTATACTAATAATAATAATATCTATATACACTTATGCATACAACTCCCATATCTACACATAATGATCGCTAATCCCATAAATTCCAACATTGTTCCTCAAATAATCCATCATAACCCGTCTCTCCACTGACTAATGCTACAACTAGATTCACACCATAGCACCTGATTATAGGTCCACATTACCGTTCACAATTCCACAATCATCACGTTCCCAATATACCATCCATCACCTTAACTCATAAATCTATTCTCCAAAATCAATAAACCAAAAACTACATCTATCATTACCCTTAACATCTAATCTCCTAATCATACTAAAATCCATCTTCATAACATCTAATTCACCTCAACATGTCGTGTTATCTCCAATACCTTCTCACCCCAACCTATATCAAATCTTGATGCTTTAAGTGCTCTACCCATTCTCATGATCACCCTAATTCATACTATCCCGTCCTAGCTACTCTTATCTATCACTCGTCCAAGTTTTAGATCGATTAAGTACTCATTTACCTGTGCATAATTTCATTCATCTAGTCCTCATTGAGTCAGTTACCCATTGGTATTATAAATAAGTCTTGGACACCTCATTCTTTTCATCCAAAGAAATCTAATCTAATATCTTTATTATTCAAATTCAACTAATCACCAATACAACATATCTCATCTCACTCTAAGCCTACCCGCAAACATAACCATATAACAATAATAACTAGTACTAACAATATCATAGCCATAAAAAAAATAACACTCCCGAGGATGGACAGAAAAGAAAAAAATGTTTGAGGCCAAGGTCATAATTTAAAACATGTGGGAAGAGAACGTATAGGGTTGTGGTATTGGATGAGGGAGGATAAAGGGGTCGTGAACTTGTGTGCTAGTTTCAAAACTTTAAATATTTGATTTAAAAGAAAACAAATAGGTTTTGATACAATCACATGCAGCTAAAAATAAGATATGATATAATATGAAAGACCCAGTCTAAGGAATTGCCTGCTATGACGCTATCCATACCTATATGAATACCGTCATTCAGACAACTCCATACGTATATCACGGACTACACTGAGTACCACATGACACAAGGGACAATCAATAAGATCCTAAAGATAACACACCCATACAGGTCCACATACTCTACCTATATACATGCACTATGACGATATCACAAACCAAAGGGCCCACTACTAAACTAGAGACGACATAAGCAACTACATGCACTATTGTCTACATAAAAGAAAGGAAACCGAAACCAAAAGAGAAATGAAACAAGATCGGAAAGAAGGAGTTTGGATAAGGCGAGGATAATGAGATAGCTGGTATGATGGGACTAAGATATTGCTCAAAATAATTAAATAAATGAAAGAAAGTTTACGTGTTAAATATGGTATCATATATATCTATATATATACTTATAAAAATATGTAAGAACTAGTCATAACCCGTGCCTGCCGGCACGGTTCATTTAAGATTCCCCCTCCGCGCGAAATCTTTGTTCCCCAAAAAATTATTTCCACATTCATTTAAGAACAAATTAGCGTAAAAATTATTTAGCGGCACGGGCGTCTTTGGCGCGGAACAATAAATCGGTGCAGGTGCATTCAAAATGGAAGAACAAATTTGGTACGGGTGCCTTCGGCCAAAACAACGCATTCGGTGCGAGCGCATTCGGTGCAGAACAACAAATTCGGTGAGGGCGCCTTCGGTACAGAACAACAAATTCAGCGCAAAAAAATTCCCAAGCGCCATCAGCGCAAAACAACAAATTCGGCGAAAAAAATTTGGCGCGGACTCCTTTGGCGCAAAAATATTTGTTCTCCAAAAAATTATTTTCATGGCTAAAATTGCACGGAACACCAAAGTAGCGTTAAAATATGTAGCGGCACAGGCGTCTTCAGTGTGGAACAACAAAGTCAGCGCAGGTGCATTCGACACGGAACAACAAATTCTACACGGACACCTTCGACGTGAAACAACAAATTAGGTGCGGGCACCTTCGGCGTGGAACAAATTCAACATAGAACAACAAATTAGGCACAGGCACCTTCGGCGCGAAACAAATTCGACGTAAAAAATTTTGTGGCCTTCGCGCCTTAGGTGCGGGCACCTTCGTCACTGTCCCCAAAAATAATTTCCTCTCGAAAGAATTTTAACGCACGTGCACGTTCGACGCAGGCGCCTTCGGCACGGCAGAGAGAGAGAGAGAGATCCCCCAAAAGCTTGTGTTAGCTGAGTATTTTTCCACCAAAAGTTTTGTTTTCAAATACAAATTTCAAATTTTTAGGTGTTCAAACCAAATTTCAATTTTCAAACTCTCCCCCCAAGTTTAACCCCAAAACTTATCCTAGTCATCATGCTCCATCACTATGGTGTTATTCAACATTATAGTTTAATCCATTTTAATCATTACTTTTGGTTACATGTTTTGACTGACAATGTCATTTAGTTAATGCACGATAAGTATCATAGATGCTGAACTTGCCAAACATATGCAAGAGTTATTTCGTTGTGCGAAGCATGTAAAGAAACTTCGAAGCATGGATGAAATAGTTCAAATTAATAAGCCATCCTAATATATTTAAATAAATAGTTAAGAAAAACTACAATAGAACATCACTTGTATGCAGCCAAAACATAGCCAGCTTTACTTGCAAAAGAGCATCAAGCACATAAAAGAGCATCAAGCACTTTCCGATATCCTCATATAGTGATCTGTTCAAATCCGAGAATATTTGGTAGACATCATTACAACCATTGGCATGCCCACATTGTAAATGGAGTCCTGATAGCTTATCAATCCATGTGGTGTAACACTCATCGAGCCCGTCTTCTTCCGTTAAAGCTGTTCAGTAAAATGATACGTCATAAGAAAAAGGAAGAACCAAGATTTGGTGAGACTATTCTCAAATTTTAGAAAATGCGTGATTGGAATCAACCCTAATAGTAGAAAAGGGGTGTACGATAGAAGACAAACATCCGGTTGTGGCTGTAGAGGTATCCTAAAATTTGCTCTTTGTTGTTGTTGGAGTTTACTTAGTAATGGAAAACATTCCACAAAAACAGCAGAAATGAACTGAACTGAACCTGGCAAATCTTAAGCATATATTAACATAAGCAGCAAGAGAGAAAAAATAAGCATTTGCAGAATCCAGAAGCCATGTAATGGGAACAATGAATCCTAATTTTACTGGAATTTTCATTTCAATGCATCAAACAATGGAGAGAAAAAAGCATTTGCAGAATCCAGAACCATGTGTTAACTAAACTAAAATATCTATTATACCCAATGTTAACTAAACTAAAATCCTACAAAATTAAGATCCAACTGGCCACACCAATCTTCCAGTCATGACATCGAGTCAATCCACCAATCAAGTTATTTACAGTCGTAAAAATAGGCGCACCAAAGTTCAATTTTACAAGGGAAACATAACAACAGATTTCCGTTCAGCACATACCAACGTTAAAGCTTGTATTAAACTTCTGGCATCCTTACAATTTGTTGTGCTGATCCAAAATGTTAAAAATGAAGTGACTTAGGCTACTGGTCTGTTGGGTGTATAACCAACGTTGTAGATTAAAATATACTGGATACAAAACAGGAAGAAAAAAACATGACCAGTATTGTTATATGGTCATTAGCCCACGCTAACGCTAGCGTGAAACTGCATCAAACTTGTTCAAATCCTCAATGCATTTGTATTCAGGCCCTAGTCATTTAAGTACAATGTTTGTTGGTGATATGTTAAGGCAGTATGAATCCAATAGGAGATCATTTCCAATTTCCATTCAAACAGACAACATTTATGGTTCTGCATGCATGAACTCGGCCCAACTATCGCAGAATCCAGAAGCCATGTAATGGGAACATTGACTCAAATTTTGCTGGATTTTTCATTTCAATGCATCAAACAATTAACATATACTGTATGCATAAGCATGCCCCTTGGGTGTTTTCATTAAAAAGACATGAAATATTTTTTCTCATAACCCACCCTTACACAGATCAAAACCTGACATCAAAATGCACAGAAATTGACTCTACATTGAAGAACTTGTCAGATTACTGAAAAAGGAACTATTCATGGCTTAACCAGAAATATATAAAGATCATGTCCACACGGGATCATGTTTATGTTGGAAGCAACGATCTAGGATCTTGGTTTGATGATGACAAACGTGTCAGTATATCTAATGTGTGTGCTCAGTATGTTTCAGGCTTGGCAAAATGATATACTTTCGATATTTGGCGGATTTGCTATTCGTATAGCACATTGGGAAAGATGGAGTGTTTGTGCACAAAGAAGTGTGACTTGGTCAATGAAGAGCAAAATTTGGACTTGGTCCAATATGGGATGAGATGGGGGTGAGATGGGCTTGATCAAATCTTTTAGTAAGATTTACAAATATTTGAATTCTTCCTAATCCCATTAGTATTGCTATAAGATCAAATAAGAATCCCAAATTGATTGACTCAACCCTATCACTAGCCAATTTCAAAATTCCTAGTTGGTTGTGTCCTCATCCTAGCCAAACTCTATCACATTCAAATTCCATATCCCTTACCATCTGGAAAACCCTAACACTACATTATAAATATCATTGTGGGGCTACACAATATTTTTGCGGCAATTAAAAAAATATTGAGGTGGGCAACAAAAACTGTGCGGCAAAAACAAAAGCTTCTTCAAAAAAAATAACCCTTGCATCTGAGTTACGGCAGCAAATCAATAACATCTCCGAGAGCCCTATTACGTGTGAAACCCCACAAAGATCAAAACCCTCATCTTGCAGCCTTCATCATCGCCAAGAATCCATCATTATCTTATATGCAGCAACACCTTCGAGCCCTACTAAAGAGCACATCATCTTCCATTTCCAAGGCCATAAACACCAAGAAGGCACCCATCTTCGAGCCCCGTAGAGACTGTTGATGTACCCAAGACATCATCGGAGAATTCCTCGTCGCTGCTGAGAATACACACCACCATCGGAGATCATAATCGAAGTCAAAGTCCACGCTCGTGCCGCCGTCGAAGAGTTGCCTCCGTGAACTCGTGTGCTCGCTGTCGCCGGAGTAGAGGAACACAGTCGGAGTAGTCGTCGCCCTAGTCGCTGTGTTCGAGGATACTTGCCGTGAAGAGCGCCACCGACGAACTGATCTGATCGCCGCCACATCACCGACTTCATCATACGACGAGAACCAACAAACGTCGCCACAGAAGCTGTCGAAGACGCTTTCGTGAGCTCACCATCGCCGTGCACCGACATCAACACTGCAATCGGAGGCTGTCGAAGAGAACGCAGCCGTATTCGACGAAATCGCCGTCGCCAAGAGATCGTCGTCGAGGAGATATATTCAGAGTAGAAGAGTTACTGTCATCGTTCACGTTGTCGAGGAAGGACAGACGTCGAGAGCACGTTGCTGAAGAAAAGCCTGCTGCCGTCATCGAGCTCGCCGCCGTCGCCATCCAAAGTCGAAGTCGCATGCATACCCTAGTTACGAACGGAAAAATCGAAATGAAGATGAAAACATCGTGCTGACGTGGCGGGGAGATTTAATTGATTTGCTTTGCACACCGACCGCTCTTATAAAGGATCTGAACGCATTTTCTTTGCGCACCGACGACATTATTATTAAGGGAATTGCTATGGGCACTGACGGCTGATATAAGGGTTTGAACTGAATCTTCTTTACACATAGACCAATGTGTATTTTGCAATCCAGGAGCCAGATTGAGACACCGTTTACGTCAGACTGGAGCTGACGACGTGCTGATTAACAGAGACGCATACACGGACATAAACTGAGCATTTCTAAACCCTTAAACTCCTTTATTTGTGTCTTAGTGTAACGTTCTCTGTAGGGGAAACTTTTACCTATTTTTTGGGACTATTTTGGGGCTTGTCTAGTTGGGACTAGACAAGTGGGACCCAGCTAGTTTGGGACTAGCTGGTAGAAAGCTTTACTAGGATTGATAGTGAGAGGAAACACTGTGTGTGGGGTACTGAGAGTCTGGCGAGTGTAAAGACGTAGAGGGTGCTCTGAGCGTGCTCTAACTTGTGACTTTGTACCTATTTCACTATTCAATCTAGTATTTGCTTTGGGGGCTGGAGTAGGTCGTTGGGACGACCGAACCAGGGTAAATCTGTTGTGTACTCTTTGTCTGCATTTTAGTTACTCTGGTTGTGCTATAACTGCGTGTGATTATTTGTGGGTTGCACGAATTATTTTTATAAGCATATTCACCCCCCATTAGGCTAGGATCCAGATCCAACAAGTGGTATAAGAGCCAGTTTCGTAGATCTAGCCTAGTTTGACCATGGACCACATTGATAGTGCTTTTGCTGAGGGTCAGTCTATTTCCCGACCACCTAGATTTAATGGAGGATATTATGCTTACTGGAAAAATCGTATGAAAATCTATCTTATTTCTATTGATTATAAAGCTTGGCAAATTGTTGAAAAAGGATATAAATCACCTGTCATCAAAATTTAAAATACTGAGATGCCTAAACCTGATGATAAGTGTGATGATAATGATTGGAAGCTTTATTCTTTAAATGCTAAAGCTATGAATGCTCTTATTTGTGCATTAGATAAATCTGAATTCAATCGTATCTCACATTGTCTAACTGCGCAGGAAATATGGCATACTTTGGAGGTGACGCATGAGGGAACGTCACAGGTGAAGGCGTCTAGACTTGCACTTCTGAGCACAGAATACGAGGGATTTCGCATGCTACCATCAGAGACAATATCAGAAATGTTTGCGAGGTTCACCAACATTGTCTATAAGTCTAGTTCGCTCAGTAAGCCATATTCTAGCCTTGAGCAGGTGAGGAAGATATTAAGAGCTCTGCCAAGCTCTTTCAGGCCTAAAGTCACTGCCATCCAAGAAGCGAAAGATTTGTCACAAATGAGGGTGGAGGACTTAATAGGTAATTTAATGTCCCACGAGCTTGAATTGCAAAATATTGATGAAAGGGAGAAACCTGAGGAAAAGGAGAAAGCTACCAAGCCACTTGCTCTGAAAGCTGACGAAAGTGAAGATGATGATGATGACATAGCGCTAATGGTCAGAATTTCAGAAAGTTTGTCCAGACCAAGCAAGGAAGAGCAGAAATGGCACCCAGGTTTAATCGCTCTAACTTTTTTCAGTCTTCTAAGCAAAATTATGATCAGAATACTACTAATAGAATGACTTGTTTTAAATGCAAGAAAAGAGGACATCGAATGAGGGATTGCCCACATGAGACAGCTCAGGTAGCTAAAGAAAAGGGAAAATCCAAGGTGCTTACTTGGGACATGTATAGCGAAGCTGAGAGCGAGGAGGAGGAACACGAAGCCCATTCATGCATGGCATTGATGAGAATACACAATGAGGTAACTTCTGGTAGTAAAACTGAACTCCTTACTCTTTGTAAAGAAATGCAAGATAAAATAGTAGAGCTTGAATCCACTATAGATGATTATCAAAATGAGAACTTTGAAATGCAACAATTTGAATATGAAATGTCTAAAGAGATTGAAAAACTCAAAATTGATATTGTTGCACGTGACTCTACTATTGATATTCTGAAAAAGGAAAAATCCAGTTTTAATGATGAAGCACCTTGTCTCTCTTGCCCTTCCTTGATGAATAATATTCGCATGCTTAAACTTGATTTGATTAAGCTCGAAACTGAAAAAGACTATGTTATTAGAGAGCTTAATGATAAACTCTATATGTTGGATAATGATTTTAAAAGAAAAATGGTTGAATTTGAAAAGAAGGAAGAGGAAAACAAGAGAGCTTTTATAAGTAAATGCACATTGCTTGTGGAAGAAAATAGATTGTTAAAATCCGAAGTCTCTAATATTGAATTAGCCATTAAGAAATTCTCTATGGGAAAACAATCGTTGGATACTATTTTAGAGAATCAATTATATGGCAATAATAGAAGAGGGCTTGGATTTGGTTCGAAAAACGTTGAAAAGTCAAAATTCAAAAAATTCCACAATGCACCATCTATTGCGAAAAACTTATATGCAAAGTGCTTTACTTGTGATAGTGTAGGCCACACATCATACTATTGTAAATTTAGGAACACAAATATCAAGTTTAAACAAGTGTGGGTTCCTAAAACTATGTTGGCTAACACTAGTGGACCTTGTTGGATTCCAAGGTCACACTTAACACTTTTCATGTAGGTGTGAAGGAGTTTTGGCAAGGAGCAATAAACTCAATGTCTCATTCTTTTAGCTCCTTCGTCAAAAAGCGACGAGAAGGTATAATTTTCTATCCCTCTTTGCATTTCATTGCATACCTTCATAGATTGTTGTGTGTGCTTGATTTATTTTGCTTTGTGTGCTTGCATGGATGATTTTTAATGTTTTTATTTCTGAAAAAAAAAAAATAATTGAAAAAATCAAAAATCAAAAAAAAAATTTGTGCTTATTGAATCCTCTTATGAATCTCTTGAGTGATATTGTTTGAATAATCAATTCTATTCCTTGTAGAAGTCAATTCATTATTGTTGTAGCTACATGAACATGATGTTATTCTTTTTAATAGCCATGACATGTCTCTATAAGTTTCAAACTTGACTTCTACACCTACATTTGCACTTTCACGATGTTTGACTTTTTAGTGCTTTTGGAGATTCTTTTGAAGAATAATGGAAAGTGAATGTAGGGATGATTAATTTCTGAAATTTCTAAGGGATATGATGTGTTTAGCCATGAATAAAAATTGAGCACAAAAGAATTGCAAATGAAAAAATTATGAAAATTGCTCCGTATGAAAAATGGATACACTTCATGGCTAATACATAACCCATGAGTATCCAACTTGTGCTAAATGGGTAATCATTAGCGTTGGTGTATATAACTCGTCTAGCAATGCCGGCCCACATTTAAAAGTCCTTTTAGGCCATGTTTTGGGGATCGGTACCTTGACTCATCTTTGATGAGGTGGGAAAAATCAATCCTAGTGATATTCATGAAAAATTGGAAAATGCGGATTGATTTGGTAGATTGTTCTAAAATTGAATCTCCCTTAGCACTTTATTGTTTATATCATTACACTTACACAAAGGTGGAGAAGTCTTGTTATGAAATTCCATGAGCTTGAATTGTCTATTCCTTGGAAAACTCATGCAAATTGCACGCTACATTTAATAATGGTTTATTTTTGCATGGAATATTTTTGTGACTTCATTCATCCACTTTTGGTGATTACAAAGGGGGAGAAAGAAAAGAAAGATTAAGTCGGTATTATTTGTTGTCAGTATTATTTGGTGAAGGGGGAGCTTGAGAAAAATACTTGAATAAATGTTGAAGGGGGAGCTTGAGAGACGGGGGAGCATGCTTTTATCCTAATTATTGTGAATGCGTTGTAATGTTTGAATGACTCATCCATACATCATATCGCATTATACCCTTCAACACACTTCACACACTCATTTCTATTGATCAAATCTTTTGTGGGTTTGTCATCACCAAAAGGGGGAGATTGTTGGAAGCAACGATCTAGGATCTTGGTTTGATGATGACAAACGTGTCGGTATATCTAATGTGTGTGCTCAGTATGTTTCAGGCTTGGCAAAATGATATACTTTCGATATTTGGTGGATTTGCTATTCGTATAGCACATTGGGAGAGATGGAGTGTTTGTGCACAAAGAAGTGTGACTTGGTCAATGAAGAGCAGAATTTGGACTTGGTCCAATATGGGATGAGATGGGGGGTGAGATGGGCTTGATCAAATCTTTTAGTAAGATTTACAAATATTTGAAATCTTCCTAATCCCATTAGTATTGCTATAAGATCAAATAAGAATCCCAAATTGATTGACTCAACCCTATCACTAGCCAATTTCAAAATTCCTAGTTGGTTGTGTCCTCATCCTAGCCAAACTCTATCACATTCAAATTCCATATCCCTTGCCATCTTGCAAACCCTAACACTACATTGTAAATATAATTGTGGGGCTACACAATATTTTTGCGGCAATTAAAAAAATATTGAGGAGGGCAACAAAAACTGTGCCGCAAAAACAAAAGCTTCTTCAAAAAAAATAACCCTTGCATCTGAGTTACGGCAGCAAATCAATAACATCTCCGAGAGCCCTATTACGTGTGAAACCCCATAAAGATCAAAACCCTCATCTTGCAGCCTTCATCATCGCCAAGAATCCATCATCATCTTATGTGCAGCAACACCTTCGAGCCCTACTGAAGAGCACATCATCTTCCATTTCCAAGGCCATAAACACCAAGAAGGCACCCATCTTCGAGCCCCATAGAGACTGTCGATGTACCCAAGACATCATCGGAGAATGCCTCGTCGCTGCTGAGAATACATGCCACCATCGGAGATCATAATCGTAGTCGAAGTCCACGCTCGTGCCGCCATCGAAGAGTTGCCTCCGTGAACTCGTGTGCTCGCTGTCGCCGGAGTAGAGGAGCACAGTCGGAGTAGTCGTCGCCCTAGTCGCTGTGTTCGAGGATACTTGCCGTGAAGAGCACCACCGACGACCTGATCTGATCACCGCCACATCACCGACTTCATCCTGCGACGAGAACCAACAAACGCCGCCACAGAAGCTATCGAAGCCGCTTTCATGAGCTCGCCATCGCCGTGCACCGACATCATCGCTGCAATCGGAGGCTGTCGAAGAGAACGCTGCCGCAGTCGACGAAATCGTCGTCGCCAAGAGATCACCGTCGAGGAGATATATTCAGAGTAGTAGAGTTGCCGCCGTCGTTCACGTTGTCGAGGAAGGACAGACGTCGAGAGCACGTTGCTGAAGAAAAGCCTGCTGCCGTCATCGAGCTCACCGCCGTCGCCATCCAAAGTCGAAGTCGCCTGCATACCCTAGTTACGAACGAAAAAATCGAAACGAAGATGAAAACATCGTGCTGACGTGGCGGGGAGATTTAATTGATTTGCTTTGCGCACCGGCCGCTCTTATAAAGGATCTGAACGCATTTGCTTTGCCCACCGATGGCATTATTATTAAGGGAATTGCTATGGGCACTGACGGCTGATATAAGGGTTTGAACTGAATCTTCTTTACACATAGACCAGTGTGTATTTTGCAATCCAGGAGCCAGATTGAGACACCGTTTGCGTCAGACTGGAGCTGACGATGTGCTGATTGACAGAGACGCTTACACGGACACAAACTGAGCATTTCTAAACCCGTAAACTCCTTTATTTGTGTCTTAGTGTAACGTTCTCTGTAGTGGAAACTTTTACCTATTTTCTGGGACTATTTTGGGGCTTGTCTAGTTGGGACTAGACAAGTGTGACTCAGCTAGTTTGGGACTAGCTGGTAGAAAGCTTTACTAGGATTGATAGTGAGAGGAAACACTGTGTGTGGGGTACTGAGAGTCTGGCGAGTGTAGAGACGTAGAGGGTGCTCTGAGCGTGCTCTAACTTGTGACTTTGTACCTATTGCACTATTCAATCTAGTATTTGCTTTGGGGGCTGGAGTAGGTCGTTGGGACGACCGAACCAGGGTAAATCTACTGTGTACTCTGTGTCTGCATTTTAGTTACTCTGGTTGTGCTTTAACTGCGTGTGATTATTCGTGGGTTGCACGAATTATTTTTATAAGCCTATTCACCCCCCCCCCCCCCCTCTAGGCTAGGATCCAGATCCAACAGTTTAAACTCTCTCCTTTTTCTTGGCAAAGCATTCTGGCTTTAACACAGATCTTCTCAACAGCAAACTTAGAAAGTATAAATTTAGGTACCCTAAATGTAACAGATCAGTAACCATCCAAGATTTACATTACCTCAAGATCAGTTGCTCCATCTCCAATCATGATCAAAGTCTTGTAGTCATGCACCTGAAATTACAAATTTGAAAAATGATGAAAAGAGGATGGAACATGTTTTTTTTTAATTTTTATAATCCCAAACCCAAATACCTTTCTTATATGTTGCACGGCTGTAGGTTTACCACCACTCCTAGAAGTACACTCATCTTTGTCAAAACCCAAGAAACTCTACAGAACTCCCAAAAAGTAATTGATTTGCAAAGATGTTTTCAAGAGGGATTCCAAGCTGCAAAGCAGCAGGTTATACAGAGAGGAAGTGTTATCTTAACAGAGCTATGTTTATGAAAAAAAATTTACCTGCATCGCATCGTCTTCTGATATTGCAGAGACCTTCTTCAACCCTTGTAATAAGAAAGATTGTAAGATGCAGTTGCTCGACCATCACGTTTCAGCTTCCATCATGCACAAATGAGCATTTCAATGGTGCACTAAGATGTCTCAGCTTGAAAGTTAAAATAAATTAATATACCATGATGAAAATATGCACACAAAATAAAATATGCATGACCTGTATTCTGATAACAATTCCATATCAAGACATGTATTCGGATCATAATTACATATCAAGATCTGATAATAATTCCATAAGAGATGTCAACATGGTGAGTCTAAGATGAGAACAAGAAGATGATACACATGACAAAGATGAGATTAACCCCTAACTTCAATCAATAGAGAAATATTAAGTGAAATCGCCATATTGTTCGTAATCATAAGATAAATATAGCATGTTGAGAACTACTTGATGAGAACAACATGATGAGAACTACAGAAATATTAAGTGACACATCCTGCTGCCACCCGTCATGTAGTCATCATGCCAGTCGTTCCCCTCGCTTCTTTGGTAAGAGATCCAACTGAATTTTCCATCAAGAAAGATAAAGGTTGATCTCCATGCGATATAAACCTGTGCACACAAATGCAATCCTCAAGGAAATACTTGATCAGGGAAGAGAGTGATCATCATGTGGCTATTGCTTCAATCGTGCAGAGTGACTTGTATCAAACGATTCTATTTGTTCAATTTTATGAATGTTAATGACAGTAATATTTCTGAAATACATCCCGCCCTTAGAATCAATGGATAGTTATAAGTAGATTGAAAATGGGCAATACACAATTATTAGCATTCAGGTTTGATAGAAAATTATTTCAACGATAATTTTGGATAGCCATAAGGTTCTAATGTTCATTCTATCATGTCAAAGTAGAAATTGATGTTTCGGGTATACATGATGAGAACTGAATGAGTTTTAACACTATACATGATGAAAACTTACATGATGAGAACCGAATGCATTTTAGTTTACTATTACATTCTCTTATTGACATCCTTCAGTCTTCTCAACAAAATAGGCACACAAAATAAAGGGAGCATCTCTTGGGGCGTCTCTTCTAATTCCAATAAACCTGAGAACTTACATCCTGCATGTAATTGCACTTGGGGCATCTCTTCCACTTCTTACTCTTTGCAATCTATATCGGCATCAGATCCTCTCTCCATGTAGTTTACAGTTAACTCTCAACATAAATAAGCTTGTGGAGAATTTCTAAATATATTTACAATTAACTTGTATCAAATTTCGACATATAGTTTCTAAATATATTTAGAAATTCTGCAGGTTCCATAATTTAGAAACACTATTCCGGCATATAGTTACAGTTAACTTTATAGGAGCTTTGTATCATATAGTTTATATGATCTTTGTTATAGTTAACTCTCCCTTCAACTGTAAACTAAATTCTCTAGGGGCTTTGTTATAGTTAACAGTAAAAATATTTACAGTTTCAGCTGAATAATAAGTTGGAACTAAAAGATCCTGGAAGGTGCCGTAAGAATATAGTTTGCAAGGTGCCACATAAGACTGGAAGGTTTTAAGGGAATACAAAAATTATGATAGCCGATTACAAAAATTTGTTTGAAATTGTTACATGCATACCATGTAATAGCCGGTTGTGCATGATATGTGGATCATTAAAATGCTACAGTATTTAACTTCTTAACAATGTTACAATGAAGTTAAACACAGAATTTGCACTTTTTGAATTAAAAAAGATCTCAGTCTTAAAAGAAAGATAAAAGAAAGACCTCAAGTCTTAAAATGCATACATTTTGAATTATTCTTTTCAACATTCATGTATTTCACTCTAATAAGAATCCCTAACAATTTTTGATCTAATGATAAAAAAAGGAAGCAACAAACCTCTCACATGCAGAGAGTGCAATCGCCATTGTAGAGCATTTTGATCTTCCAATTGTTGGATGCTTGGTCCTTGTTGATCTCAGATCGAACAGTTGTTTCGATCTTGGCATTTCATGATATGGTACCTTGACATCTCATAACTATGAATGAAAATGGGATTATTCTTGGAATTGGACAAATGATCCTGATCTGAATCAAGTAGGAAAATATTGAAATAATGTAGCATAATGTGTAGACAGTCAGTAATTTATCTAATTCTCTAAGTTTTAGACAATCCAATAACATATCCATCATGCTTACCACAAAACTTGAACTCTCACTAATCACATTCTTGAGCTGGCTTCAACTCTCAGTGGCACAGTGTACTGCCCATTGCAATTTGTTGCTTGATTTGTTGAGCTAAACTGACGCCCGAATCACTTGCATTAGACTTAACAGAACAAAATTCAATGTTTCTTTTATGTACAACAGATAACAAAATTTGTTAGCCTTTTCAGCTCCATTGATTTCGAGCCTCGAAATATCTCTTAGCAGAGGTTCCCATGAAAATTGCATCGCAATTAAAATCATTTAATATTTAATATTAATTTTTTTATCTTTTTCTCACCTTCGTTTTTAAATGATTAGCTTTCTTGTTTAAGATTCCAAGACTTACAAAAGCAGATGCTTTGCTGGGAAGTATTTGGCAAACATGATCATTATGTATCCATTCCCTTGTTATTTTCTTTCATTTTGGTGTGGAATTATAGTAAGTCATATTTGATATCTGGAATGAAAAGAAAATGGAGGGAAACACATGGAGAGTTTGAAGTTACAGGCATCTCAGAGACAGTGCGTACATAAAAAAATTACAAAGACTGACAGAACTTTGGATTTTTTATGTAGTGGCATATCCAGGTAAAGAAGAAAGTAAGAAATGGTACATTTCCTTAAAAATGCAAAATATGGGAGGCAAAATTATAAAGAAACATTGCTCAAGTTTGGAGAACCCCACTAACATGCTTCCTTTCATTTGGATACATATGCGATCTCCTTTGGTTTGCTCCCTCTAATCACTATTTGAGAATCTTTGCCTTAATCATTCTTTATTTAATTTAATAATCAGCTTTACGAAGAATTTCATTGCTCAAATTAGAATTTCATTTTTAATAAGAATTTCATCTGTTCCAATGAATACAATACTCGAAGGAATCTGATAACACATTGAGTTTCCTCCTCCAGTTGGCATGAAACAAAAACAATCTTTTCCTGTAATCAAGAAAGCTCGCTTGTTTCGTTACATTCCTCCCCAAAGCCATATCTTCGAATTCAGTTTTTAGACCAAATGTAAAAAGTCAGAAAGCTAATGCAAAGAACTGTAAATTGAAAAGGAACTTGATGACTATGTAATAAGCATCATTATATAAACTCACATCAAAGTATGAAATTAAAAACTTGACAGAACAGCTTGGATGGCCTCCAACTGATTTCATCTGAACCCAGAATGACCAAAAATGTTGTTCTAAAAGCTTATCTAACTCTTCCTTTCCAAACGTTTGCCTCTCGTGGATGCTCAAATTTTTCATTGGAAGTAGTGACATTTTCATCAGAAACTGCAAGAACCAAAATTAATGCATCAGAAAACATGGCTTACCTTCAAATCTTCACTCAACCCGAACCTTCATCTTTATATGTAAGAATAAGGAAAGGGATCATCACATGCGCTAGCTTTACTAAAAATTAGGCACGACTTGAATGTTGACCCAGAAAAACTATATACTTCAGTGTTCATACTCTCATCAAAATATAATAATCCATGCATATGATTATTCAACCCAGTGGATTCTTGAGAGACATGAAAAAAATGAATTCTAGCTTGTAATTCTAAAAAAATCTATGAAATCAAGCAATGTGGTATGAATTTTAAATACAAAGAAGACAGAAATAACTGCACGAAAAAAGAATATTTTCTAATCAAACTATTGCATGTAAATGCAATAATTTCCCACTGTTGAATTCTTGTTCGGGGTTTAATGTCGGTAAATTTTAGGGTTAGAGATTGGACCTAAAAATTTGATCTTTCGTCATCGAGATCAACGTTTCTTGGAGCTGATTATGTTGCACCAACACCCAAATAAAACCTGAAGCAACAAACAATAAAACCTGAAGCAATATAGAGTCTTAACTCTAAAAATTCAAATATTTCAATAAATTCTGATCAGAAAAATGTGATAAATAAACGCCCTAGGCTCCCACGACAATAACTCTGTCCACTGCTTCCTTGCTGGCCCATCCCATCCCTACACAAAATCGGTAAAAAAGCAATTTTTAACATAGAATTCACAGATAAAGCTCTGAAACTATCAGATCCAATCAAATTACACCGAAAAAACTACAAATCAAAAACAGAACTTACATTTCAACAACCAACTGATCATCTAAAGATGTCTCATTTATGCTTTTCCTCGTTTCTTTGCTACCTTCCATTGGATCACTCCACCATCTTCAACTTGTAAATAAGGATCAAGCAATAAAACCAAAGAACCCATCAAACCCTAGCAAAAACCCATCACTTGTCATGGAATCCTTCATGATCCTCCCTTTGGTGGAGGCTACAACTATGGGGAAATAGAGAGGTGGCGGGTTGGGCATTGGGGCAAAGACCGATGGAAGGGGAAAAACCAAAGGGCAAATTTTTTAGAGAGAAATCGCAGGTCAGTAATAGCAAAACCCAAAGGGCAAAGCTTTAAGAGAGAGAAATCACGGGATGTAAGCGGTGAGATTGAAGTCACATCAGCGTAAGCGGTGAGATTGAAGCCACGGTAGCGATCCGCGAGATCGCCACGTCAGCAATCCGCGTGATCAGAACTATGGAGTTTGGATTTCTTTGCTAGGATTTAAGTTTTTCCCTCCTAAAATTTTCTCAAAAACTAATCTTAACCGTTGATTCTCCAAGATTAAATCTGAGCCTTCTTTTTATCAACCTGTTTGTCCTAGTCAGCTTGTCCTAGTCAGCCCTAGGATTCAAAAATCGTTGTCAAATGTATAATAGATGGTGAGCATGTGGTAAAATTGTACAACTCGAAAAAGGTTAGCCGAAGAAACAGAGAGTAGGGTGAGATAGTGATTGTTTTGCAAATGAAAATAAATTTATACAAAGATTTTTTTTGAAATATGAGCACAATGAACATAGAACTGATATATATTAAAAATTTAAAGTTATCTTTAGTTTAGAAAATATTCTAAAAGTACGTACGGTAAGTGGTTAAAAATAAATTTTGTAGTTTAGAAAAAGAATAATATATATATTGAATTATCAAAATGATAACAAGGTTTTAAAAAAAACTGAAATACGAAAGACACCGGTTAGAAATAATTACAAGATAGTAACTTGAAAATTACGACCAAGGAGGTTTCAAAATCAGTGAAAGGATTTTAACTCAACCGAAAGAAATAAATTAAAATATTTAATAAGGGTTTTCAAACAAGTTAAACCGAGTGAAGAATTTAATAATGAATTTTGAAAAATACTTTTAAAGAAAGCAGGATTTGCAATGGAGAGGTTCGAAGAATTATCGATAATTGTCATGAAGCGATCACGTGAATCGGGGAAAGGAATGTGATCGTATGATGAATACGCCTAAGATATGATTCAAGAAAGCTACGATGGAACTCTACGGCTGATAACACAAAAGTGTAATGATCAGGAAGTTGCTAGAAGTCAGGGTTCTAATTATCGGGCCGTCTAAACAGCAGGAGAACTCAGCACTAAGTCTTCCTAATGAACACGACTGTAATAGAGAGATATCAGGGAAGGGCCATAAGAGAATCAAGATTACGTTCTACGGGGTCCGAAGTCGATGGACCCGAGCGAACGACTAAAAGAAAGACTTTAGAAATCTAACATGGTCAGAACCGGGTGAGAGGTTACTAAGGTATCCTAAGACAAAGATGACTAAATCTTAACCAATGCGTCTGACTATCAATCTGGGATGACTACCTAAGTCTTTCTACCATCTAAGACAAGGAAAACCTAATTTAAAATTGTACTGGATATTAAATGAATGCATTACTCTTATTGTTCCGCATGGGCCACCACAAAAACTTGTCACGCCCCGCTTCCCAAAACTACGGAGGCGAAGCGTGACTAAGGCCCGCTTGGGCCGGAGCTGTGAAGCTCGAACCCAATAAGCGTCTGTAGGGGTACCATTTAAAAATTTTCAGGTTCTTGCATTTATAAAATTCGGAACAACAGAAGGTACAGAACGAATTGCATTCATTAATATAAGGATATAATATCTAGCGAGTACAAGAGTCTAAAAAGAGAGGCCTAAGCATGGCAACAAACTATCGAAATAGAGTAAACTAAAAGTGGTAACCTCTGAAAGGCAGCGACGGTAAAGACCTCTAAGTCTGGTCCTCATCAGGAACGTACTCTGAGTCATCGTCCTCTAGCTCCACGTACTCCGGTATGTCCGACTCGTCCACGTACTCTGGCTCAACTCCTGACATACAACACCCAAGAGAAAAGAAACTGTACGTTAGGTAAAGTCTACAAGGAGGGTTAGACTTTACTGCTAGTGTACTGAAATTTAAAGCAACGTTTTACTGGTTGATTTAACATGCTGAGTTATACATGGAAATTATAGAAAGTAAGGAACAGGGAAAGTAAACGCGTCAAGCAGTAGCCGTAGCGTGTGCTACCGACTACGGGACTAACCTAAAAGGGACGAGAGAAGACAAGACAAGACAAGACTGGACAAGACACGTGTGACTCGAAGGGTTCATGCCCTACAATTCGAGGGGGATCAGACCCTCTCCTCGTGCGCACGCTCAACCCTACCCAAACCCAAGTGCGCTGGACAAGAAGGCACAGGGATCACTCTCGCTAGAAGAGCATCCGAAACACCTGGAGGCTTTTTGTGTAACAGGGATCACTCTCGTATGGAGAGAATCCGAAACGCCCGGAGGCTGTTTGTGTAACAGGGATCACTCTCGCATGGAGAGCATCCGAAATGCCCAGAGGCTTTTTGTGTAACAGGGATCACTCTCGCATGGAGAGCATCTGAAACGCCCGAAGGCTTTTTGTGTAACAGGGATCACTCTCGCGTGGAGAGCATCCGAAACGCCCGGAGGATTTTTTGTGTAACAGGGACACGACATGACATGCAAGAAATTGTTATTCTAGGGGGTCCACACGCAGCACATACAGGAAAAATCCTAAGGTGTCAATTGTTATTGCGATCAAGTCTAAGCCGACAAGGGGGTCCTGGACGTTATCATTTCACGTCCGGTTCTCTTTGTTCACGTTTAACAATTCTAAGAGTCTATGGCCTAGACACGGCCAAAAGTACAAGTGAGTCACTTGCCTGCGGTGGCGAATGCGTCGTCTGTCTGGTGCGTCCCATCAAAGCGTCGCGTCGGTGGTAGTCCGTCTGAAACAGGGTCATGGCGACGTCAGATTACGTTTTTTGTCAAACCTATTACGTTTTGTTTCTAAATTTGTCGGGACTAACCTATCAGTCAAAAAGTCACGTTTTGGTGTTTTGTTCAGTCTAGATCGACGTCTACCCTAAGTGAACAGACAATTTAGTTCGTTCGTCGATCTTACCTACTGTGGACAACGTTTTAAAGATGCAGAAAATAACTTTAGTTCACGTTGACAAATTTTAGATTAGGTTTCACGTTTTGCTACGTGTGGCTTCTTACTACACGTTAGGGGACTAACCTTGTATAACGATCGCGCGTGGATCCGACGTCAGGTCTGGAAATGGTAGCAGATCGCGTCACGACCCTAATTTTCGAAACGTCTTGTCACTGGTCTTTAGTGTTCACGTGGTCGAACGGAAAGAGTGACTGTCTCTGCGTCATTAGATTCACGATGTCAACTTAAATAATTTAACTAACTATATTACTACTAAATTCTATCTCATGTTAATATAGTTATAAATAGCTATACTTAACATTATTATAACTTACTAACATATAAAATAATAGATATACAATATACACACATCTTACCCATTTTAGCACCAACATCATGTGACAGCCTATAGGTACATGTTTTACTATTAACCATAGGGGACAGAGTCCTTTAATATCCCAATTCATAACACATGCTAACATTATTAAAAACCTTATGATTTTATTACTAGCATATGGTACTGATCATGGGGCATGGGTACTGATCATGAAAGCCTAACTTTGCTTATAAAGAACCCACCAACTTATCTCCTCTGTCTACCTCTTCATATAGTTGCAATTCATTTGTTTTTATAACTCGTTCCAGGGTGTTGTCCACATGAGCCATGCTACCTAATATACATTCTACCAAAACATGCTGCTATAATCATATAGGAAAATTAATATCAAAACTTACTTGCCTTTATAGTGTACTCAGTGCGTGCACACAGGTTGGAGGCGGCGAAGCGTCGAGGACTTGGTGGCTGGAGGTTACGAGAGGCGTAGTCGGAGGCGAGGTGTTTTCCGGTGGCTCGAGATGCTGGGTTTGTTCGCCGGAGGTCGTAGTGAGGCTATCGTGCGGCTTGGCTGCGGAGTGCGGACTGACAGGGGGAGTAAGGAAATGGGAGTCAGATCAGAGGGGGACTATGTGGGGAGGAGATGCACCGGCTTCTGGAGTTGAGAGGGGGTGTTGGGTCGGAGGAGATGGCGGCAGGCGCTGTTGGGTTTGTGCCTTCGTGGAGATGAACGGAGGCGGGGGCTAAGTTGGAGGGAAGTTCAGAATGGTGGTAGGAGGTGAAGGTTACGGTTCAGAGAGGGAAGATGTCTAGTGGTGGGGTATTTCAGGCGGGTCGGGGGTCTGTGCATGGCTACTCGGAGTCCGGGGAAAGGCAGGTGGAGTAGGGGCGCCGGAGAGATGGTTGAGGGTTTAGCCTGTATGGTGTCTGTCGGCAGGTGAAGGGGGAGAGAGGGATGGGCGGAGATGTTGCGCGCGTGCGTGGAGGGCTGAGCAAAAGTTGCGAATGAAAAGTGAAAGGAACTCGGTTTTGAGTAGAGTAGGGGTTCAAAAAGACCAGGGCTCAAATGAGGGGTACGGCTCCTCAGGCCTAAGTTTTATTTACTTATTAGCTTAGACTAGATAGAGATTGAGACGTGTGGAAGGGATAGGAGGGTTGTTGGCCTGTTAGAGAAAAAATTAGGGGAGAGGGAAGATGTGTTCATGTGGGAGGTGTGATATGGAGAGGGGTTGTTAAGATTTGATTTGAAAAACAATATAAAGGATTTGATTTTAAAACAACATAAACATTTGATTTTTTTCCCACTTACAACAGCATGCGTCTTTTAGTCATTAAGTGAGGAATCATGTTATTAAAAAACAATATTTGACTTGTTTTGAAACATACATCACCTAAAAAATAAATAAAAGATTTTTTATATTAATAAGATATTTGCAATTAGGCCCTCGAAGTCCAAAAAATTACAAAGAGGATGCCGGAGCGATCGCGCCTCCGAGAGGGTGTTGAAAGCGGGATTCGGTTGCGCATCTGGACTACGGAAAAATGTAATAACAATCGAATGCCAAAAATTCACATACAACGCAATAACACACGCTAAAATACGTACGGTCAGGAGTGGCCATTACAAAAGACAACTCACTCACCATTCGACCCAACACACACCACACGACACAGCCGAAAAGAGTGGTGTCCCCAAGTCAACTCACGTCTAAGGAATCTCCTGAGGGAGATTCTGCTCTGGTGTCACCTGTTCAAGACTTGAAAAGTAAAATGAGCACGTCAAAACGTGCCCAGTAGGAAACTAACTAGGGTAGGGAAAATCATTTAGGGGTTATGAGTGTAAGGGTAATGAGAACACAAGCAACCAAGGTAAAGAGTACAACACACACGTGTGCATCAACAACACATATAAAGTTCATTAGTTAGCAGATGTTAGTGACTCTTTGGAAGCCTGGGTATCACCAAAAGATAAGGGCATGGACCTCACCCTAAATTTGGGGCGAATATAGCACTCGACGCAGTGGACACATGCACTGTACGCTGGGCCTCTCCGCTCCCCCGTCCCTGGCAGGAGTGAGGCTCTCTACATAATAACACAACCTTCTTATGTCCCCTCCACTCCCAGTAAAGGCGAGTGGGAATAAATATCACATCACATATATCTTTCCCCAACTTCTCAGTCCAACCCCTTATAGTTAAGCTATACCCAAACTTCCCTCATCACCATACCAGGATGCTCACCCACCTTAGAGCAGATCGAGACATCCCAGTTAACAAATTATATGTCATAATCCTCAATAATCATATGCTATTTTATAATGAAGTACATGGCACAACATTCTCATAGCTATTTTTCCCAAGTTTCTTCAATTTCACATTCATTTGGGTGTTTTAACAAACATATAGCGTTCGCCGTGTAAATGAAAAGTTCCACACCATCAATTTTAGTAACAAATCTCATAATTAAACTTTCTTAAAGATATCAACAACATTCAAGCATGTTAAAATGGAAAATTTAACAACAATCACAATTTCAACTTTACCCAAAACAGTTCAGCTTGCTGAAATGAGCAGAAACAGCTACTAAATCATCATATTTCATCAATTTATCTTGTGAATTTGGCAAAACTCACTGAATGAAAGTTGAAGATATAATAGTCCTGGGTTCACCAATAAAATTTCATGCATAAATGTGAACTAGGCAATTTATGGTTATTTATTTGGTGCAGCATGTCCAAACTGTTTTTCAGACAGAATTCTGGGTCTGTATTAAAAGCCAATTTTAGGCATATTGCAGCCAGAAATTTGACAAATATGCACTGTGATGAATTTGTAGATAAACTTGTTAACTTTCCAACAAGACCAAGATCAGCAAAATCATAGAGTGTGCAGGTAATAATCTTCATTTTTATAAACAGTGTTCAGTTTGACAGAATTCCAGACATGTTGCAAACATTGAATTTTTACTCATGCTTATTGGACACAACATATGTCAAAATTTATATGAATCTTGGGTAGGACTTCATGAGCTACATGTATATTTTTTTTCAGAAGTTAATTCCATCCACAGTGATCAAAATACATGAAGAAACTCACAGCAGGATTTCAGAATTTTAGAGAAGGGTAGTTTACTAAGGAAACCAAGGAAAATTTGATCTTTTGATTTATTGCACACACACAATCATGAAATTAAGATCTTGAACAATCAAAATAACTTCATAGCATCATCATAACCCTAAATAAAAGTTCCCTAACCAAATTAGAATCCTACCTCAAGAAATCCTCTTCCTTTCTCTCTTTCTTTCTCCTCCTTCCACCCTTCTTTCTCCTTCAAGAGCTAGGGTTTTTCTTGAATTTTTGGAAGCAAAATTAGGGTTTTGGAGTCTTGATGGATGGGGAAAAGGGGAGAGGAATTTCGACCAAGGCTGTGGGAGTGAAGAGGGGAATAGAAAAAAATGAAAAGAAGAAGAAAGGAGGTTAAAGAAACAGGTAGAAATGTAATACAAAATATCTAGCTCTAGAATGCTCTTTAGGATAAGCATGCATAGGCTAAAATGACCTTAATACCCTTCCAAAATTACCCCTCAACTTTCAAGAATTCACAAGTTTGCCATTACTTTATGCACACACAACTTTAGTGTGTACGCGCAGCAGCTTTAGCCCAAATGACCGTTTTATCCCTAACCCTTTTAAAAATTTTCGAGTATGCCACTAATCTCATCCCTTTTCACACTAGCCCCTCTCACACTAACCTACTCCTTCAAACTTTACAAGTATGACACTACTTTACATACCCACCTTTACTCTACACACACTTCTACCCATATAGCCAAATTACCAAAATGCCTCTGCACTCTTCACGAAATTACACGACTGCCACGAGCCACATTCACGCCATATTACATCATATCAACTCATTATACTCCATCTACTTGCGCATAGAGGAATACCGTATCAGTCGCCGTATAGGGTTAAACAGGCCATGACAGAGAGATTTATGTTATTGAATGGATAAGATTCATATTTCAATTCATGCTAAATTGAAGAATATGCATGAAGGGATATTTAGACATATTATGTCACTTTTAAATATAATTATGTTTGAATTCATTGAGTAATTATGTTTGCATTCATGTCTTTTAATTTAGTATGCATATATTAGCTCTCCATATGCTATATTCGACACGTGATGTTAAGTACTATATTATTTTGTCATATGGATTATCTTATATATTAAACTTTTTAATGTGACAAATGGGGAGAAGAAGTAATGCATATAAAATAATTAATTCATGGTATATTGGTGATTGCATATTGACATTGTTTTGCTAACCACACTTGAAATGGAATATACTACGAAATTGTGCACATTTTTACTTATCTGTAACCAACATTGATGCAGGTGAGTAACTTCTCCATATCAAGCATGCATCTCTGTAGGGGGATCATAAGTTATCTTTTAGTTATCATATTATATTGTTAATTATCTATCACCACCGACATTCCTTTGGTTATATAGAGCTTTAGCTTGCACCACCGATATTCCTTGGATCTGAGCCGTTCCAAACTGACACTTAAAGGCTTGGTGTCCTTGAATCCCATATACTTTGCAATTAGCTATCATATCGGAGGAGGAAGAGGCTCCCTTGGCTTTAGCACTGATCATAGAAATTTACTACGCTAAACTATCAAATTTTCTTTTGAAGAGCATTATCACGTTTCCAGCTTGCCGCCCTTTTTGGCGGATTCTCCTTTGTTCCCCCAATGATAATTGTTGAAAACCATTTCTTCCAACAATGCCTTAGCTGCTTCTGGCGTCTTAGTCATAATTGCACCGCCTACTGCTGCATCTATGGATATCTTTGTCTGGTGCTTAAGCCCGTTGTAAAAAGTATGTATCAGCAACCATTCCTAGATCCCGTGGTGTGGGCATCTTCTTTGAAGCTACTTATATCGCTCACATGATTCATATATGCTCTCCCCATCATATTTCCCAAAAGATGTAATCTCGTTCTGAAACTTAAACATTTTCCTCGGTGGAAAAAATTTGTTCAAAAATGCTCTTGCCACTGAGTCACATGTAATGAAGGCATGTGCCTCATTGCTCTTTAGCCATTCTTTTGCATTGTCTCTTAGTGAGAACGGGACCAACCTTAGCCTGATAGCATCCTCTGAGACGTTGTTAAGCTTTATAGTATCGCACTTCTCCAAGAAATTGGTCAAGTCCTCATTGGGGCTTTCGGTGTGGTGGCCGCTAAATTGATGCATCAGAATGAACTAAATCAAACCCGACTTAAGCTCGAAGTATGTCGCCTACACTGCAGGATGCCTGATGCTAGAGATCGGGTTGCTTAAAGGCAAGACAAAGTCCATGAGTGACTTCGGGTGCTCTTGTCCTTCAGCCATTCTATCTTGCAATGCCCTACGACACCGCTCTCCTAAATGTAGCTTCATTTTAGGGTCGAGTAGCACTTTACCGAGCTGAGACTTTGCCTGTGCATACGAGAGACAGAAACTAAGGAAACACGGTTAGTATCCAAAGAAATAAAAATATGAAGAGAAAGAGGAACATGGTTTACTAAACAATTCACCAATACAAAGTCAAGATGTTTGCCTCCCCGGCAATGGCGGCAAAAGCTTGTTGTGAGCTTTAATTAATGTATGCAAGCGCACGGGTCGTGTGTAGATGGTGTTGAACAAAGAGAGGCAAAGGTTCAATTCTAAAATTGGTGTCAAGGTTTGTGTAGCAGTGGGAGATGTGTGACGGAGGGTAGAAAACAAACTACTAAGGGGAAATTCAATTAGAAAAGGAGCTAGGGCTAACATATTACAAGTATGGTAAGGATTGAGCTAAATGGATCTAGCTTCTCGACACAAGGATTTTAGTCACCGATGAGGGCTAAGTCTCAATCCAAATCCCCCCTCGACATCTAACCGTGAGAGAGTGGACTCGGAGAATAGGTTGGATCCATATCGTAGCACCGATGGTTAGTCGGTCACTATGATATAGGGGTTCTAGTGAGTGTGCCCGATTGGTCTTCGGCACCAAGCACTAGATAGTCAACCCTCTTTTAGGGGCATTAAATCAAAACCCCAAAGATTAGTTGGTGGTTAGGATTATATAGCACCGTAACAAGATGATTTGAATTCGACTCATCATCCAATCCTATTGATAGACTATAATCTTAATTGGGTCGATATTTTGGGTGATCCATCGCAATCAATCCCTACAATGGGGCTTTACATGGCCCCAGCTTGAGGGGTTACTTACTAATCGTAGTAATGCTAGATAAAATCAACACAATGTAGTTCATAACTCGAGAATAGAGCATAAGCTAAAAGAAATGAAAATTAATGTAATGCAATCACGATGCAATAGAGGATTGGAGGCAATTGACTAATTAGAACAAAGATTAAGATTCTTACAATTGAAAACATAAGATTACAGCCAATGGAAGCCCAGAAAAATCACCGAAAAATGCACACACAAGAGTTTTGGATAGTTAAAAGCTTATGGAGTTCGTTACAATTATTTCCTTAAATAGAAAACCTTGCACACTGCCATACCGAAAATCGACACAGCAGTGTCAAGGCCAAAGACCTAGGTTAAGCTTGTGCCGCATTGATCTGCATGGCCATGTCGCTAATCGGCACGGCCGTGTCAATTAGCCTCTGCACTTCAGCTGCCTAGCTGCCCCCAATTTTGCACGGCCGTGAGAGACATCCCTGCAATTTGCCATCGTACTAGTATAATTATGGCACAGCCGTGTTGCACGCCGTGCCGATCTTCTACAGCTCTTCTTGGTAGCTGGTGCACTGACACGGCCGTGCAAATGCACATACGGCTGTGTCGTTCCTTCTTCTCCTCCTTATTGCCTTCGAGCTCAACCATGACGCTCACTCTCCTCGGATTCCCTCCTTAGGCCTCAATATCACCTAGAATGTATCGTTTTGGGCTCGATCACTTGCAACATGGAGAGAAACAAACCCTGGGCGTAAAAGTGGTAAAAGATAATAAAAATCTGTAAAAACAAAGGCGACAACGTAAAATAAAGTGAGAAAAACATGGGGAAAAGGGTGGAAAAATGGGTGTAAAATATGCCTCACAGATGTTTTGGGATTTTGAGACCCACCCATATGGTTTGATGATGTAAAAATTGATATGGGTACTAACAATTTACTTCAAGTGTGTATAGGAAATGATGACTTTTTATAGCCATGAAGAAACAAATAGAATAGCTCAAAATGAAAAATTTGGAAGCATGATCGTGAAGTCAACTTTAGAGTCAATGCATGGAGCAAGTGAAGACTCAATCAAAGACTCTAGATCAAGACTCAATGGCCCAAGTCAATTAAGACTAAAGAGCTCAAGAAGTGTGTATGTTGAAAGTTAAATAACTTAGAATGTTAAAGTCAATATCATGAAGCTACACACTCACAAAAATATTTGAAAAATACTTTTAAAATGTATTTAAATGTTTTATATTAGTATATAATTTTTGTTAAATATTTCAAAGTAGTTTTATATAGAAAACCACAAGTATGTGATAATAGCCGACTATCTAATTCAGATAGTCGACTATCTGCTTTCAGAATTTGCCTAGAACTTTTGTAATATCCCGTTTCTGTATAGATGAGTATAACATACGTATTTTTTGATGTATTTGTACGTATGAGATTTTTGGGTATTTTCATGAATTTTTCATAATTGTCTAATAAGTAAATTATTTTAAAAATAATTTTAGAACATCATTTGAATTATATAAATGAAGTATTTGGATGAAATACTATGTATTAGGATGGTATAATGTATTAATTCATGTATTCTCATTTATTTATAAATTAAATTCCTAATTTGCCATGCCATGCCACCTCCTCCTTGCTAGGTGTCATTTGGAGATTAATTCTCACCTAACCTACCCTTATGTGTCATTAGGAGAATGACTCTCACCTAACCCTAAGCTACATGGCTTGTGGAGAGGATTTTAGGGAATGACTAAGCTTGTGCATAGTTTTAAAAGGAGAAAATTTTAAGGAAACATGAAAGAAAAGAAGAAAAAATCAAGCTTTCATCCTCTCTCTCTCTCTCTCTCTCTCTCTCTCTCCCTCTCCCTCTCCCCCCTTTTACTCCACCTCTCCCACCACCTACTCCACCACCCCCTCCTCCTCCTCCAATCCAACCACCACTTCAAACTCTTTCCCCACTTTCTCATCCAACATAAACTTCCCACTTCAAGGCCAAAATTATTTCACCATGATTCAATACATTATAGAAGAAAGAGCTTAAGGAAAGCTTCAAGTTCTTAAAGGAGAAGAAGGGCCAAAGAATAGAAAGAAGGACATTTTGAGGTAGGAATTCATAGCATCTCTAGTTGGGATTAGTTTTAGGATTTGTGTTTAGTAGGATCCTCGACTTGAGTAGGGTTGCTATACTTGGGATTGTTTAGAAAGGGTAATCTAATTCATGCTATAAGAAAGTTCATATGTTAATATATGTGTATATGAAAGTATGCAACAATGTAGGTTATATGTTATGTTTGATGCTAATTGATAATCCAATTTCATGTTAAAGTTTAGTTATGATGGATGTAGTTTAAGTTGTATCATTATCTCTTTTCTTTTCATTTGCTGAAATTTTTCCAATATGTTGGAGTAACTTAGATAAATCGTAATAAATTGAGAAAAATCCAATAATTTAGGACATTACGAAATATTGCAGAAAATTTCCTACAATTTTCATGAAGGAACTGAAGTCTAATTTGGACTGTAGTTAGCCTAAAAATGCTAATCTTTTTGCTGTATCAATGTTAGACAGATTTACATGTTATGTTCATGTCAACATGTCATTATCTATGTTATGGTCATGCTAATATATCAATATACATGTTATTGTCATGATATGCCATGTTATAGTTATGACATGCCATGTTCATGATAGGCAATTTTATATTCATGTTAATATGTTCCCCTCTTCATGTCATGAATTTTGTGTGTTAGTATATTTACATGTTGCTAAATATTATTGTAGAAAATGTTAATCTTCACCATGTTAAGTTATGATAGTGTGTAGAAATCTAACATGTCATAGTGTACCATAAATTATTATAGTAGCTTCATTTTGTTATGTATGTAATATTGTGATATATGCTAGCATAATGAACTCGTTTTGTTAAGTATGTCATCTTGTGCCATATGTTAGTGTTGTAGCTTCATTATGTAAATTGTAACATCCACATGGTAGTAAGTTAGTAACTTTATGAAAAGTGGAAGTTTGTAATATATATTGTTTTAGTAGTAACATAATTTCTTTACTAAATTTGTAATTATTATAGTATGTGTTAGCAAAGTTAATTATGCTTATGCTCTTTGTGCTCACATTAGTATGCTTTTGACAAATACTTCTTTGAGGATATTTCCTGTAATGTTCCATTTTTGAGAATGATGTGATTATGTGTTAATTGAGATATGTGAATATGTGGATGCGATGTTCGTAGTTAGAAAACACGTCATCGATAAATTGATGGAAGAAATGAAATTGTGAAATTTGTAATGGAGACCGCCAAAATGAAAGTAACGAGAAATTGATTCATAAACTGAGAGTGAGGCATAGTGTTTAATGTCTGGAGCACTCGATCCATTTTAAAATAGGTGAGACTCCAGATATGGGTTTAGGAAAAACACATGTAAATTTTAAGAGTTAAGGAGTGGACAGATAATAGATTTCTCACACGCTTTGTCACTCCCAGAAGGGGGAGTTGACTAGAGTTAGAGAGGCCGGTGGTGTACAGTGATGCACCATGTTGTAATTGATGGTTTGCTCCGTTTGTTCCAATAAAAATCAAGATGATAGATTTCTCACTCCCTTAAAAGAGAGTTACGAGAGGCCCCTCCAGTGCTCATGTCACTGGTTGAGGTACCACTTTTCATCCACCCTGGGTGAAGTCCGGCTCCTTAGCGACCTACGGTTTACTCGGGTTTCCAAATAATCAATAAACATCTAAATTTAACCAATTTAATCTGAAATTTTATGTTCCCTTGTTTCTTTTTACTTCCAACACTTGTATGCCATACTTATTTTAATTCTGCATTAGCTCTGTGGTCGTTGTGTCACCTGTAGATAGATGATTAGTTAGAAGGACCAGTTCTAAAACTGTATCTTCCTAGTGATGTTAGGAGTTTATACTGGGTCATGCGCTTACGTGCCCCCTTTGTGGTTTTTAGGAGTATGACCGAGCAGCATATGCGGGTTCCGATGCCAGAGACCGTCTCCAATTCAGAGGTAGACCTTGCGGGCGACTTTGTCTAGTTGTACTTCCCTAGGGTAGATTAGTTGGTTCGTTGTACTGGGTGTGAACACCTTTTGTACTTTTTGGGTTGGAGGTTTCTCTTTTAGTTGTACCCCCCACGTTTGTATCCCCTTGTACAGATGATGTATGATGTACTCCTTGTAATAATGTATTAAAATGAATGATTTGTTTCTTGTACATTGTTCTGTATTGTCTGTGTTGGTATTCTGTGTTGGAACATTGTCCGTACTTCCCAGCACGTGCGTAGTGGACTGCGGATTTTTGTTCAGTGTAGTACTTCTATTCTCTCTTCTCATCTTTCTTCTTCACACCCGTAGTTTCGGGAATACCTGATACGGATTCGTACTTATCGGGTATCCTAGAAAGGGGTGTGTGACAACTTTTGGCCTTCTATAGTAGTCACCTATCATATGGATAGCCGACCACATGAAACCATGTAGCCGACTATCTCTGGGAGATAGCCGACTATCTTGGCCAAAATCCAACATTTAATGAAATCGTGATTTCTTTTTTCTAGCTATTACTAGCCGTTGGAGAAGAGTTTTTGAGCACGTTTTGAACATGATTTCATCTCTATAAGTACAGCTGATTCCAGAATTTTGAGATATGATTTATGAATCAATTCTGTAGTATTTTCAAGATAAAATTCTCAAAATCTCTCATTTTTAAAATGCTCTTCTTGGCCATTATTTTTGAATTTCTTAGTGCAAATTTTCTGATACTTTTACAATCATCGCATGCCTTATTCAAGCATGATTTTGATCTCTAAAGCTCAAATATTTTATTCTTGGAGATTCAATTTTCAAGTTTTTCTTTTGATCTACTTGTGCTTATTTACATTATTTTTCTTGATCAAAAGATTTGATTTTCATATAACCACAATATACACAAGCTCCATATATATTGGATATATTAATCAAGCATGTTATATTCAATCTACAAAAGGGTTGTAAAGCCTTTAAAGAAGGCTTGGTAAGTTGTATTTCCATGTGTAATGGAAGTGTTGTACTTTATTTTAGATTTTCCAAGTTAAGTTGTTGCTAAGTAATTGTAAATTCCTTGCAAGTTGAGCTAGGTTTTTGTTTAATTCCTCTTCATTGTGTAGGGACAAGGTTTCTCTCGGATTTGAGAGCTAGTGGATCGGTTGCTGGACGTAGTGCCAATGTTAGGCCGAACCAGGTTAAAATCGTGGTGTTTGTGTTGTGACTCTTTTTGTCTCTCAATTTTTTATTCATTGCTTGCAATCATTCTTTCTGCTGTGCTCATCTCATTTATTTTATTACAAGCTTATAAAATTTTGTTGATTAAGTACCAAGCGAGGTAACTCTCCTTGGATAATTAGGCAAAGAATGGACGTGTTTAAATTAAGCGAGAATTTTATAACTTTACTCGCAACACTATGCTACCACCCTTCTTGTGTTGTCGGCCATTCACAAGATCCAACACGTGGTATCAGAGCAAGGCTAAGGCGATGGCATCAAACATACCCCACTCAGAGGGACTCAACACCAAGCGACCATCTTTGTTCAAAGGAACAAACTACGCAAGTCGGAAGATCAGATTTAGGACATATCTACAATCATTGGACAATAATGCATAGACCATTACAAAGAACAAGGACACACCACCTGCTGAGACAGAAATTAACAAATGGTCAACCGACGAGAAGAAAAATGAAACCTCAACGCTAAAGCAGTGAACGCCCTATTTTGTGTTGTTACATGTTTAGAGTTCAACCAAGTGTCTCAATATGAGACGTCACATTAGATCTGGCATATACTTGAGGTAAGTCACGAAGGAACTAAAAAGGTAAAGGAATTCAAGATTAATATATTGTCATTCTAAATTTGAAAGTTATAAAATGAAAGCAGGCAAGAGTTAGCAAAGTCAATACTCGTTTTACTAACATCACAAATGAGCATGTAGGTTTAGGAAAAAAGTTCCTTGAATATGACCAAGTTATGAAGATAGTATGATCCCTTTACCAGAATGAAAGGGAAAGACCACCGCTATCTGATAAGCATATAATTTAAAGACGATCACCTAGAAGAGCTGATGGAAAATCACATGGCATACGAGACAGAGCTTGCAGAAGAGAAGAAGATAGAAAAGAAACCGAAGAAGAAGAACTTGGCATTCAAAGACATTGAAGAGAGCACCGATTTTGACAACACCGAAGGAGACGAAAAGGAGATTGCATTGATATCGAGGAACTTCAAGAGATTCCTCCAAAGTAAGTACGCTAAAAGAAAATCCCATTTTACTAACGAAATCATATGTTTTAGATGTAACAAGCCAGGACACGTTCAGAGAGACTACCCCTTGGAAAAGAACCGTGACTAAGGAAAAGGCAAGGAGAAAGAGAAAGAAAGAAGAAGAAATCATAAAGAGAAGAAGTTCGTAAAGCCGAAGAAGAAGGCATTTGTGATGTCTTGAGCTCGGATGAATCATCGATATCATGTGACGAAGAAGAATAGAGAGAAGAAATAACACACATGTGCTTCATGGCCTCGACTTCCTCAACGGTAAGAACTCCTACATATCCTATTTCTCTGCATCTCTATAGTGAAGGCGACATATTAAGTAGTGCTAGTGATAGTGAGAATGATTTAGGTGTTAAAGGTGCATATGAAGAGCTATGCAACTTCCATGAAAAGTTAATTAGAGAATATCATAAATTGGACAAGAACTTTAGTGCATGCACGAAGAAAAAGGAATAAATTCAGACGGAAAATGAAAAATTGATAAACAAAAATAAAACACTCTTGGAAGAGGTCAATGGATTAAAAAGTAGAATAAATGACTTAGATAAGATATTGACCACCATAAAAGGAAAAAATTCTGATTTTTACAAATTCATGAATAAATTCAATAAGGGAAAAGGAATGCTTGACGTTCTTATTGATAGGCAAAAAATTTCGGTGAGTAGAATCGGCGTAGTATAAGATTAATCCTATCCTAGGCAAGTAGACAACCATGTTAGGAATTATAATTTGAAAAACTCATTGATCAAGGTATGTATCCCTAAGAACATCATAAACAAAATGAAGGACGAGTACGTAAATAATTTTATGGTTAATGTACATTTCAACAAAGACTGTACATATATACATGATGGAAGTACTAAACCTTATTAGGTTTCGCCACCCCTAAGATGATATCTCTATATCATGTCTAATCCCCCAGACCTTAATGAAAAGGGGTACCAAAAACTTTTTGGTTTATTTTCATATACTCACAAACTAAAGGGATTATCAAATGGACTTATCTTGGGAACTAATTACTTATATGTATTAGAGAGAAGCAATGGCTAAAAGTTGTTAGATGAATATATTATAAATTATTTTATTTTGATCTTAATTGCATGATTGACATGTTAGAATAATGTTTGATTGACTATGACAATTTAGAAATTTTATTTGACTAAATTTGGATAAGCTTTGAGCCTTAAAATCTATTGGTATAAGCAGATAGTCAACTGCCAAAATGGTATACTCAACTATCCGAGCAGTCCAGTACAGAGGCCAAAGCTATACACTTCGAAAGCGAACTATCTAAAAGTGGATAGTCGACTATCGGCTGCCAGCAGAATTTTTTTACCGACTATTTTGGTTAGGGTTTATGGATTTACTCATTCTTATTGGGTTTTTACTTCACTCTTTCACTCAAACTCATTATGGGAAGTAAATATGAAACCTCCATTTTATTCCTATAGCTATGATTTGATTTTAACATAGTGAAACCATAAGATTTCACAATTTGCGACCATTTTCACTCTTTTGCCTCCCTCTCCAAAATTCCTCCAAAACTTTTCACTTTGCTCAAGGGACTCAAGGAATTCTTGGAAGATCTTTTAGTGAAGATATCACCCTCTCTTAAGTATACACTTATTTCATCAAAAATTCATCTTTTTAGCAACAGTTTCATTTCTTTAGAAACCATGCATAGAGGTGCCATTAAGAAGAAGAGATCAGGACCATCATCATCTCAACCCTCTTATGCCCTCTCTAAATGGGAAATTATCATTTCCTATTTGAATAAGCATGATTTATCTCCAAATTCGATAAGAATGCTAATAGTACTAGCCTCCAAGAGAGGTTTGTTAAAATTAGAGACTTGGAGAACTTGGCATTGATAAGATCTTGGAATTTTAGGGCACAAAGAAGCTATTTTCGCTATCTAGTACATGTTGGTGTCATCCAATGCTCATAAACCTATTCTACACCAACATGATCGTCAACACTAGTTCTGGAAACCGAAAATTTACAACCAAAGTTTTAGATGCTTTTATTGAACTAGATACCCATGATCTAGGACTCAGACTTGGCATCCCTTGTTCAGGTGCACTTCTGCATTAAATTGTTATGAACGATACCTATAATCACAAAGTTATGTATCTTGAAGGCAAGTCTTAAAAACCCACCTTGCCCACCAATGACCTTCAACCCATATCATGTATACTAGGTAATATCCTCTCCTATAGCATCAACCATAAGGGTGAGAGCAGAGCTATTTTATCCTTAAACCAAGATAAGTGTGTGTGTTGTATTAAGGTCAATTAGGCTCAGAAAATCATGAAATATATCGTTCACAATGCCACCTCCTCAAATCCCACATATCCACTTCATCACGGCCATTTTCTTACCCATCTATTCACTAGTGTGGGAATCAAGTAGATAGTGAGACACATTAAAGAAGCCATAACTACTTTGACTCACACGCACTTCATATGATGGGCCTTCATTAGGATCCCTCCAAGAATACCCTTAATCCTGATGATGAAGAAGAATGAGAAGAAGAAGAAGCTGAACCAAACCCATGGATCAAGGAAAATCCTCCTCATCCTCTATGTAGGTTCCTCCCTACATCATGTCATTTCAAGAAGCCATTTTCTCTAGGCTTGAGAAGATGCAGATTAAGGTGAGCCAAAACATGAATACTATTAGAGGAGATTTGATCCAAAGGATGGATAGTCTGAAGGAGACAATCACAGATAGACTTGACTTTTCTGATGAAATCGTTGAAGAGGTTCAAAAGGAGCTTGTGGAACTCAAGAATGAGATTCGCCGAGGATGAATTATATTTTGTGTTGTGGATCTTGAGTAGTTGTTTTAATTTTTACCTTGAAACATTAAACCACTTTGTTTGTAATATTTTCTGTGGTACTTGGTTTGTACTTTTGTGTGACTTTGTGGACTCCATACAAATTTTGTTTATTATGTAAATATGTCATATATGTCATTATCCGTATTAGTTTGCAATGCGCAAATGCAATGGATGTTATTCAATGCTATGAGAGATTTATGTTATTGAATGGATAAGATTTATACTTCAATTCATGCTAAATTAAAGAATATGAATGAAGGGATATTGAAACATATTATGTCACTTTTCAATATAATTAAGTTTGAATTCATTGAATAATTATTTTTGCATTCATGACTTTTAATTTAGTATGCATATTATTATCTCTCCATATGCTATATTCAACACTTGATGTCAAGTACTATTTTATTTTGCCAGGTGGATTATCTTATATATTAAACTTTTTAACATGACAAAGGGGGAGAAGATGTAATGCATATAAAATAGTTAATTCAAGGTTTATTTGTGATTGCATATTGATATTGTTCAGCTAACCACACTTGAAATGGAATATAATATGAAATTGTGCACATTTCTGCTTATCTGTAACCAGCATTGATGTAGGGGGAGTAACTTCTCCATAGCAAGCATGCATTTCTGCATGGGGAGCATAAGTTATCTTTTAGTTGTCATATTATATTGTTAATTTTATATCATTTGTTGTCATCATCAAAAAGGGAGAGTGTTGAGATATTAAGGCTCGCCCTAATGGAATTTTGATGATGTAAACAAATGACATGGGTAATAACAATTTACTTCAAGTGTATATAGGCAAGAATGCTTTATTTACAGCCATGAAGAAACAAATGGAATAGCTCAAAATGAAGAACTTAGAAGCCATAATCATAAAGTCAACTTGTGAGTCAATGCATGGAGCAAGTGAAGACTCAATCAAAGACTCAAGAACAAGACTCGATGGTCCAAGTCAATAAATCAAGATTAAAGAGCTCAAGTATTGTGTAAGTTGTAAGTTAAATAACTTAGAATGTTAAAGACAATATTATGAAGCTACACACTCACAAAAATATTTGAAAAATATTTTTAAAATGTAATTAAAAGTTTCATATTATTATTTAATTTTTATTAAATATTTTCCCAGTATTTTTTAAATAAAAACTCAAGTATCGAAAATAGCCGACTATTTAATTCAGATAGCCGACTAGCTGCTTTCAGAATTTGCTTAGAACTTTCAGCCTTCTACAGTAGTCGGTTATCACATGGATAGCCGACTATCTGATAAAATATAGCCGAATATCTATTGGAGATTGCGGACTATCTGAGGCAAAATCCAGTTTTTAAGGTAAACGTGATATCCATTTTCTTGATATTACTAACCGTTGGAGAAGAGTTTTTAGCACGTTTTGAACAAAATTTCATCTCTATAAATAATAGTGATTTCAAAAAAATTAGATATGAATTATAAAGAAATTATCTAGTATTTTCAAGCTAAAATTATCAAAAGCCCTTATTTTTAAAAATCTCTTCTTGGCCATTGCTTTTAAATTTCTTTGTGCAAATTTTCTTACACTTTTACAATTATCACTGGCCTTATTCAAGCTTGATTTTGATCTCTAAAGCTCAAAACTTTCATTCTTTGAGATTTAAATTTAAATTTTTTCTTTTGGTATACTTGTTCTTATTTTCATTAATTTTCTAGATCAAAAGATTTGATTTTTAAATATCCACAATATGCTCAAGCTTAATATATATTGGCTATATGAGGGAAGGGTGGTATATTCAATCTACAAAAGGTTTGTAAAGCCTTTGAAGAAGGCTTGGTAATGTGTACTCCAGTGTGTAAGGGAAGTGTTGTACTTTGTTTTGGAAATTACTAGTTGAGTTGTAACAAGGTAAATGGAAATTCCTAGCAAGTTGAGCTAGATGCTAGTACAAGTCATCTTCTTTGTGTTGAGGCAAGTTTGCTCTCGGATTTGAGAACTAGTGGATCGGTTACTAGACATAGGCCAAGGTTGGGACGAACCTGGATAAAATCGTGGTGTTTGCGATGTGGCTCTTTTTTGTCTCATATTTTTTATTCATTGCTTGTAATCATTATTTTCACTGTGCTCATCTCATATATTTTACCACAAGCTTATACAATTTTGTTGATTACGTACCAAGCACAGTAACTCTCCTTAAAGACTTGGGCAACAAATATAAGGGTTTTAATTACACGAGAATTTATTACATTACTCACAACACTATTCAAACCCCCTTCTAGTATTGTCTACCATCCACAGGACCCTGCACGATGAAGCATCAAAGTCAGAAGATGGATAGCTGATCGATGGCCAGTGGCTGTCCGGCCATGGCCAGTAATTGCTGGTTGCAGGCCACGAACATCGTCTAGTGGCACGCGAAAAAAAACTTCTGGTCTAGGTTTTGGTTTGGGGGTAAGTGTTTAATCCAATGGTTTAATTAATAACAAACCCAAAGAGAAAGAGTTTCACTCGAAACCTCAAGAATTGTAGGATTTCAGGGAGTTTGTTCTTTTAATCCTCAAGAGTTGTAGGATTTGAAGGAGTTTCTTCTTTTAATCCTACATTATTTTTGGATAAGGGTTTGACTCAAAACTAGAGCCCAAAAGGGATTAAAAGAGTTCATACAAATCTTTCTTTTATCCTACACATTTAGGAATCGGGGTGAACTCCAATTCGAATTTGTAATCAAATTTGGATTTCAACGATCCTAAGCACTATATAAAGGGATCAACTCCTCCACTCCAAAGTTCCATAATGCACTAATCCAATCAATCCTACAACAAGATATCTAAGATTATAGCATCTAAGATCTCTAAGAGGAAAAGTTCAAGCCTTTCTAAAGGTAGACTTTTTCTCTGTCAAATTAAAGTTTTTATTCTCTTCCTTCCAAGTACAAGCAGCAGTTGGGGGCCAATTTTGAGTTCTTGGAGGGTTCGAGGATCATGAAAGGCTACATCATTGGGATGAATCTTCTATCATGCATGGTTAGTAAATGGGATCGGAGGTCTTCATCATAAGAGATTTGGATCCATGGATATCATGACAGAATATCCGTGCAACTATATATTTTTATTTACATAATGGATTATAGTGCGTATTATGAAATAATATTCATGTTGTCTGATTAGATGCAACATATCATAAGCAACTAATTGCATTTTCTTTTTTATGCCCAAAATTATATGCCCAAAATCCAAGGAGGATACATGGACCCGACCTTATTTCTGATGTATGAACGTGAACAATTTAAATATTTGATATGAGTGGGTGTATTTGATGTATTAAAGTGGTGAAATCCACCTACTGCATGTAAGGGTCTAGCACTGTGACCTGCAAACCCCACAGAAAGAGAAAGAAAAGGGGAGGTCCCTTAGTAGCCCAAGTTTAGGTGTATGGTGCTCTCTTTCTTTTTATATTCATCGGATTTGGAAAGCACCACCTAATGCTTTGTAGGCACTAGATCTAGAAAATGAAAGTATTGAATTACTTTTTACAATGATTGGAATTTTTTGCAAATTCTCGTAAGTCTATATAACCAGGGCATAAAGAACTCAAACTTCTAGCATCCTCACAGTTATCCTCACAGTTATCCTCACAAAACAAATCAAAAGAAAATGGAATTAGGTACATATGACATGTCGCATCTAACCCAACAACTTGAACATTCTCTCATGATACGCCTTATAATCCATTATGTAAATAAAAATAGATTCATAAAGCCAATTTATTCATAAATAGATAAACACATTTAAGAACTTATTAATCAAAGGAGAAAGAACCACATGTTCTTTTCTTGCGCATTCTCTCACACATTTATTCTTTTAGTCCAATAGGACATACAAAATCCTAAAGGACCCCAGGGGTTTGACAACAGCATATTGTATTAAAGTTGCTATAAGAGCAAAAGCCACCTTGTCTAAATCCCAAATTGAGGCAATCCTGGTTACAAGTCGGAGGGCATGGTGCAGAACAATGTGTTAGCTTGTTGCCACCAAAATCTCTCACTGTAAAAAACAATCCATACAATTAATTAATTAATTTTGTTCAAAGTAAATTGGTATTAAAACATTTACAATGCAAAATAGATAAAGATAAAAACCTGCATATGTGGTTGAAACCACAAGTGTGATGAAGATGGAAGCTACAAAAAGAGCTCTCAGAATGATGTTAGAAGCCATGTTGTTTGATTTTTTAAAGTTTTGTTACAAGTGTATTTATAGGCTTAAGAGTATTTGCAAAAATTTGCAATCAATGTAATAATTCATTCAATAATATCATTTCTAAGATCTAGTGCCTACAAGGCATTAGGTGGTGCATTCCAAATCTAATGAACATAAAAAGAAAGGGAGCACCCTACACCAAAACATGAGCTAGTAAGGGGCCTCCCCTTTTCTTTCTATTTCTGTGGGGTTTGCAAGTCACAACGCTAGTCTCTTACTTGCACTAGGTACATTTCACCACTTTAATATTTCAAATACACCGACTCATATCGAATACTTAGGCTTAGAGGGTGGTCCCCCTTTCTCGCGTAAAAGCGATCATCATTCGAACACGCCACGCTTTACTGGGAAGGATCGTAGTTAAATTGTTCAGGTTCATACATCTCAAATAAGGTTGGGTCCATACATATTCCTTGAATTTTGGGAATATAATTTGGGAATTTATCCATGGTTCCTTTTTGTTTCATTATTCTCCAATTTGCAATGCATGTGACCATATTCCACATTTTTAAAAATGGAATTACATCTCAATAATTATAGTTTGTTCCCTTTAGTTTTATATTTAACCAAAATGTATATGCCAATAATTTCACTGAATATATACCCGATTTACTTGATATACCTAAAATGATGAATGTCCTCACTTAAAATTTATAAACCCAATGTATATTTTTGTAGCCTTTTCATATTGTACCTCATAAAAATTCAATTCTACTCTAATAATCACAAGTTTTGTATATGATTTCTTAGCCAAGATGTATGTTCCAATTGTTTGTAGGATCCCTGAACACTAAGCAATGCATAGTGTAATGTCATTTAAAAATATTAATTAAAATTAATTAGAAAAATGCAGAATAATAATTGCAACACACAACATCAAAGAGAGAATGTGTTCATGAACACAATATGTATCCTGGTTCTTATACCTACACCGACGATCCTACTCCAGTCCCATCCTCTTAACCTGAGATGTGGATTTCTACTAATGCTCCCTAAACCAGGGCACCAAACTCAAACATAGTACAATCCCGAAACCGGGATACCAAGGAGTAAACCCTCCAAGGTTACAAAGGAGTAAACCCTCCTAAGTGTTGAGTAAACCCTCCAAGTGTAGTAAACCCTCCACAATGTTCTCTCAACCTGAGAGCTATGATAAAATGAAATTGTAAATACAATAACAAACTTACATATGCATTGAAAAGATTTACATATGGGACGATTGAATGCATGAAGTGTGAAAACCACAGAGCTGATGTAGAGCTTGAATGCACTAGGAAGCTTTCTCCTTGAGCTAGAGTTTCACCACATGAATGGAAGCTCAAAGATGAAAAAAAAGAGATAGAAAGATGAGATTCACTCTTGGATTTGGCTCAAAAATAGCTTTATTTTGGTGTGTAATGGTGCTAAAATATCCCTCACAATCAAGCATAAATACCCTCTCAAATTCGCACAAACCCTAATAAAACAACCCTGAAAATCACAGCCCAATGGATATAGACGGGTAGAAAATCCTGGTCATTAGATGTATGGTGTACTTTTCCTAGATGGCTGATTAACTGTTTAAATGTTTGAGAACAGAACGTCAGATGACTGATAGTAGAGTTGGACTGAATTAAAATGGTGTCCAATCTACCAGCAACCAGGGTTCTGAAGAAGGATTATCAGATGACTGAGTGATTACTCTTACATCTGATCATCCGTCATTAGACAGGTAAGAAAATGCGGGTAAGAAAATAGAGAGCACATGAAAATAACAACCATTTTATAGATGTCTGGAGTTCACCGGTCAGAAATCTGAGCCACTGTTCAAATGATTGGCCAATGAGCTTCAGACTGCTGACAAATGACTGTGTCTGACAACATAAAATCTGACACGCTAGACATCTGTTACGCCTATACCATGCGTCTGATCCTGCTCCAAAAGCACTAAATAGAGTGATTTTGTCAAGGGATCAGATGGAATGGGTTCTAGACAAATTCTAAGGTACCCTTAAATTGAAATGATGCATATGAGTGTGTATGTGTGCCTCTATTCTAGGCTTAACACATATGCTATAAAGAAAAGCAAAATACATGATGGAACAATAAAATTACACTTGAATGACATTGTCTTCATGCAAATCTTTTGCTCTATAGCTTTGAATCCATCAATCATCCTATCTCTTAATGCCTTGTCTCCTCATCAAGATAATCTATAATAAATCTGAGATTAAAACATGTAGAGTCATTAGCAACTACATAATGTAGTCATCATCATCAAAGAAATATTGGGCTTGATAGCTAATATCCAATAATCTCTTTCCTTTAGATGATGGCACCCATTATGTGAAAATAATAAAAGTAACCATTAAATACATTCTAATGGACCCCCTACTTATATGCTGACCAATTGTAATGCTAAAAAGACAAACATGCATATAAATGGCATATGTAAACACAATGCTAAATGAAATACCAATTGTAATACAACCCCCCCAAATGGGCCGGTGATAGGCAGGCTGATCGCTAAGCCCAAAAACGCGCTAGGCTCTCGCCCAACGGGGCCTAGGGCATGATGGGGTGTAGCGGCCCAAGACTGCCATCCGATAGACGGTTGACCCCACTCGATGGGAGAAACCGCTCCACATATCGTGTCCGCTTTGATCACCATTGAAGCCGCCATTACATTCTCCTTGATCGCCATTCAAGGGACAATAATTGCAGGCGGGCATAGAGTGAGGAATGATAAACGCCATGAAGACGTTGACATGCGGGACTCCTATAAGAGACCCTAAAAACAAAACACAAAGGACCGAATTCTGGATACTTGATACCCAGGTATACTGAATCATCTCAGACCTTCTTCCACATCATATTTCTCCTCCGAAGCTCGGCCGAGAACTCGCGCTTGGTCACTCCGCGTGCCAAGCTCGGTTCCATCGAAGCACCTCTCAACTAAGATATGACTTAGGTATCAGAGGGGACTTGGTTGGAACCAAGGTCTAACCCCCTTGACGAGCTCTTCGTTTTTTAGATCTGAAGAGACGTCACATAGCCAAATCTTCCCTTCGACGTACCATCGCTCAGATCCTAACGTCCTCATGCCATTGCCCGTTCGACCAAGCGATCACAGATGCTGTCAACCTGTCGAAGATACTCTTCAGTGCATTGTCGCTCGGACTCGTGCCTTCTCGCTCAAGCAAACGGTCGACCGACAGACCCTAAAAGCCATCCCCGTCTCTCAAATATCCTGAAGACACTCGGACCGTCGTCCTTCCAATCAGCAGGGAGAAAACACCCCGAAACATCTGGCACCATCTGTGAGAACGATATCATTACCCACATCATCCATAACAACCGACATGGACCTTCACAACAACAGGGGCCCCGCATGCCACCCATCCACTAGGAGGGCGTGTATGTGTCACCTGAGGCTGGACACAGCCACTCTACTGAAGAAACCATCTACATGTTACCTAGATGACGGGAACGTCCCGGTCTAAACCCAGGTTCAAACGGCATCCAAAACAGATGCCAAATGCACAATATAGAGCCAAAACAAGGAAACTGGGCTCTTTTGGGCATTGTGGGTCTGGCGGGAGCCCGCTAGGCGGACACCTGATCTGCCTAGAAGGAAAGCACCTGCAAGGCGGGCTCACACCCGCAAGGCGGGCCCATGCCCGCACCCGCTGGCATCGAGCAAGGCCCAACCACCCAATGCAGACGCGTGCTCAGCATGCACCTGTGGGGTGCATTCTGAGCATGCACCGAGATAGGCGTGCATGCAAGGAGGTGGGGTCTCTCGATGGGCCCCACTATTAGGATTTTTTTGAAACCTAGTTCAGTATTCTCCTTTGGCGGCTAGTCTATGCGTAAAGAAATGTTTTGGGCTCACTTTGGAGCTCTATTTTAGGGGTCCAACGAAGTTGGATTGGAGTGCCGTTTCTTCCTACGCGTTCACCATTCAACCCTCTTCGCAATGATGTATGACATCGGTCTTGGAGATCAATGGTGCGAGGGATTTTATTTACAAATATTTCCTTCGTGAAATGCAAGTTGTGTGTTAAGAAAACTCTCCAAACGCATTTAGTCACATATCTAAAATGGAGAGAAGGGGAGGGGTCAGCAGCCTATATAAATAGGGGAGAATCATCCCAAGCTCCAGATCTGAGTAGATCCATTAAACGTGAGCAAGCCCGGATTTGAGCTTAAAGAAAATATTCACACTTTCTCCCTAAATTCTTCCTTAATCCTGATTGGGCTCTAGCAAAGCTACGAAGGAGTTCGGATCGGATCTGAAGTCTTGACAGATGATCCACTTAAGGTAAAACTTTCTTTGACATGTGGTTGGCTCGACGACAAGGGTGTTGCTTGCCTCGGGACACGGTGCCATTCGGGAAGCAGTTTGACTCGGGACGAGGTGCGGCTCGGGTGAAGCGGCGCTGGGCAAAAGAAATGTTGCTGAAAACGACGCTTCGTATTCTGCAGAAATGAAGTGAAATGTATGTAGTTTATTAAATCATGCATTTATAATTGTAACTATTAGATAGATATATCTTTAGGGGTTGTTCGGACCTAACCCTGGGATAGAAGAGATCTGGGCTAGGGTTTGTTCTATTTAGGGCTTGATTTAAAATTGTTTTAAATCTGTTTTTCTGCTGCTCGTTTGATCTCGTCGTCCGTCCTACTTAGGCTGGACATCGATTTTATTGCCCTAAGGACCTAGAAAACCCAAAAGTGTTATCAGAGGAAGGTTTACTTGATCTACAATTTTTGCAATTATAAAGTGTATATGATACAACATGTTTCTTCATCAGATGGGGGTTTTAATTAAACTAGGAAACTGTAATTTCGTGTGAATTTTTATTTTCGAAAATTTGGGTTTTGAAAGTAAGATCTAATTTTAAAAATTTCTTGTGATACTTTTTGAAAATTTAAATCTTGATAATTATATGGTAATTATTGTTGTAACTTTATTATGAGATAATTTTAGAAGCAAGTGTTAATGCCAAAATTTTATGTGATAAAATTTTTGTACCTTTAATGGTTATATAATATTTCTTGTTAATTATGGAATAATACAAGAAGAACTATTAAGTTAGCATTAAAAGCTTTCTGAAAATTATAAGATAATTTTTGATGGACATGCTATGATTTAAACTTTAATTTTAAATGCCAAATACATGATTAGGATAGCACCCTAAAAATCCTTATAGTTGATAAGGACATTAATAAAAGTTATTAACCAATCCTAATAACTTCGAATTTTAGGATTCAACTAGTTAGTAGGATTAACTAGTGTTAATGAAGCCATTTCTAGTCAATGGCACACATATGAATAATTAGTTTCCTTCAATGGACTATGATCCGGTCTAGTGTTTTTTGACTAGTGTTGTGGATCACCCTAGCTCTACTAGGGATAGTGATCCTGGTCTAGCCAAATTCATGTCCGTGTTTCACTGGACCGCAAGGATGCAAATTATAATTATGTGAAACCGTCGATTACATCTAGTCAATTACGTTAAAAATCTTCTTCAAGGTTTGCCGTAGCCCTCCTTATTTTTGGATTAAGGCACTAAAAGACGCATGTCATGGTTGTTGAGTCTCTTCAAACTATGACATGGTCTCTTTTAGAAACCGACTCCATCATACATGAGCTGTAGTCTGGTAATAACCCAAACAGTTGTGTCGCGTCTTCTCGAGTATTGGTGTAAGTTAATATTAGACAAGAAAACATGGGTTCGACCAGACTAGTCATTATGGTTTGTTGAGTCTTCTCAAGATCATAAGTGATTAGGGGAAAAAACAAATAGGGAGTCACATGTGATGTGATTTATAATAAGTTTATCTACCAACTGCAGAGTCGATCAACTTGTTGAGTCTCCTCAAGGTTGTGAAGCGCAGTGTGGTTGGGTCCCTCTCCCATTAAATAACTATATTCGTTCATCTATATGGCTAAAGATGATCGCAAAAATAGTGGGAGGATATAGTTGAATAAAAACCATTTTATTTATATTTAAAAATCCTGAACATATGCTAAACTAGGGTAATTCTATGTTTTACCAAAGTGGAATCAAAATCGTAATATCCTTAAAAGAAATAAATCAACTAGACAAAATGATTAGTTAAGGAATATTTGCTAAACCAAACTATATTCTCACTGATATTAAAGTGACCTTACTAGCACTGAGTTCAGGACAATGATTTCCTTAAGCTCTAAAGTCTAACACAATAAAAGCACGCTACTTAACACTTGCCTCTATGAGCAGTGGCAGCTTGAACATACTGATGTTTAAACCATGTTTCTCCATACAACTTGTTGAGTCTTTTCAAGGTTGTTTGGAAAACAGTTTTAATCCTCAAGGTTCGAAACTTCGATCAAACTGTTTGACTTGAAGATGAGTGTAAGAGCGATGCAAGACCATGTATCCAAATTAGACTTTGAGACGAACAACTTGTTGAGTTTCCTCAAGGTTGTAAAGCTCAAGTGGTTGGATGCATATGATGCTTGCACAACTAATATTTGTGTTAGGACATAAAATGTCTAAATGTGATTTAGAAAGAAGAAGGAACTAAGGATAATTCAGTGAGACAAAATGTTTGGTATATCATGGAAAAAAGGCATAGTAGGAGGACCTAAAAATGGGACATGTTTGATGTCTAAAATTTCAGAATGATTGTTATACAAAGGAAAATAGTCTCACATATTGGCTAATGAACAATAGTTGTCTTTAGGCCATATGGGACATATATCACACTTGGCGAATGTCGTCACATTACTTTAGAAGAAATGTTTTGATGTGATTATAATGTATAACAATGATGTATTAAGAGTTAATATATGAATGCGCAAGTTGAGTAACAAAATATATCTATGGCAAAAATTGACTAGGCCATATAGGACTTATATCACACTTGGCGAATGTCGTCACATTACTTTAGAAGAAATGTTTTGATGTGATTATAATGTATAACAATGATGTATTAAGAGTTAATATATGAATGCGCAAGTTGAGTAGCAAAATATATCTATGGCAAAAATTGACTAGGCCGTACAAAAGAAAGCAGACATGACAAGTTACATAAAGAGGGGTCACTTGACCTCTCGTATTATGAGTCGAAGGACACTTGTGAGTTTTGTTTTAAAGGTATGATGGTCAAAAACTCCTTCTGTAAGACAGTGGGAGAATGAGTTGGAGAACTCATGGTCTCGTACATACGGATGTATCCAGACCCAAGTCTAAATCAGTCAAGATATGATATGGTTATCTTTTTACGACGCGTGTTCTTGATGAAACACAAGTCTAATAAAATAAAGAACTCAATGACATAAATATTTGATCTGCTTCGATCAAATCGAAGATGTAAATACTTAACTGTATAATTCTTGGCTAATTAAAAGAGAATGAGATTTTCACTCAGGTCAAGTCTCACAACACATTAGTGTTGGAGAGCATGAATCGCACACTATTAGACTTGGTGCGATACATGGTTAGTAACTCTGAGTTACAATCCTATTTCTGGGTTAATCCCCAGATAATAATGTCTAAGTTCTTGATAAGGTTATGTTAGAACCTTATTACTGTAAGATTCCTCAAATTAATCATTAGGAAGTTACATGATTACTCGAGCATCGTGAGAGGAAGAAGTCGAGTAAAACATCATAGTTGATGATGGCCTAGTAAACTTCCAAGCATCCATTCGGAGTAGTGACTCTGATTAATTGTTTGATGTGATTCGAAAAAGTTCCTTGCACGTAAATACGGTATGGACCTTAGAAGACGTGTCCAAAGGAAGTGTTCTCTTTGGCTGCAAGTGAATTTTCAAGACAGAAGATTAGTGCAGAAGGAAACTAATGAAGTACAACTTATGTTGGTTGAGAATGGTTATCATCCAAACTCCTCTAAACTGATTATGATGAAACTTTCACGACAGCAGATGTGTACAGATCAATTTGGATTAGACTCGATGTCAATGCTCATGATGACCATGAATACTGGAATATGTATATTTTCTAAATATGATTTAGAACAACAATTTATAGAGTTTTCAAGGTCAGTGGGAGCGAATAAAAGGCATGCGACGCATCAAGGAGTCGGAACATATGTTTTGACAAAGTGGTCAAAGAGTTTGACATTTTTTGAGAAATAATTATGAACCGTGCAGATGACTAGTGACTATTTTGGATTATTCTCGTAGAAGACAATAAGCTGGATGAGATCCAGGCAAGACAAATTTTATGGATTCCAAGAGACCGAAGAAATGATTGGGATGAGATTCAAATCTGTGATTTAGTAGAAACATAGAACCCATTAAGTCTATTCTGAAGACGGTTTAGCAGATCCACTCATGAAGGCTCTACCACATGAAGTCTAGAGTGACTTATGTGTAAATATGGTATGAGATACTGGGATAAATGGGCCTGAGTGCAAGTGGCAGATTTTGAGAGATGGGTATGCCCTCGAGGCTATTCATTCGTGTATATGTTTACAAACATCTTGTACGAAATAACTGTAAGCTGTTTGGTAAGAATTTACCTAAGTTAATAATAATGAAGTCATAAAAGTACAGTCTTGCGACTTAATGCAAGGTCAAACATGTATCAAGATGGAGATATTGATCATGGAGAAGTGCTTAACTGTTAGTAGCATAAGTCTAGAAACGTTCATGGTCCCAGATGTTTCGCGAAATGGATATCAACACATCGGATAGACCATTGTGTCTTAGTCTTCACCATAGAGTGGTGAAGATGATCGCATGGTTGTTCGAATTGACGAAGTCAAAGACTAGAAACATGTGCTCATTGGAGAATGAGTTCACTGAATGACCCAACGAGAGTTATAATATGGTTAATATTGACCAATCTATCAATGATAACCCTTAGTGAAGATAGGTAAGTTGGTCGTTTGACTTGAGGTTAGTGTACGAACCTGTGTGTGAACAGTGTCGCTTAAATCACAGATTTAGCCTTGAGAAAGACACATTGAATGGCCTTTGGTTAGGTGACACTTGAAACGTGCGAGGAGAGTAATGACCAAGATTCGTCTCTCACGTCAATAGGGAATTAGTGTCGTAGTGTTAGTTCAATCTTTAGTGAAAACTCTGGCCAGAGTATGTTGGAAGAAGTCCAACATTATTTGACTAAAGATCGATGGAGACTAACCAAGTTCAAGTTAGTAGGGTTGATAGTTGACCATACCCTAGGCTTGACTAAGCGGCATAGTTTTGACAAAGAGACTAAAACTGTGGTATTCATCACGGACATAGTCAGGGTTGTCCCGAAAATACTCATGTATATGAGTTAACCACATAATTATGATATCGAAACACGACCGGTACCTGCTGCTCGTGGTCAATGCAGTCTGGGGTTTCAAGCCCCACATGTAGTAGGGTCAGGCTATAGGGTCGCATACAGAGTGAGACATTTGTCAAGTAATAGGTAGAAGTTAGGGAGAAAATGCATTTGATGTAAGAGACAAAAAACTGAAAAGAGTTTGCAAATAGCTTCTTGGATTCGGGATAAATGATCCTGAGTGCAAGTTGATAGATGTTGAGGGATGTATGCTGTCAGTTCATTTGTATTTGATGCAAATGGATTTTAATATTAGATGTTGGAATTTTGCATATGATTCAAAGGGCATTAAATGTGTCTTAAAACGCTTACGACCATATTTAATATAATAAACACAAGTAAAAGGTTATCTGGATGACAGGATGGTTCAAACGACGTCCAAAACAGACGCCAAACACACAAGATAGAGCCAAAACAAGGAAAATGGGACCTTTTGGGCATTGCGGGTCGGACGCCTGCTAGGAGGACACACGACCCGCCTAGAAGGCAAGAACCCACAAGGTGGGCCCACGCCTGCAAGTCGGGTAGGTGCCCGGCTGGCAGCGGGTGGGGCCTGCCTGCCTGCTGCAGGCATGTGCTGAGCATGCGCCGAGCTGGGCACACGCGCAGGGAGGTGGGCCCCCCTTGTTGGGCCACACTTTTAGGGGTTTTAACCCTAGTTCAGTTTTCTCCTTTGTCGACCGGTCTGTATGTAAAGAAATGTTCTGGGCTCACTTTGGAGGTCCGTTTGAGGAGTCAAATGAAATTGGATTGGAGTGTTGTTTCTTCCTACGCGTTCACCATTCAACCCACTTCGCAACGATATGTGACATCGCTCTTGAGATCAATGGTGAGAAGGATCTAACTAACCAAACATTGCCTTTGTGAAATGCATGTTGTGTGTTAAGAAAACTTTCCAAACACATTTAGTCCCACATCGAAAAAGGATAGAAGGGGAGTGGTCAGCCGCCTCCAGATCTGAGTAGCTTCATTAAACGTGAGCAAGCCCAGATCTGAGCATGAAAATATTCCCTCTTTCTCCCTAAATTTTTCGTTGATCCTGATCGGGCTCTAGGAAAGCTACGAATGAGTTTGGATCGGATCCAAAGTCTTGATGGAGGATCCACTCAAGGTGAAACTTTCTTCGGCGCATTGTTGGCTCGGTGACACGGGTGTTGCTTACTTCAGGACGCAGTGCGGTTTGGTAAGCGGTTCGACCCAGGACGAGGTGCAGCTCAGGACGCGGTTTGGCTTGGGAGAAGCGTCACGGGGCCAACGAAATGTTACTGAAAATGACACTTCGTATTCTGCAGAAATGAAGTGAAAGGTATATAGTTTATTAATTCATGCGTTTATAATTGCAACTGTCCGATAGATCTATCTTTAGGGGTTGGTCAGACCCAGCCCTGGTATAGTAGAGATCTGTGCTAGGGTTTGTTCTCTTTAAGGCTTGATTTAAAATTATTTTAAATCTGTGTTTTCGCTGCTCGTTTGATATCGTCTTCCATCCGACTTGGTCCGAACGTTGATTTTATTGCCCTAAGGACCTACAAAACCCCAAAAAACCACAGAGTAGATGTAGAGCTTGAATACACTTGGAAGCCTTCTCTTGAGCAAGAGTTTCACCACATGAATGGAAGCTCAAAGATGGAGAAAAGAACGAGATAGAAAATGATATTCACTCTTCTATTTGGCTCACAAAATAGCTTTCTTCCTGTGTGTAAGGCGCCAAAATCTCCCTCATAACTGAGCTTAAATACCCTCTCAAATCTACACAAAACCAAATAAAACAACCCTGAAAATCACAGCCCAATGGCTATAGACGGGCAGAAAATCATAGTCATTAGACGTTTGGACACTTCGTATTCTGCAGAAATGAAGTTAAAGGTATATAGTTTATTAATTCATGCGTTTATAATTGCAACTGTCCGATAGATCTATCTTTAGGGGTTGGTTGGACCCAGCCCTGGTATAGTAGAGATCTGTGCGAGGGTTTGTTCTCTTTAAGGCTTGATTTAAAATTGTTTTAAATCTGTGTTTTCGCTACTCGTTTGATATCGTCGTCCATCCGACTTGGTCCGAACGTTGATTTTATTGCCCTAAGGACATACAAAACCCAAAAAAACCACAGAGTAGATGTAGAGCTTGAATACACTTGGAAGCCTTCTCTTGAGCAAGAGTTTCACCACATGAATGGAAGCTCAAAGATGGAGAAAAGAACGAGATAGAAAAATGATATTCACTCTTCTATTTGGCTCACAAATAGCTTTCTTTCTGTGTGTAAGGTGCCAAAATCTCCCTTATAACTGAGCTTAAATACCCTCTCAAATCTACACAAAACCAAATAAAACAACCCTGAAAATGACAGCCCAATGGCTATAGACGGGCAGAAAATCCTAGTCATTAGACTTTTGGTGTAGCGTTCCCAAATGGCTGATCAATTGTTTAGATGTCTGATAACATACCGTCAGACGACTGACAGTAGAGTTGGACTGAATTAAAATGGTGACCAATCTCCCAGCAACTAGACGTCTGAAGAAGGATTATAAGACGACTGAGTGACTATTCATACATCTGATCATCCTTCATTAGACAGTTGAGAAAATGTGAGTGAGAAAATAGAGAGCATAGGAAAAAGAACACCCACTTTACAGATGTGTGGAGTTCACCGGTCAGAAGGCTGAGCCACTGTTCAGATGTTAGGCCAATGAGCTTCAGACTGCTGACAAATGGCGTTGTCTAAAAACATAAAATCTGAAACGCTAGATGTCTGTTACACCTATACAATGCATTTTATTTGCTAAAAAAGCACTATGTCGAGTGTTTTGGTCGATGGATCAGATGGGATGAGGTTTAGACAAATTCTAAGATGCCCTAAAATGGAAATGATGCATATGTGAGAGAGAGAGTGCATCTATTCAAGGCTTAACACATATGCTATAAAGAAAAGAAAAAGACATGACGAAAATATATAATTACACCTGAATAACATTGTCTTCATGTAAAGCTTTTGCTCCATAACTTTGAATCCATCAATCATCCCGTCACCTAATGCCTTCTCTCCTCATCAAGATAATCTATAATAAAGCTGAGAATAAAACATGTAGAGTCATTAGCAACTATATAATGTAATGATCAACATCAAAGCAATATTGGTCTTAATAGCTAGTATCCAATAATCTCTCCGTTTTTCATGATGACACCCATTATGTGAAAATAATAAAAGTAAGCATTAAATACATAATAATGGATCCCGCCTACTTATACACATACCAATTGTAGTGATAAAAAGAAAAACATGCATATAAGTGGAATGTGTAAGCACTATGATAAATGAAATACCAATTGCATATTGCACATACAAGCATACATGCACACATTTTCACATAAACCAAATGTCTCTCACCGTTGTCATTGTATAAAAGGTGGACATGAATATTGTGGGATCTTGTGGATGACAGACAACCCTAGAAGGGGGTTGAATAGGGTTGTGAGTAAAGTAATAAAATTATTCGCGTAATTAAAAACCTTCTATTCGTTGCATAAGTCTCCCAGTAATCAACACAATTTTATAAGCGTGTAATAAAATAATTGAGATGAGCTCAACAGAAATAAGGATTACAACCAGTGAATATAGATATGAGAGACAAACAGAGCATTAGCCAAACACCATGATTTTACCTGGTTCGGTCCAACCTTGGCCTACTCCAGCAACCGATCCACTAGTTCTCAAACCTGAGGGCAACCTTGCCTCAACTCAACGAAGAGAACATGCACAGACACCTAGCTCCACTTGCTAGGAATTTCAAATCACCTAGTTTTCAACTCAACTAGGAATTTCCAAAACAAATACAACACTTCCCATACACAAGGGAGTACAACTTATGATGCTTTCTTCAATGGCTTTACAAACATTTTGTAGAAAGATTATAACACCCTTGATTCCTATAGCCAATATATATGAAGCTTGTGAATATTGTGGCTATAAAAAACAAATCTTTTGATCAAGAAAAATAATTAAAATAACCAAATGTAGATAATAAAACCTTGAAAATTGAATCTCCAAAAAAGTGTTTGAGCCTTAGAGATCAAGAATCAAGCTTGAACAAGGCCACAAAACATTATAAAAATATCAAAGAATTTTGCATATCGAAATTCAAAATAATGGCAAAGAAGAGTTTTTGAAAATGAGAGATTTTGAGAATTTTTGCTTGAAAATACTAGACAATTGCTTTATAATTGATATAATTAATTTTTGAAATCACTAGTATTTATATATATGAAATTTTTTTCAAAACGTGCTCAAAAAAGTCTCCTCCAACGTCTAATACCATCTAGAAAACAGAAATTTCGCTTTCCTTAAAAACTGAATCTTGATCCAGATGGTCGGATATCTATTTTGGATAGTCAGCTATATTTGTTCAAATAGTCAGCTATCCAAGTGATAACCGACTACTATAGAAGATATTAAGTTTTAGGCAATTTCTCAAAGAAGATAGTCGGCTATCTGAATTGGATAGTCGGCTATTTTCAGATACATGATTTTTTTGATGAAAATACATTGAATATATTTAATAAAAATCATATACTAATATAACATATTTAAATACATTTTAATAGTATTTTTCAATTATTTTGTGAGCGTGTAACTTCATGATATTGCTTAAACATTCTAAGTTATTTAACTTATAACATATACACCTCTTGAGCACTTTAATCTTGTTCTCTTGACTTGGGCCATCGAGTCTTGATCTTGAGTCTTTGATTAAGTCATCACTTGGTCCATGATTGACTCCAAGGTTGACTTCTCGATCATGGCTTCAAAGTTGTTTATTTTGAGCTTTTCCTTATACTAGTTCTTTATAGATATAAGTTATCATCATTTCCTATACACCCTTGAAGTAAATTGTTAGTACCCATATCACTTGTTGACATCATCAAAACTCCACTTGGGTGGCCTCAATATCACAACACTCTCCCCCTTATTGATGATGACAATAAATGATATAAAATTATTAAATAATATGACGACTAAAAATAACTTATGCTCCCCTGCAGAGATGCATGATTATCATGGAGAAGTTACTCCCCCTGCATCAAGGCTGGTTAGAAATAAGCACAAATATGCATAATTTCATATTATATTCCGTTTCAAGTGTGGTTAACTAAACAATGCCAATTTGGAATTGTAAATCACACCTTAGATGGGGGTGAATATGGTGTAGGCACGTATTAAAAATTCAAGCATGAAAATAACCAACCCATATCACATATTAATGCAAGCAATTATTTTTCAACAGAGTGGCTCCCAACCTTGGCTCCCTGCCACTACTCTGACACAAATTCTTTGAGGATTTTGCCCTCTTTTATAGCCGAAAAGAGAAAAACAAACCCGATCAGAGATCCGGGTAGTGATCACACCGTAAAAGATATCGTTCACAAACTTAAGCACAAAAATAAATCCTAGGTGAAGCTATTCTCCAATACAATCTTACAACAAAACAAAAACTAAAAGAAGTCACCTTGGTGTAGATCGTCCCTTAACGAACATGTAAGAGCAAACCGTGCTTGATTCCGACGAGTGTAGAAAAAGATGTCGCCTTTTCAGATTCACGTCTACAGATCTCCTTTCTTCGTCTTCCTCAAACACTTGAAGCTTGAATTGATGGAAAGCTTTGATCAACTAGTAAGGATGTAGATCTCTGGAATTTTTTGTTAGATGCTTCAAGTAAAGTTTCTCCAATGGATGGCTCTCTCTCTCTCTTTATATGGGATGAGGAGTTTTCTTCAAATTAGAACTCTTGATTTTCTAATCTTCCTTCAAATCTTCCATCTAATTTTCATCAATTTGATAGACCTCAATAATTTGAAAACTCCTCTTTGGGTAGGTCTTCAAATTGTTTAGAAACTCCTCGAAATTGATTGAAGTCAAACCTATGCGTCTGACTAGTCAGACTGGTCATATTAGGGTTCACCAGGGATTCTGTAGCTTGGCACGGCCGTGTTGTTTGAACTCTAGCCTTCATGTAGATTTTGCAAATCTGACACGGTGGTGTACTAATTCTGCAAAGCCATGTGGCTGCATGTAGAAAATTTTACAAGTTAATGTTTTATTTTTTGCTCGGCCGTTAGCTCTAGCTCGACCGTGTTGCACTCTGCAGGACATCATTCAAGTTATTGTTTTATTTTTGACACGACTGTATTAGATCTACCACGGCCGTGTTGTAGTCTGCAAGAAATATTTCAAGTTACTGTTTATTTTTTGACACGGTCGTGGAAGAAGGAGTTCGACGGATCCTCAAGTTCGTGGAAGAAGGAGTTCGACAGACAACGCTGAAAAGTGCATAACTTTCCCTAAAGAGCTCGGATCGACGAAACATTTACGTCAAGACGATCACAACTCAGTGCTCTATAATACGATGATATTATTTTTGATTTTACTCTCTGTAGTATATCAGTGATATTTATTTTAGCATGAGTTGTATTCTGAATATCTTCATTCAGGAGCTATCATTGGGCACAAAACTTTTCGGTTTATTATTGTCCGCTTTGATCATCATTTGCAAGCATGATCAAAGTTTTCCTTTTGGTTATAAAAAAGGAGAAATTTTCAGGGATTTGGGGTTGGAGTAGAGACGTGGAGCCACTCCATTAAAATTATTTACTTGCATATCTTTCATTTGTGATTTCGTGCTATGTAATATTTCGTAGTGTGTTAAATTTTTAATTTGTGCCATACACCATATTCACTCCCCTTTATGGTGTTTTTAAAACTCAGCCATACACCATATTTCGTGCTTTTTGCAGGACCTGCATGGGCCACCACTAAAACCTGTCACGCCCCGCTTCCCAAACTTACGGAGGCGAAGCGTGACTAAGGCCCGCTTGGGCCGGAGCTGTGAAGCTCGGACCCAATAAGCGTATGTAGGGGTACCATTTAAAAATTTTCAGGTTCTTGCATTTATAAAATTCGGAACAACAGAAGGTACAGAAAGAATTGCATTCATTAATATAAGGAGATAATATCCAGCGAGTACAAGAGTCTAAAAAGAGAGGCATAAGCATGGCAACAAACTATCAAAAGAGAGTAAACTAAAAGTGGTAACCTCTGAAAGGCAGCGACGGTAAAGACCTCTAGGTCTGGTCCTCATCAGGAACGTACTCTGGGTCATCGTCCTCTGGCTCCACGTACTCAGGTATGTCCGACTCGTCCACGTACTTTGGCTCAACTCCTGATGTACAGCTCCAAGAGAAAAGGAACTGTACGTCAGGTAAAGTCTACAAGGAGGGTTAGAATTTACTGCAAGTGTACTGAAATTTAAAGCAACGTTTTACTGGTTGATTTAACATGCTGAGTTTATACATGGCAATTATAGAAAGTAAACGGAACAGGGAAATTAAACGCGTCAAGCCGTAGTCGTAGCGTGTGCTACCGACTACGAGACTAACCTAAGAGGGACGAGAGAAGACAAGACAAGATAGGACAAGACACGTGTGACTCGAAGTGTTCACGCCTTACGGTTCGAGGGGGATTAGACCCTCTCCCCATGTGCACGCTCAACCCTACCCCAACCCAAGTGCTCAAGACAAGAAGGTACAGGGATCACTCTCGATAGAAGAGCATCCGAAACGCCCGGAGGCTTTTTGTGTAACAGGGATCACTCTCGTGTGGAGAGCATCCGAAAGGCCCGGAGGCTTTTTGTGTAACATGGATCACTCTCGCATGGAGAGAATCCGAAATATCCGGAGGCTTTTTATTTAACAGGGATCACTCTCGCATGGAGAGCATCCGAAATGCCCGGAGGCTTTTTGTGTAACAGGGATCACTCTCGCGTGGAGAGCATCCGAAATGCCTGGAGGCTTTTTTGTGTAACAGGGATCACTCTCGTGTGGAGAGCATCCGAAATGCCCGGAGGCTTTTTTGTGTAACAGGGACATGACATGACACGCAAGGAATTGTTTATCTAGGGGGTCCACACGCAGCACACACAGTAAAAATTCTAAGATGTCAATTGTTGTTGTTGCGCTTAGACTTCGTCGTCAAGTCTAAGCCGTCAAGGGGGTCCTGGACGCTATCATTTCACGTCCGGTTCTCTTTGTTCACGTTTAACAATTCTAAGAGTATATGGCCTAGACATGGCCGAAAGTACAAGTGAGTACACTTGCCTGCGGTGGCGAGTGTGTCGTCTATCCGGTGCGTCCCGTCAAAGCGTCGCGTCGGTGGTAGTCCGTCTGAAATAGGGTCATGGTGACATCAGATCATATTTTTTATCAAACCTATTATGTTTTGTTTCTAAATTTGGCAGGACTAACCTATGAGTTAAAAAGTCACGTTTTGGTGTTTTGTTCAGTCTAGATCGACGTTTTCCCTAAGTGCACAGAAAATTTAGTTCGTTCGTCGATCTTTCGTACTGTGGACAACGTTTTAAAGATGCAGAAAATAACTTTAGCTTACGTTGCAAAATTTTAGATTAGGTTTCACATTTTGCTATGTGTAGGTTCTTACTACACGTGAGGGGACTAACCTGGTATAATGATCGCGCGTGGATCCGACGTCAGGTCTGGAAACGGTAGCAGATCGCGTCGCGACCCCAATTCCCGGAACGTCTTATCACTGGTCTTTAGTGTTCACGTGGTCGAACGAAATGCGTGACTGTCTCTGCGTCATTAGATTCACGATGTCAACTTAAAGAATTTAACTAACTATATTACTACTAAATTCTATCTCATGTTAATATAGTTAAAAATAGCTATACTTAACATCTTACCCATTTTAGCACCAACATCATGTGACAGCCTATAGGTACATGTTTTACTATTAACCATAGGGGACAGAGTCCTTTAATATCCCAATTCATTACACATGCTAACCTTATTAATAACCTTATGATTTTATTGCTAGCATATGGTACTGATCATGGGGTATGGGTACTGATCATGAAATCCTAACTTTGCTTATAAAGAACCCACCAACTTATCTCCTCTGTCTACCTCTTCATATAGTTGCAATTCATTTGTTTTTATAACTCGTTCCAGGGTGTTGTCCACATGAGCCAGGCTACCTAATATACATTCTACCAAAACATGATGCTATAATCATATAGGAAAATTAATATCAAAACTTACTTGCTTTTATAGTGTACTCAGTGCGTGCACGCAGGTTGGAGGCGGCGAAGCGTCGAGGACTTGGTGGCGGGTGGTTGCGAGAGGCGTAGTCAGAGGCGAGGTTTTTTCCGGTTGCTCGGGATGCTGGGTTTGTTCGCCGGAGGTCGGAGCGAGGCTATCGTACGGCTTGGCTGCGGAGTGCGGACTAACAGGGGGAGTAAGTAATTGGGAGTCGGATCAGAGGGGGACTATGTGGGGAGGAGATGCGTCGGCTTCTGGAGTCGAGGGGGGTGTTGGGTCGGAGGAGACGGCGGTAGGCGCTATAGGGTTTGGGACTTCATGGAGATGAACGGAGGCGGCGGCTAAGTCGGAGGGAAGTTCGAAATGGTGGTCGGAGGTGAAGGTTGCGGTTCAGAGATGGAAGATGTCTAGTTGTGGGGTATTTCAGGCGGGTCGGGGTCTGTGCATGGCTGCTCGGAGTCGGGGGAAAGGCAGGCGGAGTAGCGGCGTCGGAGATATGGTTGAGGGTGCGGCCTGTATGGTGTCTGTCGGCGGGTGAAGGGGGAGAGAGGGATGGGCGGAGATGTTGCGCGCGTGCGTGGAGGGCTGAGCAAAAGTTGCGAATGAAAAGTGAAAGGAACTCGTTTTTGAGTAGAGTAGGGTTTTGAAAAGACCTGGGCTCAAATGAGGGATACGGCTCCTTAGGCCTAAGTTTTCTTTACTTATTAGCTAAGACGAGAGAGAGATTGAGACGTGTGGAAGGGATATGAGGGTTGTTGGCCTGTTAGAGAAAAAATAGGGGAGAGGGAAGATGTGTTCACGTGGGAGGTGTGATATGGAGAGGGGTTGTTAAGATTTGATTTGAAGAACAATATAAAGGATTTGATTTTAAAACAACATAAACATTTGATTTTTTTTTCCACTTACAACAGCATGCGTCTTTTAGTCATTAAGTGAGGAATCATGTTAAAAAAACAATATTTGACTTGTTTTGAAACATACATCACCTAATAAAATAAATAAAAGATTTTTTTATATTAATAAGATATTTGCAATTAGGCCCTCGAAGTCCAAAAAATTACAAAGAGGATGCCGGAGCGATCGCGCCTCCGAGAGGGTGTTGAAAGCGGGGTTCGGTCGCGGATCTGGACTACAAAAAACTGTAATAACAATCGAATGCCAAAAATACGCATACAAGGCAATAACACATGCTAAAATACGTACGGTCAGGAGTGGCCGTTACATTCTACCCACCTTAGAAATGATTCCACCCTCGGAATCACTTATACTAATAATAATAATAATATCTATATACACTTATGCGTACAACTCCCATATCTACACATAATGATCGCTAATCGCATAAATTCCAATATTGTTCCTCAAACAATCCATCATAACCCGTCTCTCCACTGGCTAATGCTACAACAAGAATCACACCATAGCACCTGACTATAGATCCACATTACCGTTCACAATTCCACAATCATCACGTCCCCAATATACCATCCATCACCTTAACACATAAATCTATTCTCCAAAATCAATAAACCAAAAACTACATCTATCATTACCCTTAACATCTAATCTCCTAAGCATACTAAAATCCATCTTCATAACATCTCATTCATCTCAACATGTCGTGTTATCTCCAATGCCTTCTCACCCCAACCTATATCAAATCTTGATGCTTTAAGTGCTCTACCCATTCTCATGATCACCCTAATTCATACTATCCCGTCCTAGCTACTCTTATCTATCACGCGTCCAAGTTTCAGATCGATTAAGTACTCATTTACCTGTGCATAATTTCATTCATCTAGAGTCCTCATTGAGTCTGTTACCCATTGGTATTATAAATAAGTTTTGGGCACCTCATTCTTTTCATCCAAAGAAATCTAATCTAATATCTTTGTTATTCAAAATCAACTAATCACCAATACAACATATCTCATCTCACTCTAAGCCTACCCGCAAACATAACCATACAACAATAATAACTAGTGCTAACAATATCATAGCCATAAAAAAAATAACACTCCCGAGGATGGACAGAAAAGAAAAAAATGTTTAAGGCCAAGGTCATAATTTAAAACATGTGGGAAGAGAACGTATAGTGTTGTGGTATTGGATGAGGGAGGATAAAGGGGTCGTGAACTTGTGTGCTAGTTTCAGAACTTTAAATATTTGATTTAAAAGAAACCAAATAGGTTTTGATACAATCACATGCAGCTAAAAATAAGCTATGCTATAATATGAAAGACCTAGTCTAAGGAATTGCCTGCTATGACGCTATCCATACCTATATGAATACCATCATTCAGACAACTCCATACGTATATCACGGACTACACTGAGTACCACATGACACAAGGGACAATCAATAAGATCCTAAAGATAACACACTCATACAGGTCCACATACTCTACCTATATACATGCACCATGACGATATCACAAACCAAAGGGCCCACTACTAAACTAGAGACGACATAAGCAACTACAAGCACTATTGTCTACATAAAAGAAAGGAAACCGAAACAAAAAGAGAAATGAAACAAGATCAGAAAGAACGAGTTTGGATAAGGCGAGGATAATGAGATAGCTGGTAGGATGGGACTAAGATATTGCTCAAAATAATTAAATAAATGAAAGAAAGTTTACGTGTAAAATACTGTATCATATATATATATATATATATATATATATATATGTATGTATGTATATACTTATAAAAATATGTAAGAATGGTGAGCATGTGGTAAAATTGTACAACTCGAAAAAGGTTAGCCGAAGAAACAGAGAGTCGGGTGAGATAGTGATTGTTTTGCAAATGAAAATAAGTTTATACAAAGATTTTTTTTGAAATATGAGCACAATGAACATAGAACTGATATATATTAAAAATTTAAAGTTATCTTTAGTTTAGAAAATATTCTAAAAGTACGTATGGTAAGTGGTTAAAAATAAATTTTGTAGTTTAGAAAAAGAATAATATATATATTGAATTATCAAAATGATAACAAGGTTTTAAAAAAAAACTTAAATACGAAAGACACCGGTTAGAAATAATTACAAGATAGTAACTTGAAATTACGACCAAGGAGGTTTCAAAATCAGTGAAAGGATTTGAACTCAACCGAAAGTAAGAAATTTAAATATTTAATAAGGGTTTTCAAAGAAGTTAAACTGAGCGAAGAACTTAATAATGAATTTATAAAAATACTTTTAAAGAAAGTAGGATTTGCAATGGAGAGGTTCGAAGAATTATCGATAATTGTCATGAAGCGATCATGTGAATCAGGGAAAGGAATGTGATCGTATGATGAATACGCCTAAGAAATGATTCATGAAAGCTACGATGGAACTCTACGGCCGATAACACAAAAGTGTAATGATCAGGAAGTTGCTAGAAGTCAGGGTTCTAATTATCGGGCCGTCTAAAGAGCAGGAGAACTCAGCACTAAGTCTTTCTAATGAACAAGACTGTAATAGAGAGATATCGGGGAAGGGCACTAAGAGAATCAAGATTATGTTCTATGGGGTCCGAAGTCGATGGACCCAAGCGAACGACTAAAAGAAAGACTTTAGAAATCTAACATGGTCAGAACCGGGTGAGAGGTTACTAAGGTATCCTAAGACAAAGATGACTAAATCTTAACCAATGCGTCTGACTATCAATCCGGGATGTCTACCTAAGTCTTTCTACCATCTAAGACAAGGAAAACCTAATTTAGACTTGTACTAGATATTAAATGAATGCATTACTCTTATTGTTCCGAGCTTTTTGCAAGACCTGCATAGGCCACCACTAAAACCTGTCATGCCCCGCTTCCCAAAACTACGGAGGCGAAGCGTGACTAAGGCCCGCTTGGGCCGGAGCTGTGAAGCTTGGACCCAATAAGCGTCTGTAGGGGTACCATTTAAAAATTTTCAGGTTCTTGCATTTATAAAATTCGGAACAACAGAAGGTACAGAAAGAATTGCATTCATTAATATAAGGAGATAATATCCAGCGAGTACAAGAGTCTAAAAAGAGAGGCCTAAGCATGGCAACAAACTATCGAAAGAGAGTAAACTAAAAGTGGTAACCTCTGAAAGGCAGCGACGGTAAAGACCTCTAGGTCTGGTCCTCATCAGGAACGTATTCCGGGTCATCGTCCTCTGGCTCCACGTACTCCGGTATGTCCGACTCGTCCACGTACTCTGGCTCAACTCCTGATGTACAGCACCAAGAGAAAAGAAACTGTATGTCAGGTAAAGTCTACAAGGAGGGGTAGACTTTACTGCAAGTGTACTGAAATTTAAAGCAACATTTTACTGGTTGATTTAACATGCTGAGGTTATACATGGAAATTATAGAAAGTAAAAGGAACATGGAAAGTAAACGCGTCAAGCAGTAGCCATAGCGTCTGCTACCGACTACGGGACTAACCTAAGAGGGACGAGAGAAGAGAAGACAAGACAAGACAGGACAAGACACGTGTAACTTGAAGGGTTCATGCATTACGGTTCGAGGGGGATCAGACCCTCTCCCCGTGTGCACGCTCAACCCTACCCCAACCCAAGTGCTCAAGACAAGAAGGTACATGGATCACTCTCGCTAGAAGAGTATCCGAAACGCCCGGAGGCTTTTTGTGTAACATGGATCACTTTCGCATGGAGAGCATCCGAAACGCCCGGAGGCTTTTTGTGTAATATGGATCACTCTCGCATGGAGAGCATCCAAAACGTCCGGAGGCTTTTTGTGTAACAGGGATCACTCTCGCAAGGAGAGCATCCGAAACGCCCGGAGGCTTTTTGTGTAACAGGGATCACTCTCGCGTGGAGAGCATCCGAATTTCCCGGTGGATTTTTTTGTGTAACAGGGACACGACATGACATGCAAGGAATTGTTATTCTAGGGGGTCCACACGTAGCACACACAGGAAAAATCCTAAGATGTCAATTGTTGTTGTTGCGCTTAGACTTCGTCGTTAAGTCTAAGCCGTCAAGGGGGTCCTGGACGCTATCATTTCACGTCCGGTTCTATTTGTTCACGTTTAACAATTCTAAGAGTCTATAGCCTTGACACGGCCAAAAGTACAAGTAAGTACACTTGCCTGTGTTGGCGAGTGTGTCGTCTGTCCGGTGCGTCCCGTCAAAGCGTCGCGTCGGTGGTAGTCCGTCTGAAACAGGGTCATGGCGACGTCAGATCATGTTTTTTGTCAAACCTATTACGTTTTGTTTCTAAATTTGGCGGGACTAACCTATCAGTCAAAAAGTCACGTTTTGGTGTTTTGTTCAGTCTAGATCGACGTCCACCCTAAGTGCACAGAAAATTTAGTTCGTTCGTCGATCTTTCCTACTGTGGACAACGTTTTAAAGATACATAAAATAACTTTAGTTCACGTTGAAAAATTTTAGATTAGGTTTCACGTTTTGCTATATGTGGGTTCTTACTACACGTTAGGGGACTAACCTTGTATAACGATCGCGCGTGGATACGACGTCAGGTCTAGAAACGGTAGCAGATCGCGTCGCGACCCCAATTTTCGGAACATCTTGTCATTGGTCTTTAGTGTTCACGTGGTCGAACGGAAAGCGTGACTGTCTCTGCGCCATTAGATTCACGATGTCAACTTAAAGAATTTAACTAACTATATTACTACTAAATTCTATCTCAGGTTAATATAGTTATAAATATCTATACTTAACATCTTACCCATTTTAGCACCATCATCATGTGACAGCCTATTGGTACATGTTTTACAATTAACCATATGGGACAGAGTCCTTTAATATCCCATGCTAACATTATTAATAACCTTATGATTTTATTACTAGCATATGGTACTGATCATGGGGTATGGGTACTGATCATGAAAGCCTAGCTTTGCTTATAAAGAACCCACCAACTTATCTCCTCTGTATACCTCTTCATATAGTTGCAATTCATTTGTTTTTATAACTCGTTCCAGGGTGTTGTCCACATGAGCCATGCTACCTAATATACATTCTACCAAAACATGCTGCTATAATCATATAGGAAAATTAATATCAAAACTTACTTGCTTTTATAGTGTACTCAGTGCGTGCACGCAGGTTGGAGGCGGCGAAGCGTCGAGGACTTGGTGGCTGGTGGTTGCGAGAGGCATAGTCGGAGCCGAGGTGTTTTCCGATGGCTCGGGATGCTGGCTTTGTTCGCTGGAGGTCGGGGCGAGGCTGTCGTGCGGCTTGGCTGCGCAGTGCGGGTTAACAAGGGGAGTAAGTAAGTGGGAGTCAGATCAGAGGGGGACTATGTGGGGAGGAGATGCGCCGGCTTCTGGAGTCGAGGGGGTGTTAGGTCGGAGGAGATGACGGCAGGCGCTGTAGGGTTTGTGCCTTCATGGAGATGAACGGAGGCGGGGGCTAAGTCTGAGGGAAGTTCGGAATGGTGGTCGGAGGTGAAGGTTGCGGTTCAGAGAGGGAAGATGTCTAGTTGTGGGGTATTTCAGGCGGGTCAGGGTCTTTGCATGGCTACTCGGAGTCGGGGGAAAGGCAGGTGGAGTAGGGGCGCCGGAGAGATGGTTGAGGGTGCAGCCTGTATGGTGTCTGTCGGTGGGTGAAGGGGAAGAGAGGGATGGGCGGAGATGTTGCGCGCGTGCGTGGAGGGCTAACCAAAAGTTGCGAGTGAAAAGTGAAAGGAACTCGGTTTTGAGTAGAGTAGGGTTTTGAAAAGACCTGGGCTCAAATGAGGGGTACGGCTCCTCAGGCCTTAGTTTTCTTTACTTATTAGCTTAGACTAGAGAGAGATTGAGACGTGTGGAAGGGATAGGAGGGTTGTTGGCCTGTTAGAGAAAAAATAGGGGAGAGGGAAGATGCGTTCACGTGGGAGGTGTGATATGGAGAGGGGTTGTTAAGATTTGATTTGAAAAACAATATAAAGGATTTGATTTTAAAAAAACATAAACATTTGATTTTTTTTCCCACTTACAACAGCATGCGTCTTTTAGTCATTAAGTGAGGAATCATGTTATAAAACACAATATTTGACTTGTTTTGAAACATACATCACCTAAGAAAATAAATAAAATATATTTTTTATATTAATAAGATATTTGCAATTAGGCCCTCGAAGTCCAAAAAATTACAAAGAGGATGCCGGAACGATCGCGCCTCCGAGAGGGTGTTGAAAGCGGGGTTTGGTCGCGCATCTGGATTACGAAAAACTGTAATAACAATCGAATGCCAAAAATACGCATATAAGGCAATAACACACGCTAAAATACGTACGGTCGGGAGTGGCCGTTACATTCTACCCACCTTAGAATTGATTCCGCCCTCGGAATCACTTATACTAATAATAATAATAATATATATACACTTATGCATACAACTCCCATATCTACACATAATGATCGCTAATCCCATAAATTCCAACATTGTTCCTCAAATAATCCATCATAACCCGTCTCTCCACTGGCAAATGCTACAACTAGAATCACACCATAGCACCTGACTATAGGTCCACATTACCGTTCACAATTCCACAATCATCACGTTCCCAATATACCATCCATCACCTTAACTCATAAATCTATTCTCCAAAATCAATAAACCAAAAACTACATCTATCATTACCCTTAACATCTAATCTCCTAATCATACTAAAATCCATCTTCATAACATCTAATTCATCTCAACATGTCGTGTTATCTCCAATGCCTTCTCACCCCAACCTATATCAAATCTTGATGCTTTAAGTGCTCTACCCATTCTCATGATCACCCTAATTCATACTATCCCGTCCTAGCTACTCTTATCTATCACTCGTCCAAGTTTTAGATCGATTAAGTACTCATTTACCTGTGCATAATTTCATTCATCTAGAGTCCTCATTGAGTCAGTTACCCATTGGTATTATAAATAAGTCTTGGACACCTCATTCTTTTCATCCAAAGAAATCTAATCTAATATCTTTATTATTCAAAATCAACTAATCACCAATACAACATATCTCATCTCACTCTAAGCCTACCCGCAAACATAACCATATAACAATAATAACTAGTACTAACAATATCATAGCCATAAAAAAATAACACTCCCGATGATGGACAGAAAAGAAAAAAATGTTTGAGGCCAAGGTCATAATTTAAAACATGTGGGAAGAGAACGTATAGGGTTGTGGTATTGATGAGGGAGGATAAAGGGGTCGTGAACTTGTGTGCTAGTTTCAAAACTTTAAATATTTGATTTAAAAGAAAACAAATAGGTTTTGATACAATCACATGCAGCTAAAAATAAGGTATGCTATAATATGAAAGACCCAGTCAAAGGAATTGCCTGCTATGACGCTATCCATACCTATATGAATACCATCATTCAGACAACTCTATACGTATATCACGGACTACACTGAGTACCACATGATACAAGGGACAATCAATAAGATCCTAAAGATAACACACCCATACAGGTCCACATACTCTACCTATATACATGCACCATGACGATATCACAAACCAAAGGGCCCACAACTAAACTAGAGACGACATAAGCAACTACATGCACTATTGTCTACATAAAAGAAAGGAAACCGAAACCAAAAGAGAAATGAAACAAGATCGGAAAGAAGGAGTTTGGATAAGGCGAGGATAAGGAGATAGCTGGTATGATGGGACTAAGATATTGCTCAAAATAATTAAATAAATGAAAGAAAGTTTACGTGTTAAATACGGTATCATATATATCTATATATATACTTATAAAAATATGTAAGAACTAGTCATAACCCGTGCCTGCCGGCACGGTTCATTTAAGATTCCCCCTCCGCGCGAAATCTTTGTTCCCTAAAAAATTATTTCCACATTCATTTAAGAACATATTAGCGTAAAAATTATTTAGCTGCACGGGCGTCTTTGGCGCGGAACAATAAATCGGTGTAGGTGCATTCGAAATGGAAGAACAAATTTGGTACGGGTGCCTTCGGTCAAAACAACGCATTCGGTGCGAGCGCATTCGGTGCAGAACAACAAATTCGGCGAGGGCGCCTTCGGTGCAGAACAACAAATTCAGCGCAAAAAAATTCCCAAGCGCCATCAGCGCAGAACAACAAATTCAGCGAAAAAAATTTGGCGCGGACTCCTTTGGCGCAAAAATCTTTGTTCTCCAAAAAATTATTTTCATGGCTAAAATTGCACGGAACACCAAAGTAGCGTTAAAATATGTAGCGGCACAGGCGTCTTCAGTGTGGAACAACAAAGTCAGCGCAGGTGCATTCGACACGGAACAACAAATTCTGCACGGACACCTTCGACGTGAAACAACAAATTAGGTGCGGGCACCTTCGGCGCGGAACAAATTCAACATAGAACAACAAATTTGGCACAGGCACCTTCGACGCGAAACAAATTCGACGTAAAAAATTTTGTGGCCTTCACGCCTTAGGTGCGGGCACCTTCGTCACTGTCCCCAAAAATAATTTCCTCTCGAAAGAATTTTAACGCCCGGGCACGTTCGACGCAGGCGCCTTCGGCACGGCAGAGAGAGAGAGAGAGATCCCCCAAAGGCTTGTGTTAGCTGAGTATTTTTCCACCAAAAGTTTTGTTTTCAAATACAAATTTCAAATTTTTAGGTGTTCAAACCAAATTTCAATTTTCAAACTTTCCCCCCAAGTTTAACCCCAAAACTTATCCTAGTCATCATGCTCCATCACTATGGTGTTATTCAACATTATAGTTTAATCCATTTTAATCATTACTTTTGGTTACATGCGTTGACTGACAATGTCATTTAGTTAATGCACGATAAGTATCATAGATGCTGAACTTGCCAAACATATGCAAGAGTTATTTCGTTGTGCGAAGCATGTAAAGAAACTTCGAAGCATGGATGAAATAGTTCAAATGAATAAGCCATCCTAATATATTTAAATAAATAGTTAAGAAAAACTACAATAGAACATCACTTGTATGCAGCCAAAACATAGCCAGCTTTACTTGCAAAAGAGCATCAAGCACATAAAAGAGCATCAAGCACTTTCCGATATCCTCATATAGTGATCTGTTCAAATCCGAGAATATTTGGCAGACATCATTACAACCATTGGCATGCCCACATTGTAAATGGAGTCCTGATAGCTTATCAATCCATGTGGTGTAACACTCATTGAGCACGTCTTCTTCCGTTAAAGCTGTTGGGTGTATAACCAACGTTGTAGATTAAAATATACTGGATACAAAACAGGAAGAAAAAAACAAGACCAGTATTGTTATATGGTCATTAGCCCACGCTAACGCTAGCGTGAAACTGCATCAAACTTGTTCAAATCCTCAATGCATTTGTATTCAGGCCCTAGTCATTTAAGTACAATGTTTGTTGGTGATATGTTAAGGCAGTATGAATCCAATAGGAGATCATTTCCAATTTCCATTCAAACAGACAACATTTATGGTTTTGCATGCATGAACTCGGCCCAACTATCACAGAATCCAGAAGCCATGTAATGGGAACATTGACTCAAATTTTGCTGGATTTTTCATTTCAATGCATCAAACAATTAACATATACTGTATGCATAAGCATACCCCTTGGGTGTTTTCATTAAAAAGACATGAAATATTTTTTCTCATAACCCACCCTTACACAGATCAAAACCTGACATCAAAATGCACAGAAATTGACTCTACATTGAAGAACTTGTCAGATTACTGAAAAAGGAACTATTCATGGCTTAACCAGAAATATATAAAGATCATGTCCACACGGGATCATGTTTATGTTGGAAGCAACGATATAGGATCTTGGTTTGATGATGACAAACGTGTCAGTATATCTAATGTGTGTGCTCAGTATGTTTCAGGCTTGGCAAAATGATATACTTTCGATATTTGGCGGATTTGCTATTCGTATAGCACATTAGGAAAGATGGAGTGTTTGTGCACAAAGAAGTGTGACTTGGTCAATGAAGAGCAAAATTTGGACTTGGTCCAATATGGGATGAGATGGGGGTGTGATGGGCTTGATCAAATCTTTTAGTAAGATTTACAAATATTTGAATTCTTCCTAATCCCATTAGTATTGCTATAAGGTCAAATAAGAATCCCAAATTGATTGACTCAACCCTATCACTAGCCAATTTCAAAATTCCTAGTTGGTTGTGTCCTCATCCTAGCCAAACTCTATCACATTCAAATTCCCTATCCCTTACCATCTGGCAAACCCTAACACTACATTATAAATATCATTGTGGGGCTACACAATATTTTTGCGGCAATTAAAAAAATATTGAGGTGGGCAACAAAAACTGTGCGGCAAAAACAAAAGCTTCTTCAAAAAAAATAACCCTTGCATCTGAGTTACGGCAGCAAATCAATAACATCTCCAAGAGAGCTATTACGTGTGAAACCCCACAAAGATCAAAACCCTCATCTTGCAGCCTTCATCATCGCCAAGAATCCATCATCATCTTATATGCAGCAACACCTTCGAGCCCTACTAAAGAGCACATCATCTTCAATTTCCAAGGCCATAAACACCAAGAAGGCACCCATCTTCGAGCCCCGTAGAGACTGTTGATGTACCCAAGACATCATCGGAGAATGCCTCGTCGCTGCTGAGAATACACGCCACCATCGGAGATCATAATCGAAGTCGAAGTCCACGCTCGCACCGCCGTCGAAGAGTTGCCTCTGTGAACTCGTGTGCTCGCTGTCGCTGGAGTAGAGGAGCACAGTCGGAGTAGTCGTCGCCCTAGTCGCTGTGTTCGAGGATACTTGCCGTGAAGAGCGCCACCGACGACATGATCTGATCGCCGCCATATCACCGACTTCATCCTACGACGAGAACCAACAAACGCCGCCACAGAAGCTGTCGAAGCCGTTTTTGTGAGCTCGCCATCGCCGTGCACCGACATCATCACTGCAATAGGAGGCTGTCGAAGAGAACGCTGCCGCAGTCGATGAAATCGCCGTCGCCAAGAGATCATCGTCGAGGAGATATATTCAGAGTAGAAGAGTTACGGCCTTCGTTCACGTTGTCGAGGAAGGACAGACGTCGAGAGCACGTTACTGAAGAAAAGCCTGCTGCCGTCATCGAGCTCCCCGCCGTCGCCATCCAAAGTCGAAGTCGCATGCATACCCTAGTTACGAACGGAAAAATCGAAACGAAGATGAAAACATCGTGCTGACATGGCGGGGAGATTTAATTGATTTCCTTTGCACACCGACCGCTCTTATAAAGGATCTGAACGCATTTGCTTTGCGCACCGACGGCATTATTATTAAGGGAATTGCTATGGGCACTGACGGCTGATATAAGGGTTTGAACTGAATCTTCTTTACACATAGACCAATGTGTATTTTGCAATCCAGGAGCCAGATTGAGACACCGTTTGCGTCAGACTGGAGCTGACGACGTGCTGATTGACAGAGACGCCTACACGGACACAAACTGAGCATTTCTAAACCCTTAAACTCCTTTATTTGTGTCTTAGTGTAACGTTCTCTGTAGGGGAAACTTTTACCTATTTTCTGGGACTATTTTGGGGCTTGTCTAGTTGGGACTAGACAAGTGGGACCCAGCTAGTTTGGGACTAGCTGGTAGAAAGCTTTACTAGGATTGATAGTGAGAGGAAACACTGTGTGTGGGGTACTGAGAGTTTGGCGAGTGTAAAGACGTAGAGGGTGCTCTGAGCGTGCTCTAACTTGTGACTTTGTACCTATTTCACTATTCAATCTAGTATTTGCTTTGGGGGGCTGGAGTAGGTCATTGGGACGACCGAACCAGGGTAAATCTGATGTGTACTCTATGTCTGCATTTTAGTTACTCTGGTTGTGCTATAACTGCGTGTGATTATTTGTGGGTTGCACGAATTATTTTTATAAGCCTATTCACCCCCCCTTAGGCTAGGATCCAGATCCAACAAGTGGTATCAGAGCCAGTTTCGTAGATCTAGCCTAGTTTGACCATGGACCACATTGATAGTGCTTTTGCTGAGGGTCAGTCTATTTCCCGACCACCTAGATTTAATGGAGGAGATTATGCTTACTGGAAAAATCGTATGAAAATCTATCTTATTTCTATTGATTATAAAGCTTGGCAAATTGTTGAAAAAGGATATAAATCACCTGTCATCAAAATTTAAAATACTGAGATGCCTAAACCTGATGATAAGTGGGATGATAATGATTGGAAGCTTTATTCTTTAAATGCTAAAGCTATGAATGCTCTTATTTGTGCATTAGATAAATCTAAATTCAATCGTATCTCACATTGTCTAACTGCGCAGGAAATATGGCATACTTTGGAGGTGACGCATGAGGGAACGTCACAGGTGAAGGAGTCTAGACTTGCACTTCTGAGCACAGAATACGAGGGATTTCGCATGCTACCATCAGAGACAATATCAGAAATGTTTGCGAGGTTCACCAACATTGTCTACAAGTCTAGTTCGCTCGGTAAGCCATATTCTAGCCTTGAGCAGGTGAGGAAGATATTAAGAGCTCTGCCAAGCTCTTTCAGGCCTAAAGTCACTGCCATCCAAGAAGCGAAAGATTTGTCACAGATGAGGGTGGAGGACTTAATAGGTAATTTAATGTCCCACGAGCTTGAATTGCAAAATATTGATGAAAGGGAGAAACCTGAGGAAAAGGAGAAAGCTACCAAGCCACTTGCTCTGAAAGCTGACGAAAGTGAAGATGATGATGATGACATAGCGCTAATGGTCAGAATTTCAGAAAGTTTGTCCAGACCAAGCAAGGAAGAGCAGAAATGGCACCCAGGTTTAATCGCTCTAACTTTTTTCAGTCTTCTAAGCAAAATTATGATCAGAATACTACTAATAGAATGACTTGTTTTAAATGCAAGAAAAGAGGACATCGAATGAGGGATTGCACACATGAGACAGCTCAGGTAGCTAAAGAAAATGGAAAATCCAAGGTGCTTACTTGGGACATGGATAGCGAAGCTGAGAGCGAGGAGGAGGAATACGAAGCCCATTCATGCATGGCAATGATGGGAATACACAATGAGGTAACTTCTGGTAGTAAAACTGAACTCCTTACTCTTTGTAAAGAAATGCAAGATAAAATAGTAGAGCTTGAATCCACTATAGATGATTATCAAAATGAGAACTTTGAAATGTAACAATCTGAATATGAAATGTCTAAAGAGATTGAAAAACTCAAAATTGATATTGTTGCACGTGACTCTACTATTGATATTCTGAAAAAGGAAAAATCCAGTTTTAATGATGAAGCACCTTGTCTCTCTTGCCCTTCCTTGATGAATAATATTAGCATGCTTAAACTTGATTTGATTAAGCTCGAAACTGAAAAAGACTATGTTATTAGAGAGCTTAATGATAAACTCTGCATGTTGGATAATGATTTTAAAAGAAAAATGGTTGAATTTGAAAAGAAGGAAGAGGAAAACAAGAGAGCTTTTATAAGTAAATGCACATTGCTTGTGGAAGAAAATAGATTGTTAAAATCCGAAGTCTCTAATCTTGAATTAGCCATTAAGAAATTCTCTATGGGAAAACAATCGTTGGATACTATTTTAGAGAATCAATTATATGGCAATAATAGAAGAGGACTTGGATTTGGTTCGAAAAACGTTGAAAAGTCAAAATTCAAAAAATTCCACAATGCACCATCTATTGCGAAGAACTTATATGCAAAGTGCTTTACTTGTGATAGTGTAGGCCACACATCATACTATTGTAAATTTAGGAACACAAATATCAAGTTTAAACAAGTGTGGGTTCCTAAAACTATGTTGGCTAACACTAGTGGACCTTGTTGGATTCCAAGGTCACACTTAACACTTTTCATGTAGGTGTAAAGGAGTTTTGGCAAGGAGCAATAAACTCAATGTCTCATTCTTTTAGCTCCTTCGTCAAAAAGCGACGAGAAGGTATAATTTTCTATCCCTCTTTGCATTTCATTGCATACCTTCATAGATTGTTGTGTGTGCTTGATTTATTTTGCTTTGTGTGCTTGCATGGATGATTTTTAATGTTTTTATTTCAGAAAAAAAACAAAAATAATTGAAAAAAATTGTGCTTATTGAATCCTCTTATGAATCTCTTGAGTGATATTGTTTGAATAATCAATTCTATTCCTTGTAGAAGTCAATTCATTATTGTTGTAGCTACATGAACATGATGTTATTCTTTTTAATAGCCATGACATGTCTCTATAAGTTTCAAATTTGACTTCTACACCTACATTTGCACTTTCACGATGTTTGACTTTTTAGTGCTTTTGGAGATTCTTTTGAAGAATAATGGAAAGTGAATGTAGGGATGATTAATTTCTGAAATTTCTAAGGGATATGATGTGTTTAGCCATGAATAAAAATTGAGCACAAAAGAATTGCAAATGAAAAAATTATGAAAATTGCTCCGTATGAAAAATGGATACACTTCATGGCTAATACACAACCCACGAGTATCCAACTTGTGCTAAATGGGTAATCATTAGCGTTGGTGTATATAACTCGTCAAGCAATGCCGCCCCACATTTAAAAGTCCTTTTAGGCCATGTTTTGGGGATCGGTACCTTGAACTCATCTTTGATGAGGTGGGAAAAATCAATCCTAGTGATATTCATGAATAATTGGAAAATGCGGATTGATTTGGTTGATTGTTCTAAAATTGAATCTCCCTTAGCACTTTATTGTTTATATCATTACACTTACACAAAGGTGGAGAAGTCTTGTTATGAAATTCCATGAGCTTGAATTGTCTATTCCTTGGAAAACTCATGCAAATTGCACGCTACATTTAATAATGGTTTATTTTTGCATGGAATATTTTTGTGACTTCATTCATCCACTTTTGGTGATTACAAAGGGGGAGAAAGAAAAGAAATATTTTGTCGGTATTATTTGTTGTCAGTATTATTTGGTGAAGGGGGAGCTTGAGAAAAATACTTGAATAAATGTTGAAGGGGGAGCTTGAGAGAAGGGGGAGCATGCTTTTATCCTAATTATTGTGAATGCGTTGTAATGTTTGAATGACTCATCCATACATCATATCGCATTATACCCTTCAACACACTTAACACACTTATTTCTATTGATCAAATCTTTTGTGGGTTTGTCATCACCAAAAGGGGGAGATTGTTGGAAGCAACGATCTAGGATCTTGGTTTGATGATGACAAACGTGTCGGTATATCTAATGTGTGTGCTCAGTATGTTTCAGGCTTGGCAAAATGATATACTTTCGATATTTGGCGGATTTGCTATTCGTATAGCACATTGGGAGAGATGGAGACAAAGAAGTGTGACTTGATCAATGAAGAGCAAAATTTGGACTTGGTCCAATATGGGATGAGATGGGGGTGAGATGGGCTTGATCAAATCTTTTAGTAAGATTTACAAATATTTGAATTCTTCCTAATCCCATTAGTATTGCTATAAGATCAAATAAGAATCCCAAATTGATTGACTCAACCCTATCACTAGCCAATTTCAAAATTCCTAGTTGGTTGTGTCCTCATCCTAGCCAAACGCTATCACATTCAAATTCCATATCCCTTGCCATCTTGCAAACCCTAACATTACATTATAAATATCATTGTGGGGCTACACAATATTTTTGCGGCAATTAAAAAAATATTGAGGAGGGCAACAAAAACTGTGCCGCAAAAACAAAAGCTTCTTCAAAAAAAATAACCCTTGCATCTGAGTTACGGCAGCAAATCAATAACATCTCCGAGAGCCCTATTACGTGTGAAACCCCATAAAGATCAAAACCCTCATCTTGCAGCCTTCATCATCGCCAAGAATCCATCATCATCTTATGTGCAGCAACACCTTCGAGCCCTATTGAAGAGCACATCATCTTCCATTTCCAAGGCCATAAACACCAAGAAGGCACCCATCTTCGAGCCCCATAGAGACTGTCGATGTACCCAAGACATCATCGGAGAATGCCTCGTCGCTGTTGAGAATACATGCCACCATCGGAGATCATAATCGAAGTCGAAGTCCGCGCTCGTGCCGTCGTCGAAGAGTTGTCTCCGTGAACTCGTGTGCTCGCTGTCGTCGGAGTAGAGGAGCACAGTCGGAGTAGTCGTCGCCCTAGTCGCTGTGTTCGAGGATACTTGCCATGAAGAGCGCCACCGACGACCTGATCTGATCGCCGCCACATCACCGACTTCATCCTACAACGAGAACCAACAAACGCCGCCACAGAAGCTGTCGAATCCGCTTTCGTGAGCTCGCCATCGCCGTGCACCGACATCATCGCTGCAATCGGAGGCTGTCGAAGAGAACGTTGCCACAGTCGACGAAATCGCCGTCGCCAAGAGATCGCCGTCGAGGAGATATATTCAGAGTAGTAGAGTTACCGCCGTCGTTCACGTTGTCGAGGAAGGACAGACGTCGAGAGCATGTAGCTGAAGAAAAGCCTGCTGCCGTCATCGAGCTCGCTGCCGTCGCCATCCAAAGTCGAAGTCGCCTGCATACTGATCGCTCCGGGATGTGACCCAAAGAACGGTTGTAGTTTTACCGCAAGTGCACGGTGTAGCAGCGAGCGGGATATCGAACACAGGGAGGACGAATGACCGTGCTTGTTCCAATCAACCTGGCTATTTTAAGAGAGAAATTTGCCTTTGGCGATCCTGTCACAATCGTCAGACAAATATGCGGAAATATCAAATCAAATAAAGAACGTCTAGGGAATGGGGAATCCCCGCTACTCACCGTATTTCATAAATGCGGTTTATCGGTATCAAAATTGCTTGAATGAGAATTTAGATGAACTAGTTGCAACTGAATGTAGAACCAAGCTCACGCTCTCTTGCTGTTGCCGGTCTATAGCTATCCTAGGTTTGGGTCCAATCTCTTGCAAACCCTAGCCTAGGGAAGCTAGCATTAGGATCAACATCATCGTTCAATCGCGCACCGAGCCCAATCTCTTGCAAACTCGGCTCACGACCTAGATTGGGATAGTTCCTACCCGTCCAATCTCTTGCAAACGGGTATCGGCATGGAATTGCAACCGGAAATCCTAGTATCGGGCCAATCTCTTGCAAACCGATACTTCGAAAATCCGACTCCAACCCAATTCGGATTTCTAGGGTTTCCTATCAAATTGGGATCCAATCTCTTGCAAATCCCAATTGATATGAATACCTAGCCATCCGTGGTAAATTGATCCCAATCTAATCCCTAATAACAATTCTAGCACAATTTCTACCAATTCATCACAAGTATGAAAATGGGCTTGTAGGGTTCATCCCCACGCCCCAAGACGTGGAGACTACTCACAAATCATAGCAAGATCACAAAAATAATCGTTGAAATAAGCAATAGAATTCATCACAATATTGAGATAAGCAATAAAAATAGAATTTTTAAGGAAAAGAGATGCAAACCAATGGAGTTCTTCAATTAATCCAACAAAATTCCAATCTTTGTCTCCTCTCCAATCACAAGAATAAAGCTAAAAACTAATCTAAAAAGCTGCAAAAAATCTAAGAGAGAGGCTCCCTAAACTAGGGTAAAAACAGGGTTTAAATAGCCCTCAAAATCGTCCAAAAACTGTGACCAAAATACCCCTGCACAGCCTGTTTTCCGCAGTTTTCGCTACAGGCAGCGCATCGCACTCGGCCGAGTGACAAAAGTCGCTCGGCCGAGTGAAAACCCTGTAATTTTCCAGTAAGTCGGGGCTTTCAGGGGTCTCTACTTCGGGGGCTGCTCGGCCGAGTGAGTTGTCGTCACTCGGCCGATGGCTTCATAGCACTCGGGCGAACGGGATTAACCACTCGGCCGAGTGGGTCTTCTGAAGTTCAGGCAGCCGAAAAACAGTAACTTGAATGTTTTGGGAGGGCTTCGTCTGGGCGCCACTCGGGCGGACGGGGTCTCGTCACTCGGCCGATGTGGTCTTCGGTGCTCGACCGAGTGCACACATAAATCGTGTCTGTTCTGGTCGGCCGAGCAGTGTCTCGCTGGTCGGCCGAGTGGCTCCTCCACTCGGCCGAGCGGGACGCAAAAAATGCCCAATCTGCTTGTTTTGGCCTCCTCGTCGCTCCTGCGACGTCCGTTCTTCTTCCACTCCTCTCCAACAGCAAAATACCCCTCGGGGAGGTCGTTGGTGACCGTCTAGAGTAAGCACATCTCGAGATCACTCCAAATCGCGCCAAATCACCTGAAATGCGACAAAAACAACAAATCGTGAAAAGCATCGCAATATCGTCGATATATCGTGAAAAACATGATTTGGGCGATCTAAATGGCATGCAAACATGCGGAAAAAGGGTGTAAAATAAGGAGTGATCAAAATCCCCCAAGCTTGCCTCTTACTCGTCCTCGAGGAAGATAAGTAAAAGGCGAACCCGGTGGATTCGGAAAACGAAAACGGCGAAAAACGAAAAATGAAAATACGAAGAAGAGTGAAATCGAAATAAAATAAAGAAGAAAGAAAGAAGCGAAGAGGTAGGATACTAGATCATTTTCTCAGGACGTGGGTTTCACTTACTCATATAGCATGCACTGAATGAAAAATACATGTCAAAGGATTTTATTTTGATATCATAGTATAATAGTGCAAATAGAAATAGAAAACCCACGAACAACGATATAATCATGAAAAACGGAATAATTCTAAAATTAACATCGTCTGAATCATTTAAGGCGGTATACGAATCACAGATCACACACTTTTCAATTGAACGCTTTCTATCAGGAGTATAAGAGTATCACACTAGAATAGAGAGAATAGAAAAGTATGGATTTCATGAAATGAACGCTAGGCTTAGATTTCTGGATTTCGTAAAGCTAAAAATAATCTCACCGAGTATAGAATATTACTTAGCCTAGGTTGTCGTGCAACGTCAAGTAGTCACTCTCTCACACATCAATGGATCCCCTCCCCCAAGCTTATCTATAAGCGTGGTGGCATAAAAAATATTTACATCCCCATTTTTATATAGCTCCAAATGTAATAAGAAGAAAGAAGAAAGGAAGAAAGTGAGATGGGATCTTTTATTGAGGATTTTTCCTCTTTTCTCTCTTTTTTTTTGTTTTTTTTTGTTTTGTTTTTTTTCTTCTTTGAATATAGCATATATACACAACGATCCCAACTCAAAGAGAGATAATGATATACAAGAATATTTTCTCTTTTTCTCTCTTTTTTTATAGAATAAGAGATTTGGAGCTAGGAATTAGTAGCGGGGGAAATGCCATAAAATCGAATCGCTAAGGGGAGATTCACCAATGATTTTAAAAGTAGAGAAATGATGTTCAAGATTTGTGGAGAAAGAAATAAATGTATCTCTCGGTTCACTCTATAAGACATGCACGACAACTTCAGCAGGGTAATCTAATCTACTCAGTTTCGATCACAAAAAAGCTAACTAATCCAGATTTATCATAGCTAACATCATTCAATCATCCTGAAGTGAAGTGTACAATTCATGCATATAGAAGTGATATAGGAAAAGAAATCAGTACTCCAGATATAGGCATTCAATGCGTGAATCTTGGTGTGTTTTCTGTGATAGCATACATATGAATATTCAGACTCAGTTAATAATAAAATTTCATCCATTTTCATGCGGAAAAAAGTGTGGGTTACTATCTCTAAATGCAAGGCAAGTCATAGCATATGATATCAGGAATAAAATCTAAGACATGACAAATATAGCATGCATATAGAGTAAGCTAAATCCAACGTCATCATCATCATAGAAAAGTCATCTCTAGCATGAGATGAGAAAAAGAAGAAAGAAATAAAGATAAAGGGAAAATAGAACTATTTACAATGCGGCACACAGAAAAAATAAGAAAAACGTGATGCATGGTAAAATAAAAGAAAAATAATGAAAAATAAGTGCAAATGCGAAAAATGGTCTGAAAAACTAAAAATAAAGGTGGCAAATCGAAAAAGAACGTGAGAACTCACTCCCCCAAGCTAAATGGCACAGTGTCCTCAATGTGCAAAGTGTGGCACACCGAGAGACAAGCGATGGGAGGGGAAAGTGAGGATGCATGCATGGAAAAATGAAAATAAAAAGAAAAATAAAGATATGAAAATATGATGCGGACATGAGGCATGCGCAGATAGGAGTGATACAGATATATAAGTGGCACCAAAAACTCTCCCTCTCTCCCAAAAAAGATATATAAAGATATGATCAAAAAGAGAATCCCAAAATAAGTGAGGGGAGGGGGGTGGACAAAAAGTGCAACAGGACCCAGCAGAAACGGGCAGCACAACGGCAAAAGGAATCGATGGCATCAAGGGTGCCTAGGAAGGTGGTGCTGCACCGTCTCCGTCCTGAGGCGGAGGTGGTGGTGGTGGCTGGACAGGCCGCTGAGCGGGTGTGGGTGTGGAAATGGTAGCAGGTCGGGTGTGTGTGGAAGTGTGGGCGGGAACCTGTTGGGTGGGTGGGGGTATGCGCGGGAGACGCTCTAGAACCTGGGTGAGACAGTAATGGATCTGGGGGATCAGGTCAAAGCGACCAGCCATCGCAGAAACGGTGGCGGACAGGGTCCTAAGGTCGCCTCGGAGGCCACTCACCGCCCCCTCTAGAGCACGAATGCTCTGAAGTACAGTGTCGGGGGGAGGTGGTGCAGAGGGACGCACCGGTCTGGGCTGTGCAGGGCGTGGCTGGCGAACTCGGGTCGCGTATGTGACTGGCTCAGCGGGGAAGGGAACAAAAGGTGCTGCGCCTGCGAATGTGGGCCTGGCCTCAGTGTGAGACCGGGGCACCGGCTGGTGGGAAGTGGAGGCAGCAGCAGCGAAAGAAGAGTGCAAAAGTGGCTGCGAGGCGGCTAGAGAGGTCAGTGGCACAGAAGTGTGGACAGACGCCACGACACTCTCGGAAAATACAGCAGGGGTGGAGACAGAGGTGACTACCGCTGGGGTGGAAGTGTGTGGACCAAAAGGCGCAACCCCAGCGGAGATCATGCTAGCCATGGTCTCCACGACCGCGCAAACGAGGGCTCTCCACTCTCAACAAAGGTCGGCGGGCGCTCGGGGAGTGCGGAGCAAAGAGGCTCGACGGACAGAGGGCCAGCGGTGGTGGTGGGAGTGGTGGCGACAGCCTCGGAAGTGGTGGAGGTGGTGGAAGTGGGCTCAGCGGAAGTACTCCTGACACTGACAGAAGTGGGGACAGGGGTGTCAGGAGCAGCGGAAACATCAGGTATGGGCTGAGGGGCCACAGGGTCAACAGGCTCGGCAGCAGGCTCGGCAGGGGCAACAGGGTCTACAGGGGCAGCGTGGGCCTGCTCGGCCTCCTCGGCCTCGAGCACGTAAGCAGCGGGGATGAGAACATCCATCACAGGGAGCCAGTCAACGTGGGCCGGTGCAATCTGAGTCCGAGCAGGGCTCGGGAGAATCATGTAATCGGCACCGTAAGGGCCGTGCAACCAGACCCAATGACGCTCACCGTGCGGACGAAGCATCTTCATCCGGGCCATAACATCTAACGACAGAGAAGTGGGGCCCGGGACGCGTCGCAGGTCGTCAGGGAAGTCCTCGCCGGTCATAAGAGCAAGCAAGGTGATCAGGCCGCCGCAGCATATCGGTGAGCGAGCGCCCACCGATACGATGATGCGGTCCAAAAACCAAGCCGCGACATCAATCACGACGGCGGGGACCAGCTCATCGCCATCCCTAGATAGAGCTCTGGGACGTGTCATCGCGTAGAGCATATAGAGCTCTGGCGTAGACATCGTGCCCGGCTCATATCTGGCCAAAAAGGTCGTCGCCATAAGGCGCTGAGCAATGCGGAGGCAGGGATGGACAATGGCCGAGGCCTTGGCCCTACTAGGGTCAAAGGCAGCATGAAGACCCGTAATTCGGGCCCAGAAGGCACCGGCGTCGAAGGAAGGTGGGGGGATATGGGTGGGGCCGTAACCGCGATCAGCACCCGGGACAGCAGGCCACGAGAAGAACGCTCTCATCATATCGAGAGTGACCTGGCACTCTCGATCCATGAACCGAAACGAGCATCCCTCGTCGGTCCGGGCGATCGAACTCAGAACCTCAAGTGTCGGGCGGGTAAACGTATCCGCCGACACCTGGAAGAAATCTCGCCAGCCCACGTTGTCGTACAACGTGAGCATCCCCTCTAGTACCCCCAGGCGTCCTAGGTCAGCGAGGTGTGCAAACTTGGAGGGTACGATCGAGCGCTGGGAGATACGGTCGAAGACGGCGCGGTGTGCGTCGTCTCGGAACGTAATCCTGAGCAGCCCGACCAGTGGAGCCGGAGGTGGTGGCTGTGCAGCGACAGGGAGAGGCTGTGCGGGCTGTGGGTGCACTGTAGGCTGTGCGGGGTGTGCGGGGCCTGCAGGCTGTGCTGGGTGGACGGCGTGTGTGGGAGACGGTGGAGGAGAGTCCTCCAACTCGTAGGAGGGGCCGGCATCATCCGACCGCTTCCGCTTGGCGGAAGCTCTCTTCGACCGCGGCCATGTCCGGGGCGGCATATCGGCCCCGAGCGCGCCGAAAAGTGAAAAAAGTACGGTGTGTGTAAAAGAGTGGAAGGAGTATACCCAGATACGCCGCGAGTGCTCAGCAACGGAAGCGTGCGAAGTCAGCACCTCCACAAAGCTCAAATCAGTCCCGAGAAGCTCCCCTGGGCTCCCCTAAGCTCCCAAAAACAACCTGCGCGTGAAACGGAGATATCAGTGGGTAATAATCAAAACGTATGGAGCATTAGGGGTATCATAGATAGATATAGGAATTGATTTGGGTTTGGGGGTCGTTTAACACATGGATCCTCAAAAAATACTCAAAAAGAGGCAAAAAAGGAGAAATAGGGGGTACCGGAGGTGGCCGGAGACGCGGCCGCCGGCGGCGACTCGGGCGAAGTGCGGCGAGTGGTCGGCCGGCGGTGGCTGGCCGAGCGGTGGCGTGGCAACGGCGGTCGGGCGAGTAGGGGGGGTGCGAGCGGGCGAGGGAAGCTGAAAGGTCGGGGGCGCGATCGGTTTCAGCGTTTTGAAAAACGTGTCCCCCTCGACCCCTTATATAGCAGAAGTTACGACTCGGCCGAGTGACTAGGTCACTCGGCCGAGTATGGTCAATAGAAAATTCCTCCCCGCTTACACATCGGCCGAGTGGCCTTGCCAGCCTCGGCCGAGTGGAGTAAGTCCATTCGGCCGAGTGACTCAAGCTACTCGGCAAGACTCGCCCTAGGAGGGTATCCGTTTTACTCGGCCGAGTGAATATATATACTCGGCCGAGTAGCAGTTATATTGGAATCAGGAAAATAAACAGAGAGTTGGGTACAGCAGACTTCTCTCGTTCGTGAGCGGCTCGGCCGGACGAACTTCTGTACTCGGCCGAGTGACTAGTATGCCCGGTCGAGTGAGCCTTGTGTTCTGCTGTTTGTCTTCGTTTGGGCTCTAAACTCTGTCTTTCTTCCTCCAGTCGATTCCATCTTCCTCCTAAGCGTCGAGCGCCTTCTTGGGGCGCTCCTCGTCGTCTCGTTCATCCTCCTCATGATGGATCTACCTATCTCCTCTCCTGTCAAGAAAAATAGGACCCGTTATCACAAAATTTTTGGGCGAACGACTCAAAACACTAGAAATTCCTAAAACGAAAATAAAGAAAAAGTAAAAATAAAGCAAAAACCCGTCGGGTTGCCTCCCGACAAGCGCTCGTTTAAGGTCGTGAGCTCGACCCCCTATAATTTTCAATCAATGTGGGATGTTTGGTGCATATGAGATGCACCCATCAAACTTTCCGGGGAGCGCGCTTGGATTTGGACGTGGTGGCGTGTTCTCCCTCGGTGGTCTCCCATCTCGAATAGTGTTGGGGGGAGGCTCCCCCAAGCTAGCATTTGCTCCGGTCAACGGCTTTACCGGTGACGCTGATCTCCGTACCGGAGGAGCTTTCTTTGGAGACTTTAATTTCGAGAGCTTACAGAGCTCTCGAATCCTTGCGACATCAGCGTCGCCTTCATCATCTTCAGCGGAGAGGTCGGGGGAATCATCTTTCTTCTCATCTTGGCCTAAATCCGGGCCTTCCTCTAAATCTTCGTCAAAAAGAGCGCCAATTGAGTGGTGGATCGCCTCCTCTATCACCTCATCAAGGAGGTCCATGTAATCAAGCTCCTCGTGGTAAGGCATGTGCTTCATGGCCTTAGGAATGTGAAGCTCCACCTCAATGTTGCCGACATTTAAAGTTAGGGTACCTTCGCGCACGTCGACAATCACTCCGGCGGTGGCGAGGAACGGGCGTCCAAGTATCAATGAAGTATCTCCCTCCTCCTTAACGTTCATGATCACGAAGTCACATGGCAAGCATATTCCACCCGGGACTTGTAGCGGGATGTCTTCGGCGATCCCCACTGGCCTTGTTATCCGTCCATCGGCTAATTGAATGCGCATGTCGGTGGGTTTCAACTTTGTCCCGGTGTTTAGCCTTAAGAACATGGAGAGAGGCATGAGGCTCACACTAGCCCCTAGATCAACCAACGCCTTTTGAAGAGGGACGCCGCCCAAGGTGCAAGGAATCCGAAAATTCCCCGGATCTTTTAATTTGGCCGGCTCTTTTTCTCTCTTAGTAAACCAAGAGCCCTCCTCGGCTAGCATAATCTTCTCCTTCCTCTTTCTCCCCGAAATCAAATCCTTTAAGAATTTAGCATATGTGGGGATTTCCACGATGGCGTCGAGGAAGGGAATGTTAAGGCTAACTCCTCTAAGATACTCGAGAAACTTCGCTAGCCTTTTCTCCATTTTCGCTCTAGCAAGCCTTTGGGGAAATGGGACCGGTGGCATGAAGCGCCTTTCCTCAATCAATTGTTCCGCTCTAGATTTCTCCTTGTCTTGTGTCTCTTTCTCCTTTTCAACTTCAACTATCGGCTCAATTGGCTCCAAGCTTTCCTCCACGGGCTCCTCGGTAGGAATCATGGCGGGGGTGGTGTCCTTCCCGCCTCTAGTAGTAACGGCAACCACGACATTGATGTAACCGGTGTTGCCCCGTGTGTTTTGCTCGGGTTGCGCCGGCAATCGTTGAGTGTTCCGATTGAGCAACGCCAATTGCTCCGATATTTGAGCCACAACGGTATTAAGGGAGTCTTGCCCCGCCTTCAAGGTAGCATTTACCTTATTTTGCTCGACCATGAACGCCTCCACTCTAGCTTCGAAGTCGGATCGTTGTTGAGCTTGAGGAGGGTTTTGATTTTGATTCCTCCACCCTTGGTTGTATCCGGGCGGCCTATATGGTGGAACTTGTTGCTTCGGTTGAAAATTTTGTTGAGTAGGCCCCCTCGGTGGATAGTTTTGTTGTTGGGGTGGTGGTGGTCGGGCTTGTTGAGGTGGCGGTTGTGGCGGGTTCAAAGCTCCTTCATTGTTGGCGTAAGAGAATCCGGGATGATTTCTTGCGGCCGGATTGGCCCAATATCCTTGGTTCCCCGCAACATATTGTACTGCTCCAAGGATCCTTCTCCTCGCTCTCCTCCCACGTACATGGCTTGAGATTGGTCTTGCCAATCACACATTTGGTTAGTCGGTGCGGAGGTGGATGGGGCTCCTTGGGGCTCCGTGATAAACTTCTCCAATCTCTCCACTACCTTGTGGAGAGAATCAAATTTTGCTCGTAAGCTCTGCCACGGCCTTCGCCTCATAGATACTAGTCGGCTTCAAGGAGGACGTAGAGTGTCCTCGCTCATCGCCCCATTGTTGATTATTTGAGGCCATCTCCTCAATTAGCGCCGTAGCTTCTTCGGGAGTCTTTGACAAGATAGCACCATTCGCCGCGGCATCAATAATTTGTTTGGTCCCCGGTTGGAGATCGTTGTAGAAGCTATGAACTAACTCCCAGTCTTCAATGCTATGATGCGGGCATTGATGCTGCAAATCCTTAAAACGCTCCCAAGCTTCATAGAGCGTCTCCTGTGGTCCTTGCTTGAAGGACATGAGAGCGCTCCGGATCTTCACCGTCTTGGATGGCGGATAGAACTTGTCAATAAATGCACTCGCCAACTCGTCCCAAGTGGTGAAGACACCCTCAGCTTGCGTCCTCAACCAGTATAGTGCCTTGTCCTTTAGCGTGAAGGGGAAGAGGCGCAGTCTGATGGCATCGATGGAGACCACCGGCATCTGAAATGTGGCGCACTTCGACAAGAATAATTGGATGTGGTAGTGGGGGTTCTCATGGGCGTTCCCATGAAATGGGTCGTGTTGCATCAAAACCACCAATCCAGTCTTTAGCTCGAAGTTCTTGTCAGCCGCTAACTCTGGCATGGCAATGGATGAGGTAGTAGAAGAAGTCTTAGGCCGAAGCCTATCGCGAATAGAAATTAGCCTCGCCATCCTTGCCGCCAATTGATCCGTAGTTTCCGGGTTGGTCATAAACCCCCCTTCCGTATTTTGTCTCCTTTCCGCTCTAAGTCTCCGCGCGGTACGTTCGATCTCGGGATCAAATAAGATAGCTGCAGGGTCCGCCGTAGATCTCGTGTACATGCACAGGGGAAACAGAGTTTCAAAGAAATGATTAGTACCGTGGAAGGGTTAGGTAAGGAATAAGAAATAAAAATAATGATAATAATAAAAAAAAAGAAATAGCTAGGGTGAGAAAGAATCAAACGCAATCGCCTTCCCGGCAACGGCGCCAAAAACTTGATCGCTCCGGGATGTGACCCAAAGAACGGTTGTAGTTTTACCGCAAGTACACGGTGTAGCAGCGAGCGGGATATCGAACACAGGGAGGACGAATGACCGTGCTTGTTCCAATCAACCTGGCTATTTTAAGAGAGAAATTTGCCTTTGGCGATCCTGTCACAATCGTCAGACAAATATGCGGAAATATCAAATCAAATAAAGAACGTCTAGGGAATGGGGAATCCCCGCTACTCACCGTATTTCATAAATGCGGTTTATCGGTATCAAAATTGCTTGAATGAGAATTTGGATGAACTAGTTGCAACTGAATGTAGAACCAAGCTCACGCTCTTGCGCTGTTGCCGGTCTATAGCTATCCTAGGTTTGGGTCCAATCTCTTGCAAACCCTAGCCTAGGGAAGCTAGCATTAGGATCAACATCATCGTTCAATCGCGCACCGAGCCCAATCTCTTGCAAACTCGGCTCACGACCTAGATTGGGATAGTTCCTACCCGTCCAATCTCTTGCAAACGGGTATCGGCATGGAATTGCAACCGGAAATCCTAGTATCGGGCCAATCTCTTGCAAACCGATACTTCGAAAATCCGACTCCAACCCAATTCGGATTTCTAGGGTTTCCTATCAAATTGGGATCCAATCTCTTGCAAATCCCAATTGATATGAATACCTAGCCATCCGTGGTAAATTGATCCCAATCTAATCCCTAATAACAATTCTAGCACAATTTCTACCAATTCATCACAAGTATGAAAATGGGCTTGTAGGGTTCATCCCCACGCCCCAAGACGTGGAGACTACTCACAAATCATAGCAAGATCACAAAAATAATCGTTGAAATAAGCAATAGAATTCATCACAATATTGAGATAAGCAATAAAAATAGAATTTTTAAGGAAAAGAGATGCAAACCAATGGAGTTCTTCAATTAATCCAACAAAATTCCAATCTTTGTCTCCTCTCCAATCACAAGAATAAAGCTAAAAACTAATATAAAAAGCTGCAAAAAATCTAAGAGAGAGGATCCCTAAACTAGGGTAAAAACCGGGTTTAAATAGCCCTCAAAATCGTCCAAAAACTGTGACCAAAATACCCCTGCACAGCCTGTTTTCCGCAGTTTTCGCTACAGGCAGCGCATCGCACTCGGCTGAGTGACAAAAGTCGCTCGGCCGAGTGAAAACCCTGTAATTTTCCAGTAAGTCGGGGCTTTCAGGGGTCTCTACTTCGGGGGCTGCTCGGCCGAGTGAGTTGTCGTCACTCGGCCGATGGCTTCATAGCACTCGGGCGGACGGGATTAACCACTTGGCCGAGTGGGTCTTCTGAAGTTCAGGCAGCTGAAAAACAGTAACTTGGATGTTTTGGGAGGGCTTCGTCTGGGCGCCACTCGGGCGAACGGGGTCTCGTCACTCGGCCGATGTGGTCTTCGGTGCTCGGCCGAGTGCACACATAAATCGTGTCTGTTCTGGTCGGCCGAGCAGTGTCTCGCTGGTCGGCCGAGTGGCTCCTCCACTCGGCCGAGCAGGACGCAAAAAATGCCCAATCTGCTTGTTTTGGCCTCCTCGTCGCTCCTGCGACGTCCGTTCTTCTTCCGCTCCTCTCCAACAGCAAAATACCCCTCGGGGAGGTCGTTGGTGACCGTCTAGAGTAAGCACATCTCGAGATCACTCCAAATCGCGCCAAATCACCTGAAATGCGACAAAAACAACAAATCGTGAAAAGCATCGCAATATCGTCGATATATCGTGAAAAACATGATTTGGGCGATCTAAATGGCATGCAAACATGCAGAAAAAGGGTGTAAAATAAGGAGTGATCACATACCCTAGTTACGAACGGAAAAATCGAAACGAAGATGAAAACATCGTGCTGACGTGGCGGGGAGATTTAATTGATTTGCTTTGCGCACCGGCCGCTCTTATAAAGGATCTGAACGCATTTGCTTTGCCCACCGACGTTATTATTATTAAGGGAATTGCTATGGGCACTGACGGCTGATATAAGGGTTTGAACTGAATCTTCTTTACACATAGACCAGTGTGTATTTTGCAATCCAGGAGCCAGATTGAGACACCGTTTGCGTCAGACTGGAGCTGACGACGTGCTGATTGACAGAGACGCTTACACGGACACAAACTGAGCATTTCTAAACCCTTAAACTCCTTTATTTGTGTCTTAGTGTAACGTTCTCTGTAGGGGAAACTTTTACCTATTTTCTGGGACTATTTTGGGGCTTGTCTAGTTGGGACTAGACAAGTGGGACCCAGCTAGTTTGGGACTAACTGGTAGAAAGCTTTACTAGGATTGATAGTGAGAGGAAACACTGTGTCTGGGGTACTGAGAGTCTGGCGAGTGTAGAGACGTAGAGGGTGCTCTGAGCGTGCTCTAACTTGTGACTTTGTACCTATTGCACTATTCAATCTAGTATTTGCTTTGGGGGCTGGAGTAGGTCGTTGGGACGACCGAACCAGGGTAAATCTGCTGTGTACTCTGTGTCTGCATTTTAGTTACTCTGGTTGTGCTTTAACTGCGTGTGATTATTCGTGGGTTGCACGAATTATATTTATAAGCCTATTCACCCCCCTCTAGGCTAGGATCCAGATCCAACAGTTTAAACTCTCTCCTTTTTCTTGGCAAAGCATTCTGTCTTTAACACAGATCTTCTAAACAGCAAACTTAGAAAGTATAAATTTAGGTACCCTAAATGTAACAGATCAGTAACCGTCCAAGATTTACATTACCTCAAGATCAGTTGCTCCATCTCCAATCATGATCAAAGTCTTGTAGTCATGCACCTGAAATTACAAATTTGAAAAATGATGAAAAGAGGATGGAACATGTTTTTTTTTAATTTTTATAATCCCAAACCCAAATACCTTTCTTATATGTTGCACGGCTGTAGGTTTACCACCACTCCTAGAAGTACACTCATCTTTGTCAAAACCCAAGAAACTCTACAGAACTCCCAAAAAGAAATTGATTTGCAAAGATGTTTTCAAGAGGGATTCCAAGCTGCAAAGCAACAGGTTATACAGAGAGGAAGTGTTATCTTAACAGAGCTATGTTTATGAAAAAAAAATTTACATGCATCGCATCGTCTTCTGATATTGCAGAGACCTTCTTCAACCCTTGTAATGAGAAAGATTGTAAGATGCAGTTGCTCGACCATCACATTTCAGCTTCCATCATGCACAAATGAGCATTTCAATGGTGCACTAAGATGTCTCAGCTTGAAAGTTAAAATAAATTAATATACCATGATGAAAATATGCACACAAAATAAAATATGCATGACCTGTATTCTGATAACAATTCCATAACAAGACATGTATTCGGATCATAATTACATATCAAGATCTGATAATAATTCCATGAGAGATGTCAACATGGTGAGTCTAAGATGAGAACAAGAAGATGATACACATGACAAAGATGAGATTAACCCCTAACTTCAATCAATAGAGAAATATTATGTGAAATCACCATATTGTTCGTAATCATAAGATAAATATAGCATGTTGAGAACTACTTGATGAGAACAACATGATGAGAACTACAGAAATATTAAGTGACACATCCTGCTGCCACCCGTCATGTAGTCATCATGCCAGTCGTTCCCCTCGCTTCTTTGGTAAGAGATCCAACTGAATTTTCCATCAAGAAAGATAAAGGTTGATCTCCATGCGATATAAACCTGAGCACACAAATGCAATCCTCAAGGAAATACTTGATCAGGGAAGAGAGTGATCATCATGTGGCTATTGCTTCAATCGTGCAGAGTGACTTGTATCAAACGATTCTATTTGTTCAATTTTATGAATGTTAATGACAGTAATATTTCTGAAATACATCCCGCCCTTAGAATCAATGGACAGTTATAAGTAGATTGAAAATGGGCAATACACAATTATTAGCATTCAGGTTTGATAGAAAATTATTTCAACAATAATTTTGGATAGCCATAAGGCTCTAATGTTCATTCTATCCTGTCAAAGCAGAAATTGATGTTTCGGGTATACATGATGAGAACTGAATGAGTTTTAACACTATACATGATGAAAACTTACATGATGAGAACCGAATGCATTTTAGTTTACTATTACATTCTCTTATTGACATCCTTCAGTCTTCTCAACAAAATAGGCACACAAAATAAAGGGAGCATCTCTTGGGGCGTCTCTTCTAATTCCAATAAACCTGAGAACTTACATCCTGCATGTAATTGCACTTGGGGCATCTCTTCCACTTCTTACTCTTTGCAATCTATATCGGCATCAGATCCTCTCTCCATGTAGTTTACAGTTAACTCTCAACATAAATAAGCTTGTGGAGAATTTCTAAATATATTTACAATTAACTTGTATCAAATTTCGACATATAGTTTCTAAATATATTTAGAAATTCTACTGGTTCCATAATTTAGAAACACTATTCCGGCATATAGTTACAGTTAACTTTATAGGAGCTTTGTATCATATAGTTTATATGAGCTTTGTTATAGTTAACTCTCCCTTCAACTGTAAACTAAATTCTCTAGGGGCTTTGTTATAGTTAACAGTAAAAATATTTACAGTTTCAGCTGAATAATAAGTTGGAACTAAAAGATCCTGGAAGGTACCGTAGGAATATAGTTTGCAAGGTGCCACATAAGACTGGAAGGTTTTAGGGGAATACAAAAATTATGATAGCCGATTACAAAAATTTGTTTGAAATTGTTACATGCATACCATGTAATAGCCGGTTGTGCATGATATGTGGATCATTAAAATGCTATAGTATTTAACTTCTTAACAATGTTACAATGAAGTTAAACACAGAATTTGCACTTTTTGAATTAAAAAAGATCTCAGTCTTAAAAGAAAGATAAATGAAAGACCTCAAGTCTTAAAATGCATACATTTTGAATTATTCTTTTCAACATTCATCTATTTCACTCTAATAAGAATCCCTAAAATTTTTTGATGTAATGATAAAAAAAAGGACGCAACAAACCTCTCACATGCAGAGAGTGCAATCGCCATTGTAGAGCATTTTGATCTTCCAATTGTTGGATGCTTGGTCCTTGTTGATCTCAGATCGAACAGTTGTTTCGATCTTGGCATTTCATGATATGGTACCTTGACATCTCATAACTATGAATGAAAATGGGATTATTCTTGGAATTGGACAAATGATCCTGATCTGAATCAAGTAGGAAAATGTTGAAATAATGTAGCATAATGTGTAGACAGTCAGTAATTTATCTAATTCTCTAAGTTTTAGACAATCCAATAACATATCCATCATGCTTACCACAAAACTTGAACTCTCACTAATCAAATTCTTGAGCTGGCTTCAACTCTCAGTGGCACAGTGTACTGCCCATTGCAATTTGTTGCTTGATTTGTTGAGCTAAACTGACGCCCGAATCACTTGCATTAGACTTAACAGAACAAAATTCAATGTTTCTTTTATGTACAACAGATAACAAAACTTGTTAGCCTTTTCAGCTCCATTGATTTCGAGCCTCGAAATATCTCTTAGCAGAGGTTCCCATGAAAATTGCATCGCAATTAAAATCATTTAATACTTAATATTAATTTTTTTATCTTTTTCTCACCTTCGTTTTTAAATGATTAGCTTTCTTGTTTAAGATTCCAAGACTTACAAAAGCAGATGCTTTGCTGGGAAGTATTTGGCAAACATGATCATTATGTATCCATTCCCTTGTTATTTTCTTTCATTTTGGTGTGGAATTATAGTAAGTCATATTTGATATCTAGAATGAAAAGAAAATGGAGGGAAACACATGGAGAGTTTGAAGTTACAGGCATCTCAGAGACAGTGCGTACATAAAAAAATTACAAAGACTGACAGAACTTTGGATTTTTTATGTAGTGGCATATCCAGGTAAAGAAGAAAGTAAGAAATGGTACATTTCCTTAAAAATGCAAAATATGGGAGGCAAAATTATAAAGAAACATTGCTCAAGTTTGGAGAACCCCACTAACATGCTTCCTTTCATTTGGATACATATGCGATCTCCTTTGGTTTGCTCCCTCTAATCACTGTTTGAGAATCTTTGCCTTAATCATTCTTTATTTAATTTAATAATCAGCTTTACTAAGAATTTCATTGCTCAAATTAGAATTTCATTTTTAATAAGAATTTCATCTGTTCCAATGAATACAATACTCGAAGGAATCTGATAACACATTGATTTTCCTCCTCCAGTTGGCATGAAACAAAAACAATCTTTTCCTGTAATCAAGAAAGCTCGCTTGTTTCGTTACATTCCTCCCCAAAGCCATATCTTCGAATTCAGTATATAGACCAAATGTAAAAAGTCAGAAAGCTAATGCAAAGAACTGTAAATTGAAAAGGAACTTGATGACTATGTAATAAGCATCATTATATAAACTCACATCAAAGTATGAAATTAAAAACTTGACAGAACAGCTTGGATGGCCTCCAACTGATTTCATCTGAACCCAGAATGACCAAAAATGTTGTTCTAAAAGCTTCTCTAACTCTTCCTTTCCAAACATTTGCCTCTCGTGGATGCTCAAATTTTTCATTGGAAGTAGTGACATTTTCATCAGAAACTGCAAGAACCAAAATTAATGCATCAGAAAACATGGCTTACCTTCAAATCTTCACTCAACCCGAACCTTCATCTTTATATGTAAGAATAAGGAAAGGGATCATCACATGCGCTAGCTTTACTAAAAATTAGGCACGACTTGAATGTTGACCTAGAAAAACTATATACTTCAGTGTTCATACTCTCATCAAAATATAATAATCCATGCAGATGATTATTCAACCCAGTGGATTCTTGAGAGACGTGAAAAAAATGAATTCTAGCTTGTAATTCTAAAAAAATCTATGAAATCAAGCAATGTGGTATGAATTTTAAATACAAAGAAGACAGAAATAACTGCACGAAAAAAGAATATTTTCTAATCAAACTATTGCATGTAAATGCAATAATTTCCCACTGTTGAATTCTTGTTCGGGGTTTAATGCCTGTAAATTTTAGGGTTAGAGATTGGACCTAAAAATTTGATCTTTCGTCATCGAGATCAACGTTTCTTGGAGCTGATTACGTTGCACCAACAACCAAATAAAACCTGAAGCAACAAACAATAAAACCTGAAGCAATATATAGTCTTAACTCTAAAAATTCAAATATTTCAATAAATTCTGATCAGAAAAATGTGATAAATAAACGCCCTAGGCTCCCACAACAATAACTCTGTCCACTGCTTCCTTGCTGGCCCATCCCATCCCTACACCAAATCGGTAAAAAAAGCAATTTTTAACGTAGAATTCACAGATAAAGCTCTGAAGCTATCAGATCCAATCAAATTACACCGAAAAAACTACAAATCAAAAACAGAACTTACATTTCAACAACCAACTGATCATCTAAAGATGTCTCATTTATGCTTTTCCTCGTTTCTTTTCTACCTTCCATTGGATCACTCCACCATCTTGAACTTGTAAATAAGGATCAAGCAATAAAACCAAAGAACCCATCAAACCCTAGTAAAAACCCATCACTTGTCATGGAATCCTTCGTGATCCTCCCTTTGGTGGAGGCTACAACTATGGGGAAATAGAGAGGTGGCGGGTTGGGCATTGGGGCAAAGACCGATGGAAGGGGAAAAACCAAAGGGCAAATTTTTTAGAGAGAAATCGCAGGTCAGTAATAGCAAAACCCAAAGGGCAAAGTTTTAAGAGAGAGAAATCACAGGATGTAAGCGGTGAGATTGAAGTCACATCAGCGTAAGCGGTGAGATTGAAGCCACGGTAGCGATTCGCGAGATCACCACGTCAGCAATCCGCGTGATCAGAACTATGGAGTTTGGATTTCTTTGCTAGGATTTAAGTTTTTCCCTCCTAAAATTTTCTCAAAAACTAATCTTAACCGTTGATTCTCCAAGATTAAATCTGAGCCTTCTTTCTATCAACCTGTTTGTCCTAGTCAGCTTGTCCTAGTCAGCCCTAGGATTCAAAAATCGTTGTCAAATGTATAATAGATGGTGAGCATGTGGTAAAATTGTACAACTCGAAAAAGGTTAGCCGAAGAAACAGAGAGTAGGGTGAGATAGTGATTGTTTTGCAAATGAAAATAAGTTTATACAAAGATTTTTTTTTGAAATATGAGCACAATGAACATATAACTGATATATATTAAAAATTTAAAGTTATATTTAGTTTAGAAAATATTCTAAAAGTACGTACGGTAAGTGGTTAAAAATAAATTTTGTAGTTTAGAAAAAGAATAATATATATATTGAATTATCAAAATGATAACAAGGTTTTTAAAAAAACTGAAATACGAAAGACACCGGTTAGAAATAATTACAAGATAGTAACTTGAAAATTACGACCAAGGAGGTTTCAAAATCAGTGAAAGGATTTTAACTCAACCGAAAGTAATAAATTAAAATATTTAATAAGGGTTTTCAAACAAGTTAAACCGAGTGAAGAATTTAATAATGAATTTCGAAAAATACTTTTAAAGAAAGCATGATTTGCAATGGAGAGGTTCGAAGAATTATCGATAATTGTCATGAAGCGATCACGTGAATCGGGGAAAGGAATGTGATCGTATGATGAATACGCCTAAGATATGATTCAAGAAAGCTACGATGGAACTCTACGGCTGATAACACAAAAGTGTAATGATCAGGAAGTTGCTAGAAGTCAGGGTTCTAATTATCGGGCCGTCTAAAGAGCAGGAGAACTCAGCACTAAGTCTTCCTAATGAACACGACTGTACTAGAGAGATATCAGGGAAGGGCCCTAAGAGAATCAAGATTACGTTCTACGGGGTCCCAAGTCGATGGACCCGAGCGAACGACTAAAAGAAAGACTTTAGAAATCTAACATGGTCAGAACCGGGTGAGAGGTTACTAAGGTATCCTAAGACAAAGATGACTAAATCTTAACCAATGCGTCTGACTATCAATCTGGGATGACTACCTAAGTCTTTCTACCATCTAAGACAAGTAAAACCTAATTTAAAATTGTACTGGATATTAAATGAATGCATTACTCTTATTGTTCCGCATGGGCCACCACAAAAACTTGTCACGCCCCGCTTCCCAAAACTACGGAGGCGAAGCGTGACTAAGGCCCGCTTGGGCCGGAGCTGTGAAGCTCGAACCCAATAATCGTCTGTAGGGGTACCATTTAAAAATTTTCAGGGTCTTGCATTTATAAAATTCAGAACAACAGAAGGTACAGAAAGAATTGCATTCATTAATATAAGGATATAATATCTAGCGAGTACAAGAGTCTAAAAAGAGAGGCCTAAGCATGGCAAGAAACTATCGAAAGAGAGTAAACTAAAAGTGGTAACCTCTGAAAGGCAGCGACGGTAAAGACCTCTAAGTCTGGTCCTCATCAGGAACGTACTCCGAGTCATCGTCCTCTAGCTCCACGTACTCCGGTATGTCCGACTCGTCCACGTACTCTGGCTCAACTCCTGACGTACAGCACCTAAGAGAAAAGAAACTGTACGTTAGGTAAAGTCTACAAGGAGGGTTAGAATTTACTGCTAGTGTACTGAAATTTAAAGCAACGTTTAATTGGTTGATTTAACATGCTGAGTTATACATGGAAATTATAGAAAGTAAGGAGCAGGGAAAGTAAACGCGTCAAGCAGTAGCCGTAGCGTGTGCTACCGACTACGGGACTAACCTAAAAGGGACGAGTGAAGACAAGACAAGACAAGACTGGACAAGACACGTGTGACTCGAAGGGTTCATGCCCTACAATTCGAGGGGGATCAGACCCTCTCCTCGTGCGCACGCTCAACCCTACCCAAACCAAAGTGCTCAGGACAAGAAGGCACAGGGATCACTCTCGCTAGAAGAGCATCCGAAACGCCCGGAGGCTTTTTGTGTAACAGGGATCACTCTCGTATGGAGAGCATCGGAAACGCCCGGAGGCTGTTTGTGTAAAAGGGATCACTCTCGCATGGAGAGCATCCGAAATGCCCGGAGGCTTTTTGTGTAACAGGGATCACTCTCGCATGGAGAGCATCCGAAACGCCCGGAGGCTTTTTGTGTAACAGGGATCACTCTCGCATGGAGAGCATCCGAAACGCCCGGATGCTTTTTTGTGTAACAGGGACACGACATGACATGCAAGAAATTGTTATTCTAGGGGGTCCACACGCAGTACATACAGGAAAAATCCTAAGGTGTCAATTGTTATTGCGATCAAGTCTAAGCCGACAAGGGGTTACTGGACGTTATCATTTCACATCCGGTTCTCTTTGTTCACGTTTAACAATTCTAAGAGTCTATGGCCTAGACACGGCCAAAAGTACAAGTGAGTCACTTGCCTGCGGTGGCGAATGCGTCGTCTGTCTGGTGCGTCCCATCAAAGCGTCGCGTCGGTGGTAGTCCGTCTGAAACAGGGTCATGGCGACGTCAGATCACGTTTTTTGTCAAACCTATTACGTTTTGTTTCTAAATTTGGCGGGACTAACCTATCAGTCAAAAAGTCACGTTTTGGTGTTTTGTTCAGTCTAGATCGACGTCTACCCTAAGTGAACAGAAAATTTAGTTCGTTCGTTGATCTTACCTACTGTGGACAACGTTTTAAAGATGCAGAAAATAACTTTAGTTCACGTTGACAAATTTTAGATTAGGTTTCACGTTTTGCTACGTGTGGCTTCTTACTACACGTTAGGGGACTAACCTTGTATAACGATCGCGCGTGGATCCGACGTCAGGTCTGGAAATGGTAGCAGATCGCGTCACGACCCTAATTTTCGAAACGTCTTGTCACTGGTCTTTAGTGTTCACGTGGTCGAACGGAAAGAGTGATTGTCTCTGCGTCATTAGATTCACGATGTCAACTTTAATAATTTAACTAACTATATTACTACTAAATTCTATCTCATGTTAATATAGTTATAAATAGCTATACTTAACATTATTATAACTTACTAACATATAATATAATAGATATACAGTATACACACATCTTACCCATTTTAGCACCAACATCATGTGACAGCCTATAGGTACATGTTTTACTATTAACCATAGGGGACAGAGTCCTTTAATATCCCAATTCATAACACATGCTAACATTATTAAAAACCTTATGATTTTATTACTAGCATATGGTACTGATCATGGGGCATGGGTACTGATCATGAAAGCCTAACTTTGCTTATAAAGAACCCACCAACTTATCTCCTCTGTCTACCTCTTCATATAGTTGCAATTCATTTGTTTTTATAACTCGTTCCAGGGTGTTGTCCACATGAGCCATGCTACCTAATATACATTCTACCAAAACATGCTGCTATAATCATATAGGAAAATTAATATCAAAACTTACTTGCCTTTATAGTGTACTCAGTGCGTGCACACAGGTTGGAGGCGGCGAAGCGTCGAGGACTTGGTGGCTGGAGGTTGCGAGAGGCGTAGTCGGAGGCGAGGTGTTTTCCGGTGGCTCGGGATGCTGGGTTTGTTCGCCGGAGGTCGGAGTGAGGCTGTCTTGCGGCTTGGCTGCGGAGTGCGGACTGACAGGGGGAGTAAGGAAGTGGGAGTCAGATCAGAGGGGGACTATGTGGGGATGAGATGCACCGGCTTCTGGAGTTGAGGGGGGGTGTTGGGTCAGAGGAGATGGCGGCAGGCGCTGTTGGGTTTGTGCCTTCGTGGAGATGAACGGAGGCGGGGGCTAAGTTGGAGGGAAGTTCAGAATGGTGGTAGGAGGTGAAGGTTACGGTTCAGAGAGGGAAGATGTCTAGTTGTGGGGTATTTCAGGCGGGTCGGGGGTCTGTGCATGGCTACTCGGAGTCGGGGGAAAGGCAGGTGGAGGAGGGGTGCCGGAGAGATGGTTGAGGGTGCAGCCTGTATGGTGTCTGTCGGCGGGTGAAGGGGGAGAGAGGGATGGGCGGAGGTGTTGCGCGCGTGCGTGGAGGGCTGAGCAAAAGTTGCGAATGAAAAGTGAAAGGAACTCGGTTTTGAGTAAAGTAGGGGTTCAAAAAGACCAGGGCTCAAATGAGGGGTACGGCTCCTCAGGCCTAAGTTTTATTTACTTATTAGCTTAGAGTAGATAGAGATTGAGACGTGTGGAAGGGATAGGAGGGTTGTTGGCCTGTTAGAGAAAAAATTAGGGGAGAGGGAAGATGTGTTCACGTGGGAGGTGTGATATGGAGAGGGGTTGTTAAGATTTGATTTGAAAAACAATATAAAGGATTTGATTTTAAAACAACATAAACATTTGATTTTTTTCCAACTTACAACAGCATGCGTCTTTTAGTCATTAAGTGAGGAATCATGTTATTAAAAAAAACAATATTTGACTTGTTTTGAAACATACATCACCTAAAAAATATATAAAAGATTTTTTTATATTAATAAGATATTTGCAATTAGGCCCTCGAAGTCCAAAAAATTACAAAGAGGATACCGGAGCGATCGCGCCTCCGAGAGGGTGTTGAAAGCGGGATTCGGTTACGCATCTGGACTATGGAAAACTGTAATAACAATTGAATGCCAAAAATTCACATACAAGGCAATAACACACGCTAAAATACGTACGGTCGGGAGTGGCCGTTACAAAAGACAACTCACTCACCATTCGACCCAACACACACTACACGACACAGCCGAAAAGAGTGGTGTCCCCAAGTCAACTCACGTCTAAGGAATATTTTGAGGGAGATTCTGCTCTGGTGTCACCTGTTCAAGACTTGAAAAGTAAAATGAGCACGTCAAAACGTGCCCAGTAGGAAACTAACTAGGGTAGGGAAAATCATTTAGGGGTTATGAGTGTAAGGGCAATGAGAGCACAAGCAACCAAGGTAAAGAGTACAACACACACGTGTGAATCAACAACACATATAAAGTTCATTAGTTAGCAGATTTTAGTGACTCTTTGGAAGCCTGGGTATCACCAAAAGATAAGGGCATGGACCTCACCCTAAATTTGGGGCGAATATAGCACTCGACGCAGTGGACACATGCACTGTACGCTGGGCCTCTCAGCTCCCCCGTCCCTGGCAGGAGTGAGGCTCTCTACATAATAACACAACCTCCTTATGTCCCCTCCACTCCCAGTAAAGGCGAGTGGGAATAAATATCACATCACATATATCTTTCCCCAACTTCTCAGTCCAACCCCTTATAGTTAAGCTATACCCAAACTTCCCTCATCACCATACCAGGATGCTCACCCACCTTAGAGCAGATCGAGACATCCCAGTTAACAAATTATATGTCATAATCCTCAATAATCATATGCTATTTTATAATGAAGTACATGGCACAACATTCTCATAGCTATTTTTCCCAAGTTTCTTCAATTTTACATTCATTTGGGTATTTTAACAAACATATAGCGTTCTCCATGTAAATGAAAAGTGCCACACCATCAATTTTAGTAACAAATCTCATAATTAAACTTTCTTAAAGATATCAACAACATTCAAGCATGTTAAAATGGAAAATTTAACAACAATCACAATTTCAACTTTACCCAAAACAGTTCAGCTTGCTGAAATGAGCAAAAACAGCTACTAAATCATCATATTTCATCAATTTATCTTATGAATTTGGCAAAAGTCACTGAATGAAAGTTGAAGATATAATAGTCCTGGGTTCACCCATAAAATTTCATGCATAAATGTGAACTAGGCAATTTATGGTTATTTATTTGGTGCAGCATGTCTAAACTGTTTTTCAGATAGAATTCTGGGTCTGTATTAAAAGCCAATTTTAGGCATATTGCAGCCAGAAATTTGACAAATATGCACTGTGATGAATTTGTAGATAAACTTGTTAAATTTCCAACAAGACCAAGATCAGCAAAATCATAGAGTGTGCAGGTAATAATCTTCATTTTTATAAACTGTGTTCAGTTTGACAGAATTCCAGACATGTTGCAAACATTGAATTTTTACTCATGCTTATTGGACTCAACATATGTCAAAATTTATATGAATATTGGGTAGGACTTCATGAGCTACATGTATATTTTTTTTCAGAAGTTAATTCCATCCACAGTGATCAAAATACATGAAGAAACTCACAGCATGATTTCAGAATTTTAGAGAAGGGTAGTTTACTAAGGAAACCAAGGAAAATTTGATCTTTTGATTTATTGCACACACACAATCATGAAATTAAGATCTTGAACAATCAAAATAACTTCATAGCATCATCATAACCCTAAATAAAAGTTCCCTAACCGAATTAGAATCCTACCTCAAGAAATCCTCTTCCTTTCTCTCTTTCTTTCTCCTCCTTCCACCCTTCTTTCTCCTTCAAGAGCTAGGGTTTTTCTTGAATTTTTGGAAGCAAAATTAGGGTTTTGGAGTCTTGATGGATGGGGAAAAGGGGAGAGGAATTTCGACCAAGGCTGTGGGAGTGAAGAGGGGAATAGAAAAAAATGAAAAGAAGAAGAATGGAGGTTAAAGAAACATGTAGAAATGTCAAACAAAATATCTAGCTCTAGAATGCTCTTTAGGATAAGCATGCATAGGCTAAAATGACCTTAATACCCTTCCAAAATTACCCCTCAACTTTCAAGAATTGACAAGTTTGCCATTACTTTATGCACACACAACTTTAGTGTGTACGCGCAGCAGCTTTAGCCCAAATGACCGTTTTACCCCTAACCCTTTTAAAAAATTTCGAGTATGCCACTAATCTCATCCCTTTTCACACTAGTCCCTCTCACACTAACCTACTCCTTCAAACTTTACAAGTATGACCCTACTTTACATACCCACCTTTACTCTACACACACTTCTACCCATATAGCCAAATTACCAAAATGCCTCTGCACTCTTCACGAAATTACACGACTGCCACGACCCACATTCACGCCATATTACATCATATCAACTCATTATACTCCATCTACTTGCGCATAGAGGAATACCGTATCAGTCGCCGTATAGGGCTAAACAGGCCATGACAGAGAGATTTATGTTATTGAATGGATAAGATTCATATTTCAATTCATGCTAAATTGAAGAATATGCATGAAGGGATATTTAGACATATTATGTCACTTTTCAATATAATTATGTTTGAATTCATTGAGTAATTATGTTTGCATTCATGTCTTTTAATTTAGTATGCATATATTAGCTCCCCATATGCTATATTCGACACGTGATGTTAAGTACTATATTATTTTGTCATGTGGATTATCTTATATAGTAAACTTTTTAATGTGACAAATGGGGAGAAGAAGTAATTCATATAAAATAATTAATTCATGGTATATTGGTGATTGCATATTGACATTGTTTTGCTAACCACACTTGAAATGGAATATACTACGAAATTGTGCACATTTTTACTTATCTGTAACCAACATTGATGCAGGTGAGTAACTTCTCCATATCAAGCATGCATCACTATAGGGGGATCATAAGTTATCTTTTAGTTATCATATTATATTGTTAATTAGCTATCACCACCGACATTCCTTTGGTTATATAGAGCTTTAGCTTGCACCACCGATATTCCTTGGATCTGAGCCGTTCCAAACTGACACTTAAAGGCTTGGTGTCCTTGAATCCCATATACTTTGCAATTAGCTATCATATCGGAGGATGAAGAGGCTCCCTTGGCTTTAGCACTGATCAGAGAAATTTACTACGCTAAACTATCAAATTTTCTTTTGAAGAGCATTATCACGTTTCCAGCTTGCCGCCCTTTTTGGCGGATTCTCCTTTGTTCCCCCAATGATAATTGTTGAAAACCATTTCTTCCAATAATGCCTTAGCTGCTTCTGGGGTCTTAGTCATAATTGCACCTCCTACTGCTGCATCTATGGATATCTTTGTCTGGTGCTTAAGCCCGTTGTAAAAAGTATGTATCAGCAACCATTCCTAGATCCCGTGGTGTGGGCATCTTCTTTGAAGCTACTTATATCGCTCACATGATTCATATATGCTCTCCCCATCATATTTCCCAAAAGATGTAATCTCGTTCTGAAACTTCAACATTTTCCTCGGTGGAAAAAATTTGTTCAAAAATGCTCTTACCACTGAGTCACATGTAATGAAGGCATGTGCCTCATTGCTCTTTAGCCATTCTGTTGCATTGTCTCTTAGTGAGAACGGGACCAACCTTAGCCTGATAGCATCCTCTGAGACGTTGTTAAGCTTTATAGTATCGCACTTCTCCAAGAAATTGGTCAAGTCCTCATTGGGGCTTTCGGTGTGGTTGCCGCTAAATTGATGCATCAGAATGAACTAAATCAAACCCGACTTAAGCTCGAAGTATGTCGCCTACACTGCAGGAGCCTGATGATAGAGATCGGGTTGCTTAAAGGCAAGACAAATTCCATGAGTGACTTCGGGTGCTCTTGTCCTTCAGCCATTCTATCTTGCAATGCCCTACGACACCGCTCTCCTAAATGTAGCTTTATTTCAGGGTCGAGTAGCACTTTACCGAGCTGAGACTTTGCCTGTGCATACGAGAGACAGAAACTAAGGAAACACGGTTAGTATCCAAAGAAATAAAAATATGAAGAGAAAGAGGAACATGGTTTACTAAACAATTCACCAATACAAAGTCAAGATGTTTGCCTCCCCGGCAATGGCGGCAAAAGCTTGTTGTGAGCTTTAATTAATGTATGCAAGCGCACGGGTCGTGTGTAGATGGTGTTGAACAAAGAGAGGCAAAGGTTCGATTCTAAAATTGGTGTCAAGGTTTGTGTAGCAGTGGGAGATGTGTGACGGAGGGTAGAAAACAAACTACTAAGGGGAAATTCAATTAGAAAAGGAGCTAGGGCTAACATATTACAAGTATGGTAAGGATTGAGTTAAATGGATCTAGCTTCTCGACACAAGGATTTTAGTCACCGATGAGGGCTAAGTCTCAATCCAAATCCCCCCTCAACATCTAACCGTGAGAGAGTGGACTCGGAGAATAGGTTGGATCCATATCGTAGCACCGATGGTTAGTCGGTCACTACAATATAGGGGTTCTAGTGAGTGTGCCCGATTGGTCTTCGGCACCAGGCACTAGATAGTCAACCCCCTTTTAGGGGCATTAAATCAAAACCCCAAAGATTAGTTGGTGGTTAGGATTACATAGCACCGTAACAAGATGATTTGAATTCGACTCATCATCCAATCCTATTGATAGACTATAATCTTAATTGGGTCGATATTTTGGGTGATCCATCGCAATCAATCCCTACAATGGGGCTTTACATGGCCCCAGCTTGAGGGGTTACTTACTAATCGTAGTAATGCTAGATAAAATCAACACAATGCAGTTCATAACTCGAGAATAGAGCATAAGCTAAAAGAAATGAAAATTAATGTAATGCAATCACGATGCAATAGAGGATTGGAGGCAATTGACTAATTAGAACAAAGATTAAGATTCTTACAATTGAAAACATAAGATTACAGCCAATGGAAGCCCAGAAAAATCACCGAAAAATGCATACACAAGAGTTTTGGATAGTTAAAAGCTTATGGAGTTCGTTACAATTATTTCCTTAAATAGAAAACCTTGCACACTGCCATACCGAAAATCGACACAGCAGTGTCAAGGCCAAAGACCTAGGTTAAGCTTGTGCCGCATTGATCTGCATGGCCATGTCACTAATCGGCACGGCCGTGTCAATTAGCCTCTGCACTTCAACTGCCTAGCTGCCCCCAATTTTGCACGGCCATGAGAGACATCCCTGCAATTTGCCATCATACTAGTATAATTATGGCACATCCGTGTTGCACGCCGTGCCGATCTTCTACAGCTCTTCTTGGTAGCTGGTGCACTGACACGGCCGTGCAAATGCACATACGGCTGTGTCGTTCCTTCTTCTCCTCCTTATTGCCTTCGAGCTCAACCATGACGCTCCCTCTCCTCGGATTCCCTCCTTAGGCCTCAATATCACCTAGAATGTATCGTTTTGGGCTCGATCACTTGCAACATGGAGAGAAACAAACCCTGGGCGTAAAAGTGGTAAAAGATAATAAAACTCTGTAAAAACAAAGGCGACAACGTAAAATAAAGTGAGAAAAACATGGGGAAAAGGGTGGAAAAATGGGTGTAAAATATGCCTCACAGATGTTTTGGGATTTTGAGACCCACCCATATGTTTTGATGATGTAAAAATTGATATGGGTACTAACAATTTACTTCAAGTGTGTATAGGAAATGATGACTTTTTATAGCCATGAAGAAACAAATAGAATAACTCAAAATGAAAAATTTGGAAGCATGATCGTGAAGTCAACTTTAGAGTCAATGCATGGAGCAAGTGAAGACTCAATCAAAGACTCTAGATCAAGACTCAATGGCCCAAGTCAATTAAGACTAAAGAGCTCAAGAAGTGTGTATGTTGAAAGTTAAATAACTTAGAATGTTACAGTCAATATCATGAAGCTACACACTCACAAAAATATTTGAAAAATACTTTTAAAATGTATTTAAATGTTTTATATTAGTATATAATTTTTGTTAAATATTTCAAAGTAGTTTTATATAGAAAACCACAAGTATGTGATAATAGCCGACTATCTAATTCAGATAGTCGACTATCTGCTTTCAGAATTTGCCTAGAACTTTTGTAATATCCCGTTTCTGTATAGATGAGTATAACATACGTATTTTTTGATGTCTTTGTACGTATGAGAATTTTGGGTATTTTCATGAATTTTTCATAATTTTCTAATAAGTAAATTATTTTAAAAATAATTTTAGAACATCATTTGAATTATATAAATGAAGTATTTGGATGAAATACTATGTATAATGATGGTATGCTGTATTAATTCATGTATTCTCATTTATTTATAAATTAAATTCCTAATTTGCCATGCCATGCCACCTCCTCCTTGCTAGGTGTCATTTGGAGAGTAATTCTCACCTAACCTACCCTTATGTGTCATTAGGAGAATGACTCTCACCTAACCCTAAGCTACATGGCTTGTGGAGAGGATTTTAGGGAATGACTAAGCTTGTGCATAGTTTTAAAAGGAGAAAATTTTAAGGAAACATGAAAGAAAAGAAGAAAAAATCAAGCTTTCATCCTCTCTCTCTCTCTCTCTCTCTCTCCCTCTCCCCCCTTTTGCTCCACCTCTCCCACCACCTACTCCACCACCACCACCTCCTCCTCCAATCCAACCACCACTTCAAACTCTTTCCCCACTTTCTCATCCAACATAAACTTCCCACTTCAAGGCCAAAATTATTTCACCATGATTCAATACATTATAGAAGAAAGAGCTTAAGGAAAGCTTCAAGTTCTTAAAGGAAAAGAAGGGCCAAAGAATAGAAAGAAGGACATTTTGAGGTAGGAATTCATAGCATCTCTAGTTGGGATTAGTTTTAGGATTTGTGTTTAGTAGGATCCTCGACTTGAGTAGGGTTGCTATACTTGGGATTGTTTAGAAAGGGTAATCTAATTCATGCTATAAGAAAGTTCATATGTTAATATATGTGTATATGAAAGTATGCAACAATGTAGGTTATATGTTATGTTTGATGCTAATTGATAATCCAATTTCATGTTGAAGTTTAGTTATGATGGATGTAGTTTAAGTTGTATCATTATCTCTTTTCTTTTCATTTGCTGAAATTTTTCCAATATGTTGGAGTAACTTAGATAAATCGTAATAAATTGAGAAAAATCCAATAATTTAGGACATTACAAATATTACAGAAAATTTCCTACAATTTTCATGAAGGAACTGAAGTCTAATTTGGACTGTAGTTAGCCTAAAAATGCTAATCTTTTTGATGTATCAATGTTAGACAGATTTACATGTTATGTTCATGTCAACATGTCATTATCTATGTTATGGTCATGCTAATATATCAATATACATGTTATTGTCATGCTATGCCATGTTATAGTTATGACATGCCATGTTCATGATAGGCAATTTTATATTCATGTTAATATGTTCCCCTCTTCATGTCAAGAATTTTGTGTGTTAGTATATTTACATGTTGCTAAATATTATTGTAGGAAATGTTAATCTTCACCATGTTAAGTTATGATAGTGTGTAGAAATCTAACATGTCATAGTGTACCATAAATTATTATAGTAGCTTCATTTTTTTATGTATGTAATATTGTGATATATGCTAGCATAATGAACTCGTTTTGTTAAGTATGTCATCTTGTGCCATATGTTAGTGTTGTAGCTTCATTATGTAAATTGTAACATCCACATGGTAGTAAGTTAGTAACTTTATGAAAAGTGGAAGTTTGTAATATATATTGTTTTAGTAGTAACATAATTTCTTTACTAAATTTGTAATTATTATAGTATGTGTTAGCAAAGTTAATTATGCTTATGCTCTTTGTGCTCACATTAGTATGCTTTTGACAAATACTTCGTTGAGGATATTTCCTGTAATGTTCCATTTTTGAGAATGATGTGATTATGTGTTAATTGAGATATGTGAATATGTGGATGCGATGTTCGTAGTGAGAAAACACGTCATCGCTAAATTGATGGAAGAAATGAAATTGTGAAATTTGTAATGGAGACCGCCAAAATGAAAGTAACGAGAAATTGATTCATAAACTGAGAGTGAGGCATAGTGTTTAATGTCTGGAGCACTCGATCCATTTTAAAATAGGTGAGACTCCAGATATGGGTTTAGGAAAAACACGTGTAAATTTTAAGAGTTAAGGAGCGGACAGATAATAGATTTCTCACACGCTTTGTCACTCCCAGAAGGGGGAGTTGACTAGAGTTAGAGAGTCCGGTGGTGTACAGTGATGCACCATATTGTAATTGATGGTTTGCTCCGTTTGTTCCAATAAAAATCAAGATGATAGATTTCTCACTCCCTTAAAAGAGAGTTACGAGAGGCCCCTCCAGTGCTCATGTCACTGGTTGAGGTACCACTTTTCATCCACCCTGGGTGAAGTCCGGCTCCTTAGCGACCTACGGTTTACTCGGGTTTCCAAATAATCAATAAACATCTAAATTTAACCAATTTAATCTGAACTTTTATGTTCCCTTGTTTCTTTTTACTTCCAACACTTGTATGCCATATTTATTTTAATTCTGCATTAGCTCTGTGGTCGTTGTGTCACCTGTAGATAGATGATTAGTTAGAAGGACCAGTTCTAAAACTGTATCTTCCTAGTGATGTTAGGAGTTCCTACTGGGTCATGCGCTGACGTGCCCCCTTTGTGGTTTTTAGGAGTATGACCGAGCAGCATATGCGGGTTCCGATGCCAGAGACCGTCTCCAATTCAGAGGTAGACCTTGCGGGCGACTTTGTCTAGTTGTACTTCCCTAGGGTAGATTAGTTGGTTCGTTGTACTGGGTGTGAACACCTTTTGTACTTTTTGGGTTGGAGGTTTCTATTTTAGTTGTACCCCCCACGTTTGTATCCCCTTGTACAGATGATGTATGATGTACTCCTTGTAATAATGTATTAAAATGAATTATTTGTTTCTTGTACATTGTTCTGTATTGTCTGTGTTGGTATTCGGTGTTGGAACATTGTCCGTACTTCCTAGCACAAGCGTAGTGGATTGCGGATTTTTGTTCAGTGTAGTACTTCTATTCTCTCTTCTCATCTTTCTTCTTCACACCCGTAGTTTCGGGAATACCTGATACGGATTCGTACTTATCGGGTATCCTAGAAAGGGGTGTGTGACAACTTTTGGCCTTCTATAGTAGTCACCTATCATATGGATAGCCGACCACATGAAACCATGTAGCCGACTATATCTGGGAGATAGCCGACTTTCTTGGCCAAAATCCAACATTTAATGAAATCGTGATTTCTTTTTTCTAGCTATTACTAGCCGTTGGAGAAGAGTTTTTGAGCACGTTTTGAACATGATTTCATCTCTATAAGTACAGCTGATTCCAGAATTTTGAGATATGATTTATGAATCAATTCTGTAGTATTTTCAAGATAAAATTCTCAAAAGCTCTCATTTTTAAAATGCTCTTCTTGGCCATTATATTTGAATTTCTTAGTGCAAATTTTCTGATACTTTTACAATCATCGCATGCCTTATTCAAGCATGATTTTGATCTCTAAAGCTCAAAGATTTTATTCTTGGAGATTCAATTTTCACGTTTTTCTTTTGATCTACTTGTGCTTATTTACATTATTTTTCTTGATCAAAAGATTTGATTTTCATATAACCACAATATACACAAGCTTCATATATATTGGATATATTAATCAAGCATGTTATATTCAATCTACAAAAGGGTTGTAAAGCCTTTAAAGAAGGCTAGGTAAGTTGTATTTCCATGTGTAATGGAAGTGTTGTACTTTGTTTTAGATTTTCCAAGTTAAGTTGTTGCTAAGTAATTGTAAATTCCTTGCAAGTTGAGCTAGGTTTTTGTTTAATTCCTCTTCATTGTGTAGGGACAAGGTTTCTCTCGGATTTGAGAGCTAGTGGATCGGTTGCTGGACGTAGTGCCAATGTTAGGCCGAACCAGGTTAAAATCATGGTGTTTGTGTTATGACTCTTTTTGTCTCTCAATTTTTTATTCATTGCTTGCAATCATTCTTTCTGCTGTGCTCATCTCATTTATTTTATTACAAGCTTATAAAATTTTGCTGATTAAGTACCAAGCGAGGTAACTCTCCTTGGATAATTAGGCAAAGAATGGACGGGTTTAAATTAAGTGAGAATTTTATAACTTTACTCGCAACACTATGCTACCACCCTTCTTGTGTTGTCGGCCATTCACAAGATCCAACACGTGGTATCAGAGCAAGGCTAAGGCGATGGCATCAAACATACCCCACTCAGAGGGACTCAACACCAAGCGACCATCTTTGTTCAAAGGAACAAACTACGCAAGTCGGAAGATCAGATTTAGGACAAATCTACAATCATTGGACAATAATGCATAGACCATTACAAAGAACAAGGACACACCACCTACTGAGACAGAAATTAACAAATGGTCAACCGACGAGAAGAAAAATGAAACCTCAACGCTAAAGCAGTGAACGCCCTATTTTGTGTTGTTACAGGTTTAGAGTTCAACCAAGTGTCTCAATATGAGACGTCACATTAGATCTGGCATATACTTGAGGTAAGTCACGAAGGAACTAAAAAGGTAAAGGAATTCAAGATTAATATATTGTCATTCTAAATTTGAAAGTTATAAAATGAAAGCAGGCAAGAGTTAGCAAAGTCAATACTCGTTTTACTAACATCACAAATGAGCATGTAGGTTTAGGAAAAAAGATCCTTGAATATGACCAAGTTAAGAAGATAGTATGATCCCTTTACCAGAATGAAAGGGAAAGACCACCGCTATCTGATAAGCATATAATTTAAAGACGATCACCTAGAAGAGCTAATGGAAAATCACATGGCATACGAGACAGAGCTTGCAGAAGAGAAGAAGATATAAAAGAAACCGAAGAAGAAGAACTTGGCATTCAAAGACATTGAAGAGAGCACCGATTTTGACAACATCGAAGGAGACGAAAAGGAGATTGCATTGATATCGAGGAACTTCAAAAGATTCCTCCAAAGTAAGTACGCTAAAAGAAAATCCCATTTTACTAACGAAATCATATGTTTTAGATGTAACAAGCCAGGACACGTTCAGAGAGACTACCCCTTGGAAAAGAACCGTGACCAAGGAAAAGGCAAGGAGAAAGAGAAAGAAAGAAGAAGAAATCATAAAGAGAAGAAGTTCGTAAAGCCGAAGAAGAAGGCATTTGTGATGTCTCGAGCTCGGATGAATCATCGATATCATGTGACGAAGAAGAATAAAGAGAAGAAATAACACGCATGTGCTTCATGGCCTCGACTTCCTCAAAGGTAAGAACTCCTACATATCCTATTTCTCTGCATCTCTATAGTGAAGGCGACATATTAAGTAGTGCTAGTGATAGTGAGAATGATTTAGGTGTTAAAGGTGCATATGAAGAGCTATGCAACTTCCATGAAAAGTTAATTAGAGAATATCATAAATTGGACAAGAACTTTAGTGCATGCACGAAGAAAAAGGAATAAATTCAGACTGAAAATGAAAAATTGATAAACAAAAATTAAACACTCTTGGAAGAGGTCAATGGATTAAAAAGTAGAATAAATGACTTAGATAAGATATTGACCACCATAAAAGGAAAAAATTCTGATTTTTACAAATTCATGAATAAATTCAATAAGGGAAAAGGAATGCTTGACGTTCTTATTGATAGGCAAAAAATTTCGGTGAGTAGAATCGGCCTAGTATAAGATTAATCCTATCCTAGGCAACTAGACAACCATGTTTGGAATTATAATTTGAAAAACTCATTGATCAAGGTATGTATCCCTAAGAACATCATAAACAAAATGAAGGACGAGTACGTAAATAATTTTATGGTTAATGTACATTTCAACAAAGACTGTACATATATACATGATGGAAGTACTAAACCTTATTAGGTTTCGCCACCCCTAAGATGATATCTCTATATCATGTCTAATCCCCCAGACCTTAATGAAAAGGGGTACCAAAAACTTTTTGGTTTATTTTCATATACTCACAAACTAAAGGGATTATCAAATGGACTTATCTTGGGAACTAATTACTTATATGTATTAGAGAGAAGCAATGGCTAAAAGTTGTTAGATGAATATATTATAAATTATTTTATTTTGATCTTAATTGCATGATTGACATGTTAGAATAATGTTTGATTGACTATGACAATTTAGAAATTTTATTTGACTTAATTTGGATAAGCTTTGAGCCTTAAAATCTATTGGTATAAGCAGATAGTCAACTGCCAAAATGGTATACTCAACTATTCGAGCAGTCCAGTACAGAGGCCAAAGCTATACACTACGAAAGCGAACTATCTAAAAGTGGATAGTCGACTATCGGCTGCCAGCAGAATTTTTTTACCGACTATTTTGGTTAGGGTTTATGGATTTACTCATTCTTATTGGGTTTTTACTTCACTCTTTCACTCAAACTCATTAGGGGAAGTAAATATGAAACCTCCATTTTATTCCTATAGCTATGATTTGATTTTAACATAGTGAAACCATAAGATTTCACAATTTGCGACCATTTTCACTCTTTTGCCTCCCTCTCCAAAATTCCTCCAAAACTTTTCACTTTGCTCAAGGGACTCAAGGAATTCTTGGAAGATCTTTTAGTGAAGCTATCACCCTCTCTTAAGTATACACTTATTTCATCAAAAATTCATCTTTTTAGCAACAGTTTCATTTCTTTAGAAACCATGCATAGAGGTGCCATTAAGAAGAAGAGATCAGGACCATCATCATCTCAACCCTCTTATGCCCTCTCTAAATGGGAAATTATCATTTCCTATTTGAATAAGCATGATTTATCTCCAAATTCGATAAGAATGCTAATAGTACTAGCCTCCAAGAGAGGTTTGTTAAAATTAGAGACTTGGAGAACTTGGCATTGATAAGATCTTGGAATTTTAGGGCACCAAGAAGCTATTTTCGCTATCTAGTACATGTTGGTGTCATCCAATGCTCATAAACCTATTCTACACCAACATGATCGTCAACACTAGTTCTGGAAACCGAAAATTTATAACCAAAGTTTTAGATGCTTTTATTGAACTAGATACCCATGATCTAGGACTCAGACTTGGCATCCCTTGTTCAGGTGCACTTCTGCATTAAATTGTTATGAACGATACCTATAATCATAAAGTTATGTACCTTGAAGGCAAGTCTTAAAAACCCACCTTGCCCACCAATGACCTTCAACCCATATCATGTATTCTAGGTAATATCCTCTCCTATAGCATCAACCATAAGGGTGAGAGCAGAGCTATTTTATCCTTAAACCAAGATAAGTGTGTGTGTTGTATTAAGGTCAATTAGGCTCAGAAAATCATGAAATATATCGTTCACAATGCCACCTCCTCAAATCCCACATATCCACTTCATCACGGCCATTTTCTTACCCATCTATTCACTAGTGTGGGAATCAAGTAGATAGTGAGACACATTAAAGAAGCCATAACTACTTTGACTCACACGCACTTCATATGATGGGCCTTCATTGGGATCCCTCCAAGAATACCCTTAATCCTGATGATGAAGAAGAATGAGAAGAAGAAGAAGCTGAACCAAACCCATGGATCAAGGAAAATCCTCCTCATCCTCTATGTAGGTTCCTCCCTACATCATGTCATTTCAAGAAGCCATTTTCTCTAGGCTTGAGAAGATGCAGATTAAGGTGAGCCAAAACATGAATACTATTAGAGGAGATTTGATCCAAAGGATGGATAGTCTGAAGGAGACAATCACAGATAGACTTGACTTTTCTGATGAAATCGTTGAAGAGGTTCAAAAGGAGCTTGTGGAACTCAAGAATGAGATTCGCCGAGGATGAATTATATTTTGTGTTGTGGATCTTGAGTAGTTGTTTTAATTTTTACCTTGAAACATTAAACCACTTTGTTTGTAATATTTTCTGTGGTACTTGGTTTGTACTTTTGTGTGACTTTGTGGACTCCATACAAATTTTGTTTATTATTTAAATATGTCATATATGTCATTATCCGTATTAGTTTGCAATGCGCAAATGCAATGGATGTTATTCAATGCTATGAGAGATTTATGTTATTGAATGGATAAGATTTATACTTCAATTCATGCTAAATTAAAGAATATGAATGAAGGGATATTGAAACATATTATGTCACTTTTCAATATAATTAAGTTTGAATTCATTGAATAATTATTTTTGCATTCATGACTTTTAATTTAGTATGCATATTATTATCTCTCCATATGCTATATTCAACACTTGATGTCAAGTACTATTTTATTTTGCCAGGTGGATTATCTTATATATTAAACTTTTTAACGTGACAAAGGGGGAGAAGATGTAATGCATATAAAATAGTTAATTCAAGGTTTATTTGTGATTGCATATTGATATTGTTCAGCTAACCACACTTGAAATGGAATATAATATGAAATTGTGCACATTTCTGCTTATCTGTAACCAGCATTGATGTAGGGGGAGTAACTTCTCCATAGCAAGCATGCATTTCTGCATGGGGAGCATAAGTTATCTTTTAGTTGTCATATTATATTGTTAATTTTATATCATTTGTTGTCATCATCAAAAAGGGAGAGTGTTGGGATATTAAGGCTCGCCCTAATGGAATTTTGATGATGTAAACAAATGACATGGGTAATAACAATTTACTTCAAGTGTATATAGGCAAGAATGCTTTATTTACAGCCATGAAGAAACAAATGGAATAGCTCAAAATGAAGAACTTAGAAGCCATAATCATAAAGTCAACTTGTGAGTCAATGCATGGAGTAAGTGAAGACTCAATCAAAGACTCAAGAACAAGACTCGATGGTCCAAGTCAATAAATCAAGATTAAAGAGCTCAAGTAGTGTGTAAGTTGTAAGTTAAATAACTTAGAATGTTAAAGTCAATATTATGAAGCTACACACTCACAAAAATATTTGAAAAATATTTTTAAAATGTAATTAAAAGTTTCATATTATTATTTAATTTTTATTAAATATTTTCCCAGTATTTTTTAAATAAAAACTCAAGTATCGAAAATAGCCGACTATTTAATTCAGATAGCCGATTAGCTGCTTTCAGAATTTGCTTAGAACTTTCAGCCTTCTACAGTAGTCGGTTATCACATAGATAGCCGACTATCTGATAAAATATAGCCGAATATCTATTGGAGATTGTGGACTATCTGAGACAAAATCCAGTTTTTAAGGTAAACGTGATATCCATTTTCTTGCTGTTACTAACCGTTGGAGAAGAGTTTTTAGCACGTTTTGAACAAAATTTCATCTCTATAAATAATAGTGATTTCAAAAAAATTAGATATGAATTATAAAGAAATTATCTAGTATTTTCAAGCTAAAATTATCAAAAGCCCTTATTTTTAAAAAGCTCTTCTTGGCCATTGCTTTTAAATTTCTTTGTGTAAATTTTCTTACACTTTTACAATTATCACTGGCCTTATTCAAGCTTGATTTTGATCTCTAAAGCTCAAAACTTTCATTCTTTGAGATTTAAATTTAAATTTTTTCTTTTGGTATACTTGTTCTTATTTTCATTAATTTTCTAGATCAAAAGATTTGATTTTTAAATATCCACAATATGCTCAAGCTTAATATATATTGGCTATATGAGGGAAGGGTGGTATATTCAATCTACAAAAGGTTTGTAAAGCCTTTGAAGAAGGCTTGGTAATGTGTACTCCAGTGTGTAAGGGAAGTGTTGTACTTTGTTTTGGAAATTACTAGTTGAGTATTAACAAGGTAAATGGAAATTCCTAGCAAGTTGAGCTAGATGCTAGTACAAGTCATCTTCTTTGTGTTGAGGCAAGTTTGCTCTCGGATTTGAGAACTAGTGGATCGGTTACTAGACATAGGCGAAGGTTGGGACGAACCTGGATAAAATCGTGGTGTTTGCGATGTGGCTCTTTTTGTCTCATATTTTTTATTCATTGCTTGTAATCATTATTTTCACTGTGCTCATCTCATATATTTTACCACAAGCTTATACAATTTTGTTGATTACGTACCAAGCACAGTAACTCTCCTTAAAGACTTGGGCAACAAATAGAAGGGTTTTAATTACACGAGAATTTATTACATTACTCACAACACTATTCAAACCCCCTTCTAGTATTGTCTGCCATCCACAGGACCCTGCACGATGAAGCATCAAAGTCAGAAGATGGATAGCTGATCGATGGCCAGTGGCTGTCCGGCCATGGCCAGTAATTGCTGGTTGCAGGCCACGAACATCGTTTAGTGGCACGCGACAAAAAACTTCTGGTCTAGGTTTTGGTTTGGGGGTAAGTGTTTAATCCAATGGTTTAATTAATAACAAACCCAAAGAGAAAGAGTTTCACTCGAAACCTCAAGAATTGTAGGATTTCAAGGAGTTTGTTCTTTTAATCCTCAAGAGTTGTAGGATTTGAAGGAGTTTCTTCTTTTAATCCTACATTATTTTTTGATAAGGGTTTGACTCAAAACTAGAGCCCAAAAGGGATTAAAAGAGTTCATACAAATCTTTCTTTTATCCTACACATTTAGGAATCGGGGTGAACTCCAATTCGAATTTGTAATCAAATTTGGATTTCAACGATCCTAAGCACTATATAAAGGGATCAACTCCTCCACTCCAAAGTTCCATAATGCACTAATCCAATCAATCCTACAACAAGATATCTAAGATTATAGCATCTAAGATCTCTAAGAGGAAAAGTTCAAGCCTTTCTAAAGGTAGACTTTTTCTCTGTCAAATTAAAGTTTTTATTCTCTTCCTTCCAAGTACAAGCAACAGTTGGGGGCCAAGTTTGAGTTCTTGGAGGGTTTGAGGATCATGAAAGGCTACATCATTGGGATGAATCTTCTATCATGCATGGTTAGTAAATGGGATCGGATGTCTTCATCATAAGAGATTTGGATCCATGGATATCATGACAGAATATCCGTGCAACTATATATTTTTATTTACATAATGGATTATAGTGCGTATTATGAAATAATATTCATGTTGTCTGATTAGACGCAACATATCATAAGTAACTAATTGCATTTTCTTTTTTATGCCCAAAATTATATGCCCAAAATCTAAGGAGGATACATGGACCCGACCTTATTTCTGATGTATGAACGTGAACAATTTAAATATTTGATATGAGTGGGTGTATTTGATGTATTAAAGTGGTGAAATCCACCTACTGCATGTAAGGGTCTAGCACTGTGACCTGCAAACCCCACAGAAAGAGAAAGAAAAGGGGAGGTCCCTTAGTAGCCCAAGTTTAGGTGTATGGTGCTCTCTTTCTTTTTATGTTCATCGGATTTGGAAAGCACCACCTAATGCTTTGTAGGCACTAGATCTAGAAAATGAAAGTATAGAATTACTTTTTACAATGATTGGAATTTTTTGCAAATTCTCGTAAGTCTATATAACCAGGGCATAAAGAACTCAAACTTCTAGCATCCTCATAGTTATCCTCACAGTTATCCTCACAAAACAAATCAAAAGAAAATGGAATTAGGTACATATGACATGTCGCATCTAATCCAATAACTTGAACATTCTCTCATGATACGCCTTATAATCCATTATGTAAATAAAAATAGATTCATAAAGCAAATTTATTCATAAATAGATAAACACATTTAAGAACTTATTAATCAAAGGAGAAAGAACCACATGTTCTTTTCTTGCGCATTCTCTCACACATTTATTCTTTTAGTCCAATAGGACATACAAAATCCTAAAGGACCCCAGGGGTTTGACAACAGCATATTGTATTAAAGTTGCTATAAGAGCAAAAGCCACCTTGTCTAAATCCCAAATTGAGGCAATCCTGGTTACAAGTCGGAGGGCATGGTGCAGAACAATGTGTTAGCTTGTTGCCACCAAAATCTCTCACTGTAAAACAATCCATACAATTAATTAATTAATTTTGTTCAAAGTAAATTGGTATTAAAACATTTGCAATGCAAAATAGATAAAGATAAAAACCTGCATATGTGGTTGAAACCACAAGTGTGATGAAGATGGAAGCTACAAAAAGAGCTCTCAGAATGATGTTAGAAGCCATGTTGTTTGATTTTTTAAAGTTTTGTTACAAGTGTATTTATAGGCTTAAGAGTATTGGCAAAAATTTGCAATCAATGTAATAATTCAGTCAATAATATCATTTCTAAGATCTAGTGCCTACAAGGCATTAGGTTGTGCATTCCAAATCCAATGAACATAAAAAGAAAGGGAGCACCCTACACCAAAACATGAGCTAGTAAGGGGCCTCCCCTTTTCTTTCTATTTCTGTGGGGTTTGCAAGTCACAACGCTAGTCTCTTACTTGCACTAGGTACATTTCACCACTTTAATATTTCAAATACACCGACTCATATCGAATACTTTGGCTTAGAGGGTGGTCCCCCTTTCTTGCGTAAAAGCGATCATCATTCGAACACGCCGCGTTTTACTGGGAAGGATCGTAGTTAAATTGTTCAGGTTCATACATCTCAAATAAGGTTGGGTCCATACATATTCCTTGAATTTTGGGAATATAATTTGGGAATTTATCCATGGTTCCTTTTTGTTTCATTATTCTCCAATTTGCAATTCATGTGACCATATTCCACATTTTTAAAAATGGAATTACATCTCAATAATTATAGTTTGTTCCCTTTAGTTTTATATTTAACCAAAATGTATATGCCAATAATTTCACTGAATATATACCCGATTTACTTGATATACCTAAAATGATGAATGTCCTCACTTAAAATTTATAAACCCCATGTATATTTTTGTAGCCTTTTCATATTGTACCTCTTAAAAATTCAATTCTACTCTAATAATCACAAGTTTTGTATATGATTTCTTAGCCAAGATGTATGTTCCAATTGTTTGTAGGATCCCTGAACACTAAGCAATGCATAGTGTAATGTCATTTAAAAATATTAATTAAAATTAATTAGAAAAATGCAGAATAATAATTGCAACACACAACATCAAAGAGAGAATGTGTTCACGAACACAATATGTATCCGGGTTCTTATACCTACATCGACGATCCTACTCCAGTCCCATCCTCCTAACCTGAGATGTGGATTTCTACTAATGCTCCCTAAACCAGGGCACCAAACTCAAACATAGTACAATCCCTAAACCGGGATACCAAGGAGTAAACCCTCCAAGGTTACAAAGGAGTAAACCCTCCTAAGTGTTGAGTAAACCCTACAAGTGTAGTAAACCCTCCACAATGTTCTCTCAACCTGAGAGCTAGGATAAAATGAAATTGTAAATACAATAACAAACTTACCTATGCCTTGAAAAGATTTACATATGGGACGATTGAATGCATGAAGTGTGAAAACCACAGAGCTGATGTAGAGCTTGAATGCACTAGGAAGCTTTCTCCTTGAGCTAGAGTTTCACCACATGAATGGAAGCTCAAAGATGAAAAAAAAGAGAAAAAAAGATGAGATTCACTCTTGGATTTGGCTCAAAAATAGCTTTATTTTGGTGTGTAATGGTGCTAAAATATCCCTCACAATCAAGCATAAATACCCTCTCAAATTCGCACAAACCCTAATAAAACAACCCTGAAAATCACAGCCCAATGGATATAGACGGGTAGAAAATCCTGGTCATTAGATGTATGGTGTACTTTTCCTCGATGGCTGATTAACTGTTTAAATGTTTGAGAACAGAACGTCAGATGACTGATAGTAGAGTTGGACTGAATTAAAATGGTGTCCAATCTACCAGCAACCAGGGTTCTGAAGAAGGATTATCAGATGACTGAGTGATTACTCTTACATCTGATCGTCCGTCATTAGACAGGTGAGAAAATGCGGGTAAGAAAATAGAGAGCACATGAAAATAACAACCATTTTACAGATGTCTGGAGTTCACCGGTCAGAAATCTGAGCCACTGTTCAGATGATTGGCCAATGAGCTTCAGACTGCTGACAAATGACTGTGTCTGACAACATAAAATCTGACACGCTAGACATCTGTTACGCCTATACCATGCGTCTGATCCTGCTCCAAAAGCACTAAATAGAGTGATTTTGTCAAGGGATCAGATGGAATGGGTTCTAGACAAATTCTAAGGTACCCTTAAATTGAAATGATGCATATGAGTGTGTATGTGTGCATCTATTCTAGGCTTAACACATATGCTATAAAGAAAAGCAAAATACATGATGGAACAATAAAATTACACTTGAATGACATTGTCTTCATGCAAATCTTTTGCTCTATAGCTTTGAATCCATCAATCATCCTATCTCTTAATGCCTTGTCTCCTCATCAAGATAATCTATAATAAATCTGAGATTAAAACATGTAGAGTCATTAGCAACTACATAATGTAGTCATCATCATCAAAGAAATATTGGGCTTGATAGCTAATATCCAATAATCTCTTTCCTTTAGATGATGGCACCCATTATGTGAAAATAATAAAAGTAACCATTAAATACATTCTAATGGACCCCCTACTTATATGCTGACCAATTGTAATGCTAAAAAGACAAACATGCATATAAATGGCATATGTAAACACAATGCTAAATGAAATATAAATTGTAATACAACCCCCCCAAATGGGCCGGTGATAGGCAGGCTGATCGCTAAGCCCAAAATCGCGCTGGGCTCTCGCCCAAAGGGGCCTAGGGCATGATGGGGTGTAGCGGCCCAAGACTGCCATCCGATAGACGGTTGACCCCACTCGATGGGAGAAACCGCTCCACATATCGTGTCCGCTTTGATCACCATTGAAGCCGCCATTACATTCTCCTTGATCGACATTCAAGGGACAATAATTGCAGGCGGGCAAAGAGTGAGGAATGATAAACGCCAAGAAGACGTTGACATGCGGGACTCCTATAAGAGACCCTAAAAACAAAACACAATGGACCGAATTCTGGATACTTGATACCCAGGTATACTGAATCATCTCAGACCTTCTTCCACATCATATTTCTCCTCCGAAGCTCGGCCGAGAACTCGCGCTTGGTCACTCCGCGTGCCAAGCTCGGTTCCATCGAAGCACCTCTCAACTAAGATATGACTTAGGTATCGGAGGGGACTTGGTTGGAACCAAGGTCTAACCCCCTTGACGAGCTCTTCGTTTTTTAGATCTGAAGAGACGTCACATAGCCAAATCTTCCCTTCGACGTACCATCGCTCAGATCCGAACGTCCTCATGCCATTGCCCGTTCGACCAAGCGATCACAGATGCTGTCAACCTGTCGAAGATACTCTTCGGTGCATTGTCGCTCGGACTCGTGCCTTCTCGCTCAAGCAAACGGTCGACCGACAGACCCTAAAAGCCGTCCCCGTCTCTCAAATATCCTGAAGACACTCGGACCGCCGTCCTTCCAATCAGCAGGGAGAAAACACCCCGAAACATCTGGCACCATCTGTTAGAACGATATCATTACCCACATCATCCATAACAACCGACATGGACCTTCACAACAACAGGGGCCCCGCATGCCACCCATCCACTAGGAGGGCGTGTATGTGTCACCTGAGGCTGGACACAGCCACTCTACTGAAGAAACCATCTACATGTTACCTAGATGACGGGAACGTCCCGGTCTAAACCCAGGTTCAAACGGCATCCAAAACAGATGCCAAATGCACAATATAGAGCCAAAACAAGGAAACTGGGCTCTTTTGGGCATTGTGGGTCTGGCGGGAGCCCGCTAGGCGGACACCTGATCTGCCTAGAAGGAAAGCACCTGCAAGGCGGGCTCGCACCTGCAAGGGGGGCCCATGCCTGCACCCGCTGGCATCGAGCAAGGCCCAACCACCCAATGCAGGCGCGTGCTCAGCATGCACCTGTGGGGTGCATTCTGAGCATGCACCGAGATAGGCGTGCATGCAAGGAGGTGGGGTCTCTCGATGGGCCCCAATATTAGGATTTTTTTGAAACCTAGTTCAGTATTCTCCGTTGGCGGCTAGTCTATGCGTAAAGAAATGTTTTGGGCTCACTTTGGAGCTCTATTTTAGGGGTCAAACGAAGTTGGATTGGAGTGCCGTTTCTTCCTAGGCATTCACCATTCAACCCTCTTCGCAATGATGTATGACATCGGTCTTGGAGATCAATGGTACGAGGGATTTTATTTACAAATATTGCCTTCGTGAAATGCAAGTTGTGTGTTAAGAAAACTCTCCAAACGCATTTAGTCACATATCTAAAATGGAGAGAAGGGGAGGGGTCAGCAGCCTATATAAATAGGGGAAAATCATCCCAAGCTCCAGATCTAAGTAGATCCATTAAACGTGAGCAAGCCCGGATTTGAGCTTAAAGAAAATATTCACACTTTCTCCCTAAATTCTTCCTTAATCCTGATTGGGCTCTAGCAAAGCTACGAATGAGTTCGGATCGGATCTGAAGTCTTGACAGAGGATCCACTTAAGGTAAAACTTTCTTTGACACGTGGTTGGCTCGGCGACAAGGGTGTTGCTTGCCTCGGGACACGGTGCCATTCGGGAAGCAGTTTGACTCGGGACGAGGTGCGGCTCGGGAGAAGCGGCGCTGGGCAAAAGAAATGTTGCTGAAAACGACGCTTCGTATTCTGCAGAAATGAAGTGAAATGTATGTGGTTTATTAAATCATGCATTTATAATTGTAACTATTAGATAGATCTATCTTTAGGGGTTGTTCGGACCCAACCCTGGGATAGAAGAGATCTGGGCTAGGGTTTGTTCTATTTAGGGCTTGATTTAAAATTGTTTTAAATCTGTTTTTCTGCTGCTCGTTTGATCTCGTCGTCCGTCCTACTTAGGCTGGACATCGATTTTATTGCCCTAAGGACCTAGAAAACCCAAAAGTGTTATCAGAGGAAGGTTTACTTGATCTACAATTTTTGCAATTATAAAGTGTATATGATACAACATGTTTCTTCATCAGATGGGGGTTTTAATTAAACTAGGAAACTGTAATTTCGCGTGAATTTTTATTTTCGAAAATTTGGGTTTTGAAAGTTAGATCTAATTTTTAAAAATTATTGTGATACTTTTTGAAAATTTAAATCTTGATAATTATATGGTAATTATTGTTGTAAATTTATTATGAGATAATTTTAGAAGCAAGTGTTAATGCCAAAATTTCATGTGATAAAATTTTTGTACCTTTAATGGTTATATAATATTTCTTGTTAATTATGGAATAATACAAGAAGAACTATTAAGTTAGCATTAAAAGCTTTCTGAAAATTATAAGATAATTTTTGATGGACATGCTATGATTTAAACTTTAATTTTAAATGCCAAATACATGATTAGGATAGCACCCTAAAAATCCTTATAGTTGATAAGGACATTAATAAAAGTTATTAACCAATCCTAATAACTTCGAATTTTAGGATTCAACTAGTTAGTAGGATTAACTAGTGTTAATGAAGCCATTTCTAGTCAATGGCACACATATGAATAATTAGTTTCCTTCAATGGACTATGATCCGGTCTAGTGTTTTTTGACTAGTGTTGTGGATCACCCTAGCTCTACTAGGGATAGTGATCCTGGTCTAGCCAAATTCATGTCCGTGTTTCACTGGACCGCAAGGATGCAAATTATAATTATGTGAAACCGTCGATTACATCTAGTCAATTACGTTAAAAATCTTCTTCAAGGTTTGCCGTAGCCCTCCTTATTTTTGGATTAAGGCACTAAAAGACGCATGTCATGGTTGTTGAGTCTCTTCAAACTATGACGTGGTCTCTTTTAGAAACCGACTTCATCATACATGAGCTGTTGTCTGGTAATAACCCAAACAGTTGTGTCGCGTCTTCTCGAGTATTGGTGTAAGTTAATATTAGACAAGAAAACATGGGTTCGACCAGACTAGTCATTATGGTTTGTTGAGTCTTCTCAAGATCACAAGTGATTAGGGGAAAAATCAAATAGGGAGTCACATGTGATGTGATTTATAATAAGTTTATCTACCAACTGCAGAGTCGATCAACTTGTTGAGTCTCCTCAAGGTTGTGAAGCTCAGTGTGGTTGGGTCCCTCTCCCATTAAATAACTATATTCGTTCATCTATATGGCTAAAGATGATCGCAAAAATAGTGGGAGGATATAGTTGAATAAAAACCATTTTATTTAAATTTAAAAATCCTGAACATATGCTAAACTAGGGTAATTCTATGTTTTACCAAAGTGGAATCAAAATCGTAATATCCTTAAAAGAAATAAATCAACTAGACAAAATGATTAGTTAAGGAATATTTGCTAAACCAAACTATATTCTCACTGATATTAAAGTGACCTTACTAGCACTGAGTTCAGGACAATGATTTCCTTAAGCTCTAAAGTCTAACAAAATAAAAGCACGCTACTTAACACTCGGCTCTATGAGCAGTGGCAGCTTGAACATACTGATGTTTAAACCATGTTTCTCCGTACAACTTGTTGAGTCTTCTCAAGGTTGTTTGGAAAACAGTTTTAATCCTCAAGGTTCGAAACTTCGATCAAACTGTTTGACTTGAAGATGAGTGTAAGAGCGATGCAAGACCATGTATCCAAATTAGACTTTGAGACGAACAACTTGTTGAGTTTCCTCAAGGTTGTAAAGCTCAAGTGGTTGGATGCATGTGATGATTGCACTGCTAATATTTGTGTTAGGACATAAAATGTCTAAATGTGATTTAGAAAGAAGAAGGAACTAAGGATAATTCAGTGAGACAAAATGTTTGGTATATCATGGAAAAAAGGCATAGTAGGAGGACCTAAAAATGGGACATGTTTGATGTCTAAAATTTCAGAATGATTGTTATACAAAGGAAAATAGTCTCACATATTGGCTAATGAACAAAAGTTGTCTTTAGGCCATATGGGACATATATCACACTTGGCGAATGTCGTCACATTACTTTAGAAGAAATGTTTTGATGTGATGATAATGTATAACAATGATGTATTAAGAGTTAATATATGAATGCGCAAGTTGAGTAACAAAATATATATATGGCAAAAATTGACTAGGCCATATAGGACTTATATCACACTTGGCGAATGTCGTCACATTACTTTAGAAGAAATGTTTTGATGTGATTATAATGTATAACAATGATGTATTAAGAGTTAATATATGAATGCGCAAGTTGAGTAACAAAATATATCTATGGCAAAAATTGACTAGGCCGTACAAAAGAAAGCATACATGACAAGTTACATAAAGAGGGGTCACTTGACCTCTCGTATTATGAGTCGAAGGACACTTGTGAGTTTTGTTTTAAAGGTATGATGGTCAAAAACTCCTTCTGTAAGACAGTGGGAGAATGAGTTGGAGAACTCATGGTCTCGTACATACGGATGTATCCAGACCCAAGTTTAAATCAGTCAAGATATGATATGGTTATCTTTTTACGACGCGTGTTCTTGATGAAACACAAGTCTAATAAAATAAAGAACTCAATGACATAAATATTTGATCTGCTTAGATCAAATCGAAGATGTAAATACTTAACTATATAATTCTTGCCTAATTAAAAGAGAATGAGATTTTCACTCAGGTCAAGTCTCACAACACATTAGTGTTGGAGAGCATGAATCGCACACTATTAGACTTGGTGCGATACATGGTTAGTAACTCTGAGTTACAATCCTATTTCTGGGTTAATCCCCAGATAATAATGCCTAAGTTCTTGATAAGGTTATGTTAGAACCTTATTACTGTAAGATTCCTCAAATTAATCATTAGGAAGTTACATGATTACTCGATCATCGTGAGAGGAAGAAGTCGAGTAAAACATCATAGTTGATGATGGCCTAGTAAACTTCCAAGCATCCATTCGGAGTAGTGACTCTGATTAATTGTTTGATGTGATTCGAAAAAGTTCCTTGCACGTAAATACGGTATGGACCTTAGAAGACGTGTCCAAGGAAGTGTTCTCTTTGGCTGCAAGTGAATTTTCAAGACAGAAGATTAGTGCAGAAGGAAAATAATGAAGTACAACTTATGTTGGTTGAGAATGGTTATCATCCAAACTCCTCTAAACGGATTATGATGAAACTTTCACGACAGCAGATGTGTACAGATCAATTTCGATTAGACTCGATGTCAATGCTCATGATGACCATGAATACTGGAATATGTATATTTTCTAAATATGATTTAGAACAACAATTTATAGAGTTTTCAAGGTCAGTGGGAGCGAATAAAAGGCATGCGACGCATCAAGGAGTCGGAACATATGTTTTGACAAAGTGGTCAAAGAGTTTGACATTTTTTGAGAAATAATTATGAACCGTGCAGATGACTAGTGACTATTTTGGATTATTCTCGTAGAAGACAATAAGCTGGATGAGATCCAGGCAAGACAAATTTTATGGATTCCAAGAGACCGCAGAAATGATTGGGATGAGATTCAAATCTGTGATTTAGTAGAAACATAGAACCCATTAAGTCTATTCTGAAGACGGTTTAGCAGATCCACTCATGAAGGCTCTACCACATGAAGTCTAGAGTGACTTATGTGTAAATATGGTATGAGATACTGGGATAAATGGGCCTGAGTGCAAGTGGCAGATTTTGAGAGATGGGTATGCCCTCGAGGCTATTCATTCGTGTATATGTTTACAAACATCTTGTACGAAATAACTGTAAGCTATTTGGTAAGAATTTACCTAAGTTAATAATAATGAAGTCATAAAAGTACAGTCTTGCGACTTAATGCAAGGTCAAACATGTATCAAGATGGAGATATTGATCATGGAGAAGTGCTTAACTGTTAGTAGCATAAGTCTAGAAACGTTCATGGTCCCAGATGTTTCGCGAAATGGATATCAACACATCGGATAGACCATTGTGTCTTAGTCTTCACCATAGAGTGGTGAAGATGATCGCATGGTTGTTCGAATTGACGAAGTCAAAGACTAGACACATGTGCTCATTGGAGAATGAGTTCACTGAATGACCCAACGAGAGTTATAATATGGTTAATATTGACCAATCTATCAATGATAACCCTGAGTGAAGATAGGTAAGTTGGTCGTTTGACTTGAGGTCAGTGTACGAACCTGTGTGTGAACAGTGTCGCTTAAATCACAGATTTAGCCTCGAGAAAGACACATTGAATGGCCTTTGGTAAGGTGACACTTGAAACGTGCGAGGAGAGTAATGACCAAGATTCGTCTCTCACGTCAATAGGGAATTAGTGTCGTAGTGTTAGTTCAATCTTTAGTGAAAACTCTGGCCAGAGTATGTTGGAAGAAGTCCAACATTATTTGACTAAAGATCGATGGAGACTAACCAAGTTCAAGTTAGTAGGGTTGATAGTTGACCATACCCTAGGCTTGACTAAGCGGCATAGTTTTGACAAAGAGACTAAAACTGTGGTATTCATCACGGACATAGTCAGGGTTGTCCCGAAAATACTCATGTATATGAGTTAACCACATAATTATGATATCGAAACACGACCGGTACCTGCTGCTCGTGGTCAATGTCGTCTGGGGTTTCAAGCCCCACATGTAGTAGGGTCAGGCTATAGGGTCGCATATAGAGTGAGACATTTGTCAAGTAATAGGTAGAAGTTAGGGAGAAAATGCATTTGATGTAAGAGACAAAAAACTGAAAAGAGTTTGCAAATAGCTTCTTGGATTCGGGATAAATGATCCTGAGTGCAAGTTGATAGATGTTGAGGGATGTATGCTGTCAGTTCATTTGTATTTGATGCAAATGGATTTTAATATTAGATGTTGGAATTTTGCATATGATTCAAAGGGCATTAAATGTGTCTTAAAACGCTTACGACCATATTTAATATAATAAACACAAGTAAAAGGTTATCTGGATGACGGGATGGTTCGAACGGCGTCCAAAACAGACGCCAAACACACAAGATAGAGCCAAAACAAGGAAAATGGGACCTTTTGGGCATTGCGGGTCGGACGCCTGCTAGGAGGACACACGACCCGCCTAGAAGGCAAGAACCCACAAGGTGGGCCCACACCTGCAAGTCGGGTAGGTGCCCGGTTGGCAGCGGGTGGGGCCTGCCTGCCTGCTGCAGGCATGTGCTGAGCATGCGCCGAGCTGGGCACACGCGCAGGGAGGTGGGCCCCCCATGTTGGGCCACACTTTTAGGGGTTTTAACCCTAGTTCAGTTTTCTCCTTTGTCGACCGGTCTGTGTGTAAAGAAATGTTCTGGGCTCACTTTGGAGGTCCGTTTGAGGAGTCAAATGAAATTGGATTGGAGTGCTGTTTCTTCCTACGCATTCACCATTCAACCCACTTCGCAACGATATGTGACATCGCTCTTGAGATCAATGGTGAGAAGGATCTAACTAACCAAACATTGCCTTTGTGAAATGCATGTTGTGTGTTAAGAAAAATTTCCAAACACATTTAGTCCCACATCGAAAAAGGATAGAAGGGGAGTGGTCAGCCGCCTTCAGATCTGAGTAGCTTCATTAAACGTGAGCAAGCCCGGATCTGAGCATGAAAATATTCCCTCTTTCTCCCTAAATTTTTCGTTGATCCTGATCGGGCTCTAGGAAAGCTACGAATGAGTTTGGATCGGATCCAAAGTCTTGATGGAGGATCCACTCAAGGTGAAACTTTCTTCGGCGCATTGTTGGCTCGGTGACACGGGTGTTGCTTACTTCAGGACGCAGTGCGGTTTGGTAAGCGGTTCGACCCAGGACGAGGTGCAGCTCGGGACGCGGTTTGGCTTGTGAGAAGCGTCACGGGGCCAAAGAAATGTTGCTGAAAATGACACTTCGTATTCTACAGAAATGAAGTGAAAGGTATATAGTTTTTTAATTCATGCGTTTATAATTGCAACTGTCCGATAGATCTATCTTTAGGGGTTGGTCGGACCCAGCCCTGGTATAGTAGAGATCTGTGCTAGGGTTTGTTCTCTTTAAGGCTTGATTTAAAATTATTTTAAATCTGTTTTCGCTGCTCGTTTGATATCGTCTTCCATCCGACTTGGTCCGAACGTTGATTTTATTGCCCTAAGGACCTACAAAACCCCAAAAAACCACAGAGTAGATGTAGAGCTTGAATACACTTGGAAGCCTTCTCTTGAGCAAGAGTTTCACCACATGAATGGAAGCTCAAAGATGGAGAAAAGAACGAGATAGAAAATGATATTCACTCTTCTATTTGTCTCACTAAATAGCTTTCTTCCTGTGTGTAAGGCGCCAAAATCTCCCTCATAACTGAGCTTAAATACCCTCTCAAATCTACACAAAACCAAATAAAACAACCTTGAAAATCACAGCCCAATGGCTATAGACGGGCAGAAAATCCTAGTCATTAGACGTTTGGACACTTCGTATTCTGCAAAAATGAAGTTAAAGGTATATAGTTTATTAATTCATGCGTTTATAATTGCAACTGTCCGATAGATCTATCTTTAGGGGTTGGTTGGACCCAGCCCTGGTATAGTAGAGATCTGTGCGAGGGTTTGTTCTCTTTAAGGCTTGATTTAAAATTGTTTTAAATCTGTGTTTTCGCTACTCGTTTGATATCGTCGTCCATCCGACTTGGTCCGAACGTTGATTTTATTGCCCTAAGGACATACAAAACCCAAAAAAACCACAGAGTAGATGTAGAGCTTGAATACACTTGGAAGCCTTCTCTTGAGCAAGAGTTTCACCACATGAATGGAAGCTCAAAGATGGAGAAAAGAACGAGATAGAAAAATGATATTCACTCTTCTATTTGGCTCACAAATAGCTTTCTTTCTGTGTGTAAGGTGCCAAAATCTCCCTTATAACTGAGCTTAAATACCCTCTCAAATCTACACAAAAACAAATAAAACAACCCTGAAAATCACAGCCCAATGGCTATAGACGGGCAGAAAATCCTAGTCATTAGACGTTTGGTGTAGCGTTCCCAAATGGCTGATCAACTGTTTAGATGTCTGATAACATACCGTCAGACGACTGACAGTAGAGTTGGACTGAATTAAAATGGTGACCAATCTCCCAGCAACTAGACGTCTGAAGAAGGATTATAAGACGACTGAGTGACTATTCATACATCTGATCATCCTTCATTAGACAGTTGAGAAAATGTGAGTGAGAAAATAGAGAGCATAGGAAAAAGAACACCCACTTTACAGATGTGTGGAGTTCACCGGTCAGAAGGCTGAGCCACTGTTCAGATGTTTGGCCAATGAGCTTCAGACTGTTGACAAATGGCGTTGTCTAAAAACATAAAATCTGAAACGCTAGATGTCTGTTACACCTATACAATGCATTTTATTTGCTAAAAAAGCACTATGTCGAGTGTTTTGGTCGATGGATCAGATGGGATGGGGTTTAGACAAATTCTAAGATGCCCTAAAATGGAAATGATGCATATGAGAGAGAGAGAGAGTGCATCTATTCAAGGCTTAACACATATGCTATAAAGAAAAGAAAAAGACATGACGAAAATATATAATTACACTTGAATAACATTGTCTTCATGTAAAGCTTTTGCTCCATAACTTTGAATCCATCAATCATCCTGTCACCTAATGCCTTCTCTCCTCATCAAGATAATCTATAATAAAGCTGAGAATAAAACATGTAGAGTCATTAGCAACTATATAATGTAATGATCAACATCAAAGCAATATTGGTCTTAATAGCTAGTATCCAATAATCTCTCCGTTTTTCATGATGACACCCATTATGTGAAAATAATAAAAGTAAGCATTAAATACATAATAATGGATCCCGCCTACTTATACACATACCAATTGTAGTGATAAAAAGAAAAACATGAATATAAGTGGAATGTGTAAGCACTATGATAAATGAAATACTAATTGCATATTGCACATACAAGCATACATGCACACATTTTCACATAAACCAAATGTCTCTCACCGTTGTCATTGTATAAAAGGTGGACATGAATATTGTGGGATCTTGTGGATGACAGACAACCCTAGAAGGGGATTGAATAGGGTTGTGAGTAAAGTAATAAAATTATTCGCGTAATTAAAAACCTTCTATTCGCTGCATAAGTCTCCCAGTAATCAACACAATTTTATAAGCGTGTAATAAAATAATTGAGATGAGCTCAGCAGAAATAAGGATTACAACCAGTGAATATAGATATGAGAGACAAACAGAGCATTAGCCAAACACCATGATTTTACTTGGTTCGGTCCAACCTTGGCCTACTCCAGCAACCGATCCACTAGTTCTCAAACCTGAGGGCAACCTTGCCTCAACTCAACGAAGAGAACATGCACAGACACCTAGCTCCACTTGCTAGGATTTTCAAATCACCTAGTTTTCAACTCAACTAGGAATTTCCAAAACAAATACAACACTTCCCATACACAAGGGAGTACAACTTATCATGCTTTCTTCAATGGCTTTACAAACATTTTGTAGAAAGATTATAACACCCTTGATTCCTATAGCCAATATATATGAAGCTTGTGAATATTGTGGCTATAAAAAACAAATCTTTTGATCAAGAAAAATAATTAAAATAACCAAATGTAGATAATAAAACCTTGAAAATTGAATCTCCAAAAAAGTGTTTGAGCCTTAGAGATCAAGAATCAAGCTTGAACAAGGCCACAAAACATTATAAAAATATCAAAGAATTTTGCATATCGAAATTCAAAATAATGGCAAAGAAGAGTTTTTGAAAATGAGAGATTTTGAGAATTTTTGCTTGAAAATACTAGACAATTGCTTTATAATTGATATAATTAATTTTTGAAATCACTAGTATTTATATATATGAAATTTTTTTCAAAACGTGCTCAAAAAAGTCTCCTCCAACGTCTAATACCATCTAGAAAACAGAAATTTCGCTTTCCTTAAAAACTGAATCTTGATCCAGATGGTCGGATATCTATTTTGGATAGTCAGCTATATTTGTTCAAATAGTCAGCTATCCAAGTGATAACCGACTACTATAGAAGATGTTAAGTTTTAGGCAATTTCTCAAAGAAGATAGTCGGCTATCTGAATTGGATAGTCGGCTATTTTCAGATACATGATTTTTTTTGATGAAAATACATTGAATATATTTAATAAAAATCATATACTAATATAACATATTTAAATACATTTTAATAGTATTTTTCAATTATTTTGTGAGCGTGTAACTTCATGATATTGCTTAAACATTCTAAGTTATTTAACTTATAACATATACACTTCTTGAGCACTTTAATCTTGTTCTCTTGACTTGGGCCATCGAGTCTTGATCTTGAGTCTTTGATTAAGTCATCACTTGGTCCATGAATTGACTCCAAGGTTGACTTCTCGATCATGGCTTCAAAGTTGTTTATTTTGAGCTTTTCCTTATACTAGTTCTTTATAGCTATAAGTTATCATCATTTCCTATACACCCTTGAAGTAAATTGTTAGTACCCATATCACTTGTTGACATCATCAAAACTCCACTTGGGTGGCCTCAATATCACAACACTCTCCCCCTTATTGATGATGACAATAAATGATATAAAATTAATAAATAATATGACGACTAAAAATAACTTATGCTCCCCTGCAGAGATGCATGATTATCATGGAGAAGTTACCCCCCCTGCATCAAGGCTGGTTAGAAATAAGCACAAATATGCATAATTTCATATTATATTCCGTTTCAAGTGTGGTTAACTAAACAATGCCAATTTGGAATTGTAAATCACACCTTAGATGGGTGTGAATATGGTGTAGGCACGTATTAAAAATTCAAGCATGAAAATAACCAACCCATATCACATATTAATGCAAGCAATTATTTTTCAACAGAGTGGCTCCCAACCTTGGCTCCCTGCCACTACTCTGACACAAATTCTTTGAGGATTTTGCCCTCTTTTATAGCCGAAAAGAGAAAAACAAACCCGATCAGAGATCCGGGTAGTGATCACACCGTAAAAGATATCGTTCACAAACTTAAGCACAAAAATAAATCCTAGGTGAAGCTATTCTCCAATACAATCTTACAACAAAACAAAAACTAAAAGAAGTCACCTTGGTGTAGATCGTCCCTTAACGAACATGTAAGAGCAAACCGTGCTTGATTCCGACAAGTGTAGAAAAAGATGTCGCCTTTTCAGATTCACGTCTACAGATCTCCTTTCTTCGTCTTCCTCAAACACTTGAAGCTTGAATTGATGGAAAGCTTTGATCAACTAGTAAGGATGTAGATCTTTGGAATTTTTTGTTAGATGCTTCAAGTAAATTTTCTCCAATGGATGGCTCTCTCTCTCTTTATATGGGATGAGGAGTTTTCTTCAAATTAGAACTCTTGATTTTCTAATCTTCATTCAAATCTTCCATCTAATTTTCATCAATTTGATAGACCTCAATAATTTGAAAACTCCTCTTTGGGTAGGTCATCAAATTGTTTAGAAACTCCTCGAAATTGATTGAAGTCAAACCTATGCGTCTGACTAGTCAGACTGGTCATATTAGGGTTCACCAGGGATTCTGTAGCTTGGCACGGCCGTGTTGTTTGAACTCTAGCCTTCATGTAGATTTTGCAAATCTGACACGGCGGTGTACTAATTCTGCAAAGCCATGTGGCTGCATGTAGAAAATTTTACAAGTTAATGTTTTATTTTTTGCACGGCCGTTAGCTCTAGCTCGACCGTGTTGCACTCTGCAGGACATCATTCAAGTTATTGTTTTATTTTTGACACGACTGTATTAGATCTACCACGGCCGTGTTGTAGTCTGCAATAAATATTTCAAGTTACTGTTTTTTTGACACGGTCGTGGAAGAAGGAGTTCGACGGATCCTCAAGTTCATGGAAGAAGGAGTTCGACAGGCAACGCTGAAAAGTGCATAACTTTCCCTAAAGAGCTCGGATCGACGAAACATTTACGTCAAGACGATCACAACTCAGTGCTCTATAATACGATGATATTATTTTTGATTTTACTCTCTGTAGTATATCAGTGATATTTATTTTAGCGTGAGTTGTATTCTGAATATCTTCATTCAGGAGCTATCATTGGGCACAAAACTTTTCGGTTTATTATTGTCCGCTTTGATCATCATTTGCAAGCATGATCAAAGTTTTCCTTTTGGTTATAAAAATGCAGAAATTTTCAGGGATTTGGGGTTGGAGTAGAGACGTGGAGCCACTCCGTTAAAATTATTTACTTGCATATCTTTCATTTGTGATTTCGTGCTATGTAATATTTCGTAGTGTGTTAAATTTTTAATTTGTGCCATACACCATATTCACTCCCCTTTATGGTGTTTTTAAAACTCAGCCATACACCATATTTCGTGCTTTTTGCAGGACCTGCATGGGCCACCACTAAAACCTGTCACGCCCCGCTTCCCAAAATTACGGAGGCGAAGCGTGACTAAGGCCCGCTTGGGCCGGAGCTGTGAAGCTCGGACCCAATAAGCGTCTGTAGGGGTACCATTTAAAAATTTTCAGGTTCTTGCAGTTATAAAATTCGGAACAACAGAAGGTACAGAAAGAATTGCATTCATTAATATAAGGAGATAATATCCAGCGAGTACAAGAGTCTAAAAAGAGAGGCATAAGCATGACAACAAACTATCAAAAGAGAGTAAACTAAAAGTGGTAACCTCTGAAAGGCAGCGACGGTAAAGACCTCTAGGTCTGGTCCTCATCAGGAACATACTCTGGGTCATCGTCCTCTGGCTCCACGTACTCCGGTATGTCCGACTCGTCCACGTACTTTGGCTCAACTCCTGATGTACAGCTCCAAGAGAAAAGGAACTGTACGTCAGGTAAAGTCTACAAGGAGGGTTAGACTTTACTGCAAGTGTACTGAAATTTAAAGCAACGTTTTACTGGTTGATTTAACATGCTGAGTTTATACATGGCAATTGTAGAAAGTAAACGGAACAGGGAAATTAAACGCGTCAAGCCGTAGCCGTAGCATGTGCTACCGACTACGAGACTAACCTATGAGGGACGAGAGAAGACAAGACAAGATAGGACAAGACACGTGTGACTCGAAAGGTTCATGCCTTACGGTTCGAGGGGGATTAGACCCTCTCCCCATGTGCACGCTCAACCCTACCCCAACCCAAGTGCTCAAGACAAGAAGGTACAGGGATCACTCTCGCTAGAAGAGCATCCGAAACGCCCGGAGGCTTTTTGTGTAACAGGGATCACTCTCGTGTGGAGAGCATCCGAAAGGCCCGGAGGCTTTTTGTGTAACATGGATCACTCTCGCATGGAGAGAATCCGAAATATCCTGAGGCTTTTTGTGTAACAGGGATCACTCTCGCATGGAGAGCATCCGAAACGCCCGGAGGCTTTTTGTGTAACAGGGATCACTCTCGCGTGGAGAGCATCCGAAATGCCCGGAGGCTTTTTTGTGTAACAGGGATCACTCTCGTGTGGAGAGCATCCGAAATGCCCGGAGGCTTTTTTGTGTAACAGGGACATGACATGACACGCAAGGAATTGTTTATCTAGGGGGTCCACACGCAGCACACACAGTAAAAATTCTAAGATGTCAATTGTTGTTGCTGCGCTTAGACTTCGTCGTCAAGTCTAAGCCGTCAAGGGGGTCCTGGACGCTATCATTTCACGTCCGGTTCTCTTTGTTCATGTTTAACAATTCTAAGAGTATATGGCCTAGACACGGCCGAAAGTACAAGTGAGTACACTTGCCTGCGGTGGCGAGTGTGTCGTCTATCCGGTGCGTCCCGTCAAAGCGTCGCGTCGGTGGTAGTCCGTCTGAAATAGGGTCATGGTGACATCAGATCATGGTTTTTATCAAACCTATTATGTTTTGTTTCTAAATTTGGCAGGACTAACCTATGAGTTAAAAAGTCACGTTTTGGTGTTTTGTTCAGTCTAGATCGACGTTTACCCTAAGTGCACAGAAAATTTAGTTCGTTCGTCGATCTTTCGTACTGTGGACAACGTTTTAAAGATGCAGAAAATAACTTTAGCTCAAGTTGAAAAATTTTAGAATAGGTTTCACATTTTGCTATGTGTAGGTTCTTACTACACGTGAGGGGACTAACCTGGTATAATGATCGCACGTGGATCCGACGTCAGGTCTGGAAACGGTAGCAGATCGCGTCACGACCCCAATTCCCGGAACGTCTTATCACTGGTCTTTAGTGTTCACGTGGTCGAACGAAATGCGTGACTGTCTCTGCGTCATTAGATTCCCGATGTCAACTTAAAGAATTTAACTAACTATATTACTACTAAATTCTATCTCATGTTAATATAGTTAAAAATAGCTATACTTAACATCTTACCCATTTTAGCACCAACATCATGTGACAGCCTATAGGTACATGTTTTACTATTAACCATAGGGGACAGAGTCCTTTAATATCCCAATTCATTACACATGCTAACCTTATTAATAACCTTATGATTTTATTACTAGCATATGGTACTGATCATGGGGTATGGGTACTGATCATGAAATCCTAACTTTGCTTATAAAGAACCCACCAACTTATCTCCTCTGTCTACCTCTTCATATAGTTACAATTCATTTGTTTTTATAACTCGTTCCAGGGTGTTGTCCACATGAGCCAGGCTACCTAATATACATTCTACCAAAACATGATGCTATAATCATATAGGAAAATTAATATCAAAACTTACTTGCTTTTATAGTGTACTCAGTGCGTGCACGCAGGTTGGAGGCGGCGAAGAGTCGAGGACTTGGTGGCGGGTGGTTGCGAGAGGCGTAGTCAGAGGCGAGGTGTTTTCCGGTTGCTCGGGATGCTGGGTTTGTTCGCCGGAGGTCGGAGCGAGGCTATCGTGCGGCTTGGCTGCGGAGTGCGGACTAACAGGGGGAGTAAGTAATTGGGAGTCGGATCAGAGGGGGACTATGTGGGGAGGAGATGCGTCGGCTTCTGGAGTCGAGGGAGGTGTTGGGTCGGAGGAGACGGCGATAGGCGCTATAGGGTTTGGGACTTCATGGAGATGAACGGAGGCGGCGGCTAAGTCGGAGGGAAGTTCGGAATGGTGGTCGGAGGTGAAGGTTGCGGTTTGGAGAGGGAAGATGTCTAGTTGTGGGGTATTTCAGGCGGGTCGGGGTCTGTGCATGGCTGCTCGGAGTCGGGGGAAAGGCAGGCGGAGTAGCGGCTTCGGAGAGATGGTTGAGGGTGCAGCCGGTATGGTGTCTGTCGGCGGGTGAAGGGGGAGAGAGGGATGGGCGGAGATGTTGCGCGCGTGCGTGGAGGGCTGAGCAAAAGTTGCGAATGAAAAGTGAAAGGAACTCGTTTTTGAGTAGAGTAGGGTTTTGAAAAGACCTGGGCTCAAATGAGGGATACGGATCCTCAGGCCTAAGTTTTCTTTACTTATTAGCTAAGACTAGAGAGAGATTGAGACGTGTGGAAGGGATCTGAGGGTTGTCGGCCTGTTAGAGAAAAAATAGGGGAGAGGGAAGATGTGTTCACGTGGGAGGTGTGATATGGAGAGGGGTTGTTAAGATTTGATTTGAAGAACAATATAAAGGATTTGATTTTAAAACAATATAAACATTTGATTTTTTTTTCCACTTACAACAGCATGCGTCTTTTAGTCATTAAGTGAGGAATCATGTTAAAAAACAATATTTGACTTGTTTTGAAACATACATCACCTAATAAAATAAATAAAATATTTTTTTTATATTAATAAGATATTTGCAATTAGGCCCTCGAAGTCCAAAAAATTACAAAGAGGATGCCGGAGCGATCGCGCCTCCGAGAGGGTGTTGAAAGCGGGGTTCGGTCGCGGATCTGGACTACAGAAAACTATAATAACAATCGAATGCCAAAAATACGCATACAAGGCAATAACACATGCTAAAATACGTACGGTCAGGAGTGGCCGTTACATTCTACCCACCTTAGAAATGATTCCACCCTCGGAATCACTTATACTAATAATAATAATAATATCTATATACACTTATGCGTACAACTCCCATATCTACACATAATGATTGCTAATCGCATAAATTCCAACATTGTTCCTCAAATAATCCATCATAACCCGTCTCTCCACTGGCTAATGCTACAACAAGAATCACACCATAGCACCTGACTATAGATCCACATTACCGTTCACAATTCCACAATCATCACGTCCCCAATATACCATCCATCACCTTAACACATAAATCTATTCTCCAAAATCAATAAACCAAAAACTACATCTATCATTACCCTTAACATCTAATCTCCTAATCATACTAAAATCCATCTTCATAACATCTCATTCATCTCAACATGTCGTGTTATCTCCAATGCCTTCTCACCCCAACCTATATCAAATCTTGATGCTTTAAGTGCTCTACCCATTCTCATGATCACCCTAATTCATACTATCCCGTCCTAGCTACTCTTATCTATCACTCGTCCAAGTTTCAGATCGATTAAGTACTCATTTACCTGTGCATAATTTCATTCATCTAGAGTCCTCATTGAGTCCGTTACCCATAGGTATTATAAATAAGTTTTGGGCACCTCATTCTTTTCATCCAAAGAAATCTAATCTAATATCTTTGTTATTCAAAATCAACTAATCACCAATACAACATATCTCATCTCATTCTAAGCCTACCCGCAAACATAACCATATAACAATAATAACTAGTGCTAACAATATCATAGCCATAAAAAAATAACACTCCCGAGGATGGACAGAAAAGAAAAAAATGTTTAAGGCCAAGGTCATAATTTAAAACATGTGGGAAGAGAACGTATAGGGTAGTGGTATTGGATGAGGGAGGATAAAGGGGTCGTGAACTTGTGTGCTAGTTTCAAAACTTTAAATATTTGATTTAAAAGAAACCAAATAGGTTTTGATACAATCACATGCAGCTAAAAATAAGCTATGCTATAATATGAAAGACCTAGTCTAAGGAATTGCCTGCTATGACGCTATCTATACCTATATGAATACCATCATTCAGACAACTCCATACGTATATCACGGACTACAATGAGTACCACATGACACAAGGGACAATCAATAAGATCCTAAAGATAACACACTCATACAGGTCCACATACTCTACCTATATACATGCACCATGACGATATCACAAACCAAAGGGCCCACTACTAAACTAGAGACGGCCTAAGCAACTACAATCACTATTGTCTACATAAAAGAAAGGAAACCGAAACCAAAAGAGAAATGAAACAAGATCAGAAAGAACGAGTTTGGATAAGGCGAGGATAATGAGATAGCTGGTAGGATGGGACTAAGATATTGCTCAAAATAATTAAATAAATGAAAGAAAGTTTACGTGTAAAATACGGTATCATATATATATATATATATATATATATATATATATATATATATATATATATATATTATAAAAGAGGGATGTTATCAAGAGAAATTGGATAAGAGATATTGGAAAAGAGAAATTGGATAAGAGATATCTATATTATAAAAGAGGGATGTTATCAAGAGAAATTGGATAAGAGATATTGGAAAAGAGAAATTGGATAAGAGATATCTATATTATAAAAGAGGGGTGTTATCAAGAGAAATTTGATAAGAGATATTGGACATGAGAAATTGGATAAGAGATATCTATATTATAAAAGAGGGATGTTATCAAGAGAAATTGGATAAGAGATATTGGAAAAGAGAAATTGGATACGAGATATCTATATTATAAAAGAGGGATGTTATCAAGAGAAATTGGATAAGAGATATTGGAAAAGAGAAATTGGATAAGATATATCTATATTATAAAAGAGGGATGTTATCAAGAGAAATTGGATAAGAGATATTGGAAAAGAGAAATTGGATAAGAGATATCTATATTATAAAAGATGGATGTTATCAAGAGAAATTGGATAAGAGATATTGGACATGAGAAATTGGATAAGAGATATCTATATTATAAAAGAGGGATGTTATCAAGAGAAATTGGATAAGAGATATCTATATTATAAAAGAGGGATGTTATCAAGAGAAATGTGATAAGAGATATTGGAAAAGAGAAATTGGATAAGAGATATCTATATTATAAAAGAGGGATGTTATCAAGAGAAATTGGATAAGAGGTACTGGACATGAGAAATTGGATAAGAGATATCTATATTATAAAAGAGGGAAGTTATCATGAGAAATTGGATAAGAGATATTAGACAAGATAAATTGGATAAGAGATATGTATATTATAAAAGAGGGATGTTATCAAGAGAAATTGAATAAAAGATATTAGACAATAGAAATTGGATAATATCTATATTATAAAAGAGGGATGTTATCAAGAGAAATTGGATAAGAGATATTGGACATGAGAAATTGGATAAGAGATATCTATATTATAAAAGAGGGATGTTATCAAGAGAAATTGGATAAGAGATATCTATATTATAAAAGAGGGATGTTATCAAGAGAAATTGGATAAGAGATATTGGAAAAGAGAAATTGGATAAGAGATATCTATATTATAAAAGAGGGATGTTATCAAGAGAAATTGGATTAGAGATACTGGACAAGATAAATTGGATAAGAGATATCTATATTTTAAAAGAGGGATGTTATCAAGAGAAATTGGATAAGATAAGAGATATTGGACAATAGAAATTGGATAAGAGTGATGTTATCAATAGAAATTGGATAAGAGGTATCTATATTACAAACGAGAGATGTTATCAAGAGAAATTGGATAAGAGATATTGGACAAGAGAAATTGGATAAGAGATATCTATTATATAAAAGACGGATGTTATCAAGAGAAATTGATAAGAGAATTTGGACATGAGAAATTGGATAAGAGAATTTGGATATCTATTATATAAAACAGGGAAATTGAATAAGGGAAAATATAAGAGATGAGATTTTGAGGGATAAAAAAGGAGGTGGGGAATTTTGCACATACAACCCCGGTTTTTGTATTTTTGCCTATGGACACTCCACACACACACACCCACACTTTTTATTCTCACCCCTTCCGGCCATTTTATTTCCAGTTCTATGAAGATTTTGAATCTTATCCTACTAGGACAAAGCTTTGTCCTACCTGGCAAGTTTGTCCTAGGTGGTAATGACAATTTTGGGGGGACTTAAATTTTGGGGGAAAACTTAAATTTGGGGGGAAACTTGAAATTTTGTGGGAAAACTTGAAATTTGGGGGAACTTGAAATTTGTGGGGGAGAAAAACTTAGCCATTAAATAAACCGTGCCCTATGGGCACGGGTAATGACTAGTATATATATATATATATATATATATATATATATATATATATATATATATATATATATATATATATATATACACTAGTCATAACCCGTGCCTACGGGCACGGGTCATTTAAGATTTCCCTGCGAAATCTTTGTTACCTGAAAAATTATCTCCACAGCCAAAATTTAATAGAACAATAAATTAGCGTAAAAATATTTAGCGGCACGGGCACCTTTGGTGCGAAACAACAAATTCGGCGCAGGCGCCTTCGGCGCAGAACAACAAATTTGGCGTCGAACAACAAATTTGGCGCCTGCGACAAACCTCAGGGTATTTTTACGCTAATTTGTTGTTCCGCCAAATTATTTTACGCTAAATGTTTTATTTTGTTTAATTTAATGGGATCATGCTTCTCCACAATCTTTCCCAAGGCACTTTTAATTTCAAAGTTTAGGTTTCCAATGCAATTTTCCCCCCAAATTTAATCTTCACAATATTTCCCAATGCACTTCTAATTTCAAAGTTTAGGTTTCCAAAGTACTTTTTCCCCAAATTTAATCTCCACAATCTTTCCCAAGACACTTCTAATTTCAAAGTTTTGGTTTCCAATACATTTTTTCCATCAAAATATAAGTTTTCATACTAAAATTTTCACAAAATCCAATCTCAACCATTGATTTACCAAGATCAAATCTCAGCCACTCTTTATCTTGTCCTAGTCAGCCCTAGAATTCAAAAATCGTTGTCAAATGTATAATAGATGTATATGTATATACTTATAAAAATATGTAAGAATGGTGAGCATGTGGTAAAATTGTACAACTCGAAAAAGGTTAGCTGAAGAAACAGAGAGTCGGGTGAGATAGTGATTGTTTTGCAAATGAAAATAAGTTTATACAAAGATTTTTTTTTGAAATATGAGCACAATGAACATAGAACTGATATATATTAAAAATTTAAAGTTATCTTTAGTTTAGAAAATATTCTAAAAGTACGTATGGTAAGTGGTTAAAAATAAATTTTGTAGTTTAGAAAAAGAATAATATATATATTGAATTATCAAAATGATAACAAGGTTTTAAAAAAACTGAAATACGAAAGACACCGGTTAGAAATAATTACAAGATAGTAACTTGAAATTACGACCAAGGAGGTTTCAAAATCAGTGAAAGGATTTGAACTCAACCGAAAGTAAGAAATTTAAATATTTAATAAGGGTTTTCAAAGAAGTTAAACTGAGCGAAGAACTTAATAATGAATTTATAAAAATACTTTTAAAGAAAGCAGGATTTGCAATGGAGAGGTTCGAAGAATTATCGATAATTGTCATGAAGCGATCATGTGAATCAGGGAAAGGAATGTGATCGTATGATGAATACGCCTAAGAAATGATTCATGAAAGCTACGATGGAACTCTACGGCCGATAACACAAAAGTGTAATGATCAGGAAGTTGCTAGAAGTCAGGGTTCTAATTATCGGGCCGTCTAAAGAGCAGGAGAACTCAGCACTAAGTCTTTCTAATGAACAAGACTGTAATAGAGAGATATCGGGGAAGGGCACTAAGAGAATCAAGATTATGTTCTATGGGGTCCGAAGTCGATGGACCAAAGCGAACGACTAAAAGAAAGACTTTAGAAATCTAACATGGTCAGAACCGGGTGAGAGGTTACTAAGGTATCCTAAGACAAAGATGACTAAATCTTAACCAATGCGTCTGACTATCAATCCGGGATGTCTACCTAAGTCTTTCTACCATCTAAGACAAGGAAACCCTAATTTAGACTTGTACTGGATATTAAATGAATGCATTACTCTTATTGTTCCGAGCTTTTTGCAAGACATGCATGGGCCACCACTAAAACCTGTCATGCCCCGCTTCCCAAAACTACGGAGGCGAAGCGTGACTAAGGCCCGCTTGGGCCGGAGCTGTGAAGCTCGGACCCAATAAGCGTCTGTAGGGGTACCATTTAAAAATTTTCAGGTTCTTACATTTATAAAATTCGGAACAACAGAAGGTACAGAAAGAATTGCATTCATTAATATAAGGAGATAATATCCAGCGAGTACAAGAGTCTAAAAAGAGAGGCCTAAGCATGGCAACAAACTATCGAAAGAGAGTAAACTAAAAGTGGTAACCTCTGAAAGGCAGCGACGGTAAAGACCTCTAGGTCTGGTCCTCATCAGGAACGTATTCTGGGTCATCGTCCTCTGGCTCCACGTACTCCGTTATGTCCGACTCGTCCACGTACTCTGGCTCAACTCCTGATGTACAGCACCAAGAGAAAAGAAACTGTATGTCAGGTAAAGTCTACAAGGAGGGTTAGACTTTACTGCAAGTGTACTGAAATTTAAAGCAACATTTTACTGGTTGATTTAACATGCTGAGGTTATACATGGAAATTATAGAAAGTAAAAGGAACATGGAAAGTAAACGCGTCAAGCAGTAGCCGTAGCGTGTGCTACCGACTACGGGACTAACCTAAGAGGGACGAGAGAAGAGAAGAGAAGACAAGACATGACAAGACACGTGTAACTTGAAGGGTTCACGCCTTACGGTTCGAGGGGGATTAGACCCTCTCCCCGTGTGCACGCTCAACCCTACCCCAACCCAAGTGCTCAAGACAAGAAGGTACAGGGATCACTCTCGCTAGAAGAGTATCTGAAACGCCCGGAGGCTTTTTGTGTAACAGGGATCACTTTCGCATGGAGAGCATCCGAAACGCCCGGAGGCTTTTTGTGTAATATGGATCACTCTCGCACGGAGAGCATCCGAAACGTCCGGAGGCTTTTTGTGTAACAGGGATCACTCTCGCATGGAGAGCATCCTAAACGCCCGGAGGCTTTTTGTGTAACAGGGATCACTCTCGCGTGGAGAGCATCCGAATTTCCCGGTGGCTTTTTTGTGTAACAGGGACACGACATGACACGCAAGGAATTGTTATTCTAGGGGGTCCACACATAGCACACACATGAAAAATCCTAAGATGTCAATTGTTGTTGTTGCGCTTAGACTTCGTCGTCAAGTCTAAGCCGTCAAGGGGGTCCTGGACGCTATCATTTCATGTCCGGTTCTATTTGTTCACGTTTAACAATTCTAAGAGTCTATGGCCTTGACACGGCCGAAAGTACAAGTAAGTACACTTGCCTGTGTTGGCGAGTGTGTCGTCTGTCCGGTGCGTCCCGTCAAAGCGTCGCGTCGGTGGTAGTCCGTCTGAAACAGGGTCATGGCGACGTCAGATCATGTTTTTTGTCAAACCTATTACGTTTTGTTTCTAAATTTGGCGGGACTAACCTATCAGTCAAAAAGTCAAGTTTTGGTGTTTTGTTCAGTCTAGATCGATGTCCACCCTAAGTGCACAGAAAATTTAGTTCGTTCGTCGATCTTTCCTAATGTGGACAACGTTTTAAAGATACAGAAAAGAACTTTAGTTCACGTTGAAAAATTTTAGATTAGGTTTCACGTTTTGCTATATGGGGTTCTTACTACACGTTAGGGGACTAACCTTGTATAACGATCGCGCGTGGATACGACGTCAGGTCTGGAAACGGTAGCAGATCGCGTCGCGACCTCAATTTTCGGAACATCTTGTCATTGGTCTTTAGTGTTCACGTGGTCGAACAGAAAGCGTGACTGTCTCTGCGTCATTAGATTCACGATGTCAACTTAAAGAATTTAAGTAACTATATTACTACTAAATTCTATCTCAGGTTAATATAGTTATAAATATCTATACTTAACATCTTACCCATTTTAGCACCATCATCATGTGACAGCCTATAGGTACATGTTTTACAATAAACCATATGGGACAGAGTCCTTTAATATCCCTTGCTAACATTATTAATAACCTTATGATTTTATTACTAGCATATGGTACTGATCATGGGGTATGGGTACTGATCATGAAAGCCTAACTTTGCTTATAAAGAACCCACCAACTTATCTCCTCTGTCTACCTCTTCATATAGTTGCAATTCATTTGTTTTTATAACTCGTTCCAGGGTGTTGTCCACATGAGCCAGGCTACCTAATATACATTCTACCAAAACATGCTGCTATAATCATATAGGAAAATTAATATCAAAACTTACTTGCTTTTATAGTGTACTCAGTGCGTGCACGCAGGTTGGAGGCGGCGAAGCGTCGAGGACTTGGTGGCTGATGGTTGCGAGAAGCGTAGTCGGAGCCGAGGTGTTTTCCGATGGTTCGGGATGCTGGCTTTATTCGCTGGAGGTCGGGGCGAGGCTGTCGTGCGGCTTGGCTGCGGAGTGCGGGTTAACAAGGGGAGTAAGTAAGTGGGAGTCAGATCAGAGGGGGACTATGTGGGGAGGAGATGCGCCGGCTTCTGGAGTCGAGGGGGGTGTTAGGTCGGAGGAGATGACGGCAGGCGCTGTAGGGTTTGTGCCTTCATGGAGATGAACGGAGGCGGGGGCTAAGTCGGGGGGAAGTTCGGAATGGTGGTCGGAGGTGAAGGTTGCGGTTCAGAGAGGGAAGATGTCTAGTTGTGGGGTATTTCAGGCGGATCAGGGTCTGTGCATGGCTACTCGGAGTCGGGGGAAAGGCAGGTTGAGTAGGGGCGCCGGAGAGATGGTTGAGGGTGCAGCCTGTATGGTGTCTGTCGGTGGGTGAAGGGGAAGAGAGGGATGGGCGGAGATGTTGCGCGCGTGCCTGGAGGGCTAAGCAAAAGTTGCGAGTGAAAAGTGAAAGGAACTCGGTTTTGAGTAGAGTAGGGTTTTGAAAAGACCTGGGCTCAAATGAGGGGTACGGCTCCTCAGGCCTTAGTTTTCTTTACTTATTAGCTTAGACTAGAGAGAGATTGAGACGTGTGGAAGGGATAGGAGGGTTGTTGGCCTGTTAGAGAAAAAATAGGGGAGAGGGAAGATGCGTTCATGTGGGAGGTGTGATATGGAGAGGGGTTGTTAAGATTTGATTTGAAAAACAATATAAAGGATTTGATTTTAAAAAAACATAAACATTTGATTTTTTTCCCACTTACAACAGCATGCGTCTTTTAGTCATTAAGTGAGGAATCATGTTATAAAACACAATATTTGACTTGTTTTGAAACATAAATCACCTAAGAAAATAAATAAAATATATTTTTTATATTAATAAGATATTTGCAATTAGGCCCTCGAAGTCCAAAAAATTACAAAGAGGATGCCGGAGCGATCGCGCCTCCGAGAGGGTGTTGAAAGCGGGGTTTGGTCGCGCATCTGGACTACGAAAAACTGTAATAACAATCGAATGCCAAAAATACGCATACAAGGAAATAACACACTCTAAAATACGTACGGTCGGGAGTGGCCGTTACATTCTACCCACCTTAGAATTGATTCCGCCCTCGGAATCACTTATACTAATAATAATAATATCTATATACACTTATGCATACAACTCCCATATCTACACATAATGATCGCTAATCCCATAAATTCCAACATTGTTCCTCAAATAATCCATCATAACCCGTCTCTCCACTGGCTAATGCTACAACTAGAATCACACCATAGCACCTGACTATAGGTCCACATTACCGTTCACAATTCCACAATCATCACGTTCCCAATATACTATCCATCACCTTAACTCATAAATCTATTCTCCAAAATCAATAAACCAAAAACTACATCTATCATTACCCTTAACATCTAATCTCCTAATCATACTAAAATCCATCTTCATAACATCTAATTCATCTCAACATGTCGTGTTATCTCCAATGCCTTCTCACCCCAACCTATATCAAATCTTGATGCTTTAAGTGCTCTACCCATTCTCATGATCACCCTAATTCATACTATCACGTCCTAGCTACTCTTATCTATCACTCGTCCAAGTTTTAGATCGATTAAGTACTCATTTACCTGTGCATAATTTCAATCATCTAGAGTCCTCATTGAGTCAGTTACCCATTGGTATTATAAATAAGTCTTGGACACCTCATTCTTTTCTTCCAAAGAAATCTAATCTAATATCTTTATTATTCAAAATCAACTAATCACCAATACAACATATCTCATCTCACTCTAAGCCTACCCGCAAACATAACCATATAACAATAATAACTAGTACTAACAATATCATAGCCATAAAAAAAATAACACTCCCGAGGATGGACAGAAAAGAAAAAAATGTTTGAGGCCAAGGTCATAATTTAAACCATGTGGGAAGAGAACGTATAGGGTTGTGGTATTGGATGAGGGAGGATAAAGGGGTCGTGGACTTGTGTGCTAGTTTCAAAACTTTAAATATTTGATTTAAAAGAAAACAAATAGGTTTTGATACAATCACATGCAGCTAAAAATAAGCTATGCTATAATATGAAAGACCCAGTCTAAGGAATTGCCTGCTATGACGCTATCCATACCTATATGAATACCATCATTCAGACAACTCCATACGTATATCACGGACTACACTGAGTACCACATGACACAAGGGACAATCAATAAGATCCTAAAGATAACACACCCATACAGGTCCACATACTCTACCTATATACATGCACCATGACGATATCACAAACCAAAGGGCCCACTACTAAACTAGAGACGACATAAGCAACTACATGCACTATTGTCTACATAAAAGAAAGGAAACCGAAACCAAAAGAGAAATGAAACAAGATCGGAAAGAAGGAGTTTGGATAAGGCGAGGATAAGGAGATAGCTGGTATGATGGGACTAAGATATTGCTCAAAATAATTAAATAAATGAAAGAAAGTTTACGTGTTAAATACGGTATCATATATATCTATATATATACTTATAAAAATATGTAAGAACTAGTCATAACCCGTGCCTGCCGGCACGGTTCATTTAAGATTCCCCCTCCGCGCGAAATCTTTGTTCCCCAAAAAATTATTTCCACATTCATTTAAGAACAAATTAGCGTAAAAATTATTTAGCGGCACGGGCGTCTTTGGCGCGGAACAATAAATCGGTGCAGGTGCATTCGAAATGGAAGAACAAATTTGGTACGGGTGCCTTCGGCCAAAACAACGCATTCGGTGCGAGCGCATTCGGTGCAGAACAACAAATTCGGCGAGGGCGCCTTCGGTGCAGAACAACAAATTCAGCGCAAAAAAATTCCCAAGCGCCATCAGTGCAGAACAACAAATTCGGCGAAAAAAATTTGGCGCGGACTCCTTTGGCGCAAAAATCTTTGTTCTCCAAAAAATTATTTTCATGGCTAAAATTGCACGGAACACCAAATTAGCGTTAAAATATGTAGCGGCACAGGCGTCTTCAGTGTGGAACAACAAAGTCAGCGCAGGTGCATTCGACACGGAACAACAAATTCTGCACGGACACCTTCGACGTGAAACAACAAATTAGGTGCGGGCACCTTCGGCGTGGAACAAATTTAACATAGAACAACAAATTTGGCACAGGCACCTTCGACGCGAAACAAATTCGACGTAAAAAATTTTGTGGCCTTCGCGCCTTAGGTGCGGGCACCTTTGTCACTGTCCCCAAAAATAATTTCCTCTCGAAAGAATTTTAACGCACGGGCACGTTCGACGCAGGCGCCTTCGGCACGGCAGAGAGAGAGAGAGATCCCCCAAAAGCTTGTGTTAGCTGAGTATTTTTCCACCAAAAGTTTTTTTTTCAAATACAAATTTCAAATTTTTAGGTGTTCAAACCAAATTTCAATTTTCAAACTTTCCCCCCAAGTTTAACCCCAAAACTAATCCTAGTCATCATGCTCCATCACTATGGTGTTATTCAACATTATAGTTTAATCCATTTTAATCATTAATTTTGGTTACATGTGTTGACTGACAATGTCATTTAGTTAATGCACGATAAGTATCATAGATGCTGAACTTGCCAAACATATGCAAGAGTTATTTCGTTGTGCGAAGCATGTAAAGAAACTTCGAAGCATGGATGAAATAGTTCAAATGAATAAGCCATCCTAATATATTTAAATAAATAGTTAAGAAAAACTACAATAGAACATCACTTGTATGCAGCCAAAACATAGCCAGCTTTACTTGCAAAAGAGCATCAAGCACATAAAAGAGCATCAAGCATTTTCCGATATCCTCATACAGTGATCTGTTCAAATCCGAGAATATTTGGCAGACATCATTACAACCATTGGCATGCCCACATTGTAAATGGAGTTCTGATAGCTTATCAATCCATGTGGTGTAACACTCATCGAGCCCGTCTTCTTCCGTTAAAGCTGTTCAGTAAAATGATACGTCATAAGAAAAATGAAGAACCAAGATTTGGTCAGACTATTCTCAAATTTTAGAAAATGCGTGATTGGAATCAACCCTAATAGTAGAAAAGGGGTGTACGATAGAAGACAAACATCCGGTTGTGGCTGTAGAGGTATCCTAAAATTTGCTCTTTGTTGTTGTTGGAGTTTACTTAGTAATGGAAAACATTCCACAAAAACAGCAGAAATGAACTGAACTGAACCTGGCAAATCTTAAGCATATATTAACATAAGCAGCAAGAGAGAAAAAATAAGCATTTACAGAATCCAGAAGCCATGTAATGGGAACAATGAATCCTAATTTTACTGGAATTTTCATTTCAATGCATCAAACAATGGAGAGAAAAAAGCATTTGTAGAATCCAGAACCATGTGTTAACTAAACTAAAATATCTATTATACCCAATGTTAGCTAAACTAAAATCCTACAAAATTAAGATCCAACTGGCCACACCAATCTTCCAGTCATGACATCGAGTCAATCCACCAATCAAGTCATTTACAGTCGTAAAAATAGGCGCACCAAAGTTCATTTTTACAAGGGAAACATAACAACAGATTTCCGTTCAGCACATACCAACGTTAAAGCTTGTATTAAACTTATGGCATCCTTACAATTTGTTGTGCTGATCCAAAATGTTAAAAATGAAGTGACTTAGGCTACTGGTCTGTTGGGTGTATAACCAACGTTGTAGATTAAAATATACTGGATACAAAACAGGAAGAAAAAAACATGACCAGTATTGTTATATGGTCATTAGCCCACGCTAACGCTAGCGTGAAACTGCATCAAACTTGTTGAAATCCTCAATGCATTTGTATTCAGGCCCTAGTCATTTAAGTACAATGTTTGTTGGTGATATGTTAAGGCAGTATGAATCCAATAGGAGATCATTTCCAATTTCCATTCAAACAGACAACATTTATGGTTCTGCATGCATGAACTCGGCCCAACTATCGTAGAATCCAGAAGCCATGTAATGGGAACATTGACTCAAATTTTGCTGGATTTTTCATTTCAATGCATCAAACAATTAACATATACTGTATGCATAAGCATGCCCCTTGGGTGCTTTCATTAAAAAGACATGAAATATTTTTTCTCATAACCCACCCTTACACAGATCAAAACCTGACATCAAAATGCACAGAAATTGACTCTACATTGAAGAACTTGTCAGATTACTGAAAAAGGAACTATTCATGGCTTAACCAGAAATATATAAAGATCATGTCCACACGGGATCATGTTTATGTTGGAAGCAACGATCTAGGATCTTGGTTTGATGATGACAAACGTGTCAGTATATCTAATGTGTGTGCTCAGTATGTTTCAGGCTTGGCAAAATGATATACTTTCGATATTTGGCGGATTTGCTATTCGTATAGCACATTGGGAAAGATGGAGTGTTTGTGCACAAAGAAGTGTGACTTGGTCAATGAAGAGCAAAATTTGGACTTGGTCCAATATGGGATGAGATGGGGGTGTGATGGGCTTGATCAAATCTTTTAGTAAGATTTACAAATATTTGAATTCTTCCTAATCCCATTAGTATTGCTATAAGATCAAATAAGAATCCCAAATTGATTGACTCAACCCTATCACTAGCCAATTTCAAAATTCCTAGTTGGTTGTGTCCTCATCCTAGCCAAACTCTATCACATTCAAATTCCCTATCCCTTACCATCTGGCAAACCCTAACACTACATTATAAATATCATTGTGGGGCTACACAATATTTTTGCGGCAATTAAAAAAATATTGAGGTGGGCAACAAAAACTATGCGGCAAAAACAAAAGCTTCTTCAAAAAAATAACCCTTGCATCTGAGTTACGGCAGCAAATCAATAACATCTCCGAGAGCCCTATTACGTGTGAAACCCCACAAAGATCAAAACCCTCATCTTGCAGCCTTCATCATCGCCAAGAATCCATCATCATCTTATATGCAGCAACACCTTCGAGCCCTACTAAAGAGCACATCATCTTCCATTTCCAAGGCCATAAACACCAAGAAGTCACCCATCTTCGAGCCCCGTAGAGACTGTTGATGTACCCAAGACATCATCGGAGAATGCCTCGTCGCTGCTGAGAATACACGCCACCATCGGAGATCATAATCGAAGTCGAAGTCCACGCTCGCGTCGCTGTCGAAGAGTTGCCTCCGTGAACTCGTGTGCTCGCTGTCGCCGGAGTAGAGGAGCACAGTCGGAGTAGTCGTCGCCCTAGTCGCTGTGTTCGAGGATACTTGCCGTGAAGAGCGCCACCGACGACCTGATCTGATCGCCGCCATATCACCGAATTCATCCTACGACGAGAACCAACAAACGCCGCCACAGAAGCTGTCGAAGCCGCTTTCGTGAGCTCGCCATCGCCGTGCACCGACATCATCACTGCAATCGGAGGCTGTCGAAGAGAACGCTGCCGCAGTCGACGAAATCGCCGTCGCCAAGAGATCATCGTCGAGGAGATATATTCAGAGTAGAAGAGTTACTGCCATCGTTCACGTTGTCGAGGAAGGACAGACGTCGAGAGCACGTTACTGAAGAAAAGCCTGCTGCCGTCATCGAGCTCGCCGCCGTCGCCATCCAAAGTCGAAGTCGCATGCATACCCTAGTTACGAACGGAAAAATCGAAACGAAGATGAAAACATCGTGCTGACGTGGCGGGGAGATTTAATTGATTTGCTTTGCACACCGACCGCTCTTATAAAGGATCTGAACGCATTTGCTTTGCGCACCGACGGCATTATTATTAAGGGAATTGCTATGGGCACTGACGGCTGATATAAGGGTTTGAACTGAATCTTCTTTACACATAGACCAATGTGTATTTTGCAATCCAGGAGCCAGATTGAGACACCGTTTGCGTCAGACTGGAGCTGACGACGTGCTGATTGACAGAGACACCTACATGGACACAAACTGAGCATTTCTAAACCCTTAAACTCCTTTATTTGTGTCTTAGTGTAACGTTCTCTGTATGGGAAACTTTTACCTATTTTCTGGGACTATTTTGGGGCTTGTCTAGTTGGGACTAGACAAGTGGGACCCAGCTAGTTTGGGACTAGCTGGTAGAAAGCTTTACTAGGATTGATAGTGAGAGGAAACACTGTGTGTGGGGTACTGAGAGTCTGGCGAGTGTAAAGATGTAGAGGGTGCTCTGAGCGTGCTCTAACTTGTGACTTTGTACCTATTTCACTATTCAATCTAGTATTTTCTTTGGGGGCTGGAGTAGGTCATTGGGACGACCGAACCAGGGTAAATCTGCTGTGTACTCTGTGTCTGCATTTTAGTTACTCTGGTTGTGCTATAACTGCGTGTGATTATTCGTGGGTTGCACGAATTATTTTTATAAGCTTATTCACCCCCCTAGGCTAGGATCCAGATCCAACAAGTGGTATCAGAGCCAGTTTCGTAGATCTAGCCTAGTTTGACCATGGACCACATTGATAGTGCTTTTGCTGAGGGTCAGTCTATTTCCCGACCACCTAGATTTAATGGAGGAGATTATGCTTACTGGAAAAATCGTATGAAAAGCTATCTTATTTCTATTGATTATAAAGCTTGGCAAATTGTTGAAAAAGGATATAAATCACCTGTCATCAAAATTTAAAATACTGAGATGCCTAAACCTGATGATAAGTGGGATGATAATGATTGGAAGCTTTATTCTTTAAATGCTAAAGCTATGAATGCTCTTATTTGTGCATTAGATAAATCTGAATTCAATCGTATCTCACATTGTCTAACTGCACAGGAAATATGGCATACTTTGGAGGTGACGCATGAGGGAACGTCACAGGTGAAGGAGTCTAGACTTGCACTTCTGAGCACAGAATACGAGGGATTTCGCATGCTACCATCAGAGACAATATCAGAAATGTTTGCGAGGTTCACCAACATTGTCTACAAGTCTAGTTCGCTCTGTAAGCCATATTCTAGCCTTGAGCAGGTGAGGAAGATATTAAGAGCTCTGCCAAGCTCTTTCAGGCCTAAAGTCACTGCCATCCAAGAAGCGAAAGATTTGTCACAGATGAGGGTGGAGGACTTAATAGGTAATTTAATGTCCCACGAGCTTGAATTGCAAAATATTGATGAAAGGGAGAAACCTGAGGAAAAGGAGAAAGCTACCAAGCCACTTGCTCTGAAAGCTGACGAAAGTGAAGATGATGATGATGACATAGCGCTAATGGTCAGAATTTCAGAAAGTTTGTCCAGACCAAGCAAGGAAGAGCAGAAATGGCACCCAGGTTTAATCGCTCTAACTTTTTTCAGTCTTCTAAGCAAAATTATGATCCGAATACTACTAATAGAATGACTTGTTTTAAATGCAAGAAAAGAGGACATCGAATGAGGGATTGCCCACATGAGACAGCTCAGGTAGCTAAAGAAAAGGGAAAATCCAAGGTGCTTACTTGGGACATGGATAGCGAAGCTGAGAGCGAGGAGGAGGAATACGAAGCCCATTCATGCATGGCATTGATGGGAATACACAATGAGGTAACTTCTGGTAGTAAAACTGAACTCCTTACTCTTTGTAAAGAAATGCAAGATAAAATAGTAGAGCTTGAATCCACTATAGATGATTATCAAAATGAGAACTTTGAAATGCAACAATCTGAATATGAAATGGCTAAAGAGATTGAAAAACTCAAAATTGATAATGTTGCACGTGACTCTACTATTGATATTCTGAAAAAGGAAAAATCCAGTTTTAATGATGAAGCACCTTGTCTCTCTTGCCCTTCCTTGATGAATAATATTAGCATGCTTAAACTTGATTTGATTAAGCTCGAAACTGAAAAAGACTATGTTATTAGAGAGCTTAATGATAAACTCTGCATGTTGGATAATGATTTTAAAAGAAAAATGGTTGAATTTGAAAAGAAGGAAGAGGAAAACAAGAGAGCTTTTATAAGTAAATGCACATTGCTTGTGGAAGAAAATAGATTGTTAAAATCCGAAGTCTCTAATGTTGAATTAGCCATTAAGAAATTCTCTATGGGAAAACAATCGTTGGATACTATTTTAGAGAATCAATTATATGGCAATAATAGAAGAGGACTTGGATTTGGTTCGAAAAACGTTGAAAAGTCAAAATTCAAAAAATTCCACAATGCACCATCTATTGCGAAGAACTTATATGCAAAGTGCTTTACTTGTGATAGTGTAGGCCACACATCATACTATTGTAAATTTAGGAACACAAATATCAAGTTTAAACAAGTGTGGGTTCCTAAAACTATGTTGGCTAACACTAGTGGACCTTGTTGGATTCCAAGGTCACACTTAACACTTTTCATGTAGGTGTGAAGGAGTTTTGGCAAGGAGCAATAAACTCAATGTCTCATTCTTTTAGCTCCTTCGTCAAAAAGCGACGAGAATGTATAATTTTCTATCCCTCTTTGCATTTCATTGCATACCTTCATAGATTGTTGTGTGTGCTTGATTTATTTTGCTTTGTGTGCTTGCATGGATGATTTTTAATGTTTTTATTTCTGAAAAAAAACAAAAATAATTGAAAAAATCAAAAATCAAAATAAAAATTGTGCTTATTGAATCCTCTTATGAATCTCTTGAGTGATATTGTTTGAATAATCAATTCTATTCCTTGTAGAAGTCAATTCATTATTGTTGTAGCTACATGAACATGATGTTATTCTTTTTAATAGCCATGACATGTCTCTATAAGTTTCAAACTTGACTTCTACACCTACATTTGCACTTTCACGATGTTTGACTTTTTAGTGCTTTTGGAGATTCTTTTGAAGAATAATGGAAAGTGAATGTAGGGATGATTAATTTCTGAAATTTCTAAGGGATATGATGTGTTTAGCCATGAATAAAAATTGAGCACAAAAGAATTGCAAATGAAAAAATTATGAAAATTGCTCCGTATGAAAAATGGATACACTTCATGGCTAATACACAACCCACGAGTATCCAACTTGTGCTAAATGGGTAATCATTAGCGTTGGTGTATATAACTCGTCAAGCAATGCCGCCCCACATTTAAAAGTCCTTTTAGGCCATGTTTTGGGGATCGGTACCTTGAACTCATCTTTGATGAGGTGGGAAAAATCAATCCTAGTGATATTCATGAAAAATTGGAAAATGCGGATTGATTTGGTTGATTGTTCTAAAATTGAATCTCCCTTAGCACTTTATTGTTTATATCATTACACTTACACAAAGGTGGAGAAGTCTTGTTATGAAATTCCATGAGCTTGAATTGTCTATTCCTTGGAAAACTCATGCAAATTGCACGCTACATTTAATAATGGTTTATTTTTGCATGGAATATTTTTGTGACTTCATTCATCCACTTTTGGTGATTACAAAGGGGGAGAAAGAAAAGAAATATTTTGTCGGTATTATTTGTTGTCAGTATTATTTGGTGAAGGGGGAGCTTGAGAAAAATACTTGAATAAATGTTGAAGAGGGAGCTTGAGAGAAGGGGGAGCATGCTTTTATCCTAATTATTGTGAATGCGTTGTAATGTTTGAATGACTCATCCATACATCATATCGCATTATACCCTTCAACACACTTCACACACTCATTTCTATTGATCAAATCTTTTGTGGGTTTGTCATCACCAAAAGGGGGAGATTGTTGGAAGCAACGATCTAGGATCTGGGTTTGATGATGACAAACGTGTCGGTATATCTAATGTGTGTGCTCAGTATGTTTCAGGCTTGGCAAAATGATATACTTTCGATATTTGGCGGATTTGCTATTCGTATAGCACATTGGGAGAGATGGAGTGTTTGTGCACAAAGAAGTGTGACTTGGTCAATGAAGAGCAAAATTTGGACTTGGTCCAATATGGGATGAGATGGGGTGAGATAAGCTTGATCAAATCTTTTAGTAAGATTTACAAATATTTGAATTCTTCCTAATCCCATTAGTATTGCTATAAGATCAAATAAGAATCCCAAATTGATTGACTCAACCCTATCACTAGCCAATTTCAAAATTCCTAGTTGGTTGTGTCCTCATCCTAGCCAAACGCTATCACATTCAAATTCCATATCCCTTGTCATCTTGCAAACCCTAACACTACATTATAAATATCATTGTGGGGCTACACAATATTTTTGCGGCAATTAAAAAAATATTGAGGAGGGCAACAAAAACTGTGCCGCAAAAACAAAAGCTTCTTCAAAAAAAATAACCCTTGCATCTGAGTTACGGCAGCAAATCAATAACATCTCCGAGAGCCCTATTACGTGTGAAACCCCATAAAGATCAAAACCCTATTGCAGCCTTCATCATCGCCAAGAATCCATCATCATCTTATGTGCAGCAACACCTTCGAGCCCTACTGAAGAGCACATCATCTTCCATTTCCAAGGCCATAAACACCAAGAAGGCACCCATCTTCGAGCCCCATAGAGACTGTCGATGTACCCAAGACATCATCGGAGAATGCCTCGTCGATGCTGAGAATACATGCCACCATCGGAGATCATAATCGAAGTCGAAGTCCACGCTCGTGCCGCCGTCGAAGAGTTGCCTCCGTGAACTCGTGTGCTCGCTGTCGCCGGAGTAGAGGAGCACAGTCGGAGTAGTCGTCGCCCTAGTCGCTGTGTTCGAGGATACTTGCCGTGAAGAGCGCCACCGACGACCTGATCTGATCACCGCCACATCACCGACTTCATCCTGCGACGAGAACTAACAAACGCCGCCACAGAAGCTGTCGAATCCGCTTTCGTGAGCTCGCCATCGCCGTGCACCGACATCATCGCTGTAATCGGAGGCTGTCGAAGAGAACGTTGCCGCAGTCGACGAAATCGCCGTCGCCAAGAGATCTCCGTCGAGGAGATATATTCAGAGTAGTAGAGTTGCCGCCGTCGTTCACGTTGTCGAGGAAGGACAGACGTCGAGAGCACGTTGCTGAAGAAAAGCCTGCTGCCGTCATCGAGCTCGCTGCCGTCGCCATCCAAAGTCGAAGTCGCCTGCATACCCTAGTTACGAACGGAAAAATCGAAACGAAGATGAAAACATCGTGCTGACGTGGCGGGGAGATTTAATTGATTTGCTTTGCGCACCGGCCGCTCTTATAAAGGATCTGAACGCATTTGCTTTGCCCACCGACGGCATTATTATTAAGGGAATTGCTATGGGCACTGACGGCTGATATAAGGGTTTGAACTGAATCTCTTTACACATAGACCAGTGTGTATTTTGCAATCCAGGAGCCAGATTGAGACACCGTTTGCGTCAGACTGGAGCTGACGACGTGCTGATTGACAGAGACGCTTACACGGACACAAACTGAGCATTTCTAAACCCTTAAACTCCTTTATTTGTGTCTTAGTGTAACGTTCTCTGTAGGGGAAACTTTTACCTATTTTCTGGGACTATTTTGGGGCTTGTCTAGTTGGGACTAGACAAGTGGGACCCAGCTAGTTTGGGACTAACTGGTAGAAAGCTTTACTAGGATTGATAGTGAGAGGAAACACTGTGTGTGGGGTACTGAGAGTCTGGCGAGTGTAGAGACGTAGAGGGTGCTCTGAGCATGCTCTAACTTGTGACTTTGTACCTATTGCACTATTCAATCTAGTATTTGCTTTGGGGGCTGGAGTAGGTCGTTGGGACGACCGAACCAGGGTAAATCTGCTGTGTACTCGGTGTCTGCATTTTAGTTACCCTGGTTGTGCTTTAACTGCGTGTGATTATTCGTGGGTTGCACGAATTATTTTTATAAGCCTATTCACCCCCCCTCTAGGCTAGGATCCAGATCCAACAGTTTAAACTCTCTCCTTTTTCTTGGCAAAGCATTCTGGCTTTAACACAGATCTTCTCAACAGCAAACTTAGAAAGTATAAATTTAGGTACCCTAAATGTAACAGATCAGTAACCGTCCAAGATTTACATTACCTCAAGATCAGTTGCTCCATCTCCAATCATGATCAAAGTCTTGTAGTCATGCACCTGAAATTACAAATTTGAAAAATGATGAAAAGAGGATGGAACATGTTTTTTTTAATTTTTATAATCCCAAACCCAAATACCTTTCTTATATGTTGCACGGCTGTAGGTTTACCACCACTCCTAGAAGTACACTCATCTTTGTCAAAACCCAAGAAACTCTACAGAACTCCCAAAAAGTAATTGATTTGCAAAGATGTTTTCAAGAGGGATTCCAAGCTGCAAAGCAACAGGTTATACAGAGAGGAAGTGTTATCTTAACAGAGCTATGTTTATGAAAAAAAAATTTACCTGCATCGCATCGTCTTCTGATATTGCAGAGACCTTCTTCAACCCTTGTAATGAGAAAGATTGTAAGATGCAGTTGCTCGACCATCACGTTTCAGCTTCCATCATGCACAAATGAGCATTTCAATGGTGCACTAAGATGTCTCAGCTTGAAAGTTAAAATAAATTAATATACCATGATGAAAATATGCACACAAAATAAAATATGCATGACCTGTATTCTGATAACAATTCCTTATCAAGACATGTATTCGGATCATAATTACATATCAAGATCTGATAATAATTCCATGAGAGATGTCAACATGGTGAGTCTAAGATGAGAACAAGAAGATGATACACATGACAAAGATGAGATTAACCCCTAACTTCAATCAATAGAGAAATATTAAGTGAAATCACCATATTGTTCGTAATCATAAGATAAATATAGCATGTTGAGAACTACTTGATGAGAACAACATGATGAGAACTACAGAAATATTAAGTGACACATCCTGCTGCCACCCGTCATGTAGTCATCATGCCAGTCGTTCCCCTCGCTTCTTTGGTAAGAGATCCAACTGAATTTTCCATCAAGAAAGATAAAGGTTGATCTCCATGCGATATAAACCTGAGCACACAAATGCAATCCTCAAGGAAATACTTGATCAGGGAAGAGAGTGATCATCATGTGGCTATTGCTTCAATCGTGCAGAGTGACTTGTATCAAACGATTCTATTTGTTCAATTTTATGAATGTTAATGACAGTAATATTTCTGAAATACATCCCGCCCTTAGAATCAATGGACAGTTATAATTAGATTGAAAATGGGCAATACACAATTATTAGCATTCAGGTTTGATAGAAAATTATTTCAACAATAATTTTGGATAGCCATAAGGTTCTAATGTTCATTCTATCCTGTCAAAGCAGAAATTGATGTTTCGGGTATACATAATGAGAACTGAATGAGTTTTAACACTATACATGATGAAAACTTACATGATGAGAACTGAATGCATTTTAGTTTACTATTACATTCTCTTATTGTCATCCTTCAGTCTTCACAACAAAATAGGCACACAAAATAAAGGGAGCATCTCGGGGCGTCTCTTCTAATTCCAATAAACCTGAGAACTTACATCCTGCATGTAATTGCACTTGGGGCATCTCTTCCACTTCTTACTCTTTGCAATCTATATCGGCATCAGATCCTATCTCCATGTAGTTTACAGTTAACTCTCAACATAAATAAGCTTGTGGAGAATTTCTAAATATATTTACAATTAACTTGTATCAAATTTCGACATATAGTTTCTAAATATATTTAGAAATTCTACAGGTTCCATAATTTAGAAACACTATTCCGGCATATAGTTACAGTTAACTTTATAGGAGCTTTGTATCATATAGTTTATATGAGCTTTGTTATAGTTAACTCTCCCTTCAACTGTAAACTAAATTCTCTAGGGGATTTGTTATAGTTAACAGTAAAAATATTTACAGTTTCAGCTGAATAATAAGTTGGAACTAAAAGATCCTGGAAGGTGCAGTAGGAATATAGTTTGCAAGGTGCCACATAAGACTGGAAGGTTTTAGGGGAATACAAAAATTATGATAGCCGATTACAAAAATTTGTTTGAAATTGTTACATGCATACCATGTAATAGCCGGTTGTGCATGATATGTGGATCATTAAAATGCTACAGTATTCAACTTCTTAACAATGTTACAATGAAGTTAAACACAGAATTTGCACTTTTTGAATTAAAAAAGATCTCAGTCTTAAAAGAAAGATAAATGAAAGACCTCAAGTCTTAAAATGCATACATTTTGAATTATTCTTTTCAACATTCATCTATTTCACTCTAATAAGAATCCCTAAAAATTTTTGATCTAATGATAAAAAAAGGAAGCAACAAACCTCTCACATGCAGAGAGTGCAATCGCCATTGTAGAGCATTTTGATCTTCCAATTGTTGGATGCTTGGTCCTTGTTGATCTCAGATCGAACAGTTGTTTCGATCTTGGCATTTCACGATATGGTACCTTGACATCTCATAACTATGAATGAAAATGGGATTATTCTTGGAATTGGACAAATGATCCTGATCTGAATCAAGTAGGAAAATATTGAAATAATGTAGCATAATGTGTAGACAGTCAGTAATTTATCTAATTCTCTAAGTTTTAGACAATCCAATAACATATCCATCATGCTTACCACAAAACTTGAACTCTCACTAATCACATTCTTGAGCTGGCTTCAACTCTCAGTGGCACAGTGTACTGCCCATTGCAATTTGTTGCTTGATTTGTTGAGCTAAACTGACGCCTGAATCACTTGCATTAGACTTAACAGAACAAAATTCAATGTTTCTTTTATGTACAACAGATAACAAAACTTGTTAGCCTTTTCAGCTCCATTGATTTCGAGCCTCGAAATATCTCTTAGCAGAGGTTCCCATGAAAATTGCATCGCAATTAAAATCATTTAATATTTAATATTAATTTTTTTATCTTTTTCTCACCTTCGTTTTTAAATGATTAGCTTTCTTGTTTAAGATTCCAAGACTTACAAAAGCAGATGCTTTGCTGGGAAGTATTTGGCAAACATGATCATTATGTATCCATTCCCTTGTTATTTTCTTTCATTTTGGTGTGGAATTATAGTAAGTCATATTTGATATCTGGAATGAAAAGAAAATGGAGGGAAACACATGGAGAGTTTGAAGTTACAGGCATCTCAGAGACAGTGCGTACATAAAAAAATTACAAAGACTGACAGAACTTTGGATTTTTTATGTAGTGGCATATCCAGGTAAAGAAGAAAGTAAGAAATGGTACATTTCCTTAAAAACGCAAAATATGGGAGGCAAAATTATAAAGAAACATTGCTCAAGTTTGGAGAACCCCACTAACATGCTTCCTTTCATTTGGATATATATGCGATCTCCTTTGGTTTGCTCCCTCTAATCACTGTTTGAGAATCTTTGCCTTAATCATTCTTTATTTAATTTAATAATCAGCTTTACTAAGAATTTCATTGCTCAAATTAGAATTTCATTTTTAATAAGAATTTCATCTGTTCCAATGAATACAATACTCGAAGGAATCTGATAACACATTGATTTTCCTCCTCCAGTTGGCATGAAACAAAAACAATCTTTTCCTGTAATCAAGAAAGCTCGCTTGTTTCGTTACATTCCTCCCCAAAGCCATATCTTCGAATTCAGTATATAGACCAAATGTAAAAAGTCAGAAAGCTAATGCAAAGAACTGTAAATTGAAAAGGAACTTGATGACTATGTAATAAGCATCATTATATAAACTCACATCAAAGTATGAAATTAAAAACTTGACAGAACAGCTTGGATGGCCTCCAACTGATTTCATCTGAACCCAGAATGACCAAAAATGTTGTTCTAAAAGCTTCTCTAACTCTTCCTTTCCAAACATTTGCCTCTCGTGGATGCTCAAATTTTTCATTGGAAGTAGTGACATTTTCATCAGAAACTGCAAGAACCAAAATTAATGCATCAGAAAACATGGCTTACCTTCAAATCTTCACTCAACCCGAACCTTCATCTTTATATGTAAGAATAAGGAAAGGGATCTTCACATGCGCTAGCTTTACTAAAAATTAGGCACGACTTGAATGTTGACCCAGAAAAACAATATTTTTCAGTGTTCATACTCTCATCAAAATATAATAATCCATGCAGATGATTATTCAACCCAGTGGATTCTTAAGAGACTTGAAAAAAATGAATTCTAGCTTGTAATTCTAAAAAAATCTATGAAATCATGCAATGTGGTATGAATTTTAAATACAAAGAAGACAGAAATAACTGCACGAAAAAAGAATATTTTCTAATCAAACTATTGCATGTAAATGCAATAATTTCCCACTGTTGAATTCTTGTTCAGGGTTTAATGCCGGTAAATTTTAGGGTTAGAGATTGGACCTAAAAATTTGATCTTTCGTCATCGAGATCAACGTTTCTTGGAACTGATTATGTTGCACCAACAACCAAATAAAACCTGAAGCAACAAACAATAAAACCAGAAGCAATATAGAGTCTTAACTCTAAAAATTCAAATATTTCAATAAATTCTGATCAGAAAAATGTGATAAATAAACGCCCTAGGCTCCCACGACAATAACTCTGTCCACTGCTTCCTTGCTGGCCCATCCCATCCCTACACCAAATCGGTAAAAAAAGCAATTGTTAACGTAGAATTCACAGATAAAGCTCTGAAACTATCAGATCCAATCAAATTACACCGAAAAAACTACAAATCAAAAACAGAACTTACATTTCAACAACCAACTGATCATCTAAAGATGTCTCATTTATGCTTTTCCTCGTTTCTTTGCTACCTTCCATTGGATCACTCCACCATCTTCAACTTGTAAATAAGGATCAAGCAATAAAACCAAAGAACCCATCAAACCCTAGTAAAAACCCATCACTTGTCATGGAATCCTTCGTGATCCTCCCTTTGGTGGAGGCTACAACTATGGGGAAATAGAGAGGTGGCGGGTTGGGCATTGGGGCAAAGACCGATGGAAGGGGAAAAACCAAAGGGCAAATTTTTTAGAGAGAAATCGCAGGTCAGTAATAGCAAAACCCAAAGGGCAAAGTTTTAAGAGAGAGAAATCACGGGATGTAAGCGGTGAGATTGAAGTCACATCAGCGTAAGCGGTGAGATTGAAGCCACGGTAGCGATCCGCGAGATCGCCACGTCAGCAATCCGCGTGATCAGAACTATGGAGTTTGGATTTCTTTGCTAGGATTTAAGTTTTTCCCTCCTAAAATTTTCTCAAAAACTAATCTTAACCGTTGATTCTCCAAGATTAAATCTGAGCCTTCTTTCTATCAACCTGTTTGTCCTAGTCAGCTTGTCCTAGTCAGCCCTAGGATTCTAAAATCGTTGTCAAATGTATAATAGATGGTGAGCATGTGGTAAAATTATACAACTCGAAAAAGGTTAGCCGAAGAAACAGAGAGTAGGGTGAGATAGTGATTGTTTTGCAAATGAAAATAAGTTTATACAAAGATTTTTTTTGAAATATGAGCAAAATGAACATATAACTAATATATATTAAAAATTTAAAGTTATCTTTAGTTTAGAAAATATTCTAAAAGTACGTACGGTAAGTGGTTAAAAATAAATTTTGTAGTTTAGAAAAAGAATAATATATATATTGAATTATCAAAATGATAACAAGGTTTTAAAAAAAACTGAAATACGAAAGACACCGGTTAGAAATAATTACAAGATAGTAACTTGAAAATTACGACCAAGGAGGTTTCAAAATCAGTGAAAGGATTTTAACTCAACCGAAAGTAATAAATTAAAATATTTAATAAGGGTTTTCAAACAAGTTAAACCGAGTGAAGAATTTAATAATGAATTTCGAAAAATACTTTTAAAGAAAGCAGGATTTGCAATGGAGAGGTTCGAAGAATTATCGATAATTGTCATGAAGCGATCACGTGAATCGGGGAAAGGAATGTGATCGTATGATGAATACGCCTAAGATATGATTCAAGAAAGCTACGATGGAACTCTACGGCTGATAACACAAAAGTGTAATGATCAGGAAGTTGCTAGAAGTCAGGGTTCTAATTATCGGGCCGTCTAAAGAGCAGGAGAACTCAGCACTAAGTCTTCCTAATGAACACGACTGTAATAGAGAGATATCAGGGAAGGGCCCTAAGAGAATCAAGATTACGTTCTACGGGGTCCGAAGTCGATGGACCCGAGCGAACGACTAAAAGAAAGACTTTAGAAATCTAACATGGTCAGAACCGGGTGAGAGGTTACTAAGGTATCCTAAGACAAAGATGACTAAATCTTAACCAATGCGTCTGACTATCAATCTGGGATGACTACCTAAGTCTTTCTACCATCTAAGACAAGGAAAACCTAATTTAAAATTGTACTGGATATTAAATGAATGCATTACTCTTATTGTTCCGCATGGGCCACCACAAAAACTTGTCACGCCCCGCTTCCCAAAACTACGGAGGCGAAGCGTGACTAAGGCCCGCTTGGGCCGGAGCTGTGAAGCTCGAACCCAATAAGCGTCTGTAGGGGTACCATTTAAAAATTTTCAGGGTCTTGCATTTATAAAATTTGGAACAACAGAAGGTACAGAAAGAATTGCATTCATTAATATAAGGATATAATATCTAGAGAGTACAAGAGTCTAAAAAGAGAGGCCTAAGCATGGCAACAAACTATCGAAAGAGAGTAAACTAAAAGTGGTAACCTCTGAAAGGCAGCGACGGTAAAGACCTATAAGTCTGGTCCTCATCAGGAACGTACTCCGAGTCATCGTCCTCTAGCTCCACGTACTCCGGTATGTCCGACTCGTCCACGTACTCTGGCTCAACTCCTGACGTACATCACCTAAGAGAAAAGAAACTGTACGTTAGGTAAAGTCTACAAGGAGGGTTAGACTTTACTGCTAGTGTACTGAAATTTAAAGCAACGTTTAACTGGTTGATTTAACATGCTGAGTTATACATGGAAATTATAGAAAGTAAGGAACAGGGAAAGTAAACGCGTCAAGCAGTAGCCGTAGCGTGTGCTACCGACTACGGGACTAACCTAAAAGGGACGAGAGAAGACAAGACAAGACAAGACTGGACAAGACACGTGTGACTCGAAGGGTTCATGCCCTACAATTCGAGGGGGATCAGACCCTCTCCTCGTGCGCACGCTCAACCCTACCCAAACCAAAGTGCTCAGGACAAGAAGGCACAGGGATCACTCTCGCTAGAAGAGCATCCGAAACGCCCGGAGGCTTTTTGTGTAACAGGGATCACTCTCGTATGGAGAGCAGCCGAAACGCCCGGAGGCTGTTTGTGTAACAGTGATCACTCTCGCATGGAGAGCATCCGAAATGCCCAGAGGCTTTTTGTGTAACAGGGATCACTCTCGCATGGAGAGCATCCGAAACGCCCGGAGGCTTTTTGTGTAACAGGGATCACTCTCGCATGGAGAGCATCCGAAACGCCCGGAGGCTTTTTTGTGTAACAGGGACACGACATGACATGCAAGAAATTGTTATTCTAGGGGGTCCACACGTAGTACATACAGGAAAAATCCTAAGGTGTCAATTGTTATTGCGATCAAGTCTAAGCCGACAAGGGGGTCCTGGACGTTATCATTTCACGTCCGGTTCTCTTTGTTCACGTTTAACAATTCTAAGAGTCTATGGCCTAGACACAGCCAAAAGTACAAGTGAGTCACTTGCCTGCGGTGGCGAATGCATCGTCTGTCTGGTGCGTCCCATCAAAGCGTCGCGTCGGTGGTAGTCCGTCTGAAACAGGGTCATGGCGACGTCAGATCACGTTTTTTGTCAAACCTATTACGTTTTGTTTCTAAATTTGGCGGGACTAACCTATCAGTCAAAAAGTCACGTTTTGGTGTTTTGTTCAGTCTAGATCGACGTCTACCCTAAGTGAACAGAAAATTTAGTTCGTTCGTCGATCTTACCCACTGTGGACAACGTTTTAAAGATGCAGAAAATAACTTTAGTTCACGCTGACAAATTTTAGATTAGGTTTCACGTTTTGCTACGTGTGGCTTCTTACTACACGTTAGGGGACTAACCTTGTATAACGATCGCGCGTGGATCCGACGTCAGGTCTGGAAATGGTAGCAGATCGCGTCACGACCCTAATTTTCGAAACGTCTTGTCACTGGTCTTTAGTGTTCATGTGGTCGAACGGAAAGAGTGACTGTCTCTGCGTCATTAGATTCACGATGTCAACTTTAATAATTTAACTAACTATATTACTACTAAATTCTATCTCATGTTAATATAGTTATAAATAGCTATACTTAACATTATTATAACTTACTAACATATAATATAATAGATATACAGTATACACACATCTTACCCATTTTAGCACCAACATCATGTGACAGCCTATAGGTACATGTTTTACTATTAACCATAGGGGACAGAGTCCTTTAATATCCCAATTCATAACACATGCTAACATTATTAAAAACCTTATGATTTTATTACTAGCATATGGTACTGATCATGGGGCATGGGTACTGATCATGAAAGCCTAACTTTGCTTATAAAGAACCCACCAACTTATCTCCTCTGTCTACCTCTTCATATAGTTGCAATACATTTGTTTTTATAACTCGTTCCAGGGTGTTGTCCACATGAGCCATGCTACCTAATATACATTCTACCAAAACATGCTGCTATAATCATATAGGAAAATTAATATCAAAACTTACTTGCATTTATAGTGTACTCAGTGCGTGCACACAGGTTGGAGGCGGCGAAGCGTCGAGGACTTGGTGGCTGGAGGTTGCGAGAGGCGTAGTCAGAGGCGAGGTGTTTTCCGGTGGCTCGGGATGCTGGGTTTGTTCACCGGAGGTCGGAGTGAGGCTGTCGTGCGGCTTGGCTGCGGAGTGCGGACTGACAGGGGGAGTAAGGAAGTGGGAGTCAGATCAGAGGGGGACTATGTGGGGAGGAGATGCACCGGCTTCTGGAGTTGAGGGGGGGTGTTGGGTCGGAGGAGATGGCGGCAGGCGCTGTTGGGTTTGTGCCTTCGTGGAGATGAACGGAGGCGGGGGCTAAGTTGGAGGGAAGTTCAGAATGTTGGTAGGAGGTGAAGGTTACGGTTCAGAGAGGGAAGATGTCTAGTTGTGGGGTATTTCAGGCGGGTCGGGGGTCTGTGCATGGCTACTCGGAGTCGGGGGAAAGGCTGGTGGAGTAGGGGCGCCAGAGAGATGGTTGAGGGTGTAGCCTGTATGGTGTCTGTCGGCGGGTGAAGGGGGAGAGAGGGATGGGCGGAGGTGTTGCGCGCGTGCGTGGAGGGCTGAGCAAAAGTTGCGAATGAAAAGTGAAAGGAACTCGGTTTTGAGTAGAGTAGGGGTTCAAAAAGACCAGGGCTCAAATGAGGGGTACGGCTCCTCAGGCCTAAGTTTTATTTACTTATTAGCTTAGACTAGATAGAGATTGAGACGTGTGGAAGGGATAGGAGGGTTGTTTGCCTGTTAGAGAAAAAATTAGGGGAGAGGGAAGATGTGTTCATGTGGGAGGTGTGATATGGAGAGGGGTTGTTAAGATTTGATTTGAAAAACAATATAAAGGATTTGATTTTAAAACAACATAAACATTTGATTTTTTTCCCACTTACAACAGCATGCGTCTTTTAGTCATTAAGTGAGGAATCATGTTATTAAAAAAACAATATTTGACTTGTTTTGAAACATACATCACCTAAAAAAATAAATAAAAGATTTTTTTATATTAATAAGATATTTGCAATTAGGCCCTCGAAGTCCAAAAAATTACAAAGAGGATGCCGGAGCGATCGCGCCTCCGAGAGGGTGTTGAAAGCGGGATTCGGTTGCGCATCTGGACTACGGAAAACTGTAATAACAATTGAATGCCAAAAATTCACATACAAGGCAATAACACACGCTATAATTCGTATGGTCGGGAGTGGCCGTTACAAAAGACAACTCACTCACCATTCGACCCAACACACACTACACGACACAGCCGAAAAGAGTGGTGTCCCCAAGTCAACTCACGTCTAAGGAATATCCTGAGGAAGATTCTGCTCTGGTGTCACCTGTTCAAGACTTGAAAAGTAAAATGAGCACGTCAAAACGTGCCCAGTAGGAAACTAACTAGGGTAGGGAAAATCATTTAGGGGTTATGAGTGTAAGGGCAATGAGAGCACAAGCAACCAAGGTAAAGAGTACAACACACACGTGTGCATCAACAACACATATAAAGTTCATTAGTTAGCAGATGTTAGTGACTCTTTGGAAGCCTGGGTATCACCAAAAGATATGGGCATGGACCTCACCCTAAATTTGGGGCGAATATAGCACTCGACGCAGTGGACACATGCACTGTACGCTGGGCCTCTCAGCTCCCCCGTCCCTGGCAGGAGTGAGGCTCTCTACATAATAACACAACCTCCTTATGTCCCCTCCACTCCCAGTAAAGGCGAGTGGGAATAAATATCACATCACATATATCTTTCCCCAACTTCTCAGTCCAACCCCTTATAGTTAAGCTATACCCAAACTTCCCTCATCACCATACCAGGATGCTCACCCACCTTAGAGCAGATCGAGACATCCCAGTTAACAAATTATATGTCATAATCCTCAATAATCATATGCTATTTTATAATGAAGTACATGGCACAACATTCTCATAGCTATTTTTTCCAAGTTTCTTCAATTTTACATTCATTTGGGTATTTTAACAAACATATAGCGTTCGCCATGTAAATGAAAAGTGCCACACCATCAATTTTAGTAACAAATCTCATAATTAAACTTTCTTAAAGATATCAACAACATTCAAGCATGTTAAAATGGAAAATTTAACAACAATCACAATTTCAACTTTACCCAAAACAGTTCAGCTTGCTGAAATGAGCAGAAACAGCTACTAAATCATCATATTTCATCAATTTATCTTGTGAATTTGGCAAAACTCACTGAATGAAAGTTGAAGATATAATAGTCCTGGGTTCACCCATAAAATTTCATGCATAAATGTGAACTAGGCAATTTATGGTTATTTATTTGGTGCAGCATGTCCAAACTGTTTTTCAGACAGAATTCTGGGTCTGTATTAAAAGCCAATTTTAGGCATATTGCAGCCAGAAATTTGACAAATATGCACTGTGATGAATTTGTAGATAAACTTGTTAACTTTCCAACAAGACCATGATCAGCAAAATCATAGAGTGTGCAGGTAATAATCTTCATTTTTATAAACTGTATTCAGTTTGACAGAATTCCAGACATGTTGCAAACATTGAATTTTTACTCATGCTTATTGGACTCAACATATGTCAAAATTTATATGAATCTTGGGTAGGACTTCATGAGCTACATGTATATTTTTTTTCAGAAGTTAATTCCATCCACAGTGATCAAAATACATGAAGAAACTCACAGCAGGATTTCAGAATTTTAGAGAAGGGTAGTTTACTAAGGAAACCAAGGAAAATTTGATCTTTTGATTTATTGCACACACACAATCATGAAATTAAGATCTTGAACAATCAAAATAACTTCATAGCATCATCATAACCATAAATAAAAGTTCCCTAACCAAATTAGAATCCTACCTCAAGAAATCCTCTTCCTTTCTCTCTTTCTTTCTCCTCCTTCCACCCTTCTTTCTCCTTCAAGAGTTAGGGTTTTTCTTGAATTTTTGGAAGCAAAATTAGGGTTTTGGAGTCTTGATGGATGGGGAAAAGGGGAGAGGAATTTCGACCAAGGCTGTGGGAGTGAAGAGGGGAATAGAAAAAAATGAAAAGAAGAAGAAAGGAGGTTAAAGAAACAGGTAGAAATGTCATATAAAATATCTAGCTCTAGAATGCTCTTTAGGATAAGCATGCATAGGCTAAAATGACCTTAATATCCTTCCAAAATTACCCCTCAACTTTCAAGAATTCACAAGTTTGCCATTACTTTATGCACACACAACTTTAGTGTGTACGCGCAGCAGCTTTAGCCCAAATGACCGTTTTACCCCTAACCCTTTTAAAAATTTTCGAGTATGCCACTAATCTCATCCCTTTTCACACTAGCCCCTCTCACACTAACCTACTCCTTCAAACTTTACAAGTATGACACTACTTTACATACCCACCTTTACTCTACACACACTTCTACCCATATAGCCAAATTACCAAAATGCCTCTGCACTCTTCACGAAATTACACGACTTCCACGAGCCACATTCACGCCATATTACATCATATCAACTCATTATACTCCATCTACTTGCGCATAGAGGAATACCGTATCAGTCGCCGTATAGGGCTAAACAGGCCATGATAGAGAGATTTATGTTATTGAATGGATAAGATTCATATTTCAATTCATGCTAAATTGAAGAATATGCATGAAGGGATATTTAGACATATTATGTCACTTTTCAATATAATTATGTTTGAATTCATTGAGTAATTATGTTTGCATTCATGTCTTTTAATTTAGTATGCATATATTAGCTCTCCATATGCTATATTCGACACGTGATGTTAAGTACTATATTATTTTGTCATGTGGATTATCTTATATATTAAACTTTTTAATGTGACAAATGGGGAGAAGAAGTAATGCATATAAAATAATTAATTCATGGTATATTGGTGATTGCATATTGACATTGTTTTGCTAACCACACTTGAAATGGAATATACTACGAAATTGTGCACATTTTTACTTATCTGTAACCAACATTGATGCAGGTGAGTAACTTCTCCATATCAAGCAAGCATCTCTGTAGGGGGATCATAAGTTATCTTTTAGTTATCATATTATATTGTTAATTAGCTATCACCACCGACATTCCTTTGGTTATATAGAGCTTTAGCTTGCACCACCGATATTCCTTGGATCTGAGCCGTTCCAAACTGACACTTAAAAGCTTGGTGTCCTTGAATCCCATATACTTTGCAATTAGCTATCATATCGGAGGAGGAAGAGGCTCCCTTGGCTTTAGCACTGATCAGAGAAATTTACTACGCTAAACTATCAAATTTTCTTTTGAAGAGCATTATCACGTTTCCAGCTTGCCGCCCTTTTTGGCGGATTCTCCTTTGTTCCCCCAATGATAATTGTTGAAAACCATTTCTTCCAACAATGCCTTAGCTGCTTCTGGGGTCTTAGTCATAATTGCACCTCCTACTGCTGCATCTATGGATATCTTTGTCTGGTGCTTAAGCCCGTTGTAAAAAGTATGTATCGGCAACCATTCCTAGATCCCGTGGTGTGGGCATCTTCTTTGAAGCTACTTATATCGCTCACATGATTCATATATGCTCTCCCCATCATATTTCCCAAAAGATGTAATCTCGTTCTGAAACTTCAACATTTTCCTCGGTGGAAAAAATTTGTTCAAAAATGCTCTTGCCACTGAGTCACATGTAATGAAGGCATGTGCCTCATTGCTCTTTAGCCATGCTTTTGCATTGTCTCTTAGTGAGAAGGGACCAACCTTAGCCTGATAGCATCCTCTGAGACGTTGTTAAGCTTTATAGTATCGCACTTCTCCAAGAAATTGGTCAAGTCCTCATTGGGGCTTTCGGTGTGGTGGCCGCTAAATTGATGCATCAGAATGAACTAAATCAAACCCGACTTAAGCTCGAAGTATGTCGCCTACACTGCAGGAGCCTGATGCTAGAGATCGGGTTGCTTAAAGGCAAGACAAAGTCCATGAGTGACTTCGGGTGCTCTTGTCCTTCAGCCATTCTATCTTGCAATGCCATACGACACCGCTCTCCTAAATGTAGCTTCATTTCAGGGTTGAGTAGCACTTTACCGAGCTGAGACTTTGCCTGTGCATACGAGAGACAGAAACTAAGGAAACACGGTTAGTATCCAAAGAAATAAAAATATGAAGAGAAAGAGGAACATGGTTTACTAAACAATTCACCAATACAAAGTCAAGATGTTTGCCTCCCCGGCAATGGCGGCAAAAGCTTGTTGTGAGCTTTAATTAATGTATGCAAGCGCACGGGTCGTGTGTAGATGGTGTTGAATAAAGAGAGGCAAATGTTCGATTCTAAAATTGGTGTCAAGGTTTGTGTAGCAGTGGGAGATGTGTGACGGAGGGTAGAAAACAAACTACTAAGGGGAAATTCAATTAGAAAAGGAGCTAGGGCTAACATATTACAAGTATGGTAAGGATTGAGCTAAATGGATCTAGCTTCTCGACACAAGGATTTTAGTCACCGATGAGGGATAAGTCTCAATCCAAATCCCCCCTCGACATCTAACCGTGAGAGAGTGGACTCGGAGAATAGGTTGGATCCATATCGTAGCACCGATGGTTAGTCGGTCACTACGATATAGGGGTTCTAGTGAGTGTGCCCGATTGGTCTTCGGCACCAGGCACTAGATAGTCAACCCTCTTTTAGGGGCATTAAATCAAAACCCCAAAGATTAGTTGGTGGTTAGGATTATATAGCACCGTAACAAGATGATTTGAATTCGACTCATCATCCAATCCTATTGATAGACTATAATCTTAATTGGGTCGATATTTTGGGTGATCCATCGCAATCAATCCCTACAATGGGGCTTTACATGGCCCCAGCTTGAGGGGTTACTTACTAATCGTAGTAATGCTAGATAAAATCAACACAATGCAGTTCATAACTCGAGAATAGAGCATAAGCTAAAAGAAATGAAAATTAATGTAATGCAATCACGATGCAATAGAGGATTGGAGGCAATTGACTAATTAGAACAAAGATTAAGATTCTTACAATTGAAAACATAAGAATACAGCCAATGGAAGCCCAGAAAAATCACCGAAAAATGCACACACAAGAGTTTTGGATAGTTAAAAGCTTATGGAGTTCGTTACAATTATTTCCTTAAATAGAAAACCTTGCACACTGCCATACCGAAAATCGACACAGCAGTGTCAAGGCCAAAGACCTAGGTTAAGCTTGTGCCGCATTGATCTGCATGGCCATGTCGCTAATCGGCACGGCCGTGTCAATTAGCCTCTGCACTTCAGCTGCCTAGCTGCCCCCAATTTTGCACAGCCGTGAGAGACATCCCTGCAATTTGCCATCGTACTAGTATAATTATGGCACAGCCGTGTTGCACGCCGTGCCGATCTTCTACAGCTCTTCTTGGTAGCTGGTGCACTGACACGGCCGTGCAAATGCACATACGGCTGTGTCGTTCCTTCTTCTCCTCCTTATTGCCTTCGAGCTCAATCATGACGCTCCCTCTCCTCGGATTCCCTCCTTAGGCCTCAATATCACCTAGAATGTATCGTTTTGGGCTCGATCACTTGCAACATGGAGAGAAACAAACCCTGGGCGTAAAAGTGGTAAAAGATAATAAAACTCTGTAAAAACAAAGGCGACAACGTAAAATAAAGTGAGAAAAACATGGGGAAAAGGGTGGAAAAATGGGTGTAAAATATGCCTCACAGATGTTTTGGGATTTTGAGACCCACCCATATGTTTTGATAATGTAAAAATTGATATGGGTACTAACAATTTACTTCAAGTGTGTATAGGAAATGATGACTTTTTATAGCCATGAAGAAACAAATAGAATAGCTCAAAATGAAAAATTTGGAAGCATGATCGTGAAGTCAACTTTAGAGTCAATGCATGGAGCAAGTGAAGACTCAATCAAAGACTCTAGATCAAGACTCAATGGCCCAAGTCAATTAAGACTAAAGAGTTCAAGAAGTGTGTATGTTGAAAGTTAAATAACTTAGAATGTTAAAGTCAATATCATGAAGCTACACACTCACAAAAATATTTGAAAAATACTTTTAAAATGTATTTAAATGTTTTATATTAGTATATAATTTTTGTTAAATATTTCAAAGTAGTTTTATATAGAAAACCACAAGTATGTGATAATAGCCGACTATCTAATTCAGATAGTCGACTATCTGCTTTCAGAATTTGCCTAGAACTTTTGTAATATCCCGTTTCTGTATAGATGAGTATAACATACGTATTTTTTGATGTCTTTGTACGTATGAGATTTTTGGGTATTTTCATGAATTTTTCATAATTTTCTAATAAGTAAATTATTTTAAAAATAATTTTAGAACATCATTTGAATTATATAAATGAAGTATTTGGATGGAATACTATGTATAATGATGGTATGATGTATTAATTCATGTATTCTCATTTATTTATAAATTAAATTCCTAATTTGCCATGCCATGCCACCACCTCCTTGCTAGGTGTCATTTGGAGATTAATTCTCACCTAACCTACCCTTATGTGTCATTAGGAGAATGACTCTCACCTAACCCTAAGCTACATGGCTTGTGGAGAGGATTTTAGGGAATGACTAAGCTTGTGCATAGTTTTAAAAAGAGAAAATTTTAAGGAAACATGAAAGAAAAGAAGAAAAAATCAAGCTTTCATCCTCTCTCTCTCTCTCCCTCTCCCCCCTTTTCCTCCACCTCTCCCACCACCTACTCCACCACCCCCTCCTCCTCCTCCAATCCAACCACCACTTCAAACTCTTTCCCCACTTTCTCATCCAACATAAACTTCCCACTTCAAGGCCAAAATTATTTCACCATGATTCAATACATTATAGAAGAAAGAGCTTAAGGAAAGCTTCAAGTTCTTAAAGGAGAAGAAGGGCCAAAGAATAGAAAGAAGGACATTTTGAGGTAGGAATTCATAGCATCTCTAGTTGGGATTAGTTTTAGGATTTGTGTTTAGTAGGATCCTCGACTTGAGTAGGGTTGCTATACTTGGGATTGTTTAGAAAGGGTAATCTAATTCATGCTATAAGAAAGTTCATATGTTAATATATGTGTATATGAAAGTATGCAACAATGTAGGTTATATGTTATGTTTGATGCTAATTGATAATCTAATTTCATGTTAAAGTTTAGTTATGATGGATGTAGTTTAAGTTGTATCATTATCTCTTTTCTTTTCATTTGCTGAAATTTTTCCAATATGTTGGAGTAACTTAGATAAATCGTAATAAATTGAGAAAAATCCAATAATTTAGGACATTACGAAATATTACAGAAAATTTCCTACAATTTTCATGAAGGAACTGAAGTCTAATTTGGACTGTAGTTAGCCTAAAAATGCTAATCTTTTTGCTGTATCAATGTTAGACAGATTTACATGTTATGTTCATGTCAACATGTCATTATCTATGTTATGGTCATGCTAATATATCAATATACATGTTATTGTCATGATATGCCATGTTATAGTTATGACATGCCATGTTCATGATAGGCAATTTTATATTCATGTTAATATGTTCCCCTCTTCATGTCATGAATTTTGTGTGTTAGTATATTTACATGTTGCTAAATATTATTGTAGAAAATGTTAATCTTCACCATGTTAAGTTATGATAGTGTGTAGAAATCTAACATGTCATAGTGTACCATAAATTATTATAGTAGCTTCATTTTGTTATGTATGTAATATTGTGATATATGCTAGCATATTGAACTCGTTTTGTTAAGTATGTCATCTTGTGCCATATGTTAGTGTTGTAGCTTCATTATGTAAATTGTAACATCCACATGATAGTAAGTTAGTAACTTTATGAAAAGTGGAAGTTTGTAATATATATTGTTTTAGTAGTAACATAATTTCTTTACTAAATTTGTAATTATTATAGTATGTGTTAGCAAAGTTAATTATGCTTATGCTCTTTGTGCTCACATTAGTATGCTTTTGACAAATACTTCTTTGAGGATATTTCCTGTAATGTTCCATTTTTTGAGAATGATGTGATTATGTGTTAATTGAGATATGTGAATATGTGGATGCGATGTTCGTAGTTAGAAAACACGTCATCGATAAATTGATGGAAGAAATGAAATTGTGAAATTTGTAATGGAGACCGCCAAAATGAAAGTAACGAGAAATTGATTCATAAACTGAGAGTGAGGCATAGTGTTTAATGTCTGGAGCACTCGATCCATTTTAAAATAGGTGAGACTCCAGATATGGGTTTAGGAAAAACACGTGTAAATTTTAAGAGTTAAGGAGCGGACAGATAATAGATTTCTCACACGCTTTGTCACTCCCAGAAGGGGGAGTTGACTAGAGTTAGAGAGGCCGGTGGTGTACAGTGATGCACCATGTTGTAATTGATGGTTTGCTCCGTTTGTTCCAATAAAAATCAAGATGATAGATTTCTCACTCCCTTAAAAGAGAGTTACGAGAGGCCCCTCCAGTGCTCATGTCACTGGTTGAGGTACCACTTTTCATCCACCCTGGGTGAAGTCCGGCTCCTTAGCGTCCTACGGTTTACTCGGGTTTCCAAATAATCAATAAACATCTAAATTTAACCAATTTAATCTGAACTTTTATGTTCCCTTGTTTCTTTTTTACTTCCAACACTTGTATGCCATACTTATTTTAATTCTGCATTAGCTCTGTGGTCGTTGTGTCACCTGTAGATAGATGATTAGTTAGAAGGACCAGTTCTAAAACTGTATCTTCTTAGTGATGTTAGGAGTTCCTACTGGGTCATGCGCTGACGTGCCCCCTTTGGGTTTTTAGGAGTATGACCGAGCAGCATATGCGGGTTCCGATGCCAGAGACCGTCTCCAATTCAGAGGTAGACCTTGCGAGCGACTTTGTCTAGTTGTACTTCCCTAGGGTAGATTAGTTGGTTCGTTGTACTGGGTGTGAACACCTTTTGTACTTTTTGGGTTGGAGGTTTCTCTTTTAGTTGTACCCCCACGTTTGTATCCCCTTGTACAGATGATGTATGATGTACTCCTTGTAATAATGTATTAAAATGAATGATTTGTTTCTTGTACATTGTTCTGTATTGTTTGTGTTGGTATTCTGTATTGGAACATTGTCCGTACTTCCCAGCACGTGCGTAGTGGACTACGGATTTTTGTTCAGTGTAGTACTTCTCTTCTCTCTTCTCATCTTTCTTCTTCACACCCGTAGTTTCGGGAATACCTGATACGGATTCGTACTTATCGGGTATCCTAGAAAGGGGTGTGTGACAACTTTTGGCCTTCTATAGTAGTCACCTATCATATGGATAGCCGACCACATGAAACCATGTAGCCGACTATCTCTGGGAGATAGCCGACTATCTTGGCCAAAGTCCAACATTTAATGAAATCGTGATTTCTTTTTTCTAGCTATTACTAGCCGTTGGAGAAGAGTTTTTGAGCACGTTTTGAACATGATTTCATCTCTATAAGTATAGCTGATTCCAGAATTTTGAGATATGATTTATGAATCAATTCTGTAGTATTTTCAAGATAAAATTCTCAAAAGCTCTCATTTTTAAAATGCTCTTCTTGGCCATTATTTTTGAATTTCTTAGTGCAAATTTTCTGATACTTTTACAATCATCGCATGCCTTATTCAAGCATGATTTTGATCTCTAAAGCTCAAAGATTTTATTCTTGGAGATTCAATTTTCAAGTTTTTCTTTTGATCTACTTGTGCTTATTTACATTATTTTTCTTGATCAAAAGATTTGATTTTCATATAACCACAATATACACAAGCTTCATATATATTGGATATATTAATCAAGCATGTTATATTCAATCTACAAAAGGGTTGTAAAGCCTTTAAAGAAAGCTTGGTAAGTTGTATTTCCATGTGTAATGGAAGTGTTGTACTTTGTTTTAGATTTTCCAAGTTAAGTTGTTGCTAAGTAATTGTAAATTCCTTGCAAGTTGAGCTAGGTTTTTGTTTAATTCCTCTTCATTATGTAGGGACAAGGTTTCTCTCGGATTTGAGAGCTAGTGGATCGGTTGCTGGACGTAGTGCCAATGTTAGGCCGAACCAGGTTAAAATCGTGGTGTTTGTGTTGTGACTCTTTTTGTCTCTCAATTTTTTATTCATTGCTTGCAATCATTCTTTCTGCTGTGCTCATCTCATTTATTTTATTACAAGCTTATAAAATTTTGTTGATTAAGTACCAAGCGAGGTAACTCTCCTTGGATAATTAGGCAAAGAATGGACGGGTTTAAATTAAGCGAGAATTTTATAACTTTACTCGCAACACTATGCTACCACCCTTCTTGTGTTGTCGGCCATTCACAAGATCCAACACGTGGTATCAGAGCAAGGCTAAGGCGATGGCATCAAACATACCCCACTCAGAGGGACTCAACACCAAGCGACCATCTTTGTTCAAAGGAACAAACTACGCAAGTCGGAAGATCAGATTTAGGACATATCTACAATCATTGGACAATAATGCATAGACCATTACAAAGAACAAGGACACACCACCTGCTGAGACAGAAATTAACAAATGGTCAACCGACGAGAAGAAAAATGAAACCTCAATGCTAAAGCAGTGAACGCCCTATTTTGTGTTGTTACAGGTTTAGAGTTCAACCAAGTGTCTCAATATGAGACGTCACATTAGATCTGGCATATACTTGAGGTAAGTCACGAAGGAACTAAAAAGGTAAAGGAATTCAGGATTAATATATTGTCATTCTAAATTTGAATGTTATAAAATGAAAGCAGGCAAGAGTAAGCAAAGTCAATACTCGTTTTACTAACATCACAAATGAGCATGTAGGTTTAGGAAAAAAGATCCTTGAATATGACCAAGTTATGAAGATAGTATGATCCCTTTACCAGAATGAAAGGGAAAGACCACCGCTATCTGATAAGTGTATAATTTAAAGACGATCACCTAGAAGAGCTGATGGAAAATCACATGGCATACGAGACAGAGCTTGCATAAGAGAAGAAGATAGAAAAGAAACCGAAGAAGAAGAACTTGGCATTCAAAGACATTGAAGAGAGGACCGATTTTGACAACACCGAAGGAGACGAAAAGGAGATTGCATTGATATCGAGGAACTTCAAGAGATTCCTCCAAAGTAAGTACGCTAAAAGAAAATCCCATTTTACTATCGAAATCATATGTTTTAGATGTAACAAGCCAGGACACGTTCAGAGAGACTACCCCTTGGAAAAGAACCGTGACCAAGGAAAAGGCAAGGAGAAAGAGAAAGAAAGAAGAAGAAATCATAAAGAGAAGAAGTTCGTAAAGCCGAAGAAGAAGGCATTTGTGATGTCTCGAGCTCGAATGAATCATCGATATCATGTGACGAAGAAGAATAAAGAGAAGAAATAACACGCATGTGCTTCATGGCCTCGACTTCCTCAAAGGTTAGAACTCCTACATATCATATTTCTCTGCATCTCTATAGTGAAGGCGACATATTAAGTAGTGCTAGTGATAGTGAGAATGATTTAGGTGTTAAAGGTGCATATGAAGAGCTATGCAACTTCCATGAAAAGTTAATTAGAGAATATCATAAATTGGACAAGAACTTTAGTGCATGCACGAAGAAAAAGGAATAAATTCAGACGGAAAATGAAAAATTGATAAACAAAAATAAAACACTCTTGGAAGAGGTCAATGGATTAAAAAGTAGAATAAATGACTTAGATAAGATATTGACCACCATAAAAGGAAAAAATTCTGATTTTTACAAATTCATGAATAAATTCAATAAGGGAAAAGGAATGCTTGACGTTCTTATTGATAGGCAAAAAATTTCGGTGAGTAGAATCGGCCTAGTATAAGATTAATCCTATCCTAGGCAAGTAGACAACCATGTTAGGAATTATAATTTGAAAAACTCATTGATCAAGGTATGTATCCCTAAGAACATCATAAACAAAATGAAGGACGAGTACGTAAATAATTTTATGGTTAATGTACATTTCAACAAAGACTGTACATATATACATGATGGAAGTACTAAACCTTATTAGGTTTCGCCACCCCTAAGATGATATCTCTATATCATGTCTAATCCCCCAGACCTTAATGAAAAGGGGTACCAAAAACTTTTTGGTTTATTTTCATATACTCACAAACTAAAGGGATTATCAAATGGACTTATCTTGGGAACTAATTACTTATATGTATTAGAGAGAAGCAATGGCTAAAAGTTGTTAGATGAATATATTATAAATTATTTTATTTTGATCTTAATTGCATGATTGACATGTTAGAATAATGTTTGATTGACTATGACAATTTAGAAATTTTATTTGACTTAATTTGGATAAGCTTTGAGCCTTAAAATCTATTGGTATAAGCAGATAGTCAACTGCCAAAATGGTATACTCAACTATCCGAGCAGTCCAGTACAGAGGCCAAAGCTATACACTACGAAAGCGAACTATCTAAAAGTGGATAGTCGACTATCGGCTGCCAGCAGAATTTTTTTACCGACTATTTTGGTTAGGGTTTATGGATTTACTCATTCTTATTGGGTTTTTACTTCACTCTTTCACTCAAACTCATTAGGGGAAGTAAATATGAAACCTCCATTTTATTCCTATAGCTATGATTTGATTTTAACATAGTGAAACCATAAGATTTCACAATTTGCGACCATTTTCACTCTTTTGCCTCCCTCTCCAAAATTCCTCCAAAACTTTTCACTTTGCTCAAGGGACTCAAGGAATTCTTGGAAGATCTTTTAGTGAAGCTATCACCCTCTCTTAAGTATACACTTATTTCATCAAAAATTCATCTTTTTAGCAACAGTTTCATTTCTTTAGAAACCATGCATAGAGGTGCCATTAAGAAGAAGAGATCAGGACCATCATCATCTCAACCCTCTTATGCCCTCTCTAAATGGGAAATTATCATTTCCTATTTGAATAAGCATGATTTATCTCCAAATTCGATAAGAATGCTAATAGTACTAGCCTCCAAGAGAGGTTTGTTAAAATTAGAGACTTGGAGAACTTGGCATTGATAAGATCTTGGAATTTTAGGGCACCAAGAAGCTATTTTCGCTATCTAGTACATGTTGGTGTCATCCAAGGCTCATAAACCTATTCTACACCAACATGATCGTCAACACTAGTTCTGGAAACCGAAAATTTACAACCAAAGTTTTAGATGCTTTTATTGAACTAGATACCCATGATCTAGGACTCAGACTTGGCATCCCTTGTTCAGGTGTACTTCTTCATTAAATTGTTATGAACGATACCTATAATCACAAAGTTAGGTATCTTGAAGGCAAGTCTTAAAAACCCACCTTAACCACCAATGACCTTCAACCCATATCATGTATACTAGGTAATATCCTCTCCTATAGCATCAACCATAAGGGTGAGAGCAGAGCTATTTTATCCTTAAACCAAGATAAGTGTGTGTGTTGTATTAAGGTCAATTAGGCTCAGAAAATCATGAAATATATCGTTCACAATGCCACCTCCTCAAATCCCACATATCCACTTCATCACGGCCATTTTCTTACCCATCTATTCACTAGTGTGGGAATCAAGTAGATAGTGAGACACATTAAAGAAGCCATAACTACTTTGACTCACACGCACTTCATATGATGGGCCTTCATTAGGATCCCTCCAAGAATACCCTTAATCCTGATGATGAAGAAGAATGAGAAGAAGAAGAAGCTGAACCAAACCCATGGATCAAGGAAAATCCTCCTCATCCTCTATGTAGGTTCCTCCCTACATCATGTCATTTCAAGAAGCCATTTTCTCTAGGCTTGAGAAGATGCAGATTAAGATGAGCCAAAACATGAATACTATTAGAGGAGATTTGATCCAAAGGATGGATAGTCTGAAGGAGACAATCACAGATAGACTTGACTTTTCTTATGAAATCGTTGAAGAGGTTCAAAAGGAGCTTGTGGAACTCAAGAATGAGATTCGCCGAGGATGAATTATATTTTGTGTTGTGGATCTTGAGTAGTTGTTTTAATTTTTACCTTGAAACATTAAACCACTTTGTTTGTAATATTTTCTGTGGTACTTGGTTTGTACTTTTGTGTGACTTTGTGGACTCCATACAAATTTTGTTTATTATGTAAATATGTCATATATGTCATTATCCGTATTAGTTTGCAATGCTCAAATGCAATGGATGTTATTCAATGCTATGAGAGATTTATGTTATTGAATGGATAAGATTTATACTTCAATTCATGCTAAATTAAAGAATATGAATGAAGGGATATTGAAACATATTATGTCACTTTTCAATATAATTAAGTTTGAATTCATTGAATAATTATTTTTGCATTCATGTCTTTTAATTTAGTATGCATATTATTATCTCTCCATATGCTATATTCAACACTTGATGTCAAGTACTATTTTATTTTGCCAGGTGGATTATCTTATATATTAAACTTTTTAACGTGACAAAGGGGGAGAAGATGTAATGCATATAAAATAGTTAATTCAAGGTTTATTTGTGATTGCATATTGATATTGTTCAGCTAACCACACTTGAAATGGAATATAATATGAAATTGTGCACATTTCTGCTTATCTGTAACCAGCATTGATGTAGGGGGAGTAACTTCTCCATAGCAAGCATGCATTTCTGCATGGGGAGCATAAGTTATCTTTTAGTTGTAATATTATATTGTTAATTTTATATCCTTTGTTGTCATCATCAAAAAGGGAGAGTGTTGGGATATTAAGGCTCGCCCTAATGGAATTTTGATGATGTAAACAAATGACATGGGTAATAACAATTTACTTCAAGTGTATATATGCAAGAATGCTTTATTTACAGCCATGAAGAAACAAATGGAATAGCTCAAAATGAAGAACTTAGAAGCCATAATCATAAAGTCAACTTGTGAGTCAATGCATGGAGCAAGTGAAGACTCAATCAAAGACTCAAGAACAAGACTCGATGGTCCAAGTCAATAAATCAAGATTAAAGAGCTCAAGTAGTGTGTAAGTTGTAAGTTAAATAACTTAGAATGTTAAAGTCAATATTAAGAAGCTACACACTCACAAAAATATTTGAAAAATATTTTTAAAATGTAATTAAAAGTTTCATATTATTATTTAATTTTTATTAAATATTTTCCCAGTATTTTTTAAATAAAAACTCAAGTATCGAAAATAGCCGACTATTTAATTCAGATAGCCGACTAGCTGCTTTCAGAATTTGCTTAGAACTTTCAGCCTTCTACAGTAGTCGGTTATCACATGGATAGCCGACTATCTGATAAAATATAGCAGAATATCTATTGGAGATTATGGACTATCTGAGACAAAATCCAATTTTTAAGGTAAACGTGATATCCATTTTCTTGTTGTTACTAACCGTTGGAGAAGAGTTTTTAGCACGTTTTGAACAAAATTTCATCTCTATAAATAATAGTGATTTCAAAAAAATTAGATATGAATTATAAAGAAATTATCTAGTATTTTCAAGCTAAAATTATCAAAAGCCCTTATTTTTAAAAAGCACTTCTTGGCCATTGCTTTTAAATTTCTTTGTGCAAATTTTCTTACACTTTTACAATCATCACTGGCCTTATTCAAGCTTGATTTTGATCTCTAAAGCTCAAAACTTTCATTCTTTGAGATTTAAATTTAAATTTTTTCTTTTGGTATACTTGTGCTTATTTTCATTAATTTTCTAGATCAAAAAATTTGATTTTTAAATATCCACAATATGCTCAAGCTTAATATATATTGGCTATATGAGGGAAGGGTGGTATATTCAATCTACAAAAGGTTTGTAAAGCCTTTGAAGAAGGCTTGGTAATGTGTACTCCAGTGTGTAAGGGAAGTGTTGTACTTTGTTTTGGAAATTACTAGTTGAGTTGTAACAAGGTAAATGGAAATTCCTAGCAAGTTGAGCTAGATGCTAGTACAAGTCATCTTCTTTGTGTTGAGGCAAGTTTGCTCTCGGATTTGAGAACTAGTGGATCGGTTACTAGACATAGGCCAAGGTTGGGACGAACCTGGATAAAATCGTGGTGTTTGCGATGTGGCTCTTTTTGTCTCATATTTTTTATTCATTGCTTGTAATCATTATTTTCACTGTGCTCATCTCATATATTTTACCACAAGCTTATACAATTTTGTTGATTACGTACCAAGCACAGTAACTCTCCTTAAAGACTTGGGCAACAAATAGAAGGGTTTTAATTACACGAGAATTTATTACATTACTCACAACACTATTCAAACCCCCTTCTAGTATTGTCTGCCATCCACAGGACCCTGCACGATGAAGCATCAAAGTCAGAAGATGGATAGCTGATCGATGGCCAGTGGCTGTCTGGCCATGGCCAGTAATTGCTGGTTGCAGGCCACGAACATCGTCTAGTGGCATGCGACAAAAAACTTCTGGTCTACGTTTTGGTTTGGGGGTAAGTGTTTAATCCAATGGTTTAATTAATAACAAACCCAAAGAGAAAGAGTTTCACTCGAAACCTCAAGAATTGTAGGATTTCAAGGAGTTTGTTCTTTTAATCCTCAAGAGTTGTAGGATTTGAAGGAGTTTCTTCTTTTAATCCTACATTATTTTTGGATAAGGGTTTGACTCAAAACTAGAGCCCAAAAGGGATTAAAAGAGTTCATACAAATCTTTCTTTTATCCTACACATTTAGGAATCGGGGTGAACTCCAATTCGAATTTGTAATCAAATTTGGATTTCAACGATCCTAAGCACTATATAAAGGGATCAACTGCTCCACTCCAAAGTTCCATAATGCACTAATCCAATCAATCCTACAACAAGATATCTAAGATTATAGCATCTAAGATCTCTAAGAGGAAAAGTTCAAGCCTTTCTAAAGGTAGACTTTTTCTCTGTCAAATTAAAGTTTTTATTCTCTTCCTTCCAAGTACAAGCAACAGTTGGGGGCCAAGTTTGAGTTCTTGGAGGGTTCGAGGATCATGAAAGGCTACATCATTGGGATGAATCTTCTATCATGCATGGTTAGTAAATGGGATCGGAGGTCTTCATCATAAGAGATTTGGATCCATGGATATCATGACAGAATATCCGTGCAACTATATATTTTTATTTACATAATGGATTATAGTGCGTATTATGAAATAATATTCATGTTGTCTGATTAGATGCAACATATCATAAGTAACTAATTGCATTTTCTTTTTTATGCCCAAAATTATATGCCCAAAATCCAAGGAGGATACATGGACCCGACCTTATTTCTGATGTATGAACGTGAACAATTTAAATATTTGATATGAGTGGGTGTATTTGATGTATTAAAGTGGTGAAATCCACCTACTGCATGTAAGGGTCTAGCACTGTGACCTGCAAACCCCACAGAAAGAGAAAGAAAAGGGGAGGTCCCTTAGTAGCCCAAGTTTAGGTGTATGGTGCTCTCTTTCTTTTTATGTTCATCGGATTTGGAAAGCACCACCTAATGCTTTGTAGGCACTAGATCTAGAAAATGAAAGTATTGAATTAATTTTTACAATGATTGGAATTTTTTGCAAATTCTCGTAAGTCTATATAACCAGGGCATAAAGAACTCAAACTTCTAGCATCCTCATAATTATCCTCACAGTTATCCTCACAAAACAAATCAAAAGAAAATGGAATTAGGTACATATGACATGTCGCATCTAATCCAACAACTTGAACATTCTCTCATGATATGCCTTATAATCCATTATGTAAATAAAAATAGATTCATAAAGCAAATTTATTCATAAATAGATAAACACATTTAAGAACTTATTAATCAAAGGAGAAAGAACCACATGTTCTTTTCTTGCGCATTCTCTCACACATTTATTCTTTTAGTCCAATAGGACATACAAAATCCTAAAGGACCCCAGGGGTTTGACAACAGCATATTGTATTAAAGTTGCTATAAGAGCAAAAGCCACCTTGTCTAAATCCCAAATTGAGGCAATCCTGGTTACAAGTCGGAGGGCATGGTGCAGAACAATGTGTTAGCTTGTTGCCACCAAAATCTCTCACTGTAAAAAACAATCCATACAATTAATTAATTAATTTTGTTCAAAGTAAATTGGTATTAAAACATTTACAATGCAAAATAGATAAAGATAAAAACCTGCATATGTGGTTGAAACCACAAGTGTGATGAAGATGGAAGCTACAAAAAGAGCTCTCAGAATGATGTTAGAAGCCATGTTGTTTGATTTTTTAAAGTTTTGTTACAAGTGTATTTATAGGCTTAAGAGTATTTGCAAAAATTTGCAATCAATGTAATAATTCATTCAATAATATCATTTCTAAGATCTAGTGCCTACAAGGCATTAGGTGGTGCATTCCAAATCCAATGAACATAAAAAGAAAGGGAGCACCCTACACCAAAACATGAGCTAGTAAGGGGCCTCCCCTTTTCTTTCTATTTCTGTGGGGTTTGCAAGTCACAATGCTAGTCTCTTACTTGCATTAGGTACATTTCACCACTTTAATATTTCAAATACACCGACTCATATCAAATAGTTAAATTGTTCAGGTTCATACATCTCAAATAAGGTTGGGTCCATACATATTCCTTGAATTTTGGGAATATAATTTGGGAATTTATCCATGGTTCCTTTTTGTTTCATTATTCTCCAATTTGCAATGCATGTGACCATATTCCACATTTTTAAAAATGGAATTACATCTCAATAATTATAGTTTGTTCCCTTTAGTTTTATATTTAACCAAAATGTATATGCCAATAATTTCACTGAATATATACCCGATTTACTTGATATACCTAAAATGATGAATGTCCTCACTTAAAATTTATAAACCCAATGTATATTTTTGTAGCCTTTTCATATTGTACCTCATAAAAATTCAATTCTACTCTAATAATCACAAGTTTTGTATATGATTTCTTAGCCAAGATGTATGTTCCAATTATTTGTAGGATCCCTGAACACTAAGCAATGCATAGTGTAATGTCATTTAAAAATATTAATTAAAATTAATTAGAAAAATGCAGAATAATAATTGCAACACACAACATCAAAGAGAGAATGTGTTCATGAACACAATATGTATCCTGGTTCTTATACCTACACCGACGATCCTACTCCAGTCCCATCCTCTTAACCTGAGATGTGGATTTCTACTAATGCTCCCTAAACCAGGGCACCAAACTCAAACATAGTACAATCCCTAAACCGGGATACCAAGGAGTAAACCCTCCAAGGTTACAAAGGAGTAAACCCTCCTAAGTGTTGAGTAAACCCTCCAAGTGTAGTAAACCCTCCAAGTGTAGTAAACCCTCCACAATGTTCTCTCAACCTGAGAGCTAGGATAAAATGAAATTGTAAATACAATAACAAACTTACATATGCCTTGAAAAGATTTACATATGGGACGATTGAATGCATGAAGTGTGAAAACCACAGAGCTGATGTAGAGCTTGAATGCACTAGGAAGCTTTCTCCTTGAGCTAGAGTTTCACCACATGAATGGAAGCTCAAAGATGAAAAAAAATAGTTAGAAAGATGAGATTCACTCTTGGATTTGGCTCAAAAATAGCTTTATTTTGGTGTGTAATGGTGCTAAAATATCCCTCACAATCAAACATAAATACCCTCTCAAATTCGCACAAACCCTAATAAAACAACCCTGAAAATCACAGCCCAATGGATATAGACGGGTAGAAAATCCTGGTCATTAGATGTATGGTGTACTTTTCGTAGATGGCTGATTAACTGTTTAAATGTTTGAGAACAGAACGTCAGATGACTGATAGTAGAGTTGGACTGAATTAAAATGGTGTCCAATCTACCAGCAACCAGGGTTCTGAAGAAGGATTATCAGACGACTGAGTGATTACTCTTACATCTGATCATCCGTCATTAGACAGGTGAGAAAATACGGGTAAGAAAATAGAGAGCACATGAAAATAATAACCATTTTACAGATGTCTGGAGTTCACCGATCAGAAATCTGAGCCACTGTTCAGATGATTGGCCAATGAGCTTCAGACTGCTGACAAATGATTATGTCTGACAACATAAAATCTGACACGCTAGACATCTGTTACGCATATACCATGCGTCTGATCCTGCTCCAAAAGCACTAAATAGAGTGATTTTGTCAAGGGATCAGATGGAATGGGTTCTAGACAAATTCTAAGGTACCCTTAAATTGAAATGATGCATATGAGTGTGTATGTGTGCATCTATTCTAGGCTTAACACATATGCTATAAAGAAAAGCAAAATACATGATGGAACAATAAAATTACACTTGAATGACATTGTCTTCATGCAAATCTTTTGCTCTATAGCTTTGAATCCATCAATCATCCTATCTCTTATTGCCTTGTCTCCTCATCAAGATAATCTATAATAAATCTGAGATTAAAACATGTAGAGTCATTAGAAACTACATAATGTAGTCATCATCATCAAAGAAATATTGGGCTTGATAGCTAATATCCAATAATCTCTTTCCTTTAGATGATGGCACCCATTATGTGAAAATAATAAAAGTAACCATTAAATACATTCTAATGGACCCCCTACTTATATGCCGACCAATTGTAATGCTAAAAAGACAAACATGCATATAAATGGCATATGTAAACACAATGCTAAATGAAATACCAATTGTAATACAACCCCCCCCCCCAAATGGGCCGGTGATAGGCAGGCTGATCGCTAAGACCAAAACCGCGCTGGGCTCTCGCCCAAAGGGGCCTAGAGGCATGATGGGGTGTAGCGGCCCAAGACTGCCATCCGATAGACGGTTGACCCCACTCGATGGGAGAAACCGCTCCACATATCGTGTCCACTTTGATCACCATTGAAGCCGCCATTACATTCTCCTTGATCGCCATTCAAGGGACAATAATTGCAAGCGGGCATAGAGTGAGGAATGATAAACGCCATGAAGACGTTGACATGCGGGACTCCTATAAGAGACCTTAAAAACAAAACACAAAGGACCGAATTCTGGATACTTGATACCCAGGTATACTGAATCATCTCAGACCTTCTTCCACATCATATTTATCCTCCGAAGCTCGGCCGAGAACTCGCGCTTGGTCACTCCGCGTGCCAAGCTCGGTTCCATCGAAGCACCTCTCAACTAAGATATGACTTAGGTATCGGAGGGGACTTGGTTGGAACCAAGGTCTAACCCCCTTGACGAGCTCTTCGTTTTTTAGATCTGAAGAGACGTCACATAGCCAAATCTTCCCTTCGACGTACCATCGCTCAGATCCGAACGTCCTCATGCCATTGCCCGTTCGACCAAGCGATCACAGATGCTGTCAACCTGTCAAAGATACTCTTCGGTGCATTGTCGCTCGGACTCGTGCCTTCTCGCTCAAGCAAACGGTCGACCGACAGACCCTGAAAGCCGTCCCCGTCTCTCAAATATCTTGAAGACACTCGGACCGCCGTCCTTCCAATCAGCAGGGAGAAAACACCCCGAAACATCTGGCACCATCTGTGAGAACGATATCATTACCCACATCATCCATAACAACCGACATGGACCTTCACAACAACAGGGGCCCCGCATGCCACCCATCCACTAGGAGGGCGTGTATGTGTCACCTGAGGCTGGACATAGCCACTCTACTGAAGAAACCATCTACATGTTACCTAGATGACGGGAACGTCCCGGTCTAAACCCAGGTTCAAACGACATCCAAAACAGATGCCAAATGCACAATATAGAGCCAAAACAAGGAAACTGGGCTCTTTTGGGCATTGTGGGTCTGGCGGGAGCCCGCTAGGCAGACACCTGATCTGCCTAGAAGGAAAGCACCTGCAAGGTGGGCTCGCACCCGCAAGGGGGGCCCATGCCCGCACCCGCTGGCATCAGGCAAGGCCCAACCACCCAATGCAGGCGCGTGCTCAGCATGCACCTGTGGGGTGCATTCTGAGCATGCACCGAGATAGGCGTGCATGCAAGGAGGTGGGGTCTCTCGATGGGCTCCACTATTACGATTTTTTTGAAACCTAGTTCAGTATTCTCCTTTGGTGGCTAGTCTATGCGTAAAGAAATGTTTTGGGCTCACTTTGGATCTCTATTTTAGGGGTCAAACGAAGTTGGATTGGAGTGTCGTTTTTTCCTACGCGTTCACCATTCAACCCTCTTCGCAATGATGTATGACATCGGTCTTGGAGATCAATGTTGCGAGGGATTTTATTTACAAATATTACCTTCGTGAAATGTAAGTTGTGTGTTAAGAAAACTCTCCAAACGCATTTAGTCACATATCTAAAATGGAGAGAAGGGGAGGGGTCAGCAGCCTATATAAATAGGGGAAAATCATCCCAAGCTCCAGCTCTGAGTAAATCCATTAAACGTGAGCAAGCCCGAATTTGAGCTTAAAGAAAATATTCACACTTTCTCCCTAAATTCTTCCTTAATCCTGATTGGGCTCTAGCAAAGCTACGAAGGAGTTCGGATCGGATCTGAAGTCTTGACAGAGGATCCACTTAAGGTAAAACTTTCTTTGACACGTGGTTGGCTCGGCGACAAGGGTGTTGCTTGCCTCGGGACACGGTGCCATTCGGGAAGCAGTTTGACTCGGGACGAGGTGCGGCTCGGGAGAAGCGGCGCTGGGCCAAAGAAATGTTGCTGAAAACGACGCTTCGTATTCTGCAGAAATGAAGTGAAATGTATGTAGTTTATTAAATCATGCATTTATAATTGTAACTACTAGATAGATCTATCTTTAGGGGTTGTTCGGACCCAACCCTGGGATAGAAGAGATCTGGGCTAGGGTTTGTTCTATTTAGGGCTTGATTTAAAATTGTTTTAAATCTGTTTTTCTGCTGCTCGTTTGATCTCGTCGTCCGTCCTACTTAGGCCGGACATCGATTTTATTGCCCTAAGGACCTAGAAAACCCAAAAGTGTTATCAGAGGAAGGTTTACTTGATCTACAATTTTTGCAATTATAAAGTGTATATGATACAACATGTTTCTTCATCAGATGGGGGTTTTAATTAAACTAGGAAACTATAATTTCGTGTGAATTTTTATTTTCGAAAATTTGGGTTTTGAAAGTAAGATCTAATTTTAAAAAATTCTTGTGATACTTTTTGAAAATTTAAATCTTGATAATTATATGGTAATTATTGTTGTAACTTTATTATGAGATAATTTTAGAAGCAAGTGTTAATGCCAAAATTTTATGTGATAAAATTTTTGTACCTTTAATGGTTATATAATATTTCTTGTTAATTATGGAATAATACAAGAAGAACTATTAAGTTAGCATTAAAAGCTTTCTGAAAATTATAAGATAATTTTTGATGGACATGCTATGATTTAAACTTTAATTTTAAATGCCAAATACATGATTAGGATAGCACCCTAAAAATCCTTATAGTTGATAAGGACATTAATAAAAGTTATTAACCAATCCTAATAACTTCGAATTTTAGGATTCAACTAGTTAGTAGGATTAACTAGTGTTAATGAAGCCATTTCTAGTCAATGGCACACATATGAATAATTAGTTTCCTTCAATGGACTATGATCTGGTCTAGTGTTTTTTGACTAGTGTTGTGGATCACCCTAGCTCTACTAGGGATAGTGATCCTGGTCTAGCCAAATTCATGTCCGTGTTTCACTGGACCGCAAGGATGCAAATTATAATTATGTGAAACCGTCGATTACATCTAGTCAATTACGTTAAAAATATTCTTCAAGGTTTGCCGTAGCCCTCCTTATTTTTGGATTAAGGCACTAAAAGACGCATGTCATGGTTGTTGAGTCTCTTCAAACTATGACATGGTCTCTTTTAGAAACCGACTCCATCATACATGAGCTGTAGTCTGGTAATAACCCAAACAGTTGTGTCGCGTCTTCTCGAGTATTGGTGTAAGTTAATATTAGACAAGAAAACATGGGTTCGACCAGACTAGTCATTATGGTTTGTTGAGTCTTCTCAAGATCATAAGTGATTAGGGGAAAAAACAAATAGGGAGTCACATGTGATGTGATTTATAATAAGTTTATCTACCAACTGCAGAGTCGATCTACTTGTTGAGTCTCCTCAAGGTTGTGAAGCTCAGTGTGGTTGGGTCTCTCTCCCATTAAATAAATATATTCGTTCATCTATATGGCTAAAGATGATCGCAAAAATAGTGGGAGGATATAGTTGAATAAAAACCATTTTATTTATATTTAAAAATCCTGAACATATGCTAAACTAGGGTAATTCTATGTTTTACCAAAGTGGAATCAAAATCGTAATATCCTTAAAAGAAATAAATCAACTAGACAAAATGATTAGTTAAGGAATATTTGCTAAACCAAACTATATTCTCACTGATATTAAAGTGACCTTACTAGCACTGAGTTCAGGACAATGATTTCCTTAAGCTCTAAAGTCTAACACAATAAAAGCACGCTACTTAACACTCGCCTCTATGAGCAGTGGCAGCTTGAACATACTGATGTTTAAACCATGTTTCTCCGTACAACTTGTTGAGTCTTCTCAAGGTTGTTTGGAAAACAGTTTTAATCCTCAAGGTTCGAAACTTCGATCAAACTGTTTGACTTGAAGATGAGTGTAAGAGCGATGCAAGACCATGTATCCAAATTAGACTTTGAGACGAACAACTTGTTGAGTTTCCTCAAGGTTGTAAAGCTCAAGTGGTTGGATGCATGTGATGCTTGCACAGCTAATATTTGTGTTAGGACATAAAATGTCTAAATGTGATTTAGAAAGAAGAAGGAACTAAGGATAATTCAGTGAGACAAAATGTTTGGTATATCATGGAAAAAAGGCATAGTAGGAGGACCTAAAAATGGGACATGTTTAATGTCTAAAATTTCAGAATGATTGTTATACAAAGGAAAATAGTCTCACATATTGGCTAATGAACAAAAGTTGTCTTTAGGCCATATGGGACATATATCACACTTGGCGAATGTCGTCACATTACTTTAGAAGAAATGTTTTGATGTGATTATAATGTATAACAATGATGTATTAAGAGTTAATATATGAATGCGCAAGTTGAGTAACAAAATATATCTATGGCAAAAATTGACTAGGCCATATAGGACTTATATCACACTTGGCGAATGTCGTCACATTACTTTAGAAGAAATGTTTTGATGTGATTATAATGTATAACAATGATGTATTAAGAGTTAATATATGAATGCGCAAGTTGAGTAACAAAATATATCTATGGCAAAAATTGACTAGGCCGTACAAAAGAAAGCAGACATGACAAGTTACATAAAGAGGGGTCACTCGACCTCTCGTATTATGAGTCGAAGGACACTTGTGAGTTTTGTTTTAAAGGTATGATGGTCAAAAACTCCTTCTGTAAGACAGTGGGAGAATGAGTTGGAGAACTCATGGTCTCGTACATACGGATGTATCCAGACCCAAGTCTAAATCAGCCAAGATATGATATGGTTATCTTTTTACGACGCATGTTCTTGATGAAACACAAGTCTAATAAAATAAAGAACTCAATGACATAAATATTTGATCTGCTTCGATCAAATCGAAGATGTAAATACTTAACTGTATAATTCTTGCCTAATTAAAAGAGAATGAGATTTTCACTCAGGTCAAGTCTCACAACACATTAGTGTTGGAGAGCATGAATCGCACACTATTAGACTTGGTGCGATACATGGTTAGTAACTCTGAGTTACAATCCTATTTCTGGGTTAATCCCCAGATAATAATGCCTAAGTTCTTGATAAGGTTATGTTAGAACCTTATTACTGTAAGATTCCTCAAATTAATCATTAGGAAGTTACATGATTACTCGAGCATCGTGAGAGGAAGAAGTCGAGTAAAACATCATAGTTGATGATGGCCTAGTAAACTTCCAAGCATCCATTCGGAGTAGTGACTCTGATTAATTGTTTGATGTGATTCGAAAAAGTTCCTTGCACGTAAATACGGTATGGACCTTAGAAGACGTGTCCAAAGGAAGTGTTCTCTTTGGCTGCAAGTGAATTTTCAAGACAGAAGATTAGTGCAGAAGGAAATTAATGAAGTACAACTTATGTTGGTTGAGAATGGTTATCATCCAAACTCCTCTAAACGGATTATGATGAAACTTTCACGACAGCAGATGTGTACAGATCAATTTGGATTAGACTCGATGTCAATGCTCATGATGACCATGAATACTGGAATATGTATATTTTCTAAATATGATTTAGAACAACAATTTATAGAGTTTGCAAGGTCAGTGGGAGCGAATAAAAGGCATGCGACGCATAAAGGATTCGGAACATATGTTTTGACAAAGTGGTCAAAGAGTTTGACATTTTTTGAGAAATAATTATGAACCGTGCAGATGACTAGTGACTATTTTGGATTATTCTCGTAGAAGACAATAAGCTGGATGAGATCCAGGCAAGACAAATTTTATGGATTCCAAGAGACCTAAGAAATGATTGGGATGAGATTCAAATCTGTGATTTAGTAGAAACATAGAACCCATTAAGTCTATTCTGAAGACGGTTTAGCAGATCCACTCATGAAGGCTCTACCACATGAAGTCTAGAGTGACTTATGTGTAAATATGGTATGAGATACTGGGATAAATGGGCCTGAGTGCAAGTGGCAGATTTTGAGAGATGGGTATGCCCTCGAGGCTATTCATTCGTGTATATGTTTACAAACATCTTGTACGAAATAACTGTAAGCTGTTTGGTAAGAATTTACCTAAGTTAATAATAATGAAGTCATAAAAGTACAGTCTTGAGACTTAATGCAAGGTCAAACATGTATCAAGATGGAGATATTGATCATGGAGACGTGCTTAACTGTTAGTAGCATAAGTCTAGAAACGTTCATGGTCCCAGATGTTTCGTGAAATGGATATCAACACATCGGATAGACCATTGTGTCTTAGTCGTCACCATAGAGTGGTGAAGATGATCTCATGGTTGTTCGAATTGACGAAGTCAAAGACTAGACACATGTGCTCATTGGAGAATGAGTTCACTGAATGACCCAACGAGAGTTATAATATGGTTAATATTGACCAATCTATCAATGATAACCCTTAGTGAAGATAGGTAAGTTGGTCGTTTGACTTGAGGTCAGTGTACGAACCTGTGTGTGAACAGTGTCGCTTAAATCACAGATTTAGCCTCGAGAAAGACACATTGAATGGCCTTTGGTTAGGTGACACTTGAAACGTGCGAGGAGAGTAATGACCAAGATTCGTCTCTCACGTCAATAGGGAATTAATGTCGTAGTGTTAGTTCAATCTTTAGTGAAAACTCTAGCCAGAGTATGTTGGAAGAAGTCCAACATTATTTGACTAAAGATCGATGGAGACTAACCAAGTTCAAGTTAGTAGGGTTGATAGTTGACCATACCCTAGGCTTGACTAAGCGGCATAGTTTTGACAAAGAGACTAAAACTGTGGTATTCATCACGGACATAGTCAGGGTTGTCCCGAAAATACTCATGTATATGAGTTAACCACATAATTATGATATCGAAACACGACTGGTACCTGCTGCTCGTGGTCAATGTCGTCTGGGGTTTCACGCCCCACATGTAGTAGGGTCAGGCTATAGGGTCGCATACAGAGTGAGACATTTGTCAAGTAATATGTAGAAGTTAGGGAGAAAATGCATTTGATGTAAGAGACAAAAAACTGAAAAGAGTTTGCAAATAGCTTCTTGGATTCGGGATAAATGATCCTGAGTGCAAGTTGATAGATGTTGAGGGATGTATGCTGTCAGTTCATTTGTATTTGATGCAAATGGATTTTAATATTAGATGTTGGAATTTTACATATGATTCAAAGGGCATTAAATGTGTCTTAAAACGCTTACGACCATATTTAATATAATAAACACAAGTAAAAGGTTATCTGGATGACGGGATGGTTCGAACGGCGTCCAAAACAGACGCCAAACACACAAGATAGAGCCAAAACAAGGAAAATGGGACCTTTTGGGCATTGCGGGTCGGACGCCTGCTAGGAGGACACACGACCCGCCTAGAAGGCAAGAACCCACAAGGTGGGCCCACACCTGCAAGTCGGGTAGGTGCCCGGCTGGCAGCGGGTGGGGCCTGCCTGCCCGCTGCAGGCATGTGCTGAGCATGCACCGAGCTGGGCACACGCGCAGGGAGGTGGGCCCCCCTTGTTGGGCCACACTTTTAGGGGTTTTAACCCTAGTTCAGTTTTCTCCTTTGTCGACCGGTCTGTGTGTAAAGAAATGTTCTGGGCTCACTTTGGAGGTCCGTTTGAGGAGTCAAATGAAATTGGATTGGAGTGCTGTTTCTTCCTACGCGTTCACCATTCAATCCACTTCGCAACGATATGTGACATCGCTCTTGAGATCAATGGTGAGAAGGATCTAACTAACCAAACATTGCCTTTGTGAAATGCATGTTGTGTGTTAAGAAAACTTTCCAAACACATTTAGTCCCACATCGAAAAAGGATAGAAGGGGAGTGGTCAGCCGCCTCCAGATCTGAGTAGCTTCATTAAACGTGAGCAAGCCCGGATCTGAGCATGAAAATATTCCCTCTTTCTCCCTAAATTTTTCGTTGATCCTGATCGGGCTCTAGGAAAGCTACGAATGAGTTTGGATCGGATCCGAAGTCTTGATGGAGGATCCACTCAAGGTGAAACTTTCTTCGGCGCATTGTTGGCTCGGTGACACGGGTGTTGCTTAATTCAGGACGCAGTGCGGTTTGGTAAGCGGTTCGACCCAGGACGTGGTGCAGCTCAGGACGCGGTTTGGCTTGGGAGAAGCGTCACGGGGCCAAAGAAATGTTGCTGAAAATGACACTTCGTATTCTGCAGAAATGAAGTGAAAGGTATATAGTTTATTAATTCATGCGTTTATAATTGCAACTATCCGATAGATCTATCTTTAGGGGTTGGTCGGACCCAGCCCTGGTATAGTAGAGACCTGTGCTAGGGTTTGTTCTCTTTAAGGCTTGATTTAAAATTATTTTAAATCTGTTTTCGCTGCTCGTTTGATATCGTCTTCCATCCGACTTGGTCCGAACGTTGATTTTATTGCCCTAAGGACCTACAAAACCCCAAAAAACCACAGAGTAGATGTAGATCTTGAATACACTTGAAAGCCTTCTCTTGAGCAAGAGTTTCACCACATGAATGGAAGCTCAAAGATGGAGAAAAGAACGAGATAGAAAATGATATTCACTCTTCTATTTGGCTCACAAAATAGCTTTCTTCCTGTGTGTAAGGCGCCAAAATCTCCCTCATAACTGAGCTTAAATACCCTCTCAAATCTACACAAAACCAAATAAAACAACCCTGAAAATCACAGCCCAATGGCTATAGACGGGCAGAAAATCCTAGTCATTAGACGTTTGGACACTTCGTATTCTGCAGAAATGAAGTTAAAGGTATATAGTTTATTAATTCATGCGTTTATAATTGCAACTGTCCGATAGATCTATCTTTAGGGGTTGGTTGGACCCAGCCCTGGTATAGTAGAGATCTGTGCTAGGGTTTGTTCTCTTTAAGGCTTGATTTAAAATTGTTTTAAATCTGTGTTTTCACTACTCGTTTGATATCGTCGTCCATCCGACTTGGTCCGAACATTGATTTTATTGCCCTAAGGACCTACAAAACCCAAAAAAAACCACAGAGTAGATGTAGAGCTTGAATACACTTGGAAGCCTTCTCTTGAGCAAGAGTTTCACCACATGAATGGAAGCTCAAAGATGGATAAAAGAACGAGATAGAAAAATGATATTCACTCTTCTATTTGGCTCACAAATAGCTTTCTTTCCGTGTGTAAGGTGCCAAAATCTCCCTCTTAACTGAGCTTAAATACCCTCTCAAATCTACACAAAACCAAATAAAACAACCCTGAAAATCACAGCCCAATGGCTATAGACGGGCAGAAAATCCTAGTTAGTAGATGTTTGGTGTAGCGTTCCCAAATGGCTGATCAACTGTTTAGATGTCTGATAACATACCGTCAGACGACTGACAGTAGAGTTGGACTGAATTAAAATGGTGACCAATCTCCCAGCAACTAGACGTCTGAAGAAGGATTATAAGACGACTGAGTGACTATTCATACATCTGATCATCCTTCATTAGACAGTTGAGAAAATGTGAGTGAGAAAAATAGAGAGCATAGGAAAAATAACACCCACTTTACAGATGTGTGGAGTTCACCGGTCAGAAGGCTGAGCCACTGTTCAGATGTTTGGCCAATGAGCTTCAGACTGCTGACAAATGGCGTTGTCTAAAAACATAAAATCTGAAACGCTAGATGTCTGTTACACCTATACAATGCATTTTATTTGCTAAAAAAGCACTATGTCGAGTGTTTTGGTCGATGGATCAGATGGGATGGGGTTTAGACAAATTCTAAGATGCCCTAAAATGGAAATGATGCATATGTGAGAGAGAGAGTGCATCTATTCAAGGCTTAACACATATGCTATAAAGAAAAGAAAAAGACATGACGAAAATATATAATTACACTTGAATAACATTGTCTTCATGTAAAGCTTTTGCTCCATAACTTTGAATCCATCAATCATCCCGTCACCTAATGCCTTCTCTCCTCATCAAGATAATCTATAATAAAGCTGAGAATAAAACATGTAGAGTCATTAGCAACTATATAATGTAATGATCAACATCAAAGCAATATTGGTCTTAATAGCTAGTATCCAATAATCTCTCCGTTTTTCATGATGACACCCATTATGTGAAAATAATAAAAGTAAGCATTAAATACATAATAATGGATCCCGCCTACTTATACACATACCAATTGTAGTGATAAAAAGAAAAACATGCATATAAGTGGAATGTGTAAGCACTATGATAAATGAAATACCAATTGCATATTGCACATACAAGCATACATGCACACATTTTCACATAAACCAAATGTCTCTCACCGTTGTCATTGTATAAAAGGTGGACAAGAATATTGTGGGATCTTGTGGATGACAGACAACCCTAGAAGGGGGTTGAATAGGGTTGTGAGTAAAGTAATAAAATTATTCGCGTAATTAAAAACCTTCTATTCGCTGCATAAGTCTCCCAGTAATCAACACAATTTTATAAGCGTGTAATAAAATAATTGAGATGAGCTCAGCAGAAATAAGGATTACAACCAGTGAATATAGATATGAGAGACAAACAGAGCATTAGCCAAACACCATGATTTTAACTGGTTCGGCCCAACCTTGGCCTACTCCAGCAACCGATCCACTAGTTCTTAAACCTGAGGGCAACCTTGCCTCAACTCAACGAAGAGAACATGCACAGGCACCTAGCTCCACTTGCTAGGAATTTCAAATCACCTAGTTTTCAACTCAACTAGGAATTTCCAAAACAAATACAACACTTCCCATACACAAGGGAGTACAACTTATCATGCTTTCTTCAATGGCTTTACAAACATTTTGTAGAAAGATTATAACACCCTTGATTCCTATAGCCAATATATATGAAGCTTGTGAATATTGTGGCTATAAAAACAAATCTTTTGATCAAGAAAAATAATTAAAATAACCAAATGTAGATAATAAAACCTTGAAAATTGAATCTCCAAAAAAGTGTTTGAGCCTTAGAGATCAAGAATCAAGCTTGAACAAGGCCACAAAACATTATAAAAATATCAAAGAATTTTGCATATCGAAATTCAAAATAATGGCAAAGAAGAGTTTTTGAAAATGAGAGATTTTGAGAAATTTTGCTTGAAAATACTAGACAATTGCTTTATAATTGATATAATTAATTTTTGAAATCACTATTATTTATATATATGAAATTTTTTTCAAAACGTGCTCAAAAAAGTCTCCTCCAACATCTAATACCATCTAGAAAACAGAAATTTCGCTTTCCGTAAAAACTGAATCTTGATCCAGATGGTCGGATATCTATTTTGGATAGTCAGCTATATTTGTTCAAATAGTCAGCTATCCAAGTGATAACCGACTACTATAGAAGATATTAAGGTTTAGGCAATTTCTCAAAGAAGATAGTCGGCTATCTGAATTGGATAGTCGGCTATTTTCGGATACATGATTTTTTTTGATGAAAATACATTGAATATATTTAATAAAAATCATATACTAATATAACATATTTAAATACATTTTAATAGTATTTTTCAATTATTTTGTGAGCGTGTAACTTCATGATATTGCTTAAACATTCTAAGTTATTTAACTTATAACATATACACCTCTTGAGCACTTTAATCTTGTTCTTTTGACTTGGGCCATCGAGTCTTGATCTTGAGTCTTTGATTAAGTCATCACTTGGTCCATGAATTGACTCCAAGGTTGACTTCTCGATCATGTCTTCAAAGTTGTTTATTTTGAGCTTTTCCTTATACTAGTTCTTTATAGCTATAGGTTATCATCATTTCCTATACACCCTTGAAGTAAATTGTTAGTACCCATATCACTTGTTGACATCATCAAAACTCCACTTGGGTGGCCTCAATATCACAACACTCTCCCCCTTATTGATGATGACAATAAACGATATAAAATTAATAAATAATATGATGACTAAAAATAACTTATGCTCCCCTGCAGAGATGCATGATTATCATGGAGAAGTTACTCCCCCTGCATCAAGGCAGGTTAGAAATAAGCACAAATATGCATAATTTCATATTATATTCCGTTTCAAGTGTGGTTAACTAAACAATGCCAATTTGGAATTGTAAATCACACCTTAGATGGGGGTGAATATGGTGTAGGCACGTATTAAAAATTCAAGCATGAAAATAACCAACCCATATCACATATTAATGCAAGCAATTATTTTTCAACAGAGTGGCTCCCAACCTTGGCTCCCTGCCACTACTCTGACACAAATTCTTTGAGGATTTTGCCCTCTTTTATAGCCGAAAAGAGAAAAACAAACCCGATCAGAGATCCGGGTAGTGATCACACCGTAAAAGATATCGTTCACAAACTTAAGCACAAAAATAAATCCTAGGTGAAGCTATTCTCCAATACAATCTTACAACAAAACAAAAACTAAAAGAAGTCACCTTGGTGTAGATCATCCCTTAACGAACATGTAAGAGCAAACCGTGCTTGATTCCGACGAGTGTAGAAAAAGATGTCGCCTTTTCAGATTCACGTCTACAGATCTCCTTTCTTCGTCTTCCTCAAACACTTGAAGCTTGAATTGATGGAAAGCTTTGATCAACTAGTAAGGATGTAGATCTCTGGAATTTTTTGTTAGATGCTTCAAGTAAAGTTTCTCCAATGGATGGCTCTCTCTCTCTTTTATATGGGATGATGAGTTTTCTTCAAATTAGAACTCTTGATTTTCTAATCTTCCTTCAAATCTTCCATCTAATTTTCATCAATTTGATAGACCTCAATAATTTGAAAACTCCTCTTTGGGTATGTCTTCAAATTGTTTAGAAACTCCTCGAAATTGATTGAAGTCAAACCTATGCGTCTGACTAGTCAGACTGGTCATATTAGGGTTCACCAGGGATTCTGTAGCTTGGCACGGCCATGTTGTTTGAACTCTATCCTTCATGTAGATTTTGCAAATCTGACACGGCGGTGTACTAATTCTGCAAAGCCATGTGGCTGCATGTAGAAAATTTTACAAGTTAATGTTTTATTTTTTGCACGGCCGTTAGCTCTAGCTCGACCGTGTTGCACTCTGCAGGACATCATTCAAGTTATTGTTTTATTTTTGACACGACTGTATTAGATCTACCACGGCCGTGTTGTAGTCTGCAAGAAATATTTCAAGTTACTGTTTATTTTTTGACACGGTCGTGGAAGAAGGAGTTCGACGGATCCTCAAGTTCGTGGAAGAAGGAGTTCGACAGACAACGCTGAAAAGTGCATAACTTTCCCTAAAGAGCTCGGATCGATGAAACATTTACGTCAAGACGATCACAACTCAGTGCTCTATAATACGATGATATTATTTTTGATTTTACTCTCTGTAGTATATCAGTGATATTTATTTTAGCGTGAGTTGTATTCTGAATATCTTCATTCAGGAGCTATCATTGGGCACAAAACTTTTCGGTTTATTATTGTCCGCTTTGATCATCATTTGCAAGCATGATCAAAGTTTTCCTTTTGGTTATAAAAAAGCAGAAATTTTCAGGGATTTGGGGTTGGAGTAGAGACGTGGAGCCACTCCGTTAAAATTATTTACTTGCATATCTTTCATTTGTGATTTCGTGTTATGTAATATTTCGTAGTGTGTTAAATTTTTAATTTGTGCCATACACCATATTCACTCCCCTTTATGGTGTTTTTAAAACTCAGCCAGATGGATTTGAAGTTGGTATGAGCAGTGAAAAAGCATGCAGATAACTAAAATCCATTCATAGAATGAATCATTCAGCATGAAGATGGAACATCCAATTTGATGATATTGTCAAAAGATTTGTCTTCGTCAAAAATGAGGATTAACCATGCATATATAAGAAGGTCAGTGTGAGTGCTATTGAATTCCTCATATTGTTCGTGGATGATTTACTTCTGATGGGTAACGACATAGCGATGTTTGCAATCAATCAAAGTATGGTTATCACAAAACTTCTCCATGTAGAATTTAAGAGAAGAGTCCTATATGCTTGGTATAAAGATCTATCGAGCTAGATCATAAAGGATGTTAGGATTATCCTAGTCTAGATATGTACATATGATGTTGAAGAGATTTAACATGGTAAACCCCAAGCGAGGTAATGTACCACTTTCCATGGAATAACTCTCTCTAAGGACAAGTGCACAGAACGACTCATCGAGAAGCTTCTATATGGTAATCACGCTCTTACTATCAATAAAAGATCTCATGTGTTAGTTGGGGTAGCTTAGTCCCTTGACCTAAGACAAGCTAAAGAACCGTACACGTGGGATGATATACTTTGGCCTTTACAGACAAATGGTAAGAATGATCTTTGCTATGTACTCATTTAATATGGTCAAAGCATGGAAAGGATGTGTCGATTAAGATGAGATTCGTCTCCTATGGTATTGGAGGTAATGTCGCAGAGAGTTAATATGGATTTATTGTAAGTACTTAACCAATGCAGAAAGGACAAAATTTTAGAGTAAAAAGTTTGATCCTTCTATGAATATAGTATCACATACTTGACATGACATTAAGGCGTCATTAGGGTTTGATAGATTTCCAACCTTAGACACCTTAGTAATATAGTTATGACAAATGGACCAAATAGCAAGGCAGTTGTCACTGACATACCATATTTTGGTTCGAAAGAGAATACAATCTCACACCAACCATATAATGACGATTCCAAAATAGGTAAGCTTGCTATGCAGCTAGCATTACTGTAGTACCTATGACATGATCATAAAGTACAATCGAGTCACTGCCAAAGTAGGGATCTGGTTTTTAGAATCTCACATCGATGATGGTTCATCAAGAAAATTGAAGGAAAGGATTTAACATATATGAGATAAATGTGATCAATCATTAGGAGTTGTTATCGATTTCTTTAAGAGAAATGAGCGTGTCAGAAGAAGTTGTAATGGTGAGTGATCAATTAAAAAAGGTTATGATGGACATGATTGATTGATAGGAGTGTGTCGCAAAGAATTGCGAATGCGAGTGGAAAAATTTGTAATGAGTTACAAAGTCCTAACCCTAAAAGAAAGCTAAAACCACTGTAAAAAAACCATGCACATAATGCCAACAATGTTGTTGTAAGCTTTAATTAATGTCTGCAAGCACACGGGTCGTGTGTAGCAGGTGTCAAACACAGGGAGGCGAATGTTCGAATCTAAGATTGGTGTCATGTTTTGTGTAGCTATGTGATAAGTATGACATAGGGTAGAAAACAAACAACTATGCGGAACTTCAGTTAGAGAAGGAGCTAGGTCTAACATATCACCACCATTGTAATGATTGAGCTAAATAGAGCTAGCTTCTCAACACAAGGATTTTAGTCACCGATGAGGGCTAAGCCTTAATTCACGTCCCCTCGATATCTAACCGTGAGAGAGGGGACTCGGAGAATAGGTTGTATCCCTATCGTATCCCCGATGGTTAGTCGGTCACTACAATATAGGAGGTTCCAGTTAGTGTGCCTCATTTGTCGTCAGCGTCGGGCACTAGATAGTCAACCCTCCGTTAGGGACGTCAAATCAAAACCCCAATAGTTAGTTGGTTGTTAGGATTGTATAGCATCGTAACAGGATGAGTTGAATTCGGCTCATTATCCAATCCTATTACTAGACTATAATCTTAATTGGGTCTATATTTTGGGCAATCCATCACGATCAATCCATACAATGGGACTCTACATGGCCCTATCTTGAGGGATTACTCAGTAATCATAGTAACGCTAGCTAAAATCAACATAATGTAGCTCATAACTAGTGAATAGAGAATAAGCTAAAAGAAATGACAATTAATGTAATTCACTCACAATGCAATAGGGGATTAGAGGCAATTGACTAATTAGAACAAAGATTAAGATTCTTACAATCCAACACAGAAGATTACAGCCAATGGAATCCCAGAAAAATCGACCAAAAATGTACACACAAGAGTTTTGGATAGTAAAAAGCATATGGAGTTCGTTATAATCATTTCCTTAAATAGAAAACCTTGTGCCCGGCCGTGTCGAAAAAGCGACATGGCCGTGTCAATGACAAAAACCTAGGTTAAGCTTCCGTCGCCATCAATCTACTTGGCCATGCCGCTAATCGGCACGGCCGTGTCATTTAGCCTCTACGCTACTATACACAGCTTCCCCCAATTTGGCACCACCGTGCGAGACGTACGTGCAATTTGCCATCGTACTAGAATAATTGCGGTACAGTGGTGCTGGCCTTTTGTAGCTATTCTCGGCAGCTGGTGCACTGACACGGCCATGCAAATGCACACATGGCTGTGTCATGCCTTCTTTACCTCATTCTTGCCTCTGAGTTCAACCATGGTGCACACTTTCCTCGGCTTCGCTCCTTAGGCCTCAATATTGCCTATAATGATCGTTTTGGGCTCGATCAACTGCAACATGGAGAGAAACAAACCCCGGGCACAAAAGTGGTAAAAGATAATAAAAAGCGGTAAAAATAAAGGCGATGCGGTAAAATAAAGTCGGAAAAACATAGACAAATGGTGGAAAAATGGGTGTAAAATATGCCTAACAAATTCCCATAAGCTAAACTTTTGCATGTCCCCGAGCAAGAATAAAAATGAAGGATGTGGAGGAATTCGGCAGGAAAGATTGAAGATCACCCTCTTGAACCATTACATGCATGGGTTGTGTACAAAAACAAGGCTATGGGTCAATTCTAGCACAGACACAATGTCTACCTAATGTGGCAGCGGACTAAAACACTACTCTCATCACGATGTTAGTTCTAACACCCACGTCCGCATAAAGCTAACCCCAGATACGTCCTCTCGATAGGCATAGGCTAGTGGAAATCAACTCTAATCCTACGCATGCCAAGGCAAAAATCACGAATGTACGGGTTAGAGTCTAAGTCTCTCCTAAGATGGAGATACCAAGGTCACTCCTAAACCATAGTGGTAGGCATGTATATTTAGAAATGTACACTTATTTTCAAATTGGGCTTAAATAATTCATGTAGCGAGATTTCAGCCAATGACTCCCGACCCAGATGTGTCTAGGGCATTGGGCCAAAAGGGACCCCTCGGGACTAGTATCTTGAATCGCCTAAAACCCGTTATTCATATGCACTCCCCCAAACTTCATATTTCGGCATGAATCCCGGTGCTTCCTGAGGCATGATGACCCAGCTACTTGATGAAGTGGGGAGAACAGTGCATTTATTTTGTATTTCTCATCATTTTTTGTATTTATTTTTCTTTACATTTTCATATACATAGTTTTTATTTTTTATTTATTTAACATACCGGCACTATAGTAGAGGGTAGTGTAATCCAATCTCAAGGCCAAGCTCTATCAAGGCTAAGTCTACCATATGCATTTAATGAGGCTTAGGATCGCATGATCGAAGGGTCGATTGATCAACTAGACTTTCATACCGGAAGTAAAATGGGCGCTAGCTCTAACTCACTGATGGGGGAATAGAAATGAAATCGTGAGGGTGGTAGTGTGAGAGTCACACCACCAAGAGGTATCGAAAGTGTAAGTGGGATAACTGACCCTAGCCAAGGATATACTAAACTAATGCAAGATCATGGTTCTCCTTGAGGGATCATATCAACAAACTTTAAAAAGAAAATGAAAAATAATAGCAAAATGGAAAAATGTAGCTGTGGAGGATGGAAAGATAACGGAAAAATATTAATGAAAAACATGGATAAGCGAAGTGGAAAAATAAAATAAAAAGAAAGTGAAAATGGGGCTGGTCGCTCAACCAAATAGTGACGATGAGGGAAAAGGATCGACAACAGACGATAGCATCATCAACAACAAGAAGATAAGACAACATCATCGATCAGTAGACATGTAATACAATGACACCAATAGGCACCAAAATTACCATCATCACCAAACCAGAGCAGAAATGATAAACACATGCTCCCAGAACATGACATGAACCTAGCATACTCCCCCAAGCTAGTGGTGAAATTGGTGAAATGTCTCCCCCAAGTTGGAATCACACATTGCCCCCAATGTGTCTAAGTGAAGCTAATGTGGAAATTAAACTGGGGGGAAGGTATCACTCATCTCCTCCCATATAGGGAGGAGTGGGTTGTCAGGGTCGTATAGATGGTGCTCTTTAATGTGGAACTAGAGCAAGCTCTCATCGAATTTCTCCATACGACCAAAACGGGCATCGAATTTCTCTGGATGGGGGCAATGGTGCTGGTGGGAACCTGCGGGGCTGCACTCCACAAAGTGTGGGGCGGTGTAGTGGGGTGAATGGTGCATATGAATATCAAGCTCTGCAACATGGAGGCACTGGACACGGCCAAGGTTGGATCGGAAAAGCCAATCCGTGACCATGTCAATACGGGAGCAAATGGAATTGGGGTGGATGGTGTAATCGATATGCTTGGGCCCATAGAGCCACACATATCCCTCAGCTCCCCTCGTCCTAATCATGAGCATCCTGGTTAGGGCATTCGTATCTAGGGTCGTAGGGCCATCAGTACACCAGAGGTCCTCGGGAAACTCGATGTGGAAGGATGGGTGCTTTGCAATCAAAATGATAAGGCCGCCATAGTAGATCACTCCTATGGTGGAGGTGGAAACCCTAATGAGTTTACCCACCATCCACTCTGAAATCTAGAGTGGGTAGCATGGAGAGTAGAGGCCGATGGACTCATCATAATACTGGGGTTAGGTTATTAGCCAGATGAAGAGGAGTTCGATGTGGTTCATCATCCCATAGTCGGTCCTAGCGAAGATAGTACAAGATATGACCCTATGCGCAATATGAAGGCAAGGGTGAACATTTAAGGAGGCCTTGGTCTTCCTCGGGTTAAACACCCCGAACACGTAATCTCCCTCCAAAGCATTCCCGCGTTAAATCTGTGCGGGTACGTACGCGCATCGGGGCTTATAGTCACATTGGCGGTCCAACCAAATAAATCATCCAATTGGTCAAACGTCAGCTCTCTATCTGCATTCATAAGCGGAATGAGATACCATCTCACGTGCGGTGAAGGGAACTCATAAACTCTTGGGTCGGTCGACCATATGTCTTGACGTGTGTGCAGAAATATGGTCTAGCTAATATTGGTGAACAAAGTTTCGACTCCCTCTAAGACTCCTAAGGATTGGATGGTGTCGAGGTTCGCAAAATTTGTCGCAGACATAGAGCGTGGGTAAATCCTAGCAATGATGGTACTCTGTGGCTCGTCTCCTAGAGTGATTAAGTGAAGTGCAACGGTGGGTGGTGCAACGGGAGGAGGTGGAGGCAGCTCCACACCTATATGGACACGAGTTTACCTCACGAAGGAGGTGAAGGATGAAACTTTCCTGACAGGAGTCTTAGACATAGTGTGTGTGTGTGTGTGTGTGTGTGTGTGTGTGTGTGTGTGTGTATATATATATATCTCTCTCTCTCTCTGTGTGTGTGTGTGTGTGTGTGTGTGTGTGTGTGTGTGTGTGTGGTGCTGAGAGTGGGGTGAGACACACACTAAATACAATGATCAAAATAAAAAGCAACAAAAATCTTGAGCAAAGCATGGAAAATGAGAATAGGAAAGAGTTCACCCAAATTCGGCAGATCTCGGTGGATCATCTCCTTCAATAGGCTCCTCATAGTTGATCAAGCTGCCTCAAGCTATCCATGATGAAGATCCTGCCAAATTTATGGAAATTTGGTTGAGATGGTATGAAATTAGGGTTAGGGTTTAGTGGAGATGGAAGAGATGATGGAGATTTGAAGGATTGGTGGATTTTGAGGGTTTGTGGCAGGTTGAGGAAGGTAAAGGACGTGGTTTTGGGAGATGGGTAGGGGAGAATTTGGGTTAGGGTTTGAATGAGGGAGGACGCAAAATGGGGAAGAAGGTGGGCCAAATGTTTAAATTGGGGATTTCTGGGGGCACACGGCTGTGTGTAATTGCTGCACATCAGTGTCACTTGATCTGTAGGTGGGACATTACGCCTGGAGCTAGCACGGCTGTGTCACATTGTAGCACGGTCGTGTCACCTAGTAGCGTGACTTAGCCAAATTCTCCTCTTCGGTCCCCACGGCCGTGCGGACTGTCTGTGCATCAATTTTTGCTTCTGCCTGATTTTGGCTCTGTCGACATGGCTGTGCAGTATGGTCATGTCAATGCTGCTTTTTCCTGGGGCCATCTTCTTGTGTATAACATGGCCGTGAGTAATACCAACATGGCCGTGTCCAGTATATGCACAGAAAAATAAACTTACAGTTAGGTGCAAGCTTTCTTGAATCATCGTGTAATTTTTAATCAATCTAAAGTAAAACAAAAAAGCATAAGTAGGGGTTAGAAAAGTGGGTTGCCTCCCACTTGGTGCTTTGTTTAACATCATTAGCTTGACGTTCTGCGAAATCTAAGTGTTGGGCGTAGCCAGTTTGGTGAGCACCTCTCGGATACGTTCCGATCGTTGGAACGGCAGCACATAGATCTCTTTGGCTCTCTCGGGGGCCTTGCTAGCTATGGCGGGGAAACCATGTTGTGTCTTCTTTTTCTTCTCACATCACTTGGTGGTATATTTTTTCCTTAGCTTTTTCCGTGAGGCAAACTTTGTAGCGGTGCCCGGGTGCTTCCATTTGCTTACATTGAAAATTTCCTATATGCGTAGGATAAGGTTAGGAAGAGGGAAAGTAGGCAAACTTAAATTTGAAACTGAAGCTTTTTCAGATCTAAGGATCGAAGATTATCCCTTTGGGGACATTTCATTACATTACTCCTAGCGTGCTTTGCATGTATCGATGAAGAGGCACTCCTTAGGCAAGGGTGCCTTCAGAGTGTCCCTGAACTCATAGTCAAGCATTCGATCACTGATGCTAAATGATAATTTCCAGTTCTTGATGTCAATCACCCCACCCACGGTTACAAAAAATGTTCCTCCCAAAATGATGGGTGTTCTGGAGTCTTCATCCATGTCGAGAACAACAAAATCACATGGTATAATGATTCCTTCCACTTTGACCGAGACATCGTGTAGTGTGCTAATGAGGTATTTGATTGATCGATCGGCCAGCTAAAGTGTGATCATAGTTGGTTTCGGCTCCACCGTTACCAATCTCCTGCAAATAGACATATGCATTAGACTGACGCTAGTGACTAAGTCACCTAAAGCGTGACGAATGGGGATGTCCTTAATGAAGCAAGGGATAGAAAAACTCCCAGGGCCATCTAGCTTTGTCGGCAGTTTGTTTTATTGGATCGCACTGCACTCTTTTGAGAGGGCTACCATAGATGCCTTCCTCTTCTTCAATAGGTCCTTGAGGAATTGACCAAATGATGGGATCTCTGTCAAAGTGTCCAGGAATGGAATGTTTTGGCTTTATTACTTCAAAGCCTCCGAAAACTTTCCATACTTCGCCCCCAACTTGGATTTCACTAGCCTTGATGGAAACATCACCAGTGTCACGTAAACATGGGTCGACACTGTGATTTCTTCCCTATCCTTGGGCTCTTCAGAAATGACATTTTTATTAGGGATGTGGTGCTCACCTTGGGGACCAGTGTTGGCAGATGGTCCTGCTAGCTTCCTCCTGCTTCTAAGCTTCATAGAATTCATCGTATGAGGATTCTGTTCGTGTTGTGTGGGAAGTGTTCCTTGGTTACTTGACATGGCACCCATTGTTGAGCCAATTGGGTTACCTACGTCTCCAACATCTTGTTAGAGGCAGTGAGTGCATCCATTCTTGAGTTAGATTGCATAATGGCATTCTGAAAGCCATCATTCCTTTAAGCTTTCTAGGCCATGAAATTCTCTATGGTGATCTCTAGACGAGACTTTAGTGGTGCTGGAGGAGCATTCACTATCGAGCTCTGTTGTTGAAACTCGGTTTGCTGAGGAGGAGGGGCTTGAAAAATACCACCTCAAAATGAAAATTTCGGTTGGTTTCGCCACCCTTGGTTGTAGGCCTGTAAGTATAGGTTTCCTTATGGCCTTTGGTTATATAGAGCATTAGCTTGCTCCACCAACATTCCTTGGGTCTGAGCCGTTCCAAACTAATACTTAAAGTCTTGGTGTCCTTGAATCCCACATACTTTGTAGTTAGCTATCACATCGGAGGAAGACGAGGCACCCTTGGCTTTAGCTCTGATTAGAGAAATTTAGTGCGCTAAACTGCCAAATTTGCTTTCAAAGAGCATTATCACGTCCACTTCCAGCTTGCCGCCATTCTTGGCCAATTCTCTCTCATTCCCCCAATTAAAATTATGGGAAGCCATATCTTCCAACAATGCCTTAGCTGCTTCAGCGGTCTTAGTCATAATAGCATCTTCTGTTGTTGCATCTATGTATATCTTTGTTTGGTGCTTAAGCCCGTTGTAAAAAGTATGTAACAGCAACCATTCCAGGATCCCGTGGTATGGGCATCTTCTTTGAAGCTTCTTATATTGTACGCATGATTCATATAAGCTCTCCCCATCATATTTCCCAAAAGATGTAACCTCATTCCGAAACTTCACCATTTTCCTCGGTGGAAAGAATTTGTTCAGAAATGCTCTTGCCACTGAGTCCCATGTACTGAAGGCGTCTGCCTCATTACTCTTTAACCATTCTTTCACCTTGTCCCTTAGTGAGAACGTGAACAACCTTAGCCTGATAGCATCCTCTGAGACGTTGTTCAGCTTTATAGTATCGCACTTCTCCAAGAAATTGGTCAAGTGCTCATTGGGGCTTTCGGTGTGGTGGCCGCTAAATTGATTCAGCACAATGAACTGAATCAAACCTGGCTTAAGCTCGAAGTATGTTGCCTAAACTGCAGGATGCCTGATGCAAGATATCGAGTTGCTTGAAGGCATGACAAAGTCCATGAGGGACTTCGGGGGCTCTTGTCATTTAGCCATTCTGTCTTGCAGTGACCTACGACGACGATGTCCTAAATGTAGCTTCTATTTCAGGGTCGAGTAGCACTAAATTTCATGAGTTGAGACGTTGCATGTGCATACGAGAGACAGAAACTAAGGCAAACGTCAGTAGCACGGTTAGTATCCAAAGAAATAAAAATATGAAGATAAAGAGGAATAGGGTCTACTAAACAATTCACCAATACAAAGTCAAGACGCTAGCCTTCCTGGCAACTGCGGAAAAAGCTTGTTGCGAGCTTTAATTTATGTATGCAAGTGCACGGGTCGTGTGTAGAGGGTGTCAAACAAAGGGAGACAAAGGTTCGAATCTAAAATTGGTGTCAACTTTTGTGTAGCCATGGGAGAGGTGTGACAGAGGGTAGAAAACAAATAACTAAGGGGAAATTCAATTTGAGAAGGGGCTAGGGTTAACGTATTACCACCACTGTAAGGATTGAGCTAAATGGATCTAGCTTCTCGACATAAGGATTTTAGTCATCGATGAGGGCAAAGCCTCAATCCATGTCCCCTTGACATATAACCGTGAGAGAGTGGACTCGGAGAATAGGTTCGATCTATATCGTAACACTGATGGTTAGTCGGTCGAAACGATATAGGTGGTTCTAGTGAGTGTGCCCGATTGGTCGTCAGCAAATGGCACTAGATGGTTAACCCCCCTGTTATGTGCATCAAATCAAATCCCCAATGGTTAGTTGGTGGTTAGGAGTATATAGCACCGTAATGAGATGAGTTGAATTCGGCTCATCATCAAATCATATTGATAGTCTATAATCTTAATTGGGGCGATATTTCTGGTGATCCATCCCGATCAATCCCTACAATGGGGCTTGACATGGCCCTAGCTTGATGGATTAGTCACTAATCATAGTACTGCTAGATGAAATCAACACACTGTAGTTCATAACTAGAGAATAGAGAATAAGCTAAAAGAAATGACAATAAAAGTAATGCAATCACAATGCAATAGAGGCTTAGAGGCAATTGACTAATTAGAACAAAGATTAAGATTCTTACAATCCAACACATAAGATTACAGCCAATTGAACCCCAAAAAATCGACTAAAACACAAACACAAGAATTTTGGATAGTAAAAAGCATATGGAATTCGTTACAATTATTTCCTTAAATAGAAAACCATGCACACGGCCATGCCGAAAAGCGACACAGCCGTGTCAAGGCCAAAAACCTAGGTTAAGCTTGTGCCGCCATAGATCCACACGGCCATGCCGCTAATCGACACGGCCGTGTCATTCACCCTCTATGCTTCAGCTGCCTAGCTGCCCCTAATTTTGCACGGCCGTGCGAGACATCCTTGCAATTTGCCATCATACTAGTATAATTATGGCACAGCCATGTTGCACGGCATGTCGATCTTCTACAACTCTTCTTGGCTGCTTGTGCACTGACACGGCCGTGCCAATGCACATACGGCCGTGTCATTCCTTATTCTTATCCTTCTTGCATCCGAGCTAACCATGTCGCTCCCTCTCCTCGGCTTCCCTCCTAAGGCCTCAAAATCGCCTGGATGCATCATTTTAGGCTCTATCACGTGCAACATGGAGAGAGACAAACCCCGAGTGTAAAAGTGGAAAGAGATTAAAAACGGTAAAAACAAAGGCGACATCGTAAAATAAATTGGGAAAACACATGGAAAATGGTGGAAAATGGGTGTAAAATACGCCTAACAGATGTTTTGGGATTTTGAGACCCACCCTTGTGAAATTTTGATGATGTAAAAAATGATATGGATACTAACAATTTATTTCAAGTATGTATAGGAAATGATGACTTATTTTTAGCCAGGAAGAAACAAATAGAATAGCTCAAAATGAAAATATTGGAAGCATGATAGTGAAGTCAACTTTAAAGTCAATGCATGGAGAAAGTGAAGACTCAATCAAAGACTTTAGGTCAAGACTCGATGGCCCAAGTCAAGAATTAAGACTAAAAAGCTCAAGAAGTGTGTATATTGAAAGTTAAATAACTTAGAATGTTAAAGTCAATATCATGAAGCTACATACTCATAAAAATATTTGCAAAATACTTTTAGCATGTATTTAAATGTTTTATATTAGTATATAATTTTTATTAAATATTTTCAAAGTTGTTTTATTTAGAAAAATTTAAGTATCTGATAATAGCCGAATATCTAATTCAGGTAGTCGACTATCTAATTCAGATAGTCGACTATCTGCTTTCAGAATTTGCCTAGAACTTTTGGCATTCTATAGTAGTCGCCTAACATATGGATAGCCGACCATCTGCAACCATGTAGCTGACTATCTCCGGGAGATAGCTGACTATCTGGGCCAAAATCCAACTTTTAATGAAATCGTGATTTCCATTTTCTAGCTGTTACTAGCTGTTGGCGAAGAGTTTTTAAGCATGTTTTGAATAGAATTTCATCTCTATAAATTCGACTGATTCCATTATTTTGAGATATGATTTATGAATCAATTCTCTAGTATTTTCAAGCTACAATTCTCAAAAGCTCCCATTTTTAAAATGCTCTTCTTTGCCATTGTTTTTGAATTTCTTAGTGCAAATTTTTTGATACTTTTACAATCATCTCTGGCCTTATTTAAGTTTGATTTTGATCTCTAAAGCTCAAAGCTTTTATTCTTGGAGATTCAATTTTCAAGTTTTTCCTTTGATCTACTTGTGCTTATTTACATTATTTTTCTTGATCAAAAGATTTGATTTTTATATAACCACAATATACACAAGCTTCATATATATTGGATATATGAATCAAGGGTGTTATATTCAATCTACAAAAGGTTTGTAAAGCCTTTAAAGAAGGCTTGGTAAGTTTTACTTCCATGTGTAATGGAAGTGTTGTACTTTGTTTTGGAATTTCCTAGTTGAGTTGTAAGTAGATAATTGGAAATTCCTACCTAGTTGGGCTAGGTTCCTCTATACGTCCTCTTCATTGTGTAGAGACAATGTTGCTCTCGGATTTGGGAGCTGGTGGATCAGTTGCTGGACGTAGGCCATAGTTGGGCCGAACTAGGGTAAAATCATGGTGTTTGTGTTGTGACTCATTTTGTCTCTCATATTTTTTATTCATTGCTTGAAATCATTCTTTCAGCTGTGCTCATCTCATTTATTTTATTACAAGCTTATAAAATTGTGTTGATTAAGTACCAAGCGAGGTAACTCTCCTTGGATTCTTAGGCACCGAATGGAAGGGTTTAAATTAAGCGAGAATTTTTATTACTTTTCTCGCAACAATATGCTACCACCTTTATTGTGTTCTCTGCCATCCACAAGATCCCATACGTGGTATCAGGGCAAGGCTAAGCCGATTACTTTTACTGCACCCCACTCAGAGGGACTCCACACTATGCGACCACCTTTGTTCAATGGAACAAACTACGCACGCTGGAAGATCAGAATAATGAAATATCTACAATCATGGTACATTGATGCATATACCATTACAAAGAACAAGGACACACCACCTACTGAGCCGGAAATTGACAAATGGTCAACCGACGAGAAGAAAAAGGTAACACCAATGCTAAAGCAATGAATGCTCTATGTTTTGCTGTTACAAGTTTAGAGTTCAATCGAGTGTCACAATGTGAGACGTCACATTAGATCTGGCATACACTTGAAGTAATCCACGATGGAACAAAAAAGGTAAAGGAATCCAGGATTAATATATTTGACCGGCGTCCCGTTTACGGTTTGGGCGCGGTGTCGTTTTACTGCAAGTGCACGGTTAGTGTAGGGTGCGGGTTTATCGAACTCAGGGAGGTGGATTGCTTGAATGGCTACTAGCCTCGCCTAGGTTGTGTGAGAGCTACGCGGATGATATGAGTGGAAGTGTAGAAATAAAAGAAAGAAATAAAAAGACAAGACAAGAATCCCCGCTAACACGGGCTACAGCACTCATGACACTTGGCATTTGACTTGACCCAGGGTGAGACATTGCCCCAAAAGGTGGCACCTAGTGCCCAATGGACCCGATATTCCGGTCGATGCACATGATGATGCACTAGGTCTACCTGGTTTCGGACGGTGGGCATTCTCATGTCCATTAACATCGACCGCAATCGGGAGCATTAAGGCCACAATGATAATTCCCAACATTTCATCCAACCCGTTCCCACGCGAGAGGACTCGATGTCTACGCTAGGGGCGTGAGCTGTGGCTAGGGGATCAAATGCTAATTTTATTTCCCCTTGGCCCGAAGGTCAGAGGCGGTCTTTCTCCCGCCAATGACAATAAAATGCCCCCGCGTAACCCTAATGGCCAAATAGGTCGAATGTGATTTCTAGCAATACATCAAAGAGGATCTTGCCTAGACAAGACACCAGATCCCAATCCCTAACACATCTAGTGTGTTGCCGTACGAATTGGACACAGATTTCTAGAAATCCCCATTGACACATTCCATCGAACACATACCATACAATCAAGTCAAATGTGAAATCCCAAGCATCAAGCATTATCTAACCTTATTAGGGTTCATCAAGAACTACTCAATGATGAAGAACATGATAGCAATCAATAAATCTGAACAAACATTCATCATCAAGCAAAATGAAAATAACAAAAAACAATGAAAATGAGAGAAAAGATACTTATCTTTCAATTGAATCACCAATCCTTTACAAGACTTATTCAAATAGAAACCTAATCTAACCTAATTTAAAGCTCCCATGAAAGGGACAAAAGCTACTGGAAAAAGTAGGGAAGAACCAGCTCCAAGTCGTGCCCACACTTATATTTATAAGCCCCATCAAAACCCTAACGGTTCGGGTCCAAAAACCGAGTAAAACTGCTAAAATAGGACCACCCGATCGGTTGATGTGTCAACCGATTGGGTGGAAGCATACAGAGATGCACATCTTCTGAAATTGACTTGAACCGATCGGTTGGACTCCCAACCGATCGGTTGAAGTTCAATTCCAGACAGCTCCCAATTTCAGCACCCAGCTGCGCTCAGAAAATTCTAGAAAAATGTAGACAAATTGGATTTGGGCATGCGACCTATCGTTGGAAAGATAACGACGATGCCGACGCTATAAAAATAAGAGATCACCCAACACTGGAATGATATCAGATCTTCAATGAATGAGTAGTAGTGCGCAAAAGGGGAAGAAAAGGCCACCCGAGCGGTTGAAATGTTAACCGGTCGGGTGAGTTCTTCCCCAAAATGACCTGGGGAGATGAGTCGATCGGTTGGGAAGTCAACCGATCGGGTGGCTTTGGCACACAAAACAGAGAGCACTGACGGGTTCACCCAATCGCTGAACCGATCGGGTGAGCTGTTCTTCACTTTAGCTTTGTCCGGGTCGGATATGTGCGCACAACCCGATCGGGTGAGTCTATCCACCCGATTGGTTGAAGCCCCAGAACAACGAATCATCATCCTTGGCCATCAGATCTTCTCCGAATAAGTGCGCCTTGGTCCCGACATGCAAGGTTGACTCCAGAAGACACCGAAATGCCGATATTTACCTAAAATACAAGCAATACACCCAATAGTCAATATGAACCAAAATGTGATATATAAAACTTGGAATGAGATGAAATGCATATGAAAACACGTTAAAGAGCGTGTGCAGAAGGTGAAATATGAACACACGTCAAGCCCCCAAGCTAAACTCTTCCTCGTCTCGAGGAAGACGAGTTGGAATGAAGTTCGGGTGCGAGAGCAAGAAAGGAAAGCGAAGAATCCTAGATCACCCTCTCCAAACCACAAATGTAATCACCAACTCAATTAAGCACAAGGGTAAAGCATATCAAATCTAAATCAAGAATTCAATCTCATAATATATCATCAAGGGATCATATCAATAGAGCTCAAAAGAGGTAGAGGCATGACATTGACAAAGGCATAGCTTTCACAGCATGTTATAGTAAATAATATGCCCAAATATGAGGAAGCTCAAAATTCATATCAAATCCTCCAAACGGTGAATACGAGTTACCCATACATGCATGATGAAGTAAGAAAGAATAGATATGACTCATGGGAATAACTATCGATCTCTAGTATGTAAGAAATCACCACACACACTTGTTATTTTCAATTTTTGAAACACTTTCTTGCCTTGCTTGTATTTTCAAAAGGAGATGGAGAATATGTGGAAAGATCACTTTGTACAAACTTTCGCCTTCCCTATATACAATGGTGCCTCAAATATAGAAGAAGTGGAGAGCAAAGAAAAATGGGAGAATGTGGCATATATACATATTTTTGGTTTTTGGTTTGTTTTTTATTTTAATATTTTTGTCTTGCAAACTTGCGGAATCGCAATGGAATGCAAGGGTGGCCTACACATCCCGAGCCAGATGGCTTTAGGGCGTCGGGTTACGAAGAACCCCGAAGGACCATTATACAAAAATATGAAAAATGTGCACTCCCCCAAATAGGAGAACGATGCACAACGAGGGGAAATGTACAAGTAAAACAAAAGAGAATTTTTGAGAAATCCAAGCATGGCAAGAAAATCCTCCATGAATTCAAGCATGAGACAAAGGTGTGGATATCCTAATCCCGTTAAAAGGTAGCTAACACATGCGATAAGAGTACACATATAGTATTTCATGCAAGAGTTAGAAGCACGGGGGTAGGATGGTAAATTAACCGTTTCTTGGAAATGAAGCGTGAAAATCTAGGAACTTCAAATAGAGGGGCATATTAAAATATGATATATAGCTAGAAGCATGCCTTAAACACATTCACAACCAACAATCTCGAAATATAGAAAATAAACCCAAAAGATGGCAAAACACATATATGAGCATTAAATAATCAAAGAAATAGCGTGATGGAAAAAGGTGCTCAAATGCGAAAAGTGAAGCATGAGTGGCAAAATATCATTGAGGGTTCATCTCTAGAAAGAGGCAAGAACGAAATGGAGAAAGAAAAATGCATGATGAGAATGATGCATAAAAATGAAAAGAAAAATTTTTGATGCCTGAAAAAGGTGAAAAATTGAAGAAAATAAAGGAAACATGCATGAAATGAAACTCCCCCAAGCTAAAGCTTGCATTGCCCTCAATGCAATAGGATCACACATAAGAGGGCAAAGATAGAATGAGAGGGAAAATGCATCAAAAATAACAAAAAATGAATATGGGTGATACTCTCCCCCAAGCTAATATAAGATATCCCCAAAAGATATGAAAATCCAATACGGGGCATAAAAGATAAAGGGGAGAGTGAACAATAGGCAAAACAGGCATCACCACCCTTTAAAGGTGGTAGGGGTCTCATGGAGAAAAAATGATAATGGGACCAAGAAAAGTGCCAAAAGAACAAGGATAGGGTGATGGGGGTGAAATGATAGAAGGGCACGACATGATGGGTTATTATGATGCAAAAGCAAACCCTAGATACGCTCCCCTCGCTAATGAGAGGAGACGAGATTATTCTAATCTAAACTAGAAAGCTGTAAATTTCTACACTACTAAATCAGGATACACCTGAGCATAGGTGTCACGACCCGCTTCCCTTAAATGGAGGCGAGACGTGAGAAGGTCCGCTCAAACGTGGAGCTGTGAAGCTGCACGCCTGATAAGCGTAAATTTAGTATAAGCAGGTCCCTGTAATTGCAAACGAAACAACAATAACAATAATAATAATATGAGACGGATATGAAATACCAATCCCACAGTTTGTCCACAAAATATTCAACATCACAGAAAAGCCACCAGGCTAAAAGAAAGAGTCTAAAGGCCCAGAACAAGGCCAAACAAAAGACGAATATAACATAGTATCAAACTAGGTGCCACGCATCGACAACCCAAAGGATCTAACAAAACTAGACGTAGACACTAAGAATGATCTCCAGTGTCCACGAAGTCCTCGTCCAACACGGGCGCAAGCTCGGCGTCTGCAAACACCTCACCCTCAGCAAGTAACTCAGGCTCAAGGTCTAACATGCGTCACCCAAAAGAGAAAGGGGCACATGTCAGCAAGTCTAAAAGACTTGAGCAAGGAAACTGAAAGTAACTAACAACCTAGCATTTAAAATATTAAGCAATGACATGACAGTTAAGTATGATGCGATAGTTTAAAGGAAGAGACAAGCACGCACGATGTAGCCAAAACTACCAAATCACTAATCACTTATCATTTATCACTTATCATTTATCACATATCACTTATCACTTATCACTTATCACTTATCACTGTTAATCACTTAGTGTATAGAGAGTCCACCTGCTGGCCAGCTCGTGGCTCAGTCCGCTTATCTCGTATCACTATTAATCACTTAAACACTAGAGATTTCGCCTGCTGGCCGGAGTGGCGGATCAAGCCAACTCAGGGCTCAGGTGGCCGCTTATCTCTTACCCCACCCATAAGTGTCGAGCGTTGGGGTTTCCAACTACATGGCTCGCTTCTGGAACACGAGCCAGGAAAATAATAGCATTGTAGCGTGTGCTACGCAATCACGATGACAAATCAATATGCAATGCCATGAACAGATAATTGCGTACAGTTAATTGAATTTAAACGTGACAGGCAAAATGCAATGACATGAACATATTCGCGTACCGTTAATTTAAAGTAAATGTGACATACAAGCATGATGAGGGTGCCGGACCAAGCTTCGTTGTCAAGCTAGGTCAATGGCGTCTAAACGGCTATCCTTTCACCGTCTAGTCTCTTTTACGGTAAAGCAAGGGAAATGGCCTAAGACATGGCCCAATTCAAGAGTTGCAAGTTTCACTGCCTGATACCGGGGTTGACGAGCAATGAAGGTCGTCACAAGCTAACTACGGAATAGATCACTGTTATGGCAAAACAATCATTAGAACAATGATTCTAAATCGATTTCTTATTAGAATCCTAACTTTCTAATAATCCATTTTATTAGGGTTTCACACATGTCAATGGGGGTTATGCTAAAACTAAAGGAATCGAGTATTACCGTGAAGAGGCGGAGGAGCGATGCCGAGCAACCACAGCAACAGAAGAACGATCCTGCTCAGATCTGGAAATGAGGGAAAAATCTGGAGAAATGGATTTGGAGGTGGATTTTGGGGTTTTGATGAAGGTTTGGGGAAGATGAGAGATGGGTTGTGACAAGGGAGGGTTTGGATGATGGAGGATGAGCTTGGGATGAAGGATTAATGGCTTGAGGAAGATGGGGGTTCAATGGGGAGAAATTAGGGTTTTTGGTCGTGAGGGAGAAGAGGAAAAAGTTTGGAGGGGTATTTATAGAGTTTGGTGGCGGCTAGGGCAAAACTAGGGTTTACAGCACTGGTTAGTCGGTCAAAGAACAACCACTGACCGACTAGTTTGGGAACTAGTCGGTCGGTCGACCAACGTAGACCGACTAGGTGTAAACAGTAGCTTCAGTCAAAAACCTGAACTAAGAGTTAGTCGGTCAATGAACAACTACTGACCGACTAGTTTGGCATCTAGTCGGTCGACAAACGTTCATGGACCGACTAAGAGTGAACAGTATTGATACCAAAAATTAGTTGAAGAGTTAGTCGGTTAAAGAAGCATTGCTGACCGACTAGTTTGCAACCTAGTCGGTCAACCAACCTTCTTAGACCGACTAACGATAAACAGTAACTCCTGAATAATTTAGAAAGCCAACTAGTCGGTTCAAGAAGGATTGCCGACCGACTGGATCATCATCTAGTGGGTCGGTGCCCCTTCTTATACCGGCTAACGTGCACCAAAAGTTCTGATACGGAGCGCGGAGCTCCGTGATCGATTCCTAAGACTCCTAGGCTTGATCTAACAGTAAGATATGACCGTTATGAAGCCCGTCACGAATGACTTACTCCGAAATCGACGATCCTAAGGAAGAAACAAGAAAACACGACGAAACGATCGAAAATGAAAGTTACGGAGACGAAAACCACACATGAGGAGAAAATCCACCAAAACATATATTATAATATAATAAATCCAGATACATGAAAACCAGTCATTACATCCTCCCCAACTTAAGAAAAATTCCGTCCTCGGAATTTCCAAACACTCACGTGTCCGGAAACAAAAGTGGGAAACGCTCTCGCATCGCATCTTCTCTCTCCCAAGTGGACTCTCCCGGCGAACCGTGCCGCCACATCACTCTAACAAGATCGACGACCTTGTTTCAAAGTGACTTCTGACGCCTGTCCAGAATCTGCACTGGATGCTGATCATACGTCAAATCTGAGCGAACGGCGATCTCCGAGAAATCCACGGCATGAGACGGATCGCTGATGTATCGACGAAGCTGCGACACATCGAAAACATCATGGACTCCTTCCAAAGATGGCGGCAGGGCTAAGCGATAAGCTACCTCGCCAACCCTCTCCAAAACATCAAATGGTCCAATGTATCGCGGGCTCAACTTCCCTCGCTTCCCAAAACGAATCACTCCACGATTCGGGGAAATCCTCAGAAACACATGGTCGCCCGGCTGAAACTCCAAAGGACGACGTTTAGCATCCGCCCAATGCTTAAAACAGTCCTGAGCAATCCTCAATCTCTCCCGAATATTCCTGACGATATCCATGGCCTCCACGATCATCTCAGGTCCCAACAGCTCCCGATCACCAACGTCATCCCAACTCAATGGCGATCGACATTTCCTCCCATACAAAGCGGCGAAAGGCGCCATGCCAATACTCGCCTGGAAGCTGTTGTTATAAGAAAACTCCACCAAATGTAGATGGTCCTCCCACGAACCCTTGAAATCCAACATGCACGCTCTCATCATGTCCTCCAAAATCTGAATCGTCCTCTCGGACTGGCCATCCGTCTGCGGATGGTACGCCATGCTGAAACTCAGACGCGTACCCAAACTCTTCTGCAAACTCTGCCAGAACTGAGATGTGAACCTCGTGTCTCTGTCAGACACGATACTCATGGGGACTCCGTGAAGTTGCACGACCTCCTGCACGATTCACGTTACATCACTATCCAAATTAGGAAATGGACATAAAACGGAGAGTAAAAGAATTTTACCTCAATGTATCTCCTTGTTCGCGCCTCAGTGGACTGTCTCACTCGGAACGGAATAAAGTGCGCGGATTTGGTCAATCGATCTACGATCACCCAAATCGCGTCATTCTGCTTCGGACTCCGAGGTAGCCCAGTCACGAAATCCATAGTGATGTGTTGCCACTTCCACTCCGGAATCAGAAGCGGTTGCAGCAACCCGGCCGTACGCTGATGCTCCGCCTTCACTTGCTGGCAAACCAAACACTTGGCCACACTCCGAGCCACACTCCTCTTCATGCCATGCCACCAAAAATTCAAACGAAGATCCTGGTACATCTTGGTGCCACCAGGATGCACAGAATACGACGAACTGTGTGCCTCCACCATCAACTCCTCTCTAATATCCCCAGCTGGCACACACAGCCTGGCTCCAAACCTCAGCGAGCCATCCTCATGAATCAAAAAGTCAGTCCGCAGACCTGCTTCTACCTGCCCTCGAATCCTTACCAATTTCGGATCTCCGGCCTGACTCGCCTTAATCCGATCCATGATCGTTGACTGCACCTGCATGTACATCAACGAAGAAGTCACCCCAGGAAGGACAATCTCCACACCAGAATCGCAAAAATCCTGCTGCAATCTCCACTGCGAGGTCAACATCATTACCGCGGGAAGCCTACTCAAAGCATCTGGAACCACATTCACCTTGCCAGGGTGATACTGCAAATCAATCTCATAATCCGCCATAAGCTCCAACCATCGACGCTGTCGCATGTTGAGCTCCTTCTGAGTAAAAATATACTTCAAGCTTTTGTGATCGGTGAAAATCTTCACTTTCTCACTCAGCAGGAAGTGCCTCCAAATCTTAAGAGCAAATACCATGGCAGCCAACTCCAAATCATGCGTTGGGTAATTCTTCTCATGAACCTTGAGCGGACGAGACGCATAAGCCACAACATGCCCGTGCTGATGCAACACACAACCGAGACCCTTGCCAGAAGAATCGCAATAGATCTCAAATCCACCGCTGCGATCAGGCACAACAAGAATAGGGGTAGTCGTCAGACGCTCTCTCAGAACACCAAAAGAACTCTCACAATCTCCCGACCAAACAAAAGGTACATCCTTCCGCGTCAATCTGGTCATCGGCTCGGCAATACGGGAAAAGTCCTTAATGAAACGACGATAATATCCCGCCAAACCAAGGAAAATCCGGATCTCGAAAGCTGACGACGGAACGGGCCACTCCCTGATGACCCTAATCTTCTCGGGATCCACAGAAATACCATCTCCAGTCACCACATGCCCGAGAAAAGCAACTCTATCCAGCCAGAACTCCCACTTCAAAAACTTAGCATACAACCGATGCTTCCTCAACATCTCCAATACCACCCTCAAGTGCGAGGCATGCTCTTCCTCCGACTTCGAGTAGATCAGAATGTCGTCAATAAAGATAACGACAAACTTATCTAAAAAGTCGTAGAAAATCAGGTTCATCAGATTCATGAAAACTGCGGGCGCGTTAGTTACGCCGAAAGGCATAACCACAAACTCATAGTGTCCATACTTCGTCCTGAATGCTGTCTTCGGAACATCTCCCTTCTTCACCTTCAACTGATGGTAACCACTCCTCAAATCCAATTTAGAAAACACCCTCGAACCTCCAAGCTGATCAAAAATATCATCGATGCGAGGCAACGGGTATTTATTCTTGATGGTCACCGCATCAACTCCCGATAGTCCACGCACATACGACGCGAACCATCCTTCTTCTTCACCAACAACACCGGTGCTCCACACAGAGACACACTAGGATTGATATAACCCTTCTGCAAAAGCTCATCCAACTGCTTCCGCAACTCTTCCAATTCTGCAGGTGCCATACGATACGGCGCCTTCGAAATCGGCTGCGTTCCCGGAACATGATCAATAGAAAATTCTAGAGCTCGATCAGGTGGCAAACCAGACATCTCCTCAGGGAAGGCGTCGCCAAAATCTCGCACCACAGCTGGCCACTCCATCTCCATCTGCATAGCCACAACCTCCTCCGGCCTGGCCCGAAATCTGACAGGACCAAGCGAACTGCTACCACGACTGAACTCAAATACTGGATGTCTGGGAATCTCGAACACCACCTTCTTCCTCCTGCAGTCGATCGTAGCATAGAAGCTCGCAAGCCAATCCATCCCAAAGACCGCATCGTAGTTGGTGATGTTGTGGACAATAAAATCAGCATAAAGCTCATGTCCACAAACCACCACAGAGCAAGGACTGCACCCACGATGCACCGTGACTACTCCATTCCCTGTAACGATGTTCCAACTCTTGGAGAGAGGGGACGTCGACAAGGAATGCTTCTCCACGAAGCTCTGGGCCAAAATACACATCGACGCACCTGAGTCAAAGAGGACTCGGGCAGGGAACGTGCAAACCCAAACCACACCTAACCAACAGTCTAATCAATCAAATCTTACTCTAGCAACATCATACACAAGCATCCAACATAATTTTAACAATCAACTAATTAGGGAAGGAACAACTAGATCGAAAGTAACCTGCAATGACCTCATCCATGGCCAAAACCTCCTCCTCGGTCATCAGAAATGCCTGCCACCTTGGCGGAACCGCCTGCCGAAAGGCATGCCCCTGCGGAACAAGGGGTACCCCACGACCAGCGGGCACCGGGGCTCTCTGCTGCAACGGCGGGGCAGCAATAGGTGCCTTCCAAGGCTGCTTCAACCTCGGGCACTCCCTGAGAGCATGGGCGGGATCTCCACAGGCAATACATTGCCCCAAGAACTTCCTACACGATTCCTTGATATGGCACTCCTTGCCACAGAAATGACAAGTCCTCCGAACGGGCCCTCCTGGCCTCTTAAACTGAGCAGGCTGGTTCGGCCTGAATCCAGGTCTAACCACAGCTCTCGCCTGTTCCACAGGCCTCTTCCCAGCACCAACAATAGACCCCCTCCTCTGGTTCACGAGCAGCTCCTGCCTCTTGGCTGCTACTAGAACCTTCTGATAAGATTCCCGGTCAGAAGAGGTCACAAAACTCTGGAGCTCCGAAGCGAGTCCCTGCAGGAACCTCTGAGCTCTCTCCTCAGTGTCCTGCACCATCTTTGGTGAAAACCGACTCAGCCTCATGAACTCTTGGTGATATCGGTCCACCGACAAGCTTCCTTGCTTCAAATCGATAAAACGCTGCAGCATCTCTTCCCTGGCAGCTTTCGGGAAGAACTCACCCTCAAATCTGGCCTTGAAGGTAGCCCAGACGATCGGCTCCTCCAACCTCTTCTCTTCAGCATCCCACCAATTCCTGGCGTTATCCCTCAGCTGGCGCTTCACTAAGTCAACCCAACTAACTTCGTTGACCTTGGACATCTTCAGATTGTCCTCGATATTCCTCATCCGTTCATCAGCAGCTAGTGGACCTTCAGTTCCATCAAAATATGCAGGACCCAGCTCTCTGAACTGCTTCGCCCCGGGCTCAGGGCGAGGGGCTTACACCACCCGAGCAGCTCGAGTCACCGGAGCATTCTGTACCTGCAGAAGCACACCCTGCTGAACCTGCATCATCTGCAACATCATCCGCATCATTTCTCTGTTAGTGGGCTCCCTCTCAGGCTCCTCGTCATGAGGGGGCGCACCACTACCACCACCACGGGTGATTCGCCTTCCTGCCATCTAATGACACAGAAAACAAAACAATTAGACTCATAGCTTAGGGCTCAGATGTCGAACTCGTTTGTTGGACAATCTTGTATTATTATCGTTATCCCAATAATTGCAGTTACAGAAGGACTTGCATGGGCCACCACTAAAACCTGTCACGACCCGCTTCCCTTAAATGGAGGCGAGACGTGAGAAGGTCCGCTCAAACGTGGAGCTGTGAAGCTGCACGCCTGATAAGCGTAAATTTAGTATAAGCAGGTCCCTGTAATTGCAAACGAAACAACAATAACAATAATAATAATATGAGACGGATATGAAATACCAATCCCACAGTTTGTCCACAAAATATTCAACATCACAGAAAAGCCACCAGGCTAAAAGAAAGAGTCTAAAGGCCCAGAACAAGGCCAAACAAAAGACGAATATAACATAGTATCAAACTAGGTGCCACGCACCGACAACCCAAAAGATCTAACAAAACTAGACGTAGACACTAAGACTGATCTCCAGTGTCCACGAAGTCCTCGTCCAACACGGGCGCAAGCTCGGCGTCCGCAAACACCTCACCCTCAGAAAGTAACTCGGGCTCAAGGTCTAACATACGTCACCCAAAAGACAAAGGGGCCCATGTCAGCAAGTCTAAAAGACTTGAGCAAGGAAACTGAAAGTAACTAACAACCTAGCATTTACAATATTAAGCAATGACATGACAGTTAAGTATGATGCGATAGTTTAAAGGAAGAGACAAGCACGCACGATGTAGCCAAAACTACCAAATCACTAATCACTTATCATTTATCACTTATCACTTATCACTTATCACTTATCACTTATCACTGTTAATCACTTAGTGCATAGAGAGTCCATCTGCTGGCCAGCTCGTGGCTCAGTCCGCTTATCTCGTATCACTATTAATCACTTAAACACTAGAGATTTCTCCTGCTGGCCGGAGTGGCGGATCAGGCCAACTCGGGGCTCAGGTGGCGCTTATCTCTTACCCCACCCATATGTGTCGAGCGTTGGGGTTTCCAACTACAGGGCTCGCTTCTGGAACACGAGCCAGGAAAATAATAGCAAAGTAGCGTGTGCTACGCAATCACGATGACAAATCAATATGCAATGCCAGGAACAGATAATTACGTACCGTTAATTGAATTTAAACGTGACAGGCAAAATGCAATGACATGAACATATTCGCGTACCGTTAATTTAAAGTAAATGTGACATACAAGAATGATGAGGGTGACAGATCAAGCTTCGTTGTCAAGCTAGGTCATTGGCGTCTAAACTGCTATCATTTCACCATCTAGTCTCTTTTACGCTAAAGCAAGGGAAATGGCCTAAGACATGGCCCAATTCAAGAGTTGCAAGTTTCACTTGCCAGATACCGGGGTTGACGAGCAATGAAGGTCGTCACAAGCTAACTACGGAATAGATCGCTATTATGGCAAAACAATCATTAGAACAATGATTCTAAATCGATTTCTTATTAGAATCCTAACTTTCTAATAATCCATTTTATTAGGGTTTCACACATGTCAATGGGGGTTATGCTAAAACTAAAGGAATCGAGTATTACCGTGAAGAGGCGGAGGAGCGATGCCGAGCAACCACGGCAACGGAAGAACGATCCGGCTCAGATCTGGAAATGAGGGAAAAATCTGGAGAAATGGGTTTGGAGGTGGATTTTGGGGTTTTGATGAAGGTTTGGGGAAGATGAGAGATGGGTTGTGACAAGGGAGGGTTTGGATGATGGAGGATGAGCTTGGGATGAAGGATTAATGGCTTGAGGAAGATGGGGGCTCAATGGGGGAGAAATTAGGGTTTTTGGTCGTGAGGGAGAAGAGGAAAATGTTTGGAGGGGTATTTATAGAGTTTGGTGGCAGCTAGGGCAAAACTAGGGTTTACAGCACTGGTTAGTCGGTCAAAGAACAACCACTGACCGACTAGTTTGGGAACTAGTCGGTCGGTCGACCAACGTAGACCGACTAGGTGTAAACAGTAGCTTCAGTCGAAAACCTGAACTAAGAGTTAGTCGGTCAATGAACAACTACTGACCGACTAGTTTGGCATCTAATCGGTCGACGAACGTTCATGGACCGACTAAGAGTGAACAGTATTGATACCAAAAATTAGTTGAAGAGTTAGTCGGTTAAAGAAGCATTGCTGACCGACTAGTTTGTAACCTAGTCGGTCAACCAACCTTCTTAGACCGACTAACGATAAACAGTAACTCCTGAATAATTTAGAAAGCCAACTAGTCGGTTCAAGAAGGATTGCCGACCGACTGGATCGTCATCTAGTCGGTCGGTGCCCCTTCTTATACCGGCTAACGTGCACCAAAAGTTCCGATACGGAGCGCGGAGCTCCGGGATCGATTCCTAAGACTCCTAGGCTTGATCTAACAGTAAGATACGACCGTTATGAAGCCCGTCACGAATGACTTACTCTGAAATCGACGATCCTAAGGAAGAAACGAGAAAACACGACGAAACGATCAAAAATGAAAGTTACGGAGACGAAAACCACACATGAGGAGAAAATCCACCAAAACATATATTATGATATAATAAATCCAGATACATGAAAACCAGTCGTTACAATAGGTGGATCCAGAAGCTCGAGTGGGGCAGGTACCTGCTCTAACTTCTCCTGATGTGGCTCTGCCAGAAGCGCTGTGCCACCTGTGTCAATGGACCCAAGCAATGCACCTCCTAGCACCCCTCGTAGGTGTCCACCTGTAACCTGCAAAGAATGAGGTGCATTAGCCCATGGCAAGAAATCATTTCCCAAAATAAATGTATCCCAGAGATAATCGTCAAAATAAGATGGAAAGTTAATGAAAGGGTGACGAATACTCCCTGAGAATGGGTCGCTATCCTCTGTACTAGTGACGACCAAATCCTCGCTCTCCATGAGAAGTGGCTCTCTAGGTGGTGACACACCGCAGCATAACTCAAGAGAAGTAGATCATGTGTCCTGCGAGAGATATGGTGTGTCAAAAATATATGAGTTTAAAGAAATAGGACGTGAAAAGCGAGACTCAAAAGTGGAGTGAGAGTGAGTATGAAAATCTCTCTGAATAGGGGCAATATGCTCAAGTAGATGCTCAGCCGTAGAAGAAGTGGAGAGTGACGGTAGAGGTAGATGTGACTCGGGCTCCATGAAGTGGACCATCGTATCCAAGCCCTCATGCACATTCTCCTCGATGATATGCTCATGCTCCACCATCTGCCGATGTCCTGAATGACATCATCGTGGTTGACCACAGACCAAGGAAGAACAAACGACAGAGATGGCTGTGGAGGTGGATGTGGAGCATACCACTCGTATGTGGTCGTGGTGTCATCGTCCTCACGCACATCCTCCTCACCAATATGCATAAGCTCGGTAGTCTCCTCTGTGCTCTCGTAGGACTCATGTGGGGTATCCAAATAAAGATGGGAAGTCTCTCCCACAGATCCTAGAGAAATCACCCCATCCTTACTATCATCATCAAAAAATGCTTCGTCGTCTAAGTGGTAGTGTTGGAAAAATGTGACATCGGCATAAGATGTGTCTATGGTGGCCGATGGGATGGTGGTCTCAACCATGAAAGTGGGTACATTCTCTCCTCCATCCTCGCTCCTCGGTGTAGGCTCGGTGATTGGTACTATAAAGTTTTGCAATATTTGGCATTGGTTAAACATGGCACTTTCAAGGAGAGACTCAAGGCTTGATTTTTCTTGTGTTGGTGGAGGGATATAAGGGTGAGGAAATGGATAGGAGGTGTTTGGGCTAAGGTTGTGGGAAAATGTTTGGCCTTTGTTTAGGGGGAGGCTCTCAAGCGTAAATGGGCAATCATAATGCACGTGTCCTGCCATCTAGTCTCACAAACCACAAATGAATAAGGTTCTTAGCCTCCCATCTGAGCATCGAAACTTGATCTCCACATGGTTATACCAAAGATACCTGGACAACAAAAATAAGAAAACTAAAGAGGAGCGTCAATAGTACAAGAGAATAACAAAAAGATAATATAATGGTGGGGGAAAAATTTCTTGGTTATTGTATTTTTTTGCGTAGTCTTACGAATCCAAGCCAAGCTAATATCAAACCGAACGCCTCCCCGGCAACGGCGCCAAAAACTTGACCGGCGCCCCCATTTACAGTTTGGGCGCGGTGTCGTTTTACCGTAAGTGCACGGTTAGTGTAAGGTACGAATTTATCGAACTCAGGGAGGTGGATGGCTTGAATGGCTATTAGTCTTGCCTAGGTTGTGTGAGAGCTACGTGGATGATATGAGTGGGAGTGTAGAAATAAAAGAAAGAAATAAAAAAAAGAAAAGAATCTCCGCTAACACGGGCTAGAGCACTCATGACACATGGCATTTGACTTGACCCAGGATGAGACATTTCCCCAAAAGGTGGCACCTAGTGCCCCATGGACCCGATATTTCGGTCGATGCACATGATGATGCGCTAGGTCAACCCGGTTTTGGATGGTGGGCATTCTCATGTCCATTAACACCGACCGCAACCGGGAGCATTAAGGCCACAATGATAACTCCCAACATTTCATCCAACCCGTTCCCACGCGTGAGGACTCGATGTTAATGCTAGGGGCGTGACCTGTGGCTAGGGGATCAAACGCCAATTTTATTTCCACTTGGCCCGAAGGTCAGAGGTGGTCTTTCTCCCGCCAATGACAATAAAACGCCCCTGCGTAACCCTAATGGCCAAATAGGTCGAATGTGATTTCTAGCAATACATCAAAGCGGATCTTGACTGGACAAAACACCGGACCCAATCCCAACACATCTAGTGTGTTGCCGTACGAATTGGACTCAGATTTCTAGAAATCCCCATTGACACATTCCATCGAACACATACCATGCAATCATGCTCTGTGAAATCCCAAGCATCAATCATTCTCTAACCCATATTAGGGTTCATCAAGAACTACTCAATGATGAAGAACATGAAAGCAATCAATAAATCCAAACAAACATTCATCATCAAGCAAAATGAAAATAACACAAAACAATGAAAATGAGATAAAAGATACTTATCTTGCAATTGAATCATAAATCCTTTACAAGACTTATTCAAATAGAAACCTAATCTAACCTAATCTAAAGATCCCATGAAAGGGGCAAAAACTGCTGGAAAAAATAGGGAAGAACCAGCTCCAAGTCTGCCCACACTTATATTTATAAGCCCCATCAAAACCCTAACGACTCGGGTCCAAAAACCCAGTAAAACAGCTAAAACAGGTCCACCCGATCGGTTGAAGTGTCAACCGATCGAGTAGAAGCAAACCGAGATGCACAGCTTCTGAAATTAAACTGAACCGATCGGTTAGACTCCCAACGGATCGGTTGAAGTTCAATTCCAGACAGATCCCAATTTCAGCACCCAGCTGCGCTCAGAAAATTCTAGAAAAATGTAGAAAAATTGGATTTGGACATGCAACCTATCGTTGGAAAGCTGATGACGATGACGATGCTAGAAAAATAAGAGATCACCCAAACTCCCACTGGAATGATAGCAGATCTTCAATGAATGAGCAGCAGTGCACGAAAGGGGAAGAAAAGGCCACCCGATCGGTTGAAATGTCAACCGGTCAGGTGAGTTCTTCCCCAAAATTACCAGGGGAGATGACCCGATGGGTTGAAAAGTCAACCAATCGGGTGGCTTTGGCACACAAAACAGAGAGCACTAACGGGTTCACCCGATCGCTGAACCGATCGGGTGAGTTGTTCTTCACTTTAGCTTCTGTCCGGGTCGGATATATGTGCACGACCCGATCGGGTGAGTCTATCCACCCGATCATTTGAAGCCCCAGAACAAAGAATCCTCATCTTTGGCCATCGAATCTTCGCCGTATAAGCGCGCCTTGGTCCTGACATGCAAGGTTGACTAAAAGACACCGAAATGCCGATATTTACATGAAATACAAGCAATACACCCAATATTCAATATGAACCAAAATGTGATATATACAACAAGGAATGAGATGAAATGCATATGAAAACACGATAAATAGCATGTGCAAAAGGTGAAATATGAACACACGTCAATATTGCAGTCTAAATTTGAAAGTTATAAAATGAAAGAAGGTGAGAGTATTAGCGAAGTTAATACTCGTTTTACTAGCATCACAAATTAGCTTGCAGGTTTAGGAAAAAAGATACCTGAATATGACCAGGTTATGAAGATTTTATGATCAATTAGACCAGAATGGAAGGAAAAGACCACCGCCATTTGATAAGCACCGTAAAAAAGCTGATGGAAAATCTCATGGCATAAGAGATAGAGCTTGAAGAAGAGAAGAAGATAGAAAAGAAACTGAAGAAGAAGAACTTGGCATTCAAAGCCATTGAAGAGAGCACCGATTTTGACTACTCCGAAGGGGACGAAAAGGAGATTGAATTAATATCGAGGAACTTCAAGAGATTCCTCCAAAGTAAGTATGCTAAATGAAAATCCTATTTTACTAACGAAATAATATGTTTTAGATATAACAAGCCAGAACACATTCGGAGAGACTACCCCTTGGAAAAGAACTGTGAACAATGAAAAGGCAATGAGAAAGAGAAAGAAAGAAGAAGAAATCACAAAGAGAAGAAGTTCGTAAAGCCGAAGAAGATGGCATTTGTGGCATTCGATAGAAGTGATGTCTCGAGCTCGAATGAATCATCGACATCATGTGACGAAGAAGAATAAAGGGAAGAACTAGCACGCATGTGCTTCATGGCCTCGACTTCCTCAAAGGTAAGAACTCCTACATATCCTATTTCTCTGCATCACTATAGTGAATTCGGCATATTAAGTATTGCTAGTGATAGTGAGAATGATTTCGGTGTTAACGGAGCATATGAAGAGCGATGCAACTTCCATGAAAAGTTAATTACAGAATATCATAAATTGGACAAGAACTTTAGTGCATGCACAAAGAAAAAGGAATAAATTCAGATGGAAAATGAAAAATTGATAAACAAAAATAAAACACTCTGGGAAGAGGTCAATGGATTGAAAAGTAGAATAAATGACTTAGATAAGATATTGACAACTACGAAAGGAAAATATGATGATTTTTACAAATTCGTGAATAAATTCAATAAGGGAAAATGAATGCTTGACGATCTTATTGATAGGCAAAAATTGTTGGTGAGTAGAACCGGCCTAATATTTGATTAATCCTATCCTAGGCATGTAGACACGCATGTTAGGAATTATAATTTCAAAACCAGGTTGATCAAGGTATGTATCCCTAAGAACATCACAAACAAAACGAAGGATGTGAATGTAAATGATTTTATGGTTAATGTACATTTCAACAAAGATTATACATATGTGCTTGATGGAAGTACTAAACCTTATTAGGTTTGGCTTCCACTAAGGGCCTGTTCTTTTGAGTGTAAACGAGGGGAATCCCACTTTTTTCACTGTTGTGAACAGTGTTTTGGGGGAAAACCGATTAGGATTCCTCAAACCCGTTCTTTTGTTTTCCCAGCGTAAAGGGATTCCCAAAACCTCTTTCCCTCTCTATTCTCCTCTATAAAGAAACTAAAATGAGGGATTTCATGAGGAATTCATTTCTCCTCTACTTTCTCCTTCCACTTTCTCATCCAAAAGAACACAAAACAAAAATTTTCTCTCTATTGATTCCTTTATTCCCCCCACTTTCCTCAACCCCATTCCACTCAAAAGAACAGGCCCTAAGATGATATCTCTATATCATGTCTAATCCCCCAGACCTTAATGAAAAGCGATACCAAAAACTTTTTGAATTATTTTCAGGTACTCACAAACTGAAGGAATTAGCAAATGGACTTATCTTGGGAACTAATTACTCATATGTATCGAAGAGATGCAATGGCTAAATTTTGTTAGATTTTTATTTAGAAAATTTCATAAATTATTTTATTTTGATTTTAATTGCATGATTGAAGTGTTAGAATAATGTGTGAATGACAATGACAATTTAGAAATTTATTTGACTTAATTTGGATAAGCTTTGAGCCTTAAAATCTATTGGTTTAAGCAGATAGTCGACTGCCAAAATGGTACAGTCAACTATTCGAGCAGTCAAGTACCCAGGCCAAAGCTATACACTGCGAAAGCCAACTATCGAAAAGTGGATAGTCGACTATCGGCTGCCCGCATAATTTTTTTGTCGACTATTTTGGTTTGGGTTTGTGGATTTTCTCATTCTTAATGGGATTTTACATCGCTGTTTCAATCATACTCATTAGGGGAAGTAAATCTGAAACCTCCATTTTATTCATATGACTAGGATTTGATTTTAACATGGTAAACCCTTAAGATTTCACCATTTTCTCCCATTTTCACTCTTTTGCCTACATCTCCAAAATTCCTCCAAAACTTTTCACTTTGCTTAAGGGAATCAAGGAATTCTTGGAAGATCTTTTAGTGAAGCTATTATCTTCTCTTAAGTATACACCGATTTCCTCAAATATTCATCTTTTAGCAACACTTTCATTTCTTTAGAAACCATGCATAGAGGAGCCATTAAGAAGAAGAGATCAAAACCATCCTCATATAACCCTCTTAAGCCCTCTGTAAATGGGAAATTATCATTTTCTATTTGAATAAGCATGATCTTATCTCCAAATTTGATAAGAATGCTAATAGGACTATCCTCTAAGAGAGGTTTGTTAAAATTAGAGAATTGGAGAACTATGGCATCGTTAAGATCTTGGAATTTTAGGGCATCAAGAAGCTATTTTTGCTATCTATTACATGTTCGTGTCATCCAAGGATCATAAACCTATTCTACACCAGCATGATCTTCAACACTAGCTCTGGAAACCCAAAATTCACAACCAAAGTTTTAGATGCTTTTATTGAACTAGATACCCATGATCTTGTACTCATACGTGGCATCCCTAGTTCAGGTGCACTTCTGTATCAAATTGTTATAAACGATACTAATATTCACAAAGTTATGTATCTTGAAGGCGAGTCTTATAAACCCACCTTGCCCACCTGTGACCTTCAACCCACAACACGTATACTAGGTAATATCCTCTCCTATAACATCAACCATAAGTGTGGGAGTAGAGCTGTTTTATCCTTAAATCAAGCTAAGTGTGTGTTGTATTAAGGTCAATTGGGATTAGAAAATCATGGAATATATCGTTCACAATGCCACCTCCTCAAATCCCACATCTCCACTTCATCACGACCATTTTCTTAGCCATCTATTAAATAGTGTGTGAATCAAGTAGATAGTGAGACACATTATAGAACCCATAACTACTTTGACTCACACGCACTTTATATGATGGGCCTTCATTGGTATCCCTCCAAGAATACCCTTAATCCCCATGAAGTACAAATATGAGAAGAAGAAGAAGAAGAAGAAGCTGAACCTGAACCCAAGGATCAAGGACAATCCTCCTCATCCTCTATAAATATTCCTCCCTACATCATGGCATTTCAAGAAACCCTTTTCTCTAGGCTTGAGAAGATGCAAATTGAGGAGAGCCAAAACCTGAATACTACTAGAGGAGATTTGATCCAAAGGATGGACAGTCTGAAGCAGACAATCACAGATAGACTTGACATTTCTGACGAAATCATTGAAGAGGTTCAAAAGGAGCTTGTGGAACTCAAGAATGAGATTCGCCGAGGATGAATTATATTTTGTGTTGTGGAACTTGAGTAGTTGTTTTAATTTTTGGCTTAAATCATAAAAACACTTCGTTTGTAATATTTTTTGTGGTACTTGGTTTGTACTTTTGTGTGACTTTGTGGACTCCTTACAAATTTCGGTTTGTTATGTAAAGATGTCATATATTCCATTATCCATATTAGTTTGCAATGCTCAAATCCTATGGATGTTATTCAATGCTATGAGAGATTTATGTTATTGAATGGATAAGATTCATATTTCAATTCATGCTAAATTGAAGAATATGCATGAAGGGATATTTGACATATCATGTCACTTTTCAATAAAATTAAGTTTGAATTCATTGAATAATTATGTTTGCATTCAAGTCTTTTAATTTAGTATGCATATTATTAGCTCTCCATATGCTATATTCGACACGTGATGTCAAGTACTATTTTATTTTGTCATGTGGATTATCTTTTATATTAAACTTTTTAATGACAAAGGGGGAGAGGAAGTAATGCATATAAATAATTAATTCATGGTTTATTAGTGATTGCATATTGACATTGTTTTGCTAACCACACTTGACATGGAATATACTACGAAATTGTGCACATTTCTACTTATCTGTAACCAACATTGATGCATGGGGAGTAACTTCTCCATATCAAGCATACATCTCTGCAGGGGGCGTAAGTTATCTTTTAGTTGTCATATTATATTGTTAATTTTATATCATTTGTTGTCATCATCAAAAGAGGAGAGTGTTGGGATATTAAGACTTGCACTAGTGGAGTTTTGATGATGTGAACAAATGACATAGGTACTAACAATTTACTTCAAGTGTGGATAGTCAATGATGATTTATTTATAGCCATGAAGAAACAAATGGAATAGCTCAAAATGAAGAACTTATAAGCCACGATCATGAAGTCAACTTTTGAGTCAATGCATGTAGCAAGTGAAGACTCGATCAAAGACTCAAGATCAAGACTCGATGGACCAAGTCAAGAAATCAAGATTAAAGAGCTCAAGTAATGTTGTAAGTTAAATAACTTAGAATGTTAAAGTCAATATCATGAACCTATACACTCACAAAAATATTTTAAAAACAATTTTAAAATGTACTTAAATGTTTTATATTAGTATATAATTTTTATTAAATATTTTCAAAGTATTTTTTAAGAAAACTCAAGTAACTGAAAATAGCCGAATATCTAATTCAGATAGCCGACTAGCTGCTTTCAGAATTTGCTTAGAACTTTCGGCCTTTACAGTAGTCGGCTATCACATGAATAACCGACTATCTGAAAAAATATAGCCGAATAACTACTGGAGATAGGGGACTATCTGAGACAAAATCCAGTTTTTAAGGTAAGCGTGATATCCATTTTCTTGCCATTACTAGCCGTTTGAGAAGAGTTTTTAACACATTTTGAACAGAATTTCATCTCTATGAATACTAGCGATTTCAAAAAAATTAGATATGAATTATAAAGCAACGCTATAGTATTTTCAAGCTAAAATTATCAAAAGCACTTATTTTTAAAAAGCTCTTCATGGCCATTGCTTTTGAATTTCTTTGTGCAAATTTTCTGATACTTTTACAATCATCACTGGTCTTATTCAAGCTTGATTTTGATCTCCAAAGCTCAAAAATTTTATTCTTTGATATTGAATTTTTATGAGTGTGGAATGCCGATCTGAAACAATGGGATTTGGGTATGCGCCTGTCGTACCAACACATTAAAACTTGTTTTTAGGAGGAAAAAAATATGTGTGTGATTGAAGAAGAATAATCCTAGACATGCTTAGGGATGTAATATCTTTTGGTGATTGCAACCAAATGTCTAAGCTGCTGGTATATTATGGAATTATCCGCTGGTCATGGATGGAATAAAACATGCGTTATAGTGGGCAATGAAATCGTTTTCAATCCAGAGGTTTTATGATATCATTGCTGAAAAGTGAGGATTTGAGGCTTTCCTTCATATCATGCAGGAAGCAATGAACAACAAAATCATTTTTGATTTAAATAGCAAAAGATAGAACAGATTTTATATAGCAACAAACTATGCAACTGAGCCATATAGGAACATACAGAACAAATGGTAATACACACTAGATATCCAAGGAAAAGTCCACAGAGCATAACCCAAACATAGGACAAATAGACAACAAAAGCAACTAAAAGATAACAGAACATCACAAAACAACTATCCAAGTACAACCAGGTTACACAGCCAAATGAACACTACAAAACAACTAATAGATAACAAAACATCAAAAGCAAAGGACCATTACCAACCAAACACCAACTTAAAAACTATTAACAACCAACAAAAAGATCAACACCATGCAACCATAAAAACAGTAACTAAAGTCCGAAAAAAGATCCAAGTCTAAAGTAACCAATGGCAGGAACCATCTATGGGGGATTGGTCGGCCCAGGCTGAGAAGGAGACGCGTCAGCGAAGGATGAGGCGCGACGGACACGGAAGTGGAGGGACTCAAAATGAGTCAGAAGTTGGGCTACGGCAATCTGAAGAGCATCCATCATCCTATTGTGTTCTTTCATACTAACATTGCCGTCACTAAGATGAGACTAAATTCACTGAAAACCATCGTGCATCTCCTGGAAAATCTCATCGAATCCCTTAGTAACAGAGTGCCATATCTTAGCAACCAAATCCACATCACGAGTGGCCGACGGAGGATCGGGAGTACGAGGGGAAGGACCTTCGCGAGCATAACGCTTGCGGAGGGGAAGGACCTTCGCGAGCATAACGCTTGCGGGACGGGATGCGACCGCGGACATGAGAGGAAGAGCCAGGAGTTCGGGTGAGGGGAGTGGATGAACAAGGAGTGGCTTTAGGCGTGTTAGGAGTGGGTTCATGGGAGGAATCATCACCATCATTATTATGAGCGGAAGTATCGGAGAGGACAAGTTTCATGTGGCTGAGAGTGTCGGAATTAAAATCAATAGGATTGAACACTTGAATGGAGTCAGCAAAGGGTATCTGAAAAGCCTCTAGGATTCGAGTGATTAGGGAAGGTAGGAAAATATGGGTTTTCACCGGTTTTGCTAAGGATTCAAGAAGAACAGAGCCCCAATCTATTAGAAGATGACCCATCAGAGAATACAAACATCTAGAAGTCTTAGTGCTAACATACTTTAATGAACAAGTCTTAGGAGACAGATTAAACAAGATTATTTTACCCATTAAACGAGCAGGTGGAAGGTCGGCGGCCGATCGTTTAGGGCGAAAATCAGGGGATAGCCGTTGTTTAATTACAGGGTCAGAGAGTACTTATGGAAGAGGATGAACATGAGTGGAAGGAAGATTAAGGATCATGGAAAGCATATGACCTGTGAGACGGAAATGGAAACCGATAACTACAGTAGTGATTGAGAGCAAATCATCCTTCTTTGATGAGTCCAGATTTTCCTAGAACTCACGAACAAGGGACAAAAATACGACGTACGGTTGGATGTGGACCAGAGGGCGATGAGGCCGGTAGCATGGAGCAGGTCGAAGATCCAGGAGAATCCATGGTCGGAGAAGCGATGTGATGCTCGGGAGTGAACGGTAGGTGCTCAAGGAGTTGATATTTCTGGGTGGCCGCCAGAGAGCGAAAACGAGTCGGGAGGGCCGTCGGGACGAAGCTAAGGTAAAGGGGGTCCATGTGCGGAAGATTGAGTGGAGAGGAGGCGGGGCGACAGGAAACTTAGATGGGGAGTGTTGGCGACGAGAAATTCCAGCGAACTTGGGGCAGATCCGTCGAATTTTGGTGTGGAGGGTTTCGGCAATTTGGGTAAGGGCGGCGGGTCTGTCGATTTGGGGAAGAAGGTACGGGGCGCTTCGGTGAATGAGATGGGTTGCCTCAGTAATTGATGGGATAAGAAAATGATTCAGTTATGGGAAGTTGTGGAAGTTTCGGGGAACGGGAATTGTTTCAATCGGCAAGAGGAGTTTTGAAAACTGAAACAATACTGATTCGAAAAATGAATGGATGGGTTCCGTTGGAAACAAAAATTTGGAAGTAACCGTTAACTAAAAATTTAAGCGGGAAGACGAAGCAGTTACCGAAAAATTAAAACATATAAGTTGGCGACCAATATTTGTGAATTGGTCGACCAATTTGAAAAAATAGTCAAAATATTTTGAAAAAACTTGAGAAAATTTTGAAATATTAGAATGTGTCATAAGTCATAAGTCAGATTTATTAATAATCTCCAAATGTCTTCGAAGCTTAATTATACTCTCTTCTTTCAAAGGTTTAGTCAAAATATCAGCAGTTTGATGTTCAGTAAAGATAAAATTTAGAAAAATGTCTTGTTTCAGAACATGATCATCTAGAAAATGATGACGTACATCAATATGTTTTGTACGTGAATGATGCACAGGATTTTTAGAAAGATTAATAGCACTAGTATTATTACACATAATAGGGCATGTTGAGCAATCAATACCATAGTCTGAAATAGTTTGTTTCATCCATAAAATTTGAGCACATGCTAAACCGGCAGCAATATATTCTGCATCGGTTGTAGATAATGAAACAGAGTTTCGCTTTTTGCTAAACCAAGAAACTAAAGCATGTCCTAAAAAGTGACATGTACTACTGGTACTTTTACGGTCTGATTTGCAACCAGTAAAGTCTGCATTACTATATGATAATAAATCAAATGTGCTTGACTTAGGATAAAATAAACCAAAATCAGAAGTATGCTTAACATATGTAATAATCCTTTTTACGGCAGTTAAATGTGAAACCTTAGGATCTGCCTGAAAACGTGCACATAAACATACTGAAAACATAATGTCTGGTCTACTAGCAGTTAGATAAAGTAAAGAGACAATCATATCTCTGTAAAGACGTTGATCAACACTCTTAGCATTTAAATCTTTGTCGAGAGAAGTAGATGTACTCATTGGAGTACGTTTTTCTGCAGAACTTTCTAAACCAAAACGCTTGATGAGTTCTTTAGAATATTTTCTTTGGTGAATGAAGATTTCTTCCTTCATTTGTTTGATTTGAAGACCAAGGAAGTAGTTGAGTTCACCCATGTGACTCATCTCAAACTCTTTCTGCATAATCTTAGAAAAATCTTGACAAAGAGATTCCTTAGTAGAACCAAAAATAATATCATCAACGTATATTTGAATAATGATTATGTCAGATTTTATGTTTTTAATAAACAAAGTTGAATCAATTTTACCAATTTTATAACCAGAATTGAAAAGATAGCTTTTAAGTCTTTCATACCAAGCACGCGGTGTTTGTTTAAGATCATATAAAGCTTTCTTTAATTTAAAAACCTGATTGTTAATAGTTTCATGAAAAAAACCTGGTGGTTGTTCAACATAAACTTCTTCTTTAAGAAAACCATTTAGAAAAACACTTTTGACATCCATTTGAAATAACTTAAAATCTTTAAAACATGCAAATGATAATACCATTCTACTGGATTCAAGACGTGCAACTGGTGCATATGTTTCCTCATAATCAATACCTTCTTCTTGATTATAACCTTATGCAACAAATCGTGCCTTGTTTCTAATTACCTGACCAGATTCATCCAATTTATTTTTGAATATCCACTTGGTACCAATAATTGAATGATCTGATGGTTTGTGAACTAATTCCCAAACATCATTCCGTTGAAATTGATTGAGTTCTTCCTGCATAATCTGATGGTCTGTGAACTAATTCCCAAACATCATTCCGTTGAAATTGATTGAGTTCTTCCTGCATAGCAATAATCCATGAACTGTCTTCACATGCATCTTTGATGTTCTTTGATTCAATGGTTGAAAGTAAAGCACAATGTGCCATTTATTCTATTTGATGACGAGTTCTCAATCCATCTGTAATATCTCCAATGATTAACTCTGATGGATGATTTGGAACTTGTGTAAATGCCTTAGGAAGATCTGCATTATCTGAAATTGACTCAATAGAGGGTTTAGTAGCATCAATTTCATCAAGTTTAATATTATCTAAAGAATTAGATAAAGGTAATTTATTCTCTTCATCATCAATGATGGGATAATTAGATGAGGGGTTCTCATCAAAGGTGACATGTAGTGATTCTTCAATTGTTGAAGTTTTTTTGTTATATACTCTGTAGGCTTTGCTACGTATTGAGTATCCAACAAAAATACCTTCATCAAATTTTGAATAAAATTTGTCAAGTGCATCTTTAGTATTAAGAATGAAACATTTACATCTAAACACTTTAAAATATGATACACAAGAAATGCGATTAAAGAATAATTCAAAACAAGTTTTATTATACAATGGCCTTATAAGAACTTTATTTATAATGTAGCAAGCAGTTGTGACAGCTTCTGCCCAAAAATATTTTGTTAATTTACTATCACAAAGCATTGTTCTCGCACATTCTTGTAAAGTTCTATTTTTCCTTTCAACTACTCCATTCTGAGGATGAGCACGAGGAAAAGAAAAATTGTGAGTAATGCCATTTTCGTTACAAAACTTGGTAAAAGATTCATTTTCAAATTCTCCCCCATGATCACTACGAATAGTGACGATGTTAGAGGATTTGGTTTTTTGTATCTTTTTACAAAATATTGCAAATTCTTCAAAAGCATCATTCTTATTTTGTCAGAATATCACCCAAGTGTATCTTGAATAATCATCAACAATGACAAATGTACATCTACTTCTATTCAAGAGGCTACTCTTGAATGACCAAAAAAATCCAAGTGTAGGAGTTCTAACAGTCTCTTTGTTGAGATAATTTCCTTTGATTTAAAAGATGATGTGTGCATTTTTTTCTTATAGACATGCATCACAAAAATGTTTGTGTTTGAAAGAAATATTTGGCATTGCATTTACTAACTTGTGTTTAGAAATATGTGCTAGATTTTGAAGTTAGTGTGTTCAAAACGTTTATGCCATAAAAGTATATCATCTGATGTAATCATTAAATAATGATTGTGAGTGGTAACAGACATGCATAAGATATACATGTTATTTTTACTCTTATCACGAAATAAAATAGAAGACAAATCAGAATCATAAATGATGCAATCATTTTGTTCAAATACTATTTTGTAATTTTTATCACATAATTAACTAATGGAAAGCAAATTGTGTTTCAAACCGTTAACCAAGAGAACATTCTCAATGATAGGCTGATTTATATTTCCAACTATTCCAGTGCATATGATTTTGCCTTTGTCGTTGTCACCAAAGGTAACTGTGCCTCCATCTTTATATTTAACGGTTGAAAGAAAGTTCACATTTCCCGTCATATGTTTTGAACATTCACTATCCAAAATCCATCTTTCTTTCCTAGGTACCTGAAAGATAAAACATTAAGCAATGGTACCCTTTGTATGATGGTCCTTGGGATTAGATTTTGGGAAGCCAAACTTAGTGGAATTTGGCTTTCTAATATAATCACTAGAATAAACAATAGAATGTATATAATGAGAAATATAACTATTTCTATATTTTAAGCATGAATCCTTATGAACCCATATACTAATCGTAGTAGGTTTACTAGGAGATGGATTTGAAATGTTAATAATATTTCTTTGTGAAGAAGTAGTAGGAATATTTACTTTTTTCGTGTAAATGAATGCGTGATTCTTCTTTTGTGGTTTAACAAAAAAATTTTTTCCACTAGATGAAGATGTATTATAAGACTTGGGTGCATTCTTATGAGAATATCCCAGTCCTTGTCTATGCTTTGCTGGATATTGAATTTTTAGCAATTCATCGAGATTTGTCTTTCCTTTGTTAAATTTATTAACATTGAATGACATCTCATCATATTTCATCTTTATTGATGCGATAGTTTTATCCATTTCGGGTATTTGTGTATGTAATTCTAGATTCTTAGTTTTGAGAAGTCATTCTCTTTACTAAGTTCCAAATCTTGAGAAAATGTATTCTCAATATGTATAGAATTTGGTGTAGTGCTTTTAGAAGATAATTCTTGATATTTAAGAAGAAGATTATCATTATTCTGTTTCAAAGATTTATGTTGTCCATTTAATTTTTTGAAACGAGAATAGAGATCTTTTAATGCATCTAGTAATTCTTCGTTATTAAAAGAACTTACATCATCTTCATCATCTTGTGCCATAAAGCACATGTTACCACTTTCATTATTATCATCATCTTCATCATCTGAAGAATCATCCAATGTTGCGGCAAATGCTTTCTTCATTTTGTCAAACTTTCTTTCTCTTCTAGATTGATCATTATTGTTGGAAGTTTTGAACTTAGCCTTGAGAAGCGGACAATCTTTCTTCATATGTTCAGGCCTATTACAATTAAAGCAGAAAGAAGAATCAGTATTCTTAGATTTGAAATTATTATTATACTTACCTTTTTGAAAGAATTTTCTGAAGTTCTTGGCAAAGAATGACATATCATCATCTGAGTCTTCATTTTCTAATGTAGTGTTGAAGGCGAGTACTTTCTTCTTTTGATCTCATTCTTCTTTTTCATCTTGTAATGTAACTTCATGGGCCAGGTTACCAATAAGATCTTCCATGGTTAACGTGGAAAGATCATTGGCTTCCTCAATAGCAGTAATCTTTGGACGCCATTCTGGAGAGAGTACTTTAAGAATCTTCCGTACCTGATCATGATTAGTGTAAATTTTTCCAAGAGCATTAAGAGAATTAATAATATTAGTGAGCCTGGTGTTCATTTCTCTAATTGTCTCTTTGTCTTGCATCTTGAACAACTCATATTTATGAACTGAAGAGGAAATCTTAGTTTCCTTTACTTTATTGGTTCCTTCATGAGTTACCTCGAGTATGTGCCAAATATCCTTTGCACTTTTGGCCTGAGATACCAGATTAAACTCATGTTTATCCATGACACAGAATAAAGCATTCATGGCCTTTGAGTTGTTGGTCTTTGCAGATTTGTCGTTAGCGGTCCATTCAGCAACATGAGTTGTTGGCTTAGTGTATCTTGTCTCTACGATGTCCCATATCTCATAATGCATACTTTGGAGATGAATCTCCATTCGTATTTTTCAATATGAGTAGTTAGAACAATCAAATAGAGGAGGACAAACTTGAGAGTGCCCTTCAGGATGTTGATTTGTGTTGTAATTGTGTGGAACAGCATTCATGTTTGATGCTGCGAAACTTTCTGCCATCTAAGCCTTGCTCTGATACCAAATGTAATTTTAACCTGTATGGATCAATACACTAGAGGGGGGGTGAATAATGTATATAATAAAAAACTGTTGCAAATAAAACGTTACTGATATTTGCAAAGATGGAACAAAAATTAAATGACAAGTATTGAAAATAAATCAATCGCAAACACAGATATATATCCTGGTTCGGATCCTCTTGATCCTAGTCCAGTCCTCTACTCCCAGTAGAGATTTTCAATCCACTATAATCACTTACCCCGCACACACCAACTTTACAAAAATGGCAATACCTCAAGTGTTCCAAACTTTGTACAATCTCTCTTCAAGAGATCCAAATAACTTTGTAATGAAACAAAAGAAAATAAATACCTTATAGCCTTGTAATGAATATGCAATATGAATTAAATGGATTGGTGTTTTAAATGAGAAACTTCAATGTTTCAAGATATATAATGGTGAAACACAATTGAAGTTCTTCCGTTCTTAAACGAAGAGAGAAATCTAATGATTTCTTCTTACAAATAAGAAAAGAACAACTTTCCCAAAAAGTGTTGAAATCCAAGTTCTTCCATTCTTAAACGAAGAGAGAAATCTAATGATTTTTTCTTACAAATAAGAAAAGAACAACTAATGGCCAAATGCTTAAGAAAATCAGAGGCTTGATTTCAACAAAATGAAAGTAAAGAAGAGGAAAGTGTGTGAATTAAAAGAGCGGGTCTACCCCTCTATATATAGTGTTTTGGAACGGTTGAGAAGTTCCAATCACGTTGGAAAACGATCATAAACGGATTTGGGAAGTTTGGGCATCAAATGGCTAGATTTGTGATTGGTCGACCAAATTCCAAAATTGGTCGACCAAAATTGAGAGAAGGAATTTTGACCGTTGTAGAGTAGATCCAGAATCTACATGGTTAAGAGAGTTCGTTTAAGAAATCACATAGTCAAATTCGAAGATTAAAAATTGGTCGACCAATTTGGGAATTGGTCTGACAATTTTATGGGTACGAATTTTCGAAATTGGGAAGTGTAGAACTCTAAGTATTGGAACCTAGGAGACTAAGATATAGTATCACAAGGCTTTGTAAAAAAGGTAAATTTTATTTTGATTACATAAAAGCCGTAGATAAGACTGGTCTGCATCGGAAGCTGAGAAGCTTCTTTGCAGGGGATCCTTATCAAGTGATTATATATCTAAGTCGTGGATGTAAGGTGCATTTGCCTTTCCAACTTCATGAACTGATATATCTGTTTGAATATGCATGAAGATATTTGAATGTGTGGAACTCAGCATGTATTTGTATCTACATAGATAGAGTTAGTATCACTGAATTTGTTTGTCATATCAAAACCATATGGGAATAGAAATATGGAATTATGAAATTCCAACAATTACGCGAGAATGTTACTACTCTACTCCCAACACTATTCAATCCCCCTTCTAGTGTTGTCTGCCTTCCACAGGACCCTACACGATGAAGCATCAAAGTCAGTAGATGGACCGCTGATCGATGGCCAGTGGCTGTCTAACCATGGCCAGCAATTGCTGGTTGCAAGCCACGACCATCGTCCAGTGGCACACGACAGAAAACTTCAGGTCTAGGTTTTGGTTTGGGGGTAAGTGTTTAATCCAATGGTTTAATCAATAACAAACCCAGAGAGAAAGAGTTTGACTAGAAACCACAACAGGTGTAGGATTTCAAGGATTTTGTTTTTTAATCCTCAAGAGTTGTAGGATTTGAAGGAGTTTGTTCTTTTAATCCTACATTATTTTTGGATAAGGGTTTGACTCAAAACTAGAACCCAAAAGGGATTAAAAGAGTTCATAAAAATCTTTCTTTTATCCTGCGCATTTAGGAATCAGGTTGAACTCCAATTCAAATTCCTAATCAAATTTGGATTTCAATGATCCTAAGCACTATATAAAGGGATCAACTCCTCCTCTCCAAAGTTCCACAATGCACTAATCCAATCAATCTTACAACAAGAGATATACGATTAGAGCATCTAAGATCTCTAGGAGGAAAAGGTCAAGCCTTTCTAAAGGTAGACGTTTTCTCTATCAAATTAAAAGTTTTTCTTCTCTTCCTATCAAGTACTAGCAACATTTGGGGGCCATGTTTTAGTTCTTAGAGGGTTCGAGGATCATGAAAGGCTACATCAACGGGATGAATCTTCTATCATGCATGGTTAGTGAATGGGATCAGATGTCTTCATTATAAGAGATTTGGAGCCATGTATATCATGAAAGAATATACGTGCAAATGTATATTATTATTTACATAATGGATTATAGGGCATATTATGAAAGAATATTCATGTTGTCTGATTAGATGCAACATGTCATATGTAACTAATTGCATCTTCTTTTTTATGCCCAAAATTATATGCCCAAAATTCAAGGGAGGATGCATGGACCTAAACTTATTTGTGATGTATGAACGTGAACAATTTAAATATTTGCTATGAGTTGGTGTATTTGATGTATTAAAGTGGTGAAATGTACCTACTGCATGTAAGGGTCTAGCATTGTGACTTGCAAACCCCACAGAAAGAGAAAGAAAAGGGGAGGTCCCTTAGTAGCCCAAGTTTAGGTGTATGGTGCTCTCTTTCTTTTTTATGTTCATTGGATTTGGAAAGCACCACCTAATGCTTTGTATGAACTAGATCTAAAAAATGAAAGAATTGAATTAATTATTACAATGGTTGGAATTTTTTGCAAATTCTCTTCCGTCTATAAAACCAGGGCACAAAGAGCTTGAAATTCTAGCATCCTCATAGTTATCCTCACAGTTATCCTCACCAAACAAACAAAAAAGAAAATGGAATTAGGTACATATGACATATAGCCTCTAATCCAACAACATGAACATTCTTTCATGATACGCCCGATAATACATTGTGTAAATAAAAATATATTAACAAAGAAAATTTATTCATAAATAGATAAACACATTTAAGAACTTATTAATCAAATGATAAAGAACTACATGTTCTTTTCTTGCGTATTCTCTCACATTTATTCTTTTAGTCCATTAGGACAGACAAAATCCTAAAGGTCCCCAGGGGTATGACAACAGCATATTGTATTAAATTTGCTATAAGAGCAAAAGCCACCTTGTCTAAATCCCAAATTGAGGCAATCCTAGTTACAAGTCGGAGAGCATGGCACAGAACAATGCATTAGCTTATTGCCACTAAAATCTCTCACTGTAAAAAACAATCCATACAATTAATTAATTAATTTTGTTCAACGTAAATTGGTATTAAAACATTTACATTGCAAAAGAGATAAAGATAAAAACATGCATATGTGGTTGAAACCACAAGTGTGATGAAGATGGAAGCTACAAATAGAGCTCTCAGAATGATGTTAGAAGCCATGTTTGATTTTTAAAAGTTTTGTTACTAGTGTGTTTATAGCCTTAAGAGTATTTGCACAAAATTTGCAATCAATGTAATAATTCATTCAATAATTTCATTTCTTAGATCTAGTGTCTACAAGGCATTAGATCTAGTGTCTACAAGGTATTAGGTGGTGCATTCCAAATCCAATGAACATAAAAAATAAAGGGAGCACCCTACACCCAAACATGAGCTAGTAAGGGGTCTCCCCTTGTCTTTCTCTTTTGGTGGGGTTTGCAAGTCACAACTTTAATATATCAAATACACCGACTCATATCAAATAGTTAAATTGTTCAGGTTCATACATCTCAAATAAGGTTGGGTCCATACATACTCCTTGAATTTTGGGAATATAATTTGGCAATTTATCCATGGTTGCATTTTGTTTCATTATTCTCCAATTTTCAATGCATGCGACCATAGTCCACATTTTTTAAATTGGAATAACATCTCAATAATGATAGTATGTTCCACTTAGTTATATGTTTAACCAAAATGTATATGCCAATAATTTCACTAAATATATACTCGATTTTCTTGATTTACCTAAAATGATGGATCTTCTCACTTAAAATTAATAAACAACATGTATATTTTTGTATCCTTTTCATATTGTACCTCATAAAAATTCAATACTACTCTAATAATCACATGTTTTGTATATGATTTCTTAGCCAAGATGTATGTTCCAATTGTTTGTAGGATTGCTGAACACTATGCAACACATAGTGTAATGACAATTAAAAATACTAATTAAAATTAATTATAAAAATACAGAATAATAATTGCAACACACAACATCAAAGAGAGAATGCGTTCACTAACACAATATGTATCCTGGTTCTTATCCCTACACTGGTGATCCTACTCCAGTCCCACCCTCTTAAACCTGAGATGTGGATTTCCACTAATGCTCCCTAAACCAGGGCACCAAACTCAATCATAGTACAATCCCTAAACCGGGATACTACGGAGTAAACCCCCCAAGGTTACAAAGGAGTAAACCATCCTAAGTGTTGAGTAAACCATCCAAGTGGATTAAACCCTCCACAATGTTCTCTCAACCTGAGAGCTAGGATAAAACGGAATTGTAAATACAATAACACATTTACATATGCCTCGAATAGATTTACATATGTGACGATTGAAGGCATGAAGTGTGAAGACCACAGAGCTGATGTAGAGCTTGAATGCATTTGGAAGGTTTCAACTTGAGCTAGAGTTTCACTACATGAATGGAAGCTCAAAGATGGAGAAAAGAAAGAGATATAAAGATGAGATTCACTCTTGGACTTGGCTTACAAAATAGCTTTCTTTTTGTGTGTAATGGTACCAAAATTTCCCGTACAACCGAGCTTAAATACCCTCTCAAATCCACAAAAAACCCCAATAAAACAACCCTAAAAATCACAGCCCAATTGTCACGGTCTGTTTTCGATCGCACGCTTTTCGTGCACGTACTCTTGGTCGTACACGTATTTATTTTGGACTTTTCTTATATCCGAACCCTATGATGTGATATGTCGTTGTGACTCTCTCAAAGAGTATTTATTTGTGGAAATATTTTTGAACGACATTTCACGGGTCGTTCTCCCATAATTTGACTTTGTTTGTAGAGGCGTCGTGATTTTCACTTTGGTCGTTGGACCTTTTCATTTTTAGTTTCGTTTCTCGTCGCCAAACTCGTGACCAACCTTCTTAGTTTCATTTCTCTCGTTGACACGGTTGCTCCAGTATTTATCTCATAATTTTAGGGCTCCGTTTGACCCACTTTCACTTTTCTTCCCAATCTATTATTTTTTTAACCCAAAGTTTTATATGAGTTTAACCCTCTAATTATTATTTATTATGGTGCTAATCACTTTCTAATTTTGAACCTAGCCTCATGTTTTTCCACTTGGCCGCACACACACCGGGAGGGAGATTTTGGAATTGTTTTTTCTAATAATTACAATATAACCAACTCAATCCCAAACACCTAAGCCTAGCCCTCATGCTCACGTGCTGGCAACACCCTCACCCATTTCTAAATAATTTTAACCCTAGTCTCCCTCTCACATGATCCTTAGGCCTTATTTCTCTAGTTACTATTAACCTTCGGGCTGTTTTCATCCGTGCACTTCTATTTTGCCCCACCACACTTCTCTTCGACCTAACACCCCTCTCTCTGACCTTTGCTCTTCCCTCCGGCGGCCTTAACCCCATCATCGGACCCTTCCTCTGGCCAGCCGTCACACTGTGCTTCGCCAGGCGAAGAGCAGCAGCGCCTGTGCTGCTGCAGGCCGCGCGCATCGGCACCCCGCCCATCACCGCCGCCAGGCCGCGGCAGCAGTCACCCCGCAACCTCCCCATCGACCTGACGCCTTGCCGGACCCCCATCGACCTTCATCCCACCGAGGATTGCAGTGACAGCATCTGCAGACCACTGCTTTTGCACGTAGTGGCAGCGGCAGCGCTGTCCTTGCACCGACTGCGTCAACCAAAGCGCTGACAGCGACAGCATCCTCCCTGACATGGCTGGGACGTTCTCTTCGCGTTTCAGTGATGCACGGCCTTCCCTATAGCCGTTGACGACTCACGACGAACTCCCGGAGCTTCGTGGGATCATCTCCTTGTTACGGTTAGTAACGTTCACTGGATACCCTAAGGTTAGTTGCCAATAATTTTGTGAACTGTTAAATGATCATGATCAGTTAGTAACTTTAATAAATTGGTGTTAACGTGATGATCTATCGGATATTTATATATTTTTTACAACCATTAGCAAATATTAGCCAAGGTTGCTTTGATATTATTGTATACTTTTCATACTAGGAACATTAACGTAATTAACATATTAGTAAATTAATGTATGTTGTTATTATGTGTCACCCATCTTAGGATAGAAAACTTAATTAAACTGAATCACTAGACGTTAATAGGTTGTTAAAAGAGGCTATTTCTATCTTCACGAACTTAATTGAACACGTGATTTTATCATCAGAGTATCGATCGTTCTGTACCGTACGCGCTACCGTAATCCAACCCCTGACGTTGCTACCCGACATCAGAGTAGCTCTCATGTCGTGTTGAGGTAAGATCTGCCCCGTAGGAATCACCAATTGCCCGTTAATCAACTAAAATTGGTAATTTCTGATGGTTGTGATTCCCTAATCAAGATTAATAAATTGGAATGTAGGCTGGACTGCGATCTGAACACATAAGTAGTTTGAACTCTGATTGATCGTGACTTCAGCTTGGTCGTTTAGGCAAGTGATACTTGCCAGTTTTCATTTTATGCCACGTCTTAGGCCATTTTGTTCAGTAGCGTAAAAGAGACTAGGCGGTGAAATGATAGTCGCCTAGCCGCCCCTATTTGATCTAGTTTGGCAACGAAACTAGATCCGTTGATCTAGCTTGACAACGAAGCTAGATTCGACACCTTTATCATGCTTGCATTCATGCTGCTATGCCATGTTTAATTTCAATTAATGGTACGCAATTTAACTGCTCATTGCCATGTCATTTCATGCATTCAATGTTTCATCGTGATTGCGTAGCACATGCTACACTTATTGTAATGATTGAGGCTAGGCACCTGCTTTGCGGGCATAACCCTATGCTAAAAACACTTCCTGGCTCGTGATCGAGGAGATGGGCGCCAGTCCATATTGAAAAACACTTCCTGGACTCGTGATCCAAAACCGAGCTCATGTACTTGGGAAACCAAGGCTCGATACACATGGGAGGGGTAGGGTTAAGCGATCACTTGAGCGTAGAAGTGTGTCCGTACAGCCACTTCAGCCAAAAGGCGTAAACCCTGTGCACATCTTGAAATGATAATGTTCGTGAAATGATAATGTTCGTGTCTCGTGAAATAATGTCTTTTATAGTTTCTGCTACGACGTGCATGCTTGTCATCATGTCATCTTAAATTCTTGCATTCTTTAAATGTCATGTCAATTAATTATTTAGATTTTCTAGTCGCTCTTTTATTATTTGTATTATTGCACAAAAGTCCTCCGCTTTCTTTGGAAGACTTTTGCTGACATGTGCCCTTTCTCTTTGGGTGTCACATGTCAGGTTTTGAGCCTGACTTAGTTGTAGAGGACGACAGGTTGCTGACATTCAGTTCGAGGATTCCGGTCCTACCCTTAGTCTCAGTCGGTGACTCTCTTTACTTTTGTTTCAGCCATGCTTTAGGCCTATTGTTCAGACTTGTACTTTTGTGACTATTCTGTGATGTTGGAATAATTGTTGGATGTTTTGTTGGTGGATGTTCTTTTATCTGCTTCATTATTATTATTGTTGTTTCATCGTAATGCAAGGACCTGCTATTATTTGTAATTTTTACAGACGCTTATCAGACTGTATCTTCACAGCTCCACGTCTGAGCGAACCTCCTCACGTCTTACCTTCTGTACTTGGGAAGCGGGGCGTGACAGGTTTTGTTTGTGGCCCATACAGGTCCTTTTTGCATCCACAAAATATCGGAACAACAATAATGATAAACAACATCCAATTAAATATTCGGAACATCCTAGTCATGATTAAGTCTAATCTAAACGTTTTCCTATCGTAGATGGTAGAAAAACTTAAGTAGATGTCCAGGTTTGATAGTTAGGAGCCTTTGTTAAGATCTAGTTGTACTCGTCATAGGTTGCCTTATTAATCTCTCACCCAGCCCTGACCATGTTAGACTTCTAGGGCTTTTCTTTTAGCCGTTCGTTGAGTCCACCGATTTCGGGCCCAACAGAACGTAATCTTGTTACTCTTAGGACCCCACCCCGAGACCTCTATTACAGTCTAGTCTATTAGAGAGTCTTAGTGTTAAGTTTCTCTTGACCTTTAGTCAACCCGATAATTAAAAACCCTGGTTCTGTCATTTTCCGGATCATTACACTTCTTTATTATCGACCGTAGAATCCCATCGTAGCTTTTCATGAATCGTATCCTAGGCGTATTCATCACGCGATCATATTCTTTGCCCTCGATACACGTGATCTCTTCCCGACGATTATCATTAATCTTTCGAATCTTCTCCGTTGCAAATCTTGATTCGTTCAAAGTTATTTTCGATTTTCCTTATTAAAAGTTTCCGCTCAGTTTAATTTTGTTTTTAAAACCCCCTTCTTATTCCATACTTTTCAATTGAGTTAAAATTCTTTCATAGATTTTGAAGTCTATTAGTTGTAAATTTTAATTACTATCTCGTAATCATTACCTGACCTAGATCTTTCGTATTTCGGTTTTAAAACTTAATTACCCTTTTGAAAATTCAATATATCATTCCTTCCATGTTTACACTACTAAGTTTATTATTATTAATTTTTTTTTCACTTACCGAACATACTTTGGAGTATTTTCCTAAACTAAATAGAACTTCAATATTTTTTATATATATCAGTTCTATGTTCATTGTACTTAACTTCAAAAATCTTTGTACAAATCCGTTCTTTTGGCAAATCCTGGTTTCTCTAAAAGTATTTTTCAATATTATTTGTTTTAAATTTCTCCCCAGTTTAAAGACTTTGAAAATATTTACCATGAGCTTAAATTTCCTACACTTCAGTCGATCTAAATTCATTCTTGGAATTTCGAAACTTTTGCCGAAATTATTAAATTACTGCCGTATAATATTTTCTAATCTATATCTTAATGTTCGTGTGAATGTTTTACTTCTTTCTTATAATGATTTCTCAATAAGCGAGTAAACCATTTTTCTCTTATTATGAATATATGACTCAAACTTGTTTCGAACAAACTCATTTTATCGACCTCCAAATATTTTTTTCTATGCCTAAGAGAACTCAAACTTTTGAAGTACGACAGTTTTATACTTTTCGTATTTTAACTTATGTCATTTACACTATTTTTCTGTATCCTATAAGGGTATTATTACATCTTCTTTTCCTCTACCTAAACATTCACAATTATATCCACCTAACCAAGCTGTCTCCTTATCCTCGCCCTATCCGAAATCGTACTTTCCGATCTTTTCCTTATTACCTTTCTGGTTCTGGTTTTCTTCTATTGTTTAGACATTAGTGCTTATAGTTGCCTGTGTCAACTCTAGCTTGGTAGGAGGCACCTTGTTTTTGTGATGTCGTCGTGGTGCATGTATATAAGTAGAGTGTGTGGACCTATATGAGTGCTACCCTTAGGATACTAATGATTGTCTCTTGTGTTATGTATGAGTACTTAGTGCTATTCATGATATATGTGTGAAGTTGTATGGATGATAATAGTTATATTTTGTAGATAGCTATACCACTTTAGGAATGTATGTATATACATTTGAAATTTTATTGGGGTATATACTAGTATTGTATGTAGTTTGAAGATACTTGTAGATGCTTGAAATAGTATACTAGTAAGTCATGTGCAGGTTAAGTGTAATGATAATAGGGTACTTATAGTTAAATGTGCATGCATATTATTTGATCTATATGTTAGTACGTGTTGACGTGTGCTCGCAACGTTGATATGTGCTTACTATATGAATACGTGTGATATACGTACGGTACTAGGGCTATAACTTTGTTTGGTATTGCTTGCCTTTACGAGACTTTGTGTGTGTGCGTGTGTACCATGAGGTATACATGCATATTGTATGTCGTGACTATGCATGGATAGGTATAGGTAGTAGTGTACTTGTCACGCCCTGCTTCCCAAAACGACGGAGGCGAAACGTGACTAAGGCCCGCTTAGGTCGGAGCTGAAGAGCTCGGACCTAATAAGCGTCTGTAGGGGTACCATTTTAAAAGAATTTCAGGTTCTTGCATTAATATAGTTCGTAACAACAGAAAGTACGGAAAGGAAGTTGCATTCATTAAATTAGAGATATAATATCCAACAAGTACAAAGTCTAAAAGAAGCCTAAGCGTGGCAACAAACTATCTACAAGCAAACTGAAAGTAGTAACCTCTGAAAGTGACGGCTAAAAGACCTCAAGGTCTGGTCCTTGTCAAACACGTACTCTGGGTCGACGTCCTCGGCTCCTCGTACTCCAGTGAGTCTGCCTCGTCCACGAACTCTGGCTGAACACCTGACGTACAGCACCCAAGAGAAAGGAACTGTACGTCAGGTAAAGTCTACAAGAAGGGTTAGACTTTACTGCAAGTGCACCGAACTTTAAACAACGATTTACTGGTTGATTAGCATGCTGAGGTTCTATTACACAACAGTTTACTGGTTGATTAGCATGCTGTGGTTATAACAGAGTAACACAACAGGAAGAAACACAGCAGGAAAGTAAAACGGGACAGGTAGTAGTCGTAGCGTGTGCTACCGACTACGGGACTAACCTAAAGGTGTCAGGACAAGACGAAGACAGACAAGACAAGTAGGACACGACACGTCACAACACGACACGAAGGGTTCACGCCTTACGGGTTGTGGGGGATCAGACCCTCTCCCCGTGCGCACGCTCAACCCTACCCAAAACCCCAGAACTCAGAACAAGAAGTACAGAGATCACTTCCGCTAGGGAAGCACCTGAAACGCCCGCAGGCTTTTTGTAACACGGAGATCACTCACGCAAGGAGAGCATCTGAAACGCCCGAAGGCTTTTTGTAACACGGAGATCACTCCCGCAAGGAGAGCACCTGAAACGCCCGAAGGCTTTTTGTAACACGGAGATCACTCCCGCAAGGAGAGCACCTGAAACGCCTGAAGGCTTTTTGTAACACGGAGATAACTTCCGCTCGGGAAGCATCTGAAATGCCCGAAGGCTTTTTGTAACACAGTGACAAGACACGACCAGTGTGTATAACGGTGACAAGACAAGACCAGTGTACGGGAGAGTTATTCTAGGGTATCCACACGCACGCACACACAAGATAATCCTAAAGTGTCACAAGATGTTGTTCGTCGGACTTAGACTTCGTCGTCAAGTCTAAGTCGTCAGGGTGACCCAGACGCTATCATTTCACGTCCGGAATCTAAACACTCAGTCTAACAGTTCTAACAATTTAAGACCAAGACGCGGTCAAAAACGCAAGTGGGTACACTTGCCTGCGGTGGCGAGGTTGTCGTCCGTCCGGGGCGTCTCGTCCAGTCGTCGCGTCCGCGGTAGTCCGTCTGAAACAGTCATGGCGACGGTGTCAGGTCGCGATTTTAGAAATTCCTATTTAAGTTCATTTCTAGGTTATCGGGACTATCCTATTCGTCAAAAGTCACAATTTGATGTTTTATCAACCTAAATCGACCACTATCCTATGTGCACAAAAAATTGTCCGATGGTCGATTTCTACAGTGAGCAGCGTTTTACTGATGCGAAAAAGTAAATTTAATTATTGTTGTCCAGTTTTAGTTAAGGTTCGGTTTGCTACAGTGTGGGTTTCGCTACGAGTTTGGGGTCACCAACCTGATCTGCCGGTCACGTGCAAGCTTTGACGTCGTATCTGAAACAACGGATCGCGTCGTCCTCACTCTGGTTTCTTGACTGTGGCAGCACGGATCTATCTGCGAAGTCGAGTATATATAAACCATAGGGTTAAAACTCATTAGCTCTAACTTATTACATACTCTATAATATATCATTGTTTGTAACTTAAATACTGTTGTAAGCTCATGATTTGTATAAAGCTGCAAGTGTTCATATATATAACCCACTACCAGGTAATATTAGTAAATCTAACTGTTCATTCATTAATACACATACAGAGCAACCAAAAATTTCAATCATCCCCTTAAACTGTTGTCACGACCCGCTTCCCTAAAATGGAGGCGAGACGTGAAAAGGTCCGCACGAGAGTGGAGCTCCGAAGCCCCAAACCCGATAAGCGTCCACAATACATAAACAGGTCCCTGTAACCACAACAGAATAACAATAATAATACAAGGAGAGACTGAAATAAAATTCCACATCTCGCAAGTTGTCCAACATCAAAAATAAGTTCAACATCCAGAAAATCCACCAGGCTAAAAGAAAAGAGTCTAAAGGCCCAGAACAAGGCCAACAAAAGCAACGCCATAACAAAGCAAAGTATAGGTGCCACGCACCGATAACAAAACAACTGTCTAACAAAAGTAAAACACAACGCAAACACTAGGACTGGTCCCCAGTGTCCACGTACTCCCCGTCAAACACAGGCTCGGGCTCGGCGTCAGCAAACACCTCGTCCTCAACGAGGTACTCGGGCTCGGGATCTAACATGTGTCACCCAAAAGAGTAAAGGGGCACATGTCAGCAAGTCTAAAAGACTTGGGCAAGGAAACTGAAAGTAAGGCAACTAACAACCTAGCAGTTTAGTATGCATGACATGGCAGTTATAACATGAGTGCACAATTTAAAACATGGCAAGACGATTGTACAAGAGAACAATCATCGGGACAAGACAAGACAAGACAAGAGTAGCCACGCTACTATCAATCTCAATCAATTCACATTGTTGTAGGTGTTTATGCCCTTCGCTGAATGGCTAGCATGTCAGACCGATCGGCACTAAACACATATCACGTTTCACGGTTGTTTTGTAGATGTTTGCGCCCTTCGCTGAATGGCTAGCATGTCAGTCCGATCGGCCCCAAACACTACCCCACCCCAAAGAGTTTACGCCTTACAACTGCAGTTGTTGATCAAACAGACTCCCAGTTGAATGGCCGCTTAACCCTCACCCCCTATACCCACACGTAATGGAGCCAGGGTCCCCGCACAATGAGCTCAGCTAGTGAGCCTGGGGTTGCCCCGCACATGAGGTCGCATTCTTAATTCACAATTCAATATATCGAGCGTTGGGGTTTCCAACTACAGGGCTCGCTTCTGGAACACGAGCCAGGAACACACAAGTAGTGTAGCAAAGCTACGCAATCACGGGATCACCAAAACAATGCAATGACATGACATTTAATTTGCGTACCGTTAATGGAAAGTAAACATGACATGGTAATTGTGCAACATGCTATATGTCGGAATTAGCTTCGTTGTCAAGCTAACTCCCCAATTTGCGCCTAGGCAAGTATCATTTCGTCGCCTAGTCTCTTTTACGCCTACAACAAGCAAATGGCCTAAAGCATGGCCTAAACCCTAAGTGGCAAGTTTCACTTGTCTAGCACCGGGGATGACGATCAACCTCGTCTCACGGATGCTACCTACGGGGAAATCGCTGTTATGGGGGGAAACAAACACCAAACACATGAAATTAATTAGGGTTTCACCAAAATTATAAATAAGTTATAAAAACAACGGTAGATCGATTTCTTACCGAGAGGAGGCAGAAGAAACACTCCGGGGAACCCTAGGATCAGATCTGGAAGCAAATGGAGAACTTTGGGGAAACTAGGGTTTTGGGGGATTTTGGGGATTTGATGGATTTGGTGAGATTTTGGGGAAGATGAGAGGTAGATGGAGTGAATGAATGGTTTGGATGATGATTCTAGGGCTTGGAATGGAGAAATGAAGCTTGGAGGAAGATGGGGGCTCAAGGGGGAAGATTTTAGGGTTTTGGGTCGTGTTGGAGAAGATGAAATCGTTTGGGTTGGGTATAAATAGGTTGGGCTGGCGGCTGCCCAGAAATTAGGGTTTTAACACTGGTTAGTCGGTCAAAGAACAACCACTGACCGACTAGTTTGGCAACTAGTCGGTCGGTCGACCAACGCAGACCGACTAAGTGTAAACAGTAACTCCTGAACGAAAATAGGATTTAGAGTTAGTCGGTCCATGAACAAGTACTGACCTACTAGTTTAGCATCTAGTCGGTCGATGAACGTTCTTAGACCGACTAAGAGTGAACAGTAGCTGATACAAAAATAAGATGATGAGTTAGTCGGTTCAAGAAGCATTGCTGACCGACTAGTTTGCAACCTAGTCGGTCAACCAACGTTCTTAGACCGACTAACGATAAACAGTAACTCCTGAATAATTTAGAAAGCTAACTAGTCGGTCCAAGAAGGATTGCCGACCGACTGGATCGTCATCTAGTCGGTCGGTGGCCCTTCTTACACCGGCTAATGAGCACCAAAAGTTCCGATACGGAGCGCGGGGCCCCGGGATCGATTCCTAAGACTTCTAGGCTTGATCTAATAGTTAGATACGACCGTTATGAAGTCCGTCACGAATGACATACTTCGAAATCGACGATCCTAAGGAAGAAACAAGAAATCACGACGAAACGATCGAAAATGAAAACTACGAAGACGAAAACCACTCAAGAGGAGAAAATCCACCAAAACATATATTATATTATATTAAATCCAGATACATGAAAAGCAGTCGTTACATCCTCCCCAACTTAAGAAAAATTCCGTCCTCGGAATTTCCGAAAACTCACGAATCCGGAAACAAAAGTGGGAAACGCTCTCGCATCTCATCCTCATTCTCCCAAGTAGACTCTCCAGGTGAACCGTGTCGCCACATCACCCTCACAAGATTGACAATCTTGTTCCGAAGCGATTTCTGACGACTGTCCAGAATCTGCACTGGATGCTGGTCATACGTCATATCGGGGCGAACGGTAATCTCCGAAAAATCCACCGCATGAGACGGATCGCTAATGTATCGACGAAGCTGCGACACATGGAAAACATTGTGAACTCCTTCCAAAGATGGCGGCAAGGCCAAGCGGTAAGCTACCTCGCCAACCCTCTCCAAAACATCAAACGGTCCAATGTATCGCGGTCTCAACTTCCCACGCTTCCCGAAACGAATCACACCACGATTCGGGGAAATCTTCAAGAACACATGGTCGCCCGGCTGAAACTCCAAAGGACGACGTTTAGCATCCGCCCAATGCTTAAAACGGTCCTGAGCAATCCTCAACCTCTCCCGAATATTCCTGACGATATCCACGGCCTCCACGATCATCTCAGGCCCCAACAACTCCCGATCACCAACGTCATCCCAACTCAATGGCGATCGACATTTCCTCCCATAAAGAGCGGCGAAAGGCGCCATGCCAATACTCGCCTGGAAGCTGTTGTTGTAAGAGAACTCTACCAGATGTAGATGGTCCTCACACGAACCCTTGAAATCCAACATGCACGCCCTCAGCATGTCTTCCAAAATCTGAATCGTCCTCTCGGACTGGCCATCCGTCTGCGGGTGGTACGCCGTGCTGAAACTCAGACGCGTACCCAAACTCTTCTGCAAACTCTGCCAGAACTGAGATGTGAACCTCGTGTCTCTGTCGGACACGATACTCACGGGGACTCCGTGAAGTCGCACAACCTCCTGCACGATTCACGTTACATCACTATCCAAACTAGGAAAAGGGAATAAAACGGAGAGTAAAAGAATTTTACCTCCATATATCTCCTCGCTAGCGCCTCAGTGGACTGTCCTACTCGGAACGGAATAAAGTGCGCAGATTTGGTCAATCGATCTACGATCACCCAAATCGCGTCATTCTGCTTCGGACTCCAAGGTAGTCCAGTCACGAAATCCATAGTGATGTGTTGCCACTTCCACTCCGGAATCGGAAGCGGTTGTAGCAACCCGGCCGAACGCTGATGCTCCGCCTTCACTTGCTGGCAAACCAAGCACTTGGCTACACTCCGAGCCACGCTTCTCTTCATACCATGCCACCAATAATTCAGACGAAGATCCTGGTACATCTTGGTGCCACCAGGATGCACAGAATACGGTGAACTGTGTGCCTCCACCATCAGCTCCTCCCTGATATCCCCAGCTGGCACACACAACCTGGTTCCGAACCTCAGCGAGCCATCCTCATGAATCAAAAAGTCAGTCCGCAGACCGGCTTCCACCTGCTCCCGAATCCTCACCAGCTTCGGATCCTCAGCCTGGCCAGCCTTAATCCGATCCACGATCGTTGACTGTACCTGCATGTACATCAATGACGAAGCCTCTCCAGGAAGAACAATCTCCACGCCAGACTCACAGAAATTCTGCTGCAATCTCCACTGCGAGGTCAAAATCATAAGCGCTGGAAGCCTAGTCAAAGCATCAGGAACCACATTCATTGCCAGGGTGAAACTGCAAATCAATCTCATAATCTGCCATAAGCTCCAACCATCGACGCTGTCGCATGTTGAGCTCCTTCTGAGTGAAAATATACTTCAAGCTTTTGTGATCGGTGAAAATCTTCACTTTCTCACTAAGCAGGAAGTGCCTCCAAATCTTAAGAGCAAACACGACGGCAGCTAACTCCAAATCATGCGTCGGATAATTCTTCTCATGAACCTTAAGCTGACGAGACGCATACGCCACAACATGCCCGTGCTGATGCAACACACAACCAAGACCCTTGCCCGAAGCATCGCAAAAGATCTCAAATCCACCGCTGCGATCAGGCACGACAAGAATAGGGGCACTCGTCAATCTCTCCTTCAGAATACCAAAAGCACTCTCACAATCACCCGACCAAACATAAGCAATATCCTTCCGCGTCAACCTGGTCATCGGCTCAGCAATACGGGAAAAGTCCTTAATGAATCGCCGATAGTAACCAGCAAGTCCAAGGAAACTCCGAATCTCAGACGCTGACGACGGAACAGGCCACTCCCTGATGGCCCTAATCTTCTCGGGATCCACAGAAATACCATCTCCAGTCACCACATGCCCAAGAAAAGCAACTCGATCCAGCCAAAACTCGCACTTCGAAAACTTAGCATACAAACGATGCTTCCTCAAGATTTCCAATACCGTCCTCAAGTGCGATGCATGCTCTTCCTCCGACTTCGAATAGATCAGAATGTCGTCAATAAAGATAACGACAAACTTATCCAAAAAGTCGTAGAAAATCAGGTTCATCAGATTCATGAAAACTGCGGGCGCGTTAGTTACACCGAAAGGCATAACCACAAACTCATAGTGTCCATACTTCGTCCTGAACGCTGTCTTCGGAACATCATCCTTCTTCACCTTCAACTGATGGTAACCACTCCTCAAATCCAATTTAGAAAACACCCTCGAACCTCCAAGCTGATCAAAAATATCATCGATGCGAGGCAACGTGTATTTATTCTTAATGGTCACCGCATTCAACTCCCGATAGTCCACGCACATGCGACGCGAACCATCCTTCTTCTTCACCAACAACACCGGTGCTCCCCACGGAGACACACTAGGATTAATATAACCCTTCAGCAACAGCTCATCCAACTGCTTCCGCAACTCTTCCAATTCTGCAGGTGCCATACGATACGGCGCCTTCGAAATCGGCTGCGCACCTGGAACAAGATCGATAGAGAATTCCAAAGCTCGATCAGGCGGCAAACCGGACATCTCCTCGGGGAAGACGTCGCCAAAATCACGCACCACAGCTGGCCACTCCAGCTCCATCTGCATAGCCACAGCCTCCACTGGCCTGGCCCGAAATCTGACAGGACCAAGCGAACTGCTACCACGACTGAACTCAAACACTGGATGTCCGGGAATCTCGAACACCACCTTCTTCCTCCTGCAGTCGATCGTAGCATAGAAGCTCGCAAGCCAGTCCATCCCAAGAACTGCATCATAGTTGATGATGTCGTGGACAATGAAATCAGCAAAAAGCTCATGTCCACAGACCACCAACGGGCAAGAACTGCAACCACGATGCACCGAGACCACACCATTCCCCGTGACGATATTCCAACTCTTTGGAAGAGGGGACGTCGACAAGGAATGCCTCTCCACAAAGCTCCGAGAAATAATGCACATTGATGCACCAGAGTCAAAGAGGACTCGTGCAGGGAATGTGCACACCAAAATCACACCTAACAATCAATTAACAATCAAACCATAGTCTAGCAAACAACCATGTTCAAGCAAACAACACAATCTAACAATCAAAACCAGCTAGGAAAGTAACAGCTAGATTGAGGATTACCTGCGATAACCTCATCCACAGCCTCGCTCTCCACAGCGGTCATCAGAAAAGCCTGCCTCCTCGGCGGAACAGCCTGCCGAAAAGCCTGTCCCTGCGGAACAAGAGCCGCTCCACGACCAGCAGGAACAGACGCTCGCTGCTGCAACGGCTGAGCTGCAACAGGAGCCCTCCGTAGCTGACCCGCATGCCGACAATCCTTCGCGACATGGGAAGCATCTCCGCAAACCAGACACTGGCCCAAAAACTTCCGACACTGATCCTTGATATGGCCAGGCTTGCCGCAGAAATGGCAAGTCTTCAGAATAGGCCCTCCTGGCCTCTTAAACTGAGCAGACTGATTAGGCCTGAATCCAGGTCTAACCACAGCTCTCGCCTGTTCCATAGGCCTCTTCCCAGCACCAACAACAGACCCTCTCCTCTGGTTCACAAGCAGCTACTGCCTCTTGGCAGCGACCAGAACCTTCTGATAAGACTCCCGGTCAGAAGAGGTCACAAAACTCTGGAGCTCCGAAGCAAGCCCCTGCAGGAACCTCTGAGCTCTCTCCTCAGCGTCCTGCACCATCTTTGGTGCAAACCGACTCAGCCTCATGAACTCTTGGTGATACATGTCCACCGACGAGTTCCCTTGCTTCAAATCGATAAAACGCTGCAGCATCTCTTCCCTGGCAGCCTTCGGAAAGAATTCACCCTCAAATCTGGTCTTGAAGGTAGCCCAAGCAATCGGCTCCACCAACATCTTCTCCTCCGCATCCCACCAATTCCGAGCATTATCCTTGAGTTGCCTCTTCACCAAATCAACCCATCCATCCGGGGTGATCTTGGCCATCTTCAGATTGTCCTCGATGTTCCGAATCCACTCATCGGCAGCCAGAGGACCCTCAGAACCATCAAAATATGCGGGACCCAGCTCCCGAAATTGCTTCGCTCCTGACTCAGAGCGAGGAGCATCCGGAAGAGCCCGGGCAGCTCGAGCAAGTGGAGCATTCTGGACTTGCAGAAGCACGCCCTGCTGCACTTGCATCATCTGGAGCATCATCCGCATCATCTCACCGCTGGTGGGTTCTCGCTCAGGCTCCTCATCATGAGGGAGCACACCACTGCCCCCACCACGGGTGAAACGCCTTCCTGCCATCTAATGACCCAGAGAACGAATCAGATTAGACTCATAGCTTATAACTCGGACGTCAAACTTAGTTTATTGGACATTCTAATATTATTATCGCTATTCCAAAAATCGCAGTTACAGAAGGACCTGCATGGGCCACCACTAAAACCTGTCACGACCCACTTCCCTAAAATGGAGGCGAGACGTGAAAAGGTCCGCACGAGAGTGGAGCTGCGAAGCCCCAAACCCGATAAGCGTCCACAATACATAAACAGGTCCCTGTAACCACAACAGAATAACAATAATAATACAAGGAGAGACTGAAATAAAATTCCACATCTCGCAAGTTGTCCAACATCAAAAATAAGTTCAACATCCAGAAAATCCACCAGGCTAAAAGAAAAGAGTCTAAAGGCCCAGAACAAGGCCAACAAAAGCAACGACATAACAAAGCAAAGTATAGGTGCCACGCACCGATAACAAAACAACTGTCTAACAAAAGTAAAACACAACGCAAACACTAGGACTGGTCCCCAGTGTCCACGTACTCCCCGTCAAACACAGGCTCGGGCTCGGCGTCAGCAAACACCTCGTCCTCAACGAGGTACTCGGGCTCGGGATCTAACATGTGTCACCCAAAAGAGTAAAGGGGCACATGTCAGCAAGTCTAAAAGACTTGGGCAAGGAAACTGAAAGTAAGGCAACTAGCAACCTAGCAGTTTAGTATGCATGACATGGCAGTTATAACATGAGTGCACAATTTAAAACATGGCAAGACGATTTGTACAAGAGAACAATCATCGGGACAAGACAAGACAAGACAAGAGTAGCCACGCTACTATCAATCTCAATCAATTGACATTGTTGTAGGTGTTTATGCCCTTCGCTGAATGGCTAGCATGTCAGACCGATCGGCACTAAACACATATCACGTTTCACGGTTGTTTTGTAGATGTTTGCGCCCTTCGCTGAATGGCTAGCATGTCAGTCCGATCGGCCCCAAACACTACCCCACCCCAAAGAGTTTACGCCTTACAACTGCAGTTGTTGATCAAACAGACTCCCAGTTGAATGGCCGCTTAACCCTCACCCCCTATACCCACACGTAATGGAGCCAGGGTCCCCGCACAATGAGCTCAACTAGTGAGCCTGGGGTTGCCCCGCACATGAGCTCGCATTCTTAATTCACAATTCAATATATCGAGCGTTGGGGTTTCCAACTACAGGGCTAGCTTCTGGAACACGAGCCAGGAACACACAAGTAGTGTAGCAAAGCTACGCAATCACGGGATCACCAAAACAATGCAATGACATGACATTTAATTTGCGTACCGTTAATGGAAAGTAAACATGACATGGTAATTGTGCTACATGCTATATGTCGGAATTAGATTCGTTGTCAAGCTAACTCCCCAATTTGCGCCTAGGCAAGTATCATTTCGTCGCCTAGTCTCTTTTACGCCTACAACAAGCAAATGGCCTAAAGCATGGCCTAAACCCTAAGTGGCAAGTTTCACTTGCCTAGCACCGGGGATGACGATCAACCTCGTCTCACGGATGCTACCTACGGGGAAATCGCTGTTATGGGGGGAAACAAACACCAAACACATGAAATTAATTAGGGTTTCACCAAAATTATAAATAAGTTATAAAAACAACGGTAGATCGATTTCTTACCGAGAGGAGGCGGAAGAAACACTCCGGGGAACCCTAGGATCAGATCTGGAAGCAAATGGAGAACTTTGGGGAAACTAGGGTTTTGGGGGATTTTGGGGATTTGATGGATTTGGTGAGATTTTGGGGAAGATGAGATGTAGATGGAGTGAATGAATTGTTTGGATGATGATTCTAGGGCTTGGAATGGAGAAATGAAGCTTGGAGGAAGATGGGGGCTCAAGGGGGAAGATTTTAGGGTTTTGGGTCGTGTTGGAGAAGATGAAATCGTTTGAGTTGGGTATAAATAGGTTGGGCTGGCGGCTGCCCAGAAATTAGGGTTTTAACACTGGTTAGTCGGTCAAAGAACAACCACTGACCGACTAGTTTGGCAACTAGTCGGTCGGTCGACCAACGCAGACCGACTAAGTGTAAACAGTAACTCCTGAACGAAAATAGGATTTAGAGTTAGTCGGTCCATGAACAAGTACTGACCGACTAGTTTAGCATCTAGTCAGTCGATGAACGTTCTTAGACCGACTAAGAGTGAACAGTAGCTGATACAAAAATAAGATGATGAGTTAGTCGGTTCAAGAAGCATTGCTGACCGACTAGTTTGCAACCTAGTCGGTCAACCAACGTTCTTAGACCGACTAACGATAAACAGTAACTCCTGAATAATTTAGAAAGCTAACTAGTCGGTCCAAGAAGGATTGCCGACCGACTGAATCGTCATCTAGTCGGTCGGTGGCCCTTCTTACACCGGCTAATGAGCACCAAAAGTTCCGATACGGAGCGCGGGGCCCCGGGATCGATTCCTAAGACTTCTAGGCTTGATCTAATAGTTATATACGACCGTTATGAAGTCCGTCACGAATGACATACTTCGAAATCGACGATCCTAAGGAAGAAACAAGAAATCACGACGAAACGATCGAAAATGAAAACTACGAAGACGAAAACCACTCAAGAGGAGAAAATCCACCAAAATATATATTATATTATATTAAATCCAGATACATGAAAAGCAGTCGTTACAACTGTTATAAATATTTATTAGCCAATATATCATGCAAGCTTGTATAAATAATTACACATCACTTACAGTTTAATACACTCTCCCAGTCCTTGCACGCATTCCTCCTTCGTGATGGGTAGCAGGTGAAGTGGCGGCAAGGAGCTCTGCAGGGAGGAGAACGGTGTGAGCTAGGGTCGAGGTCCGTCAGAGCCGTCGAGGAAGAAAGGTGGACATGCGGTGGAGACGGCGGCGTGGGATTGATTTCGGGGTGGTTGTCGCGGCTGGAGTGGCGTCGCACGACGAGTCGGGGTCGAAGCGTCTGGGCGTGGGAGGCTGCTCGAGTAAGAAGGCGACAGCCTGGCGATGGAGATGGCCGTGCGATGGAGATGGCCGTGCGATGGAGACGTCGGACTTCTGTCGGTGGAGGGGAGAACGACCAGATCTTTGAGGGAGGCCACCGTTGCCGGTGACTTACATGCGATGAAGGGCGACTGAGGGGGGTTCTCCGGTGGGTCGACGGCCGGTGCAGAGTGCTATCGATGTTGCGTGGCAGTCGGAGGAGGTGTTGGGGGTCACGCAGGTGGTGGAACGACGCCGGAGAACAGCTGCAGCAGCCGCTGCTCCTGCGTTGTCGTTCGTGCGACGGAGGAGACCGCGGGTAGTCGGGCGGCGCTGCGGAAAGACAGCAACGCCGGCGAGGTTGTGCTGCAGCTTTGCGGCGACGGGGCGGAGTGTGTGTCGGTTTGCTCGTGCTCTCCGGTGAACGACGAGGCTGGGCGACGGCCTAAGAGCAGCAGCAGGCGGCGTCGAAGCTCCGTTGTGGTGGTCGGGCGGACACGGGGCACCGGAGCAGTGCACGCGGTGGTTGGAGACGAGGCGAGGCCGGGGTCGGGGATGCGAGGACGGGGACATGGGAATCTCGGGGTTGGAGGAGTTAAGAACGATGGGGAAAAGGTTGCCTCTTGTGCAGGGAAAGTTTGGTGGCATCTGGCAAAGGTTTTGCCCTAGAGATTGTTCACGTGATTGGAATTGTTAGGGTTAAGGGTTTAAAAATAATAATAGATTTGATATATGTATTAGGGTATAGGTTAAGTGTGAAGGATAGGGGGAGATAGGGGTGTACGATTAGGAATAAGTCTATGGGACAAATAGAAAGACAGTTTAGGAAAGATATTATGAAGATAATTTGGGATATAGCCAGATTTGGCTAATCAATTTCGAAATTAGAATCTGAGCGGGAGAAGATCGACGGTCGAGGCTATTCCGGGTGATATCTCGCAATCCGGGTGTCAGAAAAATAATCCGAAAATACCGGGGCGATCGTGCAGACGAGACGCACAGATCTACGGAGCCCGATCGTGCGTAACGCCTACCAAGAATTTACGTAAAATTGGAAACGGCGTTTTGAGTCAAATAACTAAAACGCCCCTATCATTCAAAGTCGTTTCGCGCGAAAACGAGCTGTGAAATACGTTCCCAAAAAATACTATAAAATTCAACACCCCAAAACAATCGCAACGACATATCGCATCGCATATGCCGGAGCTCGAAAATAGCCAAATAAAATACGTGCACGATAAAATGTGTGCGCGTAGAAAATTACAAACAGTCTGAAAGCGGCCGTTACATTCTACCCACCTTAGAAATGATTCTGCCCTCGGAATCAGTCATAATAATTATAATAATAATATCTATAAGCACTTAAGCCTATCACTCCCATCCTCCACATGATAATCTCTAATTCACATAACTTCAACACCGTTCCTCAAATAATCCATCATATCCCATCTTTTCACTGGACAATGCCACGACTAAACTCACCTCTTAATACTCAGCTATAGACCTATCACTACTGTTCAAATTTCCAACTCCAAGTCCTCACAAAAGAATAATAATCATCTTATCATACCTTACCACTCTATAAAACATCATCACTCAAAAACAATCTTTTAACTCTCTCTCTCTTCCCAATATTAATCAATCGCTAAAATGATGTTCTAGTCGATCTCCAACCCAAAACAAAAGCTCTGTCTATCTTATAACACCTTTCACAATCCACAATCGCCGTGTCCTCAATACATCAGGTGTCATGTCTTCCCATAAATTTATCCGCCAAATAATTGAACTTATCAGAATCACCTCTCCTCCTACTCACTATAACTAATCCCAACCAATTAAGTCCGACTACCTAACCATCCATTCATCTCGACGCGTCGTATCATTCTCAAAGCCTTCTCACGTCAACTCGACAACCAAGTCTTGACGCTTACAAAGTTCTACTAATTCTCATGATCATCCTAACTCATTCCACACTCTGTAGCTATCCCTATCAACCATTCGTCTAAGCCTCAAATCTGTTAGTTCTCATCTTCTCGCATATAATCTCATTCAACCAGAATTCTCCATTGAGTCCGTCTCACACTTCGGTTTAATAAATAAGTCTTGGACAGCCCATTCTTTTCATCCGAAAGAAATCTATTCCAATATCCTATCGTTCCAGAATCGGTCAATCATTGCTATAACAAATCTCATCTCTCCCTGAGCCTACCCGCAAACAAATCCTACAACAATAATGGCTAGTCCCAAAACCATAACAACCAAAACATAACATTTCTAAATGGAGAGAAAGAGAAGAGAAAAAGGAAAACTTAAAACCAGTGACACATTTTTAAAACATTTGGAAAAACGTGTGGAGTCGTGGTAATGGATGAGGAAAGATAATTGATTTGTGATCTTGTGAGCTAATTTCAAAAAAAAAAACTTTAAAGGTTTGGTTTAAAAGAAAAACAAAGTTTTGATACAACCACATTCAGTCAAAGTTAAGCTATTCTATCATCGCGAAAAAACTATGTCTAAGGAAATTGTCTGCTATGACCCTATTCATATACGTATGAATACCGTCATTCGGACAATTTCAATCATATCATGGTTAACACTGAGTACACATTCAAGACACAACATGTAATTATCAGGATCCTAAAGATAACACACTCATACAGGTCTACACACTCTACGTATATACTCATGCACCACAACGACATCACCTACCAAATGGCCTACTCTTAAACCGGAGATAACATAGACAACTACAAGGACTAATATCTACGTAGAATAAAGGAAACAGAAACCAAAAGTGTAACGAAATAAATCGGAAAGGACGAGTTCAAGTAAGGCGGGGCAAGGAGATAATTGGTTGGATGGAACGAAAAATATTCTTCAAAATAACTAGATTGATGATGGGAGAATTACGTGTGAAATATGGTATCATATTATATATATATATATATATATATATATATATATATATATACTTAAAAGTGAGCAGATGTAGCAAATTATTACAATTTAGAAAAAAGAGTTAGATGAATGAAATAAAAGTAGGGTGAGGTAGCGATTGCTTTGCAAATGAAAATAAGTTTTAAACAAAGATTTCTTGAAGTACGAGCACGATGAACATATGGCTGTTTATACATATACGAGAATAAATTTTAAAGTTCTCTTTGGTTTAGAAAATACTCTAAAAGTACGTACGGTAAGTGATTTGCAATAAAATTTTGTAGTTTAGAAAAGTAATATATATATATATATATATATATATATATATATATATATTGGTTCATAGAATTGATAACAAGGTTTAAAACTGAAATACGAAAGATACCGATTTGAAAATAGGCTTGAGATAGTAAACTAATTTTACGACTAAGGAGGTTTTAAAATCAGTGAAAGAATTTTAACTCAACCGAAAAAACAAGAAATTTTAAAATATATAATATAGAGGTTTTTAAAGAATTTAAGCCGAGCGAAAAACTTAATACGGAAATTTCGAAAATACTTTTAATGGAAACAGAATTGGTCGAGGAAGGGATTTGAAGGATTGACGACAATCGTTAGGAAACGATCACGTGAATCGGGAGACAGGAAAATGATTGCTTGAAGAATATGTGTAGGATACGAATCGTGAAGGGCTACGATGGAACATTACGGCTGACAACACAAAATTGTAAAGATCAGGGCGACGCTAGAAGTCAGGTGTTCTAATTATTAGGTCGTCTAAGGATCAGGATAACTCAGCTCTAAAACTTCCTAATGAGCTAGACTATACTCAGGATCTAAAGAGAAGGTTCCTAAGAGAATCAAGGTTACGTTCTGCTGGGCCCGAAGTCGGTGGACCCGAGCGAAAGACTAAAAGAGAGGGGCTCTAGAAATCTAACACGGTCAAAATCAAATGGGGATGCTAAGGTAGTCTAGGACGAGGAATACTAAATCTTAACCAAGGCGTCAGACTATCAAACCTGATCGTCTATCTAAGTCTTCCTACTATCTAAGACTGGGAAACTAATTCAGACTTGTACGTGGATATTAAATGAATGCGGTACTTTTATTGTTCCGAATTTTTGCATGACCTGCATGGGCCACCACTAAAACCTGTCACGCCCCGCTTCCTAAAACGACGGAGGCGAAACGTGACTAAGGCCCGCTTAGGCCGGAGCTGAAGAGCTCGGACCTAATAAGCGTATGTAGGGGTACCATTTTAAAAGAATTTCATGTTCTTGCATTAATATAGTTCGTAACAACAGAAAGTACGGAAAGGAAGTTGCATTCATTAAATTAGAGATATAATATCCAACAAGTACAAAGTCTAAAAGAAGCCTAAGCGTGGCAACAAACTATCTACAAGCAAACTGAAAGTAGTAACCTCTGAAAGTGACGGCTAAAAGACCTCAAGGTCTGGTCCTTGTCAAACACGTACTCTGGGTCGACGTCCTCGGCTCCTCGTACTCCAGTGAGTCTGCCTCGTCCACGAACTCTGGCTGAACACCTGACGTACAGCACCCAAGAGAAAGGAACTGTACGTCAGGTAAAGTCTACAAGAAGGGTTAGACTTTACTGCAAGTGCACCGAACTTTAAACAACGATTTACTGGTTGATTAGCATGCTGAGGTTCTATTACACAACAGTTTACTTGTTGATTAGCATGCTGTGGTTATAACAGAGTAACACAACAGGAAGAAATGCAGCAGGAAAGTAAAACGGGACAGGTAGTAGTCGTAGCGTGTGCTACCGACTACGGGACTAACCTAAAGGTGTCAGGACAAGACGAAGACAGACAAGAAAAGTAGGACACGACACGACACGACACGACACGAAGGGTTCACGCCTTACGAGTTGAGGGGGATCAGGCCCTCTCCCCGTGCGCACGCTCAACCCTACCCCAAACCCCAGAACTCAGGACAAGAAGTACAGAGATCACTTCCGCTAGGGAAGCACCTAAACGCCCACAGGCTTTTTGTAACACGGAGATCACTCACGCAAGGAGAGCATCTGAAACGCCCGAAGGCTTTTTGTAACACGGAGATCACTCCCGCAAGGAGAGCACCTGAAACGCCCGAAGGCTTTTTGTAACACGGAGATCACTCCCGCAAGGAGAGCACCTGAAACGCCCGAAGGTTTTTTGTAACACGGAGATAACTTCCGCTCGGGAAGCATCTGAAATGCCCGAAGGCTTTTTGTAACATATTGACAAGACACGACCAGTGTATATAACGGTGACAAGACACGACCAGTGTACAGGAGAGTTATTCTAGGGTGTCCACACGCACGCACACACAAGATAATCCTAAAGTGTCACAAGTTGTTGTTCGTCGGACTTAGACTTCTTCGTCAAGTCTAAGTCGTCAGGGTGACCCAGACGCTATCATTTCATGTCCGGAATCTAAACACTCGGTCTAACAGTTCTAACAATTTAAGACCAAGACGCGGTCAAAAACGCAAGTGGGTACACTTGCCTGCGGTGGCGAGGTTGTCGTCCGTCCGGGGCGTCTCGTCCAGGCGTCTCGTCCGCGGTAGTCCGTCTGAAACAGTCACGGCGACGGTGTCAGGTCGCGATTTTAGAAATTCCTATTTAAGTTCATTTCTAGGTTATCGGGACTATCTTATTCGTCAAAAGTCACAATTTGATGTTTTATCAACCTAAATCGACCACTACCCTATGTGCACAGAAAATTGTCCGATGGTCGATTTCTACAGTGAGCAGCGTTTTACTGATGCGGAAAAGTAAATTTAATTATTGTTGTCCAGTTTTAGTTAAGGTTCGGTTTGCTACAGTGTGGGTTTCGCTACGAGTTAGGGGTCACCAACCTGATCTGCCGGTCACGTGCAAGCTTTGACGTCGGATCTGAAACAACAGATTACGTCATCCTTACTCTGGTTTCTTGACTGTGGCAGCACAGATCTATCTGCGAAGTCGAGTATATATAAACCATAGGGTTAAAACTCATTAGCTCTAACTTATTACATACTCTATAATATAACATTGTTTGTAACATAAATACTGTTGTAAGCTCATGATTTGTATAAAGCTGCAAGTGTTCAAATATATAACCCACTACCAGGTAATATTAGTAAATCTAAATGTTCATTCATTAATACACGTACAGAGCAACCCAAAATTTCAATCATCCCCTTAAACTGTTATAAATATTTATCAGCCAATATATCATGCAAGCTTGTATAAATAATTACACATCAATTACATTTTAATACACTCTCCCAGTCCTTGCACGCATTCCTCCTTTGTGATGGGTAGCAGGTGAAGTGGCGGCAAGGAGCTCTGGAGGGAGGAGAACGGTGCGAGCTAGGGTCGAGGTCCGTCAGAGCCGTCGAGGAAGAAAGGTGGACATGCGGTGGAGACGGCGACGCGGGATTGATTTCGGGGTGGTTTTCACGGCTGGAGTGGCGTCGCACGACGAGTCAGGGTCGAAGAGCCTGGGCGTGGGAGGCTGCTCGAGTAAGAAGGCGACAGCCTGGCGATGGAGATGGGCGCGTGATGGAGACGTCAGACTGCTGTCGGTGGAGGGGAGAACGGCCGGATCTTTGAGGGAGGCCACCGTTGCCGGTGACTTACAGGCGATGAAGGGCGATTGAGGGGGGTTCTCCGGTGGGTCGACGGCCGGTGCAGGGTGCTATCGATGTTGCACGGTGGTCGGAGGAGGTGTTGGGGGTCCCGCAGGTGGTGGAACGACGCCGGAGAACAGCTGCAGCAGCCGCTGCTCCTGCGCTGTCGTTCGTGCAACGGAGGAGACCGCCTGTAGTTGGGCGGCGCTGCAGAAAGACAGCAACAACGACGAGGTTGCTGCTGCAGCTTTGCGAACGTGGGGAAGCGTGTGTGTCGGTTTGCTCGCGCTCTCCGGTGAACGACGAGGCTGGGCGGCAGCCTAAGAGCAGCAGCAGGTGACGTCGAAGCTCCGCTGCGGTGGTCGGGCGAACACGGGGCGTCGGAGCAGTGCACGCGGTGGTTGGAGACGAGGCGAGGCCGGGGTCGGGGATGCGAGGACGGGGACAGGGGAATCTCGGGTTCGGAGGAGTTAAGAACGAGGGGGAAAAGGTTTCCTCTCATGCGGAGAAAGTTTGGTGGCTGCTGGCAAAGGTTTTGCCCTAGAGATTGTTCACGTGATTGGAATTGTTAGGGTTTAGGGTTTAAAAATAATAATAGATTTGATATATGTATTAGGGTATAGGTTAAGTGTGAAGGATAGGGGGAGATAGGGGTGTACGATTAGGAATAAGTCTATGGGACAAATAGAAAGACAGTTTAGGAAAGATATTATGAAGATAATTTGGGATATAGCCAGATTTGGCTAATCAATTTCGAAATTAGAATCTGAGCGGGAGAAGATCGACGGTCGAGGCTATTCTGGGTGATATCTCGCAATCCGGGTGTCAGAAAAATAATCCGAAAATACCGGGGCGATCGTGGAGACGAGACACACAGATCTACGGAGCCCGATCGTGCGTAACGCCTACCAAGAATTTACGTAAAATTGGAAACGGCGTTTTGAGTCAAATAACTAAAACGCCCCTATCATTCAAAGTCGTTTCGCGCGAAAACGAGCTGTGAAATACGTTCCCAAAAATTACTATAAAATTCAACACCCCAAAATGATCGCAACGACATATCGCATCGCATATGCCGGAGCTCGAAAATAGCCGAATAAAATACGTGCACGATAAAATGCGTGCGCGCAGAAAATTAAAAACAGTCGGAAAGCGGCCGTTACAGTACTGATTATATTTAATATTGCTATGATATGTATATATATTATAGGTCTGTGGCTATACGATGCATGCATATAAGGGATAATGTACTTGATTATATACATGTGCTGATGATTGTAATATTATTATGGTAAGCATGTGGTTACGTTGGTGTACATACACACACACACATTGGAGTGGTATTGGTATATATATATACCGTATTATGTATATAGAGTGTTCTGATGTGGGTTTTGAGTCTCACTCAAGCTTGAGTGGGTATACTCTAAGTTTATTGTTACATATGTCTGTGGTTTGCGTGTAGTACCATGAATATAACGATGGATGATGTATGTACAGTGATAGGATTGTTTGTGTCTGGTTGTGTGACGCACATGATTGTGGGTGACTATACCCGATTATATTTATGAGTGTTGGTCTTGTGGTATAGTTAATTACTAAAGTTTTCCATGTTTGAGGTATGTCTGTAGCTAAACTAGGTGTGTTGTTGTGCTAAGTATATAGTGGTATGAATGGTATATTAGCGTGTGTGGGTATGCACCATGCACGGGTAAGTATGTGCCTAATTATAGGTATTTGTGATTATGGTACGTGTGATGAGTCTTGATTATAGTTATATGACTGTATGTGATGTAATTATATGGTGAAGTATCTGCGTGCATTTGAATAACTATATATTTGTGAAATTATAGTTGTGGTAAATGTATATTAGATATAGTAAGCCTGATTTAATATTGTGTGGTGTGATTACATGTGCTGATATGTTGGGTGTTGGTTGTATACTAGGAGATATAGGGATTAGTTATCCATGTCGTTCGGTTCATAGGTAGTTATCTAAATGTGAAGTACTACAATCGTATTTGCTGGTGTGAGGTATCTATTTGTATGAAAGTATGTCTGACTTGGTTATGTGATAGTGTATGATAGCTATATATGGGATGTACGTGACTATATGAATGATTGAAGTACGTGTATGAATTTGACTGTCTATGATAGGTATAAGTATAGAGTGTGCATACCTATACTTGTTTGTAGTATTAAGGGTTTGACTAACTAATTCACGTATAAGCACTTGTATTGACTATATCTGGGTTGAATTATAATGTGATATGATTGGGGTAGTTACTATAGTGACTAGATATATTAATAGTTAGAAATTCCGAGGACGGACTTTATTCTAAGGTGGGTAGGATGTCACGGTCTGTTTTCGATCGTACGCTTTTTGTTCACGTACTCTTGTTCGTACACGTATTTATTTTGGACTTTTCTTATATCCGAACACTATGATATGATATGCCGTTGTGACCCTCTCGAAGAGTATTTATTTGTGGAAATATTTTGGAACGACATTTCACGGGTCATTCTCCCATAATTTGACTCTGTTTGTAGAGGCGTCGTGATTTTCACTTTGGTCGTTGGACCTTTTCATTTTTAGTTTCGTTTCTCGTTGCCAAACTCGTCACCAAACTTCTTAGTTTCATTTCTCTCGTCGACACGGGTGCTCCAGTATTTATCTCATAATTTTAGGGCTCAGTTTGACCCACTTTCACTTTTCTTCCCAATCTATTATTTTTTAACCCAAAGTTTTATTGAGTTTAACCCTCTAATTATTATTTATTATGGTGCTAATCACTTCCTAATTTTGAACCTAGCGTCATGTTTTCCCCTTGGTCACACACATCGGGAAGGAGAGTTTGGAATTGTTTTTTCTAATAATTACAATATAACCAACTCAACCCCAAACACATAAGCCTAGCCCTCATGCTCACGTGCTGGCAACACCCTCACCCATTTCTAAATAATTTTAACCCTAGTCTCCCTCTCACGTGAGCCTTAGGCCTTATTTCTCTATTTAATATTAACCCTATGGCTGTTTTCATTCGTGCACTTCTCTTTTGCGCTGCTACACTTCTCTTCGACCTAACCCACTTCTCTCCGACCTTTGCTCATCCCGCCGGCGGCCGTAACCCCATTGCCGGACCCTTCCTCCGGCCAGCCGTCGCCCTGTGCTCCGCCAGGCAAAGAGCAGCAGCGCTTGTGCTGCTGCAGGCCACGCACATCGGTGCCCCGCCCAGCAGCGCCGTCAGGCCGCGGCAGCAGTCGCCCAGCGACCTCCCCGTCGACCTGACGCCTCGTCGGACCCCCATCGACCTTCATCCCGTTGGAGATTGCAGTGACAACAGCCGCAGACCGCTGCTTTCGTGCACATCAACAGCGGCAGCGCTGTCCTTGCGCCGACCGCGTCAACCAAAGCGCTGACAGCGGTAGCATCCTCCCCGATGCGGCAGTGATGTTCTCTTCACGTCGCCGCGATGCACGGCCTTCCCTTTAGCCGTTGACGACTCATGACGAACTTCCGGTAGCTTCGTGGGATCATCTCCTCGTTACGGTTAGTAACATTCACTAGATACCCCTACGATTAGTTGCCAATAATTTTGTGAACTGTTAAATGATGATGATCAGTTAGTAACTTTAATATATTGGTGTTAACGTGATGATCTATAGGATATCTGTATATTGTTTACAACCATTAGCAAATATTTGCCTAGGTTGCTTTGATATTGTTGTATACTTTTCATACTAGGAACCTTAACGTAATTAACATGTTAGTAACTTAATGTATGTTGTTATGATGTGTCACCCATCTTAGGATAGAAAACTTAATTAAACTGAATCACTAGATGTTAATAGGTTGTTAAAAGAGGCTATATCTGTCGTTACGAACTTAATTGAACATGTGATTTTATCATCAGAGTATCAATCGTTCAGTACCGTACGTGTTATCGTAATCCAACCCCTGACGTCGCTACCCGACGTCAGAGTAGCTCTCACGTCGTGTTGCGGTAAGATCTGCCCCATAGGAATCACCACTTGCATGTTAATCAACTAAAATTGGTAATTTCTGATGGCTGTGATTCACTAATCAAGATTAATAAATTGGAATGTAGGCTGGACTGCGTTCTGAACACATAAGTAGTTTGGACTCTGATTGATCGTGACTTCAGCTTAGTCGTTCAGGCAAGTGATACTTGCCAGTTTTCTGTTTAGGCCACGTCTTAGGCCATTTTTTTCAGTAGCGTAAAAGAGACTAGGCGGTGAAATGATAGTCGCCTAGACGCCCATATTTGATCTAGTTTGACAACAAAACTAGATTCGACACCCTACTTGATCTAGCTTGACAACGAAGCTAGATCTGACACCTTTATCATGCTTGCATTCATGCTGCCATGCCATGTTTAATTTCAATTAACGGTACACAATTTAACTGCTCATTGCCATGTCATTTCATGCATTCAATGTTTCATCGTGATTGCGTAGCACATGCTACACTTATTGTAATGATTGAGGCTAGGCACCTGCTTTGCGGGCAAACCTTATGCCAAAAACACTTCCTGGCTCGTGATCCAGAAGATGGGAGCCAGTCCATATTGAAAAACACTTCCTAGACTCGTGATCCAGAAGCGAGCTCACGTATTTGGGAAACCAAGGCTCGATACACGTGGGAGGGGTAGGGTTATGCGATCACTTGAGCGTAGAAGTGTACCCGTACAGCCACTTCAGCCAAAAGGCGTAAGCCCTGTGCACATCATGAAATGATAATGTTCATGAAATGATAATGTTCGTGACTCGTGAAATGATGTCTTTCGTAGTTTCTGCTACGACGTGCATGCATGTCATCATGTCATCTGAAATTCTTGCATTCTTTAAATGTCATGTCAATTCATTATTTAGAACTGCTAGTCACTCTTTTATTATTTGTATTCTTGCACAAAAGTCCTCCGCTTTCTTTGGAAGACTTTTGCTGACATGTGCCCTTTTCTCTTTGGGTGTCACATGTTAGGTTTTGAGCCTGACTTAGTTGCTGAGTACGACAGGTTGGTGACATTCAGTTCGAGGATTCTGGTCCTACCCTTAGTCTAAGTCGGTGACTCTCTTTACTTTCGTTTCGGCCATGCTTTAAGACTATTGTTCAGACTTGTACTTTTATGACTATTATGTGACGTTGGAATAATTGTTGGATGTTTTATTGGTGAATGTTCTTTTATCTGCTTCATTATTATTGTTGTTGTTTCGTCGCAATGCAAGGACCTGCATTATTTGTAATTTTTACAGACGCTTATCAGAATGCATCTTCACAGCTCCATGTCTAAGCGGACCTCCTCACGTCTCGCTTTCTGTACTTGGAAAGCGTGGCATGACACCAATAGCTGTAGATGGTCAAAAAATCCTAGTCATTAGACGTTTGGTGTAGTGTTCCCAGATAGCTGATTAACTGTTCAGATGTCTGAGAACATAACGTCAGACGGCTGACAGTAGAGTTGGACTGAATTAAAATGGTGTCCAATCTACCAGCAACCAGACATCTGAAGAAGGATTATCTGACGAGTGAGTGACTGTTCATACATCTGATCATTCTTCATTAGAAAGTTAAGAAAATGTGGGTACGAAAATAGAGAACACACGAAAAATAACACCCATAATACACATGTCTGTAGGTCACCGGTCAGAAGCCTGAGCCACTGTTCAGATGTTGGCCAATGAGCTTCATGCTGCTGGCGATGTCTGACAACATAAAATCTGACACGCTAGACTTTGTTACTACTATACAAAACGTCTACTCCTACTCCAAAAGCACTGTATATAGTGTTTTGGTTAACGGATCAGATGGGATGGGTTCTAGAAAAATTCTAAGATACCCTTAAATGGAAATGATAAATATGAGTGTGTATGTATGCATCAATTCTAGGCTTAACAAACATGCTATAAAGAAAAGCAAAATACATGACGTAAACATAAAGTTACACTTGAATAACATTGTCTTCATGCAAATCTTTTGCTCCATAGCTTTGAATCCATCAATCATCCCATCGCATAATGCCTTGTCTCCTCATCAAGATAATCTATAATAAAGCTGAGACTAAAACATGTAGAGTCATTAGCAACAACATAATATAATGATCATCATCAGAGAAATATTGGGCTTAATAGCTAATATCCAATAATCTCTCCCTTTTTGATGATGACACCCATTGTGTGAAAATAATAAAAGTAAGCATTAAATACATTCTAATGGATTCACATACTTATTTGCATACCAATTGTAATGCTATAAAAGACAAACATGCATATAAGTGGCATATGTAAACACAATGCTAAATGAAATACTAACTGTGATACAACCCACCAAATGGGCCAGAGATAGGTAGGCTGATTGCTAGGCCCAAAATCGCGACGGGCTCTGGCCCAAAGGGGCCTAGAGACAGGATGGGGTGTAGCGGCCCAAGACTGCCACCCGACAGACGGTTGACCCTGCTCGATGTGAGAAACCGCTCCCCAGATCGTGTCCGCCTTGATTACCATTGAAGCTGCCATTACGTTCTCCTTGATCGCCATTCAAGGATAATTAATGTAGGCGGGCATGGAGGGAGGAATGATAAATGCCATGAAGGCGTTGACATGTGTGACTCCTATAAGGATCGAATTCTGCGTACTCGACACCCAGGTATATCGAATCATCTCAGACCTTCTTCCACATCATATTTCTCCTCCGCAGCTTGGCCGAGAACTCGTGCTTGGTCTCTCTGCAAGCCAAGCTCGAAGCACCTCTAAGCTAAGATCTGACTTAGGCATCGGAGTGGACTTGGTTGGAACCAAGGTCCGACCCCTTGACGAGATCTTCATTTTGCAGATCTGAAGAGACGTCAGATGGCCAAAGCTTCCCTTCGACGTATCATCGCACGGATCCAAATGCCCTCGTACCAGAGCCTATTCGATTGAACGATCCCGGAGGCTGTCAACCTGTCGAAGCTACCCTTCGGAGCATTGTCGCTCGGACCCGTGTCTTCCCGCTTGTAACTGTCACTTTCCGACCGCACGAATTTTGGCATGTACGGTTGTTTCGTGTCCGCAATTTTTGTAATTTTTTTTTACTTTTTTCGTAGTTCCGACGCGTGACCGAACCCCGTATTCACGATCCTCTCGGAGGCGCGAGCACCCCAATATTTTCTTCGTAATTTTTGGACGTCGAAGGACCAAATTGCTTAACTCATTACCACTTGGTTATATATTTTTTAATATAAAATTTGCTGTTTTAATTTCATGTATGTTTTTTAAAAGAAAACATTTTAACTTTTTTTGTTTGAAATTCATGAGTTATGTGCGTTTAAAACAACACATGACTGTTAAATGTATTATAATTGATTAACATCCTAACCTAGTACTATATCATACGGTTGTTAAGGGCATTCAAATAAAAACTCTGTTTTTTTGGAATCTAACCTATTTTTAAATCATATCCAAATCCTAACAGGCTTTTTCCCCACTCCCACACGTCACCCCCTCTCCCCAATTTCTCTCTCCCCCCCCTAACTCCCTCTAACCTATCCTAACAACCCCTATCTCTCTCCCACAAACTTCTCCCCACGTGAATCTCATAAACCCCTAACCCTACCATAGCCAAGGGAACTTAGCCTTACCAAAAATTAAAAACCCGAATCAAATTTCTCCAGGCTCACGTGCTGGCCTTTCTTCTTACTAAAACATCAAACAAGAGAGAGCCCATGCTATTTATTTGAAACCCTAACAACCCTTAAGGCTACACGACCTACCCCCACATGCTGTCACCCTCTCCCCTCGCTTATTCTATTAAAAACCCTAGGTTTATTTTGGAGAAGCCAGCCGTCACATACCCTCGCAACTCGTCAAGCCGTTGCCAAATACCCCGGCCACCCTCCCTCGTTGTTTCGGAGACCACCCTTGCCGGCCTCTTCCTCCTCTCCTCCCCACACCACCAAGGCTCCGGCTCCCTCTCTCTCTCCCTCCTTATACATTCGACAGCCCGCAGACCCCACGACAACATCAACCAGCGGCCACTCCAATCCGACAGCAGCTCACGCGCGCACAGCAACCCGACAACATGCCGCGCAACCCCATCTCCCGTGCGAACTCCTCCCAATAGATCAGCAGCTCTCTCCCTTGCTCTGGCCATCTTCTCCCTCAACTCCATGCCAACACGCGCCCAGTGGCCTCCCCCTCCGCGCTTCCACCCCCGACGTGCATCTCCCTATCGCCGCAGCGCCTCCCGCCTCTGACCAGCGAGTGCACCCCAACATCCTCGACGACGCCGGCCTCTCTCCCCTCACCATCCATTTCATGGGTGCTATCTCCCCTTCCGATCAACGCCGTCGCCGTCTGGCCACCCGTCGCCACTCCCTCGCTATTCAATGCCGCATCGAAGTCTACAGGCAAAGCGGGAGCAAACGCATTTTAAAAGGTAAACCTGTGATTAGAATTATTGGTGCCTGGACTTATATGATGTCTGCCGTTATGGGCTAATCAAAATTAGTTGGTGTATAATTGTAGTAATGTATCAATATATATTAGTTGTTATATGTTGAATACTTCTGAATGTAAATTAGTTTGTTTCTTATACAGTATGATAGTTTATTAACTTTTTATTGTTGGTTAGTGTATACCAGTTATTATGAAAGTTAGTACTTACATGGTAACTGTGATTGGGATACATGTATAAAAAAAGTACATGTTATATTTACTGATAGCTTCATAAACCTTATACTTTTAGTATCTAAGAATAACTATTAATACTAATATTAACCTTCCATGCATTCTGCACCTAGGTAGAATGGTCACATAACTATTAATATTACTTTACTATGAATAACTGATAACTTATCATCACAAATCCAATGACGCAGATGATTCACGCCCTCCGTACGATCGCATGGACACCCTTACCGCGTCCCTCACCGCGACCACCTTGGACACCCGAAAACATTAAAAGGTTAGCCCTCTAACGCGTAGTAAGAACCCACACCGTCGCGAATCTAAAACCTAATCTAAAAATCATCAACAATAACTAAATTTCATTTCCGCACCTTTAAAACGTTACAAGATATTAGACATCGACGAAGGACTGAGTTTCTCTGCACATAGGATAGATCGTCCATTAGGCTGAACCGAAACGAAAACATGACTTTGACTGCTAGGATAGTCCCGTTAAACCTAGAAATGAACTCTAATAGGAATGATGAAAAACGTGTCCTGACACTGCCGTGATCCTGTTTCAGACAGACCATCGCCGACGCGACGCTTCGACGGGACACCCCAGACAGACGACGCACTTGCCACCGCAGGCAAGTGTACTCACTTGTACTTTTGGCCGTGTTTAGGCCATAGACTCGTAGAATTGTTAAAATGTAAACAAAGAGAACCGGACGTGAAATGATAGCGTCCAGGATAAACCTTGACAGCTTAGACTTGACGACGAAGTCTAAGCGCAACAACAACAATTGACACCTTAGGGTTTTCTTGTGTGTACGTGCGTGTGGACCGCATAGAATAACAATTCCTTGTGTGTCATGTCGTGTCCTGTTACACAAAAAGCCTCCGGGCATTTCGGATGCTCTCCACGTGAGAGTGATCCCTGTTACACAAAAAGCCTCCAGGCGTTTCAGATGCTCTCCACGCGAGAGTGATCCCTGTTATACAAAAGCCTCCGGGCGTTTCGGATGCTCTCCCAGCGAGAGTGATGCATGTACCTTCTTGTCCTGAGCACTTGGGTTGGGGTAGGGTTGAGCGTACGCATGGGGAGAGGGTCTAATCCCCCTCGAACCGTAAGGCGTGAACCCTTCGAGTCACACATGTCTTGTCCTGTCTTGTCTTGTCATGTCTTGTCTTGACCCGTTTAGGTTAGTCCCGTAGTCGGTAGCACACGCTACGGCTACTGCTTGTCGTGTTTACTTTTCCTGCACTGCTTTACTTTCTATAACCGCCATGTTATAACCCCAGCATGTTAATCAACAAGTAAATTGTTTCTTTAAATTACAGTTCACTTGCGGTAGAGTCTAACCCTTCTTTGTAGACTTTACCTGACGTACAGTTTCTTTTCTCTTGGATGCTGTATGTCAGGTGTTGAGCCAGAGTACGTGGATGAGCTGGATGTACCTGAGTACTTGGAGCCAGAGGGCGTCAACCCGAAGTACGTACCTGGCGAGGACCTGACTTAGAGGTCTCTTCTGATGCGACGTTCAGAGGTTACTACTTTTAGCTTCTCTCTTTCGGTAGTTGTTGCCATGCTTAGGCTTCCCTCTTTTTAGACTTTTGTACTCGCTGGATATTAACTCTTTATATTAATGAATGCAACTTACTTTCTATACTTTCTGTTGTTTCGAACTTTATAAATGCAAGAACCTGAAAATTTTAAAATGGTACCCCTACATACGCTTATTGGGCCCGGGCTTCACAGCTCTGGCCCAAGTGGGGCTTAGTCACGCTTCGCCTCCGTATTTTTGGGAAGCAGGGCATGACAGGTTTTAGTGGTGGCCCATGCAGGTCGTGCAAAAAAATTCAGAACAATAAGAGTACCACATTCATTTAATATCCAGTTTAACATGTACGAGTCTAAAGATGGTTTTCCTTGTCTTAGATGACAGGAAGACTTAGATAGACGTCCAGGTTTGATATTCAGGCACCTTGGATTAGATTTAGTCATACACGTCTTAGGATATCTTAGTAGCCCTCACTTGACTCTGACCGTGTTAGATTTCTAGAGCCCTTATTTTAGTCGTTCGCTCGGGTCCATCGACTTCGGGCCCAGCTGAACGTAAACTTGTTTCTCTTAGGACCCTTCCCTGAGAATCTTTATTACAGTCTCATTCATTAGGAAGTCTTAGTGATGAGTTCTCCTGATCCTTAGACGGATCGATAATTAGAACCCCTGACTTCTAGCATCTTCATGATCATTGCGCTTCTGTGTTATCGACTGTAGAATTCCATCGTAGCTTTCGTGAATCATATCATAGGTGTATCCATCATGCGATCATTTTCCTTGCCCTCGATTCACGTGATCGTTTCATGACGATTATCGTTAATTCATTGAATCTCCCCCTTGCAATCTTGTTTCCTCTAAAAGTATTTTCAAAATTCATCATTAAATGTTTCATTGAGTTTAACTTCTTTGAAACCCCTTGCTTTTCGGTTGAGTTAAAATTCTTTCTTGGATTTTGAATTCTTCATGATCGTAATTTTAAGTTAATATCTCGTAATTATTTCTAACCGGTATCTTTTGTATTTCAGTTTTAAAACATTGTTGCCGTTTTGATAATTCAATAAATGTATTATTATTTTTCTAAACTACGAAATTTGTTTTAACCATTTACCGTACGTACTTTTAGAATATTTTCTAAGCTAAATAGAACTTGCAAATTTTTTTATATCAGTTCTATGGTCATCGTGCTTATACTTCGAAGACCTTTGTATATATCTATTTTCATATGCGAAACAAATCACTACCTCACCCTACTCTTTATTCCTTCGTCTAAATCTTTTTCGAGTTGTAATTTTCTACATATGCTCACTTTTTTATATAAGTATAAAAGTATATGATACCATATTTTGCACATAATTATTCTTTCATCTATTTAATTATTTTGAGTAATATTTTTGTCCCACCCAACCAGCTACCTCTTTATCTCGCCTTATTTGAACGCGTTCCTTCCGCTCTTATTTCGGTACACTTGTGGTTTCGGCTTCTTTTCTGTTGTGTAGACATTAGTGCCTGTAGTTGCATGTGTCAACTCTAGTTTTAGTAGTGGGCCCTTGGTTTCCTGATGTCGTCATGGTGTATGGTTGTAGGTAGAGCATGTGGACCGGTACGAGTGTGCTGCCTTTAGGATATTATGAATGTCTCTTGTGTCATGTGTGTGTATACTAAGGGTGGTCCATGATATACGTACGGAGTTGTCTGAATGATGGTATTCATATAGGTATGGATAGCGTCATAGCAGGAAAATTCTTTAGACTTAGCCTTTCGTATTATAGTATAGATTATCTTTGGCAGCATATGATTGTATCAAAAACTTTTGTTTTCTTTTAAACCAGATCTTTAAAGTTTTGAAACAAGCACACAAGATCACAACACACCTACTTTTCCTCATACAATACCACAACTCTACACGTTTTTCCAAATGTTTTAAATAATGTTTTTGGCCTTAAACTTCTTTCTTTCCTTTTCCTCTTCGGGAGTGCTATTTTTTTATTGTTATGATGTTATTAGTACTAGCTATTTTGGTTATAGGATTATGTTTACGGGTAGGCTCAGAGTGAGATGAGATATGTTGTATCGATGATTAGTTGATTTTGAATAACAAGGATAATAGATTAGATTTCTTTGGATGAAAAGAATGAGGCGTTCAAGAATTATGTAACAGACTCGATAGAGAACTCTAATTGTATGAAATTATGTACATGAAGATGAGAACTTATTAGACCTGAAACTTGGACGAGTGGTAGATATGAGTTGCTAGGAAGGTATAGTATGAGTTTGGGTGATCATGAGAATGAGTAGAGCATTTAAAGCATCAAGACTTGATTATTAAGTTGACGTGGGAAGACCTTGGAGATAACACAACGTGTTGGGATGAATGGATAGTAATGATTACAGATTTAATAGGATTAGAGGTTAGATGATAGGGGTAAAGATAGAGGTGGTCTGATAGTTCATTGATTATAGGGAATAGATTTATGAGTCACTATGATGGATGATATATTGGGGACGTGATGATTGTTGAATTGTAGACGGTGATGTGGATTCATAGTCAAGTACTAAGGTGTGATCCTAGTTGTAGCATTAGCCAGTTGAGAGACGAGTTATGATGGATTATTTGAGGAACGCCAATTAAAGTTATAGGATTAGCGATGTTTATGTGTAGATATGAGAGTTGTGGGTAAAAGGTTATAGAGATATTATTATTATTAGTATGAGTGATTCCGAGGGCGGAATCATTTCTAAGGTGGGTAGAATGTAACGGTCACTTTCCGACTGAACGTATTTTGGCATGTATGGTTGTTTCGTGTCCGCAATTTTCGTAATTGTTTTTTTACTGTTTTTCGTAGTTCTGACACACGACCGAACCCCGTATTCATGATCCTCTCGGAGGCGCGAGCACCCCGATATTTTCTTCGTAATTTTTGGACGTCGAAGGACCAAATTGCTTAACTCATTACCACTTGGTTATATATTTTTTTAATATAAAATTTGCTGTTTTAATTTCCTGTGCGTTTTTTTAAAAGAAAATATTTTAACTTTTTTTGTTTGAAATTCATGAGTTATGTGCGTTTAAAACAACACATGACTATTAAATGTATTATAATTGATTAACATCCTAACCTAGTATTATATCATACGGTTGTTAAGGGCAATCAAATCAAAACTCTGTTTTTTTGAATCTAACCTATTTTTAAATCATATCCAAATCCTAACAGGCTTTTTCCCCACTCACACACGTCACCCCCTCTCCCCAGTTTCTCTCTCTCTCTCTCCCCCCCTAACTCCCTCTAACCTATCCTAACAACCCCTATCTCTCTCCCACAAACTTCTTCCCACATGAATCTCATAAACCCCTAACCCTACCATAGCCAAGGGAACTCAGCCTTACCAAAAATTAAAAACCCGAATCAAATTTCTTCAGGCTCACGTGCTGGCCTTTCTTCTTACTAAAACATCAAACAAGAGAGAGCCCAGGCTATTTATTTGAAACCTTAACAACCCTCAAGGCTACGCGTCCTACCCCCACGTGCTGTCACCCTCTCCCCTTGCTTAATCTATTAAAAACACTAGGTTTATTTCGGAGAAGCCAGCCGTCACATACCCTCGCAACTCGTCAAGCCGTTGCCAAATACCCCGACCACCCTCCCTCGTTGTTTTGGAGACCACCCTTGCCGGCCTCTTCCTCCTCTCCTCCCCACACCACTAAGGCTCCGGCTCCCTCTCTATCTCCCTCTCTCTCTCTCTCTCTCTCTCTCTCTCTCTCTCTCTCTCTCTCTCCTTATACATTTGACAGCCCGCAGACCCCCACAACAACATCAACAAGTGGCCACTCCGATCTGACAGCAGCCTGCGCGTGTACAGCAACCCCGACAACAGGCCGCGCAACCCCATTTCCATGCGAACTCCTCCCAACAGATCCGACAGCCCTCTCCTTTGCTCCGGCCATCTTCTTCCTCAACTCCATGCCAACACGCGCCCAGTGGCCTCCCCCTCCGCGCTTCCACCCCCCGATGTGCATCGCCCTATCGCCGCAGCGCCTCCTGCCTCCGACCAGCGAGCGCACCCCAACGTCCTCGATGACGCCGGCCTCTCTCCCCTCACCATCCAGTTCACGGATGCTATCTCCCCTTCCGATCAACGCCGTCGCCGTCTGGCCACCCGCCGCCACTCCCTCGCTTCTCAATGCCGCGTCGATGTCTACATGCAAAGCGGGAGCAGCCACATTTTAAAAGGTAAACCTGTGATTAGAATTATTAGTGCATGGACTTATATGATATCTGCCGTTCTGGGCTAATCAAAATTAGTTGGTGTATAATTGTAGTAATGTATTAATATATAGTAGTTGTTATATGTTGAATACTTCCGAATGTAAATTAGTTTGTTTCTTATACAGTATGATAGTTTATTAACTTTTTATTGTTGGTTAGTATATACCAGTAATTATGAAAGTTAGTACTTACATGGTAACTGTGATTGGGATACATGTATAAAAAAAGTACATGCTATATTTACTGATAGCTTTATAACCCTTATACTTTCAGCACCTAAGAATAACTATTAATACTAATATTAACCTTCCATGCATTCTGCACCTTGGTAGAATGGTCACATACCTATTAATATTACTTTACTATGAATAACTGATAACTTATCATCACAAATCCAATGACGCAGATGATTCACGCCCTCCGTACGATCGCATGGACACCCTCACCGCGTCCCTCACCGCGACCACCCTGGACACCCGAAAACGTCAAAAAGGTTAGCCCTCTAACGCGTAGTAAGAACCCACACCGTAGCGAATCTAAAACCTAATCTAAAAATCGTCAACAATAACTAAATTTCATTTCCGCACCTTTAAAACGTTACAAGATATTAGACATCGACGAAGGACTGTGTTTCTGTGCACATAGGATAATCGTCCATTAGGCTGAACCGAAACGAAAACGTGACTTTGACTGCTAGGATAGTCCCATTGAACCTAGAAATGAACTCTAATAGGAATGATGAAAAACATGTCCTGACACCGCCGTGATCCGGTTTCAGACGGACCATCTTCGACGCGACGCTTCGACGCGACGCCCCAGATAGACGACGCACTCGCCACCGTAGGCAAGTGTACTCACTTGTACTTTCGGCCGTGTTTAGGCCATAGACTCGTAGAATTGTTAAAATGTAAACAAACAGAATCGGACGTGAAATGATAGCGTCCGGGATACACCTTGACAGCTTAGACTTGACGATGAAGTCTAAGCGCAACAACAACAATTGACACCTTAGTGTTTTCTTGTGTGTACATTCGTGTGGACCCCCCTAGAATAACAATTCCTTGTTGTCATGTCGTGTCCTGTTACACAAAAAACCTCCGGGTGTTTTGGATGCTCTCCACGCAAGAGTGATCCCTGTTACACAAAATCCTCCGGGCATTTCAGATGCTCTCCACGCGAGAGTGATCCCTGTTATACAAAAGCCTCCGGGCGTTTCGGATGCTCTCCCAGTGAGAGTGATCCCTGTACCTTCTTGTCCTAATCACTTGGGTTGGGGTAGGGTTGAGCGTGTGCACGGGGAGAGGGTATGATCCCCCTCGAACCGTAAGGCGTGAACCCTTTGAGTCACACGTGTCTTGTCCCGTCTTGCCTTGTCCTGTCTTGTCTTGACCCGTTTAGGTTAGGCCCGTAGTCGGTAGCACACGCTACGGCTACTGCTTGTCGTATTTACTTTTCCTACACCACTTTACTTTCTATAACCGCCATGTTATAACCCCAGCATGTTAATCAACCAGTAAATTTTTTATTTAAATTACAGTACACTTGCGGTAGAGTCTAACCCTTCTTTGTAGACTTTACCTGACGTACAGTTTCTTTTCTCTTGGGTGCTGTACGTCAGGTGTTGAGCCAGAGTACGTGAACGAGCTGGATGTACCTGAGTACTTGGAGCCAGAGGGCGTCAACCCAGAGTACGTACCTGAGGAGGACTTGACTTAGAGGTCTCTTCTGACGCGACGTTCAGAGGTTACTACTTTTAGCTTCTCTCTTTCGGAAGTTGTTGCCATGCTTAGGCTTCCCTCTTTTTAGACTTTTGTACTCGCTGGATATTAACTCTTTATATTAATGAATGCAACTTTTCTTCTATACTTTCTGTTGTTTCGAACTTTATAAATGCAAGAACCTGAAAATTTTAAAATGGTACTCCTACAGACGCTTATTGGGCCCGGGCTTCACAGCTCGGCCCAAGCGGGCCTTAGTCACGCTTCGCCTCCGTATTTTTGGGAAGCAGGGCGTGACACCGCTCAAGCAAACGCTCGGCCAACCAACCCCGAAAGCCGTCACTGTCTCTCAAATACGGTGACGACACTCGGACTTCTGTGCTACCAATCAGCGGTGAGAAAATAGCCCGAAACATCTGCCGCCGTCTGTGAGAATGTGATCATCACCCACATCATCCACAACAACCGACATGGACCAACACAACAACGGGGGCCCCGCATGCCACCCATCCACTAGGAGGGTGTCTACGTGTCACCCGACGCTGGACACAACCACTCAGATTAAGAAACCGTCTATGTGTTACCTGGATAATGGAAACGTCCTGGTCTAAACCTAGGTTCGAACGATGTCCAAAAGGGACGCCAAATGCACAAGATATAGCCAAAACAAGGAAAATGGGTCCTTTTGGGCACTGCGGATCCGGCGCCTGCTAGGCGGACACCCGACCCGCCTAGAAGGAAAGCGCCCGCAAGGCAGGCCCGCACCCCCAAGGTGGGCGGGTCCAGCCCACCTGCTGCAGGCGCATGCTCAGTATGCAGCTGCAGGGTGCATGCTGAGCACACACCGAGCTGGGCGTGCACGTAGGGATGTGGGGCCCACTCGGTGGGCCCCACTATTAGGGGGGTTTTGAACCCTAGTTCATTTTCTCCTTTGGCGGCTGGTCTGTGCGAAAAGAAATGTTTTGGGCTCACTTTGGAGCTCTGTTTGAAGGGTCAAACGAACTCGGATTGGAGTGTCGTTTCTTACTACTCGTTCATCGTTCAACCCTCTTCACAACGATTTGTGACATCTTTATTGGAGATCAATGGTGGGAGGGATTTAATTAACAAAACATTGCCTTTGTGAAATGCATGTTGTGTGTTATGAAAACCCTCCAAACACATTTAGTCCCACATCGAAAATGGAGAGAAGGGGAGGGGTCAACCGCTAATATAAATTGGGGCCTACCCCCTTCCTTTTAACTCGTCCCAAGCTCTAGATCTGAGTATTTCCATTAAGCATGAGCAAGCCTGGATCTGAGCTTAAAGAAAATATTCCCTCTTTCTCCCTAAATTCTTCCTTGCTCCTGAACGGGCTCTAGCAAAGCTACGAAGGAGTTTGGATCGGATCCTAAGTCTTGATGGAGGATCCACTCACGGTGGAACTTTCTTTGGTGCGGGGTTGACTCAGCGACAATGGTGTCGCTCACCTCGAGATGCGGTTCGGTTTGGGAAGCAGTTCGGCTCGGGACGAGGTGCGACTCGGTACGCGGTTCAGCTTGGGAGAAGCAACACGAGGCCAAAGAAATGTTGCTGAAAATGACGCTTCATATTTTACAAAAAACAAAGTGAAAGGTTTGTAGTTTATTAATTCATGCATTTATAATTTCAACTGTTAGTTAGATCTATCTTTAGAGGTTGGTCGGACCCAACCCTGGGATAGTAGAGATCTGGGCTAGGGTTTGTTCTCTTTAGGGCTTGATTTAAAATTGTTTTAAATATATTCTTCCGCTGCTCGTTTGATCTCGTCATCCGTCCTACTTCGGCCGGACATCGATTTTATTGCCATAAGGACCGAGAAAACCCAAAAGAGGTATCAGAGCCAGGTTTACTTGATCTATAGTTTTTGCAATTATAAAGTGTATATGATACAACATGTTTCTCCATCAGATGGAGGTTTTAATTAAACTATTAAATTGTCATTTCATGTGAATTTTTATTTTTGAAAAATTGTTTTTTGAAAAGTAGATCTAATTTTAAAAAATTCATGTGATAATTTTGAAAATTTAGTTCTTGATATATGATAATTATTGTTGTAACTTTATTATGAGATAATTTTAGTTGCAAGTGTTAATGTCCAAATTTTATGTGATAGAATGTTTGTATCTGTAATGGTTATATAATATCTCTTATTAATTATGTGATAATACAAGAAGAACTATTTGGTTATCCAGTAAAAACTTTCTGAAAATTATAAAATAATTTTTGATGGACATGCTACGATTTAAACTTGAATTTTAAATGCCTAATACATGATTAAGATAGCACACTAAAAATCCTTATAGTTGATAAGGACATTAATAAAAGTTATTTACCAATCCTAATAATTTCAAATTTTAGGATTCAACTAGTTGATCGTATTAACTAGTTTTAAAAAAGCCATTTTTAGTCGATCACACATATATGAATAATTAATTTCCTTCAATAGACCATGATCCGGTCTTGTGTTTTTTGACTAGTGTTGTGGATCACCCTAGCTCGACTGGGATAGTGGTCCTGGCCTAGCCAAATCCATGGCAGTGTTCCGCTGGACTGAACAGATGTAAATTATGATTATGTGAAATAGTCGATTTCATCTAGTCAATTACGATAAAAATCTTCTTCAAGGTTAGCCGTAGCCCTCCTTGTTTTTGGATTAGTGGACTAAAAGATGCATGCCATGGTTGTCGAGTCTCCTCAAGCTATGACATGGTCTCTTTTAGAAACCAACTTTATCATACATGAGATGTAGTCTGGTATTAACCCAAAACTCTATGTCGGGTCTCCTCGAGTATCGATGTAAGTTAATATTAGACATGAAAACAAGGGTTCGACTAGACTAGTATTATGGTTTGTTGAGTCTCCTCAAGATCATAAGTGACTATGGGTAAAAACCAATATGGAGTCACATGTGATGTGATTGTTAATGAGTTTATCTACCAACTGCAGAGTCGATCAACTTGTTGAGTCTCTTCAAGGTTGTGAAGCTCAGGGTGGTTGAATCCCTCTCCCATTAAATAACTATATTCGTTCATCTATATGGCTAAAGATGATCGCAAAAATAGTGGGAGGATATAGTTGAATAAAAACCATTTTAACTATATTTAAAAATCATGAACATATGCTAACCTAGGGTAGTTCTATGTTTTACCAAAGTGGAATCCAAATCGTAATATCATTAAAAGAAATAAGTCAACTGGACAAAATGATCAGTTAATGAATATTTGCTAAACCAAACTATATTCTCACTGATATTAAAGTGAGCTTTTTAGCACTGAGTTAAGGACAATGATTTCCATAAGCTCTAAAGTCTAACATAACAAAACCACGCTACTTAACACTCGCCTCTATAAGCAGTGGTGCCTTGAACATACTGATGTTTAAAGCACGTTTCTCCATACAACTTGTTAAGTCTTCTCGAGGTTGTATGAAAAAAGTATCAATCCGCAAGGTTCGAAACTTTGATCAAATTGTTTGACTCGAAGATGAGTGTGAGAGCGATGTAAGACCATGTATCCAAATTAGATCTTGAGATGAACAACTTGTTGAGTCTCCTCAAGATTGTAAAGCTCAAGTGTTTGGAACCATGTGATGCTTGCATAGCTAATATTTGTGTTAGGACATGAAATGTCTAAATGTGATTTAGAAAGGAGAAGGAACTAAGGATAATTCATTGAGACAGAATGTTTGATGTATCATGGAAAAAAGGCATAGTAGGTGGAACTGAAAATGGGACATGTTGATGTCTAAAATTTCAGAATGATTGTTACACAAAGGAAAATAGTTTCACATATTTCCTAATGAACAAAAGTTGTCTTTAGGCCATATGTGACTTATATCACACTTGGCGAATGTCTCACATTACTTTAGAAGAAATGTTTTGATGTGATTATAATATATAACAATGTTGTATTAAGAGTTAATACATGAATGCGCATTTTGAGTAACAAAATATATCTATGGAAAAAATTGACTAGGACATACCAAAGAAAGCAGACTTGACAAGTTACATAAAGAGTTGTCACTTGACCTCTCGTATTATGAGTCGAAAGACAATTGTGAGTTTTGTTTTAAAGGTATTATCACGACCTGCTTTCCAAGTATGAAAGGCGAGACGTGAAGAGGTCCGCTCAGACTTGGAGCTATGAAGCTACAGTCTGATAAGCGTCTGGTAATTTAATCCATTAGTAGGTTCTTTGTATTACAATGAAACAACAATAATAATAAAGGAAGGTAGACAATTAAAATTATCTAACATTCAACATCCATAGATTTTATTCCAAACATGCAGAGATAGTCATAAAGAAATACAGAGTTTAAAGAAAGGCTCCAAGCATGGCCAAAAATAAAACATAAAGATAAGGTGCTACGCACCGACAACCTAACAGAAGATCTAAAGTGTAACGGCCGCTTTCCGACCGTGCATATTTTAGCGCGTAGCTGTGTTTCGTGTACGTTTTGTGTATTTGATTTTTTTTACTGTCTCCCGTAGCTCAGACGCGAGACCGGACCCCGTATTCACAATCCTCTCGAAGGCGCGATCACCCTAGTATTTTTTCCTTTTTATTTTTGGACGTCAACGGATGAAAGACGTTTACCTCGTTACAATTTATAAAATACATTTTTATTATAAAATTTGATATTTTTGTTATAAAGAAAGGGTTCTGTACGTCATGGTTGTTTTTCCAAACTCAATAATGTATAATTAACTTAAAACCTTAACTATTATTTTCCTTTACCTTAACCTTATGTTTATACTTATACTGTTATTTTTTTTATTTGAAATGACCGAATCACATCATTGGAAACAGAATGAAAATCTAAACTTATTTGTTTTGTTTAAAAAGAAAACCCAAACTTAAAATATCCCCTAAATCATAACAACCGCACAGAATCACCCACGTGATACCCCTCTCACCTCCACGTTCTCTCTCACCTCCCCTTCCCCACTAATAGTAACCTAGGGTTCCCCTTTACAGCCGCACAAGGGAGAAACCCCCTTCTTCCTAGCTTTCGCCCGAACCCAGGCCTGTCATTTCTTTTCCCTAGCATACTAGAAGCCCTATCAAGCTAGCAGTGCCTCTTCGTCCAGTTCACGTGCCCAAACATCCCAAAACCACCGAGAGCGCTGGAAACCCCCTTCGCCTTCCTCCGGCTTTCCCTGACTTTCTGTTCTTCCCTCTCTTCGACTACCGCTCGGACCCCCAACTCCGGCCATCCTCCACCCAAAACACACTCTTCGCATCTCCCCTCTGTTCTCTTCACACCGGCGGCCATCACACCCGAACCGGCCAACTGCACCCTCTCCGACCACCCTCTCGGTCGCCGCAAGCCGCTGCTCTTTACCGCTCCACGTGCCACCGTCACCGCCGAGGCCCTGACAGCCGCCTCCTAGGCCGGACAGACCGCGGCCACCTCCGCCGCCTGCAACCCCCTACAGTCTCCCTTTCCGGAGACCACCTCGCTGCGCCTCACGTCGCCGCCACCTCCCTCTCGCGACTCTCCGCCGAAGCCCAGACCCGAACGCCGCGTTTCTCTCCACCCCGCAACACCCAAGGCGACATCCTCTTCCCAGCGACGTCGCCTTCATCCCCACGGACGCCGACGGCCCTTGCGGACAACCCTCCTCCATCCCGAGTTCCCGTCGACCTCCCCGAGCCACCCCTCAACCGCTTTCGACGTCACCCCGTTCGGAGTTCACCGACGCCTGAGAACCGCCCCGCCAACGAGGAGCTCGCTGCCCCTCTCCCCTCCTTCGATCGCAGTTCCGTGTCAGCGCCACGAGACCGTTACCCTACGAAGCAAAGCGAATGACGATGTGAGGTATTAATGCTTTAGTTTTGTGAATACTACTAACTGTATTAATAATGTAAACATTAACCTCATAATAACATATATGTATATTATTATGAGCACCTGAGTTGCCTCCTAGTTTTGCATGAATTGTTGCTAACCTGGACTGCGCATGATCACATATATTTAGTTAATTATTAAGCTATGTGTAAGTCCTAATTCCTTAATGTTTAGCCTTACTATTAACTCCTATATCTACATTGGTAGCATGCGGTTATTTTAGACATAAATAATAGCTGTTAGTTAAAACACAAAATTGTTGTTGTTAGGGTAGGTTGTAGATGTGTATGTTATCAGTTCATATGATATGTACAGTTAATACATGTTGATGCAGATGTATTAGTTTAACATACATGAGGTAGATTTTAATGAGTTTTGATCTTCATTGGCTTGACGTTACAAAACCTTGACGCAGATAGATTCCGCGATACCACAGTCGATTAACTGAAACCGCGACGGGGTCCGTAACTGTTTCCATGATCCGACGCCAGATTTACGTGCGAAACATCATTCAGGTTGGTACCCCTAACTCGTAGCGAAACCCACACTGTAGCAAACTGAACCCTAACTAAAATCGGACAACTGTAACTAAATTTATTTTCCGCACCCTTAAAACGTTGTGAAACAGTAGATTCGACGACTGGACTTTTTTACTGTGCACATAGGATAGAATCGTCGAATAGGGCTGAACATCAAAAATGTGACTTTTGACGAATAGGGTAGTCCCGATAACCTAGAAACGAAACCTAATAGGATTTGACGAATTCGCGACCTGACACCGTCGCCGTGACTGTTTCAGACGGACTACCGCGGACGCGACGACTGGACGAGACGCTTCGGGAGGACGACACGCTCGCCATCGCAGGCAAGTGTATCCACTTGCACTTTTGGCCGTGTTTAGGCCTTAGTTGGTTAGAACTGTTAAATGTGAACAAATAGAACCGGGCGTGAAATGATAGCGTCCGGGACGACTCTTGACGGCTCAGACTTGACGACGAAGTCTGAGCCTGACAACAACAACTTTTTCATGCTGTAGGGCTATCATGTGTGTGCGTGTGTGTGGACACCCTAGAATAACCCTACCCGTCTTGTCACGACACGTCCCGTCTTGCACAGCCCGCTGGGAATAGGGCACTCGCCGAGTGATCCCTTGTACAGACTCACAGCCTGCGGGCAATAGGGCACTCTCCAAGTTGAGAGATTGATCCCTTGTACGGATACACAGCCCGAGGGCAATAGGGCACTCTCCAAGCTAGAGAGAGTGATCCCTTGTACGGATTCACAGCCTGCGGGCAATAGGGCACTCGCCAAGCTAGAGCGAGTGATCCCTTGTACGGATATCTTGTCTTGTCTTGTCTTGGGGTTTGGGGTTGGGTTGAGCGTGCGCACGGTAAGAGGGTCTGATCCCCCTCGAACCGTAAGGCGTGAACCCTTTCGTGTCTCACTTGTCTTGTCCTGCCTTGTTTCCGTCACGTCACGTCTTGTCTTGACACCTGTAGGTTAGTCCCGTAGTTGGTAGCACACGCTACGACTACTACTTGTCCCGTTTTTACTTTCCTGCTGCGTTACTTCCTGTCGTGTTACTCTGTTATAACCACAACATGTTAATCAACCAGTAAACTGTTGTGTAAAAGAACCTCAGCATGCTAATCAACCAGTAAACCGTTGTTTAAAGTTCGGTGCACTTGCAGTAAAGTCTAACCCTTCTTGTAGACTTTACCTGACGTACAGTTCCTTTCTTTTGGGTGTTGTACGTCAGGTGCTCAGTCAGAGTTCGTGGACGAGGCAGATTCACTGGAGTACGAGGAGCCGAGGACGTCGACCCAGAGTACGTGCCTGACGAGGACCAAACCTTGAGGTCTTTTTAGTCGTCACTTTCAGAGGTTACTGTTTTTAGTTTGCTTTTAGTTAGGCTGTTGCCATGCTTAGGCTTCCTTTTTAGACTTTGCACCAGTTGGATATTATACCTTTAATTTAATGAATGCCTTTTCCTTTCTATACTTCTGTTGTTTTGAACTTTATTAATGCAGGAACCTGAATCTTTTAAAATGGTACCTCTACAGACGCTTATTGGGTCCGAGCTTCTCAAGCTCTGGCCTAAGCGGGCCTCGTCACGTTTCTCTTCCGTCCATTTTGGGAAGCGGGGCGTGATAGGTTTTAGTGGTGGCCCATGCAGGTCTTGCAAAAGTTCGGAACAATAAAAGTACCGCATTCATTTAATATCCACGTACAAGTCTGAATTAGGTTTCCAGTCTTAAATGGTAGGAGGACTTAGATAGACACCCAGGTTGGATAGTCAGACACCTTGGTTAAGATTTAGCCGTACCCGTCTTAGGATACCTTAGTAGCCTCTCTCTCCCTAGCTCTGACCAAATTAGATTCCTAGAGCCCTTCTTTTAGCTTAGTCGCTCGCCCAGCTCCATTGACTTCGGGCCCGACAGGACTAACCTGGATTCTCTTAGGAGCCTTCCCATTAGATCCTGGTTGCAGTCTAGCCCATTAGGAAATCTTAGTGCCAAGCTCTCCTGATCTTAGGTGACCCGATAAATAGAATCCCTGACTTCTAGCGTCTTCCAGATCATTACCATTTTCGTGTTATCGACCGTAATCCATCGTAGCTCTTCACGGTTCGTAACATACACATATTCTTCAAGCGATCATTTTCCTGTCTCCCGATTCACGTGATCGTTTCCTGACGATTATCGTCGATTCTTCGAATCCCTCTGTTGCAAGTCCTGCTTCCTTTAAAAAAAGTGTTTTCGAAACTCATTACTAAATTCTTCGCTCGGTTTAACTCCTTTGAAAACCCTTTATTATTATACATATATTTAAAATTTCTTGCTTTTTGGTTGAAAGTTCCTTCTTGGATTTTAAAATCTCCTTGGTCGTCAATTTTCAAGTTACTATCTGGTAATTATTTCTAAACGATATCTCTCATATTTTCAGTTTTAAAACCTCGTTAACATTCTGATAATTCAATTTATACTTTTTTGGACTACAAAATCTATTTCTAACCACTTACCGCACGTACTTTTAAAATATTTTCTAAACTAGAGGGAACTCCAATTATTATTTTTATTGTTACTATATCAGTCCTATGTTCTTCGTGACCACATTTCAAAATCTTTGTGTAAACTTATTCTCATTTGCAAGACAATCGTTTCTCACCCTACCCTTCCTTCCTTCGTCTTACTTTTTCCAAAATTTTAAATTGCTACATCTGCCCACTATTAAGTATATATAATTTTATATAAAAAAAAGTATGTGATACCATATTTTGCACAAAATCCTTCTTACATCGTTAAATCATTTTTAGCAATATTCGTGTCACGTCCATCCAATTACCTTCTTATCCTCGCCTTGCCTGACTACGTTCTTTCGATCTTATTTCGTGTCGCTTTTGGCTTCGGTCTCCTTCTTTTATGAAGACATTAGTCCTTCTAGTTGTCCATGCTATCTCCAGTATAGGAGTAGGCTCTTGGTAGGTGATGTTGTCGTGATGCATGAGTATAGGTAAGAGTGTGTAGACCTGTGTGAGTGTGTCATCTTTGGGATCCTGATATTTGCCTTTTGTTTCTTGAATGTGTACTCAGTGTTAACCATGATATGATTGAAGTTGTCTGAATGACGGTATTCATACATATATGAATAGGGTCATAGCAGGCAATTTCCTTAGACGTAGTTTTTCGCGATTATAGAATAGCCTATCTTGACCGCGTGTGATTGTATCAAAACTTTGTTTTCTTTTAAACCAAACCTTTAGAGTTTTTTTTTGAAATTAGTTCACAAGATCACAAATCAGTTATCCTTCCTCATCCATTACCACGACTCCGCACGTTTTTCCAAAATGTTTTTAAAAATGTGTCATTGGTTTTAAGTTTCCCTTTCTCTTCTCTCTTTCCATTTGGAGATGTTATGTTATGGTTGTTATAGTTTTGGGATTAGCTATTATTGTTGTAGGATTTTGTTTGAGGGTAGACTCAAGGAGAGATGAGATTTGTTATAGCAATGATTGACCGATTTTGAAACGATAGGATATTGGAACAGACTTCTTTCGGATGAAAAGAATGGACTGTCCATGACTTATTTATGAAACCGAAGTGTGGCAGACTCAATGTGAAATTCTGGTCGGATGAGATTATATGCGTGAAGATGATAACTTATCAGACTTGAGACTTAGACGAGTGGTAGATAGGAGTAGCTACGGAGTATAATATGAGTTAGGGTGATCATGAGAATGAGTAGAGCATTTAAAGCATCAAGACTTGATTGTTAATGTTGACGTGGGAAGACGTTGGAAGTAACACGACATGTGGAAATGAATGGATGATTAGGTAGACGGTTTTGGTATGGTTATGAGAGTAGATGATATGGGTAAGGATCGGTGTGGTTCGATGGTTCATTGATGATAGAGATTAGATTTATGAGTCGATAAGATGGATGATACATTGGAGACGTGATGATTGCTGATTTGTAGACAGTGGTGTAGGTCTGTAGTTAGGTGTTAGGACGTGAGTTTGGTCGTGGCATTATTCAGTGAAGAGAAGGGTTATGAAGGATTAATTAAAGAACATTGGTTGAAGTTATAAGATTAGCGATCTATAGGTGTAGTCATGAGAGTTTTGGGGTATGAGGTTATATAGATGTTATTATCGTTAGTATGAGTGATTCCGAGGGCGGAATCATTTCTAAGGTGGGTAGAATGTAACGGCCGCTTTCCGACCGTGCATATTTTAGCGCGTAGCTGTGTTTCGTGTACGTTTTGTGTATTTGATTTTTTTTACTGTCTCCCGTAGCTCAGACGCGAGACCGGACCCCGTATTCACAATCCTCTCGAAGGCGCGATCACCCTAGTATTTTTTCCTTTTTATTTTTGGACGTCAACGGATCAAAGACGTTTACCTCGTTACAATTTATAAAATACATTTTTATTATAAAATTTGATATTTTTGTTATAAAGAAAGGGTTCTGTACGTCATGGTTGTTTTTCCAAACTCATTAATGTATAATTAACTTAAAACCTTAACTATTATTTTCCTTTACCTTAACCTTATGTTTATACTTATACTGTTATTTTTTTTATTTGAAATGACCGAATCACATCATTGGAAACAGAATGAAAATCTAAACTTATTTGTTTTGTTTAAAAAGAAAACCCAAACTTAAAATATCCCCTAAATCCTAACAACCGCACAGAATCACCCACGTGATACCCCTCTCACCTCCACGTTCTCTCTCACCTCCCCTTCCCCACTAATAGTAACCTAGGGTTCCCCTTTACAGCCGCACAAGGGAGAACCCCCCTTCTTCCTAGCTTTCGCCCGAACCCAGGCCTGTCATTTCTTTTCCCTAGCATACTAGAAGCCCTATCAAGCTAGCAGTGCCTCTTCGTCCAGTTCACGTGCCCAAACATCCCAAAACCACCGAGAGCGCTGGAAACCCCCTTCGCCTTCCTCCTGCTTTCCCTGACTTTCCGTTCTTCCCTCTCTTTGACTACCGCTCGGACCCCCAACTCCGGCCATCCTCCACCCAAAACACACTCTTCGCATCTCCCCTCTGTTCTCTTCACACCGGCGGCCACCACACCCGAACCGGCCAACTGCACCCTCTCCGACCACCCTCTCGGTCGCCGCAAGCCGCTGCTCTTTACCGCTCCACGTGCCACCGTCACCGCCGAGGCCCTGACAGCCGCCTCCTAGGCCGGACAGACCGCGGCCACCTCCGCCACCTGCAACCCCCTACAGTCTCCCTTTCCGGAGACCACCTCGCTGCGCCTCACGTCGCCGCCACCTCCCTCTCGTGACTCTCCGCCGAAGCCCAGACCCGAACGCCGCGTTTCTCTCCTCCCCGCAACACCCAAGGTGACATCCTCTTCCCAGCGACGTCGCCTTCATCCCCACGGACGCCGACGGCCCTTGCGGACAACCCTCCTCCATCCCGAGTTCCCGTCGACCTCCCCGAGCCAGCCCTCAACCGCTGTCGATGTCACCCCGTTCGGAGTTCACCGACGCCTGAGAACCGCCCCGCCAACGAGGAGCTCGCTGCCCCTCTCCCCTCCTTCGATCGCAGTTCCGTGTCAGCGCCACGAGACCGTTACCCTACGAAGCAAAGCGAATGACGATGTGAGGTATTAATGCTTTAGTTTTGTGAATACTACTAACTGTATTAATAATGTAAACATTAACCTCATAATAACATATATGTATATTATTATGAGCACCTGAGTTGCCTCCTAGTTTTGCATGAATTGTTGCTAACCTGGACTGCGCATGATCACATATATTTAGTTAATTATTAAGCTATGTGTAAGTCCTAATTCCTTAATGTTTAGCCTTACTATTAACTCCTATATCTACATTGGTAGCATGCGGTTATTTTAGACATAAATAATAGCTGTTAGTTAAAACACAAAATTGTTGTTGTTAGGGTAGGTTGTAGATGTGTATGTTATCAGTTCATATGATATGTACAGTTAATACATGTTGATGCAGATGTATTAGTTTAACATACATGAGGTAGATTTTAATGAGTTTTGATCTTCATTGGCTTGACGTTACAAAACCTTGACGCAGATAGATTCCGCGCTACCACAGTCGAGTAACTGAAACCGCGACGGGGTCCGTAACTGTTTCCATGATCCGACGCCAGATTTACGTGCGAAACATCATTCAGGTTGGTACCCCTAACTCGTAGCGAAACCCACACTGTAGCAAACTGAACCCTAACTAAAATCGGACAACTGTAACTAAATTTATTTTCCGCACCCTTAAAACGTTGTGAAACAGTAGATTCGACGACTGGACTTTTTGACTGTGCACATAGGATAGAATCGTCGAATAGGGCTGAACATCAAAAATGTGACTTTTGACGAATAGGGTAGTCCCGATAACCTAGAAACGAAACCTAATAGGATTTGACGAATTCGCGACCTGACACCGTCGCCGTGACTGTTTCAGACGGACTACCGCGGACGTGACGACTGGATGAGACGCTTCGGGAGGACGACACGCTCGCCATCGCAGGCAAGTGTATCCACTTGCACTTTTGGCCGTGTTTAGGCCTTAGTTGGTTAGAACTGTTAAATGTGAACAAATAGAACCGGGCGTGAAATGATAGCGTCCGGGACGACTCTTGACGGCTCAGACTTGACGACGAAGTCTGAGCCTGACAACAACAACTTTTTCATGATGTAGGGCTATCATGTGTGTGCGTGTGTGTGGACACCCTAGAATAACCCTACCCGTCTTGTCACGACACGTCCCGTCTTGCACAGCCCGCTGGGCAATAGGGCACTCGCCGAGTGATCCCTTGTACAGACTCACAGCCTGCGGGCAATAGGGCACTCTCCAAGTTGAGAGATTGATCCCTTGTACGGATACACAGCCCGAGGGCAATAGGGCACTCTCCAAGCTAGAGAGAGTGATCCCTTGTACGGATTCACAGCCTGCGGGCAATAGGGCACTCGCCAAGCTAGAGCGAGTGATCCCTTGTACGGATATCTTGTCTTGTCTTGTCTTGGGGTTTGGGGTTGGGTTGAGCGTGCGCACGGTAAGAGGGTCTGATCCCCCTCGAACCGTAAGGCGTGAACCCTTTCGTGTCTCACTTGTCTTGTCCTGCCTTGTTTCCGTCACGTCACGTCTTGTCTTGACACCTGTAGGTTAGTCCCGTAGTTGGTAGCACACGCTACGACTACTACTTGTCCCGTTTTTACTTTCTTGCTGCGTTACTTCCTGTCGTGTTACTCTGTTATAACCACAGCATGTTAATCAACCAGTAAACTGTTGTGTAAAAGAACCTCAGCATGCTAATCAACCAGTAAACCGTTGTTTAAAGTTCGGTGCACTTGCAGTAAAGTCTAACCCTTCTTGTAGACTTTACCTGACGTACAGTTCCTTTCTTTTGGGTGTTGTACGTCAGGTGCTCAGTCAGAGTTCGTGGACGAGGCAGATTCACTGGAGTACGAGGAGCCGAGGACGTCGACCCAGAGTACGTGCCTGACGAGGACCAGACCTTGAGGTCTTTTTAGTCGTCACTTTCAGAGGTTACTGTTTTTAGTTTGCTTTTAGTTAGGCTGTTGCCATGCTTAGGCTTCCTTTTTAGACTTTGCACCAGTTGGATATTATACCTTTAATTTAATGAATGCCTTTTCCTTTCTGTACTTCTGTTGTTTTGAACTTTATTAATGCAGGAACCTGAATCTTTTAAAATGGTACCTCTACAGACGCTTATTGGGTCCGAGCTTCTCAAGCTCTGGCCTAAGCGGGCCTCGTCACGTTTCGCTTCCGTCCATTTTGGGAAGCGGGGCGTGACATAAAGAAAACAACAATAACAACTAAGATAAGTCTCTAGGCGAGACTAGGACGGGTCTCCAGTGTCCTCCAACTCTACCTCTGTAGAAACCTCAAACTCAATGTCTGCAAACTGCTTGTCCTCAGTAACAAACTCAGTCTCAACACCAAACGTGCGACACCCAAAGAGAAAAGGGCGCATGTCAGCAAAAGTCTACTAAAGGAAGATGACATTGTGCAAGGAAGCACAAAAGAATGGAAATGCATCTAGCAGTTCTAAAGTGGAATGACATGGCATTTAATGAATGCAGCAATTAATAAAAACAAGAAAGTAAGCAAGCACGTCAAGTCGTAGCCAAAGCTACCAATCACTAATTCACGATTTCACGAAAACACTTTATCACTTCGTGCACAGAGTTTCCGCCTTTTGGCTAAAGTGGCAGTACGGGCACACTTCTACGCTCAAGCAATCGTTTAACCCTTCCCATCCACTGTATCGAGCGTTGGTTCTTCACCAACCACACTGTGCTCGCTTCTGGTTCACGAGCCAGGAAGTTTGTTTGGCATAGGGTTGTACCTGACATGCAGGTGCCTAGCCTTTATAGGATGTAGGGGTCAGGACCCTACTCGTCGTAGCTAACACTTTAAAGTAGCAGCTTACAATTTAAAGTAGCGTGTGCTACACGTTCATGGCAATACATTCAATGCATGAAATGACATGGCAAAATGCATGAACATGGCAATAAGCAGTTAAAAGTGCGTACAGTTAATTTAAAGAAACATGACATGTGATATGCATGGGATGTCATGGCAATGGTGATGGATCTAGCATCGTTGTCAAGATAGATCAAATAAGGCGTCTAGGCGACTATCATTTCATCGCCTAGTCTCTTTTACGCTATTTCACAGATTGGCCTAAACATGGCTTAAACGAATACGGGGCAAGTTTCATTTTCCTGAAAACAATCACGCTGCGATCACCGTTCAACAAGGTCCAAGATCTACATATGTGCTCAGTCCACGATCCAACCTATAGTCTCGTATTATTAAAGTTTAAATAGTTATTTATTCAAAGCAGTAAAGTTACGGTTTTTATCTTGATTAGCATGCGATGTTGGGGTTCTTACGGAGTGGGGTTTACCTCAATATAACGCGAGAGCTACACTGACGTCGGGTAACGACATCAGGGGTTGGATTTCGGTAGCGCGAAGGGTATGGTGGGACAGTGTCAACGAACGACGATCAGTCGGTAGAGGCACGATAACCGAAGGACGACGCGAGGGGAAGAGGACAGCCACACTGCGTTCAAAACCGTCGGGAAGATGCTGACAGCGGGCAGTGGGTTCTACAGCCTGAGGGGAGGTGCGACGAGGGCTGAGCGGTGTTGGAACGCTGCTGCGTCGACGGGAAGATGCAGCACAGGGAGGACATCCGCACGCGAGGGGATATCGGCCTGGGCGAGTTGCTGTCAGGCTGGCAACGGACAGTTGAGCTGCCGGCGGTGCAAGGGAGTGCGCGCTAGTAAAGGGGGCCGGCATGCACCGGCTGCAGTGCTAAGAAGGCCACGAGGGAACAGCCGGGTCATCGGCGGTCCTGTTGCGTGGCGCAAGGAGGCTCGTTGCACTGGAGGCCACGAGAGGGCGGCTGGGCGAGAGGGTGGCCGGTGTTGCGCTAGGGGAGGCCGACGGTCGAGGGGGAGGAGAGATCGAGAAGTAGAGAGTTGGGAGAAGGGAGAAGGCGGCTGCAAGATGTTTTCCTCAACCCTAGGCTGCGTTTGGATTTAATACTTGAAATTTGCTAAAGAGGGTTGAATAGGAGTGTGTTTAAGGGAAAAGAAATGAAGAGGGAAGAAGAGAGGGAGTTTATTTAGTGTGGTGAATAGCCTAGAAAGAATAAGAGATGATACGTATGAGATTTCATTTTGATTTTGCTATTTGAGTTATAAAAGGAGTGTAGTTAAGGATAAAGTGGGAGAGAGAATGTGAGAGGAAGGGGTATAGCTTAAGGTGCAACATAGAGGAAGGAATAATAAATGATAGGTATGAATCTAATGAGATTTAATTAGGTTAATTAATTTGGAATTTGAATTCTTAACCTTAGGAATTATTAATATTAAAATAATGGGGACACTAGCGGGTCGATCTAAAGATGTGCTAAAATTACGATAAAAATATCGTCACGATCGTGACGACAAGAGGGTTGGGGTAAAGGGTTCGAACATGCAATGGGTTGAGGGAAAACTCTAAATAAATTAAACTAACCGCTACAACCTATAGGTTCAAAACACACTTACAAACAAAGCTAATTTGTGGAAGAACAACACGTGAAATGACGTTCATAAAGATTGCCACAAAATACTACTCTTCCATACGGTCACAACGATATATAAAATCACGTGTTCCGGATAGAAAAAGAGACAAAGAAAAATTCGCGTACAAAAAGGAAAATACGCGTACAAAGAATACCTGGTCGGAAAGCGACCGTGACATCCTACCCACCTTAGAACAAAGTCCGTCCTTGGACTTTCTAACAAAAAATATATCTAGCCATTCTAGTAACTACCACAATCATATCACAATATAATACTACAAGTGCTTATATATGCACATTCTATACTTATGCATATCATTGATAGTCAAATTCATACACGTACTTCAATCATTCATATAATCACGTTCATCCCTTATATAACTATCACTCACTTATCACATAACCATGGTACAGATACCTAAATAAAAAAATAGTTTCACACTAGCAAATATAATCGTAGTACTTCACATATATATAACTACCAATGTATAAAACGAACATGGATATAATACCCCTTCATGCCTCCTAATGTACATTCAACACCAAACATATCAACATATGTAATCACACCATACAATATTAAATCATGTTTGCTATATCTATTATACATTCACTCCTACTATAAATACACAAATATATATTATTCAAATACACGCAGATACTTCATCATATATACACATCACATACAGTCCTATAACTATATTGAAGACACAACACACTTACCATAGCTACGCACTCACCCGTAAATACTCAATCGATATTACTAACACAACAATAATAACAATAGTATTCACACTACTGTAAGACTATCTAACAATCCTACTAGTAACAATAATAACTCTCATTTATACGTCACTAAGTCATGTCAATATAACTACTAATATACGACAACCATAACACAACGCATTTATTACAATGTTATCATCCATAAACATCCAATTTATATTACGAAGGCTAATATCAATACCAATAATATAATACTAATAAATAGCCATACGAATAATATACACATGCATTACCAATTACTTATCACATATCAATACTAATATGTCACGACATATATATACCATGATTAATATAACACCATGGTACAATATAATTACAACCAACATTATAATTACGACAGATAATAACATTTTACTATTCATACGATTGCATCACTAACTATATATCGATAATACTACCAACATTCTACATTAATACACAATAGTATTATCGCATTGCCTTCATGTCATAATTAAAATAATATCATAATTAAAGCACTCACCAATACTTCACTATACACACATACATTAATAATAATGCTATATAACAAGCACACATCTATCTATACATATACTCCTTATATATATTTTTTACATAAATATACTCACATTATTATTAATACGTCGAATACAATCATATATACGTATATACGTATACATTTCATATCATTCAATACAAATTCATAAGCACACTAATGTTCAGCCAAGTAACACCCCCATAATACAATCACTTTACAAACTATAATAATATTACAAATATCAGTACATGTATACAATCATAATACACTATCCTATACACGCATACATCGTATAGTCACATACATATTACTACACACATACTCATTGCATGCACACCATACCAACATTCTTATATGCCTACCACATATCTACACAAAACATAGACATTCATATAATATATTCACACCATAGCAATTTACATATAATTAGTACACTACAAATATACACATCCATACATAGTGACGACTTACAATAATCTTGTATACCTCATGGTATACACATACACACACATCATCCTGTAAAGGGAAGCAGTAATATACAAAATTATAACCCTATCACCATACATATGTCACACATATTCATATAGTATGTACATACATATCTACGTACGAGCACACACTCATACGTACTAACATGTAAATCATCTAATATGCATGCACACTTAACTATAAGTACACCTATTATTGTTACACATAACATGCACATGACTTACTAGTATACTATTTCAAGCATTTACAAGTATCTTCAAACTACATATACCACTAGTAGGAATTCCAACACTAATTCTAATATACACGGACATCTCTAAAGTGGTTTAACTATCCACACATACATTTATAAATAGTATCATTCATACAACTTCATATATATCATGAATAACACTGAGTATGTATATATAACATAAAACACAATCATTAACACTAAGGGTAGCACACTCATACATCAGTGGTGTAGGATCCTGTCAAAACAAGGACGTTAGGATCGAATAATGAAGTAGAGACTTACGCTTGCGTACGCGGTACCGTAATCTCGGAACTTCGTCCTTGGATTCGCCACAACGGTCGGTACTTCGTCACGGAGGATCGAAGCAGAGTTTCGCCGCCTAAATCTCTATTTAGAAGAGGATTTTAATGGAAGGGAGAAGAAGAACATAAGATGCCTTATGCAAACTTATGGCATGGAAAGTGTAGTATGAATGCCTTACCCTTGGGTCCTATTTATAGGCTTTATGGGTGGTTATTGTAGGAAATAACCAATTATAAGCTTATTAGCCTATATTAGCACATTCATTTATCCTCTTCTTCATTCACTTATCAAGTGCCTTTATGCACTTATAAAGTGACTTTTTCCACTTATCGAGTGGCTTTTTCCACTTATCGAGTGGTCCTTTTCACACGAGAAAAGGTTCCCTTCGTGCACGCTTTCGTGCACGCGACATCTGAGGTCCGTATACCCTCATACATCCCCTCATGGATGTATTCATGTCATCCATATCCAACATCTCCCACTCACACTTGAGGGGATTGTAAGGAAACATCTTTCCTTTAACTCTTCTATTTATCATACCGAGAAATAGGCCGTGTGACCGTCATGCGCATAGAGTCCGTTGTTGTGCACTTGTTAGAGATACACAACACCCCTCGAGGTGCAAAGTTGATTAGATCAACGCATGCTTTGCCCTAGATTATTTCTTCACATTTCTTATACTTTATATTCAACAATTGAATCCCATCTGGATTACAATTGGCTGGCCAGCTTTGAATCTCTAAAGTCTAAATGTGAATATGAAATTAATCTTTCTCTTCTTGCGATCCTTTTGATCTTGACTTGACTCGCTTTTCTAGCATGCCCCGCCAGACTGAATTAACCATAGTCCATAAGCAACATGCTAAGATAGCAATCACCCAGTCAAATCTAAAGGAACCAATTAGAGTCCATAAGGGTAACGAGTTAAGACCCATGTGGTCTTTGGGTCTCACATAATAGTAAACACTATTACTATTCTAACCCAATGGTCAAAAATGCATACGTAGTATGAATACGTATTAGAACATCACTCCTTTCCCATGGAGCGTATGTCTTAATGACGTTGTAAGGATGATAACCAGACACCACAATGTCTGACTTTGAGTCCCTTTTACTACTCAAATAATCTTCTGGACCCACATCCCACATAAGACAGATAGGATTAAAGAATCCTCTTAGATCTTTTGTAAGCATCCATATGATGCAGATCTTTCATACGACCATTTTGTTTAAGTCATGACTCTAAATCATCCGTCTGACGATTTTGACTTTAAACAGGTCTCATCTTTATTTTATCCGTCTGATATAATTAAGGTGGTTGCTCATGTGAGAGAGCCAACCTTAATCTGTCCGACATACTAGAAAGTATAGCTGAGATTTCAAAAAAATGTACACAAACATTTCTTAAAGAATTCATATGCAATGTTAAAAAAGAACTTATTCTTTTATTAAATTTGATCATTTACAGACATGTGAATTTACATTGGCACAACTCAGCTCTTACGCAGACCTTGAGATGATAAGTGTTTGTAAAACACATCTCTGGGGATCGCCTTCGTAAGCGGATCCGCTATCATCTCATGCGTAGATATGTACCTTATGTCTACCTTCTTGGTCTTATCATAGTCTTTTGCAAATTTGTAGCAGATATCTATGTGTTTGGTCTTACAATGGAATTTAGGATCTTTGACATAGGCTATAGATGCTTGACTGTCGCTGTGTATAGGTACAGCACCTGAGTCACTTGCATCAATTAGTCTGTCTAAGAACTTCCTAAGCCAAACAGCCTCTTGGACTGCCATGCTAAATGCTACAAACTCGGCTTCCATAGTTGAAAGTGCGATGCAGGATTGTTTCTTGCTACTCCAGGATATTGCACCAGATCCGAGTAGAAAAACATATCCTGAGGTCGATCGTCGCTCATCGAGATCACCCGCCCAATCAGCATTAGTGTAGCCTTCGAGCCTCAAGGCATCTCCATGATAGCATAAAGCATAGTCCGCAGTTTCCTTAAGATACCGCAATATCCTCTTAACCGCTTTCCAGTGTACTTGCCCAAGATTGGATTGGTAACGACTTACCATTCCAACGGCAAAACAGATGTCCGGTCTTGTACACATCATAGCGTACATAAGACTACCAACTGCACTGGAATATGGAACTTTTTCCATAATTTCCTTTTCCTTTTGGTTATTTGGACATGATTTCAGACATAAATTGTCGCACTTGCTTATATGAGTATCAATGGACTTGCAGTCCTGCATATTAAAACGTTCTAGAACCTTCTTTATATAAGTCTCTTGTGAAAGAGAAAGAAGTTTTTTCGAACGATTCCTTGAAATCGTAACTCCAAGGATATATGCGGCTTCACACATGTCTTTCATCTCAAAAACTGATGAAAGCCAAGCCTTGATATCCATCACAAAGTCCTTGTCATTTCTGGCTATTAAAATGTCATCTACATATAGAGACATAATAACGTACTTGCCCTTAATCCTTTTGATATATACACAGTTATCTTCATCAAGCATGGAAAAACCATTTGATAAGACAACTTCTTCAAATCGTATATACCATTGCCTCGAGGATTGTTTAAGACCATATATCGACTTACGAAGTTTACAAACCTTATGTTCGTTTCCTTCTTTTACAAACCCTGTTGGTTGTTCCATATAGATCTCCTTGTCCAATTCTCCATTGAGAAATGCAGTCTTTACATCCATCTGATGTAATTCGAGGTCTAAGCAAGCCACCATAGCCAGAATCAGGCGAATCGAGGTAAAACGAACAACAGGTGAAAAGGTCTCTTCGTAGTCTATCCCTTCCGGTTGCGTAAAACCTTTCGCGGCAAGGCGAGCTTTATATCTGTCTATAGAGCCATCAGCCTTATGCTTGATCTTGAGAACCCATTTGTTCCTAATAGCTCTACGTCCTCTGGGTAAGTCAACTAAGTCCAGACTTGGTTAACTTTCATGGATTCCAACTCTTCCTTCATCGCTTCCATCCATTTGTCTTTAGCAGGGCATGATACGGCCTGTTTGAATGTAGCAGGCTCGTCATCATCTTGTAGTAAAGTCATAAAGCTTTGCGGAAATTCATCCTCAAATCTTAGAGGAGCCAACCTTATACGACTACTACGTCGTATTTGAGATTCTTCAAGTCCTTGTTGACTCGAATTTAGATCAATTCTAATATCACTCCCACTTGGAATGTCGTTAGAAATGCTCCCACTTGGATCATTATTCCCGTATGGAATAGGATTAGTTTCATTCGTATCATCCATTGGTGAAGTTTGAAACGTATTTTCTTCTTCACCAAGAATTCTCCCACTCGAATGAGGTAATCCTTCTTGATCATTAATCTCAAATAGAGATAAGTCCTGACTTATCTCGCCCTGTCTTGGAAACTCGTTTTCCAAGAAAGTGACATCCCTCGACTCAAACTCAATTAGTCCTCCATTGTCTTCCTGACTAACGAAAACATAACCTTTGGAGTTTTCTGCGTATCGTATAAAGATACATTTCCTTCCCCTTGGCCCAAGTTTGCCATACTTATGGGAGGAAATATGTGCGTAGGATGCACATCCCCAAGGTTTTAAAATGTTTAAGTCAGGAGACCTTTGGTTCCACAACTCCTAAGGAGTGGAGCTAACTGATTTCGAGGGTATGCGGTTTAAAATGAAAGCGACCGTCAATAATGCATCACCCCAAAAGGCGATTGGCAAGTTAGCTTGCGCCATCATTGAACGGACCATTTTCATTAAAGTCATATTTCTCCTTTCTGCAACACCATTTTGTTGAGGAGTATAAGGCATAGTTACCTGATGTACTATGCCCTTTTCATCACAAAGTTCCTTAAAACTTGTTGATTGATATTCACCGCCCCTATCGGTTCGCAAGACCTTAATCTTGCGATATAATTGATTCTCCACTAAACTCATATAGTTTTTAAAGCAGGTTAATGCTTCACTTTTGTGGGATATCAAATAGATATGACCGAATCGGGTGAAGTCATCAATAAAAGTGATGAAATAGGACTTCCCACGTCTTGTCTTGACATTCATCGGACCACATATGTCTGAATGGATTAGCTGTAATGGAACCTCGGCCCTTGTGCCGGTTCTAAACGGCTTGCAACAAGATTTCCCTACAAGGCAATATTCACAGGTCGACATTTCAACCTTTGAAACATTGGATAGAAGGCCACGTTTGGCAAGTCTATCCATTTGTGTTGGTCCAATGTGACCAAGCCTTGCATGCCAACAAATTATATCAGACTCATAAGTCGAAGAATTTGTAATAAGGAAATTTTCATTACAAAATGAAGAGTCATACATTGTATTTAATACAATAAATCCTTTGAATACATACCCAGTGCCAATTAAGGAATTATTACAAAACAAGTCCACTTTACAATCATGAAAAAACCAGTTATACCCAAGACCCATTAACACGACCACAGATATTATATTCCTTCGAATATCTGGAGCGAAGAGAACATCATGAAGTAGGAGAGTGCGGCCGTTGTCCAAGACTAGCTTGCAAGTCCCAACGCCTTTCACTTCAACACGTGTGTTGTTTCCTACATAGATCCACTTCGTTCCTTGGGGTATCCGGTGATACTCCACGAAGGACCGTCTGTCTCTTGATATGTGGTCGGTGGCACCTGAATCAATTATCCAAAATGGATTAGATTCCACAAGAAATATTGAACTAGAAACACATATGTAATTAGCATAATTACAAGTTACCTCGTCGCTTCCACTCGTACACGAACGAGCATAATGACCGAGCTTGTTGCACTTGAAGCACTTGATCCTCTTCAAGTCTTTCTTCGTGTGCCATTTCTTGTGCCCACCCTTATGTTTGGGTTTCTTGGTAGACTCAGGTTGCTTATTACGTTCATTAGTAAACTTCGAACGATCTTTCCGTTTCTATCCCCCGTGTGAGGAACTAGCAACCATGTGCACTTCTGCACTTGGCTTGGCAGCCGCAAGCCGCTCTTCCTCTAATTCGAGGTGTTTGGAAACATCACTGAAGGTCTTGATGCTCTCATTGTGAGTGAGATGCATCTTCATTTGGTCCCACCCATTTGGTAGGGAACGTATAACTGCTTGGATTTGTTGCGCATCAGTGAGCACATGGCCTGCATCCTTTAACTCTGATATAAGATTCGCCATATGTCGCAGATGTTTCCCCATGGAATGATCTGGACGTTTCTTGTATGAATCGAATCTTATAGTTAAGGCACGAAGTTTGGACACCGATGTGCCACGAAACTTCTTCTCTAGCTTGGACCATATGTCCATGGCTAAGTCATGCTTTCGGAAGATGCGCATTATGTCATCGGCCATACTGCTCAATAACGTAATGCGAGCTATCTTGTTCTTCTGAGACCAAGCATCAAAAGCTTCCTTGTCTCGTCTGTGTTGGGCCGTAGTGCCCAACTCGGGTTCAATCATTACGTTCTTTATAGTTTCGAGCACTTCTTGCTCCTCTAGAACGTATTGTATCTTGATGGACAATAGTTTGTAATTATCACCGTTAAGTTTTTCACCTCTGTTTAACTCAGCGATGATATTCTTTGAAGCGGAAGACATTTTACTTTTAAAATGCTGCAAAAGACACAAAACCGAAGGTTTGATCAAAAACATTGCATTAAAATTCTTAAAATATAATTCCCACTTGAAATGATAATAGAATATCCCATTTGGATAGTACTAATTTCAATTCCCACTTGGAATGATATTTATAATTTGATAAGTTACTTTCGAAAAATATTGAAGATGTTGTTATAGAGTCGGAAAGGTTTCTACGATTCCAATCACCATCTAGCACAATCCTTCAATATTTCCCCCTCACTTATCAAACGATAGAACTCTTATAGTACTTCGCAGCAGAAAAGCGTTTTTGAAAACGTATTTTACAAAACGTGTATTTTAATCTAGTACCGTTATGACACTAGAGAAATATTCGACAATCCCTGGCCATTGTCGGGGTTGAGCTGTAGCCGTGCCAAGGCCGGATCCCACCTGAGGGGATTTTTCTGCAAGCCATTTTCACTAGCTCCCGTATGGATCCAGGCGCTTCCCTTGTATAGGAGAATTTTGCCACAGACGACTGTCGTTGGCCCCGTATGGGCTAGTCGGCATGTTCGTGTTACATCGACCAAGGCCTCTCGCCGAGGCCGACCAATGCGAACAAAAATCCCCGATTGGTCGACCAGGGCCTCTGCCCTTGTCGGCCAATGACCTTGGCACCCCCCGGCCAGGGCCTCTGCCCTGGCCGAGGCAGGCCAGGGCCGGCCAGGGCGCCGGCCCTGGCCTCTACCAGGGCCCTGTCGTCCCTGGCAGAGGCCAGGGCCGGCCGGCCCTGGCCTCTGCCAGGGCCGACAGTGCCCTGGCCGGCCCTGGCCTGGCCGCGGCCAGGGCCCTTTGGCCCTGGCCGAGGCCGGCCTGGCCGGGGCAGGGGCCGGCCATGGCCCTTTGGCCATGGCCGGCCACCCCCTTGTATGGGGTTGCCGCATGCTCTCCTCCCCCTCGACGGGGTGGTTTTCGTTGTCATTTGGCCGTAGCCAACCCCCTCCGCATGGGCATGGGGAATGCATTGCCTCCATAGCCCATTTGGCCATGGTGATCATGCACTAAAGGTCATCTTCTTCGATGGGAATACCCACCATCGTCTTCTTCGATGAAGCACCCGTTCGTCGATGAAGCACCCGTTCGTCGAGAAAGTAGTTATTCTCTAATGGCCGTGTGCCAAAATGAAGAAATAACATACTCTAAAGTTCGCAAACTACACGCTCCACATGAAGAGAGTTCACATTCCCTATGAATGGAGACTCAGCATCCATGAAGAGTGCGAGCTTGACGATATGAACGGTCGGTTCTTCCCGTCACGGAGAGTTCCTGCCATATCCGTAATGACAGAAGACCCTAACGTGAAAAGAACAACCGCTGCGTTCTCTCTGTCACGAAGCGTTCCTACCATAATCATAATGGTATGATACCCATTCGTGAAAAAGACAACGCCTCGTTCATCGGTTCGACGGGGCGGCGGTTTGACCGGGGCGAACCCGTATGGCTCTGATACCAATGTAGGATCCTGTCAAAACAAGGACGTTAGGATCGAATAATGAAGTAGAGACTTACGCTTGCGTACGCGGCACCGTAATCTCGGAACTTCTCCCTCGGATTTGCCACAACGGTCGGTACTTCGTCACGGAGGATCGAAGCAGAGTTTCACCACCTAAATCTCTATTTAGAAGAGGATTTTAATGGAAGGGAGAAGAAGAACATAAGATGCCTTATGCAAACTTATGGCATGGAAAGTGTAGTATGAATGCCTTACCCTTGGGTCCTATTTATAGGCTTTATGGGTGGTTATTGTAGGAAATAACCAATTATAAGCTTATTAGCCTATATTAGCACATTCATTTATCCTCTTCTTCATTCACTTATCAAGTGCCTTTATGCACTTATAAAGTTACTTTTTCCACTTATCGAGTGGCTTTTTCCACTTATCGAGTGGTCCTTTTCACACGAGAAAAGGTTTCCTTCGTGCACGCTTTCGTGCACGCGACATCTGAGGTCCGTATACCCTCATACATCACCTCATGGGTGTATTCATGTCGTCCATATCCAACAAGTGGTACACAGGGGTTCACACACACGGGTCCACACACTCTACCTATATACTTGCACCACAACGACATCACAATTTATACTAATGTGCCCACCATACTATACTAAGATTGACATAAGCAACGACAAGCACTAGTATGATGAGTAAGTAATAGATAAGGAACCAAGATCACATAGCGTAGCGAAACAAGACCGGGATGGACGGGTTCAGATGAGACATGGATAAGGAGATAGCTTGGTTGGGTAGAACAAAAATATAGTTCTGAATAATTTAGTAGATGAAAGAAGTATATGTGTAAAATATGATATCATATATATATATATATATATATATATATATATATATATATATATATATATATATATATATATATATATATTCTTATAAAAATATGTAGGAACCACGAACAGATGGTGTAATTTTAAAACACGTAAAAAGTGTCAGACGAAGAAAATAATGAGTAGGGTGAGGTAGTGATTGGTTTGCAAATGAAAATAGATTTATACAAAAAAATTTGAAGTATGAATACGATGAATATAAAACTGATACATTAAAAAATTGAAGTCCTATTTAGCTTAGAAAAATATTTTAAAAGTATGTACGATAAGTGGTTAAAAATAAATTTAGTAATATAGAAAGAAAGGAATGATATATTGAATTATCAAAATGGAAATAAAGTTTTAAAACTGAAATACGAAAGATATAGGTTAGAAAATTGTTACGAGATAGTAACTAAAGATTACGACCAAGAAGGTTTCAAAATCCAAGAATGAATGTTAACTCAACCGAAAAATAGGAAATCTAAGTATATACTAAGGGGTTTTCAAGGAAGTTAAACTGAGCGAAGAATTTAATAAAGAATATCGAAAATGATTTGTTTTTGAAGAATCAAGATTGTAATGGGGATGATTCAAAGGTTGATGATTACCGATGAACAGATGACATGATTCGAGGGCAAGGAGAATCGAATGATCCAAACGTAAATACGAATAGGAGATGACTCATGAAAGGCTACGGTGGAACTCTACGGTCGAAAACACAGAAGTGTAATGATTTGGAAGAATGATAAGAATCAGGGGTTCTGATTACTAGGTCGACTAACTAACGGTTAGGAAACTTAGCACTAAGACTTTCTAATGAATTAGACTATAATAGAGATCTCAGGGAAAGGGTCCTAAAGGGACCCAGATTGCAATCTTAGCTAGAGAATAGCCCTGGAACATCTTCCGGAAATATGCCTCCAAAGTCCTGACTATTTCAGGCGTCACCGGTTCAACCTACATGGATGCGACGTTATTACGTTCTGCTGGGCCCGAAATTGATGAACCCAAGCGAACGACTAAAGAAACTCTAGAAATCTAATATGGTCAGAGCTAGGTAAGAAACCACTAAGATAACTCCTAAGATGATTTTACCAATTCTTAGCAAAGTGTCTAACTAACAATCATGGATGTCTAACTAGCAAGCACGTGCGTCTAACTACATCTTCCTACCTTCTAAGACAAGGGAAAACATTCACATTAAACTCATATTTAATGACTCGAATGTTTCGAATGTTTTAATGGATGTTTTTATTATTATCGTTGTTTCGATATTTTGCAGGTGCAACGATGTGCATGTGCCACCACAAAAACCTGTCATGACCCGCTTTCCAAGTATGGAAGGCGAGACGTGAAGAGGTCCGCTCAGACTTGGAGCTGTGAAGCTACAGTCTGATAATCGTCTCGTAATTTAATCCATTAGCAGGTTCTTTGCATTACGACGAAACAACAATAATAATAAAGGAAGGTAGACAATTAAAATTATCCGACATTCAACATCCATAGATTTTATTCAAAACATGCAGAGATAGTCATAAAGAAATACAGAGTCTGAAAGAAAGGCCCCAAGCATGGCCAAAAATAAACCATAAAGATAAGGTGCCACGCACCGACAACCTAACAGCAGGTCTAAAGAAAACATCAACAACTAAGATAAGTCTCTAGGCGAGACTAGGACTGGTCTCCCGTGTCCTCCAACTTTGCCTCTGTAGGAATCTCATACTCAACGTCTACAAACTGCTCGTCCTTAGCAACAAACTCAGTCTCAACACCTAACATGCGACACCCAAATAGAAAAGGGCGCATGTCAGCAAAAGTGTCCTAAAGGAAGAGGACTTTGTGCAAGGAAACACAAAAGAATGGAAATGCATCTAGCAGTTCTAAAGTGGAATGACATGGCATTTAATGAATGCAGCAATTAACAAGAACAAGAAAGTAAGCAAGCACGTCAAGTCATAGCCAAAGCTACCAATCAGTAATTAACGATTTCATGAAAACACTTTATCACTTCGTGCACAGAGTTTCCGTCTTTTGGCTAAAGTGGCTGTACGGGCACACTTCTAAGCTCGAGCGATAGTTTAACCCTACCCCTCCACGTGTATCGAGCGTTGGTGCTTCACCAACCACACTGTGCTCGCTTCTGATTCACGAGCCAGGAAGTTTGTTTGGCATTGGGTTATACCTGACATGCAGGTGCCTAGCCTTTACAGGATGTAGGGGTCAGGACCCTACTCGTCGCAGCTTACAATTTAAAGTAGAGTGTGCTACACGTTCATGGCAATACATTCAATGCATGAAATGACGTGGCAAAATGCATGAACATGGCAATAAGCAGTTAAAAGTGCGTACAGTTAATTTAAAGAAACATGACATGTGATATGCATGGGATGTCATGGCAATGGTGACGGATCTAGCTTCGTTGTCAAGCTAGATCAAATAAGGCGTCTAGGTGACTATCATTTCATCGCCTAGTCTCTTTTACGCTATTTCACAGATTGGCCTAAACATGGCTTAAATGAATACTGGGCAAGTTTCACTTGCCTGAAAACAATCGCGCTGCGATCATCGTTCAACAAGGTCCAAGATCTACCTATGTGCTCAGTCCACGATCCAACCTACTGTCTCTTATTATTAAAGTTTGATTAATTATTTATTCAAAGCAGTAAAGTTACGGGTTTTATCTTGATTATCATGTGATGTGAAGGTTCCTACGGAGCAGGGTTTACCTCAACATGACGCAAAAGCTACACTGACATCGGGTAACGACGTCAGGGGTTAGATTCTGGTAGCGCGAAGGGTACGGCGAGAGAGCGACAACGAACGACAATCAGCCGGGTATTGTCACGATCACCGAACAACGACGCGATGGGAAGAGGACAGCCGCACGGCGTTCAACGGCGTCGGGAAGACGCTGACAATGGGCAGTGGGTTCTACGGCCCGAGGGGAGGCACAACGAGGGCTGAGCGGCGTTGGAATGTGGTTGCGACGACGGGAAGACGTCGCACGGGGAGGACAACCGCACGAGAGGGGACATCGGCCTGGGCGAGTTGCTGCCAAGCTGGCAGCGGACGGCTGAGCTGCCGGCGGTGCAAGGGAGCACACGCTGGTAAAGGGGGCCGGCATGAGCCGGCTGCGGTGCTGAGAAGGCTACGAGGGAACAGCCGGGTCACCGGCGGTCCTGTTGCGCAGCACAAGGAGGCATGCTACGCTGGAGGCCACGGGAGGGTGGCGGGGCGAGAGGGTGGCCGGTGTTGGGCTAGGGGAGGACGGCGGTCGAGGGGGAGGATAGATCGAGAAGTAGAGAGTCGGGAGAAGGGAGAAGGCGGCTGCGATATGTTTTCCTCAACCCTTGGCTGTGTTTGGATTTAATACTTGATATTTGCTAAAGAGGGTTGAAAAGGAGTGTGTTTAGGGGAAAAGAAAGGAAGAGGGAAGAAGAGAGTGGTTTTATTTAGTGTGATGAATAGCTTAGAATGAATAAGAGGTGATACGTATGAGATTTCATTTTGATTTTGCTATTTGAGTTATAAAAGGAGTGTAGTTAAGGATAAAGTGGGAGAGAGAATGTGAGAGGAAGGGGTATAGCTTGGGGTGAAACATAGAGGAAGGAATAATAGATGATAGGTACGAATCTAATGAGATTTAATTAGGTTAATTAATTTAGAATTTGAATTCTTAACCTTATGAATTATTAATATTAAAATAATGGGGACACTAGCGGGTCAATCTAACGATGTCCGAAAATTACCATAAAAATATCGTAACGATCGTGACTATAAGAGGGTTGGGGTAAAGGGGTTCGAACATGCAATGGGTTGAGGGAAAACTCTAAATAAATTAAACTAACCGATACAACATATAGGTTCAAAACACACTTACAAACAAAGTGAATTTGTGGAAGAACGACATGTGAAATGTCATTCATAAAGATTACCACAAAATACTACTCTTCCATATGGTCACAACGATATATAATATCGTGTGTTCCGGATAGAAAACGAGACAAAGAAAAATTCCCCCGTACGAAAAGGAAAATACGCGTACAAAGAATACCCGGTCGTAAAGCGACCGTGATAGGTATGATGGTCAAAAAATCCTTATGTAAGACAGTGGAAGAATGAGTTGGAGAACTCATGGTCTTGTACATATGGATGTATCTGGACCCAAGTCTAAATCAGTCATGATGTGATATTCTTATCTTATTACGACAAGTGTTCTTGATGAAACACAAGTCTAACAAAATAAAGAACTCAATGACTGAAGTATTTAATCTGCTTTGATCAGATCGAAGATGCAAATACTTAACTGTATAATTCTTGCATAATTAAAAGAGAATGAGATTTTCTCTCAGGTCAAGTCTTACAACACATTGGTGTGTTGGAGAGCATGAATCGCACACTGTTTGACTTGGTGCAATACATGGCTTGTAACTCTGAGTTACAATCCTCTTTCTGGGTTAATCCCCAGATATTAATGCCTAGGTTCTTGATAAGGTTATGTTAGAACCTTATTACTGTAATATTCCTCAAATTAATCGCTAGAAAGTTACATGATTACTCGAGCCTCGTGAGATGAAGAAGTCGAGTAAAACATCATAGTTGATGATGGCCAAGAAGCTTCCAAGAATACATTCGGAGTAGGGACTCTAATTAATTGTTTGACACGATCCGAAAAAGTTCATTGCTCATAAATAAGGTATGGACCTTAGAAGACGTGTCCAAATGAAGTGTTCCCTTTGGCTGCAAGTTAATTTTCAAGGTAGAAGATTGGTGCAGAAGGAAAATAGTGAAGTACAACTTATGTTGGTTGAGAATGGCTATCATCCTAACTCCTATAAACGGATTATGATGAAACTTTCTCGCCAGCAGATGTGTACAGATCTGTTCGGATCAGACTCGATGTCAATGCTCATGATGACCATGAATACTGGAATATGTGTGTTTTCTAAATATGTTTTAGAAAAACAAACTTATAGAGTTTTCAAGGTCAGAGGGATCAAATAAAAGGCATGCGATGCATCAAGGAGCCGGAACATATGTTTTGACAAAGTGGTCAAAGAGTTTGACATTATATCAGAAATGATTATGAACAGTTCAGTTGACTAGTGACTATTTTGGATTATTCTCGTAGAAGACGATAAGCTGGATGAGATGTAGGCAAGACAAAGTTTATGGATTCCAAGAGACCGAGAAAACGATTTTGATGAGATTCAAATCTGTGATCTAATAGAAACATAGAACCCCTTAAGTCTATTCTAAAGACGGTTTAGCAGATCCACTTACGAAGGCTCTACAACATGCAGTCTAGAGAGACTTATATGTAAATGTGGTATGAGATACCGGGATAAATGGGACTGAGTACACGTGGGAGATGTTGAGAGATGGGTATGCCCTCGAGGCTATTCATCACTGTGTATGTTTATAAACATTTTGTTCGAAATAACAGTAAGCTGTTGGGTAAGAATTTACCTAAGTTAATAATAATGAAGTCATCATTAAAACTTAAGTACAGTCCTGAGACATAATGCAAGGTCAAACATGTATCAAGATGGAGATCTCGATCATGGAGAAGTGCTTGACCGTTAGTAGCATAAGTTTAGAAACATTTGTGGTCGCAGATGTTTCGTGAAATGGATATCGACACACTGGATAGACCATTGTTTTTTAGTCTTCACCATAGAGTGGTGGCGATGATCTCATGGTCGTTTGAGACACATGTGCTTATTGGGGAATGAGTTCACTGAACGACCCAACGAGAGTTATCATATGGTTAATATTGACCAATCTGTCAATGATAACTCTTAGTGATGATAGGCAAGTTGGTCTTTTGACTTGAGGTCATTGTATGAACCCGTGTCTGAACTGTGTCACTTAAATCACTAATCTAGCCTCTGGAAAGCCCCAATGAAAGGCCTTTGGTTGGTGACACTTGAAACGTGCGAGTATAGTTATGACCAAGAGAGGATTCGTCTCTCCAGTCAATAGGGAGTTAGTGTCGCAGTGTTAGTTCAATCCTTAGTCAAAACTCTGGCTAGAGTATGTTGGAATAAGTCCAACATTATTTGACTAAAAATCAATGGAGACTAACCAAGTTCAAGTTAGTAGGATTGACAGTTGACCATACACTAGGCTTGACTAAGTGGCATAGTTTTGACGAAGAGACTAAAACTGCGGTATTCATTATGGACACAGTCAGGGTGGTTCTGACAATACTCATGTCGATGAGTTAACCACATAATTATGATATCAAAATAGGGACTGCACCTACTGCTCATGGTCAATGCCTTCTGAGGTTTCGAGCCCCACCTGTAATAGGGTCAGGCTGTAGGGTCTCACACAGAGTGAGACATTCGTCAAGTAATAGTATAAATTAGGAAGAAAATGCATTTGAAGCCAGAGACAGAAAACTGTAAAGAGTTTGTAAATAGCTTATGGTTTCGGGATAAATGATCCTAAGTGAAGTGGGAGATGTTGAGGGATGTATGCCCTCAATTTATTTGTATTTGATGCAAATGTATTTTAAAATTAGATGTGGGAATTTTGCATATGATGCAAAAGAAATTAAATGTGTCTTAAAATGTTTAGACCAAATTTAATATAATAAATGCGAGGAAAAGGATGCCTGGATGACAGGAACGTCCCGATCTAAACCCATGTTTGAACGGCGTCCAAAACGGACGCCAAACGCACAAGATAGGGCCAAAACAAGGAAAATGGGACCTTTTTAGTATTGCGGGTCGGGCGCCCGCTAGAGGACACCCGACCCGCCTAGAATGCAACTGCATGCAAGATGGGCCCGTGCTCGCAAGTCGGGCTCGCACCCGCAAGTCAGGCGAGCACCCGGCTGGCAGTGGACGGGGCCCGCCTGCCTGCTGCAGGCACGTGCTGAGCATGCGCTGAGCTAGGTGTGCACGAATGGTGGTGGGGCCTACTCGGTGGGCCCCACTATTAGGGGGTTTGAACCATAGTTCGGTTTTCTCCTTTATCAGCTGGTCTGTGCGTAAAGAAATGTTTTGGGCTCACTTTGGAGCTCCGTTTGAGGGGTCAAACGAACTCGGATTGGAGTGTCGTTTCTTCCTATGCGTTCGCCATTCAACCCTCTTCACAATAATATATGACATTGCTCTTGGAGAGAAATGATGGGTGGGATTTAATTAACCAAACATTACCTTTGTGAAATGCATGTTGTGTGTTAAGAAAACTCTCCAAACACATTTAGTCCCACATCGAAAATGGAGAGTAGGGGAGGGGTCAACTGGCTATATAAATTGGGGCCTGCCCCCATCCTTGAAACTCGTCCCAACCTCCAGATCTGAGTAGCTCCATTAAACGTGAATAAGCCCAGATATGAGCTTAAAGAAAATATTCCATCTTTCTCACTAAATTCTTCCTTGCTCCTGATCGGGCTCTAGGAAAGCTACGAAGGAGTTCGGATCATATCCGAAACCTTGACAGAGGATACACTAGAGGTAAATCTTTCTTCGGTGTGTGGTTGGCTCGGTGACAAGGGTGTTTCTGGCCTCGAGTTGCGATGCAGTTCGGTAAGTGGTTCGGCTCGGGATGCAGTTCGGCTTGGGAGAAGCGCACTTGGCCAAAGAAATGTTGTTAAAAATGATGCTTCGTATTCTACGAAAACGAAGTGAATGGTATGTAGTTTATTAATTCATGCATTTATAATTGCAACTCTTAGATAGATCTATCTTTTGTGGTTGGTCGGACCCAACCCCCGGATAGTAGAGATCTGGGCTAGGGTTTGTTCTCTTTAGGGCTTGATTTGAAATTGTTTTAAATCTGTTTTTTCGCTGCTCGTTTGATCTCGTCGTCCAACCTACTTGGGCCGGACGTCAATTTTGTTGCCCTAAGGACCCACAAAAACAAAAAAAAGACAGAGCCCATGTAGAGCTTGAATGCTCTTGGAAGCTTTCTCCTTCAACTAGAGTTTCACCACATGAAAGGAAGCTCAAAGATGGAGAAAAGAAAGAGATAGAAAGATGAGATTCACTCCTCTATTTGGCTCACAAAATAGCTTGCTTTTTTGTGTAAGGGTGACAAAATCTCCCTCACAACCGAGCTTAAATATCCTCTCAAATCCACACAAAACCCAATAAAACAACCCTACAAATCACAGCCCAATGGCTATAGATGGGCAGAAAATCCTAGTCATTAGACGTTTGGTGTAGTGTTCCCAGATGGCTGATCAACTGTTCAGATGTCTGAGAACATACCATTAGACGGCTGACAATAGAGTTGGACTGAATTAAAATGGTGTTCAATCTCCCAGCAACTAGATGTCTGAAGAAGGATTATCAGACGACTGAGTGACTGTTCATACATCTGATCATCCTTCATTAGACAGTTGAGAAAATGTGGTTGAGAAAATAGAGAGGACACGAAAAATAACACCCACTTTATAGATGTATAGAGTTCACCCGTCAGAAGTCTGAGCCACTGTTCAGATGTTTGGCCAATGAGCTTCAGACTGCTGACAAATGGATTTGTCTGAAAAAAAAAATCTGACATGCTAGACGTCTGTTACTCATATACCATACGCCTTATCCTGCCCTAAAATCACTGTATAGAGTGTTTTGTTCAATGGATCAGATGGGATGAGTTTTAGACAAATTCTAAGATGCCCTAAAATGGAAATGATGCATGTGTGTGTGTGTGTGTGCGCGCGCGCGCGCGTGCATCTATTCAAGGCTTAACACATATGCTATAAAGAAAAGGAAAATACATGACGAAAATATAAAATTACACTTGAATTACATTGTCTTCATGCAAAGCTTTTGCTCCATAACTTTGAATCCATCAATCATCCCATCACCTAATGCCTTGTCTCCTTATAAAATTGAGACTAAAACATGTAGAGTCATTAGCAACTACATAATGTAGTGATCAACATCAAAGCAATATTGGGCTTAATAACTAATATCCAATAATCTCTCCCTTTTTGATGATGACACCCATTATGTGAAAATAATAAAAGTAAGCATTAAATACATGCTAATGGATCCTCCCTAATTATACGCATACCAATTGTAATGTTAAAAGGACAAACATGCATATAAGTGGCATATGTAAACACAATGCTAAATGAAATACAAATTGCATATTGCACATACAAGCTTTCAAGCACACATTTCACATAAACCAAATATCTCTCACCGTTGTCATTGTCTAAAAGGTGGACATGAATATTGTGTGATTATGTGGATGGTAGACAACAATAGAAGGGGGGTTGAATAGGGTTATGAGTAAAGTAATAAAATTCTTCGCGTAATTAAAACCCTTTTATTCATTTTCTAAAGTCCAAGGAGTGTTCTCTCGCTTGGTAATTAATCAACACAATTTTATAAGCTTGTAATAAAATAAATGAGATGAGCACATCAGAAATAAGGAGTACAACCAGTGAATAAAAATATGAGAGACAAATAGAGTCATAGCCAAACACCATGATTTTACCCTGGTTCGGCCCACCCTTGGCCTATATCCAGCAACCGATCCACTAGTTCTCAAACCTGAGAGCAACCTTGCCTCTACTCAATGAAGAGGACAAGTACAAGCACCTAGCACCACTTGCTAGGAATTTCAAATCACCTAGTTTTCAACTCAACTAGGAATTTCCAAAACAAATACAACACTTCACAGACACACGAGAGTACAACTACCAAGCCTTCTTCAAAGGCTTTACAAACCTTTTGGAGATAGATTATAACACCCTTGATTCCTATAGCCAATATAAATGAAGCTTATGAATATTGTGGATATAAAAACCAAATCTTTTGATCAAGAAAAATAATTAAAATAATCTAATGTAAATAAAAAACTTGAAAATTGAATCACCAAAATAAAAGTGTTCGAGCTTTAGAGATCAAGAATCAAGCTTGGACAAGGCCAGAGAAGATTATAAAGATATCAGAGAATTTTGCATAAAGAAATTCAAAATAATGGCGAAGAAGAGTATTTGAAAATGAGAGCTTTTGAGAATTTTTGATTGAAAATACTAGAGAATTTCTTTATAATTGATATATAAAAATTTTGAAATCACTAGTATTTATAGATATGAAATTCTGTTCAATATGTGCTCAAAAAAGTCTTCTCCAACGTGTAGTACCGGCAAGAAAACAGAAATTACGCTTTCCTTAAAAACTAGATCTTAACCCAGATGGTCGGCTATCTATTTAGGAAAGTCAGCTATATTTTTTCAAAAAGTCATCCATCTAAGTGATATCCGACTACTGTAGAAGATATTAAGTTCTAGGCAATTTCTCAAGGCAGATAGTCGGTTATCTGAATTGGATAGTTAGCTTTTTTCGGATACATGAGTTTTTCTTGATGAAAATACATTGAAAATATTTAATAAAAATCATATACTAATAATACTAATGTAATATATTTAAATACATTTTAAAAGTATTTTTCAAGTATTTTTTGAGTGTGTAACTTCATGATATTGGCTTAAACATTCTAAGTTATTTAACTTATAACATATACACATCTTGAGCTCTTTACTCTTGTTCTTTTGGCTTGGGTCATCGAGTCTTGATCTTTAGTCTTTGATTAAGTTGTAACTTTCTCCATGAATTGACCCTAAGGTTGACTTCGCGATCATGGCTTCCAAGTTGTTTATTTTGAGATTTTCCATATATTAGTTCTTTATGGCTATAAGTAGATCATCATTTCCTATACACCTTTGAAGTAAATTTTTAGTACCCATATCACTTGTGGACATCATCAAAACTCCACTAGGGTGGCCTTAATATCCCAACACTGTCCCCCTTTTGATGATGACAACAAATGATATATAATTAATAACAGTAATATGACAACTAAAAATAACTTACGCTCCTTTGCAGAGATGCAAGGTTATCATGGAGAAGTTACTCCCCACTGCATCAAGGCTGGTTAGAAATAAGCAGAAATATGCATAATTTCATATTATAGTCCATTTCAAGTGTGGTTAACTAAACAATGTCAATTTGGAATTGAAAATCACACCTTAGAGGGGGTGAACATGGTTTAAGCGCGAATTAAAAATTCAAGCATGAAAATAACTAACCCACATCACATAATAATGCAAGCAATGATTTTTCAACAGAGTGGATCCCCACCTAGGCTCCCTGCCTCTACTCCGGCCCAAATTATTTGAGGATTTCACCCTCTTTTATAGCCAAAAAGAGAAAAACAAACCCGATTACACATCCGGGTAGTGATCACACCGTAAAAGATATTGTTCACAAAATTAAGTACAAAAATAACTCCTAGGTGAAGCTATTCTCAAATACAATCTAACAGCAAAATAAAAACTAAAAGAAGTCACCATGGTGTAGATCGTCCCGCAACGAACATGTAAGAGAAAACCGTGCTTGATTCCGACGAGTGTAGAAAAAGATATCGCCTTTTCATATTCACATCTACAGATCTCCTTTCTTCGTCTTCCTCGAACACTTGAAGCTTGAATTGTTGGAAAGCTTTGAGCAACTAGTAAGGATGTAGATCTCTGGAATTTTTTTCTATAGGCTTCAAGTAAAGTTTCTCAAATGGATGGCTCTCTCTTTTTATAGGGGATGATGAGTTTTCTTCAAATTAGAACTCTTGATCTTCTAATCTTTCTTCAAATCTTCAATCTAATCTTCATCAATTTGATAGACCTCAATAATATGGAAACTCCTCTTTGGGTAGATCTTCAAATTGTTTAGAAACTCCTCCAAATTGATTGAAGTCAAACCTATGTGTTTGACTGGTCAGATTTGGGTTCAATAGGGATTCTGTAGCTTGGCACGGTCGTGTGCCAATTTGGCACGACCGTGTTATTTGAACTCTGGTCATCACGTAGATTTTGCAAATCTGACATGGCCGTGTGCTGATTCTGCAAGGCCATGTGACCGCATGTAGAAAATTTCACAAGTTAATGTTTTATTTTGGCTCGGCCATTAGCTTTAGCTAGACCGTATTGCAGTCTGCAGGACATCATTCAAGTTACTATTTTATTTTTATGACGACTGTGTTAGCCTAGCACGGCTGTGTTGCATTCTGCAAGAAATATTTCAAGTTACTGTTTATTTTTGACACGATCGTGGAAGAAGGAGTTCGACGGCTCATCAAGCTCATGGAAGAAGGAGTTTGATGGGCGACGTTGTGCATAACTTTCCCCACAGAGCTCAGATCGTCGAAATATTTGCGCCAAGACGATCACAACTCAGTGCTCTATAATACAGTGATATTATTTTTGATTTTAATCTCTGTACTATATCAGTGACATTTATTTTAGTGTGAGTTTTATTCTGAATAGCTTCTTTCAAGAGCTATCATTAGGAATAAAACTTTTGGGTGTATTGTTGTCCACTTTGATCACCACCTATAAGAATGATCAAAGTTTTCCTTTTGGTTATAAAAGAGCTGAAATACTCAGGGATTTCGGTTGGATCAGAGATGAAGAGCCACTCTATTAAAAGTATATACTTGCATATCTTTCATTTGTGATTGCATGCTACGCATTATTTCGCAACGTGTTAAATTTTTAATTTGTGCCATACACCCTATTCACTCCCCTTTAAGGTGGGTTTAAAACTCAGCCAAATGGATTCGAAGTTGGTATAAGCAGTGAAAAAGCATGCAAATAACTAAAATCCATTCAAAGAATGAATCAATCGACATGAAGATGGAACATCCAATTTGATGATATTGTCAAAAGATTTGGCTTTGTCAAAATGAGGATGAAGCATGCATAAATATAAGCATGTCAGTGCGACTGCTGTTGAATTCCTCATATTGTTCGTGGATGATTTACTTCTGATGGGTAACGACATAGCGATGTTGCAATCAATCAAAGTATGGTTATCACAAAACTTCTCCACGGAGAATTTAAAAGAAGCGTCAAATATGCTTGGTATAAAGATCTATAGAGATAAATCATAAAGGATGTTAGGATTATCCTTATATAGTTACATACAAATCATGTTGAAGAGATTTAACATGGTAACCCCCAAGCGAGGTAATGTACCACTTTCCATGGAATAACTCTCTCCATGGAGAAGTCTCCTTGGACCGAGGTGGAGATGGTATGTCACGCCCCGCTTCCCAAAAACGTGGAGGCGAAGCGTGAGAAGGTCCGCTCAGACTTGAAGCTACAAAGCTGCAAGTCCGATAAGTGTGTCAAACAACATTATATGGCATGTCCTTGCAACGCGAATCGAAACAAAGATAATAAATATGGAAATGAGACAAAAGAGAAATCTCAGAATATCCATAATAATAAACTCCAACATCGCAGAAAAGCCACCAGTCTAAAAGAAAAGAGTCTAAAAAGAGGCCCCAGCATGGCCAACAAAAGTACAAAGTACAAAAACAAAGTAAAGGTGCTACGCACCGACAACTAACAGCAACCTAAAGCAAAAGCCACTCAAATCAGTCTCTACGACTGGTCACCGGTGTCCACAAACTCCTCGTCAAACGTAGGCTTCGGCTCAGCGTCAGCGAACACCTTGTCCTCAGCTATGGTCTCTGGCTCAGGGTCTAACATGTGACACCCAAAAGAGCAAGGGACACACGTCAGCAAGTCTACAAGAGACTTGTGCAAGGAAACTGAAAGTAAAGTAAAAGCAACCTAGCAGTTCTAGCATGATGTATGACATGGCAGTTAAAGTATGAGTGCAACATGTAAAGTAAAGTACAACAGGTGTCTAGCATGGCATGGCAAGAGTAGCAAACTACTATCATTCACAAGTCACGTTTTCATGTCATGCACAGAGTTCACGCCTTACAGCTGAAGTGGCTGTACGAGCAAACTTCTACGCTGAGTGGTCGCTCAACCCTACCCCTCCACGTGTATCGAGCCAGGGCCTTACCCCCGAACGTGAATGCTCGCTTCTGGATCACGAGCCAGGAAGTGTTTTTGGCATAGGGGTGCACCTAGCCTGGACAAGCAAGTACAAATATGTACCGTGTGCTACGGATGCAACATTCAATGCATGGATGTCATGACATGGCAAGTAGTAAAGCGTACAGATAAGGAATTTAAACATGGCAGTTAACAATGCATGAATGACATGGCAGGGTGACAGATCTAGCTTCGTTGTCAAGCTAGATCTCAAAGTTGCGTCTAGACAGCTATCATTTCACTGTCTAGTCTCTTTTACGCTAAAAACAAGGAAGTGGCCTAAAAAACATGGCCCTACGCAAGAGTTAGCAAGTTTTACTTGCCTGCAAGTCAAACGTCTGAATACACCGTCCAAAAGAGTCGAGAGTCCAATTCTACCTATGTGCACAAGTCCACCGGCCTACATCCATTTTATTAATCTTTGATTAGTGATTTTAAAATAATTTAAAAACATCGATTTTTAGTCTTGATTAACAGGCTGTGGGTTGGGGTCCTAAGAGTGCAAATCGTTACCTCAACACGACGCGAAAGCTACCTGGCGTCGGGTAGCGACGCCAGGGGTTGGAATAAAAGAACGCGCTCCAAGTCCTTCTTCCAAAATAGATTCCTTGCTCGAATGACCTGGACAGCAACCGGAGCGACGAACCAAGATTCCAAAGCTAGAATGTGCAACGACGGCCTACAACTTGTCGCAACATCAAAATAGTCCAACGGCGAAGAAGAAGCACTTGGGTGGGACCCACCGCAGTTCTAGGGGCCAATGGGGGACCCACAATAACTCTGGAGAACTTGGGGGGCCCACGGTGGCAAGCGATGAGACGGATGCGGGGTTGCGACGAATGCCTCTAGGTCAGACACTAGCCGGTGCGAGGGGGTCTCTCGGTCGGGCACTAGGGGAGCGGGGGTTGCAGCACTTGGGGTTGCAACGGAGCGGTGAGCGCTTGGTGCGGGGGATTGCTTCGGTCGGTGCGGGCGGATGCGGAAGGAATTGTCGATCGGGCGCTTGGCGGGGGCTGTAATGTTGCAACGTTGCAATGGAGCAGCGATGCGGAAGATCTCTCGGTCAGTGCGGGCGGGGCTCCTGGTCGGTGCGGGGATGCGGAGCGGGGTTGCAAGCGGGCGCTGTGCGGAGCGGGGTGCGGGCGAAGCTCTCGGTCAGACCGAGAGAAGTTCTCGGTCGTGCGGGGGAGCGGTGCGGGCGCTGTGGGATGCGGGGCGGAGCGGGTGAGCAGGCGGGGGCCTCGCTCGGTGTGGGGAAAACCAAGGAAATTCCTCGGTCGGTGCGGGTGGCGGCTGTGCAACGTTGCGACGAATCGTCGCAAGCGAGATTTTGGGTTTTGTGACGGCTAGGGTTTATTTTCTTGTGAAAATAGGGTTGCCTAGGGGTTGTTTATATAGTATAGAGGGGTTGACTTGGTCTAGGGCTAAATCTAATAGGATTAGGATTTAAAAATGATTTAAAATTCAAATCCTCTCTCCTACTCACGCACGGATTGGGTGCAGCCAAGATAGGGGCTAGGATTTGGCTAAAAATTATTCTGAAGTATTATAAACTAAAAGAAATTTTATTTGGTCGAAAATAATTTAAAATTTGGTATTTAAAAATATTTAAAAATTTTCTAAAAATATAAAATAAGTCAAATGAACTCCAAAAATTATGAAATAAATATTGGGGTGATCGGGACGACGAGAGGAAGATAACTAAGAAGACGGTTCACGATTTCGACGTCGAACGACGAAACTAAAAATAGAAACGTCTCACGTCAAAAGTGAAAATCACAACGTCCCTTTGAATAAGATCAAATCGTGGGAAAACGACCCGAGAAATGTCGTTCCAAATTAGTGCCACAATTTAATACTCTCAGAGACGTTCATAACGACATATACAACCAAAGTGTTCACAACCAAACAAAGTCTAAAATAAATACGTGCACGGTCAAAAGCACGTGCACGAACAAAGTACAAGGAAAACAGACCGTTACATCCTCCCCACTTTAGAAATGATTCCATCCTCGGAATCAACATCAAGCACTGCTTGGGAAAAGGTACGGGAAGCGCTCTCTCATCTCATCCTCTCGCTCCCAGGTGGACTCCCCAGGGGAACCATGACGCCACTGCACTCGAACCAAGTCGACGGTCTTATTCCTCAGCTACTTCTGTCGACGATCCAGAATCTCAACTGGCTGCTGATCATAAGACAGATCGGGATGAACCGTGATCTCCGAGAAATCCACAGCATGGGACGGATCACTAACATATCGACGTAACTTAGATACGTGAAATACGTCGTGAACTCCCTCGAGTGACGGTGGCAACGCCAAGCGATAAGCCACAGCTCCAACTCTCTCTAGGACGTCAAACGGCCCAATGAACCTCGGACTCAGCTTGCCTCTCTTCCCAAATCGGATAACTCCGCAGTTCGGAGAAATCTTCAGAAAGACATGATCTCCAGGCTAAAACTCCAAAGGCCTCCGTTTAGCATCTGCCCAATGCTTGAAACGGTCCTGCGCAATCCTCAGCTTCTCCCGAATGTTCCTCACAACATCCACGACCTCCACAATCATTTCAGGTCCTAACATCTCCCGATCTCCAATGTCATCCCAGCTCAGTGGCGATCGACATTTCTTCCCATATAGCACGACGAAAGGCGCCATACCAATACTCGCCTCGTAACTGTTATTGTAGGCAAACTCAACATGATGGAGATGATCCTCCCAAGATCCCTTGAAGTCCAACATGCACGCTCTCAGCATGTCCTCCAAAATCTGAATCGTCCTCTCGGACTGGCCATCTGTCTGCGGATGGTATACCGTGCTGAAACTCAGACGCGTACCCAGACTCTTCTGCAGACTCTGTAAAAACTGAGATGTGAATCTCGTGTCTCTGTCCGACACGATACTCACGGGGACCCTATGAAGTCGTATAATCTCCTGCACGATTCACGTTACATCATTATCTGACTAGGAAAAGGAAATAGAAACGGAGAGTAAAAGAATTTACCTCCATATATCTCCTCACTAGTGTCTCAGTAGACTGTCTTACTCGGAAGGGGATAAAGTGCACGGATTTGGTAAATCGGTCGACGATCACCCAAATCACGTCATTCTGCTTCGGACTCCGAGGTAGTCCAGTCACGAAATCCATAGTGATGTATTGCCACTTCCACTCCGGAATCGGAAGCGGTTGTAGCTGTTGGATATGGACGACATGAATACACCCATGAGGGGATGTATGAGGGTATACGAACCTCAGATGTCGCGTGCACGAAAGCGTACACGAAGGGAACCTTTTCTCATGTGAAAAGGACCACTCGATAAGTGGAAAAAGTCACTTTATAAGTGCATAAAGGCACTCGATAAGTGAATGAAGAAGAGGATAAGTAAAAGGGCTAATATAGGCTAATAAGCTTATAATTGGTTATTTTCTACAATAACTACCCCTAAAGCCTATAAATAGGACCCAAGGGTATGCCTTTTATATCAATCTAAACATGCCATAAGTTTGCATAAGGAAACTTATGTTCTTCTTCTCCCTTCCATTAAAATCCTCTTCTAAATAGAGATTTAGGCTGTGAAACGCTGCTTCGATCCTCCGTGATGAAGTATCGACCGTTGTGGCGAATCCAAGGGTGAAGTTCAGAGATTACGGTGCCGCGTACGCAAGCGTAAGTATCTATGTTGTTATTCGATCCTAACGTCGTAGTTTTGTCAGGATCCAACATTGGTATCAGAGCCATACGGGTTCGCCCCGGTCTAACTATCACCCCGGTCTCACCAATGAATGCGGCATTGTCTCTTTCACGAATGAGTCTCCTTCCATTACAGATATGGTAGGAACGCATCGTGACGGAGAGAATCGCAATAGTTGTTCTTTTCACGTTAGGGTCTTCTGCCATTACGAATATGGCAGGAACTCTCCGTGACAGGAAGAACTTACCGTTCATTTCGCCAAACTCGCGCTCTTCATGGATGATGAGTCTCCATTCACAGGGAAAGTGAACTCTCTTCATGTGGAGCGTGAAGTTTGCGGCCTTGAAAACGCGTTCTCTTCATTTTTTGGCACACGGCCATTGAAGCAAAACCGTTTTCTCGACGAACGGGTGCTTCATCGGAGAAGACGATGGTGGTTATTCTCAACGGAGAAGATGACAATTTTGGTGCATGATCACCATGTCCATATGGGCCATGGAGGCTATGCATCCCCCCTCCCCATGCGGAGGGGGTTGGCTACGGCCAATAACAACCACGGCCACCCCTCCAGCGGGGGTGTGCGGCCAACCCCATGCAAGGGGGAGGCCGGCCAGGCCATACGGGCTATGGCCGGGCCTGGCCGAGGCTAGGCCAGGGCCAGGAGGCCCTGGCCGGCCAGGGCCAGGGCCAGGGGCTGGCCTGGCCGGCACTGGCAGGGGCCAGGGCTGGCCATGGCCATGGCCGGCCTCCCCCTTGCATGGGGTTGGCCGCACACCCCCGCCGGAGGGGTGGCCGTGGTTGTTATTGGCCGTAGCCAACCCCCTCCGCATGGGGAGGGGGGATGCATAACCTCCATGGCCCATATGGCCATGGTGATCATGCACCAAAATTGTCAGCTTCTCCGTTGAGAATAACCACCATCGTCTTCTCCGATGAAGCACCCGTTCGTCGATGAAGCACCCGTTCGTCGAGAAAACGGTTTTGCTTCAATGGCCGTGTGCCAAAAAATGAAGAGAACGCGTTTTCAAGGCCACAAACTTCACGCTCCACATGAAGAGAGTTCACTTTCCCTATGAATGGAGACTCATCATCCATGAAGAGCGCGAGTTTGGCGAAATGAATGGTAAGTTCTTCCTGTCACAGAGAGTTCCTGTCATATTCGTAATGGCAGAAGACCCTAACGTGAAAAGAACAACTATTGCGATTCTCTCCGTCACGATGTGTTCCTACCATATCCATAATGGAAGGAGACTCATTCGTGAAAGAGACAACGCCGCGTTCATTGGTGAGACCGGGGTGATAGTTAGACCGGGGCGAACCCATATGGCTCTGATACCAATGTTGGATCCTGACAAAACTACGACGTTAGGATCGAATAACAACATAGATACTTACGCTTGCGTACGCGGCACCGTAATCTCTGAACTTCACCCTCGGATTCGCCACAACGGTCGGTACTTCATCACGGAGGATCGAAGCAGCGTTTCACGCCCTAAATCTCTATTTAGAAGAGGATTTTAATGGAAGGGAGAAGAAGAACATAAGTTTCCTTATGCAAACTTATGGCATGTTTAGATTGATATAAAAGGCATACCCTTGGGTCCTATTTATAGGCTTTAGGGGTAGTTATTGTAGGAAATAACCAATTATAAGCTTATTAGCCTATATTAGCCCTTTTACTTATCCTCTTCTTCATTCACTTATCGAGTGCCTTTATGCACTTATATAGTGACTTTTTCCCCTTATCGAGTGGTCCTTTTCACATGAGAAAAGGTTCCCTTCGTGTACGCTTTCGTGCACGCGACATCTGAGGTCCGTATACCCTCATACATCCCCTCATGGGTGTATTCATGTCGTCCATATCCAACAGCTACAACCGCTTCCGATTCCGGAGTGGAAGTGGCAATACATCACTATGGATTTCGTGACTGGACTACCTCAGAGTCCGAAGCAGAATGACGTGATTTGGGTGATCGTCGACCGATTTACCAAATCCGTGCACTTTATCCCCTTCCGAGTAAGACAGTCTACTGAGACACTAGCGAGGAGATATATGGAGGTAAATTCTTTTACTCTCCGTTTCTATTTCCTTTTCCTAGTCAGATAATGATGTAACGTGAATCGTGCAGGAGATTATACGACTTCATAGGGTCCCCGTGAGTATCGTGTCGGACAGAGACACGAGATTCACATCTCAGTTTTGACAGAGTCTGCAGAAGAGTCTGGGTACGCGTCTGAGTTTCAGCACGGTATACCATCCGCAGACAGATGGCCAGTCCGAGAGGACGATTCAGATTTTGGAGGACATGCTGAGAGCGTGCATGTTGGACTTCAAGGGATCTTGGGAGGATCATCTCCATCATGTTGAGTTTGCCTACAATAACAGTTACGAGGCGAGTATTGGTATGGCGCCTTTCGTCGTGCTATATGGGAAGAAATGTCGATCGCCACTGAGCTGGGATGACATTGGAGATCGGGAGCTGTTAGGACCTGAAATGATTGTGGAGGTCATGGATGTTGTGAGGAACATTCGGGAGAAGCTGAGGATTGCGCAGGACCGTTTCAAGCATTGGGCAGATGCTAAATGGAGGCCTTTGGAGTTTTAGCCTGGAGATCATGTCTTTCTGAAGATTTCTCCGAACCGCGGAGTTATCCGATTTGGGAAGAGAGGCAAGCTGAGTCCGAGGTTCATTGGGCCGTTTGATGTCCTGGAGAGAGTTGGAGCTGTGGCTTATCGCTTGGCGTTGCCATCGTCACTGGAGGGAGTTCACGACGTATTTCACGTATCTAAGTTACGTCGATATGTTAGTGATCCGTCCCATGCTGTGGATTTCTCGGAGATCACGGTTCGTCCCGATCTGTCTTATGATCAGCAGCCAGTTGAGATTCTGGATCGTCGACAGAAGTAGCTGAGGAATAAGACCGTCGACTTGGTTCGAGTGCAGTGGCGTCATGGTTCCCCTGGGGAGTCCACCTGGGAGCGAGAGGATGAGATGAGAGAGCGCTTCCTGTACCTTTTCCCAAGCAGTGCTTGATGTTGATTCCGAGGATGGAATCATTTCTAAAGTGGGGAGGATGTAACGGTCTGTTTTCCTTGTACTTTGTACGTGCACGTGCTTTTGACCGTGCACGCCCTGGCCTCAGGCCAGGGCCACGGCCGGCCCTGGCAGAGGCCAGGGCCAGGCGCCCTGGCCGGCCAGGGCCCCTGGCCGCCCAGGCCAGATGCCCTGGCCGGCCAGGGCCCCTGGCCGCCCTGGGCAGAAGCCCTGGCCGAAGGGCCAGGCCCCCCTGGCCGGCCCTTGGCCGGCCTCGGCCAGGGCAGAGGCCCTGGCTGTGGGTGCCAGGGTCCTTGGCCGTCCAGGGCAGAGGCCCTGGCCGACCAATCCGGGACCTTTGGACGGCATTGGCCGGCCTCGGCCAGAGGCCTTCGCCGATGAAACATGAACATGTCGAAAATCCCTACGGTGCCAGTGGTTTCGGCCCCGGCCATCTGCAAGGCAAGCCCATACGGGGCTGACGGCAGTTCTCTGTGGCAAATTCTCCTGCAGAAGGGGAGCGCCTGGATCCATACGGGAGCCGACGACAATGGCTTGCAGAAAAATCTCCTCAAGGGGGGTCCGGCCTTGGCACGGCTACGGCTCAACCCCGGTAATGGCCAGGGATTACCGTATATTTCGCTAGTATCATAAGGGTACTAAGTTGAAATATCGCATTTACTTTTGAAAAATACGTTTTCAAAAACGCTTTTCTGCTGCGAAGTACTATAAGAGTACTATCATTTGATAAGTGAGGGGGAAATATTGAAGGTTGTTCTAGATGGTGATTGGAATCGTAGAGACCTTTCCGATTCTAGAGCAACATCTTCAATATTTTTCGAAAGTAACTTATCAAATGTAATAATATCATTCCAAGTGGGATATTCCAAGTGGGAGTGATATCTATGTATAAGAATTTTATGCAATGTTTTTTTGATCGAACCTTCGGTTTTGTGTCTTTTGCAGCATTTTAAAGTTAAAATGTCTTCCGCTTCAAAGAACATCGTCGCTGAGTTAAACAGAGGTGAAAAACTCAACGGTGATAATTACAAACTATGGTCTATCAAGATACAATACGTTCTAGAGGAGCAAGAAGTGCTCGAAACTCTAAATAACGTAATGATTGAACCCGAGTTGGGCACTACGGCCCAACACAGACGAGACAAGGAAGCTTTTGATGCTTGGTCTCGGAAGAACAAGATAGCTCGCATTACGTTATTGTCCAGTATGGCCGATGACATAATGCACATCTTCCGAGAGCATGACCTAGCCATGGACATATGGTCCAAGCTTGAGGAGAAGTTTGGTGGCACATCGGTGTACAAACTTCGTTCTTTAACTATAAGATTTGATTCATACGAGAAACGTCCAGATCATTCCATGGGGAAACATCTACGACATATGGCGAATCTAATCTCACAGTTAAAAGATGCAGGTCATGTGCTCATTGATGAGCAACAAATCCAAGAAGTCATACGTTCCCTACCAAATGGGTGGGACCAGATGATGATGCATCTCACTCATAATGAGAGCATCAAGACCTTCAGCGATGTTTCTAAGCACATCGAGTTAGAGGAAGAGCGGCTTGCGGCTGCCAAGCCAAGTGCAGAAGTGCACATGGTTGCTAGTTCCTCACACGGGGGAAAGAAACGGAAAGATCGTTCGAAGTTTTCTAATGAACGTAATAAGCAACCTGAGTATACCAAGAAACCCAAACATAATGGTGGGCACAAGAAATGGCACAAGAAGAAAGACTTGAAGAGGATCAAGTGCTTCAAGTGCAACAAGTTAGGTCACTATGCCCGTTCTTGTACGGATGAAGGTGACTAGGTAACTTGTAATGATAGTTACATATGTGTTTCTAGTTCAATATTTCTTGTGGAATCTAATCCATTTTGGATAATTGATTCAGGTGCCACCGACCATATAGCAAGGGACAGACGGTCCTTCGTGGAGTATCACCGGATACCCCAAGGAACAAAGTGGATTTATGTAGGAAACAACACACGTGTTGAAGTGAAAGGCGTTGGGACTTGCAAGCTAGTCTTGGACAACGGCCGCACTATCTTACTACATGATGTCCTCTTCGCTCCAGATATTCGAAGGAATATTATATCTGTGGTCGTGTTAATGGGTCTAGGTTATAGCTGTTTTTTCCATGATGGTAAAGTGGACTTGTTTTGTAATAATTCCTTAATTGGTACTGGGTATGTATTTAAAGGATTTATTGTATTAAATACAATGTATGACTCTTCATTTTGTAATGAAAATTTCTTCGACTTATGAGTCAAATATAATTTGTTGGCACGCAAGGCTTGGTCATATTGAACCAACGCGTATGGATAGACTTGCCAAATATGGCCTTCTATCCAATGTTTCAAAGGTTGAAATGTCGACCTGTGAACATTGCCTTGCAGGGAAATCTTGTCGCAGGCCGTTTGGAACCGGCACAAGGGCCGAGGTTCCATTACCGCTCATCCATTCGGACATATGTGGTCTGATGAATGTCAAGACAAGACGCGGGAAGTCCTATTTCATCAGTTTTATTGATGACTTCACCCGATTCTGACATATCTATTTGATATCCACAAAAGTGAAGCATTAACATGCTTTAAAAACTATATGAGTTTGGTGGAAAATCAATTAGATCGCAAGATTAAGGTCTAGCAAACCGATAGAGGCGGTGAATATCAATCCGCAAGTTTTAAGGAACTTTGTGATGAAAAGGGCATAGTTCACCCGGTGACTATGCCTTATACTCCTCAACAAAATGGTGTTGCTGAAAGGATGAATAGGACTTTGATGGAAATGGTCCGTTCAATGATGGCACAAGCTAACTTGCCAATCACCTTTTGGGGTGATGCATTATTGACGGCTGCTTTCATCTTGAACCGCGTACCCTCGAAATCAGTTAGCTCCACTCCTTATGAGTTGTGGAACCAAAGGTCTCCCGACTTAAACATTTTAAAACCTTGGGGATGTGCATCCTACGCAGATATTTCCTCCCATAAGTATGGCAAACTTGGGCCACGGAGAAGGAAATGTATCTTTATACGATACGCAGAAAACTCCAAATGTTATGTTTTCATTGGTCAGGAAGACAATGGAGGTCTAATTGAATTTGAGTCGAGGGATGTCACTTTCTTGGAAAACGAGTTTCCAAGACAGGGCGAGATAAGTCAGGACGTATCTCTATTTGAGATTAATGATCAAGAAGGATTACCTCATTCGAGTGGGAGAATTCTTGGTGAAGACGAAAATACGTTTCAAACTTTCCCAATGGATGATACGAATGACGCTAATCCTATTCCATACGGGAATAATGATCCAAGTTGGTGAAGACGAAAATACGTTTCAAACTTCACCAATGGATGATACGAATGACGCTAATCCTATTCCATACGGGAATAATGATCCAAGTGGGAGCATTTCTAACGACATTTCAAGTGGGAGTGATGTTAGAATTGATCTAAATTCGAGTCAACAAGGACTTGAAGAATCTCAAATACGACGTAGTGGTCGTACAAGGTTGGCTCCTCTAAGATTTGAGGATGAATTTCTGCAAACCTTTATGACTTTACTATAAGATGATGACGAGCCTACTACTTGCAAACAGGCCGTATCATGCTCTGCAAAGGACAAATGGATGGAAGCGATGAAGGAGGAGTTGGAATCCATGAAAGTTAACCATGTCTGGGACTTAGTTGACTTACCTAGAGGACGTAGAGCTATTGGGAACAAATGGGTTCTCAAGATCAAGCATAAGGCTGATGGCTCTATAGACAGATATAAAGCTTGCCTTGTCGCGAAAGGTTTTACGCAACATGAAGGGATAGACTACGAAAAGACCTTCTTACCTGTTGTTCGTTTTACCTCGATTCGCCTGATTCTGGCTATGGTAGCTTGCTTAGACCTCGAATTACATCAGATGGATGTAAAGACTGCCTTTCTCAATGGAGAATTGGACGAGGAGATCTATATGGAACAACCAACAGGGTTTGTAAGAGAAGGAAACGAACATAAGGTTTGTAAACTTCGTAAGTCCATATATGGTCTTAAACAATCCTCGAGGCAGTGGTATATACGATTTCAAGAAGTTGTCTTATCAAATGGTTTTTCCATGCTTGATGAAGATAACTGTGTATATATCAAGAGGATCAAGAGCAAGTACCTTATTATGTCTCTATATGTAGATGACATTTTAATTGCCGGAAATGACAAGGGCTTTGTGATGGATATCAAGGCTTGGCTTTCATCAGTTTTTGAGATGAAAGACATGGGAGAAGCCGCATATATCCTTGGAGTTAAGATTTCAAGGAATCGTTCGAAGAAACTTCTTTCTCTTTCATAAGAGACTTATATAAAGAAGGTTCTAGAACGTTTTAATATGCAGGACTGCAAGTCCATTGATACTCCTATAAGCAAATGCGATAATTTATGTCCGAAATCATGTCCAAAGAACCAAAAGGAAAAGGAAATTATGGAAAAATTTCCATATTCCAGTGCAGTTGGTAGTCTTATGTACGCTATGATGTGTACAAGACCGGACATCTGTTTTGCCGTTGGAATGGTAAGTCGTTACCAATCCAATCCAGGGCAAGTACACTGGAAAGCGGTTAAGAGGATAATGTGGTATCTTAAAGGAACTGCGGACTATGCTTTATGCTATCAAGGAGATGCCTTCAGGCTCGAAGGCTACACTGATGCTGATTGGGCGGGTGATCTCGATGAGCGACAATCGACCTCAAGATATGTTTTTCTACTCGGATCTGGTGCAATATCCTGGAGTAGCAAGAAACAATCCTGCATCGCACTTTCAACTATGGAAGCCGAGTTTCTAGCATTTAGCATGGCAGTCCAAGAAGCTGTTTGGCTTAGGAAATTCTTAGACAGGCTAATTGATACAAATGACTCAGGTGTTGTACCAATACACAGTGACAGTCAAGCATCTATAGCCTATGTCATATATCCAAAATTCCATTGTAAGACCAAACACATAGATATCCGCTGCAAATTTGCAAAAGACTATGATAAGACCAAGAAGGTAGACATAAGGTACATATCTACGCATGAGATAATAGCGGATCCGCTTACGAAGGCGATCCCCAGAGATGTGTTTTACAAACACTTGTCATCTCAAGGATTGCGTAAGAGCTGAGTTGTACCAATGTAAATTCCCATGTCTGTAAAAGATCAAATTTAATAAAAGAATAAGTTCTTTTTCAAACATTGCATATGAATTTCTTGAAAATGTTTGTGTACATTTTTAAAATCTCAGCTGGTTTTTTAGTATGTCGGACAGATTGAGGTTGCTCTCTCACATGAGCAACCGCCTTTATTATATCAGACGAATAAAATAAAGATGAAACCTGTTTAAAGTCAAAATCGTCAGACGGATGATTTAGAGTCATGACTTAAACAAAGCGGTCGCATGAAAGATCTGCATCATATGGATGCTTACAAAAGATCTAATAGGATTCTTAAATCCTATCTGTCTTATGCGTGATATGGGTCCAGAAGATTATTTGAGTTGTAGAAGGGACTCAAAATCAGACATTGTGGTGTCTGATCATCATCCTTACAACATCATTAAGACATACGCTCCCTGGGAAAGGAGTGATGTTGTAATACGTATTCATACTACGTATGCATTTGACCATTGGGTTATAATAGTAATTATGTTTACTATTATGTGAGACCCAAAGACCACATGGGTCTTAACTCATTACCCTTATGGACTCTAATTGGTTCCTTTAGATTTGACTGGGTGATTGCTATCTTAGCATGTTGCTTATGGACTATGGTCAATTCGGTCCGGCGAGGCATGTTAGAAAAGCAAGTCAAGTCAAGATCGAAAGGATCGCAAGAAGAGGAAGATTAATTTCATATTCACATTAGGACTTTAGAGATTCAAAGCTGGCCAGGCAATTGTAATCCAGATGGGATCCAATTATTGAATATAAAGTATAAGAAATGTGAAGAAATAATCTAGGGTAAAGCATGCGTTGATCTACTCAACTTTGCACCTCGAGGGGTGTTGTGTATCTCTAACAAGTGCACAACAGCAGACTCTATGCGCATGACGGTCACACGGCCTATTTCTCGGTATGATAAACAGAAGAGTTAAAGGAAAGATGTTTCCTTACAATCCCCTAAAGTGTGAGTGGGAGATGTTGGATATGGACGCCATGAATACACCCATGAGGGGATGTATGAGGGTATACAGACCTCAGATGTCACGTGCACGAAAGCGTACACGAAGGGAACCTTTTCTCGTGTGAAAAGGACCACTCGATAAGTGGAAAAAGTCACTTTATAAGTGCATAAAGGCACTCGATAAGTGAATGAAGAAGAGGATAAGTAAAAGGGCTAATATTGGCTAATAAGCTTATAATTGGTTATTTCCTACAATAACTACCCCTAAATCCTATAAATAGGACCCAAGGGTATGCCTTTTATATCAATCTAAACATGCCATAAGTTTACATAAGGCAACTTATGTTCTTCTTCTCCCTTCCATTAAAATCCTCTTCTAAATAGAGATTTAGGTGGTGAAACACTGCTTCGATTCTCCGTGACGAAGTACCGACCGTTGTGGCGAATCCGAGGGTGAAGTTCAGAGATTACGGTGCCGCGTACGTAAGCGTAAGTCTCTACGTTGTTATTCGATCCTAACGTCGCTGTTTTGTCAGGATCCTACAGTAGCAACCCTACCGTACGCTGATGCTCCGCCTTCACCTGCTGGCAAACCAGACACTTGGCTACACTCCGAGCCACACTCCTCTTTATACCATGCCACCAATAGTTCAGGCGAAGATCCTTGTACATCTTGGTCCCACCAAGATGTACAGAATACGACGAACTGTGTGCCTCCACCAATAACTCCTCTCTGATATCTCCAGCTGGTACACACAACCTGGCTCCAAATCTCAACGACCCATCCTCATGAATCAAGAAGTCAGTCCGTAGACTGGCTTTCACCTGCTCCCGAATCTTCACCAGCTTAGCATCTCCAGCCTGTCCAGCCTTGATCCTATCCACGATCATCGACTGTATCTGCATACACATCAACGAAGAAGTCTCTCCAGGAAAGATAATCTCAATACCGGACTCGCAAAATTCCTGCTGCAATCTCCACTGCGAAGTCAACATCATCACCGCTGGAAGTCTGCTCAGCGCATCTAGAACCACATTCACCTTACCAGGGTGATACTGTAAATCAATCTCATAATCCGCCATGAGCTCTAACCATCGACGCTGTCGCATGTTGAGCTCCTTCTAAGTAAAAATGTACTTCAAGATTTTGTCATCAGTGAAGATCTTCACCTTCTCACTCAGCAGGAAGTGCCTCCAAATCTTGAGCGCAAACACGACAGCGGCCAACTCCAAATCGTGTGTCGGGTAATTCTTCTCATGAGCCTTGAGCTGACGAGAAGCATACACAACCACGTGCCCATGCTGGTGCAACACACAACTAAGACCCTTTCCAGAATCATCGCAAAAGATCTCGAATCCTCCACTCCGATCAGGCACAGCAAGAACAGGGGCAATCATCAATCTCTCCTTCAGAACATCGAAAACCTTCCCACAATCATCAGACCAAACAAATGGTACATCCTTCCGCGTCAGTCTGGTCATCGGCTCATCAATCCGGGAAAATTCCTTAATGAAACGCCGATAATAACCTGCAAGCCCAAGGAAACTCCGAATCTCAGACGCTGACTGCGGAACATGCCACTCTCTGATAGCCTTAATCTTCTCGGGATCCATCGAAATTCCATCGCCTGACACCACATGCCCGAGAAAAGCAACTCTATAAACCCAAAACTCGCACTTGGAATACTTAGCATACAAACGATGCTTCCTCAAAATCTCCAACACTGTCCTCAAGTGCGATGCATGCTCTTCCTCCGACTTTGAATAGATCAGAATGTCGTCAATAAAAATAACGACAAACTTGTCTAGAAAGTCGTAGAAGATCAGATTCATCATGTTCATAAAAACTGCGGGCGCGTTGGTTACACCGAAAGGCATAACCACGAACTCGTAGTGACCATACTTTGTCCTGAACGATGTCTTCGGGATATCTTCCTTCTTCACCTTGAGCTGATGGTAACCACTCCTCATATCCAACTTAGAGAACACCCTCGATCCTCCAAGTTGATCAAAAATCTCATCTATACGAGGCAATGGGTACTTATTCATGATGGTCACAGCATTCAGCTCCCTGTAGTCCACGCACATGCGACACGAACCATCCTTCTTCTTCACCAGCAACACCGGTGCTCCCCACGGAGACACACTAGGATTGATGTAACCCTTCTGTAGTAGCTCATCCAGCTGCCTACGCAACTCCTCCAACTCTGCTGGTGCCATACGATACGGTGCCTTCGAAATAGGCTGCGCTCCCGGAATAAGATCGATCGAAAACTCGAGAGCTCGATCGGGTGGCAGTCCAGACATCTCCTCGGGGAAGACGTTGTCGAATTCACATACCACAGCTGGTTTACTCTGCTCCATCTGCATAGCAACAATCTCCATCGGTCTGGCACGAAATCTGACAGGGCCAAGCGAACTGCTACCTCGACTGAACTCAAACACTGGATGTCCTGGGATCTCGAACACCACCTTCTTCCTCCGATAATCGATCGTAGCATAGAAACTCGCTAGCCAATCCATCCCAAGCACTGCATCGTAGTTGATGATGTCGTGGATAATAAAATCAGCGTAAAGCTCATGTCCACAGACCACCAAAGGGCAAGAATTGCAACCACGATGCACCGAGATCACATCATTTCCTGTAACGATGTTCCAACTCTTGGGAAGAGGGGAGGTCGTCACGGAATGCTTCTCCACGAAGCTCCAGGATATAATGCACATTGATGCACCCGAGTCAAAGAGGACTCATGCAGGAAATGTGCAAACCAAAATCACACCTAACAGACAGTCTAACAATCAAACCCTATTCTAACAAACAATCATATTCAAGCAATCAACATAGCCTAACAAGCAAAACTAACTAAGAAAGGAAACAACTAGGCAAAGGGTTACCTACGATAACCTCATCCACAGCCTCGCTCTCCACTGCAGTCATCAGGAAAGCATGTCTCCTCGGCTGAACAGCCTGCTAAGAAGCCTGCCTCTGTGGAATGAGAGGCGCTCCACGTCCAGCAGGTACTGTAGGAATATGATGCCCTCGAGGCCATTTATTCCTGTGTGAATAGCACAAACATCTTGTTCAAAATAACAGTAAGCTGTTTGGTAATAATTTATCTAAGTTATATTGTAATGTAGTTAACATTAGATATCAACTTAGGTAAAGTCCTGAGACTTTATGCAAGGTCAAACGGGTATCGAGATTAGTATCTCGATCATGGAGAAACGTTTGACCGTCTGTAGCATAAGTCTGAAATGGTTCGTGGTCGTAGATGTTCCGAGACAAGGATATCGAAACATCGGATAGACCATTGTGTCTTAGTCTTCACCGTTTAACGGTGGCGATGATCTCATGATCGCTTGACTTGGCGAAGTCGAAGACGAGACACAGGTGCTCATTAGAATGAGTTCACTGAACGATCCACTAGAGTTATCATATGGTTATATTGGCCAATCTGTCAGTGATAACTCTGAGTGATGATAGGATAGTTGGTCTTTTGACGTGAGGTCATTTTGACAAACCTGTGTGTGAATGGTGCCACTTATATCAACTGACCTAGCTTCGAGGCAATGATTGTCGAAAGGTCTTTTGATTGGGTGTCACTTGAAACGCACGAGGCGAGTAATGACCAAGAGAGGATTCGTCTCTCCCGGTCAATGGGAGTTAGTGTCGTAGAGTTAGTTCGGTCTTTAGTAAAAACTCTGCGCAAAGTATGTTGAAAGAAGTCCAACATTAGTTGACTAAAGATCGATAGAAACTAACCGGAGTCAAGTTATTGGGGTTGACAGTTTAACCGTACCCTAGACTTGATCTACGCGACACAATTTAGACGAAGAGACTATAACTGCGGAACTCATCACGAAAATAGTCAGGTGGTCCCGACAATACTCATGTCAATGAGTCAACCACATAATGATGATTCCTGAAGCAGGGACGGCAACCACTGCTAGTGGTCACTGCCGTATAGGGCTTCGAGCCCAACCTGTTGTAAGGGTCAGGCTGTAGGGTCTCACACAGAGTGCAACGCTTCGTCTAGTAATAGGTAGAAATTAGTTAGGGAGAATAATTGCATTTTTGATGCAAGGGATGAAATAATTGCATTTGATGTAATATGGTAATTTAAGCCTAGATAGGGACAATTTTGCATTTGATGCAAAAGCGATTAAATGTGTATTAAATTGTTTAATACACTATTTAATGAAATAAAAGCAAGGAAAAGTTCACGGGTAAGACGGGAATGTCCCGGTCTAGACCCAGGTTCGAACGGCGTCCAAATCGGACACCAGATGCTCAAGAAATGCCCAAAACAGCCAAACAGATCAGACCGGGTCAGACCAGGCTGACCCAGACCAGACCAAGTCTGGCCTGGGTGCCTGGCCAGACCTGACTGAGCCAGGAACCCAGGCAGGCAGGCCTGTGCACAGGCCCAGGCGGGCCTGGGAGCCCAGGCCCCCTGGGCGCCTGGGAGCCCAGGCGCCCTGGGCCGGGCGCCTTGGGCGCCTGGCCCAGGCGCCCACTAGGCGCCCGCCTGGCGCTTGGCGCCAGGCTAGCGCATGGGTGCCAGGCGCCTGAGCGCCTGCGCCTGGGCGCATGGGCGCCCGTGCCAGACCTGGGCGCCCGTGCCCAGGTCTGGCAGGCGCCCTGTCAGCCTGGGTTTGAGGCTGTGGGGCCCACAGATTGGGCCCACCTTAGGGTGCTGAACCCTAGGTTTGATGGCAGATTTGACGGCTGGTTTTTGCGAAAAAACTTGCCGTAGGCTGATCTTTGGACACTCAATTGGAGGGTCAAACGAACTCCGATTGACGAACGGTTTTTTCCTATGCGTTCACCGTTGAACGCTTGTCGTATTGATAGGTTGTATCAATCCTGAAGCTCAACGGTGAGTGAGTTAAAATTCACGAAAGTTTGCACTTTGTGAAGTGCAAACTAACTTGATTTTAAATTAACTCATTGTTTAGTCCCACATCGGATTTTGAGAAAAGGGGAGAGTCCGCCGCCTATATAAATAGGGGTCTCCCCCCTTTCTCAAAACTCGTCCCAAGCTCTAGATCTGAGCGGCTCTCGTAAATGTTGGAGCACGCTTGGATCTAAGCTTAAAATTAATATTTCTCTTCTCCCTAAATTTCTGCCTTACTGTTGCGGGCTCTAGCAAAGCCGCAAAGGAGTTCGGATTCTGGATCCGAAATCTAGGCGGAGGTTTCACTCGCGTGAAACTTTCTTCGGCGCGTGGTTGGCTCGGTGGCACGGGGATTGATCGCTGATCACTCTTTATTTTACACCTTTTTCCCTCATTTTTGCATGCCATTTAGATCGCCCAAATCATGTTTTTCACGATATATCGACGATATTGCGATGCTTTTCACGATTTGTTGTTTTTGTCGCATTTCAGGTGATTTGGCGCGATTTGGAGTGATCTCGAGATGCGCTTACTCCAGAGGGTCACCGACGACCTCCCCGAGGGGTATTTTGCTGTTGGAGAGGAGCAGAAGAAGAACGGACGTCGCAGGAGCGACGAGGAGGCCAAAATAAGCAGATTGGGCATGTTTAGTGTCCCACTCGGCTGAGTGGAGGACCCACTCTGCCGACCAGCGAGACACCGCTCAGCCGACCAGATCAGACACGATTCCTATGTGCACTCGGCCGAGCGACGGAGACCACATCGGCCGAGTGAAGAGACCACGTTCGCCCGAGTGGCGCCCAGACGAAGCCCTTCAAAAATCGCCAAGTTACTATTTTTCGGCTGCCTGAGCTTCAGAAGACCCACTCGGCCGAGTGGTTAATCCCGTCCGCCCGAGTACCATGAAGCCATCGGCCGAGTGACGACAACTCACTCGGCCGAGCCGCCCCCGAAGTAGAGACCCCTGAAGGCCCCGACTTACTGGAAAATTACAGGGTTTCTCACTCGGCCGAGCGACTTTTGTCACTCGGCCGAATGCGACGCGCTGCCTGTAGCGAAAATTGCGGAAAACAGGCTGCGCAGGGGTATTTTGGTCACAGTTTTTGGACGATTTTGGGGGGTATTTAACCCCTGTTTTTACCCTAGTTTTGGAGAGCTTCTCCTTAGATTTTTTGCAGCTTTTTAGATTAGCTTTTTAGTTTTATTCTTGAGATTGGAGAGGAGGAAAAGTTTGATTTTTGTTGGATTAATTGAAGAACTCCATAAGTTTGTCTTTCTCTTCCCCAAAAAATCTATTTTTATTGCATATCTCAATATTGTGATGAATTCTATTGCTTATTTCATTGATTATTTTTGTGATCTTGCTATGAATTGTGAGTAGTCGCCACGTCTTGGGGCGTGGGGATGAATCCTACAAGCCCAACTTCATATTTGTGATGAATTAGTAGAAATTTTGCTAGATCTGATATCTAGGGATTAGATTTGGATCAATTTACTACGGTTAGCTAGGAGTTCATACCGATCGGGATTTGCAAGAGATTGGATCCCGATTCGATAGGAAACCCTAGAAATCCGAATTGGGTTGGAATCAAATTTCCGTAGTATCGGTTTGCAAGAGATTGGACCGATACTAGGGTTTCCGGTTGCAATTCCGTGCCAATACCCGTTTGCAAGAGATTGGACGGGTAAGAACTATCCCAATCTAGATCGCGAGCCGAGTTTGCAAGAGATTGGGCTCGGTGCGCGATTGGACGATGATGTTGATCCTAATGCTAGCTTTCCTAGGCTAGGGTTTGCAAGTGATTGGACCCAAACCTAGGATAGCTATAGACCGGCAACAACGCGAGAGTGTGAGCTTGGTTCTACATTCAGTTGCAACTAATCCATCCAAAATCTCAATCTAGCAATTTTGATACCGACGAACCACATTTATGAGATACTGTGAGTAGCGGGGATTCCCCATTCCCTAGACGTTCTTTATTTGATTTGATATTTCCGCACTTTGTCTGACGATTGTGACAGGATCGCCAAAGGCAAATCTTTCTTCTTGAATAGCCAGGTTGATTGGAACAAGCACGGTCATTCGTCTTCCCTGTGTTCGATATCCCGCTCGCCGATACACCGTGCGCTTGCGGTAAAACTACAACCGTTCTTTAGGGTTACGTCCCGGAGCGATCAAGTTTTTGGCGCCGTTGCCGGGGACGGCGTTTTGACGGTGTTCGTCATCGACCACCCGGTTACTTCTTCTTTCTCTCTTTCTTTACTTTCTTCTGTTCGCACATTCTCCCTGTATTTTGCATAAGGCCTTTGCAGGAAGAATGGAGGATGCAATGTCAACAATAGAACTCAGTCAGGAAGACTATGACTCCTTCACAGACCTCCTTAAGGAGCTTGTCGATGAGGTCCACGCTACCGGAGCTTTTGCTATCGACGTCAAGGACCCCGACGAACAACTGTTTGCTAGTTTCGTGATGGACCAGATCTCCCCGGAGGGGACTATCGGGGGCAATGTCAGAGTTGACGTGATCGACGACAAATTATATTTCGAAAACGGTGGAACAAGTGTCGAGGATCGCCATACTCCGGGAGGATCTTCAGAGCAAACCAACGTTCAGGGAATTACACCCCATGACACTTACTCTTGCTTCTATGAATCGTCTGATGTGTTTCTTGATTCCAGGGACGAACCGGAGCCGAGTGAAAGCTCTGACAAAGCTAGCGCAGAATCAGAGAGCGCTTATTTCGATGCATCATCCTCACTAAGTAGTGAGTCTGCCTCTTCACAAGAGAGCGCGCCACCTGAGCACGAGCTAGACCCGGACGGCAAGGAAGGAGCGAAACTCATGCGAGCCGATGAAGTAGAAGGAGAGGCGCCTCTTCAGGTAGAACTTAAACAATTACCTCCGAATCTAAGGTACGCCTTTTTGGGTAGCAAATTAACTTTCCCGGTGATAGTAAACTCCCACCTCGCACCAGACCAACTTGAAAAACTCCTAGACGTTCTTAGGAGCCATAAAGATGTCCTGGGATACACTATCTCCGATCTAAAAGGGATAAGCCCTAGGCTTTGCATGCATAGGATCCATTTGGAGGATACCGATGCCACCTCCATAGAGCCTCAAAGGCGGTTAAACCCGAACATGAAGGAGGTGGTTAAAAAGGAAATCCTAAAATTGCTAGAAGCCGGTATAATCTATCCTATCTCAGACAGTAGATGGGTTAGCCCAGTTCACGTCGTCCCCAAGAAAGGGGGGATGACTGTCATAAAAAATGAGAAAGGTGAGCCCATATCTACGCGCACCGTCACGGGATGGTGAATGTGCATTGACTATAGGAAACTCAATAAAGCCACCCGAAAGGACCATTACCCATTGCCCTTCATTGATCAAATGCTTGAACGCCTCGCAAAACATAAATACTTTTGCTATCTAGACGGGTATTCGGGATTCTTCCAAATCCCTTTGCACGAAGATGACCAAGAGAAGACAACTTTCACTTGTCCCTATGGCACCTATGCCTACCGTAGGATGCCGTTTGGCCTTTGTAATGCTCCCGCCACCTTTCAGAGTTGCATGACATCCATATTTTCCGATTACATTGAAAATATTATGGAATTTTTTATGGATGATTTCTCGGTTTATGGAAGTGAGTTTGACTCTTGTTTGGAAAATCTTACTAAAGTCCTAAAAAGGTGCCAACAAAACAATCTCACTCTCAATTGGGAGAAGTGTCACTTCATGGTCACGGAAGGTATAGTTCTCGGACACCTAGTCTCTTCGAGAGGGATTGAGGTAGATAAAGCAAAGATTGAGGTAATCGAGAAACTCCCTCCTCCTATTAATGTCAAGGGCATTAGAGGCTTTCTTGGTCACGCGGGGTTTTACCGCCGCTTCATCAAGGATTTCGCCTCGATTGCCCGACCACTTACTTCTTTGCTCGCTAAAGATATTCCTTTTATTTTTTCAGGTGAATGCTTACAAGCCTTCAACGCCTTGAAAGAAGCACTAGTCTCCGCGCCCATCATACAACCGCCGGATTGGAGCCTCCCTTTTGAGCTAATGTGTGATGCTAGCGACCAAGCCATTGGAGCGGTATTGGGACAAAGAAAAGATAAGAAGCTTCATGCGATATACTATGCGAGCAAGACATTGGATGACGCGCAGAAAAACTACACAACTACCGAAAAGGTGCTTCTAGCGGTCATCTATTCCATAGAGAAATTTCGCTCCTACCTCCTCGGTTCCAAGGTGATTGTCCACACCGACCATGCGGCATTGAAGTATCTTTTAAACAAGAAGGAGGCCAAACCTCGGTTGATTAGGTGGATACTCGTGTTGCAAGAATTCGACTTAGAGATCAGAGATAAGAAGGGTACGGATAATGTCGTGGCGGATCATTTATCTAGGCTCATGCACGATAAGGAGGACGAGAGTTTGCCTATCGACGACACATTCGTGGATGAGAGGCTATATGCCATAAGGACCGGTGAAGTACCTTGGTACGCGGACTTCGTCAACTACTTGGCTTGTGGAATCAAACCGCATGGGATGTCTACCCAACAAAAGAGGAGATTTCTGCATGAGGTCCGTAGCTATTTTTGGGAAGATCCCTACCTTTTCAAGATATGCAAAGATAGTGTTATTCGTAGGTGTGTTTCTAAAGAGGAGGCGACATTCATCATTTTGCATTGCCACGGTCTACCATGCGGAGGACATCATGCCGCCTCTAAAACAACCGCTAAGATCTTGCAGAGCGGATTCTTCTGGCCAACAATGTTTAGGGACACCCACGCTTTTGTGAAGGGGTGCGATAGATGCCAACGGACCGGGAATATCTCCAAGCGCAATGAGATGCCGATGAGACCCATCCAAGAAATTGAGCTTTTTGATTGTTGGGGAGTAGACTTCATGGGGCCATTTCCGTCGAGCAATGGTAATAAATACATCCTATTGGCCGTTGACTATGTCTCCAAATGGGTGGAAGCAATTTCCACCCCTACTAATGATGCAAGGGTCGTCTCCAAGTTCTTTAAGCAAAATATCTTCCCACGCTTCGGAGTGCCTCGTACCTTGATAAGCGACGGGGGAAGCCACTTCATAGAGAACAAGTTTGAAGCCATGCTAAAGAAGTACGGGGTAAATCATAGAGTTGGCATGGCATATCACCCCCAGACAAGCGGCCAAGTGGAAGTCTCAAATAGAGAAATTAAGCAAATTCTCGAAAAGACGGTGGATCGATCTAGAAAGGATTGGTCAATGAAGCTAAACGATGCTCTATGTGCATATCGCACGGCCTTTCGCACTCCCATAGGCACCACACCGTTCCGGCTCGTTTATGGGAAAGCTTGCCACTTACCCGTAGAGTTGGAGCACCGCGCGTATTGGGCCATCAAAACCTTTAATTATGATTACAAGAGTGCGGCGGTGAGGCGACTCTTGGACATCAACGAGCTTGATGAGATAAGAAGAGACGCCTACGAAAGCTCAAGAATTTACAAAGAAAGGACCAAGATTTTCCACGATGCCCACATAACCGTCACAGACTTCAAAGTAGGAGACAAGGTCTTGCTCTATAATTCCCGGCTCCGACTATTTCCCGGTAAGTTGAGGTCATGTTGGTCCGGACCTTTCACCATCAAGCACATACAACCGGGAGGAGCTTTCGAGTTGGAAAGCAAGGACGGTTCCACGTTCAAAGTAAATGGTCAGAGGCTCAAACATTATTCCGAGGGAGTCCCGACGGGCGAAACCAATAGAATATATTTGCTTAAGGGACGGCCGGATGATCTTTCATACCTCCTTGACGAGGTAATTGAGGAGGCGATCCCCCACTCTATTGGCGCTCTATTCGATGAAGGTTTCGAGGAAGGCCCGGATTTAGGCCAAAATGAGAAGAAAGATGATTCCCCCGACCTCTCCGCTGAAGATGATGAAGGCGACGCTGATGTCGCAAGGATTCGAGAGCTCTGTAAGCTCTCGAAATTAAAGTCTCCAAAGAAAGCTCCGCCGGTACGGAAATCGGCATCACCGGTGAAGCCGTTGACCGGAGCAAATGCTAGCTTGGGGGAGCCTCCCCCCAACACTATTCGAGATGGGAGACCACCAAGGGAGAACACGCCGCCACGTCCAAATCCAAGCGCGATCCCCGGAAAGTTTGATGGGTGCATCTCATATGCACCAAACATCCCACATTAATTGAAAATCATAGGGGGTCGAGCTCACGACCTTAAACGAGCACTTGTCGGGAGGCAACCCGACGGTTTTTGCTTTATTTTTACTTTTTATTTATTTTCGTTTTAGAAATTTTTAGTGTTTTGAGTCGTTCGCCCAAAAAATTTTGTGATAACGGGTCCTATTTTTCTTGACAGGAGAGGAGATAGGTAGATCCATCATGAGGAGGATGAACGCGACAACGAGGAGTGCCCCAAGAAGGCGCTCGACGCTTAGGAGGAAGATGGAATTGAATAGAGGAAGAAAGACGAAGTTTAGAGCCCAAACGAAGACAAACAGCAGAACACAAGGCTCACTCGGCCGAGCATACTAGTCATTCGACCGAGTACACAAGTTCGTCCGGCCGAGCCGCTCACGAACGAGGGAAGTCTGCTGTACCCAACTCTCTGTTTATTTTCCTGATAACTGCTACTCGGCCGAGTATATATTTCCACTCGGCCGAGTAAAACGGATACCCTCCTAGGGCGAGTCATGCCGAGTAGCTTGAGCCACTCGGCCGAATGGACTTACTCCACTCGGCCGAGGCTGGTAAGGCCACTCGGCCGAAGCGTAGGCGAGGAGGAAATTTCCATTGACCTCGCTCGGCCGTGTGACCACGTCACTCGGCCGAGTCGTAACTTCTATTATATAAGGGCCGAGGGGGGGCGCGATTTTTGAAACGCAAAACCCAATCGCGCCCCGACTCTTCAGCTCCCCTCGCCCGATTCCCCTCGCTCGCGCCCCCACTCGCCCGACCGGCCACCTCGCGCCGCTGCTCGGCCCGCCACCGCCGGCCGAGCACCCGCCGACGCCTCGCCCGTGTCGCCGCTGGCGGCCGCCGCTCCGATCGCCTCCGGTACCCCCTATTTCGCCTTTTTCGCCTCTTTTTGTGTATTTTTCGAGGATCCATGTGCTTAACGAACCTCTAACCCAAATCAATTTCTATATTTATCTGTTATACCCCTAATGCTCCATACGTTTTGAATATTACCCGCTGATATCTCCATTTCACGCGCAGGTTGTTTTTGGGAGCTTAGGGGAGCCCAGGGGAGCTTCTTGGGACTGATTCGGGCTTCGCGGAGGCACTGTCTTCGCACGCTTCCATTGCTTAGCACTTGCGGCGTGTCGGGGTACACTCTTTCCTTTATTTTGCACACGCCGCACTTTTTACACTTTTTCGGTGCGCGCTCGGGGCCGATATACCGCCCTGGACACGGCCGCGGACGAGGAGTCCTTCCGCCAAGCGGAAGCGGTCGGATGATGCCAGCACCTCCCACGAGGTGGAAGGCTCTCCTCCTCCTTCTCCCACACACGTCGTCCACCCAACACAGCCTGCAGCGCCCGCACAGCCCGCACAGCCTGCAGCGCCCGCACAGCCCGCACAGCCTCTCCCTGCCGCTCCACAGCCACCACCACCGGCTCCACTGGTCGGGCCGCTCGGGATTACGTTCCGAGACAACGCACACCGCGCCGTCTTCGAGCGTATCTCCCAGCGCTCGATCGTACCCTCCAGGTTTGCACACATTGCTGACCTAGGACGCCTGGGGGTACTAGAGGGGATGCTCACGTTGTACGACAACGTGGGCTGGCGAGATTTCTTTCAGGTGTCGGCGGATACGTTTATCCGCCCGACACTTGAGGTTCTTAGTTCGATCACCCGGACCGACGAGGGATGCTCGTTTCGGTTCATGGACCGGGAGTGCCAGGTCACTCTCGATATGATGAGAGCTTTTTTCTCGTGGCCCGCTGTCCCCGGAGCCGATCGCGGTTACGGCCCCACCCATATCCCCCCACCTTCCTTCGACGCCGGTGCCTTCTGGGCCCGGATTACCGGTCTTCACGCTGCCTTTGACCCTAGTAGGGCCAAGGCCTCGGCCATTGTCCATCCCTACCTCCGTATTGCTCAGCGCCTTATGGCGACGACCTTTTTGGCCAGATATGAGCCGGGCACGATGTCTACGCCAGAGCTCTACATGCTCTACGCGATGACACGTCCCAGAGCTCTATCTAGGGATGGCGATGAGCTTGTCCCCGCCATCGTGATCGATATCGCGGCATGGTTTTTAGACCGCATCATTGTATCGGTGGGCGCTCGCTCACCGATATGCTGCGGCGGCCTGATCACCTTGCTTGCTCTTATGACCGGCGAGGATTTCCCCCACGACCTGCGACGAGTATCGGGCCCCACTACTTTGTCGATCGATGTTATGGCCCGGATGAAGATGCTTCGTCCGCATGGTGAGCGTCACTGGGTCTGGTTGCACGGCCCTTACGGTGCCGATTACATGATTCTCCCGAGCCCTGCTCGGACTCAGATTGCACCAGCCCACGTTGACTGGCTCCCTGCGATGGATGTTCTCATCCCTGCTGCTTACGTGCTCGAGGCCGAGGAGGCCATGCAGGCCCACGCTGCCCCTGTAGACCCTGTTGCCCCTGCCGAGCCTGCCGCCGAGCCTGTTGACCCTGTGGCCCCTCAGCCCATACCAGATGTTTCCGCTGCTCCTGACACCTCTGTCAGTGTCGGGAGTACCTTAGCTGAGACCACCCCCACTGCTTCCGAGGCTGTCACCACCACTCCCACCGCCACCACCGGCCCTCTGTCCGTCGAGCCTCTTTGCTCCGCACTCCCCGAGCGCCCACCGACCTTTGTTGAGAGTGGAGAGCCCTCGTTTGCCACGGTCATGGAGACCATGGCTAGCATGGTCTCCACTGGGGTTGCACCTTTTGGACCACACACTTCCACCCCAGCGGTAGTCACCCCTGTCTTCACCTCTACTGTATTTTCCGAGAGTGTCGTGGCGTCTGTCCACACTTATGTGCCACCTGTTGGATATGGAAGACGTTTTGTACACCCTTGTGGGGGATGTACGAGGGAATACGGACCTCGAACGTCACGTACACGAAGTCGTGTGCGAAGGGAATCTGTTCCCTTGCGGAGAGGATCTCTGGATGAGTAGGAAAGTCGCATTATATATGCATAAGTGCATGCGACATATGGCTAATAAAGGGGGAATATCTTAAGCTTATGTTGTACCATGCATATGGTACAACTTAAGCTTATAATGTGCCATGTATCATGGTACACCTTAGTTAAATTGTTCCAAAGGAACAATTTACCCTAAAATAACTACCTTGGGGGCTATAAATAAGACCCAATGGTAAGCCATTTCTTACACTTTTGCATGGCATTCATGCATGCATCTTCATTCTAGCGAAGCTCTGCCGAAATACTTCCTCTCCCTCTATCCAAGTTCTTAATCTAAAGTAGAGATTTAGATTGTGGATTTAGTAGCCTTACTCCGTTCGTGGGAAGACTCGATCCGTCCTGGCGAATCCGAAGGCAAAGTTCCGAGACTACCGCGCCGCATACGCAAGCGTAAGTCTCAACTTTAATTATCGATCCTAACTCTGTTTTGGCAGGATCCTACAACAGAGTTAGGATCGATAATTAAAGTTGAGACTTACGCTTGCGTATGCGGCGCGGTAGTCTCGGAACTTTGCCTTCAGATTCGCCACGACGGATCGAGTCTTCTCACGAATGGAGTAAGGCTACTAAATGCACAATCTAAATCTCTACTTTAGATTAAGAACTTGGATAGAGGGAGAGGAAGTATTTCGGCAGAGCTTCGCTAGAATGAAGATGCATGCATGAATGCCATGCAAAAGTGTAAGAAATGGCTTACCCTTGGGTCTTATTTATAGCCCCCAAGGTAGTTATTTTAGGGTAAATTGTTCCTTTGGAACAATTTAACTAAGGTGTACCATGATACATGGCACATTATAAGCTTAAGTTGTACCATATGCATGGTACAACATAATCTTAAGATATTCCCCCTTTATTAGCCATATGTCGCATGCACTTATGCATATATAATGCGACTTTCCTACTCATCCAGAGATCCTCTCCGCAAGGGAACAGATTCCCTTCGCAGACGACTTCGTGTACGCGACGTTGCCAGGGCCGGCGCCCTGGCCACTGCCAGGGCCTGGCCGGCCCTGGCAGAGCACAGGGCCGGTGCCCTGGCCTCGGCTAGGGCCTGGCCGGCCCTGGCCTCGGCCAGGGCATGGCCGGCCCTGGCCGGCCTCGGCCAGGGCAGAGGCCCTGGCCGGCCCTTGGCCAAGCCTCGGCCAGGGCAGAGGCCCTGGCCAGGAAGATGTTGCAGACAAAAATTGGTCGACCAATTTGGTGTTTTTGGTCGACCAATCCGACAGAAGGTCTGGGTCGATTGCAAACTTGCCAACTGACCCATACGGGGTGACAAAAGGCCTTGGTCAAACTCGAATGTGCCGATTAGCCCATACGGGGCTAACCACAGTGCCGACTAGTTCCTACAGGACTAACGTTTTAATGAAGTTTTTTTTGGGCTCTACTCCTTGAAGATTAGCCATAGTGCTCTACTTCATGCGAGATTAGCCATGTCATTGTGCTCTACTCTACGGAGATTAGCCAATGTACACATAACATTGTGCTCTACTCTACGGAGATTAGCCAATGTATTTTTCAAATTTTTTGAAAAAGATGTTTTTCAAATAGGTTATGTCCCGTCCTTAATCGGGATAGCGCAATTTAGAATTCCAAGTCCTACCACGATCCGGCCATGGTTATCTAACCCATGGGTGTGTAAAACAGGTCTCGTGGCTTGGCAATTGTTGCGCTAAAATTCTTTGCGCAAACTCTCACCTATTCCATTTTGAAAGATATGTTTTTCAAAGTATTTTTCCGCTGCTAATACCATACGGGTATTATTTCTGATTTCTTTTTACTTGAGATAAGTAAGAGGGATACTTTGAAAGTTACTTCTAGATGGTAGTTGGGAACGTAGTGAACTTCTCGATTCTAGAGTAACATTTCAACGCATCCAAGGAACTTATCAAGTGTTTAAAGAATCGAAACTTTATGCATAGAATTTTGATCGTGTTTTTCATTATCTTTGCAGTTTTTTTAATCGAATATGTCTACCGCTTCTAAGAACATTTTCGCAGAGCTTAACAAAGGTGAAAAGCTTAACGGCGACAATTATAAACTTTGGTCAATTAAAATCCAATATGTTTTGGAGGAGCAAGATGTGCTCGAAACACTCCAAAACATAATGGAAGAACCTGAGTTGGGCAATACGGCCCAACACAAGAGGGACTGGGAAGCTTATGATACTTGGACTCGAAAGAACAAAATAGCACGTATTACGTTACTGTCCGCCATGGACAATGACATAATGCGTCTATTTCGGGAATTCGACCTAGCCAAAGACATATGGTCTGAGCTAGAGATAAAGTTTGGTGGAACTTCGGTTACCAAACTCCGCTCCTTAAATATTCAATTTGATTCGTACAAAATGCGGCGAGATCATTCTATGAAAAAGCATATCCGCCACATGGCAAATCTCATATCTGAATTAAAGGATGCGGGTGTTACGCTGTCTGACGAACAGCAGATCCAAGCAGTCATTCGTTCGCTCCCAGATAGCTGGGATAACATGAAAATGCACCTCACTCATAATGAGTGCATTAAGACTTTAAGCGATGTGTCGAAACACCTCGAACTCGAGGAAGAGCGGATTCAAGCCGCAAAACCAAGTGCAGAAGTGCACATGGCCGCTAGTTCCTCACATGGAGAAAATAAGCGGAAGAATAAACGCTTAAGGTTTGTGAACGAACGAAAGCAAGAACCGGAAACCTCAAAGAAGACTAAGAACAAAAAGTGGCAAAAGAATGTGCACTCAAAGAAGAAAAACTTGAAGAAGATCAAGTGCTTTAAGTGCAACAAGTACGGTCACTTCACCCGTACGTGTACGGATGGAAGTGATAAGGTAACTTGTAGGGCTAGTTACATATGTGTTTCTAGTTCCATGTTTCTTGCTGAATCTAACTATTTTTGGTTGATTGATTCAGGGGCCACAGACCACGTAGCGAAGGACAGAAGGTTCTTCGTAGAGCATCGAAAGATAACTCAAGGAACAAAGTGGATATACGTCGGCAACAACACACGTGTTGAAGTCAAAGGCGTCGGAACATGCAAGCTAGTTCTCGACAACGGCCGGACTTTATTATTGCACGACGTCCTCTTTGCTCCAGATATTAGAAGAAATATCGTATCCGTGGTCATGTTAATGTCTTTAGATTATGAATGGAGGTTCTATAAACAGAAAGTTGACATTGTTTGTAATAGTTCTTTAATTGGATCGGGTAATGTTTGTAATGGATTAATTGTTTTGAACACAATGTATGATGATTCCTCTTCCATTAATGAAAGTTTCCATCTAACAAATGCTTCTAACTCTGAATCTGAGATCATTTGTTAGCATGCAAGACTTGGTCATATTGGACCAACTAGAATGGATAGACTTGCCAAAAGTGGCTTGCTATCTAATGTTTCAAAAGTTGAAATGTCAACTTGTGAACATTGTCTTGTAGGGAAAACTTGTCGCAAGCCGTTTGGAACTGGCACAAGGGCCGAAGTTCCATTACAGCTTATCCATTCGGACATTTGCGGTCCAATGAGTGTTAAGACAAGACGCGGGAAGTCCTATTTCATCACTTTCATTGATGACTTCACTCGTTTCGGTCATATTTATTTGATTTCCCACAAACATGAAGCTTTAACTTGCTTCAAAAACTATATGAGTTTAGTGGAAAATCAACTAGATCGCAAGATAAAGGTCTTGCGAACCGATCGGGGTGGAGAATACCAATCAACGAGTTTTAAGGAACTCTGTGATGAAAAAGGCAAGACCGTCGATCCGCCACCGCCGCTCGGCCATCCACCGCCGGTCGCGCCCCGCCGCGCCTCGCCCGAGTCGCCGCCGGCGGCCACCACTCCAGCCACCTCCGGTAAACCCCATTTAAGCCTATTTTCTCCTCTTTTGTGTGTTTTTCGAGGATCCATGCGTTAAACGAACCCCAAACCCAAATTGATTTCTATATCTATCTATTATACCCCTAATGCTCCACACGTTTTGAATATTACCCGCTGATATCTCCATTTCATGCGCAGGTTGTTTCTGGGAGCTTAGGGGAGCCCAGGGGAGCTTCCAGGGACTGATTCGGGCTTCGTGGAGGCGTTGTCTTCGCACGCTTCCATTGCTTTGCACTCGCGGCGTGTCGTGGTATACTCTTTCCTTTATTTTAGGCACGCCGCACTTTTCACGCTTTTTGGCGCGCGCTCGGGGCCTATATGCCGCCCCGGACACGACCGAGGTCGAGGAGAGCTTCCGCCAAGCGGAAGCAGTCGGATGACGCCGGCCCCTCCCACGAGTTGGAGGACTCTCCTCCGCCTTCTCCCACACACCCCGTCCACCCAGCACAGCCTGCAGGCCCCGCACACCCCGCACAGCCTACAGAGCCCGCACAGCCACTCCCTGCCGCTCCACAGCCACCACCTCCGGCTCCACTTATCGGGCCGCTGGGGATCACGTTCCGGAACGATGCACACCGCGTCGCTTTTGAGCGTATCTCTCAGCGCTCAATCGTACCCTCCAGGTTTGCACACCTTGCCGACCTAGGATGCCTAGGGGTACTAGAGGGGATACTCACGTTGTACGACAACGTGGGCTGGCGAGATTTCTTTCAGGTGTCGGCGGATACGTTTACCCGCCCGACACTTGAGGTACTTAGTTCGATCGCCCGGACCGACGAGGGATACTCGTTTCAGTTCATGGACCGGGAGTGCCAGATCAATCTCGGTATGATGAGAGCCTTCTTCTCGTGGCCCGATGTCCCCGGGGCCGACCGAGGTTACGCCCCCACCCATATCCCCCCACCTTCCTTCGACGCCGGTGCCTTCTGGGCCCGGATTACGGGTCTTCACGCTGCCTTTGACCCTAGTAGGGCCAAGGCCTCGGCCATTGTCCATCCCTGCCTCCGTATAGCTCAGCGCCTTATGGCGACGACCTTTTTGGCCAGATATGAGCCGGGCACGATGTCCACGCCGGAGCTCTACATGCTCTACGCGATGACACGACCCAGAGCTCTATCTAGGGATGGCGATGAGCTGGTCCCCGCCGTCGTGATTGATGTCGCGGCTTGGTTTTTGGACCGCATCATTGTATCGGTGGGCGCTCGCTCACCGATATGCTGCGGCGGCCTGATCACCTTGCTCGCCCTTATGACCGGCGAGGACTTCCCTGACGATCTGCGACGAGCACCGGGCCCCACTTCTCTGTCGATTGATGTTATGGCCCAGATGAAGATGCTTCGTCCGCACGGTGAGCGACACTGGGTCTGGCTGCACGGCCCTTACGGTGCCGATTACATGATTCTTCTGAGCCCAGCTCGGACTCAGATTGCACCGGCCCATGTGGACTGGCTCCCTGCGATGGATGTTCTGATCCCAGCCGCATACGTGCTCGAGGCCGAGGAGGCCGAGCAGGCCCACACTGCCCACGCTGCCCCCGCAGACCCTGTTCAACCTGCCGAGCCTGCTGCCCATGTTGACCCCGTGGCCCCTCAGCCTATCCCCGATGTTTCCGATGCTCCAGACACCTCTGTCCACACCTCTGTCGGTGTCGGGAGTACCTTAGCTGAGCCCACTTCCACTGCTTCTGAGCCTGTCACCACCACCACTGGCCCTCTGTCTGCTAAGCCCGTTTCCTCTGCCCCACCCGAGCGCCCGCCGACCATAGTTGAGTGCGGAGAGCCCTCTTTTGCCACCACTGTAGAGACCGTAGTCTCCGCCTCTGTCTCCACCGCTGCTGTATTTTCCGAGAGTGTCGTGGCGTCTGTCCACACTTCTGTGTCACTGACCTCTCTGGCCGCCTCGCCGCCTCTTTTGTATTCTTCTTTCGTTGCTGCTACCTCCACTTCTCACCGTCCTGCCCAGCCTTGCACTGAAGCCAGGCCCCCACTTGCGAGCGCAGCCCCTTTTGTTCCCTTGCCTGCTGAGCCCGTCACCTACGCCACCAGATTACGCCAGCCCCGACCTGCACAGCCCCGACCGGTGCGTCCCTCTGCACCACCTCCCCCCGACACTGTACTTCAGAGCATTCGTGCTCTCGAGGGGGCGGTGAGTGGCCTCAGAGGCGACCTTCGGACCCTGTCCGCCACCGTCACTGCGATGGTTGGCCGCTTTGACCTGCTCCCGCACATTCACTACTGTCTTACCCAGGTCCTGGAGCGTCTCCCATGCGTACCCCCGCCCACCCAGCAGGTTCCCACCCCCACTTCCACACACACTCAGCCTGCTACCACTTCCAAACCCACACCCGCTCAGCAGCCTGCCCCACCCCCACCACCACCTCCGCCTCAGGACGGAGACGGCGCAGCACCACCTTCTTAGGCACCCTTGATGCCATCGATTATTTTTGCCGTTGTGCTGCCCATTTTTGCTGGGTCCTGATGCATTTTTGTCCACCCCCTCCCCTCACTTATTTTGGGATTCTCATTCTGATCGTATCTTTATATATCTTTTTGGGAGAGAGGGAGAGTTTTTGATGCCACACCTATATATCTGTATCACTCCTATATCTGCATGCATCATGACCACATCATATTTTTTTATTTCTTCACTTTTATTTTCTTTTTTCCACACATGCATGCACCCTCACTAACCCCTCACATTACTTGTCTCTCGGTGTGCCACACTTTGCACATTGAGGACACTGTGCCATTTAGCTTGGGGGAGTGAGTTCTCACGTTCTTTTTCGATTTGCCACCTTTATTTTTAGTTTTTCACACCATTTTCTGCTTTTGCACTTATTTTCATCATTTTTCTTTTACTTTACCATGCATCACGTTTTTCTTATTTTTCTGTGTGCCGCATTGTAAATAGTTCTATTTTCCCTTTATCTTTATTTCTTTTTTTTCATCTCATGCTAGAGATGACTTTTCTGTGATGATGATGACGTGGAGTTAGCTTACTCTATTTGCATGCTTTATTTGTCATGTCTTAGACTTTATTTCTGATATCATATGCTATGACTTGCCTTGCATCTAGAGATAGTAACCCACACTTTTTCCACATGAAAATGGATGAAATTTTATTATTAGCTGAGTCTGAATATTCATATGTATGCGATCACAAAAAACACACCAAGATTCACGCATTGAATGCTTATATCTGGAGTACCGATTTCTTTTCCTACATCACTTCTATATGCATGAATTGTACATTTCACTTCAGGATGATTGAATGATGTTAGCTATGATAAATCTGGATTAGTTAGCTTTTTTGTGATCGAAACTGAGTAGATTAGATTACCCTGCTGAAGTTGTCGTGCATGTCTTATAGAGTGAACCGAGAGATATATTTATTTCTTTCTCCACAAATCTTGAACATCATTTCTCTACTTTTAAAATCATTGGTGAATCTCCCCTTAGCGATTCTATTATATGGCATTTCCCCCGCTATTAATTCCTAGCTCCAAATTTCCCGAATTCAAAAAAAAGAGAAAATATTCTTGTATATCATTATCTCTCTTTGAGTTGGGATCGTTGTGTATATATGCTATATCAAAAAAAAAGAAAAAAAAGAGAAAAACAAAAGAAAAAAAAAGAAAAAGAAAAAGAAAAGAGGAAAAATCCTCAATAAAAGATCCCATCTCACTTTCTTTCTTTCTTCTCTCTTTTCGTGTTCATTTTTATTACTTTTGGAGCTTTATAAAAATGGGGATGTGAATATTTTTTATGCCACCATGCTTATAGATAAGCTTGGGGGAGGGAATCCATTGATGTGTGAGAGAGTGACTACTTGACGTTGCACGACAACCTAGGCTACGTAATATTCTATACTCAGTGAGATTATTTCTAGCTTTACGAAATCCAGAAATCTAAGCCTAGCACTCATATCATGAAATCCACACTTTTCTATTCTCTCTATTCTATTGTGTGATACTCTTATACTCCTCATAGAAAGCATTCAATTGAAAATTGTGTGATCTGCGATTTGTATACCGCTTTAAATGATTCAGACGATGTTAATTCTAAAATTATTCCGTTTTTCATGATTATATCGTTGTTCGTGGGTTTTCTATTTCTATTTGCACTATTATACTATGATATCAAAATAAAACTCTTTGACATGTATTTTTCATTCAGTGCATGCTATATGAGTAAGCGGAACCCACGTCCTGAGAAAATGATCTAGCAGCTTCCCTCCTCGCTTCTTTCTTTCTTCTTTGTTTTCATTTCGTTTTTCATTCTTCTCCGCTTTTCATTTTTCATCTTTCGCCGTTTTCGTTTTCCGAATCCACCGGGTTCGCCTTTTACTTATCTTCCTCGAGGACGAGTAAGAGGTAAGCTTGGGGGATTTTGATCACTCCTTATTTTACACTTTTTTCCCGCATGTTTGCATGCCATTTAGATCGCCCAAATCATGTTTTTCACGATATATCGACGATATTGCGATGCTTTTCACGATTTGTTGTTTTTGTCGCATTTCAGGTGATTTGGAGCGATTTGGAGTGATCTCGAGATGCGCTTACTCCAGAGGGTCACCGACGACCTCCCCAAGGGGTATTTTGCTGTTGGAGAGGAGCGGTAGAAGAAAGGACGTCGCAGGAGCGACGAGGAGGCCAAAACAAGCTGTTTGGGCATTTTTGGTGTCCCACTCGGCCGAGTGGAGGAGTCACTCGGCCGACCAGCGAGACACCGCTCGGCCAACCAGATCGGATACGTTTCATACGTGCACTCGGCCGAGCGACGGCAACCACATCGACCGAGTGACGAGATCCCGTCCGCCCGAGTGGCGCCCAGACGAAGCCATTCAAAAATCGCCAACTTACTGTTTTTCGTCTGACTGAGCTTCAGAAGATCCACTCGGCCGACTGGCAAATGCCGACCGCCCGAGTACCAAGAAGCCAGCGGCCGAGTGACGACAACTCACTCGGCCGAGCCGACCCCGAAGTGAAGACCCCTGAAGATCAAGACTTACTGGAAATTTACAGGGTTTCTCACTCGGCCGAGCGAATTTTGTCACTCGGCCGAGTGCGACGCGCTGCCTGTAGCGAAAATTGCGGATTTCAGGCTGCGCAGGGGTATTTTGGTCACAGTTTTTGGACGATTTTGGGGGGTATTTAACCCCTGTTTTTACCCTAGTTTAGAGAGCTTTTCTCTTAGATTTTTGCAGCTTTTTAGATTAACTTTTTAGCTTTATTCTTGTGATTGGAGAGGAGACAAAAGTTGATTTTTGTTGGATTATTTGAAGAACTCCATTGGTTTGTGTCTCTCTCCTCTAAAAAATTCTATTTTTATTGCTTATCTCAATATTGTGATGAATTCTCTTGTTTATTTCATTGATTATTTTTGTGTTTGCGCTATGAATTGTGAGTAGTCTCCACGTCTTGGGGCGTGGGGATGAACCCTACAAGCCCAATTTCATATTTGTGATGAATTGGTAGAAATTTTGCTAGAATTGTTATTAGGGATTAATTTGGGAGCGATTTACTACGGATAGCTAGGAGTTCATACCGATTGGGATTTGCAAGAGATTGGATCCCAATTCGATAGGAAACCCTAGAAATCCGAATTGGGTTGGAATCGAATTTCCATAGTATCGGTTTGCAAGAGATTGGACCGATACTAGGGTTCCCGGTTGCAATTCCGTGCCGATACCCGTTTGCAAGAGATTGGACGGGTAGGAACTATCCCAACCTAGGTCGTGGGCCAAGTTTGCACGAGAGTGGGCTCGGTGCGCGATTGAACGATGATGTTGATCCTAATGCTAGCTTCCCTAGGCTAGGGTTTGCAAGAGATTGGACCCGAACCTAGGATAGCTATAGACCGGCAACAGCGCGAGAGCGTGAGCTTGGTTCTACATTCAGTTGCAACTAGTTCATCCAAAATCTTATTCTGGCAATTTTGATACCGATGAACCACATTGACGAGATACGGTGAGTAGCGGGAATTCCCCATTCCCTAGACGTTCTTTATTTGATTTGATATTTCCGTACTTTGTCTGACGATTGTGACAGGATCGCCAAAGACAAATTTCTCTCTTCTTAAATAGCCAGGTTGATTGGAACAAGCACGGTCATTCGTCCTCCCTGTGTTCGATAACCCGCTCGCCGCTATACCGTGCGCTTGCGGTAAAACTACAACCGTTCTTTGGGTTACATTCCGGAGCGATCATGGATCCCATCAAGACACGAGCTGGATATGGTCATGAGCCCTAATTGAATCCACTAACTCCCTAATTAAGTTTATAGGATACTCCTTAAGCCAATTGATTCCACCAACCGTGGGCACGATCTCAGTACGAGATCTCCTACAAACTTTGCAACATCGACCAAAATACTTCCATTTTTACCAACGCAACCTAAAAATCCTAACTTTGCATCTAATTCCTAAGATGCATGGGCTAATCCATTAGCCCTAGATGGAACTACTCACGCATCATATCAATAGCAAAGACAGATTCAATAGATGCAAAGGAATTCATCATGGCAATAGAAGACATCAAAATCAGTAGAGAGTTTAGAGAATTGTTACCAAAGCGTTGTGAAGCAATAGCGAACCAAAGAGAATTAAGAAAATAGAGTTTCCTTGCGCAAAATAACAATAAAAATCCAAGCTTTGTCTTCACAAACTTAGCGACGGCACAAAACCCTCTAGATCTAAAAAACACTAATTAAATTCTCTCTACTAAACTCAAAAGTAGTCTCCAAAGTAGTCCTCTCAAAATAGGGCTAAAACGTGCTTATATACTTAGGGTAGAAATCCCAAAAAATCTTAGAAAATTTGGGCACTTGGGCCCACTAACTAAGCTGGTCACGTCGTGCTACTCGACCGAGTAGCGGCGCCTGCTCGGTCGAGTCGACTTCAGGCCCCGCTTGCTGCTGCTCTGCTTCTGGCTGATACGGGCTACTTGGTCGAGTAGCCCCCCTACTCAGTCGAGCTATAGTAGATCAGAACTTCCTCCAAAAATGTCGCTCTGTTGGATGACGACTCGGGTCGAGTAGGTGAACTGCTTGGTCGAGCTACAGTGCCTTGGACAAAAGCTCAAAATCGTCACTCTGTTTGATGCAACTCGGGTCGAATTGGCTTTCTGCTGGTCGAGTAGGTTGAGGCTGTTTCCGTGTGATTTCTGCATGTCAGCTCGGTCAAGTAGCTGATGCTACTCGGTCGAGTCACCTGGGAAAATGAACTTGGCTGAAGCCATGGCTCTTTTCTCTCGCTCTCTTCTCTTCCTCTCTTCCTCTACTCCGATCTTCTTCCATACCTCGGCAAACTCCCATGGAGCCTTGCCAATGATGTCTCGAACGTGCCGGATGTGTCCATGTCCCCAAATAGCTCCAGTTCGCTCCAAAACTCCTGAAAATCCATAAAGATAAACAAAACTCGAATATGGCGTTAGAAGTGCGATAATATATGAAAATATGGAGTTTGGAGGCGAATATGACATGAAATGATGCGATAAAAACATGGAAAATATGGACACATCAAAATCCCCCAAGCTTACCTCTTACTCGTACTCGAGGAAGATGAATACAAGGCTCGTCGGGCGATGAAAATTAAAAAAAATAGAAAAAGAATGGAAGATGGAGGGGAGTGCTAGAGTATTCGGTCAGATTTCAAGCCATAGCGACATATCACAATAATTTGAAGATGCATTACATGCTAATAAGAATTTCATATCTTAGCTAAATATATTACTTACAAGCATTTAAGAACCAAGGAAGAAGGGATCCTCTAAAATCATGCAATCAATTCATATCCACATCGTGCAATTCATAGAGTTTAATATACCAATGTTGGCGATGCACTTTTCAATCAATAGAAATAAATGAAGCATATAAGAGTCATACCAAGCATGCAATAGAGAATAGAATAAGGATCATGGCATTCACATATTCATCTCAAATCATGAAAAATCTCCATAGCTAATATATTTCGCAAAGTCTAAGCATTATCAAATATCCCCAAATGTGCACAACTCCACTCTAATGGCGTACTCACTCGTATATCAAATGAATTCACCCCCCAAACTTAGGTTGAGGCATCGCATCTAAGGAATAATAAAGGAATTTTTGTGGCTTTCCCAAGTATGTGTAGCTCCAAATAATGAAAGTGGAGAAATAATTTTCTTTTCTTTTTTCTTTTTTCTTTTTTGAACTTTTTGTTTTGTTTTCTTTTGAACTCTTTATTTTCTTTTTGCAGGAGCAATATGATATACATATATTTTTGGCTCCTTTTTGGCTTTTTGGGGCATTTTGAAGCTAACTTTTTCTTTTGGGATTTTTGGGAAGTGGATGCAGTATAAGTAGCTGAAAGGGGGTGAACCCAGGCGACATGTAGAGAATAATAAGATATGTGGAGAAAGAAATGATATAATCACTCGGTTCACTGATAAGATGTGCACAATGATTCAATAAGATAATACTCCAACTAAACTCATAAGCAAGCATGAATATTTTCATTCATTTCGACAAATAATGAAGTCATGCGATAAGGCACACAATAATAGCAGGCATGCAATAATAAGCGAATAAGATACAAGGTAGATGCTTCAAATATTCTAATGATGCATGAATCTTGGTGCATATCCAATATAGGCATACTAAATACTATTGCATATATTCAGTTTCAATTTATTTCATGCATTCATATAGAGGAATCAGCAAAAGAAGATATATGCAAGCATATAGATATCAAGATACTGAAATACTCTAAGTAGCATGGCAAAAGTAATAAGCATCGTGGTAGCCGCTAAGATAAGAGAGATATCATTATTCGGAATATATCTAGCAATGGGAAGAGAAAGGTGGAGGAAAAATTAAAAATGAAAGCAAGCATGCAAGCATACCAAGCATGAAAAATATGATGCTAAAAAATGAAACGGTGAAAAAGTGGTGGAAAATAAAAAAATAAAAAGGGTGTAAAATGAAAGAAAATGAAAAAAACGGTAGCGCTCATCCCCCCAAGCTAAACACAGCTGTGTCCTCACGGCTGAGAACGTGCTAGCAAGAAGGAAAATTGAGGCTAGGATGGGGGTGGTAAATAAAAAGGAAAATAATAAAATAAAAGCGAAACTATGCAAATAAAAGAAGAAATGCAAATGCAGAGGCATGACCTAATGCATAAGATGCAAAAATATGAACAAGCAGGCATATGCTGCAAATGATGACATGATGCAGCTGGAATATATGCAAATGCAAAATGATGGAATATACACAGGTGGTGCAAAAAGGTCATCCCCAAGCTAAGCAAGGACAGTGCCCCGGAGAGCCAGATGGGCAAAAAAATAAATGAGGGTGACAGGAGAAAAAATAATGTAAAGATCAAGTAGTGGCGTCACCCTGAGTGGATGATGATGGGTCTGACTGCTGGGGACCAGAGATAGGGACGTCAGGCACAGAAGGTGTATGCTCGACAGGTGTGTCGGCCAGGAAGGCAACGGAAGAGACAACATGCTCAGAACGAGGTGGAACAACTGGAGTGTCGAAAAATGTGAGAACGCGTATGTCAACAACAGAAGTCTCTAACTGCGGTGCAGCCAACTCAGTGGAAGAAGTGACAGGCCCTGCAGAAGCCTGAGAGTGGGGCACAGTGAGCGGTGTGGCTGTGACAGGAGAAACGTGGTCTGGCCTAAGAGGAGGGGCAGGTGCAAGTATAACAGTGGGTGCACGCTGGTGCCTAAGGATATCGAGAATGACTGGGAGGTCTTCATCTCCTAACTCCTGAGAGGTCCCCCTCCCCTGTCCTAGTAGGAGGAGCATGGAGATGAAATGGTCGCCTTGATCATCTTCTCTGAATACGACGTCATATGTCCCCAGGGCGGGTGGTAGAAGGACTAAACGGGATGGAGGAGTGGTAGTTGGGGTGGTGTGTGGGGTGGGTGATACCTCTATTGCTAGAGGCATGGGGGAACGTGCGCGACGGGAACAGCGAGACGACCGAGAAGAGGAGGGACCAGTGTCGGCCTTCCTCGACCTAAGTCGGCTAGGAGACATCGTGCGAAAGTGTTAGCGGCGAAGATATGGTAATAAAAAATAAAGTGTGGAAAGAGTATACCAACACCGATCGTCGCTGCGAAAGCAAAAGTGGAATGTGCACATGCGAAGCCTCGAATCCAAAACGATCCCCCAAGCTGATCCAAACCAAGCTCCTCCACGAAGAGCTCCAAACATACCTACAATAAGATAATAAGATAGAATTAGGAGGCAATGTAGAAAATTAAACCGGTTTGGGTTTCAAAAATGGGAAAAATTTAGAATGGGGGGGGGTTCGGATTTGGGGATGATGTAGATAGATAGGGAGATGGTGGGGAGATGGTGGGGATGAAGAAGGGGGTAAAGGAGGCTGTTCGGCCTGAGCACGGGTTATGCTCGGGCGACGCACGCGGCACAGCTTCGGTGAGACACCGGAGCCGTGGGGGCTGGGTTGCGCCTAGGACACAGCAGGAGGGAGAGAGGGGGGTAAGGGAGAGGGAGATGTTGCATCGCCGACGCTGCTCCGGCGGGGCGTCGGAGTTTGGGGGGGTTGGGGCGGTTAGATAGAGATAGAGAGGGATATAGGGGGATGTAGAGAGAGACAGGGGGAGAAAGCAGACCAAGCAACGACGAGGGCAGCGGCGCTCGAGCGGAGCATGCGACGACGACGACGGTGGAATCGAGTAGGATTAGGGCTAGGTTTAGGGGAGAGCTCGGAATTTTTGGGGGGATTTTGATTGGCTTAGGGTTTTGATCCGAGTCGAAGTCGTATTTAAATAAACCAAGTCGAGCTAGGTTAAGTGTGGGCCCCAGTAAGTAAGTCACTGCTCGGGCCGAGTAGCGATAGCTACTCGATCGAGTATAAAAGGTATAAAATTTTGAAATTAAGCCCAGAAGTTGTGCCCTAGTACTCGACCGAGCTGCTTATGCAGCTAGGTCGAGCTGAATTGAAACAGAGTGTTGTTTTCAGCTCTCTTTTGCTCTCCTTGCAGGTCGGCCGAGTAGGGTAGCTACTCGGTCGAGTCTATCAAGCTTTCCAGAGCGCCCTTTTTTGCACTTTTGGTCTCCTCCTATAGCTCGACCGAGTAGTGAAGCTACTCGGTCGAGTCAAATTAGCAACATAGTGCTTTTTTTCGATGTTTTGGGCCATGTCTGTAGCTCGACCGAGTATGGTACTATTCGGTTGAGTCACAATTGATTTCCAGAGCGACTCTTTGCCTATCTCCTCCAGCTTTCTGTAGCTCTGACTGTAGCTCGACCGAGTAGGGTACTACTCGGTCGAGTCGCGTTTGATTTCCAGATCGCGTTTTACCTAACTCCTCTAGCTCTCTGCCAGCTCGACCGAGTTGGGTACCTACTCGATCGAGTCACCAGGAACTCTTTTCCCAAGCTTGTATTGCTTTAAGGTGCCTTCCTCTTGGTACCTTCTCCTTTTTTTCATCGTTTGGCACGCTCTCCTCATTGTTCAACCTGTATAAGGAATAACTCATCAGATTTTTTGTGTATTTTTATAGAATTAAGAACGTATTTATTTGGTTTTTGAGTAGGAAAAGAAAAACAAAAACAAAAATAAAAACTAAGAGAAAGAAAATCGGGTTGCCTCCTGATAAGCACTTGTTTTAAGTCGTAAGCTCGACTCCCTCAAGATTTTCAACGACGATCAAGGATGTTGGGCGCATATGAAATACACCCGTCATGCTTCCCAATGATCCCATGCAACAGAAGTTGGCACGCCTCTCCATGTCGGCCATCAGCGGCCATGAAGGCAGTAGCCTCCAGTTCTTGGTGGTGCAAGTGTATGTCCGGGGGCTCTTCGTCAAGAACTCGTAGATAGGTGGCCACCGCCTTGTTGTATACGACGTCTCCATCATCGTCTAAGCTCATCTTCACCGGGTTTTTAGAGATCTCCTCCATGTATGTTCATAGGTAGCTTTGTCCCCCAAGAGATTAAGGTAATTAGCATCTTCCGGCGGTGGGCGTTCCTTCATAGGCTTTTGCAAGCGGAATTGGACATCAATATTTCCCATGTTCAAAGATAACGTCCCCTCACGAACGTCTATCAAGACTCCGGCCGTCGCCATGAATGGATGCCCTAATATGATCTGCGAACTATTTTTCTCCGGCATGTCCATAATCACCAAATCTACCGACACGCATAGCCCGGGCGGTATTTACAGGATGATGTCACGTGCGATGCCTACCGAATAAGTAATAGAGTGATATGCCAATTGACTGCTCATATCAGTAGGCTCAAGTTTCGTCCCGATATTTAGCCTCTTACAGATGGTGAGTGGCATCAAACTAATGCTCGCTCCCAAGTCGATCAATGCTCTACCAATAGGGGGATCGCCAACGGAGCACGACACCGTGAAACTCCTGGGATCCGGTAACTTCTTAGGTAGATTGTTCTTAATGACTGAGGTGCAATTATCCAAGAGCTTCACATCTTCTTGTTTACGCTTCCTTGTTATTAGATCCATGAATGGTATATTCAGTGATTGCATCCATGAATGGTATATTCAGTTGGATTCCCTTGAGGAGCTCGGAGAACTTGGCATATTTCTTCTCCATCTTTGCTAGTGCCAACCTTTGAGGATATGGGGGAGGATGTCGACCTGCCTTGTCTCTGGCGGCATCCTCTGGAATAGATTTGTTGGAAGTAGTAGTAGCATCCGCCGGTGACGTAGTGGTGGTAGGCAAGGTAGAAGGTGAAGCCTCCCTCTCTTAAATAGCATGGGGCTCCTCTGTAGCCTTTTCCTTGTCCTTTTCAGTTATAGTAGCATCTTGATCTTGAGCATGTATGGGTGACTTTTGGCTCACCTTGCTAGAGACCAGCACCATGACAGTGTCGGTATTCTTTCCTCCTCTTGTGGTAATTGTGACCACCGCATTTACTTGGGCCCTAGGATTGGGCTCCGGCTGAGAAGGCAATCTTCCTTGCATCTTCATAAGTTGGAACATTTGGCCTTTGAGCTCATCAATGGAGTCGTTGATAAACTTGAAACGAGCGGAACTCTCTGCATTTATCTTGGCTTGCCCACTCGTGAACGTGTCCAATATTGCCTCGAGATTGGGTTTTGGGTCCGTCGGTGCATATTGTTATTGTTGGCGGTAATTGTACCCCCGTGGTCTGTAAGGCCCAGATGTCCTAAACCCATATTGTTGCGAAGGCAGCCCTTGTTGTTGATTAGGAGGCGGTGGTGACCTTTGTTATTGCGGAGGTTGCAATCCTCCATTGGGGTTGCCATAATATAATCCGAGGTGATTTCTTGCCGTCGGATGTTGCCATTGATTCCTCCCATCTCCAGCTACAAAGTGTATCTGCTCAGCTTGCATGTCTTCTCCATCATTGTGTCCTTCACTAGGAGCATAGCCTTGCCCCGCATAGTCTTCATGTGTGGGATAAGTTGGAGCTCTATAAGTGGTTAGAATAGCGTCCAACTTCTGTTCAATCATCGCTACCTGTTTGCAAAGAGTATCAATATGACTATTAAGATGGGTAGCGATTTTTACCTCAGGGACTCTAGTAGATGAGCGTTCGTCGCCCCACTGCTGAGTATTTGCGGCCATTTGCTCCAGCAAAGATAGAGCTTCATCGGATGGCTTGTGCAAGAGAGAGCCTTGAGCAGAGGCGTCGATAATCATCTTTGTACTTGGTTGGAGCCCATTATAGATGCTCTGAACAAGATCCCACTCCAGGACTCCATGGTGCGGGCATTGATGCTGCAAGTCTTTAAATATTTTCCAAGCCTCATACAACGACTCCTGGGAAAGTTGCTTAAAATTTGAGATCGCTCCTCGAATCCTCACCGTTTTGTACGGTGGATAGAACTTGTTCACAAAGGCTGTAGCAAACTACTCCCAAGTCGTGAATGTATTAGAAGGATGCGCTCGCAACCAATAAGAGGCCTTGTCCCTCAAAGTGAATGGGAATAGTCTGAGCTTGATAGCATCTTCACTCACGTATTTGGCATGGAATGTGTCGCACTTCATCAAGAATGTGTCTATATGGTGGGTTGGGTTTTCATGTGGCTGCCCGTGAAAGGGGTCCTGCTACATTAGATTTATCAACCCAGTCTTCAGCTCAAAGCTTCCTGCTGCCAGCTGCGGCCTCAAGATAGAATAAGTGATGTGTCCATATTTTATACCTTTTTTCATAGCATCATGACATCGCATTCCATGTCATTTTCGCATCCAAATCCCATATGTTCCTACGATATCACATTTCTGACGCTATATTCGAGTTTCGTAGTGTTTTATGAGTTTTCAGGGATTTTGGAGCGATTCGGGACCCGATCTGGGTATGGACACATCTGACACGTCCGTGAGCTCGTTGGCGAAGCTCTACAGGAGTTCGCCATGTTTTGGGAGCCATAGGAGGAGTGGAGGAGAGAGCAGGACGAAGAGAGGAGCTTCAACAGCTTCATCAAGGTTTTCCCAGGTGACTCGACCGAGCAGAGCAGCTGCTCGGTCGAGCATATGCAATTTCAGAAGAGGAGGCTGATACGGGGATTGCTCGGACCGAGCACCTGAGTGCTCGGTCGAGCAGTGCCAACATTCAAAGCTGGAGCAGCCTCTTGCATGGCCCAAGTGACTTCTTAAGCGACCGAGTTAGCGCTCTGCTCAGACCGAGAAGAGCTGACTCGGCCCATGCAAGCAGAGTAAAGAATTTTGAGGATTTCGATTTCCTGTCGTGCTCGGTTGAGCAGTGAAGCTGCTTGGCCCGAGCGACCGACCGAGCAACGTACTGCTCGACAAGTCACCCACTCTGTCGACGATGCCAAGGCCATTTTTAGAAATATTTTAGGAGCGGCTGTTGCGCGATTTGGGGGGAGTGAAGTCTGGGAGTTGCGACGTCGATTGGGAGCGATTCATTTTGAGTTTTTGAATACGGTTTTGGAGAGGAGAGTGGGAGAAGAATTTTGTTAGATCTAGATTTATTTTCGAAGACTTTTGGATTGAAATTGTTGGAAGTTCATTTCGTTGTTCTTGCGTTTGGGAATCTTGATTCGTTTGGGATCTATTAATTGTTATTTTTCTTCATCTCTCGCTGTAAGTTCTAAATCTTCATTTATCAGTTTGCTATGATGTTTTCATATCTAAAAATCGTGTTTTTATCCATTAACATCGCCATGAGTGAGTAGTGTAATGCCCTACAAGCTACTGCACAAGTACTAGAGGAGGGGGGGGGGGGGGGTGAATAGTACTTTAAAAATAACGAGGAGTATAATTCCTAATTATAATGCAAACAACTACCAAATCAATTTGCGGAAGCTTAAATTGAAGACAACAACAAAATTAACAATGCAAACAAGAGATATTACTGGGTTCGGATCCACCCAAGTCTCCCCGACTTGTTCCCGGTGATCCTACGTCCCAACCAACCGGATCCCCTCCGGATACTTGAGTTAGAAACCCTAACTCAAGATTTCCACTATGAAATACTTGTGAAAAACATCCACAAGTCAAATCATACAAAATGTAATTTGTGACTCCCACAACCCGGGATCACAACCACACTCTCACAACCGAGAGTGAAGCTTACAATTCAAATATGAAATGAAATAAGAAAACTTCTTACCGACAAAATACCTATGCCTTGAGTATTGCTTACGAATTAGGGCAAGGATGATTTTGAGGAAGAAGAAGTGGCACCAAACCCTAGCTCCAAGATGTAGATCAGCGATGGAGAGCTATGGGGATGTTGGTGACCTAGAATCAAGCACTTGGCTTGGAAGGCTTCACACTCAATGAATCTCTCTTTGGAAGTAAGAGTGAGGAGAGATTATTGAATGGAATGAATGAGCTTTGAATGAGCTTGGAATGATTTCTCTTGATCTTTAAACTTGCAATAATATCAGCCTTGGCAGCAATGAATGCAGCCCATCAAGTATATATAGGTTAGAGGAGAGAGAGAAAGAAATTCGAGTCATTAAATGCTCCAACGGCTCTTTTCTGAACCCAACTAGTCGGTCAAAGCACAACCACCGACCGACTAGTTCATCAACTAGTCGGTCGGTCAATTAACGTATACCGACTAATGAGTGAACATAGAAAAGATCAAAGCACAGACATAAGGAACTAGTCGGTCCAAGAAGAGTAGCTGACCGACTAGTTTCACTACTAGTCGGTCGGTTGTTCAACGTTGACCGACTAACAGATAAAACTGAAGTCTGAGCAGAAATAGACTTAGTCGGTCTAAGAACAAATGTTGACCGACTAATTCACCAACTAGTCGGTCGCCAAATGAGCATAGACCGACTAACGATAAACAGTAAGTTAGGTGAAAAATTGGTTTGTACAGTAAAACTAAACTAGTCGGTCCAAGAAGGAAAGTTGACCGACTAGTTGATGAACTAGTCGGTCGATCAATGAACACAGACCGACTAATGATAAACAGTAGCTCAGGCTCAAAAGTGCATGTACATGGAAAGCTCAACTAGTCGGTCACAGAAGCATCACTGACCGACTAGTTCACAAACTAGTCGGTCGGTGAGTCAACTTAGACCGACTAACTGTAAACAGTAAAGAGCTTGAAAATGACTGAGAAGAACTAGTCGGTCCAAAAAGCTTTGCCGACCGACTAGATCACCATCTAGTCGGTCAGTTCTTCTTCTTGAACCAACTAACATGCACAAGAAGTCGCGAATCGAAGCGCGAAGCTTCGGGAAGGATTGTATGGACTTCTACTAAGATCCTAGAGCTAAGATATGAGCGTTATGAAGATTTAAACCGTAAGACCTACTCAAGGCTTAACATTCTACGAAAGAAGCTTAAAGACTATAAATAAAACTTGACGATACCGTCTTCAATAGCTTCAATCGAATCTTCATGACTTCTAAATTGGTCCATAAGCTCCAACGAAGCTTTAGGCATACGATCACGTGCTTTGAGAAGTCTTGAGACGTCGTAATTTATATTCATATGAATTTGGCGATGATCTCCATAACTGCGCTCACAAAGTGTTAGTTCACGTTATATTTATGTTTGTTCATCATCCAAAACCAAATCCAGGAGTCCAATATCCAACATTCTCCCCCTTTTTGGTGATGACAAACTAACATAAATAATAATCAAAAATAATAATTCAAATGAAATTTACTTACTCCCCCTGCATTGATGACACGTTAATTCCAATTTAAACAAAAATAATACGCATCAAGCAGACGAGTGAAGTATATTAAATGAGAATCGATTAATGAATTATCGAAATACCAATCGTAGGTTATTGAAATATCGGATTTGAAAATACATTTATATATCTTAACTCCCCCTGAATCTAACACATCAAGTTAGATTCTTGGAAAAATGATTTAAATTATCATTTAGCACATCGTTATTATTATATCTCTCCCCCTTTGGCATAAGCAAAAAGAGCGAGAGGATAACAACGACAACAACAATGGCCTCAAATAAGAAAGCACGTGAGTCGTAGAATACGACGACGGTTCAAGTGACACCAAAGAGAAAATACGAATAGAATCAAGGCGTGTCAATGAAACCATAGTCGAAAATCGTAAAACGAAATCATCAAAACTGAAATCATTTTTACGGATTGAGTTATGAAATATACTCTCCAATATCAACATTCTTGGTTAATTTAGTGCATGGAAAACAATTCTATGTTTCCATAGAAGAAATTTCTATTAAACCAAGTTAATATCGTCGAGCGACGAAATCAAACAACATCAGAGACATTAAAAAATTATAAATTTTGCACAATAGAATGAAATGTCAACTGCGATGTATAAATATATAAAATACGAACCAGAGTACATCACCGACATACAAACATCGATCCACCGATCGATGCACAAAATACATCATCATATCACAGATATCGGAGTGTCAAAAAAATATACACCATCATCAAAAGTATCAAAATGATCCAAAATACATCATCAACAAGATCATAAAAGTACATCAAAAAGATCCAAAATACATAGCCACCCACACTATCCTACCCAACATCTCTCACAACTAGATATGTCATCCAATGAGTATCGGGAGAGGCCTCAAAGAAACTCAAGAGGCAACGGGAGGAACAGAAGCAACTGCAGGCTCAGCAGGAGCATAGGTGGTGTCTGGATCAGCAGGAACGTCCGGAATGTCAGCAGGAGCGACGGCAGAAGTGGCAATCTCTGGAGCAGCAACAGTAGTGGCCTCAGGAGCACCAGGCGGAGTATCCACCGCAGGAGCGGTGGCAACAGGTGTGCTCTCGCGGGCACCAGCAGACGAAGCAGTAACAGCAGCAACAGAAGAGGTAGCACCAGTAGCAGCAGTACCAGAAGTGCCCTCGGGGGCACGAGTGGAAGCACGACAAAGCTCCTCAACGTCCTCCTCAGCCAACTCATCCAACTCCTCATCCTCAGAAACAGAAGGAGGAAGCTGAACATCCATCAGACTAGCCATACGGCAAACTACCTCCTCGGTACGAGCCAAATGAGACTCGTGACGACGAAGTAACCGTACGACATCATCAAGGGTGGCAGAGGGAGCAGCAGAGGCACTGGCAGAGGCAGACACTGAAGGTGTCATCCTCTGAACGTGACGAAGCGCCGCAAGAGATTTCTTGACGGCTGTCGCGTTCAGGGGAGGACCAAGTGGACGCTCATCGTCACGAGGCAAGGGGACACGGAAGTGACGGAACACAAGGGTCAACAAGCACGGAAATGGGATATGAGCCGATTTAGAGGACTTGCGAATACACTCGAAAGAGTCAATCTTATCGAGTATAATGCGAGCCCAATTAATCGAGCTCCCCATGAAGATAGCATAGATAAGCTTCAGAAAGGGCTGGGACGGGAGAGATGAGGAGCCGTACTTGGGAAGCAAGCACGACTTCAGAATCAGATGTAGGACCCAAGCATTCGGCTTAAAAGATTTAGATGGCATGCCAATCATGGCAGGAGGGATCTGATGGAAAATCTCAGACAGGACGGTCTGATCTAAGGAAGAAATATCGTCAACCGAGATATCAGAGGGGAGAAGGCCAGACGAGGAGATACCCAAAATCTCTCCTAAGATTTCCGCTGTGAGGACTATATGAGTCCCCAAAACGGTCGTCTCAACAGAGTGGGTCTGATCGTACTGACCCCGGATCCTATTCGCATAGAAAAGCTTCACTAATCGAGGGTAGGGGTGAGGATTCGCCTTCGGGTCATATCGAAGATAATCGAGAAGACCCGAGGACGAAAGAAGATCAGCTAACCCTATGAAGTCACTGAACTGGACAAAATGCTCCAGAAGCAGCTGTAACGGTCGGTTTCCGATTGTCCTTTCTTTGTGCACGTGCTCTTGATTGTGCACGTGCTTATTTTTGACTTTATTTGTTTTTGAATATTATTGAGTGATATATCGACGTGATCGTCTCTGGAAGTATTAGATTGTGGAATAACTTTGTAACAACATATATCGGGTCGTTCTTCAGCGACGCTATCTTAATTGGCGTGATGTCGCGACTTTCTGTTTTGATGCGAGACGTTACGAATTTTAGTTTCGTCTCTCGACATCAAAATTTAGATCCGTCTTCTCCGCTATCTTTCTTTAGTCATCTAGAACACTCCACAATTATTTTATAATTTTTAGACTTAATTTGACCTAGTTTCTATTTTTTTGAAAGCTTTAAATAATTTTAAAACCTATTTTTATAAACGTTTTAATTACAAAAAAATTCCTATATTATAATAACGGAATAAAGAATTTTAAGGCAAAATTTTAGAATTTTTGGCCGCACCCATTTTGCGTGAGGGAGAGGAGAGTAATTTTTAAGTAAATTAATTATTTTAAATTATTTTAATAATATTTTTCCGAACCCAAACCCTAACCCTAGCTCTAACCTATTTAAGTTAGCCCTAGGCAAAGTATTTTCATCATTGCTCAAAACCCTAGCCGCCGTTTCATCTTCTAAAGCTTCGTCGCAACGTTGCGACGATCGCAACGTGCACGACCGGAGCTCTCCCCCGCAAATCCCCTTGCACGACCGGAGCAGCACCCCGCATCGCCGCTCGCACAGACGCTGCATTGCTTCCCCCCGCTGTCGCCCGCTCCGACCGAAGATCTCTCTCGGTCTGACCGAGAGGCTCCCTCGCACAGCCGCCCGCATCGCCCCGCTCCGCATCGCCAGCTCCTGACCGACCCGCCCCGTCGGTCTGACCGAGGCCCGCTCCGCACCCGAAGCCGCTCCGCACCCTGCTCCGCTGCCAGCTTCGTCCAAGCGCCCGACCGACAGGATCAGTCGGTCTGACCGACGGATTCCTCCGCACCCGCCGCTGCAACCGAGCCCCCGCATCGCCAGTGCACGACCGAGAGAAACCCTCGCACCGAGGGTGAACGACCGACAGAACTTCGTCGCAAGTGGGTTTCTCCCACACCAATTTCTGTGGTGGGCCCCCCAAGTGCTCCTGAGGTGTTGTGGGCCCCCTTGGACCCCTAGCACTGCTGTGGGCCCCACTTGGACGTGCCACTTCGCGGATTTGCCGTCTACGACGTTGCGACACGTCGTAGGCCTTCGTCGCAAGTTTGAACTTTTGGAGAGACGTGCGAGGACCAGATCTGAAGCCGAGGAGTTCTCCGATCAGACCCGACATCCAATCTACAGCAAAATCCGGTTCAGGTTGGTTCCCCGAAACTCGTAGAAACCCCCACAATAGCTGACTGAACCATAAACTAAAAACCGTCAACTTGAACTAAATTTAATTTTCAGCTCCTGTAAAACGTTGTACGAACATAGAAAATCGACGAACGGACTAATTTGACTGTGCACATAGGATAGATCGTCGATTAGGTTGATACATCAAAAAGTGACTTTTGACGAATAGGATAGTCCCGAAAACCTAGAAACGAAACCTAATAGGATTTGACGAATTCGCGACCTGACACCGTCGCCGTGACTGTTTCAGATGGACTACTGCAGACGCGACGACTGGACGAGACGCTTCGGGAGGACGACACACTCGCCATCGCAGGCAAGTGTATCCACTTGCACTTTTGGCCGTGTTTAGGCCTTAGTTGGTTAGAACTGTTAAGTGTGAACAAATAGAACCGGACGTGAAATGATAGCGTCCGGGACGACTCTTGACGGCTCAGACTTGACGACGAAGTCTGAGCTTGACAACAACAATTTTTGATGATGTAGGGCTATCATGTGTGTGCGTGTGTGCGGACACCCTAGAATAACCTTTCCTGTCGTGTCACGTCACGTCCCGTCTTGCACAGCCCGCTGGGCAATAGGGCACTCGCCGAGTGATCCCTTGTACTGATTCACAGCCTGCGGGCAATAGGGCACTCTCCAAGTTGAGAGAGTGATCCCTTGTACTGATACACAGCCCGAGGGCAATAGGGCACTCTCCAAGTGGAGAGAGTGATCCCTTGTACTGATTCTCAGCCTGCGGGCAATAGGGCACTCGCCAAGCTAGAGCGAGTGATCCCTTGTACTGGTGTCTTGTCTTGTCTTGTCTTGGGGTTTGGGGTTGGGTTGAGCATGCGCACGGCAAGAGGGTCTGATCCCCCTCGAACCGTAAGGCGTGAACCCTTTTCGTGTCTCACTTGTCGTGTCCTGCCTTGTTTCCGTCACGTCACGTCTTGTCCTGACACCTGTAGGCTAGTCCCGTAGTTGGTAGCACACGCTACAACTACTACTTGTTGCGCTTTACTTTCCTGCTACGTTACTTTCCTTGTACTTGTTGTAACCCCAGCATGCTAATCAACCAGTAAAACGTTGTCTAAAAAGTTGATACACTTGCAGTTTGGTCTAACCCTTTTTGTAGACCTGACCTGACGTACAGTTCCTTTTTTTGGTGCTGTACGTCAGGTGTTGAGCCAGAGTACGTTGACGAGGCGGACTTGCCAGCTGACGGAGAGCCGGAGGACGTTGATCCGGAGTACGACCCAGAGGAGGACCAGAGTTAGAGGCCTCTTGTTGCTGATCCAGATTTCTATTCCAGTTTAGATTGGGTGGGTAGCACCTGTTGCTTTCTTGTCTAGGTTGGGAGCTTGCACCAGTAGTTTTCCGTTTCTGCAGTTGTAGCCTTCGGGCGTTTTAGACTCTCAGTACTTTTGGATGTTTTTAATTTGGAATAAAATGAAATGATATCTCTTTTCAATACTTTGTTGTTTCCGTACTAACTTGTAGGGACCTGTTGCCTTTGTTTGGAATATCACAGACGCTTATTGGGTCTGGGCTCTTTGCCCTGGCCTAAGCGGGCCTTAGTCACGCTTCGCCTCCGACCTTTTTGGGAAGCGGGGCGTGACAGGTTTTAGTGGTGGCCCATGCAGGTCCCCTACTTCTGCAAATACGGAACAATCGAAGTATTGGAATTCATTTTATTATCATCCAATAATTGTACGAGTCTAACCTCTGTGTTTCTGTCAATAGGATGGCCGGGCGACGTGTTACCCGATCGGGGAACTTAGGCGATGGAGTTCCGGAGGACCAGAGCGGAGACTTCCGTCAGTTTCTGGGTGTGATGAGGGAGATGCTGGATGTTCAGCATCAGTTGGTTCAGCAGTCCCAGCGTGCTGCCCAGGCTGTTCCAGTTGCACCACCACCACCACCTCCACCTGCCCCTCGAGCTGCTCCAGGAGTGAAGCAGTTCAACGAGCTCCATCCAAAGACATTTTCGGGGAAGGAGGGACCCCTAGCTGCTGACGAGTGGATCCAGAGTACGGAGGAGAAGTTAGTTGCTGCGAAGATTCCTGATGATACCCGTGTGGAGATAGCAAAGATGCAGCTGACGGAGAATGCGAGGAACTGGTGGCGCATCGAGGAGAGGAGTCTTGAGAAGCCAGTGGGATGGAAGACCTTCAGGTCTATGTTCAAGGATAAGTACTTCACCAAGTCTGCTAGGAGGGAGCTGCTGAGCAAGTTTATAGATCTGAAGCAGGAGAACATGACCGTCGAGGAGTATGAGGCGGAGTTTGAGATGCTGAGCCGCTTTGCTCCGCACATGGTGAAGAAGGAGGAGAAGCGAGCTGATCGCTTTCGTCAGGGACTGCGTCCGAAGATTCAGGCTTCGATGTCTTTGGCGAGTTTCACGACTATGAGGGAGGTGCTGGATGCTGCGAAGAATCATGAGCTTATTTCGCTTCTACCTGACCCTCCAGCTGATAAGGGGAAGCGTCCTATGGAGCAGTACCGGCCACCTGCTAGGCCGGCGATGATGCCAGTTCAGACAGTACCATTCAAGAGGCCTGGAGCACCAGTTCAGATTCAGGGCAAGGGCCCATGCCACTTCTGCGGAAAGCCTGGACATGTTCAGGCCACCTGCAGGAAGAGGATGGGGTTATGCTTAATTTGTGGAGATGCTTCGCATGCTGCGAAGGATTGCCCTAGAGCTCGTCATGCTGCAGTTGGAGCGCCAGCCCCGTTGCAGATGAGAGCGCCTGCTCCAGTTCAGAGAGGACCTGCTGCTCGTGGACCACCTTTGCCACCTCAGAGGCAGATGTACCAGAGAGCAGCACAGCCCCAGAGGCCGACGTATACCATGACTGCTGTTGAGACTGAGGAGCTGGATGGAGTTATAGCAGGTAACCCTTGGTCCTAGTTTTTCATTTCATAGTTTAGATCTTTTATTTGTGTTGCTTGGTTGACTTGTTGTTAGAGTAGTTGATTTGACCGTAGTTCCCTTATATCTTAGGCACCATTCTAGTGTCCTCTCACCCAGCCTTGGCTTTGTTCGACTCCGGTGCATCTATGTGCATCATATCCCATAGGTTTGCAACAAAGCACTCTATCCCCACCCATACACTCCCTAAGTGTTGGGACATTACCACCGGGAACGGAGTGGTGACGGTAAATTTGGGATGTCGATCGATTTCTTTAGTGATCAGTGGACACGAGCTCTTTGCAGATTTCATTGTCCACGATCTGCCACATTTCGATGTCGTTCTTGGCATCGATTGGTTGGGAGATTTCCACGCATCGATCGACTGTCACAGCAAGAGGGTGGTGTTCCGGATTCCAGGTCATCCGGAGTTCGAGTTCCGCAGCAGGGACGAGTCGCTTGGGCCCATCAGATTTCGGGCCAAGCGGGAGGTGCCGATTGTGACAGCCTTGCAGATGGAGATGGAGATCGAGTGACCAACAGTCGTCAGAGACTTCGACGACGTCTTCCCGGAGGATATCTCAGGTTTGCCACCTGACAGAGCTTTAGAGTTTGGAATTGATCTTATGCCGGGAGCGCAACCGATATCGAAGGCGCCGTACCGTATGGCCCCCGCTGAGCTCGAGGAGCTGCGGAAGCAGTTGGATGAGTTGCTGCAGAAGGGTTTCATCCACCCTAGTGTGTCACCGTGGGGTGCACCTGTTTTGCTCGTAAAGAAGAAGGATGGGTCCCGCAGGATGTGCGTGGACTATCGAGGATTGAATGCTGTCACCGTAAAGAATAAGTATCCGCTGCCGCGCATCGACGATATCTTTGACCAGCTTGGAGGTTCGAGAGTCTTCTCGAAGTTGGACTTGAGGAGTGGATACCACCAGTTGAAGGTAAAGAAGGACGATGGTCAGAAGACGGCTTTCCGGACGAAGTACGGACATTATGAGTTCGTGGTCATGCCGTTTGGCGTGACCAATGCTCCGGCTGTGTTCATGAATTTGATGAATTTAATATTCTACGACTTCCTAGACAAGTTTGTTGTCATCTTCATTGATGACATTCTTATTTATTCGAAGTCTGAGGAGGAGCACAGCTGTCATCTGAGGACCGTGCTGGAGACGCTGAGGAGACATAAGCTTTATGCCAAGTATAGCAAGTGCGAGTTCTGGCTGGACAGAGTCGCATTCCTGGGACACGTGGTGTCCGGTGATGGCATATCTGTGGATCCGGAGAAGGTTAGAGCAGTCAGAGATTGGCCGACTCCGCAGTCAGCGTCCGACATCAGGAGCTTCCTTGGTTTAGCAGGCTATTATCGGCGGTTCATCAAAGATTTCTCGAAGATTGCAGAGCCGATGACGAAGCTGACGAGGAAGGACGAGGAGTTTATTTGGTCAGATGCTTGTGAGGAGGCCTTCAATATCTTGAAGGCGAGATTGACCACGGCACCGGTGTTGGCAGTACCGGATCGAAGCGGAGGCTTCGAAGTTTATTGTGATGCTTCAGGGAAGGGCCTAGGATGCGTCTTGCATCAGCATGGCCACGTGGTCGCGTATGCTTCTCGTCAGATGAGGACTCATGAGAAGAATTACCCGACACACGATCTGGAGTTGGCGGCAGTGATTTTTGCACTGAAGATTTGGAGGCACTTCTTGCTAGGTGAGAGTGTGAAGATTTTCACCGATCACAAGAGCTTGAAGTACATCTTTACGCAGAAGGAGCTCAACATGCGTCAGAGGCGATGGTTAGAGCTCATGGCTGACTACGAGATTGATTTGCAGTATCATCCGAGGAAGGTGAACGTAGTGCCGGATGCCTTGAGTAGACTTCCTACTGCGATGATGCTTGCAGCAGACTGGAGGATTCAGCAGGAGCTGAGGGAGATGGATTTGGAGGTTGTCCTACCTGGTGTGGTTCGTTCGTTCATGAATTTGCAGATTCAGTCCACGATCGTGGATCGGATCAAGGCAGCACAGGCAGGAGATCCGAAGCTGCAGAGGATCAGGAGGCAGGTTGAAGCTGGACTACGGACGGAGTTCGTAATTCATGAGGATGGTTCGCTGCGGTACGGCAGTAGACTCTGTGTACCTGCAGGTGATGTTCGCGAGGAGCTGTTGAGCGAGGCTCATAGCTCGCCATATTCTATACATCCTGGAGGCACCAAGATGTATAAGGACCTCCGTCTGAATTATTGGTGGATTGGCATGAAGAGGAGTGTGGCACGGAGCGTTGCCAAGTGTTTGATATGCCAACAGGTGAAGGCTGAGCACCATCGTACTGCTGGGTTGCTGCAACCGCTTCCCATTCCAGAGTGGAAGTGGCAACATATTACGATGGACTTCGTGACTGGTTTACCTCGGACCCCGAGGCAGAACGACGCAGTTTGGGTGATCGTGGATCGCTTGACCAAGTCTGCGCATTTTATCCCTTTCCGAGTGGGCCAGTCTACGGAAGTTTTGGCGAGGAAATATTGTCACGCCCCGCTTCCCAAAAATATGGAGGCGAAGCGTGAGAAGGTCCGCTCAGACTTGAAGCTACAAAGCTGCAAGTCCGATAAGCGTCAATCAAATTTAAAACTGCAGGTCCTTGCAACGCGAGCGAAACAAGATAATAATAATGAAATGAGACAAGAGCATAATCTCAGAATATCCATAAATATAAATTCCAACATCGCAGAAAAGCCACCAGGCTAAAAGAAAGAGAGACAAAAGGCCCAAACATGGCCAACAAAGTACAAAGTACAAAACAACGGTGCTACGCACCAACAACTAACAAAAGCCTAAAACAAAAGAAAACTCAGCAAAATCACCAAGGAAGGTCTCCGGTGTCCACAAAACTCCCCCGGACAAACACGGACTCAGGCTCAGCGTCAGCAAAACACCACGTACTCAGCAACGGTCTCTGGCTCAGGTCTAACATGTGACACCCAAAAGAGCAAGGGGCACATGTCAGCAAGTCTACAAGAGACTTGTGCAAGGAAACTGAAAGTACAAGTAAAAGCAACCTAAAAGTTCTAGCATGATGCAATGACATGGCAGTTAAAGTAATGAGTGCAACAGGTAAAGTAAAGCGAAGTAAAGTACGAGCATGGCATGCCATTCACAAGACAAGTACAAGACAAGAAAAGTAAGCACCTCGTGCACAGAGATTCCGTCTTTTGGCTAGAGGGCTGATCAGGCCACTCCTAAGCTCAAGTGAACGTTTATCCCTACCCCTCCACGTGTGTCGAGCCAGGGCCTTACCCCCGAACTTGGAATGCTCGCTTCTGGACCACGAGCCAGGAAGTGTGTAAACAAGTATGGCGTAGGGGTGCACCTAGCCGGACAAGTAGTACGAGGACAAGTATTGTAGCGTGTGCTACGATGCAACAATCAATGCATGGATGACATGTCATGACAAGTAGTAAAGCGTACAAGTAAGAAAAGTAAACGTGACAGTTTAGCATGCATGAATGACAAGTTTAAGGGTTGGATCTAGCTTCGTTGTCAAGCTAGATCATTTAGGTGACGGATCTAGTTTCGTCGTCAAACTAGATCAAGTAGGCGTCTAGCCAGCTATCATTTCACTGACTAGTCTCTTTTACACTAAAAGCAAGGAAGTGGCCTAAAAACATGGCCCTACACAAGAGTTGGCAAGTTTCACTTGCCTGCAAGCACGACGTCTGAGCACACCGTCCAATGAGTCCAAAATCATAATTATCCTACGTGCACAAGTCCACCGGCCTAAAGTCCATATTATTAATCTTCATTAGTGAATTTAAAACATTTAAAATACTTTAAAAATACCGATTTTAGTCTTGATTAGCATGCATTGGGTTGGGGGTCCTAAGGGTGCAAAACGTTACCTCAACACGACGCGAAAGCTACACCGGCGTCGGGTAGCGACGCCGGGGGTTGGAATAATAGAACGCGCTCCAAGTCCTGATTCCAATATAGTTTCCTCGCTGGAAAGTTCAGAGCATCAACCCGGGCGACGATTCCAGATTCCAAAGCTCGTACGTGCGACGACGGGCTACGACGTGCGACGACGTCGTACGCGGCAAGTCGTCGAAGAGAACACACCTAGGTGGGGCCCACAGCAGTCCTAGGGGCCTTTGGGGAACCCACAATAACTCTGGAGAACTTGGGGGGCCCACGGTGGCAAGCGGTGCGACGGGTGCGGGGTTGCGACAAGTGACTCTCGGTCGTACCCCTCCAATGCGGGAGAATCCATCGGTCGGGCGCTAGGAACGGCGCTGCACAGTGCTGCGGTCGGTGCGGGCCTTGGTGCTCTCGGTCGGTGCGGAGCAACCCTTCGGTCGGGCGCTGCGGATGCGAGGGAGCGGCGCTGCAACGTTGCAACGGTTGCAACGTTGCGGAGATGCAGCGTGAGCGGGGGAGCGCTTCGGTCAGGCACGGAGGAAGGCGGGGTGCGGAGCGGCTTGGGTGCGGAGCGGGGATGCGGGGCTGTGCGGGCTTGGGCTCTCGGTCTGACCGAGAGCTCCTCTCGGTCGGACACGGGACAAAGCGGAGCGGCGGCTGTGCAAGCGGGCGAAGCGGATGAGCGGGCGGGGGCTTCGGTCAGAGCGGGGAATTTGGGCCCGTTTCTTCGGTCGTGCGGCAGCAGCTTGTCGCAACGTTGCGACGAAACGTCGCAACGTCAAACTTGGGTTTTGGAAGAGGCTAGGGTTAATTTCTTGCGAAAATAGGTCTTCCTAGAGGTTGTTTATATAGTGTAGATGGGTTGACTAGGTCTAGGGCTAATCCTAATGAGATTAGGAGTTTAAAATAATTTAAAATTTAAATCTCAACTTCTCCAACTCACCCAAGGATTTGACTTGGTCCAAATGAGCTGGAAATTGGCTCAAAAATTCTTTAAAATGTTTTAAACTCAAATAAATTTTCTTTGGCCGAAATTAATTTAAAAATAAATTATTAAAAATATTATAAACCTTGTTAAAAATATAAAAGTGGTCAAATAAACTCCAAAAATTATAAAATAAATATCGTAGTGATCGTGATGATGAAAGTGAGCTAACTAAGAAGACGGATCTCAATTTTGATGTCGGACGACGAAACTAAAAATAGAAACGTCTCCCGTCAAAAGTGAAAATCGTCACGTCTCTTCGAGTAAGTTTAAATTGTGGGAAAACGACTCGAGAAACGTCGTTCCAATTTAGTGCCACTATTTAATACTCTCAGAGACGTTCACAACGGCATATCACACGAAAGTGTTCACAAACGAACAAGGTCTAAAACAAACACGTGCACGGTCAAAAGCACGTGCACGAACAACGTACCACGAAAAGTGGTCGTTACATCCTCCCCACCTTAGAATAAAGTCCGTCCTCGGACTTTCTAATATAGCTAGTCGCTCTAGTAACTACCCCAATCAAGTCATATAATAATTCAACCAGGTATAGTCATTACAAGTGCTTATATATGCACTAAGTAGTCAAACATTAATGCTACCAACACGTATATACATTCACGTACGTCATATACTTATACTTATTATAGTCAGTCAAATTTATACATGTATTTCAATCATATATATAAGCATACATTCCTTATATCACTACTACTTACCTAAACACAAAACAATATTTCAGATACTCATATAAGGATAGTCTCACACTTAGCAAATGCAATCATTGCTCTACCTATAGGTAGCTACCTATGCACAAACATCAAGGGTATACTACCCTCTAATAGTCATCCAATACCAAACATCTCAACACATATAGTCACGCCATACCATTATTAATCAAGTTTCACTATATCTAATATATATATTCACCACTACTATAGTTTCACAATATATAGTCATACAATGCATGCAAATAGTTCACCATATATTCTCATCACAAACGGTCCTATAACTGTATTTACGACACGCCCCATATATCATAGTCATCAATACCTATAACTAAGCACATACTTACCCGTGCATGGTGCACACCCATACACGCTAACATTTCATTTACGCATACCAATCATACCATTATATAACTAGCACACCTACACACCTAGTTTTAGCTAGTACACATACGTTCACACAACAAGTCCTTAGTAAATAACGATACCACCAGACCAACCCTATAACTATATACTGGTATAGCGACCCACAATCATGTGCGTAACACAACCAGGCACAAACACTTCTATCACTATGCATACTTCAAGCATTGATACATTCAAACTTCAGACATTCATTCAATACACTTAGAGTATACCCACTCAAGCTTGAGTGAGACTCAATACACATATCAGAATATTCTATATACGTAACACGACATTCATACCTATACCAATATCACTCCAATATATATACATCTACCAATACAACCATATACATTCCATAGATCAACCACACTTAATATTTAGTCAGGTAATACTTACATAGTTAAATCAATTTTTATACCATAATAATAACATTACAGACATCAGCACCCACATATTTATAATACCCTCCCTAGTACAAACATTCACCGCATAGTCACACATAAATAATGTATATATTCACACCATAGCCTACTACCTATAATTAGTATACTAACACATCCACACATACATAATTAAGATGTGCAACAGTCGTGTATACCTCACGGTATGCACGCATGCAACATCCCGAAGAGCAAGCAATACCAATCAAAATTATACTCCTACTACCATATGTATATCACCTGTATACTTAGGCAACAAAACATAACTACTTACGTCTAAACACAATACATACCCACATACGAGCACACACTCATACGTGCTAACATATAGATCACATAATAGGCCTACCCTCTTAACCATACGTACTCTTATTATTATCACTACTAACATACACATAGCTTTACCAATCATTTATTTCAACCATTATAAGTATCTCTAACTACATACACAACTTAGATATTTCAACGCTAACTCTAATACACACCGGCATCCCTAGTATAATATAACTATCCACACAACAATCCATAACTACTAACACACAACAACTTCATACTATCACGAATAACTCCTAGTACATATATATCACACAATAGGCAATCATCAATATACTATGGGGGTACACTCATTCAAGCCCACGTACACAACTTAGGTACGTGCACTACGACACCTCACAAAGGTCCAAGGGTCTACTAACAACTAAGAGTTGACACAGACCTTGACGGGCACTAAAGCCTAAGCAATATAGAGGGAGGTCGAGGTCGAAAGCGTGACGAGGGAAGGATCGATAAGCACGAGTTCAGATAGGACGAACACAAGGAGACAGCTTGGTTAGGCGAAACATTGACTTACTTGTGAATGCTTAGGTAGAGGAAAAGGAGATGTAGTGATGCTTACATAGGATGGAGAAAAGAAAATAGGGTAAATAGAACAAGCTAAAATACGCGAAATCTGAAAACTGTTGTACCTCAAAAGTTGGAATACTCATCTGTATAAAATATTTGAAGATCGATAAAGCGGGTTGTTCAAAATAAGTTTGAGTCAAATATTCATAATAAGAGAAAATGTTTTATAGAAAGTCATTATAAAAGGAAGTAAATCATTCACACGAACATTAAGGACGTAGTTTTTTTGAAAATATTATACGGCGGTAATTTAATATAATGTTGTCAAAAGTTTTTGAAAGTCAAAGAATGAAATCAAGTAACGGAAGGATTTAAACTCATGTTAAATGCTTTCAAAACTTTTAGGCTATGGAAAATCAATATTGAAACTTCTTTTAGAGAAATCAGGATTTGTCAAAAAATAAAACTTGTTACACTAAGCTCTTAGCGTACAAGCACAACGAGCCTGATACGGGCATAAAAATAATTGAAATTCCATTTGGTCTAGAAATTTTTTTTTTTCTAAAAACATGTATGGTGAGCGGAAAGATAATAGTAATAACTTAGTAGAAGAATTATCAAAATGAGAGCAAAGCTTTAAAATCAAATCATGGAGGGTCTAAATTAGGAAGTGGTTATGAAGTAGAAATTTTACAAAAATCTGAAGTAGAAAAACGACGAGCAAAAACCAACTTGCTGAAAGCTGAAATTCCATGTGTCTTGAAAAGTATATTAAAAGTAAGCGCGATGTGTCATTTGAATGGCATGAATAAGAAGGGAAATTACAAGTTGAATTGGGCAAAACAAAAGTACGGTTTAAAATAAATTAATATATGAAGGGACGAGGTATTTCATAGGTACGAATAGTATAGGCTGGAAAAATATAATAAGCTAGTATTCAAAAATTTCGACAAAAGTTTTAAGAATTAAAGTCAACGAAAGTGCACGAAGTAATAGTATATATATTAAAATTTTGAACAATTTATACTTAGTGAAAGAGGAAATCGAAAAATACTTTCAAGATTTGTAACGGAGAGAGTCGAAAATCGACGACGATCGTCATGAGGCGATCTCGTGAATCGAGGCAAGGAAATTGGTCGGATGATCAAAACATACATACGCCTAGGATATGAACCAGGAAATCTACGGGGAACTCCTACAGTCGACCCACCAAAGATTAAGAAACTAGGCGCTAAGACTTTCTAAGGAGCTAGACGATAATGAAATGCGTTCAGCTTGGTCCGAAATCGATGAACCCAAGCTAACGACTAAAGGAAAATCTAGAAGTCTAATATGATCAGAGGTAGACATGAACCACTAAGGTAACTCCTACGACGATTAAATCAATTTCTAAAGGGAGTCTAACTACAATCAGGGCCTCTAACTAGCAAGCACAGACGTCTAACTAAGTCTTCTTACCACCTATTGTCGTAAGAAAAACGTCTAGACTCAGGGCTTCTGACTCGGATGTTGCAATTTATTTAATGGACATTCCGTTATTATCGTTGTTTCGTTAATTCGCAATTGCAAGACGGACCTGCATGGGCCACCAACAAAACCTGTCACGCCCCGCTTCCCAAAAATATGGAGGCGAAGCGTGAGAAGGTCCGCTCAGACTTGAAGCTACAAAGCTGCAAGTCCGATAAGCGTCAATCAAATTTAAAACTGCAGGTCCTTGCAACGCGAGCGAAACAAGATAATAATAATGAAATGAGACAAGAGCATAATCTCAGAATATCCATAAATATAAATTCCAACATCGCAGAAAAGCCACCAGGCTAAAAGAAAGAGAGACAAAAGGCCCAAACATGGCCAACAAAGTACAAAGTACAAAACAACGGTGCTACGCACCAACAACTAACAAAAGCCTAAAACAAAAGAAAACTCAGCAAAATCACCAAGGAAGGTCTCCGGTGTCCACAAAACTCCCCCTGGACAAACACGGACTCAGGCTCAGCGTCAGCAAAACACCACGTACTCAGCAACGGTCTCTGGCTCAGGTCTAACATGTGACACCCAAAAGAGCAAGGGGCACATGTCAGCAAGTCTACAAGAGACTTGTGCAAGGAAACTGAAAGTACAAGTAAAAGCAACCTAAAAGTTCTAGCATGATGCAATGACATGGCAGTTAAAGTAATGAGTGCAACAGGTAAAGTAAAGCGAAGTAAAGTACGAGCATGGCATGCCATTCACAAGACAAGTACAAGACAAGAAAAGTAAGCACCTCGTGCACAGAGATTCCGTCTTTTGGCTAGAGGGCTGATCAGGCCACTCCTAAGCTCAAGTGAACGTTTATCCCTACCCCTCCACGTGTGTCGAGCCAGGGCCTTACCCCCGAACTTGGAATGCTCGCTTCTGGACCACGAGCCAGGAAGTGTGTAAACAAGTATGGCGTAGGGGTGCACCTAGCCGGACAAGTAGTACGAGGACAAGTATTGTAGCGTGTGCTACGATGCAACAATCAATGCATGGATGACATGTCATGACAAGTAGTAAAGCGTACAAGTAAGAAAAGTAAACGTGACAGTTTAGCATGCATGAATGACAAGTTTAAGGGTTGGATCTAGCTTCGTTGTCAAGCTAGATCATTTAGGTGACGGATCTAGTTTCGTTGTCAAACTAGATCAAGTAGGCGTCTAGCCAGCTATCATTTCACTGACTAGTCTCTTTTACACTAAAAGCAAGGAAGTGGCCTAAAAACATGGCCCTACACAAGAGTTGGCAAGTTTCACTTGCCTGCAAGCACGACGTCTGAGCACACCGTCCCATGAGTCCAAAATCACAATTATCCTACGTGCACAAGTCCACCGGCCTAAAGTCCATATTATTAATCTTCATTAGTGAATTTAAAACATTTAAAATACTTTAAAAATACCGATTTTAGTCTTGATTAGCATGCATTGGGTTGGGGGTCCTAAGGGTGCAAAACGTTACCTCAACACGACGCGAAAGCTACACCGGCGTCGGGTAGCGACGCCGGGGGTTGGAATAATAGAACGCGCTCCAAGTCCTGATTCCAATATAGTTTCCTCGCTGGAAAGTTCAGAGCATCAACCCGGGCGACGATTCCAGATTCCAAAGATCGCACGTGCGACGACGGGCTACGACGTGCGACGACGTCGTACGCGGCAAGTCGTCGAAGAGAACACACCTAGGTGGGGCCCACAGCAGTCCTAGGGGCCTTTGGGGAACCCACAATAACTCTGGAGAACTTGGGGGGCCCACGGTGGCAAGCGGTGCGACGGGTGCGGGGTTGCGACAAGTGACTCTCGGTCGTACCCCTCCAATGCGGGAGAATCCATCGGTCGGGCGCTAGGAACGGCGCTGCACAGTGCTGCGGTCGGTGCGGGCCTTGGTGCTCTCGGTCGGTGCGGAGCAACCCTTCGGTCGGGCGCTGCGGATGCGAGGGAGCGGCGCTGCAACGTTGCAACGGTTGCAACGTTGCGGAGATGCAGCGTGAGCGGGGGAGCGCTTCGGTCAGGCACGGAGGAAGGCGGGGTGCGGAGCGGCTTGGGTGCGGAGCGGGGATGCGGGGCTGTGCGGGCTTGGGCTCTCGGTCTGACCGAGAGCTCCTCTCGGTCGGACACGGGACAAAGCGGAGCGGCGGCTGTGCAAGCGGGCGAAGCGGATGAGCGGGCGGGGGCTTCGGTCAGAGCGGGGAATTTGGGCCCGTTTCTTCGGTCGTGCGGCAGCAGCTTGTCGCAACGTTGCGACGAAACGTCGCAACGTCAAATTTGGGTTTTGGAAGAGGCTAGGGTTAATTTCTTGCGAAAATAGGTCTTCCTAGAGGTTGTTTATATAGTGTAGATGGGTTGACTAGGTCTAGGGCTAATCCTAATGAGATTAGGAGTTTAAAATAATTTAAAATTTAAATCTCAACTTCTCCAACTCACCCAAGGATTTGACTTGGTCCAAATAAGCTGGAAATTGGCTCAAAAATTCTTTAAAACGTTTTAAACTCAAATAAATTTTCTTTGGCCGAAATTAATTTAAAAATAAATTATTAAAAATATTATAAACCTTGTTAAAAATATAAAAGTGGTCAAATAAACTCCAAAAATTATAAAATAAATATCGTAGTGATCGTGATGATGAAAGTGAGCTAACTAAGAAGACGGATCTCAATTTTGATGTCGGACGACGAAACTAAAAATAGAAACGTCTCCCGTCAAAAGTGAAAATCGTCACGTCTCTTCGAGTAAGTTTAAATTGTGGGAAAACGACTCGAGAAACGTCGTTCCAATTTAGTGCCACTATTTAATACTCTCAGAGACGTTCACAACGGCATATCACACGAAAGTGTTCACAAACGAACAAGGTCTAAAACAAACACGTGCACGGTCAAAAGCACGTGCACGAACAACGTACCACGAAAAGTGGTCGTTACAAATATCTGGAGGTAAAGTTCCGTTCTACTTTTATGTCTATTCTGATTTTCTCTTTGAAATAGTCGTGACGTAGACCGTGTACGTGCAGGAGATTGTACGCTTACATGGAGTCCCCGTGAGCATTGTGTCTGACCGAGACACGAGGTTCACGTCTCAGTTCTGGAGAAGTCTGCAGGAGCATTTGGGTACGAGTCTGAGTTTCAGCACGACGTACCACCCGCAGACTGATGGCCAGTCCGAGAGGACTATTCAGATTCTGGAGGATATGCTGCGAGCTTGCGCGCTCGATTTGAAGGGATCATGGGAGGACCATCTTCACTTGGTGGAGTTTTCATATAACAACAGCTACCAGGCGAGCATTGGCATGGCGCTGTTTGCTGCCTTATATGGAAGGAAATGTCGATCGCCACTGAGCTGGGATGACATCGGAGATCGAGAGCTGTTGGGTCCGGAGATGATAGTTGAAGCTGTGGATGTCGTGAGGGACATCAGGGAGAAGCTTAGAGTTGCACAGGATCGCTTCAAGCATTGGGCAGATGCCAAGAGGAGACCTTTGGAGTTCCAGCCTGGAGATCGCGTCTTCCTGAAGATTTCTCCGAACCGCGGAGTTATCCGTTTTGGGAAGAAGGGAAAGCTGAGTCCGAGGTATATTGGGCCATTTGATGTGCTAGAGCGTGTGGGAGCAGTGGCCTACCGCCTTGCTCTGCCACCATCTTTAGAGGGTGTTCACGACGTATTCCACGTATCTCAGCTACGTCGGTACGTCAGTGATCCGTCGCACACGGTCGATTTCTCGGAGATTACGGTTCGACCGGACCTGACATATGACCAGCAGCCTGTGCAGATCTTGGACCGTCGACAGAAGCAGTTGAGGAATAAGATAGTCGACCTGGTGAGAGTGATGTGGCGTCACGGATCGCCTGGAGAGTCCACCTGGGAGCGTGAGGATGATATGAGAGAGCGCTTCCCGCATCTCTTTCCCAGCAATGCTTGATGTTGATTCCGAGGACGGAATCATTTCTAAGTTGGGGAGGATGTAACGGTCGGTTTTCGATTGTCCTTTCTTTGTGCACGTGCTCTTGATTGTGCACGTGCTTATTTTTGACTTTATTTGTTTTTGAATATTATTGAGTGATATATCGACGTGATCGTCTCTGGAAGTATTAGATTGTGGAATAACTTTGTAACAACATATATCGGGTCGTTCTTCAGCGACGCTATCTTAATTGGCGTGATGTCGCGACTTTCTGTTTTGATGCGAGACGTTACGAATTTTAGTTTCGTCTCTCGACATCAAAATTTAGATCCGTCTTCTCCGCTATCTTTCTTTAGTCATCTAGAACACCCCACAATTATTTTATAATTTTTAGACTTAATTTGACCTAGTTTCTATTTTTTTGAAAGCTTTAAATAATTTTAAAACCTAATTTTATAAACGTTTTAATTACAAAAAAATTCCTATATTATAATAACGGAATAAAGAATTTTTAGGTAAAATTTTAGAATTTTTGGCCGCACCCATTTTGCGTGAGGGAGAGGAGAGTAATTTTTAAGTAAATTAATTATTTTAAATTATTTTAATAATATTTTTCCGAACCCAAACCCTAACCCTAGCTCTAACCTATTTAAGTTAGCCCTAGGCAAAGTATTTTCGTCATTGCTCAAAACCCTAGCCGCCGTTTCATCTTCTAAAGCTTCGTCGCAACGTTGCGACGATCGCAACGTGCACGACCGGAGCTCTCCCCCGCAAATCCCCTTGCACGACCGGAGCAGCACCCCGCATCGCCGCTCGCACAGCCGTTGCATCGCTTCCCCCCGCTGTCGCCCGCTCCGACCGAAGCTCTCTCTCGGTCTGACCGAGAGGCTCCCTCGCACAGCCGCCCGCATCGCCCCGCTCCGCATCGCCAGCGCCTGACCGACCCGCCCCGTCGGTCTGACCGAGGCCCGCTCCGCACCCGAAGCCGCTCCGCACCCCGCTTCGCTGCCAGCTTCGTCCAAGCGCCCGACCGACAGGATCAGTCGGTCTGACCGACGGATTCCTCCGCACCCGCCGCTGCAACCGAGCCCCCGCATCGCCAGTGCACGACCGAGAGCTTCTCTCGGTCTGACCGAGAGAAACCCTCGCACCGAGGGTGAACGACCGACAGAACTTTGTCGCAAGTGGGTTTCTCCCACACCAATTTCTATGGTGGGCCCCCCAAGTGCTCCTGAGGTGTTGTGGGCCCCCTTGGACCCCTAGCACTGCTGTGGGCCCCACTTGGACGTGCCACTTCGCGGATTTGCCATCTACGACGTTGCGACATGTCGTAGGCCTTCGTCGCAAGTTCGAACTTTTGGAGAGACGTGCGAGGACCAGATCTGAAGCCGAGGAGTTCTCCGATCAGACCCGACATCCAATCTACAGCAAACTCCGGTTCAGGTTGGTTCCCCGAAACTCGTAGAAACCCCCACAATAGCTGACTGAACCCTAAACTAAAAACCGTCAACTTGAACTAAATTTAATTTTCAGCTCCTGTAAAACGTTGTACGAACATAGAAAATCGACGAACGGACTAATTTGACTGTGCACATAGGATAGATCGTCGATTAGGTTGATACATCAAAAAGTGACTTTTGACGAATAGGATAGTCCCGAAAACCTAGAAACGAAACCTAATAGGATTTGACGAATTCGCGACCTGACACCGTCGCCGTGACTGTTTCAGACGAACTACCGCGGACGCGACGACTGGACGAGACGCTTCGGGAGGACGACACACTCGCCATCGCAGGCAAGTGTATCCACTTGCACTTTTGGCCGTGTTTAGGCCTTAGTTGGTTAGAACTGTTAAGTGTGAACAAATAGAACCGGACGTGAAATGATAGCGTCCGGGACGACTCTTGACGGCTCAGACTTGACGACGAAGTCTGAGCCTGACAACAACAATTTTTGATGATGTAGGGCTATCATGTGTGTGCGTGTGTGTGGACACCCTAGAATAACCTTTCCTGTCGTGTCACGTCACGTCCCGTCTTGCACAGCCCGCTGGGCAATAGGGCACTCGCCGAGTGATCCCTTGTACTGATTCACAGCCTGCGGACAATAGGGCACTCTCCAAGTTGAGAGAGTGATCCCTTGTACTGATACACAGCCCGAGGGCAATAGGGCACTCTCCAAGTGGAGAGAGTGATCCCTTGTACTGATTCTCAGCCTGCGGGCAATAGGGCACTCGCCAAGCTAGAGCGAGTGATCCCTTGTACTGGTGTCTTGTCTTGTCTTGTCTTGGGGTTTGGGGTTGGGTTGAGCATGCGCACGGCAAGAGGGTCTGATCCCCCTCGAACCGTAAGGCGTGAACCCTTTTCGTGTCTCACTTGTCGTGTCCTGCCTTGTTTCCGTCACGTCACGTCTTGTCCTGACACCTGTAGGCTAGTCCCGTAGTTGGTAGCACACGCTACAACTACTACTTGTTGTGCTTTACTTTCCTGCTACGTTACTTTCCTTGTACTTGTTGTAACCCCAGCATGCTAATCAACCAGTAAAACGTTGTCTAAAAAGTTGATACACTTGCAGTTTGGTCTAACCCTTTTTGTAGACCTGACCTGACGTACAGTTCCTTTTTTTGGTGCTGTACGTCAGGTGTTGAGCCAGAGTACGTTGACGAGGCGGACTTGCCAGCTGACGGAGAGCCAGAGGACGTTGATCCGGAGTACGACCCAGAGGAGGACCAGAGTTAGAGGCCTCTTGTTGCTGATCCAAATTTCTATTCCAGTTTAGATTGGGTGGGTAGCACCTGTTGCTTTCTTGTCTAGGTTGGGAGCTTGCACCAGTAGTTTTCCGTTTCTGCAGTTGTAGCCTTCGGGCGTTTTAGACTCTCAGTACTTTTGGATGTTTTTAATTTGGAATAAAATGAAATGATATCTCTTTTCAATACTTTGTTGTTTCCGTACTAACTTGCAGGGACCTGTTGCCTTTGTTTGGAATATCACAGACGCTTATTGGGTCTGGGCTCTTTGCCCTGGCCTAAGCGGGCCTTAGTCACACTTCGCCTCCGACCTTTTTGGGAAGCGGGGCGTGACAGCAGCAGGCAATGTTCGATACGGTTGTAAGCCGCGAGACACAAAGGGTCGTCGCGACACAACGAGATATCGACACCGCCAACCGGCATCGGAGCCTTTCCCTTAGGCTTACGGGTAGACGTACGAGGTCGGGAGCTAGACTCAGGATGGGTAGGAGGAGTGGGTTCCCTATGAGTCTCAGGCTCGTGGATATACTCGGTGTCGGAATCCGAAGCACCGGGAGGAGTGGGAGCACGGAAAATAACTGGCTTGGGCTTGGGCTGAGATTTGGCTCGGGGTTTCGCAGTTGTCGTCCTCTTACGCTTACGAGGAGGCGAAGACGAAGAGGGTTGGGTGGTCTTAGCACGACGTTTCGGAGGGGTTCGCCTAGGTTGATCGGGGTCCGTAGTGGTTGGTTCTACGATCATCGGTGAGGGGCTAGATGGAGTGATCGGGATACGTGTACGGGCCATAATCGAGGCACGACACGACGCAAGGAAGATCAAATCAAAGAAACCCTAGAAGGCCGGAACCATAGCAAACCCTAGGATGAAATTAAGAGTAAACCTAACACTAGAGCTGAAACCGAACCCTAGATAGGAGATGGAGGGAGAGGGGTTACCCTAGGAGGAAGATCGACGGCCGGCGACGGCGAGGTCGGTCGGAAAAGGGCCGGAAGTCGAAGGGTCAGCGAGGGGTCGGGGGTTTTGCTGAGGGAGAGATGCGGTTTCGATCGATTAGAATGAGAAAGAACTGACTAAAACAAGATTAAGTCGGTCGGGAGCTCAAAAGACCAAACAGTCCCTGGCACAGCTAGTCGGTCACAGTTCAAGCACTGACCGACTAGATCACGATCTAGTCGGTCGGTCAATGAGCTTGAACCGACTAGCTGCAAACAGTAGCTGAACCCAAAGTTAACTGACAAGAATTAGTCAGTCTGTGTTCATTTACTGACCGACTAGATCTCAATCTAGTTGGTCGGTCACTGAACATGAACCGACTAAAGAGTTTAGCTGGAGAGGAAACTCAAAAAAACTTGAGTTAGTCGGTCTAAGTTCTTCTACTAACCGACTAGATGGGAATCTAGTCGGTTGGTGGTTGAACTGAAACCGACTAAATGAGTCCAAAAGTTGATAATCAAGTTCTCTCCCAAACACACTTGGACGATACATCGCAATCCTCTCAAATATCATTTAAACTACCCCATTAAACATCGAAATCTCAAATACGACATTCAAACATGAATTCAAGTAAAAATTCAAAATATCACATAAAATCCCGAAAAATCCAATAAGTCTAGCATGAACGAAATATTGCGAAATATAATAGCATGCAAGATTATTGAATGAAACATGAATCCTATATCTCGGATTCACCCATAATCCCCAATTCTCGACGCAACCGCACAAAGGAGTCCTCCTTTAGGGGTTTCGTGAAAATATCGGCGATTTGCTTTTGGGTTTCAACGTACACTAGAATGATGTCCTTTTTAGCAACATGATCATCTAAAAAGTGGTGTCGGACATCTATGTGTTTCGAACGGGAATGGTATACTGGGTTCTTGGAAAGACATATTGCACTTTGGTTGTCAACCATGATAGGGCAAGTATCACAATTAATACCAAAGTCTTTAAGTGTGTGTCTCATCCAAAGAACTTGAGCACACGCGGCACCGGTGGCAATGTATTCCGCCTCGGTGGTTGAAAGTGATACGGAATTTTGCTTCTTGGAAAACCAAGAGACAAGGGAATTTCCTATAAAATGGCAAGTGCCACTAGTACTTTTCTTGTCGGATTTGCATCCCGCATAATCGGCATCACTATCTGAGATCAACTCATATGTGCTAGATTTCGGATAAAGTAATCCAAAATCTAAAGTGTAACTTAGATAGCGAAAAATATGTTTTACCGCTACTAAGTGAGACTCCTTAGGTTGAGACTGATAACGAGCACATACGCATACGACAAACATAATATCGGGCCTACTTGCGGTAAGATAAAGTAAACTACCTATCATACCTCGATATAGACGAATGTCTACATCCTTACCGCCCGTATCCTTATCAAGATGCGTAGTCGTGCTCATTGGAGTCTTTTTCTCGGAGGCACTCTCCATTCCAAATCGCTTTAGCAACTCCACCGTATACTTCGTTTGGTGGATGAAGATTGCATCGTCCATTTGGCGAATTTGGAGACCTAAGAAATATTTGAGCTCACCCATGTGGCTCATCTCAAATTGTTCCTTCATAACATTAGAAAACTCTTCGCAAAGAGCAAAGTTAGTAGCACCGAAAATGATATCATCAACATATATTTGAACTAAAATTATATCATTATTCGAATGCTTAACAAAAAGTGTAGAATCGGCTTCTCCCATTTTAAAATTCAAATCCAAAAGAAAATTCTTTAGGCGATCATACCAAGCTCGAGGAGCTTGTCTCAAGCCGTAAAGTGCTTTCTTTAGTTTAAAAACATGATTTGGAAATTTTTCATTAATAAAACCCGGAGGTTGAGAAACGTAAACTTCCTCAACAACATCTCCATTTAAAAATGCACTTTTAACATCCATTTGAAATAATTTAAAATCCTTATGGCATGCAAAAGACAATAATAATCTAATTGATTCTAATCTAGCTACCGGAGCGAATGATTCTTCGAAATCAATACCTTCCTCTTGACGGTAGCCTTGAGCAACTAACCGGGCTTTGTTCCAGACGACGACTTAGTTTTCGTCGGTTTTGTTCTTGAAGATCCACTTTGTCCCTATGACGGTGTGGTTCTTTGATGGCAATGGAACAAGCTCCCAAACTTCATTCCTCTCGAATTGAATGAGTTCCTCCTCCATGGCTAAGATCCAAGCATTATCTTCTCATGCTTCATTAACATTCTTTGGCTCTATCGAGGAGGCAAAGGCACAATGAGCGAAGTAGTTCACTTACGATCTCGTCTTGACACTATCATGGATATTGCCAATGACTTGCTTATGAGGATGGTCATGAACGGTATGAAGCCGTTTGGGAATACCTTGGTCACTAGGAACATTTTCAACAACTTCATTAGTTGGGTTAGTCTCAATAGAATCAATAGAATCATTAGACTTAGAATTATCAAAAGAATCACATAAAACATCCATAGAATCATCATCATTCGAAATTCTAGAAGTAGTAAAATTCTCATTAAAAGAGACATGTAGTGATTCCTCGATCGTAGATGATCTTTTGTTGTATATCCGGCAGGCTTTGCTACATGAGGAATACCCAACAAATATCCCCTCATCCGATCTCGGATCAAACTTGTCCAAATTTTCATAAGTGTTTTTAATAAAACATTTTGCACCGAAAACACGAAAATGTTTCACTTGAGGCAACCTACCAAACAACAATTCATAACAAGTTTGTTTAGTACCGGGCCTCAAAAGTATTCTATTAAACACATAGCACGCGGTATGTACCGCTTTCGCCCAAAATTGATGGCCAAGATGGCTATCATCAAGCATAGTGCGAGCACACTCAACAAGCGTTCTATTCTTCCTCTCAACAACACCATTTTGAGGGGGTGCGCGAGGGAAAGAAAATGTGTGAGTAATTTAAAGATCATCACAAAAATTTGAGAAAGACTCATTCTCAAATTCACCCCCATGATCACTACGAATAGTGACAATGGTGGTTCCGATGAGATTTTGTACTTTCTTCACAAATATTGTGAAAATTTCAAAAGCTTCATTTTTATTACATAAGAAAAATACCCATGTAAATCTTGAATAATCATCTACGATGACAAGTCCATATCTTGCATTTCCTAAGGAAGCAACTCTAGTTGGCCCAAATAAGTCTAGATGTAATAGCTCTAGTGGCCGATTAGTAGAAATGCTTTTCTTAGGTTTAAATGAAGATTTTGGAAGCTTGACACGTTGACAAGAATCACAAAAACTTTTCTTTTCAAAAGCGAGCTTCGGAAAACCTTTAATGGAATTTAATTTTGAAAGCTTATAAAGTGTTCCAAAGTTCACATGTCCAAAGCGTCGATGCCATAAGTGTTGTTCACTTGTGTTGGCAACGAGACATTGTTCATAAGACTTAGGAAGATCCAAAATATAAATATCTTTATGACGTATGCCGGAAAATAATAAATTATTATTATCATTTGAAATATGACATAATCCTTTCGCAAAGCTAACTTTGTAACCTTTGTCACAAAGTTGGCTTATTGAAATAAGATTATGATTTAAACCATTAACTAGATAAACATCACTAATTAAGGGTTTAGATGGGTTACCCACTTTACTAACATCTATGATGGTTCCGCTCTCGTTGCCTCCAAATACGACGCGGTTTCCATTTGCAATGGGAACCACTCCGGAGAGCAATTGAGCGTCACCCGTCATGTGTTTTGAACACCCGCTATCGAGTATCCAATTCCCCTTGGAGCTAAATTTAAATTTGTTGCTCCTTTTCTTTTTCTTTTCCTTGAGTACCTAAAGATAGAAAATTTCATATCATGGTACCCAAGGTCATTGGGTCCAAAAGATTAGACCTTTGGAAGCCAAGTCCAATTGGACTTAGACTTCCCCACATAATTTCTACTATGCACAACATTCGAAAAATAAGCACTCATATACACTTGTTTTTCATCCATGCTTGTGTCCTTTGGGCTCCAAATAGTGAAAATCTTGGGAGCCCTCATCCTATTGGGTGCATGCATGCGACGTTGATTTCTACGTGATGCATGTTGTGGATAGGCATAAGGAACATGATGGAATGGTGCACGACGAGAATTATTCATATGATGAGGTGGGTGAACATATGCATGTGGGAAAACACGTGCGTGAGGGTGTCTCACATGGTGTGCACGTGCCCGAGAATGTGTTGCATAAAAATCATCATATGTGTGAGCCGGTGGAGTAGGACGTGTGTTCTTACGTGGCATGGTATTGGTGTACATATAAGCATGCCCCTTCTTTGGAGGTCCACCCAAAGTGGGTTTCTTTCCGAAAGAGGGTGTGGACGAGGTGGAAGCACCATTGGTAGATGAACTACCAATAGAGTGTTTGCTACCACTCGTAGAGTCACCGGAAGTTGGCCTAACAAAAGTAGTGGCCGATTTGGATGGACATCCCATCGTATACCCCAAACCAATGTGGTGATTGGCCGGAAGTAAGTCACTTAGGATTTTATCCAAATGGTCCTTACCCTTATTGAATTTATTAATTCGGCCTAATGTGTTCTCATATTTCTCTTTGAGAGAACGCATAGAGGTATCCAAGTTGGATACTTGCGATATGAGCACATAAACACGAGATTTAAGATTCTCATTCTCAATACTAAAAGTCGAGTTTTGAGAAGTTAAATCCGCTATCTTGTGTTCCTCCGGATCTTCAATGCTAACATGTTCATGTTTAGATTTGAGATTAACAATCTCATTTCTTAACTCTTCAACAACGGTGTCGTTGTTGGTGATGATAGTCTTAGGCGAGGTTTGAATGCTAGCTAGGTCATCTTTTACTTTAGTATATCTATTTACTAATTTAGTGTATTTAGACCATAATTGAGAGTTAGCATTCCTAAGATCATCCATAGTTCCCTCATCGCCTTCGTCGTCACTATCATCGGAAGAGGAGGATCCTTGATCATGCTCCTCTCTTGCCATGAAGCACATGTGCGCTTGCTCCACTTGCTCATCGTCCGATTCTCCGCTTGAGGAATCCTCGGAGTCGGTGAATGTTGCTCCGACAAGTCCCTTTTTGTTTCCTTTCTTGTACTTCTTGGACTTGTCGAACTTCGACGCCTTCCACTTCTCCTTTTGCTTGTTGAGAGGACACTCCCCTTTCATGTGTCCTGGCTTATTGCACTTGAAACACAAAGGAGAGGAAGAGGCGTTAGAAGAACCAAATTTAGCTTTGTTCTTATAGTTACCTTTTCAGAAGAAACGGTTGAAATTCTTGGCCATGAGTGTCGTGGACTCCAAGTCCAACTCGTTTTCCGAGTCTTCATCATCGGTTGATGTGGATGTGGATGGAGCGGCCTTAAAAGCAATAGCCTTCTTATTTGGCTTGTCTTGCTTTAGGTAGGACTTCATCTTTTCCTGCAATTTGAGCTTGCTATCCTTGCGTACCTCGTATGACATTAAAGTACCCATTAGTTGAACTACGGTGTACTTATTCATATCATTACCTTCCTCGATGGCGAAGGTACGCTTTTCCCAAGAAGAAGGAAGTCCTTCGATAAGCTTCGAACACTTCTCCGTTTGGGTGTAGGATTTGCCGAGAGCCTCTAAATCGTTTATGATGTCGACGAAGCGAGCGTAATACTCCTTCATCTTCTCGCCCTGTTGCATATGAAACATTTCATAATCTTTGTTAACAACTACGAGTTTAGAGTCTCTTACCCTACTCGTCCCTTCATGTAGAATGAGGAGGGAGTTCCAAATTTGATATGCACTCTTACATGTGCATATCTTATTGAAGTCATCGGGCTCCAATGCGCATTGCAAGGCGTTCATTGCCTTGACATTGCTTACCTCCGCGGCGACCTCCGCGGTTGTCCATTTCTCAAAGTCTTCTTCGGCGGGCTCGACGTATTCCTTCATCGTGGTCCTCCATAGAGATGCACTCCGGAGGAAGGTTTCCATCCGGCATTTTCAGTACCCGTAGTTGGTACCGTTGAAGAATGGAGGCCTCGTCGAGGAATGTCCTTCCATCACCGAAGATGCTCCTTCACGGTTCCTGAAGGTGCCATAGTCGGAAGGTGGACGAACGGCCTTGTTGTCGTTGGCAGACATAGCTAAGTATCTGGCTCTGATACCAAATGTAATGCCCTACAAGCTACTGCACAAGTACTAGAGGGGGAGGGGGTGAATAGTACTTTAAAAATAACGAGGAGTATAATTCCTAATTATAATGCAAACAGCTACCAAATCAATTTGCGGAAGCTTAAATTGAAGACAACAACAAAATTAACAATGCAAACAAGAGATATTACTGGGTTCGGATCCCCCCAAGTCTCCCCGACTTGTTCCCGGTGATCCTACGTCCCAACCAACCGGATCCCCTCCGGATACTTGAGTTAGAAACCCTAACTCAAGATTTCCACTATGAAATACTTGTGAAAAACATCCACAAGTCAAATCATACAAAATGTAATTTGTGACTCCCACAACCCGGGATCACAACCACACTCTCACAACCGAAAGTGAAGCTTACAATTCAAATATGAAATGAAATAAGAAAACTTCTTACCGACAAAATACCTATGCCTTGAGTATTGCTTACGAATTAGGGCAAGGATGATTTTGAGGAAGAAGAAGTGGCACCAAACCCTAGCTCCAAGATGTAGATCAGCGATGGAGAGCTATGGGGATGTTGGTGACCTAGAATCAAGCACTTGGCTTGGAAGGCTTCACACTCAATGAATCTCTCTTTGGAAGTAAGAGTGAGGAGAGATTATTGAATGGAATGAATGAGCTTTGAATGAGCTTGGAATGATTTCTCTTGATCTCTAAACTTGCAATAATATCAGCCTTGGCAGCAATGAATGCAGCCCATCAAGTATATATAGGTTAGAGGAGAGAGAGAAAGAAATTCGAGTCATTAAATGCTCCAACGGCTCTTTTCTGAACCCAACTAGTCGGTCAAAGCACAACCACCGACCGACTAGTTCATCAACTAGTCGGTCGGTCAATTAACGTATACCGACTAATGAGTGAACATAGAAAAGATCAAAGCACAAACATAAGGAACTAGTCGGTCCAAGAAGAGTAGCTGACCGACTAGTTTCACAACTAGTCGGTCGGTTACTCAACGTAGACCGACTAACAGATAAAACTGAAGTCTGAGCAGAAATAGACTTAGTCGGTCTAAGAACAAATGTTGACCGACTAATTCACCAACTAGTCGGTCGCCAAATGAGCATAGACCGACTAACGATAAACAGTAAGTTAGGTGAAAAATTGGTCTGTACAGTAAAACTAATCTGGTCGGTCCAAGAAGGAAAGTTGACCGACTAGTTCATCAACTAGTCGGTTGATCAATGAACACAGACCGACTAATGATAAACAGTAGCTCAGGCTCAAAAGTGCATGTACATGGAAAGCTCAACTAGTCGGTCACAGAAGCATCACTGACCGACTAGTTCACAAACTAGTCGGTCGGTGAGTCAACTTAGACCGACTAACTGTAAACAGTAAAGAGCTTGAAAATGACTGATAAGAACTAGTCGGTCCAAAAAGCTTTGCCGACCGACTAGATCACCATCTAGTCGGTCAGTTCTTCTTCTTGAACCAACTAACATGCACAAGAAGTCGCGAATCGAAGCGCGAAGCTTCGGGAAGGATTGTATGGACTTCTACTAAGATCCTAGAGCTAAGATATGAGCGTTATGAAGATTTAAACCGTAAGACCTACTCAAGGCTTAACATTCTACGAAAGAAGCTTAAAGACTATAAATAAAACTTGACGATACCGTCTTCAATAGCTTCAATCGAATCTTCATGACTTCTAAATTGGTCCATAAGCTCCAATGAAGCTTTAGGCATACGATCACGTGCTTTGAGAAGTCTTGAGACGCCGTAATTGATATTCATATGAATTTGGCGACGATCTCCATAACTGCGCTCACAAAGTGTTAGTTCACGTTATATTTATATTTGTTCATCATCCAAAACCAAATCCGGGGAGTCCAATATCCAACAAGTAGTTCTTTCCTAGGGTTGATGGGTTAGCCCTAAGACCCTAGGGAGGAGATATAGATCTGGATGCCTACGTTGAATTGGGAATATATGGGAGTATTTCGGTCGATCCTACTGAATCCCTAGGATAACCCTGACTGAGATCATGTCCACGGTCTGTGGAATTGATGTGCTTAAGGGGTATCCCTAGGATTCGGAAATCGGTGGATCCAACCAAGGTTCATGACCATGCCCGGCTCATGCATTGAGGGGATCCATCGATGAACTATATCGCTACGTTGACGGCTACCGCTATTGCGTCAATGAGAGCAACCGAAATACCTCGCAATTCTAACCCACGAGAGTGGTACGAATTGGGAGATTAATCCCCTTACTCTAATGCAACGTAAGGATTCTATTCCAACGTCGATCCCCGACAGTCTTAGTGGTGATCCCTAACGTCCTAGTTCTTTTTATTATTAAAACAACAACAACACAACAACCAATTCTCTCAACCCGATAGCTATCTCACTTCGAGATATAAAAGTAAGCTGAGAACCCAAATACACTATCACCATCCCTGTGGGATTCGATATCTTTTATACTACAACTTGACACCGTCCGCTTGCGGATAGAGCCAGGAATTGACACCTAGGGGCCATACCACGTCTGACGATCGTGACACCGTCGGGTGGAATCTAGGTGTAGGTTTCGGGTGCGTCAAGTTTTTGGCGCCGTTGCCGGGGACGACAATAGTGTTATCTATGTTTATTTTTATTTTGAGAAGTTTGCTAGCACTTTAATCATTCCTTAACTTTCCTCCATTTTTACTCTTTTAATTATTACCGTGCTACTAATGGTATTTGTCTGAGTTATGTTGGTGCATGAACACTCGCTTCGGGGCACCCACTAGAGAATTATTATTCGATCCTGAGATCGAGAAAACGGCAAGGGCTTTGAGGGCCTCAAGCAGAAATCCATCTCCCTCTGCCCAGATGGCGAACAATACTCCTCCTCCTCCCCGCACCGGGTCCATCAGGGACTATATGAAGCTTACATTTGGGAACAACTCTTTTATTCTTAGGCCGCAACTGGCGGCGGTGAGCTTTGAGCTGAAGACGGGGCTCATTAATTTGATGCAGCAGGATCCCTTTCACAGGCATCCTCACGAGAACTCCAACCACCATATTGACACCTTCCTGGCAAAGTGTGACACGTTCAAGGCTAAGGACATGAGTGATGATGCTGTGAAGCTACAGATTTTCCCGTTCACCCTGAGGGATAAAGCCTCGTATTGTCTACGAGCCCATCATCCCAACCATTTCACCACCTGGGAGAAGTTGGCACTCGCCTTCGTGGATAAGTTCTATCCACCCTCGAAGACGATACGGATCCGGGGAGCAATCTCAAACTTCAAACAGCTCCAACAAGAGTCGCTTTATGAGGTATGGGAGAGGTTCAAGGACCTCCAACATCAATGCCCTCATCATGGGATCCAGCCTTGGGATTTGGTGCAGAGTTTTTATAATAGGCTGCAGCCCAGCACCAAGATGATTATAGATGCTGCTGCACAAGGTGCTTTGCTTGATAAGTCTCCTGAGGAAGCTATATACTTGCTGGAGCATATGGCAGCCAATAATCAGCAATGGAACGAAGAGCGGAATATCGTGACCCGGACCCCCGAGGTCAAAGCTGCTAGCTAGCCATCTGGACTCCCATATTGAGACCTTATGCAAACAAGTGGCCAGGATTGAACAGCGCTAGCCATCTGGACTCCCACATTGAGACCTTATGCAAACAAGTGGCCAGGATTGAACAGCGCTTGGATTCCATCCCTGCATCCACCATCGCATCTACTTATCATCATGCAGAAGATTATGCGAAACAGAGTTACATTCCTGGAGAAGCCCATTACGATGGTGTTGAGTCATCTGAGTTTATGCAGTATATCCAAGGAGAGGGATGGAATCAATGGCAGTATCCAGCCACTAGGAATCATCCGGGGTTTTCTTACGAAAACCCAAGTGGATGGCTGCAACCTCCACAATTTCAGAGACCGCCCCCTCCTCAGCAGCAGCAAGGGCAACCACAGAATCAGCAACAGAGCAGGTTCAGGCCAGCTGGGCCTTATCGACCGCCATGTTATCAGTTCAACCACCCACCTCAGCAGGGCTATGCACCAAATCCGCCCCGGTCAAATCTGGAGGCCACATTGGAGACCTTTATGAGTGGTCAGACCCGGTTCAACCAGGACACTTCCGCCTAGTTCAAGAACATCAATACATCGCTCGATGAACTGATGGGCCAAATGTTCCATCTTTTAAAGAACCAAGGGAGCCTGCCCTCGCAACCAGAACCAAATCCGAGGGCCCAAGCGAATGTTGTGGTTTCTGTCACCACACGTGGAGGAACAGGTGACTGACCCCGTCATGATCCCAGTTTTAAACAAGGAGGGAGACATTGTTGAAGAAGCCATTGATAACGGTGATAAAGAAGAGGCTACCGAAGAGCCTACAAGGAATGAGGAGAGGGTAGATCCACCGCCCAACACACCTACTACAACGCCGCCTCTTGTTGATGCTGCAAAGAACAAAGCTAGCAGACCTCCCCCGCCATATCCACAGAGGCTAGCCCTGGCTACAATGAAGAAGAAATACTCCAAATTTACAGAGTTGCTGAAGGGAATCCAATTAAATATCCAGTTCATGGATGCTATCACGGAGATCCCCATCTATGCCAAGTTTTTAAAGGATCTGATCATGGGAAAGAGGAGACCTGAAGAAATAAAACTCATGGAGGACTCCTGTAACGACTGGTTTTCATGTATCTGGATTATTTATATTATATTATATGTTTTGGTGGATTTTCTCCTTATGAGTGGTTTTCGTCTCCATAGCTTTCATTTTCGATCGTTTCGTCGTGTTTTCTTAGCTTCTTCCGTTGATCGTCGATTTTGGAGTAAGTCATTTGTGACGGGCTTCATATCGGTCATATCTTATTGTTAGATCAAGCCTAGGAGTCTTATGAATCCATCCCGGAGCTTCGCACTCCATTTCGGAACTTTTGGTGCACGTTAGCCGGTACAAGAAAGGGAACCGACCGACTAGATGACGATTTAGTCGGTCGGCAAACCTTCATGGACCGACTAGTGGTCTTTGTAAATTATTCAGGAGTTACTGTTTCTCGTTAGTCGGTCTAAGAACATTTGTCGACTGACTAGGTTGCAAACTAGTCGGTCAACAATTGTTCTTTAACCGACTAACTCTATGTTCATTTTTGATGCCAAGTACTATTCATTCTTAGTCGGTCTAAGAACGTTCATCGACCGACTAGATGACAAACTAGTCGGTCAGTAGTTGTTCTTTGACCGACTAAATCTAAATCCTATTTTTGTACAGGAGTTACTGTTTGGACTTAGTCGGTCTGCGTTGGTCAACCTACTGACTAGTTCCCAAACTAGTCCGTCAGTGGTTGCTCTTTGACCGACTAACTAGTGTCGAAACCCTAATTTCTGGGCAGCCGCCGGCTGTGCCTATTTAAACCCCCCAAACGTTTTCTTTTCTTCTTTCACTTCTCCTGAGCCTCCTTCTTCCCCAAATCACTCTCCAACATTTCCCCAAGCCATTCTTTCCTCCCTTGGAGTTTCCCTCTCTATTTTGGTCTACCACCATGCCCTAGGTCATCTCCAACCCCCAAAACCCCCAAAACCCCATTTCTCCAGATTTTCCCCATCCATTCCAGATCTGAACCCTAGGTTCCTCGGATCATTTCTTCCGTTGCCGTGCTTGCTCGGCATCGTTCTTTCGCTTCCGATACGGTAATAACTCGATCTCTTAATATCCTCATAGCCCATTTGTGTTTTTGTGAAACCCTAATAAACATAGGTTAGATGTTGTTCTAATGTTGTTTTGCCATGGCAGCGATCTCTTTTCCGTAGCTAGCATTTGTGTGACGGCCTCGTTGATCGTCATCCTCAGTATTAGGCAAGTGAAACTTGCCACTTAGGGTTTTGGGCCATGTCTTAGGCCATTTGCTTGTTGTAGGCGTAAAAGAGACTAGGCGACGAAATGATACTCGCCTATGCAAAAATTCAGGAACTAGCTTGACAACGAAGCTAGGACCATCATTTATCATGTTGCATAACTATCATGTCATGTTTAAATTTGATTAACGGTACGCGAATTAGCTGTCATCCATGCTATCCATGTTGTATGTCACATTCGTAGCACACGCTACAATACTTGTGTTTCCTGGCCCGTGTTCCAGAAGCGGGCTACGTGAGTTGGTTGATAGCCAATGCCCGATCTACTTGTTTACCGGCTAGGCACCTGTGTTGCAGGCATAACCCTAAGCCATACTTTTTAAATACACTTCCTGGCCCGTGTTCCATAAGCGAGCATTCCGTGTTCGGGGTAATTCCCTGGCTCGATACACGTGGAGGGGTAGAGATAAATGGTCACTTGAGCTTAGGAGTTGGCCCGATTAGCCACTCTAGCCAACAGGCGGAATCTCTGTGCACAACTTGTTTACTTGACTTGTTCACTTGACGTGAACTACTTGACTTGTACTTGTCCGTGTTTTACTTGTAAAACTTGTTACCCATGGCATACTAGCTACTTGTACTTCCCTTTACTTGTCACTTCCATGCTATACTTGTCATGTCATGCATCATACTATAACTGCTAGGTTGTTAGTTTGCTTTACATTCAGTTTCCTTGCCCAAGTCTTTTAGACTTGCTGACATGTGCCCCTTTACTCTTTTGGGTGACACATGTTAGATCCTGAGCCTGAGTCTGTTGTTGAGGACGAGGTGTTTGCGGACGCCGAGCCCGAGTCTGTGTTTGGCGTGGAGTATGTGGACACTGGGGACCAGTCCTAGTGTCTTCGTTGAGCTTTCCCCTTTTTGTGTTAGACTGCTGTAGTTGTCGGTGCGCAGCACCTATACTCTGTTTACGTTTGTCTTTGTTTGGCCTTGTTCTGGGCCTTTAGACTCTTTCTTTTATCCTGGTGGCTTTTCTGGATGTTGAACTAAATTTTAATGTTGGACAATTTCTGAGATTGAGACTTTGTTTCTGTCTCTCCTTGTATTATTATTGTTGTTCTGTTTGTGGTTACAGGGACCTGCTTATGTTTTATTGACGCTTATCGGGTTTGGGGCTTCACAGCTCCACTCTCGTGCGGACCTTTTCACGTCTCGCCTCCATTTTAGGGAAGCGGGGCATGACAACTCCACCTCCGTTATAAAGAATCATCTCCCCCCGGAAGCTACCGAATCCGGGGAGCTTCACCGTTCCATGCTCCATTAGAGGGATGCCCATCAGCAGAGCTTTGATTGATCTAGGGGCTAGCATCAGTTTGATTCCCATCTCTATATTTGAGAGATTGCAGACCGGAAGCGAACTAGAGCCAATAAATATGTCCATCCAGCTTGCGGACCATTCAATCACTTACCCGATGGGCATATCCAGGGATGTCATTTTCCAGATACCCCCTGGGTTATGTGTTCACATTGACTTCGTCATCTTGAACATGCCCGAGGGAGGAAGCTCCCAGCTTATACTAGCCGCCCCTTCATGACGACGGCCGGTGTTTTGATTGATGTCTGAGAAGGGACTCTCTCGCTGAATGTGGGGAACATCAAAGCTGAATTCAGGCTGCAGAAGCCAATGAGAGAGCGTGTTCATGAAGAAGGAGCCAGCTACTTAGAACTCCTGGAGGATGAAGCTGTAGAAGATTTCACTTTTGAGGGGGTCATGAAGGACCCCGTGAAAACAGGAATCGACGATGACGGCGACCCAACCTACCGCAAAGCGGTCGCCACCTACATCCGAGTGTTGGATGAAGATCTTTTGAATCATTTCCCAAATCATGAAGAACTGAAAGATATGGACTACACGAAGGAGAAGCTTGAAGTAGGCGGATAAAATACCGTCAGATCGCGTCATCGGCAAAAACGACGCGCGAACTCTGTGCGCACCAAACATCGATTGATAAATCAAAGGGAGTCGAGCTCATGACTAAAAACGAGCGCTTATTGGGAGGCAACCCAATTTCTTGTATCTTAGGCTATCTTTTTCAATTTTTTGTTTTTAGTTCACTTATTTGAGAAAACCAAGCAAAAACGTCCTTTATTTCCCATAAAACTATAAAACCATAAAAAATTGATGAGTTCTTCCTTTTTATAGGTTGAACACGAGGGGGCATGCGTATCGACATTAAAATGGAAGGAAGCTGGAGGAGAGCAGCAGATTTGAAGAGAAAGCGAAGGAAAAAGGAGGAAAAGGAGACACAGGAGACTCGACCTAGCAGCTACACTGCTCGGTCGAGCAGCGCATGGACGAAGACAACAAGCCAAAACATCACTCTGTCTACCCGGCCCGAGCAGACGACGACTCGACCGAGCAGCCTACTGCTCGGTCGAGTATGACAGGCTTTTGAAGATGGGAGGAAACAACACTCTGGCTACACGGCCCGAGCAGCCCCTGCTCGGCCCGAGTAGCAATCCGATCAACTAAGCACCTACTGATCGCTCCGAGCTTATGAGGGAGTAACTCTTGTACTTACATTAGCTCCGTGCCCGACTCGATCGAGCAGCTTTGCTGCTCGACCTAGTCAACTTATCATGATTTGCGTGGGCCCCACTCCCAAACGAGTTGGTTTTTAACCCAACTCATTTTAATTTTTACCTAAGCTCAAAAATTTTCAACCTAATCTAACCCGAGCTCTCCCTCACCCCCTACTCGACCTCGCTAATCGCCTCCCTCCTCTGCCCGCACTGCCCCCTGCACCGCCCCTCCGGCTGTCCCATCTCCGGTCAGTGGCCCTCTCTCTCTCTATCCCTCTCTATCCCTCCGTCTATCCCTCTGCCTTCTTTCCCCCCGTCCTCTCTCTAATCGGCGACGGCCGCCGACGGTGCCGCAACAGCCGACGGTGCCGCAACAGCCGACAGTCCACATCAGAACCACCCCCCCCCCCCCCGACGCCCACCCCTGCCCCATCCCCCCGCCATTCCCCCCCTCTCTCCTCGCATCACTCAAAACCCCCGATCGCTGGTGCCCTAAAAACGGCGCCCACTGCTTGTTCGAGCACTCACACTGATCGAACGAGCAGCCACCCCCTCTCCCCCAATCCCTCCAACTGACCGAGCACAATTGCTCGGTCAGTCCTTCCACTCGAGCATCACAGCTCGGACCGAGCAGTACAACTACTCGGTCGAGCACCACCAAAATAGCATACCCCCTATTTTTAATGTCTTATTCTGACGATTTTTGTATTTCTATTTCAGGTACGACTAGCCTACGTCAGAGGTGACTATCGGGATTAGCTTGGGGGAGGTCTTTGCCTTCACATCGCTCGTTCATTCGGTACACTCTTTCCCTTATTTACTTTTTGTACATGCACTTCCCTCCATCACCACGATGGTTCGCACTCGAGAAGCCGTCACCCCTCCCATTCGTGGGAAGAGGCCGATTCCTGGCGCATCCTCTTCCTGACCCACACGTCGTGACCGCCTCAACACCACCACTACCACCACCACCACCACTACCACTACTACCACCCCCTCTACTACAGCTCTTATTACGACCACTACCATCCCCACCACTACCACACCTATCACGGCCACCACTATCCCTACCACCTCTGCCCCCATCCCCACCACTGCATCCACCACCACTCACTCATCACCCCCACACCCCCCAGTATGGACGCTCTGTCAGCATGTCTACGGACCTATGGCATCACTTTTCGTGATGACGTACACTGCGAGCACTTCGTCAGGCTCTCGCAGCGTCGTCTGGTCCCCACCCTCTTCATAGACGTCCCCACACTCTGCTCCCTTGGACTCCTTCAGGGAGTCCATCACATCTACCGCACGATCGACTTCGATTGTCTCCTAGCCGTCCACACTCCCACGTACTTCCACATTGCCCTGGAGGCTCTTAGATCCATCGCTCAAACTCCAGCGGGTGATGGCATCACCTTCTACCTCATGGATCATGATTGCACGATTACATATGCCATGATCCGCAAGCACTTTCACTTCCCAGCCATCCTCGAGCTGAGATCCACCTTCTCCCCACCCTACGATGTCGACACGTTCGATGCTCTAGCTTTCTGGCGTCGTATTTCAGGTTTGGATCACTACCGCCCGAGCCGGGCGAGGGCTTTGTGCATCGTGCACCCCTGCCTTCGTTACGCGCAGAGGCACCTAGCCACTACTATCTTTTGCCGTCCAGAGGTCGGGACCCTGTCCTTACCAGAGCTTACCCATCTTATGGGCATGACCTGACCTCTGCGATTTCACCCTGACGGCTCCCTATGCCCTTTCATGCTTTCTGACGCAGCACACTGGTTGTGCCATCGCCTCATTCAGACCGCCACTACCCACTTCTTCACTGACATCTGCTGCGGTGGTTTCTTTACAATTTTTGCCCAGATGCTTGATATCCACATTCCAGATGACCTACATACCCCTGTTGGCCCCACATGCTTGGCCCTTGGCGTGTTCGAGCACATGCATATTATCAGACCTTATGGGGATCGTCACTGGACATATCTGGTCGGCACCCACTGTCACGCCCCGCTTCCCATTATACTTGGGGCGAGGACGCGAGCGGGCCCGCTTAGGTTGGAGCGGTGAAGCTCAAACCCAATAAGCGTCTGTGAAAACACCTTTCGCAGGAACTTGCATGCAACTCAGAACAACAGAAATATTTTTTCCAACATCCAGATAAAGTACACAATAATAAAAGGGCCCCAAGCATGGCCTACAACGATAGCGATACAGATAAAGTGGGTACACACCCTACAAACAACAGCGGTGAAAAGTAAATAGCTGCAGCGGTGATGATCAGCTCTAGTCCACGGTAGGGTGGACTTCAGGATCAGCAGAATCCTGGTCAATTGGATCACTCTGATCCAACAGCTCGTCCTCCTGGTTACCTGTCTCGTAACCTGACATACATTCAAACAACATGAATGTATGTCAGCAAGGGTCTGCGAGCAAAAGTTAGAACCCTTGCCAAGATATATAACAAGTTATATATGGCAGTTTTACAGCAGTTAAAGGAATTTACACTAGCATGTATTTCAATGAACTGAAGCAGTTAAAACAAGTATGAAAAGTTACACTAGCATGGTAGTTAAAGCAACAAAGTTACATTAGCATGGTATTTCAGTTATAAAATTAACATGGTAGTTAAGTGATGTAATAGCAGTCTGTAAGTTAACTTTATTTTTCATTTGTTTAACTGTGTGTGCAAGTCCGTGACTAAGATTCCCGCCGTTAGACGAATAGTAAATAAATACACCTTCAAGTGCCCCCGAAGGCGACTCGTTTACTACCGGCTAGTGCCCGGGAACCAACCCCACCCACGTGTACTTCCTGGATCACGTGCCAGAATGCTAATCCGTCATATACTGAAACACGAGTCCAGACTAGTCGCATGTGACATAGTCACATGTGACCGACGAGATTAGTCAACTAATAGCCAACGACAAGTAACAACTGGTAGCCAACGGCAACTGGTAGCCAACGGCATGTAACAACTGAAAGCCAACGGCAACTGGTAGCCAACGGCATGTAACAACTGGTAGCCAACGGCATGTAACATCTGGTAGCCAACAGCAACTGGTAGCCAACGGCGTTTAACATTCTATAAGTATCAACAGTTCTAAAATTAACCATACATGTCCAGAAACATTACCATTCACAAAGTGTGTTTATTTTGATTGTTAGGGGTCCACACACACACACACACGAGTTTAAGTCTAGTATTTCTAAAAAGTGTGTTTGTGTCAGCAATTAAGTGTACAACATCAGATATCACAAAAACATAAAATAACTGCACGCTTGCCTGACTGGGATAGTTTAGGTTATCTGTGTACCGACAGGAAAATTCACGACGTATCTGCGTCATTAAATAATAACATTTATTATAATGAATAAAAGTGTCGAAAATGAGAATTAATGATTTTGATCAGAAAGTTAATTATTCTTGTTATTGTTCTAAAATACGATATATCAAATTATATGTCGTTGGGTCACAATTTTAGTCAAGAATACGGTGGAAGTAGTTTCACGCGTCATCGCACGCGTAGATTTGTAGTTATACAACTTTACGTGAAAATGGCCTAATGATCACCTAACTTCAAATATTTACTATGAATCGTACACTAGTCCGATTTTAGTGATTTTGGTGTCGTTGGGTTTGTTTTGATAGGTACTATGCCATGGTGATACTGGTTCTCTGTTTTAGCTACACATATTAAGGAACTAAATTTATTGTGAATTAAGCACACCATTAAAACAATCCCCGAACTGGGTTCATCTGATTTGATGGGGTTCACTGGCCAGAGTGGTGTTTATATGGTGTTATACTAACATGGTACACTCTATATTACTCTAGTTTTATAACACTAACATTGTATACATTTAACAACATGCTGAAATATAACAACTAAACAATATTAACAAGCTAATAACAAGTCTAACAATAACTTCACTTAAGCTAATTACATGGTTTTACATGGTATGCCTCGTTACATTCTGATATCATCTATCCTAACAACATGCTGCTACAATCAAAACTAGTCAGTTAATTCTTATGACTAATTCCACCAGCCTACTAGTACTAACATTTATTATGGGTTAATAAACAAACTAGCAATTTATTTACTCTTCCTACCCCTCTACCGTCACTTTAACATTCATATATTTGTTTCAAGGCTCATTCTCTCTCCATTCTCATCTCAGTCTCTCTGTCCCTATCTCTTCTTCCTTCTGTTCTTCTTTCATTCTTTTTTTTCTCTAAAAGTTTGCAGCAAAGAACCATGCGCAGGGGGGCTACTCACGCACACTGCTCGGGGAGGAAGGGCGGCTGACGGCGGGGCGGCTTCCTCCGGCAACGGCGGGCGGCACAGGTGGCCGGCGGCTGCTGCTTCAGCTGGGTGCGTGCGCAAGGTGGGGGGGGGGGGGCTAGAGAAGAGTGGAGGATGAAGATGAAGGAAGAGGAGGAAGATGGAGAGAAGTTTGAATCTGAAATTGTTTGGGATAAGGGTTTGTTTTTGGGTATGATCTGAAATTGGAGAGGAAAGGGGCAAGGGTTTGATTTGAGTTCTTGAATCTGAAATAAATCTGAAATATTTTCAGATTTGGTTTTCTTTGTTTTCCCCTCTTGATTTCTGGTTTGATTTTGGATTTTGATTGCTGGTTGGTTTGGCTTGTATGAGGATGGTGGATTTTTTGTGTGGAGGAGATGATGATGAAGTTGGGTAGCTTGCTGAAATTGAAAGAGGGGATGGTGGATTTGGTAGCTAATTTGGTTTGGGAATTTGTTCTTGGCTTTGAGAAATCAGATGAAATTTTGGATTGATGGAAGTAGATTTTTGGAATATGTTTATAGGCTTCTTGCAGATAAGATTTGCAGATGGTTGGTTTGAGGAAGAAGACGGTGAGTTAGCAGGGAAGATACTGCCTTAAGAAAGATTCAGCATGGAACCATGTCTCCAATTTGTCAACGAGAATTAATTAGTTTAGGTTAGTTATTATGATAGACGTAAATGATGTTTGTTGAATGAACAAGAGGGAATGCATCTGCCTAGCCTAATGTATACGACTTCTCCTCTCAAAATCTAAACGTGTTTTTGAACGAAGAGAAAATAATTAATTAATTAAGTAATTAAGTTATAAAATTTAACAAGAGTAATTAGTAAGAATAACAAAAGTAATTTGCAAAATAAATAAATTAAAGTTTTTAGTTAAACTAGATGATCAATTAATGACATTCCGGTAAAAACGGAAATACAGACTCGCACACGCGTAACAAGAAACGCACGGACGAAAAATAATCCAGATGTTCGAAAGAAAATTACCGATACACATGACTAAAGCACGTCTAAAATACCGGCCGTTACATTCTACCCACCTTAAGAAAATTCCGTCCTCGGAATTCTTATCAACTAAGGAGCATGAAATAAATATGGATAACGCTCCCGCATCTCATCTTCCTGCTCCCAGGTAGATTCTCCTGGCGAGTCGCGATGCCACATCACTCTGACTAGATCAACTGTCTTGGTCCTGAAGACTTTCTGACGTCGATCTAAGATCTCCACTGGTTGCTGTTCGTACGTCAGATCTGATCGAACTGTGATCTCGGAGTATTCCACAGCGTGTGAGGGGTCGCTGATATAGCGGCGCAGCTGGGACACATGAAAGACATCATGTACTCCCACTAAGGACGGTGGCAGTGCTAAGCGATAAGCTACCTCTCCAACTCGCTCTAGCACATCGAAAGGTCCAATATATCTCGGACTGAGCTTGCCTCGTTTCCCAAATCGAATCACTCCTCGATTCGGTGAGATCTTCAGGAACACATAATCTCCTGACTGAAACTCCAGTGGACGCCGTTTAGCATCTGCCCAATGCTTGTAACGGTCCTGAGCAATCCGAAGCTTGTCTCTGATATCATGCACAACATCCACAGCCTCAACTATCATCTCTGGTCCCAACAGTTCTCTATCACCAACGTCATCCCAACTCAGCGGGGATCGACATTTCCTTCCATAGAGAGCAGCAAATGGCGCCATGCCAATGCTCGCTGGTAGCTGTTGTTGTAGGAGAATTCCACCAGATGCAGATGATCCTCCCACGAACCCTTGAGATCCAACATGTAAGCTCTCAACATGTCCTCCAATATATGGATAGTGCGCTCCGACTGTCCATCAGTTTGCGGGTGATACGCAGTACTGAATTTCAGACTGGTACCCAGATTAGTCTGCAAACTCTTCCAGAATTGAGATGTGAATCTCGTGTCTCGGTCTGAGACGATGCTCACATGAACTCCATGTAATCGCATAATCTCCTGCACGATTATCGTTCACATCACAACGTATACTTGAAAGAAGCTATAAAGGTATAAGAAAGATATTTACCTCCATATACTTCTTCGCAAGTATCTCTGTAGCTTGTCCTACTCGGAAAGGTATGAAATGCGCAGACTTGGTTAATCGGTCAACGATAACCCAAATCGCGTCATTTTGCTTGGTGCTCCGAGGTAGTCCAGTTACGAATTCCATGGTAATGTGCTGCCACTTCCACTCCGGAATCGGCAGAGGTTGAAGTAATCCAGCAATGCGATGGTGTTTAGCCTTCACCTGCTGACACACAAGACATTTGGCGACGCTACGAGCTACGCTCCTCTTCATACCGTGCCACCAAAAATTCAGACGAAGATCTTTGTACATCTTGGTACCGCCAGGATGAATGGAATAGGGTGAGCTATGAGCTTCATTCATCAGCTCATCTCTGATATCACTTGAAGGTACGCAGATCCTACTGCCGTATCTCAAAGAACCATCCTCATGAATGATAAAGTCCGTTCGAAGTCCAGCTTCAACTTGCTCTCGGATTCTCTGCAGTTTAGCATCTCCAGATTGTGCAGCTTTGATCCGATCCACAATCGTTGACTGAATCTGCATATTCATCAACGACGATGTTACTCCAGGTAACACAACCTCTGTGCTCATCTCACACAGATCCTATTGTAATCTCCACTGAACTGTGAGAGTCATGACCGCTGGAAGTCTGCTCAAAGTATCAGGTACAACATTAACCTTTCCTGGATGATACTGAAGGTCGATGTCGTAATCAGCCATCAGCTCTAACCATCTGCGCTGTCTCATATTCAACTCCTTCTGAGTAAAAATATATTTCAAACTTTTGTGATCAATGAAAATCTTCACTTTCTCACTCAGTAAGAAATGTCTCCAAATCTTCAAAGCGAAGATGACATCGGCTAACTCCAAGTCGTGAGTCGGGTAATTCTTCTCGTGAATCTTCAACTGCCGAGAAGCATACGCAACTACATAACCATGCTGATGTAGAACACATCCAAGACCTTTGCACAAGGCATCACAAAAGATCTCGAATCCACCAGTCCTATCTGGAATAGCCAGTACTGGTGCAGATGTTAACTTTGCTTTCAAAGTCCCAAATGCTTGCTCGCAAGTGTCTGACCAAACATACTTGACGTCCTTCCTCGTCAGTCGAGTCATGGGCTCTGCTATCCTTGAGAAATCCTGAATGAAGCGACGGTAGTAGCCTGCCAATCCTAGAAAACTCCGAATGTCTGATGCTGACCGAGGAGTAGGCCAATTCCTGACTGATGTAACCTTCTCTGGATCAACTGAGATACCTTCGCCTGATACCACATGTCCAAGAAATGCAATCCGGTCCAACCAGAACTCGCACTTGCTGTACTTGGCATACAACTGATGACGGCGAAGTGTCTCCAAAACCATTCGCAGATGCTTAGCATGCTCCTTCTCGCTCTTCGAGTAGACCAATATGTCATCAATGAATATCACTACGAATTTATCTAGAAAATCATAGAATATGAGATTCATGAGATTCATGAATACTGCAGGAGCGTTGTTCACACCGAATGGCATGACAATGAACTCGTAGTGTCCATACTTGGTCCGAAAAGCTGTCTTGTAGACATCCTCATTCTTGACCTTCAACTGATGATACCCACTCCTGAGGTCCAACTTCGAGAAAACTCGTGATCCACCGAGTTGATCGAAGATATCATCAATGCGGGGTAACGGGTACTTATTTTTCACAGTGACATTGTTCAGTTCCTGATAATCCACGCACATTCTTCTCGATCCATCCTTCTTCTTGACAAGCGTACAAGTGCACCCCATGGAGATACGCTGCGATGAATGAATCCTTTTTACAACAGATCATCCAACTGCTTCCGTAGATCTTCTAGTTTTGCTGGAGCCATACGGTAAGGTGCCTTCGAGATTGGTTGAGTATTTGGCATCAGATCGATACTGAACTCCAAAGCTCGATCAGGCGGCAATCCAGAAATATCTTCTGGAAATACATATTCGAAGTCTCGAACCACTGCAGGCTTCTCCGGTTCGACTTGTGTAGATGCGAGTATCGCTTCGTTTGGTTGAGTCCGAAATCTGATAGGCTCGAGCGAACGACTACCACTGATGAATTCGAACACCGGATGGTCGGGAATTTCGAATACTACTTTCTTCTTGTGACAATCGATAGTAGCATAGAAAGTCCCTAACTAGTCCATGTCGAAAAAAGAAACCCAGTTAAATTGTGTACGAGATAAATTTAGACGTTTTTGGCCATTAATAGTATTTTCCATTGTCCTGAAGTTTTGCTAATGCATGACCTGCATGGGCCACCACAAAAACCTGTCACGCCCCGCTTCCCATTATACTTGGGGCGAGGACGTGAGCGGGCCCGCTTAGGTTGGAGCGGTGCAGCTCAAACCCAATAAGCGTCTGTGAAAACACCTTTCGCAGGAACTTGCATGCAACTCAGAACAACAGAAATATTAAAGCCAACATCCAGATAAAGTACACAATAATAAAAGGGCCCCAAGCATGGCCTACAACGATAGCGATACAGATAAAGTGGGTACACACCCTACAAACAACAGCGTCAAAAAGTAAATAGCTGCAGCGGTGATGATCAGCTCTAGTCCACGGTAGGGTGGACTTTAGGATCAGCAGAATCCTGGTCAATTGGATCACTCTGATCCAACAGCTCGTCCTCCTGGTTACCTGTCTCGTAACCTGACATACATTCAAACAACATGAATGTATGTCAGTAAGGGTCTGCAAGCAAAAGTTAGAACCCTTGGCAAGATATATAACAAGTTATATATGGCAGTTTTATAGCAGTTAAAGGAATTTACACTAGCATGTATTTCAATGAACTGAAGCAGTTAAAACAAGTATGAAAAGTTACACTAGCATGGTAGTTAAAGCAACAAAGTTACATTAGCATGGTATTTCAGTTATAAAACTAACATGTCAGTTAAGTGATGTAATAGCAGTCTGTAAGTTAACTTTCTTTTTCATTTGTTTAACTGTGTGTGCAAGTCCGTGACTAAGATTCCCGCCGTTAGACGAATAGTAAATAAATACACCTTCAAGTGCCCCTGAAGGAGACTCGTTTACTACCGGCTAGTGCCCGGGAACCAACCCCACCCACGTGTACTTCCTGGATCACGTGCCAGGATGCTAATCCGTCATATACTGAAACACGAGTCCAGACTAGTCGCATGTGACATAGTCACATGTGACCGACGAGATTAGTCAACTAATAGCCAACGACAAGTAACAACTGGTACCCAATGGTAACTGGTAGCCAATAACATGTAACAACTGAAAGCCAACGGCAACTGGTAGCCAACGGCATGTAACAACTGGTAGCCAACGGCATGTAACATCTGGTAGCCAACGGCAACTGGTAGCCAACGGCATGTAACATCTGGTAGCCAACGGCAACTGGTAGCCAACGGCATTTAACATTCTATAAGTATCAACAGTTCTAAAATTAACCATACATGTCCAGAAACATTACCATTCACAAAGTGTGTTTATTTTGATTGTTAGGGGTCCACACACACGCACACACGAGTTTAAGTCTAGTATTTCTAAAAAGTGTGTTTGTGTCAGCAATTAAGTGTACAACATCAGATATCACAAAAACATAAAATAACTGCACGCTTGCCTGACTGGGATAGTTTAGGTTGTCTGTGTACCGACAGGAAAATTCGCGACGTATCTGCGTCATTAAATAATAACATTTATTATAATGAATAAAAGTGCCGAAAATGAGAATTAACGATTTTGATCAGAAAGTTAATTATTCTTGTTATTGTTCTAAAATACGATATATCAAATTATATGTCGTTGGGTCACATTTTTAGTCAAGAATACGGTGGAAGTAGTTTCACGCGTCATCGCACGCGTAGATTTGTAGTTATACAACTTTACGTGAAAATGGCCTAATGATCACCTAACTTCAAATATTTACTATGAATCGTACACTAGTCCGATTTTAGTGATTTTGGTGTCGTTGGGTTTGTTTTGATAGGTACTATGCCATGGTGATACTGGTTCTCTGTTTTAGCTACACATATTAAGGAACTAAATTTATTGTGAATTAAGCACACCATTAAAACAATCCCCGAACTGGGTTCATCTGATTTGATGGGGTTCACTGGCCAGAGTGGTGTTTATATGGTGTTATACTAACATGGTACACTCTATATTACTCTAGTTTTATTACACTAACATTGTATACATTTAACAACATGCTGAAATATAACAACTAACCAATATTAACAAGCTAATAACAAGTCTAACAATAACTTCACTTAAGCTAATTACATGGTTTTACATGGTATGCCTCGTTACATTCTGATATCATCTATCCTAACAACATGCTGCTACAATCAAAACTAGTCAGTTAATTCTTATGACTAATTCCACCAGCCTACTAGTACTAACATTTATTATGGGTTAATAAACAAACTAGCAATTTATTTACTCTTCCTACCCCTCTACCGTCACTTTAACATTCATATATTTGTTTCAAGGCTCATTCTCTCTCCATTCTCATCTCAGTCTCTCTGTCCCTATCTCTTCTTCCTTCTGTTCTTCTTTCATTCTTTTTTTTGTTTTCTAAAAGTTTGCAGCAAAGAACCATGCGCAGGGGGGGCTACTCACGCACACTACTCAGGGAGGAAGGGCGGCTGACGGCGGGGCGGCTTCCTCCAGCAACGGCGGCGGTTCCCGGTGGGTCTTGGCCGGCGGCGGGCGGCGCAGGTGGCCGGTGGCGGCGGCTTCAGCTGGGTGCGCACGCAAGGTTGGGGGGGGGGGGGGGCTAGAGAAGAGTGGAGGAAGAAGATGAAGGAAGAGGAGGAAGATGGAGAGAAGTTTGAATCTGAAATTGTTTGGGATAAGGGTTTGATTTTTGGGTATGATCTGAAATTGGAGAGGAAAGGGGCAAGGGTTTGATTTGAGTTCTTGAATCTGAAATAAATATGAAATATTTTCAGATTTGGTTTTCTTTGTTTTCCCCTCTTGATTTCTGGTTTGATTTTGGATTTTGATTGCTGGTTGGTTTGGTTTATATGAGGATGGTGGATTTGTTGTGTGGAGGAGATGATGATGAAGTTGGGTAGCTTGCTGAAATTGAAAGAGGGGATGGTGGATTTGGGAGCTAATTTGGTTTGGGAATTTGTTCTTGGCTTTGAGAAATCAGATGGAATTTTGGATTGATGGAAACAGATTTTTGGAATATGTTTATAGGCTTCTTGCAGGTAAGATTTACAGATGGTTGGTTTGAGGAAGAAGACGGTGAGTTAGCAGGGAAGATACTGCCTTAAGAAAGATTCAGCAGGGAACCATGTCTCCAATTTGTCAACGAGAATTAATTAGTTAGGTTAGTGATTAGGATATACTTAAATGATGTTTGTTGAATGAACAAGAGGGAATGCATCTGCCTAGCCTAACGTATACGACTTCTCCTCTCAAAATATAAACGTGTTTTTGAACGAAGAGAAAATAATTAAGTAATTAAGTAATTAAGTTATAAAATTTAACAAGAGTAATTAGTAAGAATAACAAAAGTAATTTGCAAAATAAATAAATTAAAGTTTTTAGTTAAACTAGATGATCAATTAATGACATTCCGGTAAAAATGGAAATACAGACTCGCACACGCGTAACAAGAAACGCACGGACGAAAACTAATCCAGATGTTCGAAAGAAAATTACTGATACACATGACTAAAGCACGGCTAAAATACCAGCCGTTACACCCACCACACGCCTCACATGGTACTTCCCGCCCCTCACCTTACCCACATAGCACCAGTCCAGCTGAGCTGGATGATTGACAGGGTCGGCCCACTTCCACCCCTCCACGTACTCGAGTCCCAATGAGCACCCGTCGAGGATGTCGCTGATGACCCGGTACCACGCTCCGCTGAGTACGAGGAGCACGACCTTGCAGCCCTAGTGGCCGCACTTCCAGCTCCGCCTTTATATCCACCTCGCTCAGGAGGCACTACTTCTTCTGCATCTGCCTCTTCAACCTCCACCTCTGTCGAGCCATCGGGGACTGTCACCACTTCCTGCCCCGTTGCCACTTCCTCTGTTTCTTCCATACCGGTGTCGGAGGGCACCGATATCCTATCTGCTCCCGATCTTATAGATTCAGACTTCCCTGAGCACGACCCAACCCCCACCCTTCCCCCTCTGAGTGACCTCATAGCTTCACTTCCGATCTCTTTAGGTCCACACATTCCTCTCTCCAGTACCATTTCATCACCATCAGCGGCCATCTTTACATAGAGCGTCTCGATGTCTGTCCACACCTCTGTGTCGACGACCGCTCTTTCTTCAGCCACTGCTAAAATCCCTTCGAGCTCACCCTCTCCTACTTTTCACCCTAGGCACCATGCATCAGCTGCATTGGACCGATTTACAAGAGTGGTGACTCACCGTCACATTCCCCGCCCTCCACTCGACTCCTGTTCCACAGAAGGTCGTCTAACTGCACTGGAGGAGTCGACTTCTCTCCTTCGACGAGATTTTGACGCCTTCGTGTGCTCGACGTCGACACATCACCAGAGAGTCGAGTCGGACCTGGCATCCATTATTGACCTTCTTCTGACCCGTGGCCCACCTGCAGTGATCTTATCACACGTCCCACCACCCCGTCCAGCCACTGTGACCACCCTCACACCACTCACTGTTCCACATTTTCAAGCTTCTGCAGAGCATACTTCTTCCACCTCTGAGCCGGTCGTCACAGTAGATCCCACTTCTGCCATAGTGTCATTTTCAGCTGAGCCCACCACCACTACCACTGATCTACCCACTGCCCCACCTGCCGAGCCCCAGCCTGATCCACCCACATAACCTGGTCCACAGCAGAGGGACCAATCACCCCCTCCAGAGGATGGTGCCTCTGCTTGATGTTGTCCCTACCCGTTTTTGCCTCCCTCATATTTTATTGTGCCCATCTGTCTGTTCGGGGACCTGCACTTAGATAGCTTGGGGGAGGACCCACTCATTTTTCATTTTTCATTCATCATTGCATCGTGTCATGTTTTTACTTTCTTTTTGCACAGTTTTTATTTTATATTACCCCTCCCACCCCACCCTATTTAGCATCATCTCCCGCCTACTAGCGTTTTCTCAGCAGTGAGGACACTGCTGGGTTTAGCGTGGGGGATGAGCGCTACCGCTTTATTTTTCATTTTTTCTTTTACTTTTTCTTCCATATTTCAGTTTTTATTTTACTTTTTCACCACTTTTCCATGTCCTTATCTTTTTTCTCAGTCCGCATCATGTTTTCTGATTTTTGCCATGCATGCATCCCTCTCTTTTTATTTTTCTATTTTCTCCGTCCTTTTTCTTTTTATGCTAAGGATGTTCCACATGATGATACTTCTCGTAGCTTTAGTAGTTACTCACGATGCTTACTATATCGGATGACATGCTATTAGGGTAGTTTCAGCTTTACTTTCTATATGCATGTATATTCTTTTGCTGATCTATCTGATTTAATGCTTGAAATGAATTGAAAATCAAATGCATGAATTAGTATCTAGTATGCGCTATGTTGGGTAATGCACCTAGGTTCACGCATCACTAGAACACTTGGAGCACGTGCTTTATATATCTTATTCACTTCTATTTGCATGCCTGATATCATTGTGCCTATTAATGCATGCTTTTTCAGTGTTTATCTAGATGAATGAAAATATCCATGCTAGTTATGAGTTTAGTTAGAGTATTATCTTATTAAACCGTTGTGCACCTCTTATGAGTAAACTGAGAGATCCGTTATATTCCTTCTCCACATATCTCTATAGTTCTCTACATATCAGTTGGTTCCACCCCTACAACTATCTTTACAGCATCTCACTTTCCAAACCCAAAAAGAAAAGTATAGCTTCTAAATGAAAAGAAAAATAATAATAAAAAATGGTGGATATATATATATGTGTGTGTGCGTGTGTGTGTGTGTGTGTGTGTGTGTGTGTGTGTGTGTGTGTGTGTGTGTGTGTGTGTGTGTGTGTGTGTGAAAAAGAAAAGAAAAGAAAAAGAAAGAAAAAGAAGGAATAAAATTGTTTTTATACTTTCATTAGAAGCTATCACATATACTGGGAAGAAGAAGAAAACTTACATATCCTATTCCTAGATGCGATGCCTCAAGCTAAGCTTGTGGGGGGGGGGGGGGGTGTGTGTGAACCAACTGATCATATGAGTGAGTGTGACATTAGAGTGGAGACGGTGCATAACGGGGAGATTTGATAATACTTAAACTTTGAGAAACACTTTAGTTTTTGGAGATTTTTCATGACTCGAAATGAATAACTAAATAGCATGACTCTGCATGCTGTGTGATTTCTATATGCTCCATGTGTATCTGTGATTGAAAAGTGCACTGCCAACTCCTTTATACTAGACTCTATGGACTGCATGAGATTGATATGTGTAGATAGCATTATTTCAGTAGATCCCTTTCTTTTGTCTCTATTGCATGCTAGACATATGATCTGTAAAGCTTGAAAATACCATTAGCATGTATTGTTACTATTTAGAGCATCGTGATATACTGCTTAGGCATGAGATCTGACCGAACATCCTTAGCACCCTCCATCCACTTCCACTCTCTTCTCTTCTTATTTTTATTTCTTATTTCTTTTTGTTTTCCTCCCGGTGTATCTAGTATTCGTCTTCCTCGAGGATGAGTAAGAGGTAAGCTTGGGGGATTTTGATGTGTCCATATTTTATACCTTTTTTCATAGCATCATGACATCGCATTCCATGCCATTTTCGCACCCAAATCCCATATTTTCCTACGATATCGCATTTCTGACGTTATATTCAAGTTTCGTAGTGTTTTATGAGTTTTCAGGGATTTTGGAGCGATTCGGGACCCGATCTAGGTATGGACACATCTGACACGCTCGTGAGCTCGTTGGCGAAGCTCTACAGGAGTTCGTCATGTTTTGGGAGCCATGAGAGAAGTGGAGGAGAGAGCAGGGGGAGAGTGGAGCTTCAACAGCTTCAGCAAGGTTTTCCCAGGTGACTCGACCGAGCAGAGCAGCTGCTCGGTCGAGCAGATGCAATTGCAGAAGAGGAGGATGATACAGGGATTGCTCGGATCGAGCACCTGAGTGCTCGGTCGAGCAGTGCCAACATTCAAAGCTGGAGCAGCCTCTTGCATGGCCCAAGCGACTTCTACAGCAACTGAGTCAGCGCTCTGCTCGGACCGAGCATAGCTGACTCGGCCCGTGCAGGCAGAGTAAAGAATTTGGAGGATTTCGATTTCCTGTCGTGCTCGGTCGAGCAGTGAAGTTGCTCGGCCCGAGCGACCGACCGAGCAACGTACTGCTCGACCGAGTCACCCACATGGTCGACGATGCCAAGGCCATTTTTGGAAATATTTTGGGAGCGGCCGTTTTGCGATTTGGGGGAGTGAAGTCTGGGAGCTGCGACGTCGATTGGGAGCGATTCATTTTGAGTTTTTGAATACGGTTTTGGAGAGGAGAGTGGAAGAAGAATTTTGTTAGATCTAGATTTATTTTCGAAGACTTTTGGATTGAAATTGTTGGAAGTTCATTTCGTTGTTCTTGCGTTTGGGAATCTTGATTCGTTTGGGATCCATTAATTGTTAATTTTCTTCATCTCTCGCTGTAAGTTCTAAATCTTCATTTATCAGTTTTCTATGATGTTTTCATGTCTAAAAATCGTGTTTTTATCCGTTAACATTGCCATGAGTGAGTAGTTCTTTCCTAGTGTTGATGGGTTAGCCCTAAGACCATAGTGGGAGATGTAGATCTGGATCCCTATGTTGAATTGGGAATATATGAGAGTATTTCAGTCGATACTACCGAATCCCTAGGATAATCCGGACTGAGATCATGCCCACGATCTGTGGAATTGATGTGCTTAAGGGGTATCCCTAGGATTCGAATAGGGAAATCGGTGGATCCAACCAAAGCTCGTGACCATGCCCGGCTCGTGCCTTGAGGGGATCCACCGACGAACTATATCGCTACATTGACGGCTACCGCTATTGTGTCAACGAGAGCCACTGAAATACCTCGCAATTCTAACCCACAAGAGTGGTACGAATTGGGAGATTAATCCCCTTACCCTAATGCAATGTAAGGATTCTATTCCAATGTCGATCCCTGACGGTCTTAGTAGTGATCCCTATCTCCCTAGTTTTTTTATTATTAAAACAAAAACACAACAACCAATTCTCTTAACCCGATAGCTATCTCACTTCGAGATATAAAAGTAAGCTGAGAACGCAAATACACTATCACCGTCCCTGTGGGATTCGATATCTTTTATACTACAACTTGACACCGTCCGCTTGCGGATAGAGCATGGAATTGACACATATGGGCCATACCACACCTGTCGATCGTGACACCGCCGGGTGGAATCTAGGTGTAGGTTTCGGGTGCGTCAATAAGCACCCGTAAAATTTGACTTTATATGGTCCAGAATGGACCCTCTACGTGGAGGACTAGTATTACAATCTGCCAATGGATCTATAATAGTCTGACTCCTCTTCTCTGCTCTAAGCCTTCTTGCGGTCTTTTCAATCTCGGGGTCAAATAATAATTCTTTGTCAAGACCCCCCAAAGTGAGTGTTCATGCACAACAAAAACTTTGAAAAATACATTCAGTAGCAAATTAATAAAAGAATAAAAAGGCAAAAAGGAAATAAATGGTAAGAATTTCTAACAAATTCGTCAATAGAAAAATAACCCAAGTAACACTGTTACCATCCTCGGCAACGACGCCAAAAACTTGATGCTCCCGAAACTTACACCTAGAAGCCACCAAGCAATGGCATGAATGCCAAGGGCTAGATGTATCCCAAATGCAAATTCCTGGTACTTTACGCAAGCGTACGGTGTCAAGTATTAGTATAAAAGATTATCGATCCCACATGAAAGGTAGTAATGTTATTGTCTTAGGTTTTTCCCAAATCTTGGAATTTAGGAAGAGTCGGTTTTAACAGATTGTTTGTTTGAGACTGTGATCAATTAATAAAGACTAGGGCTTTAGGACTCATCGCTAAGATCGTCAGATGTCGATGCTTGGTTAAGACTCTTACGTTGCATTGGAATTATTAGGGATTGTCGCATCTAAGATGCGAAATTCAGGGCTCTAAGAGCCGTGAATCTAACGTATCACATTTACCCCGCTCTCGCGACTGGCGCACACGATCTATGCATTAAGAATCAATAATATTCATGCCACTCTCGTGGTTAGAATGATCTCAACTCACGTCACTCTCATGGGTAAGAGTTTCGATGTATTTTGGTGGCTTTCAGTGACGCAATGGCGGTAGCCGTCAATTAATAATATATTTCGTCGGTGGATCCCATCAAGAAACGAGTCGGACATGGTCATGAGCCCTAATTGAATCCACTAACTCCCTAATTAAGTTTATAGGATACTCCTTAAGCCAATTGATTCCACCGACCGTGGGCATGATCTCAGTACGAGATCTCCTACAAACTTTGCAAGATCGACCAAAATATGTCCTGTCACGACCCGCTTCCCATAAACGGAAGGCGAGGAGTGAAAAGTCCGCTCAGACGTGAAGCTGTGAGGCTCCAGTCTGTAAAACATCTGGTATAACCAAGTATATGTCCTTGCAAATGCGAAACAGAACAAAAATAATAAAAGAAGAGAGATAATAAAGGTCCAATCTCAGAATAGTCCACAAATAAAGTTCAACATCACAGAAAAGCCACCAGGCTAAAAAGAGTCTAAAAGGCCCCAAGCATGGCCAACAAAAATAAACAAAGTACAAAAGGAAAGGTGCTATGCATCAACAACCTAACATGAACTAAGCAGAAAGCAACAGAGAGAAGTCTCTACGACTGGTCGCCGGTGTCCTCGTACTCCACGTCAACAGTGGACCCAGGCTCAACGTCAACAAACACCTCGTCCTCAGCAATGGGCTCTGGCTCAGCAACAAACATGCGACACCCAAAAGAGACGAGGGCACATGTCAGCAAGTCTACAAGAGACTTGTGCAAGGAAACTAAAAAGAAAGAAAACAACCTAGCAGTTCTAAAAGTATGCGATGACATGGCAGTTTAAGGTATGAATGCAACAAGTAAGAAAGTGCAACAAGTATGGCATGGCAAGGGTAGCAAAGCTACTAACATTCACATGGATTTACATGTCAAGTAAACACGTCGTGCACAGAGTTTACGCCCTACAGCTGAAGTGGCTGTACTGGCACACTTCTACGCTGAGTGGTCGCTTAACCCCACCCCATCCCAGAGTTTACGCCTTACATCTGAAGTTGCTGATCTGGCATACTTCTAAGATGAGTGGTCGCTTAACCCTACCCCTCCACGTGAAATCGGGCATTGGCTTTTGACCAGCACATGTAGCCGCTTCTGGATCACGAGCCAGGAAGTGTATTTGGCATACGGTTGTGCCTGTAACGCAGGTGCCTAGCCTCAACAAGGAAGTATAGTAGCGTGTGCTACGAATGCAAACTTTCAAGCATGGGATGACATGTTATGATGCATGGTATGGCAAGGGTACAAATAATGTGCGTACAGGTAAGGAATTTAAATGTGATAGGCATGGTAGAGTACAATTAAAGAGCATACAGATATGGAATTTAAACGTGACAGGCAGAATGCATGAATGGCATGGCAGGGTGTCAGATCTAGCTTCGTTGTCAAGCTAGATCTTAAAATTGCATCTAGGCGAGTATCATTTCGTCACCTAGTCTCTTTTACGCTAAAAACAAGGGATGGCCTAAAACATGGCCTAAAACACAAGTTTGGCAAGTTTCACTTGCCTGCAATCAGCCGTTCTGCAAACATCGTCCAACCAGTCCAATCTACCTATGTGCTCGGATTCACCAACATACAGTCCCAGTTTAAATTATCTTCATTAGTGATTTACCAAGTAATTAAATTACTGATTTTAGTCTTGATTAGCATGTATTGGTTAGGGGTTCTAAGTGATCAGAAAATTACCCTTACACGACGCGAGAGCTACAATGGCGTCGGGTTGCTACGCCAGGGGTTGGAATAAAGAAAGCGCTCCTAATCCAGATTCCAAAATAGATTCCTACGATCGCCAATCCTTAGACAGCGACCAGATCAGCGAGAAGATTCCAAACAGCGAGCAAAGTGATCGGTTGATGTTTTTACGGCTCACGGGAAGCCGTAACAATGAACGAGGACGAACGGGTCGACGTACACAAAGACTACGATGTTTGAGCATCGTAGGGGATGATAGTGACGTCGAGAAACACCTCTAGGAGAGGTAGAGGGCTGTCGGAAGAACTCAACAGTGAGAGGGAGCGACGAGATCACAACGACGCATCGAGACGTCGAGAGAAACGTGAAACAGCGAGATCACTCGCTGTTTCAGAGTTTGGACAGCCTGAGGGCAGTCCTCGGCAGCGCAGAGGGTCCAGGGGGGTCGACAGGGACAACGGTGGGTGCGGGTGGCGGCGGCAGCGACGGTGGCGGCCGCTGCTGTGAGCTGCGGGATGCTGCTGCGATTTGCAGCAGCAGCGGGGGCTTCCTGGCGGTGCTCCGGCGATCAACGGGGCCCCACGACGGCGCAGATGGAGGGAGTCGGGGCAAGGATCAAGTCGGCGGTTAACCCACCGGTGATGGGTCGAAGAGGGAGAAGAGCGGCTGTGGGGCTTTGCGTGGAAAATATGTAGAGGGCGGCTACGGTTTGGTTTTTGCTGAGAAGTAGAAACCCTAGGATACTTTATAGGGCATGGGCTTGAACGTGGGATATGGTAGGGCTGAGGTAGTTAGGGTTTTTGATTTTAAAATATTTTAAATATGAGATTTGTTATTATAAATTACAAAATAAGGCTAAAGGGGTCTCTCTCTCTCTCTCTCTCTCTCTCTCTCTCTCTCTCTCCCTCTCTCTCCCCTCACAGGGGTTAGGTGCGGCCAAGGATAAGAAGTGGGCTAGGCTAAGTCACATGGCTGATATTGTTATTAATGAAAATTATTAGGGATAAAATACTATGTGAAACTTAGGGTTAACAAATAATTAAACTGGGGAATAAGCGAAAGTGGGTCAAGCGAGGCTCTAAAATTATGAGATAAATACTAGGGGACCGTACCGACGAGAGAAACAAAACAAAGAAGACGGATCACAAGTTCGATGACGAGAAACAGAATTAAAAATAAAAACGTCCCACGACAAAAGTGAAAATCGCGACGTCTCTTCAAACAGAGTCAAATCATGGGAGAACAACCCGTGAAATAATGTTCCAAAATAATTCCACAATTAATACTCTTCGAGAGGGTCACAACGGCATATCACACCATAGGGTTCGGATACAAACAAAGTCTAAAATAAATACGTGCACGAACAAGACTACGTGCACGTAAAGCGTACGATCGAAAACAGACCGTGACATCCTACCCACCTTATGAATGATTCTGCCCTCGGAATCAACATCAATCACTGCTCGGAAACAAGTGCGGAAAGCGCTCTCTCATATCATCCTCACGCTCCCAGGTAGACTCCCTAGGGGAACCATGACGCCACTGCACTCTGACCAAGTCGACGGTCTTATTCCTCAGCTGCTTCTGCCGTCGGTCCAAAATCTCCACTGGTTACTGATCATAGGTAAGATCCGGGCGAATCGTGATCTTCGAGAAATCCACAGCATGAGACGGATCACTGACGTATCGATGTAACCGAGATACGTGAAATAGGTCGTGAACTCCCACCAGTGACGACGGTAACGCTAAGCGATAAGCCACCGCTCCAACTCTCTCCAGGATGTCAAATGGCTCAATGTACCTCGGACTCAGCTTGCCTCTCTTTCCAAATCAGATAACTCCCTGATTCGGAGAGATCTTCAGAAAGACATGGTCTCCAGGCTGAAACTCCAAAGGTCGCCGTTTAGCATCTGCCCAATGCTTGAAACGGTCCTGCACGATCCTCAGCTTCTCCCGGATGTTCCTCAGAACATCCACAGCCTCCACGATCATCTCTGGTCCTAACAGCTCCCTATCTCCAATGTCATCCCAGATCAGTGGCGATTGACATTTCTTCCCATATAGCGCGGCGAATGGCGCCATGCCAATACTCGCCTGATAGCTGTTATTGTAGGTAAAATCCACATGATGGAGATGATCCTCCCAAGATCCTTTGAAGTCCAACATGCACGCTCTCAGCATGTTCTCCAAAATCTGAATCATCCTCTCTTACTGGCCATCCGTCTACGGGTGGTACGCGGTACTGAAACTCAGACTCGTACCCAAGCTCTTTTGCAGGCTCTGCCAAAACTGAGATGTGAATCTCGTGTCTCTGTCCGACACGATACTCACGGGGACTCCGTGAAGTCGCATGATCTCCTGCACGATTCACGTTCCATCACTATCTAAACTAGAAAAAGGAAATAAAAACGGAGAGTAAAAGAATTTACCTCCATATATCTCCTCGCTAGCATCTCAGTGGACTGTCCTACTCGGAAAGGAATAAAGTGCGCTGATTTGGTCAATCGGTCTACGATCACCCAAATCGCGTCACTCTGCTTCAGACTCCGAGGTAGTCCAGTCACGAAATCCATAGTGATGTGTTGCCACTTCCACTCTGGAATCGGAAGCGGTTGTAGCAACCCTACCGTACGCCGATGTTCCGCCTTTACCTGCTGGCATACTGATCACTCCATATTTTACACCTTTTTTCCGCATGATTGCATGCCATTTAGATCGCTCAAATCACGTTTTTCACGATTTATCGACAATATTGCGATACTTTTCACGATTTGTTGTTTTTGTCGTATTCCAGGAGATTTGGAGCGATTTGGAGTGATTCCGAGATACACCAACTTCAGAGTGTCACCGACGACTTCCCCGAGGGGTATTTTGCCATTGGAGAGGAGCGGAAGAAGAAAGAACATCGTAGGAGCGACGAGGAGGCAAAAACACTCAGGATGGGCATTTTTAGTGTCTCACTCGGCCGAGTGAAGGAGTCACTCGGCCGACCAGAAGACCCCGCTCGGCCGGCCAGATCGGACACGCTCCAAGTGTGCACTCGGCAGAGCATCGGAAGCCACATCGGCCGAGTGAAGAAACCCCGTCCGCCCGAGTGGCACTCAGACGACGCCCATCAAAAACTCCCAACTTACTATTTTTCATCAGTCTGAGCATCAGAAGACCCACTCGGCCGAGTGGCAATTGCCGACCGCCCGAGTGAAGAGAAGCCCATCGGCCGAGTGACGACAACTCACTCGGCCGAGCGACCCCCGAAGTGAAGACCTCCAAGACCCCAGACTTACTGGAAATTCTCAGGGTCTCTCACTCGACCGAGCGACTTTTGTCACTCGGCCGAGTGAGCCGCGCTGCCTGTAGCGTAAATTGCAATTTTCAGGCTGCGCAGGGGCAATTTTGTCACAGTTTTTTGGGCGATTTTGGGGGGTATTTAACCCCAGATTTTAACCTAGGTTAGGGAGCTTTTTCCTTACTTTTTGGCAGCCTTTTAGATTAAACTTTTTAGCTTTTGATTCTTGTGATTGGAGAGGAGAGAAAAGTTTATTTTTGTTGGATTCTTGGAGAACTATATTGGTTTGTCTCCCTCTTCATTAAAAATCTCATTTTTATTGCTTATTTGAATATTTCCATGAATTATATTGCTATTTCAATTGATTGTTCTTGCATTTGTGAATTGATTTGTGAGTAGTCCTAACGTCTTAGGGGCGTGGGGATGAACCCTACGAGCCCAATTTCCGATTTGTGATGATTTGGTAGAACTATTGCTAGAATTGCTATTAGGGTTAGTTTGGGATCGATATATTACGGATAGCTAGGTGTTCATATCGATTGGGATTTGCAAGAGATTGGATCCCAATTCGATAGGAAACCCTAGAAATCCGAATCGGGTTGAAATTGAGTTTCCGTAGTATCAGTTTGCAAGAGATTGGACCGATACTAGGGTTCTCGGTTGTAATTCCATACCGACACCCGTTTGCAAGAGATTGGACGGGTAGGAACTATCCCAACCTAGGTCGTGGCCCGAGTTTGCACGAGAGTGGGCTCGGGATGCGATTGAACGATGATGTTGATCCTAATGCTAGCTTGCCTAGGCTAGGGTTTGCAAGAGATTGGACCCAAACCTAGGTTAGCTATAGACCGGCAACAGCGCGAGAGCGTGAGCTAGGTTTTACATTCAGTTGCAACTAGTTCATCCGAAATTCTACCCTAGCAATTGTGATACCAATGAATCACATTGACGAGATACGGTGAGTAGCGGGGATTCCCTATTCCCTAGGCGTCTTTATTTGATTTTATATCTCCATACTTTGTCTGACGATTGTGACAGGATCGCCGAAAGGCAAATTCCCTCTTTTCTGTTCATATAGCCAGGTTGTTTGGAGAAGGCACTGTCATACGTCCTCCCTGTGTTCGATACCCGCTCGCCGCTACACCGTGCGCTTGCGGTAAAACTACACGGTCGCTCTTTTGGGTGTACGCCCGGGGCGCGATCAAGTTTTTGGCACCGTTACCGGGGAGGCGATTGTGTTTGATCCTACCAACCTAGCTATTTCTTTCTTTTTGTTTTATTTCTTTATTTTTATCTAACCCTTCCATTGTGCTAATCACTTCTTTGAAACTTTGTTTTCCCATGCATGTACACGAGATCCACTGCGGACCCCATTGATATATTGTTTGATCCTGAGATCGAGCGTACATTGCGGAGAATCAGAGCGGAGAGGAGACCCAATAAGGAAGGAAGGTTTATGAACATCCGGGAGACGCCTGAAGAGTTAGCGGCAAGAATGGCGAGGATTATTTCCATTCGAGATAGGCTCCGGCCTAAGACTTCCTCGACGACCTCGTCCATAGCCATGCCGGAGTTGGCGGCCGATAAGAATTTTGAGTTGAAGACTGGGCTTGTGGTTCTGATGCAGCAGGATCCATTTCATGGGAACGCCCATGAAAATCCCCACTACCACATCCAGCTCTTCCTATCAAAGTGTGCCACCTTCCAGATGCCGGGCATTACCCTAGATGCCATCAGACTACGCCTCTTCCCCTTCACATTAAAGGATAAAGCTCTTTATTGGTTGAGGACGCAAGCTGAGGGAGTATTTACCACATGGGATGAGTTGGCAAGCGCGTTCATCGACAAGTTCTATCAGCCTTCCAAGACGGTAAAGATTAGGAGTGCCCTCATGTCCTTCAAGCAAGGACCTCAAGAGACACTCTACGAGGCTTGGGAGCGCTTCAAAGACCTACAGCATCAGTGCCCCCACCATAGCATTGAAGATTGGGAGCTAGTCCATAGCTTCTACAATGGTCTCCAACCGGGGACCAAGCAGATTATTGATGCCGCGGCAAATGGTGCGATCCTATCGAAGACTCCCGACGAAGCTACGGCCCTAATTGAGCAGATGGCCTCAAACAATCAACAATGGGGCGACGAGCGAGGACACTCTTCGTCCTCCTTGAAGCCATCTAGCATCTATGAGGCAAAGGCCGTAGCGGAGCTGACCAACAAGTTCGATTCTCTCCACAAGGCAGTGGAGAGACTGGAGAAGTATATTACGGAGCCCCAAGGAACCCCTTCCACATCCGCACCAACAAATCAAATGTGTGATTGGCAAGATCAATCCCAAGCTATGTATTTGGGAGGAGAACAAGGAGATGGATCTTTGGAGCAAGTTCAATACGTCGCGGGGAACCAAGGATATTGGGCCAATCCGGCCACTAGAAACCATCCCGGTTTCTCCTATGCAAACAATGATGGAGCATTGAACCCGCCACAACAACTACCTCAACAAGCTCGACCACAACAACAACAACAACAACAACAACAACATTATCCACCGAGGGGGCCTCCGCAACAAAATTTCCCACCAAAGCAACAAGTTGGACCCTATAGGCCGCCCGGATACAATCAAGGGTGGAGAAATCAAAACCCTCCACAAGCTCAACAACGATCTGAATTTGAAGCTAAGGTGGAGGAGTTTATGATCGAGCAGAAGAAGATTAATGCTTCCTTGAAGGCGGGCCAAGACTCTCTTACAACTGTCGTTGGACAAATTGCGGAGCAACTTGTGTTGCTCAATAGAAACAGTCAACAGTTACCGGCTCAACCCGAGCAAAATCCACGGGGCAACACCGGCCACATCAACGCCGTTGTTGCAGTTACTACGAGAGGCGTGAAGGATATCACTCCTGTCATGATTCCTACCGAGGAGCCCGTGGTGGAGATTGTAGAGCCAAGCGAGTCGGTCATTGAAGTTGAGAGAGAGAAAGAGCCGCAAAGGGAAGAAAAGTCCAGATCGGAGCAATTGATTGAAGAGAGGCATTTTATGCCACCGATCCCATTCCCTCAGAGGCTTTCTAGAGCAAAAATGGAGAAACAGCTAGCCAAGTTTCTCGAGTATTTGAGAGGGGTAAGCCTCAACATTCCTTTCCTCGACGCTATCGTAGAAATCCCGACATACGCCAAGTTCCTAAAAGATTTGATCACGAGAAGAAAGAGGAAGGAGAAAATCATGCTCGCTGAGGAGGGATCTTGGTTCACCAAGAGAGAGAAGGATCCCGCCAAATTCAAAGACCCGGGGAGTTTCCGAATTCCTTGCACCTTAGGCGGCGTCCCTCTACAAAAGGCGTTAGTGGACTTAGGGGCTAGTGTTAGCCTCATGCCTCTCTCTATGTTCCTGAGACTAAACACCGGCACAAAATTGAAGCCTACCGACATGCGGATATAACTAGCTGATGGTCGGATCACAAGGCCGGTAGGGATCGCAGAGGATATCCCGTTACAAGTCCCAGGGGGCATATGTTTGCCATGCGACTTCGTGATCATGGATGTCAAGGAGGAGGGAGATACGTCGCTAATACTTAGGCGCCCATTCCTCGCCACCGCCGGTGTCATTGTCGACGTACGTGAGGGGACCCTAACATTGAATGTCGGCAACATCAAGGTGGAGCTTCATATTCCCAAGGCAATGAAACACATGCCTTATCATGAGGAGCTGGACTATATGGACCTCCTTGACGAGGTTATTGAGGAGGCGATCCCCCATTCGATCGGCGCTCTATTCAAGGAAGATTTTGAGGAAGGGCCGGATTTGGGCCAAGAAGAAAAGATGGAGCATTCCCCCGACCTCTCCATGGAAATTGATGAAGGCGACGCTGATGTCGCGAGAATATGAGAGCTCTGCAAGCTCTCAAAGATGAAGACTCCAAGGAAAGCCCCACCGATACGAAAATCGGTGTCACCGGTGAAGCCGAGGCCCGGAGCAAGCACTAGCTTGGGGGAGTCACCCCCCAACACTACCCGAGGCAAAGGAGCACCGAGGAAGAACACGCCGCCACAACATCCAAATTTAAGCGTTCTTCCCAAAAAATTCGACGGGTGCGTCTCATATGCACCCAATATCCCGCATTAAATTGAAAATCAAAGGGGGTCTAGCTCAAGACCTTAAACGAGCGCTTGTCAGGAGGCAACCCGACGGTTATTGCTTTATTTTTACTTTTCCCTTTAATTTTGTTTTAGAAATTATTAGTGTTTTTAGTCGTTTGCCTAAAAATTTTGTGATAACGGGTCCTACTTTTCTTTGACAGGAGAGGAGAACGAGGTACCTATCATTAGGAGGATGAACAAGGCGACGAGGAGCGCTCCAGGAATGCGCTCGATGCTTATGAGGAAGATGAAATCGACTGGAGGAAGAAAAACAGAGTTTAGAGCCCAAACGAAGCCAAACAGCAGAAAACAAGATTCACTCGGCCGAGTATACTAGTCACTCGACCGAGCACATAAGTTCGTCCGCCCGAGCGGCTCACGAACGAGGGAAGTCTGTTGTACCCAACTCTCTGTTTCTTTTCTTGATTTCAGTATACTTGCCACTCGGCCGAGTATACATATTCACTCGGCCGATTAAAACTGATACGCTCCTAGGGCGAGTAGTGCCGAGTCGCTTGAGCCACTCGGCCGAATGGACATTTTCCACTCGGCCGAGGGTGGCAAGGCCACTCGGCCGAATCGTAAGCGGGGAGGAATTTTCAAAAAAATATTTCCGTTACGTCACTCGGCCGAGTGACATTTTCACTCGGCCGAATCGTAACTTTCCCTATTTAAGCACGGCGGGCTCGTGCGCAAAATACGAAGCGTCGTTTTCTCTCCAGCACCCGAGCCCGAGCTGCGAACTCCCCAGCGCCCCGATCCTCTCCCACTCGCCTGACCACTCGCCCGCCGCCGGCGCTCGGCCACCCACCACCGGCCGAGCCTGCCGCGCCTCCGCCCGAGTCGCCGCCGGCGACCACCTTGCCGGCCGAGCTCCGGTACCCTTATTTTGCCTATTTCCTCCTCTTTTGCGTATTTCTTGACGATCTGTGTGTTTAACGAACCCCAAAACCAAATCAACTTCATTATCTATCTATCATACCCCTAACCCCCCATACATTTTGAATATTACTCGCTGATATCTTCGTTTGATGTGCATGGTATATTAGGGAGCTTAGGGGAGCCCAGGGGAGCTTCCGGGGAGCGTTTTTGGCTTCGTGGAGGCGGCGTCTTCGCACGCGTCCACTATATTGCTCTCGCGGCGTGTTACGGTATACTCGTTCCACTCATTTGCGCACGCCGCATTTTTTACATTTTTGGTGAGCACCCGGGGGCCACATGCCGCCCCAGACACGGCCACGTACCAGGAGAGCTTCCGCCAAGCGGAAGCGGCCGGATGAGCTCGGCCCCTCCCACGAGATAGAGGACTCTCCTCCGCCTACACCGCCACACCCCGTTCACCCCGCACAGCCTGCAGAGCCCATTCACCCCGCGCAGCCACTCCCTGCCGTCCCACAGCCACCACCACCGCCACCGGCTCCACTTGTCGGGCCGCTGGGGATTACGTTCCGGGACGACGCACGCCGCGTCGTTTTTGAGCGCATATTCCTGCGCTCGATTGTACCCTCCAGGTTCGCACACCTTACAGACCTAGGACGCCTGGGGGTACTTGAGGGGATGCTCACGTTGTATGACAACGTGGGTTGGCGAGATTTTTTCCAGGTGTCGGCGGACACATTCGTCCGTCCGACACTTGAGGTGCTTAGTTCTATCGCCCAGACCGACAAGGGATGCTCGTTTAGGTTCATGGACCGAGAGTGCCAGGTCACTCTCGGCATGATGAGAGCATTCTTTTCGTGGCCCGATGTCCCCGGGGCCGACCGTGGTTACGCCCCCACTCACATTCCCCCACCTTCCTTCGATTTCGGCGCTTTCTGGGCCCGGATCACGGGTTTACCTGCTGCCTTCGACCCTAGTAGGGCCAAGGCCTCAGCCATCGTTCACCCCCTGCCTCCGCATAGCTCAGCGCCTTATGGCGACTACCTTTTTGGCGAGGTATGAGCCTGGGACGATGTCCACGCCGGAGCTTTATATGCTTTACGCGATGACGCGTCCCAGAGCTCTATCTAGGGAGGGTGACGAGTTGGTCCCCTCCGTCGTGATTGATATCGCGAGCTGGTTTTTGGACCGCATCATCGTATCGGTGAGCGCTCGCTCACCGATATGTTGCGGCGGTCTGATCACCTTGCTCGCCCTGATGACCGGCGAGGACCTTCCAGCTGACCTGCGACGAGCCCCGTGCCCCACTTCACTGTCCATAGACGTCATGGCCTGGATGAAGATGCTATGTCCGTACGGTCAGCGGCACTGGGTTTGGTTGCACGGTCCCGACGGTGCGGATTACATGATCCTTCTGAGCCCAGCTCGGACACAGATAGCACCATCACAGGTGGACTGGCTTCCGGTGATGGATCTCCTGATCCCCGCCGCCTACGTGCTTAAGGCTGAGGAGGCTGAGCAGGCCCACGCTGCACACGCTGCACCCGCTGACCCCGCTACACCCGCTGACCCCGTGGCCCCTCAGTAGCTTGATATTTCTGCCGCTCCCGACACCTCTGTCCACACTTCTTCCGGTGTCGGGAGTACACTCGCTGAGACCGCCTCCACTACCTCCACCACGCCCACCACCACTCCCACCACAGCTGGCCCCCTGTCCGTTAAGCCCGTTTCCTCCACCCTACCCGAGCGCCCACCGACTATTGTTGAGAGCGGAGAGCCCTCTTTTGCTGCCGTCGTGGAGACCGTGGTTGTCACCTCTGTCCCCACCGCAGCCGTACTTTCTGAGAGTGTCGTGACGTCTGTTCCCACATCTATGTCACCGACCTCTCTGGTCGCATCGTTGCCACTTTTATACTCCACTTCCGTTGCTGCTGCTTCCACCTCATACCAGCCTGCGCCCCGGCCTCGCACTGAGGCTAGGCCCACACTTGTGAGCACAACACCCTTCCTCCACATGCCTGCTGAGCCCATCCACTACACCACCCGAGTCCGCCAGCCCCGTCCTGCACATCACAGACAGGTGCGTCCCTCTGCCCCACCTCCCCCCGACACTGTACTCCAGAGCATTCGTGCTCTCGAGGGGGCGGTGAGTGCCCTCAGAGGCGACCTTAGGACCATGTCTGCCACCGTCACCGCTATGGCCAGCCGCTTCGACCTACTTTCGGGCATTCACTATTGCCTCACGCAGATTCTCGAGCGGCTTCCTCACGTACCCACACCCACCCAACAGGTACCCACCCCCACCCCTACACACACCCAGCCTGCTACCACACCCACTCCCACACCCACACCCGCACCCACCCAGCAGACTGTTCCCCAGCCACCACCACCACCACCTCCGCCTCAGGACGGAGACGGCGCAGCACCACCCTCTTAGGCACCCTTGATGCCATTGATCCTTTTTGCCGTCGTGCTGCCCGTCTCTGCTCGATCCTGATGATTTTTGCCCACCCCCCCTCCCCTCACTGTTTTTGGGTCCACATTTTGTTCATATCTTTCTATATCATTTTTGGGAGAGAGGGAGAGATTTTTGGTGTCACACTTTTATATCTGATTCACTCCTGTATCTGCATGCATCATGTCCGCATCATATTTTTTGTTTCGTTATTTTTATTTTCTTTTTCCTCATGCATGCATCCTCACATACCCCTCACTTTACACGTCTCTCGGTGTGCCACACTTCGCACATTGAGGACACTGTGCACTTTAGCTTGGGGGAGTGAGTTCTCACGTTCTTTTCGATTTACCACCTTTATTTTTCGTTTTTTCACGCCATTTTCCGCATTTGCACTCACTTTCATCACTTTTTCTTTTTTTACCATGCATCACGTTTTTTCTCATTTTCTTCGTGTGCTGCATTGTAAATAGCTTTATTTTCCCTCTTTATCTTTACTTCTTTTTCATCTCATGCTAGAGACGACTTTTCTGTGATGATGATGACGTGGAGTTAGCTTTCTCTATATGCATGCTATATTTGTCATGTCTTAGATTTTATTTCTGATATCATATGCTGTGATTTGCCTTGCATTTAGAGATAGTAACCCACACTTTTTCCGTATGAAAATGGATGAAATTTTATTATTAGCTGAGTCTGAATATTCATATGTATGCTATCGCAGAAAACACACCAAGATTCACGCATTGAATTCTTATATCTGGAGTACCGTTTTCTTTTCCTATATCACTTCTATTTGCATGACTTGTACATTTCACTTCAGGATGATTGAATGATGTTAGCTATGATAAATCTGGATTAGTTAGCTTTTTTGTGATCAAAACCGAGTAGATTAGATTACCCTGCTGAAGTTGTCGTGCACGTCCTATAGAGTGAACTGAGAGACATATTTATTTCTTTCTCCACATATCTTGAACATCAATTCTCTATTTTAAAATCATTGGTGAATCTCCCCTTAGCGATTCTAATATATGGCATTTCCCCCGTTATTAATTCCTAGCTCTAAATCTCCCAAAACCTAAGGGAAAAAGAAAAATTCTTGTATATCCTTATTTCTCTTTGATTTGGGATCATTGTGTATATGTGATATATATATATATATATATATATGGGGCAAATGTGCCTGAGAACGTGCGCAGGTAGAATTACCTGCGCACGCCCACTCTGTTCGGGGTTTCTAAATATTTTTTTTTGAAATTTTTTTTTGCAGTAGCTAGATATACTTGTTATGAAGCTCCCCACAAAATTTCAGGTCAATCCGACACCGTTTGAGCCTCCGTTCATCGATTTCAAAAACGTTGCGCAAAACTGTCCAGAATTTGGACAGTTTTGCGCAACGTTTTTGAAATCGATGAACGTAGGCTCAAACGGTGTCGGATTGACCTGAAATTTTGTGGGGAGCTTCATAACAAGTATATCTAGCTACTGCAAAAAAAAATTCAAAAAAAAAATACTTACAAACACCGAACAGAGGGGGCGTGCGCAGGTAATTCTACCTGCGCACGTTCTTAGGTACATTTTTTGCTATATATATATATATATATATATATATATATATATATATATATATATATATATATAAAAGAGAAAAAAGAGAAAAAGAAAAGAAAAAGAAAAGAAAAGAGAAAAGAATCTCAATAAACGATCCCATCTCATGTTCTCTCTTTCTTCCCTCTTTTTGTTTTTATTTTTATTACTTTTGGAGCTTCATAAAAATGGGGATGTAAATATTGTTTTTTATGCCACCACGCTTATAGATAAGCTTGGGGGAGAGAATCCAATGATGTGTGAGAGAGTGACTACTTGACGGTGCACGACAACCCAGGCTAAGTAATATTCTATACTCGGTGAGATTGTTTTAGCTTCATGAAATCCAGAAATCTATGCCTAGCACTCATTTCATGAAATCCACGCTTTTCTATTCTTTCTATTCTATTGCGTGATATTCTTATACTCCTCATAGAAAGCATTCAATTGAAAAGTGTGTGATCTGCGATATTGTATACCGCTTTAAATGATTCGACGATGTTAATTTTAAAATTATTCCGTTTTTCATGCTATATCAATATTCTTGGGTTTTCTATTTCTATTTGCACCATTATACTATGATATCAAAATAAAAGTCTTTGACATGTGTTTTACATTCGGTGCATGCTATATGAGTAAGCAAAACCCACGTCCTGAGAAAAATGATCTAGCAGCTTCCCTCTTCGCTTTCTTCTTTCTTCTTCATTTTTCGTTTTCCGTTTTTCGTCGTTTCCGTTTTCTGAGTCCACCGGGTTCGCCTTTTACTTATCTTCCTCGAGGACGAGTAAGAGGTAAGCTTGGGGGATTTTGATCACTCCATATTTTACACCTTTTTTCCGCATGATTGCATGCCATTTAGATCGCTCAAATCACGTTTTTCACGATTTATCGACAATATTGCGATACTTTTCACGATTTGTTGTTTTTGTCGTATTCCAGGAGATTTGAAGCGATTTGGAGTGATTCCGAGATACACCAACTCTAGAGTGTCACCGACGACTTCCCCGAGGGGTATTTTGCCATTGGAGAGGAGCGAAAGAAGAAAGAACGTCGTAGGAGCGACGAGGAGGCAAAAACACTCAGGATGAGCATTTTTAGTGTCTCACTCGGCCGAGTGAAGGAGTCACTCGGCCGACCAGAAGACCCCGCTCGGCCGGCCAGATCGGACACGCTCCAAGTGTGCACTCGGCCGAGCATCAGAAGTCACATCGGCCGAGTGAAGAAACCCCGTCCGCCCGAGTGGCACTCAGACGACGCCCATCAAAAACTCCCAACTTACTGTTTTTCGTCAGTCTGAGCATCAGAAGACCCACTCGGCCGAGTGGCAATTGCCGACCGCCCGAGTGAAGAGAAGCCCATCGGTCGAGTGACGACAACTCACTCGGCCGAGCGACCCCCGAAGTGAAGACCCCCAAGACCCCAGACTTACTGGAAATTCTCAGGGTCTCTCACTCGGCCGAGCGACTTTTGTCACTCGGCCGAGTGAGCCGCGCTGCCTGTAGCGTAAATTGCAATTTTCAGGCTGCGCAGGGGCAATTTTGTCACAGCTTTTTGGGCGATTTTGGGGGGTATTTAACCCCAGATTTTAACCTAGGTTAGTGAGCTTTTTCCTTACTTTTTGGCAGCCTTTTAGATTAAACTTTTTAGCTTTTGATTCTTGTGATTGGAGAGGAGAGAAAAGTTTATTTTTGTTGGATTCTTGGAGAACTATATTGGTTTGTCTCCCTCTTCATTAAAAATCTCATTTTTATTGCTTATTTGAATATTGCCATGAATTCTATTGCTATTTCAATTGATTGTTCTTGCATTTGTGATATGATTTGTGAGTAGTCCTAACGTCTTGGGGCGTGGGGATGAACCCTACGAGCCCAATTTCCGATTTGTGATGATTTGGTAGAACTATTGCTAGAATTGGTATTAGAGTTAGTTTGGGATCGATATATTACAGATAGCTAGGTGTTCATATCGATTAGGATTTGCAAGAGATTGGATCCCAATTCGATAGGAAACCCTAGAAATCCGAATCGGGTTGAAATTGAGTTTCCGTAGTATCGGTTTGTAAGAGATTGGACCGATACTAGGGTTCTCGGTTGCAATTCCATACCGATACCCGTTTGCAAGAGATTGGACGGGTAGGAACTATCCCAACCTAGGTCGTGGCCCGAGTTTGCACGAGAGGGGGCTCGGGATGCGATTGAACGATGATGTTGATCCTAATACTAGCTTGCCTAGGCTAGGGTTTGCAAGAGATTGGACCCAAACCTAGGTTAGCTATAGACCGGCAACAGCGCGAGAGCGTGAGCTAGGTTTTACATTCAGTTGCAACTAGTTCATCCGAAATTCTACCCTAGCAATTGTGATACCAATGACTCACATTGACGAGATACAATGAGTAGCGGGGATTCCCTATTCCCTATGCGTCTTTATTTGATTTTATATCTCCATACTTTGTCTGACGATTGTGACAGGATCGCCGAAAGGCAAATTCCCTCTTTTCTGTTCCTATAGCCAGGTTGTTTGGAGAAGGCACTGTCATACGTCCTCCTTGTGTTCGTTACCCGCTCGTCGCTACACCGTGCGCTTGCGGTAAAACTACATGGTTGCTCTTTTGGGTGTACGCCCGGGGCGCGATCACATACCAAACACTTGGCGACACTCCGTGCCACACTCCTCTTCATACCATGCCACCAATAGTTTAGACGAAGATCCTGGTACATCTTGGTACCTCCAGGATGCACAGAATACGGCGAGCTGTGTGCCTCAACCAATAAATCCTCTCTGATATCCCCAGCTGGCACACACACCCTGGCTCCATACCTCAGTGAGCCATCCTCATGAATCAAGAAGTCAGTCCACAGACCGGCTTCTACCTGCTCCCAAATCTTCACCAGCTTCGGATCTCCAGCCTTAATCCAATCCACGATCGTCGACTGTATCTGCATACACATCAACGACGAAGCCTCTCCAGGAAGCATGATCTCAATACCAGACTCGCAAAAATCCTGCTGCAACCTCCACTGCGAAGGCAATATCATCACCGCTGGAAGTCTGCTCAGCGCATCCAGAACCACATTCACCTTATTAGGATGGTACTGCAAGTCGATCTCATAATCTACCATGAGCTCCAACCATCGACGCTGTCACATGTTGAGATCCTTCTGCGTGAAGATATACTCCAAGCTTTTGTGATCAGTGAAGATCTTCACCTTTTCACTCAGCAAGAAGTGCCTCCAAATCTTCAGCGCAAATACGACTGCAGCCAACTCCAAATCGTGCGTCGGGTAATTCTTCTCATGAGCCTTAAGCTGACAAGAATCATACGCAACCACGTGCCCATGCTGATGCAAAACACAACCGAGACCTTTGCCAGAAGCATCACAAAAGATCTCAAATCCTCCACTCCGATCGGGCACAAGAAGAATAGGCGCTGATGTCAACCTTGCTTTCAGGATAGAAAATGCCTTCTCACAATCGTCTGACCAGACAAACGGCACATCCTTCCTCGTCAACCGAGTCATCGACTCAGCAATCCAAGAAAATTCCTTAATGAAACGCCGATAATAACCAGCAAGCCCAAGGAAACTCCGGATCTCAGACGCTGACTACGGAACCAGCCACTCTCTGATAGCCTTAATCTTCTCAGGATCCACCGATATTCCATCTCCAGACACCACATGCCCAAGAAAAGCAGCCCTATCAAGCCAGAACTCGCACTTGGAATACTTAGCATACAAACGATGCTTCCTCAAAATCTCCAATACTGTCCTCAAGTGCGACACATGCTCTTCCTCCGACCTTGAATAGATCAAGATGTCATCAATAAAGATAACGACAAACTTATCTAGAAGGTCGTAGAAAATCAGATTCATCAGGTTCATAAAAACTGTGGACGCATTGGTTACACCGAAAGTCATAACCACGAACTCGTAATGACCATACTTCATCCTGAATGCTGTCTTCTGGATATCTTCCTTCCTCACCTTCAGCTGGTGATAGCCACTCCTCAGGTCCAACTTAGAGAACACTCTCGATCCTCCAAGCTGATCAAAGATATCATATATACGAGGCAATGGATATCGATTCTTGACGGTGACAGCATTCAGCTCCCTGTAGTCCACGCACATATGACGCGGACCATCCTTCTTCTTCACCAGCAACACCGGTGCTACCCACGGAGACACAATAGGATTAATATACCCCTTCTGCAAAAGCTCATCCAGCTACCTACGCAATTCCTCCAACTCAGCTGGAGCCATACGATATGGCGCCTTCGAAATGGGCTACGCTCCTGGAATAAGATCGATCGAAAACTCAAGAGCTCGATCGGGCGGCAGTCCAGACATCTCCTCAGGGAATAAGATCGATCGAATTCTCGCACTACAGCTGGTCTGCTCTGCTCCATCTGCATGGCAATGATCTCCACCGGATTGGCCCGAAACCTGACAGGACCAAGCAAACTGCTGCCTCGGCTGAACTCAAACATCGGATGACCTGGAATCTCGAACACCACCTTCTTCCACCGAAAATCGATCGTGGCGTAGAAACTCCCAAGCCAGTCCATCCCAAGGACGACATCATAATTGATGATGTCGTGGAAAATAAAGTCAGCGTAAAGCTCATGTCCACAGACCACTATATGACAAGACTTGCAATCACGATGCCCCGAGATCACGCCATTCCCTGTAACGATATCCCAACTCTTGGGAAGAGGGGAATTCGACAAGGAATGCTTGTCCATGAAGCTCCGGGATATAATGCACATCGATGCACCACAGTCGAAGAGGACTCGTGCAGGGAAAGTGCAAACCAAAATCACACCAAGCAAACAATCTAACAATCAAATCCTATTCTAGCAAACATAATACATTCTAGAAAACAAACATATTCTAACAAACAAGATCAACTAAGGAAAGGAAACAAACTAGACTGAGGGTTACCTGCAATAACCTTATCCTCAGTCTCAGCCTCAACTGCAGACATCAGGAAAGCCTGCCTCCTCGGTTGAAAATCCTGCTTCTGTAGAACAAGGGCTGTCCCACGTCCAGCAGTTACCAGTGCTCTCTGCTGCTAAACTCCACCCGGTGCTTTCCGCAGTTGATTTGCATGCCGACAATCCTTCGCTGAATGCATAGCGTCACCACAAATCAAGCACTGGCCCAGAAATCTTCTGCACTGCTTCTTGATATGACCAGTCTTACCGCAGAGATGGCAAGTCTTCAGAGTAGGCCCACCTGGCCTCTTGAACTGCACCGACTGGTTAGGCTTGAACCCAGGCCTAACCACTGCTCTGACCTGTTCCATAGGCCTCTTCCCAACTCCAGAAGTCTGTCCTCTCTTCTGGCTCACAATCAGCTCCTGCTTTCTAGCAGCTACCAGCAACTTCTGATAAGACTCCAAATCTGATGAAGACATCAGGTTCTGCAAGTCTAAGGAAAGACCCTGTAGAAACCTCTGAGCTTTCTCCTCGGCATCCTGCACCATCTTCGGCGCAAACCGACTCAGCTTGGTGAACTCCTGATGATACTAGTCCATCGATAGATTTCCCTGCTTCAGATTAATGAATCGCTGCAACATCTCCCTCCTGGCAGCCTTCGGGAAATACTCCTCATCGAACCTAGCCTTGAAAGTAGCCCAAGGAATAGGTCTCACCAACAGCTCCTCCTCTGCATCCCACCAGCTGCGGGCATTATCCTTGAGCCGCTTCTTCACCAAATCAACCCATCCAGCCGGGTTGTTCTTCGACATCCTCAGATTTTCCTCCATATTCCGGATCCACTCCTCTGTAGCCAACGGTCCTTCAGATCCATCAAAATAGGTCAGGCCCAGCTCCCGAAACTGCTTGGCTCCCGGCTCGAAGCGAGGGGCATTCTGGAGCATGCCCTGTTGCACCTGCATCATCTGATGCATCATCCTCATGACTTCAGCATTGGTGGGCTCTCTATTCGGCACTGCTTCACGGTCGGGCCCACCACCAGCTCGGGTATGTCGTCTTCCAGCCATCTAGTGACATAGAAAACGAAAAAAAATTTAGACTCAAGGCTTATGACTTGGATGTTTTAATTTTTTGAATGGACATTCTATTTTTATTATCGTTGTTCCGATAATTCGCAGTTGCAGTGACCTACATGGGCCACCAATAAAACCTGTCACGACCCGCTTCCCATAAACGGAAGGCGAGGTGTGAAAAGTCCGCTCAGACGTGAAGCTGTGAGGCTCCAGCCTGTAAAGCGTCTGGTATAACCAAGTATAGGTCCTTGCAAATGTGAAACAGAACAAAAATAATAAAAGAAGAGAGATAATAAAGTTCCAATATCAGAATAGTCCACAAATAAAGTTCAACATCACAGAAAAGCTACCATGCTAAAAAGAGTCTAAAAGGCCCCAAGCATGGCCAACAGAAATAAACAACGTACAAAAGGAAAGGCGCTACGCACCAACAACCTAAAAGGAACTAAGCAGAAAGCAACATAGAGAAGTCTCTACGACTGGTCGCCGGTGTCCTCGTACTCCAAGTCAACAGTAGACCCAAGCTCAATGTCAACAAACACCTCGTCCTCAGCAACGGGCTCTGGCTCAGCAACTAACATGCGACACCCAAAAGAGACGAGGGCGCATGTCAGCAAGTCTACAAGATACTTGTGCAAGAAAACTAAAAAGAAAAGAAACAACCTAGCAGTTCTAAAAGTATGCGATGACATGGCAATTTAAGGTATGAATGTAGCAAGTAAGAAAGTGCAACAAGTATGGCATGGCAAGGGTAGCAAAGCTACTAACATTCACATAGATTTACAAGTCAAGTAAACATGTCGTGCACATAGTTTACGCCTTACAGCTGAAGTGGCTGTACGGGCACACTTCTACGCTGAGTGGTCGCTTAATCCTACCCCAATCCCAGAGTTTACGCCTTACATCTGAAGTTGCTGATCTGGCATACTTCTAAGCTGAATGGTCGCTTAACCCTACCCCTCCACGTGAAATCGGGCATTGGCTTTTGACCAAAACATGTAGCCCGCTTCTGGATCACGAGCCAGGAAGTGTATTTGGCATAGGGTTATGCCTGCAACGCAAGTGCCTAGCCTCAACAAGGAAGTATAGTAGCGTGTGCTACGAATGCAAACATTCAAGCATGGGATGACATGTTATGATGCATGGCATGGCAAGGGTACAAATAATGTGCGTACAGGGAAGGAATTTAAACGTGACAGGCATGGCAGAGTACAATTAAAGAGCATACATATATGAAATTTAAACGTGACAGGCAGAATGCATGAATGGCATGGCAGGGTGTCAGATCTAGCTTCGTTGTCAAGCTAGATCTTAAAATTGCGTCTAGGCGAGTATCATTTCGTCGCCTAGTCTCTTTTACGCTAAAAACAAGGGATGACCTAAAACATGGCCTAAAACACAAGTTTGGCATGTTTCACTTGCCTGCAATCAGCGGTTCTACAAACACCGTCCAACCAGTCCAATCTACCTATGTGCTCGGATTCACTAACCTACAGTCCCAGTTTAAATTATCTTCATTAGTGATTTACCAAGCAATTAAATTACTGATTTTAGTCTTGATTAGCATGCATTGGTTGGGGGTCCTAAGTGATCAGAAAATTACCCTTACGCGATGCGAGAGCTACACTGGCGTCGGGTTGCGACGCCAGGGGTTGGAATAAAGAAATCGCTCCCAATCCAGATTCCAAAATAGATTCCTACGATCACCAATCCTTGGACAGCGACCAGATCAGCGAGAAGATTCCAAACAGCGAGCAAAGTGATCGGTTGACCTTTTTACGGCTCACGGGAAGCCGTAACAATGAACATGGATGAACGGGTCGACGTACACGAAGACTACGACGTTTGAGCATCGTAGGGGATGATAGTGACGTTGAGAAACACCTCTAGGAGAGGTAGAGGGCTGTCAGAAGAACTCAACAGCGAGAGGGAGCGACGAGATCACAACGACGTGTCAAGACGTCGAGAGAAACGTGAAACAGCAAGATCACTTGCTGTTTCAATGTTTGGACGGCCTGAGGACAGTCCACGACGGTGCAGAGGGTCCAGGGGGTTGATGGGGACGTCGGTGGGCGCAGGCGGCGTAGCGGCGGCGGCGGCGGCAGCGGCGGCGACGAGCTGCGGGCTGATGCTGCAATTTGCAGCGACAGCGGGGTCTTCTTGGTGGTGCTCTGGCCATCGGCGGGGTCCCATGGTGGCGCAGAGGGAGGAGGGAGTCGGGGCAAGGCTCAGGTCGGCGGTTAAGCCGCTGGCGATGGGTTGAAGAGGGAGAAGAGCGGCTGCGGGGCTTTGCGTGGAAAATATGTAGAGGGTGGTTGCGGTTTGGTTTTTGCTAAGAAATAGCAACCCTAGGCTACTTTATAGGTCATGGGCTTGAACGTGGGATAGGGTAGGGCTGTGGTAGTTAGGGTTTTTGATTTGAAAATTTTTTAAATAAGAGATTTGTTATTATAAATTACAAAATAAGGCTAAAGGGCTCTCTCTCTCTCTCCTCACATGGGTTGGGTGCGGCCAAGGCTAAGAAGTAGGCTAGGCTAAGTCACATGGCTGATATTGTTATTAATGAATATTATTAGGGACAAAATACTATGTGAAACTTAGGGTTAACAAATAATTAAACTGGGGAAAAAGCGAAAGTGGGTCAAGCGAGGCTCTAAAATTATGAGATAAATACTGGGGGACCGTATCGACGAGAGAAACAAAACAAAGAAGACGGATCACAAGTTTGATGACGAGAAACAGAATTAAAAATAAAAACGTCCCACGACAAAAGTGAAAATCACGACGTCTCTTCAAACAAAGTCAAATCGTGGGAGAACAACCCTCGAAATGACGTTCCAAAATAATTCCAAAATTTAATAATCTTCGAGAGGGTCACAACAGCATATCACACTATAGGGTTCGGATACAAACAAAGTCTAAAATAAATACGTGCATGAACAAGACTACGTGCACGTAAAACGTACGATAGAAAACAGACCGTGACACGTCCCCTTTTTACCAACGCAACCTAAAAATCCCAACTTTGCATCTAATTCCTAAGATCCATGTGCTAATTCATTAGCCCTAGATGGAACTACTCACGTATCATATCAATAGTAAAGAAAGATTCAATAGATGCAAAGGAATTCATCATGGCAATAGAAGACATGAAAATCAATAGAGAGTTTAGAGAATTGTTACCAACACGCCGTGAAGCAACAGCGAACCACAAAGAATTAAGAAAATAGAGTTTCCTTATGCAAAAGAACAATAAAAATCCAAGCGTTGTCTTCACAAAATTAGTGACGACACAAAACCCTCTAGATCTAAAAAACACTAATTAAATTCTCTCTACTTAACTCAAAAGTAGTCTCCAAAGTAGTCCTCTCAAAATAGGGCTTAAAACGTGCTTATATACATATGGTAGAAATCCCAAAAAATCTCAGAAAATTTGGGTACTTGGGCCTACCAACTAAGCTGGTCGCGTCGTGCTACTCGACCGAGTAGCGGCGCCTACTCGGTCGAGTTGACTTCTGGCTCTGCTTGCTGCTGCTCTGCTTCTGGCTGATATGAACTACTCGATCGAGTAGCCCCTCTACTCGGTCGAGTTATAGTAGATCAGAACTTCCTCCAAAAATGCCACTCTGTTGGATGACGACTTGGGTGGAGTAGGTGAACTGCTCGGTTGAGTTGCTTTGCTGCTCGGTCGAGCTCCAGTACCTTGGAGAAAAGCTCAAAATCGTCACTCTTTTTTGATGCAACTCGGGTCGAGTTGGCTGTATGTTCGGTCAAGTAGGTTGAGGCCATTTCCGTGTGATTTCTGCGTGTCAGCTCAGCCGAGTAGCTGATGCTACTCGGTCGAGTCACCTGGGAAACTTAGCTGGGCTGAAGCCATGGCTCTTTTCTCTCGCTATCTTCTCCTCCTCTCCTCTGATCTTCTTCCATACCTCGGTGAACTCCCATGAAGCCTTGCCAATGATGTCTCAGATGTGTCGGATGTGTCAATGTCCCAAAATAGCTCTAGTTCGCTCCAAAACTCCTAAAAATCCATAAAGCTATACAAAACTCGAATATGGCATTAGAAGCAACGATAATATATGAAAATATGGAGTTTAGAGGCAAATATGACATGAAATGATGCGATAAAAACATGGAAAATATGGACACATCAGCTCTCACCAGATATTACAAGTTCGATCTCATATACTTGGGAGTAATGCTCATTTCTTTTAAGATGAGTCAAGTTTTTGACATCGTTACCAGAGACGGTGGTATCTTCGATCCATAATTCGGGTTATTTGGAGGAATCTTTGGTGAGATCCTTCCATCCTATTATAACGATCTGGTTTCATTGTACACGAATTTTCGTATTCACGATGGTACCAAACAAGTTCAGAATGAGTAAATGATTTTTTTGGAATTATTTCGTCGCTCAAACCTTAAATTTGACTTCATATTCATGATCCTCGTAACAATATGAACATGTGGCTATTTTTTTCGTAATTTTTCAGAGTCGTTTGTAGAAATCATTATTATTCTATTTTAACCTATTTACTAATTACATAATAACATTAACCTAATTACTACTTACTTTAACCCCCAACGCTTAACAAGTTCCCACACGTTTCAAAAAAATTTCAAAACGTAGACAGCGACAATCACCTAATATCATTAAACATGTACCCAATGCATTAATTAAGTTTGGCTTAAACGACTAATTTTTAATTAATTTAGTTAACTATAAAAACCCTCCCTCCTCTTTCACGTTCTGCTACTCAAACCTCTCTCTCCCCCTTGTTAAACCCAACAGAAACCCAACTCCCCCCTCTCCGATTGCTCTATCCTTCCCTCTCCACCTCGTCGTCACTTCAGCTGCATTTCCCGCCGCTTTTGCAGCTCTCGCCGCAGCTCTACAGCGCCGCCGCTGCCCCCAACAGTCCCGACAACTCATGTTGAGCCCCCTTAGCCTAAGCAGCCACCCCCGCTCCATGCTCTGCCAGTGTACCACCGCTCCTTCGTCGCCCCCGCCACCTCGCAGCCTCCACCGCCTGCCCCACCGAACCACCACCGTCTCCTCTGCTTCCATCACCGCCCGAAGCACCCCGGAGACACCCCAACAGCATCCTGCACCATCGCTGGAGCTCTCGCTTCTCCCTTCACAGACCCCCCTCCTCTGCTCCCATTCACTCGCCTCCGTCCGCTCCTCCACTGTCGCCACAGAGAACCTGCCACCAAGCCCAACCGTCAGGGACGCCGCAGCCCCGCAAAACGCCCCCAGTTGCCTCACGTTTCCATCGCTCCTTGTCATCGTTGTCGACAGTGTGAGAGTCACCGCTCGCCACCGTCAGGTCTACTGCACCGCCCCCTGCACCTTCCGCCGGTCGCCAACCCCTGCCGGTCGCCGACCCCGCCACCGCTCCAATCGTCGCTGCGACGTCGAGAACGTGAAGCTGCATCGCGTGAACAGTGACTCGCGGTGATATATGGTGGGGGTATTTATATGTGTATATACACGTATACGCATATATTTATATTTATAATATAGGCTGATTCGTTTTAAATTCATAATAAATTATGTATGACTCAGAAAAATACAAGACAAGGTCCAGAAAATTCAGCGTGACGTCCCGGATGAACTGGCACTAATTTCATCACGATTAGGCGAGTATATTTTCGGCAGCAAATTTTTAAAGTTTAAATCTAATTACGATTTTTTCATTTAAAAATTAATATCTTAATTATTTCATGTACACTGACGTACGAGAAAATTATATGTCGTAGTATATAACGAGTCGCTCTTTTTGACAGCTTATTTGAAGTTTTCCGACGCGTCGTTCACTTTGAATAAATCGATGAATGTTACAACATTTATTTTTCTAATTTAGAAAACTAGTTTTTAAATCCATTTAAAAATCTAAAAATCATTTTTCAGCTTTTAAAAATTATTAAAAATACCCAGAAGCTTCAGAAAAATATTCTCTTCTTAGGTAAAATTATGTCTCTCATAACTGTAAGGATCGCCTTACCCTTGCAATACTAACAACACACACTAGAGGAGGGTGAATAGTGTAATGGCAATAAAATTGTCCAATTAAAATTAAACTTGCAAATGTGGAATTATAAATGCAAGAGGAATTAATTGACACAATCAATCCAAAACGCAAACACAAGGAATTACCATGGTTCCCCAAACTTGGGTACATCCAGCCACACCAAATATTCACTATAATCCCACACAGAGAAGTGAATACAAATCTCACAAGGAGATACCCCACAAAGAGAATTTTGCCCTACACAAGGACCCAACCAATCCTACACGAGGGTCAAGACTCCCACACAGAGAATCACTAACTCCCACTCAGAGAATTAGGGTTAGCCCTACACTAGGACATTAAACTCCCACAAAGAGAGTTACTCCCACAAAGAGAGTTATTCCCACTAAGAGAATATCCTAATCCCACAAAGAGATATCCTCCCACAAAGAGAGAAAGACTAATTCCCACAAAGAGAATTAGAGACACAATTTCAACAAGTAAAATAAATACTCTTTCCCATGCCTTGAGATGTTTACTCATAAATGGATGCAAGGCATGGAAGAGGATCTCCAAGTGTTGAGATATGCTTGAAAGCACTTGGATGAATTCCCTTGAGCTGGACTTCAATGCATGAAGAGGAATGAGAGCTCTAAAGAGGGATTTAAGGGAGTTTGATGGTTGCTTATAGATCTCTTGAGATATTCAATAGCATCAAGAAGATATAAGAGATGGCATCACACCCATATATATAGAACCCTATATCAAACCCCAAAACCCAAGAAAACAGCCAAAGAATCAATTCTGCAACGGCTAGAAACTGGGCGAAAATGACAGGAACAGTCGACTGATGATCATAAGACAGTCGACTAATCAACGGATAGAAAATATCCAACGGCTATAATCTGAGCCAGGACAGTCGACTGACGAAGACAACACAGTCGACTGAAAATAGGACAAGCGCCTGTAAAACCTTCAGCAGGCGACTGCTGCAGGGGATGGAATAAAATAGAGAGCTGCACTCTTTCTCCAGATAAGCATACAAGCGACTGATGAAAATAATACAGTCGACTGTCATATAGTCAGGCGACTGTAATTCCTTCATCAGTCGTCTACTGTAAAAGATGGAGAAAAGATAGAGAGATGCAGAGATTGCACTTACGTTACTCAGACGACTGTTGGCCAATTCCCAGGCAATTGTAATTCTATAGGTGACTGTAAACTGATCAATAAGAGACTGTGCGTAAAGCTCAAGTTTGAGTCAATTGAAATGTTGACTTGAGCTGTGCATATCAGTCGACCGTAGAAGGATCGACAGGCGATTGGAAATCACCCAGTCGACTGTAAACCCTTCATCAGGCGACTGATGGAAAGCCAAAGACTCCAAATGAGTCTTTTGACAGAGTGAACCTATTGGATTAGATTCTAAGATAATCTTAAGGCTCATTAAGATGGCTAAATGCATATGCATGAATGAGTAAACCATCTAACAAGGCATTACATTAATCCTAGACTCAAAAGAGAGAGAAAGCAATAAAGTAAATTACATGGATTACAATGCTTTCCTTAGAGTCTAAGTCTTCAACCTTGATGCCTTGATTGCTCTCCATCATCTCCAAGCTTTGGCACTCCTTGAGTCCAAACTTTGGCCCTTCTTCACTTGATGTCCATCCTTGCACCAAGTGATTAGTCTCCAAGAAAGATATTCTAGGAATGAAACTGTGAGACTAAAACATGAGAGTCATAAGCAACAACATAATGTTGTGATCATCATCAAAATAAGATTGGTATGAAACACCAATACTCAATAATAACTATCCTATCTAAAATTTTATAACGTATTTTGACACCTTTTCAAGATATTAGAAAATAAAAACGGCCGAGATAAATAGATAGAAATTGGTACAGACAATAACCAACAATTTCTTGTGATTGTAGGTGCTGATTCTCTTGCACCAGCTCCCTTAGAAGCTTTAGCTCCAGCCTCGGCCTATCACGACGATCATCAAACCTGTACGTCACTCTAATTCTAGCTTTAGAAGTGAAGTAAGTGTACTAGTATGAACTTAGGACGTCATACATAGCCTCAGAACGGCTATTGACTTGAACCAACAACTAGAGACCGAATTTAATAGGAAACTAAACTTATAATCTCAGAACGACTATTAACTTGAGCAGACGACATTGCCAACTTTCAACTTTATTAGTTGTAGCACGCAACTATCTACTTGGGTAAATCATGTAATAATGGAAATACCACATGCTCGAAGCATGGGATCAACGTCTTAGTTGTTGGAATTGTCTTTATCCTCAAATTTCTTAGCATCCGCTTTGCTTTACTTTCTTGTTTTCAATAAACAAGTCAACCAGTGGTCCTGATTTAACTATCATAGTAAATAAGGAACAACCCTACCGTTTGTTAATATAAACGATAGAGCAGATGTGATAATTGCTATTCTTAACATTGGTATCACCCGGTGTCTAGGATCATTTACACCAAAGTTTGGATCACATTGCTTGTGGGGATAGTGACCTACTTGGCCAAACCTGACTGGCCGTGTATGCATGGACCAATGTTATAATTCCAATTATCAACAATTTGTAAATACCATCCAAAGAGTTACTTCAACTTTTTCATCATCATGATCACTCTCTTGTCTCGTTCACCCTTGTTTACCATGTTTTGATACTTCTCACTTGAAACTTCGCATGAAACATTGATACACTTATGCACGATTGCTTACGTTTAAACAGTCACATGCCATCTATGACTCAGTGAATGCTAACGAATGATCGTATGGAATATCATGTGGTATATCTTGAGGAATATCTTGTGGAACATCCCGTATGAAGCATTTACATAGAACACATGACACTTCACTGGGGTTTGGGGTAACTCATAGTTTGAGAGAGTGTGTGAGTAACTGGAGTTCATCTTCCCGTACCGCTGCCTGTTTTTCGGCATCAAATCCCACTGCCTGCATTTCGGTAAATACATGTACCGCTACATGTGTTTCGACATTCGTTTGGGTAAGCGCATCCAGGCAAGAGATGAACTCAATGGTTGCATATCGTACTCTCCTACTTGAGTCACGTAGTTCTAGTGTGGTTATTGCTTGCACAGTCACCTTTACTTTATGCGTTGCCTGTACTTTACTTACCACACTTGAGCAGCCACCAGTACTTTACTTATCGCATTTGCATGCATGGCTGCACTTACTTTACTTGTCGCACTTATCTATAACTACTTCTTTAGCCTATTTTCCTTTCTTAGCATGTTCTATACTTGTGCACTGCTTCCTTTCTATTTTTAGAATTGGTGTGACTTACCTACAGTTCCATTATATTGCGCCGATAGACGACGAATAGATCGAAGAAGAGGACCCTGAGTTTGAGGAGCCAGAGTTTGACCCAGAGACTGCAGATTTATAGAGAAATTGAGTTGGTGTGCATATTTTATTTCCTTTCTGTATTTCCTTTCCGTACTTCCTTTCATGTACTCAGTGTGGGTGTGCTTTTGTGTGTTGTATTTCCAATTATAGACTGTAATAATGCACGCTGGTTTGAGTATTGGTACATTTCTATATTGTGGCTATATTGTTTTCACTGGTGATCTGCAGACCTACAAATGTAATCAAATAAGTAATGCCCCCTGAGAGCGGGTCATTACAAGTTTGGTGGCCCATGCTGGTCCGTGCAAAATACCTCGTGAACAGTATAGTAAGATCAGGATGTACTGTATATAATACTCAACGAAGCTGACATTTTCCTAGGTATGCAGGTGTGACATTCAAACAATGGATAGAAATACTTCTGGGAGTCCCGAGCTGATGTGTCCGGAGCCAGCAATCAAACCAACCCCAACAACGGACTATCTCCTACGGTGCACCAAATATCTGATGTCGCACTACAAGAGCTTGTTCACGCCTTACGAGGAGAAAAAAAGCGCGAAGGAGGAGTGCAACAATTCAGGTCGCTCCACCTAAAGCCTTGGAATGGTTTGGACGGTCATCTGAAGGTGAAAGAGTGGTTGCAAAGCACTAATGATGACTTAAGAGCAGCCCAGATCGCAGAATACGCAAGGGTGGATACTGCTAAGTTGCAATTGACTAACGGAGCTCGGATTTGGTGGAATTCAGCTAAACATCGCCTGCAACGACCAATTGATTGGGCGAACTTCACCGATCACTTCAATGCCCAGTACTTCTTGCCCGATGCACAGATGGAACTGCATGCATAGTTCGTCAATTTGAAGCAAGATTCCATGACAGTGGAACAATATGATGCTCAGTTTCACTATGCTTAGACGATTTGCTTCAAGAATGGTTGACACCCCTCTGACTCGAGCACAACGCTTTAAGCAAGGACTGAACATCGAGATTCGACGAAATTTGGTTGGATGCCAATTGTATGTTGGATCTCCTGGCACACCAAATACACTAGGGGGTGAATAGTGTAAATCACGACGATATTGCAAAATTAAAAGTTAATAAAAAATTGCAATAAGAGTGCGAAAATAAAAGATCATAATCCAGAATATTCCAAACACAAACATAGAGATTTTTATCCTGGTTCGGATCCTTATGATCCTACGTCCAGTCCTCTACCCCGTAGAGATTTGAATCTACTAAAACACTTGCTCCCTGCAAGTAATCAACATACAAAGATGCCAACACTCTCCGTGTTGCAAACTTGTACAATCTCTTTAACAAGAGATTCACCAAAATAAAGTAAAGAAAGAGTATGAAACAATATCACCTATAGCCTTGATAATTGATGGAATTATAGCGCAATGTTGCTGATGGAATCTCCAAGGTTCAAGATGTGAATTGTGGTAGAACACTCTTGGAAATTGAACTTCCTATAGGGACAGAATTTCTGCAGAGGTTCCTTATGGAAATCTGAAAATCTCACACTTTCTAGAGAGAGAGAGAAAGAAACCTTAAGAAAAGAGAAAGTGAGAGAATTTTCATGATTTTTAGGCAGGGGTCTAGGTGTTTATTTATAGCCCATAGAGGTAGTTTATGACCGCTGTACAACTGCCTAAATTTTTAAAAAAATCTGAGCCGGTTTTGTCCAAATTAGTCGACTAATTTTATAGATTGGTTGAATAATTAAAGCTGACTGGATAGAATGGAAGTTAAAGTGTCTTTTCAAGAGATATAACTTCCTAAAACGGTAGGAAACCATTTAAAACGACTATAAACGACTATTAACTACTAGAACTAGCCGTTAGTGGCAGTTCTAACTTCCACTTTATTAAAATATAATATTTAAATGATAAATCATTAAAATATTCAAATTTTGAAAAAGATTAGTAACTAATAGGAAGTATTAGTCGACTAAAAATTTGAAAGTTTAGGAAATGATGGGAAAATGATCTTAGAGACTCTAGGATGGGTCTGACAAGGTTTCATAATTTTCAGAATTTTTTACTATTTAAATTAGTCGACTAGCACTAAGGATTGGTCGACTAATTTGACTTTTGACTTGATCTTTTTGAAGATGAACCCTAAACGACTAAGAGTGATAATCATCAAGGCTTTTACATTCTAAGTATATGCAAGAGAAAAAATAAAGATTACATCACTTATTACAACGTATAAAATTTCTTCGATATGCGTCATCTTGTAGTGAATTCTTCTTACAACTTGTGTTCTTGATGACGGTCTCAGACGATAGTGTTATAACATCTGCATAGATAGAGTTAGTACATATATAATGATATGTTTGTATCATCAAAACCATATGAGGAGTTATGAGTTTCTAATATTGTATACCCATACTGAAGTCCTAGCTGCAGCTCAAGAGCACGAATTTATCGAAAGAGAATAGAAGCGAATCAGTGGCATTAGTCGAAAATGTATATTATTTACAACAAGATATATTATAATTATAATTATAATATAATAATATATAATTCATTTTAGTAGAAAATGTACATTTTAGTACTGAAAATTCATGCAGAGTCCAGAAAGTACTACAGAGTATCTAAAAAATGTGAATATTTTCTCCCCTGCCAAATTATCAAAAACATGGGTGACAGTATTGATTAGTCGGCTAATCAGTGGCATTAGTCGACCAAAAATTTAAAAACGGAATTTTTAAAATTAAAAACGAACTTCATTCATGAAAAGAAAGATACAGATACATACTTAAACAGCAAATGAAACACCATTCATAAGAAGATACAACCAACCATGCTTGAAACAAACTAACAAACATTCAAAAAACAACCCTTAACACTAATTAGTCGACTAGTCAACGGTATTAGTCGACTAAGCACAGTCTGGCCAGATTCGATCCAAATTGTCCGAGGATGATGGAGGCGGGAAACGAGACGAGGAGGGTGTGTACGGAGCCCATTGTTGGAGGGTGCTTAGGATTTCGGCTTCGGTGAGATGTATAGCCTCGAATCCTTTGTCCATATCCTTCCGAACATCTCCGAGATTAGTCTCAAAATCGCTAAGATGCTCTTGAATTCCTCCGAAACTGGAATTGACATCCTCTTGGAGTTGATCAATTTGGTCTTGGGGGGTAGGCCGTGAGGGAGGCCTAGCATAGGGGTTGACGGTTTGCTTGTGGCGACGTGAAGGAGGTGTGACACGTTCGGGTTCGACGTCTTCTTCTTTGTCTTCAGGAGGAGGAAGAGGTGGGAGAACCATACGGTTGACAACGGAATGATCGAATTGTTGAGGATTAAAAACTGAAATCTCATTCTCCAAAGGAACACGAAAGTGTTGGAGAATTTGGGTGATAACACATGGAAGGAAAATATGTTGCTTGATGGTTTTGATCAAGACAATCATAATAGTGCTTGCTCAATCCACCTTAATCCCTCCCATGATAGCGTAGAGAGCCCAACTACGGGTCTCATTAACGTAATTAAGTGAGCCACTCTTGGGGAGTAGATTATAGGTGATGTTTTTGAGAAGAATGCGATGAATGGGGTTCAAAGCTTTGGCAGACATGCCAATCCAAAAATTGGGGCTTAAACGATTGATGAGATCGGGATTATCCATGGAGGTTTGGCTAAGGAAATTGGTTCGAACACGAGGCATGCGAAGGCTTTCGACAAGGGAATCGTAGTCAAGATGAATGTTGATGCCTTTCACTTTGGTATCAATGTAAATAATACCCCCATTCTCTACCACATTCATTTTGGTAAATAATTGTTTGACAAGAACGGGATAGTATGGGAGGACAGTACACCATAATGTTAGTTCTTGAGTTCAAGACTAATGTTGTTTTGATGACAATCAATACATTATGTTAGTGTGCTAATCAATCTTATGTTTTAGTCTCAGTTTATCTTAATGATTATATGTTGATGAGACAAAGCATAAGGCTTGTAGGATATTACAAGGGATAACTTAAAGACCTCCAAGAGTGATGGTGTGCTCAAGCTTGGATGAAGTCATGGAGATCATCTAATGAAGACAAATCTTGGAGCATGATGATGGATGGACATCTAGAGGAGCATTGACTAAGCTTGGAGCTTGATGAAGGGAAGCTCATCAAGGAGTGCCAAAGCTTGGAGATGATTGGGAGCATCAAGGTATCGTGAGCTTGAAGACTTAGACTCTAGGAGATGCAATTTGTAATCCATGTAATTTCATTTACTTGCATTTCTCTCTTTGAGTCTAGGATTATTGTAATGCCTTGATAGATGGTCATAATCTCGTGCATATGCTTTTAACCATCTTAGTGAGCCTTAGGATTATCATAGAATCCAACCCAATAGGTTCACTAGCCCAAAGACTCATTTGGAGTCTCTGACTTTCATGTAGTCGCCTGTTGAAGGTTTTACAGTCGACTGGGTGATTTCCAGTCGCCTGTCGAGCCTTCTATAGTCGACTATGATGCACAGCTCAAGTCAACTTTTCTATTGACTCATCTTGAGCTTTTCACATCAGTCGACTGATGTTCAATTTACAGTCGCCTGTATTCTTACAGTCGCCTGTGAATTGGTCGACAGTCGCTTGTGCGCTTCTTGCATTTTTTGGGCTTCATCCCAATTTGCAAGACAGTCACCTGTTGCTATTTTTACAGTCGCCTGTAAAATGGCCATCAGTCATCTGAAAGGCGTAAGTACAAAATATGCATCTCTCTCTGTTTTACTTCCCTCCCTACAGCAATTGACTGATGAAGGATATACAGTTGCCTGTCTATTTTACAGTCGACTGTACTTTGGTCATCAGTCGCCTGTATGCATACTGGGAGTAAGATGCATCTATCTGTTTCTTTTCCATCCCTGCTGCAGTCGCCTGATGAAGGTTATATAGTCGACTGTCTGTTTTTCAGTCGCCTGTGTAGTCTTCTACAGTCGATTGTCTTGGTTCAGATTATAGCCGTTGGGATTTTTCTAGCCGTTGAACAGTCGACTATCATTTGATCATCAGTCGACTGTCTGTGCCGTAAACTGCCAAAATCTAGCCGTTGCAGATTTCTTTCCTTTGGGTTTTTGGCTGTGTTTAGTGGATCTTCTTGGCTTCATATATATAGGAGTTGGCTTAGTTCATTTAGAACTCTTGAAAGGGTTAGGAAATCATAGAAGATCATTTAATCTCTTCTCTAAGACACTGCTCCCCTATTCCCTCATTAGAGCTTCAATCTTATGCTATAGCATCTAAGCTTTAGGGAAATTCTCCAAGGGATTTCAATCTCATTCCTTTTCTTGGAGAACATCTTTCTTCTCTTCATTTCATACACTCAAGTGAGTAGTGTTATGATTCATTCCTAAAAGAGAGAAAGATCATCAAGTGCAATCAAAGCCTCATCTCAAGCACTTGAGTTCCACTTGCATGCCTTCTTCTTCATATTGGTAAGGTCATTTCAAGGCATAGGTAAGTGTTGTTTCGTTTTGTTTTATGTTCGAAATCGTAATTATCTTTGTGGGAATTAGATAATCTCTTTGTGGGAGTAACTCTCTTTGTGGGAGTTTGGTGTCCTATTGTAGGGCTAACCCTAATTCTCTGAGTGGGAGTTAGTAATTCTCTAGGTGGGAGTTTAACCCTCGTGTAGGGTTGGTTGGGTCCTTGTGTAGGGCAAAATCCTCTTGGTGAGGTTTCTCTCTTTGTGGGAATGTATCCCTTTGTGGGATTATAACGAATACTGGCGTGGCTGGACGTACCCAAGTTTTGGGGAACCATGGTAAAATACTTGTGTTTATGATTGTTGTTGTTGAGCACTCTGATTAATTTCCGCTGCTTATTGTGCTGTAATTTTAGTAACTTTTAATTAAGCACTTTTCTTGCTATTACACTATTCACTCCCCTCTAGTGTGTGTAGCCCCGCAGGGTCCCTTACAGTTGGTATCAAAGCCTTGGTTTGGTGGCTTTTGAAAGCGTGACTTCTACGTCTCAACAACCCCTCTTCCTTCCTCTCGTCTTCAAAGGCAAAGAATTCTCAAAATGGAGGAAGAACATGTTCTATTGGCTTGATGTGCATGAGGAGTTCTTAATTACTTCGGATGCCGAAGAGTGGAATGCTTTTCAAAATGCTCTCTCTCCGAAAATTGTTAAGAAAGTGAAGGAGCTCGAGACTGCCTAGGAGATATGGGAATATCTCGATGAAAAGTATGGAGGAGAGGAGTCGTGCGATGATGAGAGCATCGTTGGTAATGAGGTATCTCGTAACTCTCTCGTTCAATATAGTGATTTTATTGAAAATTGTAATGCGTTGTTTATGGACTCTCCCAAAGCGAATAATAACAAGCTTGAGAGAGATACACGCATGTACACTTTATTATCATCCAAACCTTGTGATGATACACAAACCATTGCATTAAATCAAGAAAAGATTACACTTGATTCTCGTGTGTGCATGTTGAGCAAAGAGAATGAGTCTCTTAAAGCTCAAGTAGTGTATGTCAATGAATTTCATAGATCTTTAAAGGAGAGTGCATTTGCTACTCATAAAGAGGAAATTCATTGTTTGCATGCTGAGAAAGAAGGATTTCATTCTCAATTGAGTGCCTTGAGAGATGAGAATGCTTCTCTCAAACTCCAAATGGAGAAGATGCACTCGGATAGTGATTACAACATTTTGAGAGATGAGACATTGGCTCTCAAGTCAAAATGTTGTGAGCTTAGCTCATGTCTATCCAAGAGGGATGACAACATTTCTTCACTTTTGAAGAAATGTGAGCTATTGTCTACTCAAATTTCAAATTTCAAATTGAGTAAGAACACGATTTTGGGATCCTCTTCATTGAAGGTGAACAAACCAAGCTCATCTCTTAGAAGCACCCAAATAAATTTTATGGGGGAGCATTCTAATGAGAAGGTCACATCCAACTCCTTTGGCCTAAAATCAACTATTATTTCTAAGCCAAAGAGAAATCATGCATTTTTGTATTCCGGTCTTGCATATATTAAGAAGCTTATTCAAATACATGTTGATGTGAATGCTTCTTCTTTGAATGCTATGCATGATGTTTCTACTCATAGGAAATCTTATTATTGCTTGCATGCTAAAGTTGATGATAAATCTTTTCATGCTTCACATGTTCCTATGCATGGTAGAATTGCTTGTGTGAATGCTTCTAATGATAGATCTCATGTTTCACACACGGGGCACACCAATATTTATGTTCCACCTCATAAGCGTGCTCCCTCACCTCCTACTCATGCCTTAACCAAACCTCTTCCTAAGAATCCCAAATCACTTTCTTTGTGGATTCCTAAGAATGTTTCTAGGCTTGATAGGAATGCGTATATAGATTCTTATGTGCGTAATGTTATATTTTCATATGACTATATACGGAAACCAAACTCCACTTTTGTTTGGTTTCCAACTTGCTAGCTCACTCACATTGTTATTCATTGCTTGGATACCATGCTTGTATGTATACACTTTGTACCCATATTTTTGTGTGCGTGTCCATTACTCCAATGTTTGCATGTTTTGTATGATTATGGGGGAGTATGGAATTTTTTGCTTGCTAGCAGTATTTTTCCATTCACATGGCACATTGTATTTCATTCACATTATGTTTGTGCGTATGGGATGGTTATTTCTCTTGCCCTTGGTTTTCCTATTTGGCTATTACCCATCTTTTTGATATGCCAATGGGGGAGAGAAATAGGTTATGTAAAAATATACCTTATGCTTGTTTATGCATTATTATCAATTGGTATGTTTTTGTATAACAACCATCAATATGATTTGTGCTTTATATGTTTATATTTTGTGCACATTTGCATATTGATTGGGGGAGTTTGTTAGCACACATTGTTTATTTCAATGTTTATTATATTTTTACATAATGGATTGTCATCATCAAAAAGGGGGAGATTGTTAGTTCTTGAGTCCAAGACTAACGTTGTTTTGATGATGATCAATACATTATGTTAGTGTGCTAATTAATCTTATGTTTTAGTCTTAGTTTATCTTAATGATTATATGTTGATGAGACAAAGCATAAGGCTTGGAGGATATTACAAGGGATATCTTAAAGACCTCCAAGAGTGATGGTGTGCTCAAGCTTGGATGAAGTTATGAAGATAATCTAATGAAGCCAAAGATTGGAGCATGATGATGGATGGACATCTAGAGGAGCATTGACTAAGCTTGGAGCTTGATGAAGGGAAGCTCGTCAAGGAGTGCCAAAGCTTGGAGATGATGGGGAGTATCAAGGTATCGTGAGCTTGAACACTTAGAATCTAGGAGATGCAATTTGTAATCCATGTAATTTCATTTACTTGCATTTCTCTCTTTGAGTGTAGGATTATTGTAATGCCTTGATAGATGGTCATACTCTCGTGCATATGCTTTTAACCATCTTAGTGAGCCTTAGGATTATCATAGAATCCAACCCAATAGGTTCACTAGCCCAAAGACTCATTTGGAGTCTCTGGCTCTCATGTAGTCGCCTGTTGAAGGTTTTGCAGTCGACTGGGTGATTTCCAGTCGCCTGTCGAGCCTTCTACAGTCGACTGTGATGCACAGCTCAAGTCAACTTTTCTATTGACTCATCTTGAGCTTTTTGCATCAGTCGACTGATGTTCAATTTACAGTCGCCTGTATTCTTACAGTCGCCTATGAATTGGTCGATAGTCGCTTGTGCGCTCTTGCATTTTTTGGGCTTCATCTTAATTTGCAAGACAGTCACTTGTTGCTGTTTTTACAGTCGCCTGTATATTTACAGTCACCTGTGAAATGGCCATCAGTCGTCTGAAAGGCGTACGTGCGAAATATGCATCTCTCTCTGTTTTACTTCCCTCCTCTGCAACAGTCGACTGATGTAGGATATACAGTCGCCTGTCTATTTTACAGTCGACTGTACTTTGGTCATCAGTTGCCTGTATGCATACTGGGTGTAAGATGCATCTCTCTGTTTCTTGTCCATCCCTGCTACAGTCGCCTGATGAAGGTTATACAGTCGACTGTCTGTTTTTCAGTCGCCTGTGTAGTCTTCTACAGTCGACTGTCCTGGCTCAGATTATAGCCGTTAGGATTTTTCTAGCCATTAAACAGTCGAATATCATTTGATCATCAGTCGACTGTCTGTGCCGTAAACTGCCAAAATCTAGCCGTTGCAGATTTCTTCCCTTTGGGTTTTTGGCTGTGTTTAGTGGCTCTTCTTGGCTTCCTATATATAGGAGTTGGCATAGTTCATTTAGAACTCTTGAAAGGGTTAGGAAATCATAGAAGATCATTTAATCTCTTCTCTAAGCCACTCCTCCCCAATTCCCTCATTAGAGCATCAATCTTATGCTATAGCATCTAAGCTCTAGGGAATTTCTCCAAGGGATTTCAATCTCATTCCTTTTCTTGGAGAACATCTTTCTTCTCTTCATTTCATACACTCAAGTGAGTAGTGTTAGGATTCATTCCTAAAAGAGAGAAAGATCATCAAGTGCAATCAAAGCCTCATCTCAAGCACTTGAGTTCCACTTGCATGCCTTCTTCTTCATATTGGTAAGATCATATCAAGGCATAGGTAAGTGTTGTTTCGTTTTGTTTTATGTTCGAAACCCTAATTCTCTTTGTGGGAATTAGATACTCTCTTTGTGGAAGTAACTCTCTTTGTGGGAATTTGGTGTCCTAGTGTAGGGCTAACCCTAATTCTTTGAGTGGGAGTTCATAATTCTCTAGGTGGGAGTTTGACCCACGTGTAGGGTTGGTTAGGTCCTTGTGTAGGGCAAAATCCTCTTGGTGAGGTCTCTCTCTTTGTGGGAGTGTATCTCTTTGTGGGATTTGTATTCACTTCTCTTTGTGGGATTATAGTGAATACTGGTGTGGCTGGACGTACCTAAGTTTTGTGGAACCAGGGTAAAATACTTGTGTTTGCGATTGTTGTTGTTGAGCACTCTGATTAATTTCCGCTGCTTATTGTGCTGTAATTTTAGTAAATTTTAATTAAGCACTTTGCTTGCTATTACACTATTCACACCCCCTCTAGTGTGTGTAGCCCCGCAGGGTCTCTTACACATAAGTGAAAGAGAGAAACGGCATGGAGAAGGTGATGGATGTTGAGATTTTGGATTATCGGCTCGGAGAAATTGATGGCTCGTTTGGGAAAGAAAGTGGCTTTCTCGACTGTTGTCGGATTTGGACGACGTTGATGGAGAGGGTTGGAGGAGGAAGCCATTAGCGATGGATGGAGTTTTCCTACAGAATATTTGTGAACCCTAATGTGAAAACCGTAAGATTTGAGAGAGTATTGTGATAATGGTTTTCTCATGTGAGGAGGAAGAAGGAGGAGTTGTGTGTATTTATAGAGAAAATTGAAGAGGGAAATTTGAATTTGAATCTTCAAAAATGATTTGATAACTCCTAAGAAGTTACTGAAACGTCTCCTAACTACTGGGAAATAAAACTAAGCAAACGGATCAAGAAACGAATCAAAATTCGCACTAAAAACGGCTCTGGAAATTCGTGTTCTTCAGTGATTAGTCGACTAGGGCGACTCATTAGTCGACTAATTAGTATGGAAAACCAAATGGGTTGAGAAAGAGGCGGAAAAATTCAAGAATTTAATAATAAAAAATATTTCGGTCAAAAAGGGCTGACTTAGTAATGCCTAGGAAAGGACCAAAAAAATTAAAGAAGGGTTGACTAGAAAGTATTCTTGTACTTTGTGTAAGAGAAGGTGTCAGAAAAAGGCCATGTCCTTTTGTACTTAGTACTTTGAAAGTACTTGTGAGAGGGAAATTCTCAAAAGTTTGAATTTGAATGTGGTGCCTTGATGACATTCGGTCTTGATCGAAAGAAATTTTTTTAAAAATATTTAAAACAAAACTTATATATATAATTAATTCTGGAGGATTAGTCGACTAATATCATGATTAGTCGGCTAATTTAAATATGAATAAATTCTGAAAAATCCAAAAATAAAATCATAAAAAGATAATAACTTCATATATAACTATACTATATGATTAAAATGTCGATTCGCTAATAATACTGAGTTCTCTTCTTAATTTAAGAAAAGTCTCTTCCTTATGGGGCTTAGTAAGGATATCAGCTATTTGATTCTTAGTATCTATATACTTAAGAATAATATCACCTTTTTGGACATGGTCATCCAAGAAGTGATGTCGTATATCTATGCGCTTAGGACGTGCATGATGTACATGATTTTTGGATAGATTTATAGCACTGGTGTTGTCACACATGATAGGACATGTGTCACATTTAATGCCATAATCTAAAATAGTTTATTTCATCCATAAAATCTGTGCACATGCTAAGCCAGTGGCAATATATTCCGCTTCTGTTGTAGATAAAGAAACAGAGTTTTGTTTCTTACTAAACCATGATACTAATGCATATCCTAAAAAGTGTCAAGTACCACTTGTACTCTTATGATCAGATTTGCAACCAGCAAAATCTGCATCACTGTATGAAATTAGATCAAATGAATTTGATTTTGGATAGTATAAACAAAAATCATAAGTGTGTTTGATATACCTAATTATCCTTTTGACAGCAGTCAAATGAGAAACCTTAGGATCAGACTGATATCTAGCACATATACAAACAGAAAACATAATATCTGGTCTACTTGCGGTAAGATCAAGTAATGATCCAATCATACATCGATATAATGTTTGATCAACACTCTTACCATTTGGATCCTTGTCAAGATTTGATGAAGTACACATTGAAGTACGATTTTCTGCAGAATTCTCTAATCCAAATAGTTTGATGATTCCTTTGTATACTTACTTTGATGTATAAAAATACATTCCTTCATTTGTTTGATTTGAAGTCCAAGGAAATAGGTTAATTCACCCATATGACTCATCTCAAATTCATTCTGCATTTCCTTAGAAAACTCTTGACAAAGAGAATCATTAGTAGAACCAAAAATTATGTCATCAACATATATTTGTATAATGATAACATCAAAATCTATATGTTTGGTAAATAAAGTAGAATCTATCTTTCCTATAGAATAACCAGATTTTAATAGAAAGTTCTTTAATCTTTCATACCAAGCACGGGGTGCTTGTTTTAATCCATATAATGCTTTCTTTAACTTGAAAACATGATTATCCAAACTTTTCTGTTGAAATCCTGGTGGTTGTTCTACATAGACTTCTTCCTTTATAATACCATTTAGAAATGCACTTTTAATATTTATTTGATATAACTTAAAGTCCTTGTAACATGCATATGCTAAAAGCATTCTAATAGATTCTAATCTTGCTACTGGAGCATATGTTTCTTCATAGTCTATGCCTTCTTCCTGATTATAACCTTGTGCAACTAATCTAGCCTTATTTCTAACTACTTGACCAGATTCATCCAATTTATTCTTAAATACCCACTTTGTTCCAATAATAGGATGATCTGAAGGTCTAGGTACTAATTCCCATACATCATTCCTTTTGAATTGATTAAGTTCTTCCTACATTGCTATTATCTATGAACTATCTTTACATGCTTTAATAACATTCTTTGGTTCAATGAATGAAAAAATGCACAATTAGTCATTTGTTCTATTTGAGATCTAGTTCTTACTCTATCAGAAATATCTCCAATAACTAAATCATATGGATGATTAGGTACTTCAACAAATACTTTAGGAAGACTTGTATTTTAAGGTATAATCTCAGGAATGGGATTATTAGTACCATCATTATTTAACTTAGTGTTTTCTAAAGAACTAATGATAGGAATAGAATCTTCTTCATCTAAATGTGTGATAGGTGTAAAATTCTCATCGAAATTTACATAAAGAGATTTCTCAATATATAAGGTTATTTTATTATAAATCCTATATGCTTTACTACGTGTAGAATATCCTACAAAAATACCTTCATCTGATTTAGAATCAAACTTATCTAGTGAATCCGTAGTGTTAAGAATAAAACATTTACAACCAAATACTTTAAAATAAGATACACGAGGTATACGATCATAAAACAATTCAAAACAAGTTTTAATCAATTGTGGTCTTATCAAAATTCTATTTAAAACATAACATGCAGTAGCGACAGCTTCTGCCCAAAAATACTTTGGTAGATTACTATCACATAATATGGTTCTAGCACATTCTTCTAATGTTCTATTTTTCCTTTCAACTACACCATTTTGTGGTGCGGCTGGAGGAAAAGAGAAGTTATGCGTTATACCATGTTTATTACAAAATTTTGTAAATAATTCATTTTCAAATTCTCCTCCATGATCACTACGAATAGTAATAATGGATGAAGATTTTAAATATTGAATCCTTTTACAAAATATTGTAAATTCTTCATATGCATCATTCTTATGCTTTAAAAATAATACCCATGTATATCTTGAAAAATCATCAACAATTACAAATGCATACTTATTACCATTCAAAGAGGCTACCCTAGAAGGAAGAAATAGATCTAAATGTAAAAGTTCAAGAGGTCTCTTTGTAGAAATAGCGTCTTTTAATTTGAAGGATGATTTATGCATCTTACCTTGTTGACATGCATCACAAAATTGTGAATGCGTAAAACATATATTAGGCATGACAGAAACTAACTTACGTTTTGAAATACGTGCTAAATGCTTAAAGTTAGTATGTCCAAAACGTGTATGCCATAATAATGTGTTATCTGTTGATGCTAGTAAACACTGATTATTTGATGTTGTTTTCATGCATTATATATATATATGTATGTATGTATGCATAAAATTCTTACGATTACCTTGGAATAAAGTATTAGACATATCTAAATCATATATAATGCATGCATTCTTTTCGAAAACTATTTTAAAATCTTTATCGCATAATTGAGAAATGGATAAGATATTGTGTTTCAAACCGTCGACGAGAAGCACGTTTTCGATGATTTAGTTGGATCACCAACTGTTCCGATGCCAATCACTTTACCTTTGTTGTTATCACCAAAAGTAACATTGCCACCATCTTTGAATTGTACGGTTGATAGAAGTTTGATGTTCCCGATCATGTGTTTAGAACATCCACTATCTAGTATCCATCTTTCTTTTATGGGTACCTTAAAGATAAACAATAAATAATGGTACCCTTTTTATATGGGTCCTTAGGATTAGTCCTTAGGAAACCAAACCCAATTGGAATTTGGTTTCTTCAAATAGTTAGAAGAAAGAATAACATTTTGCATAAAGTTAGATATATATAAATCCTTATTATATAAGCAAATGTCTTTGGGAACCCAAATATTATGCATAATTGTTTTCTTAGAGGATGTAATAAAATTGGTTTTCTTTGGAATATGAATAGCATCCTTTTTCATACTATTAGAAACATCAATTTTTCTTTGCATTAATAAATACAGGCTTTTTTTTTCTAAAATGTCATTACCAAAAATATTGGATTTGAGAGTATTCTTATATCCCAAACCTTGTCTATGATTAGCAGGATGTTGTAATATAAAGTAAATCATCTAGATTATTCTTTCCTTTATTGAATTTGCTAATATTAGCAGACATGTTATCATATTTCAATTTTAAAGAAGAAATATCTTTATCTAAAGTAGAAATACGTGTAACCATATTATGATGCTCAGATTTGAGAATCTCATTTTCATGTATTAACTTAATATTTTGAGAAGATAGTGAATCTTTCTCAATTTTAATACTATTTAATGGAGAAGATGAAGAGGTTAGTTCTTGATGAGAAAGAACTAATGCCTTATGTCGAGAATTCAATTTCTTGAATCTCATATATAAATCATTAAAGGCTTCCAGTAATTCTTCATTATTTAAAACACTTAGCTCATTATCACTTTGTGCCATAAAGCACATTTGGGCATTTTTTTATTAGATTGATTGTTGACTTCTTCTTCATTTGAAGAGTCATATGTTGCTGCTAGTGCCTTCTTTCTCTTTTCGAACTTCTTATCCTTTCTGAAGTTGTTGAATGTCCTTTCTTTAGGCTTAAGAAGTGGACAATCCTTTTTCATATGTCATGGTCTGTTACATTGAAAAACATAAAGAAGCATCAGTAGTTTAAGGCTTAAAACTTTTAAACTTACCTCTTCGTAGAAACTTCTTGAAGTTTCTAGTTATCAGTGCCATGTCTTCATCGTCCATGTCTGAATCATCAGTGTCTCATGAAGCGGCGAAGGCAAGAGTTTTCTTCTTTGTATCTGCGTGTTCTTTGCGATCTTGAAGTTGTACTTCGTAGGCCATCAGGTTACCAACCAATCTTTCACCGGTGAGAGTTGAAAGTTCATTGGCTTCTTCTATGGCTGTAGTTTTTTCTCTCATTCTGATGTTAAGGCACGAAGAATCTTCCGTACTTGTTCCGTTTGAAATTTTGCCAATGGCTATTAAGGAGTTGACAATGTCGGTGAAACGAGTGATCATTTCTCCAATTGGTTCATTCTCCTTCATTCTGAATAACTCAAACCTGTGAACAAGAACAGAGATTTTAGTTTCCTTAACTTTATTAGTTCCTTCATGAGTTACCTGGAGTGTATGCCAGATGTCATATGCGGTTTTGGCCTGGGAGACACGGTTGAACTCATTCTTGTCCATAGCACAAAATAGTGCATTCATTGCTTTAGAGTTGCAAGTTGCTGCAGATTTGTCATTTGTGGTCCATTGGGCATATGGAGTTGTAGGCTTCTCGTATTGAGTTTCCAACATGTTCCAAAGTTCGTAGTCGATGCTTTGAAGATAGATTGTCATCCTTGTCTTCCAATAGGAGTAGTTGGAACCATTCAATAGTGGAGGCCTTGTAGTAGAGTGCCCTTCTAGAAATTGTGATGAAGATGTTGAAGTGTTTGTCGGATAGGTGTAGACCATCTTAACTATGAAGCTCTGATACCAAATGTTAGATCTCCTGGCTCACCAAATACACTAGAGGGGGGTGAATACTGTAAATCACGATGATATTGCAAAATTAAAAGTAAATAAAAAATTGCAATAAGAGTGCAGAAATAAAAGATCACAATCCAGAATATTCAAAACGCAAACACGGAGATTTTTATCCTGGTTCGGATACTTATGATCCTACGTCCAGTCCTCTACCCTGTAGAGATTTGAATCCACTAAAACACTTGCTCCCTGCAAGTAATCAACATACAAAGATGCCAACACTCCCAGTGTTGCAAACTTGTACAATCTCTTTAATAAGAGATTCACCAAAATAAAGTAAAGAAAGAGTATGAAACAATATCACATATAGCCTTGATAATTGATGGAATTATAGCGCAAGGTTGCTGATGGAATCTCCAAGGTTCAAGATGTGAATTGTGGTAGAACACTCTTGTAAATTGAACTTCCTATAGGGACAAAATTTCTGCAGAGGTTCCTTATGGAAATCTGAAAATTTCACACTTTCTAGAGAGAGAAAGAAACCTTAAGAAAAGAGAGTGAGAGAATTTTCATGATTTTTAGGCCGGGGTCTAGGGGTCTATTTATAGCCCACAGAGGTAGTTTATGACCGTTGTACAACTGCCTAAATTTTTTAAAAAATCTGAGCCTGTTTTGTCCAAATTAGTCGACTAATTTTATAGATTGGTCGAATAATTAAAGCTGACTGGATAGAAGGGAAGTTAGAGTGTCTTTTCAAGAGATATAACTTCCTAAAACGGTAGGAAACCATTTAAAATGACTATAAACGGCTATTAACTACTAGAACTAGCCGTTAGTGGCAGTTCTAACGTCCACTATAATAAAATATAACATTTAAATAATAAATCATTAAAATATTTAAATTTTGAAAAAGATTAATAGACTAATAGGAAGTATTAGTCGACTAAAAATTTGAAAGTATAGAAAATGGTGGAAAAATGATCTTAGAGACTCTAGGATGGGTCTGACAAAGTTTCAGAATTTTCAGAATTTTTTACTATTTAAATTAGTCGACTAACATTAATGATTGGTTGACTAATTTGACTTTTGACTTGATTTTTTGAAGATGAACCCTAAACGACTAAGAGTTATAAGCATCAAGGCTTTTACATTCTAAGTATATGTAAGAGAAAAAATAAAGATTACATCCCTTATTACAAGATATAAAATTTCTTCGATATGCGTCGTCTTGTAGTGAATTCTTCTTGCAACTTGTGTTCTCGATGACGGTATCAGACGATAGTGTTATAACATCTGCATAGATATAATTAGTACATATATAGTGATATGTTTGTATCATCAAAACCATATGAGGAGTTATGAGTTTCCAACATTGTATATCCATACTGAAGTCCTAGCTGCAGCTCATGAGCACGAATTTATCGAAAGAGAATAGAAGCGAGAGCAATCCATAGCTTCCCCTCCTCGAAGGCCGCCACCTCCTACAACTGTTGCTAGATCCAGCCGTCGACCTCCATCCAACCAGATGTACATGTCTACCCAACAAATTCCATTCAAGATACATGTCCCACCACCACGTCCGGTATGTCACCATTGTGGAAAGCTAGGACCCTTCCGATCCGAATGTCGATCATATCTGAACCTTTGCCTGATCTGTGGGTCAAAGGACCATGGTGCAAGGGATTGCCTAGAATGGAAGTCCCGAGTTCCTAATACTGCTCCAACTAATGCTTATGCTAGGAACACTCAACAACGACCATCTCCTCCTCCGCAACGACAACCACTTCCCCCTCAGCGAGAGGAGTTTCAGCAAGCGCGACTACAAGCGCCACCCCCAAAGTGCCAAGCTTATACCATGACTGTGGAAGAGGCCGAAGCTACTGGCCAGGTGATCACATGTACGAAATTTCACCTTTATTATCATGTTCAATTATTTATAAGCTATTAGCTTAAACATAAATCTTGTAACCGTAAGTATTATCTTAGTAGCTGGTAAACTCGCTATTACCTTATTCGACTCGGGAGACACACATTGCTTCTTGGCGAGTCGATTCGTCAACACACATGCCGTCCCCGTTGAACCTCAGACTTCTCATTGGAAGGTCGACACGGCTGGTGGTTACATACCAATAACTAGCGGATGTCTTCAATGTTCTGTAGTGGTTTGTGGACATGATCTATTCGTCGACATCATGGTGATCGAGATGCCAAGTTTCGATGATGTTCTTATAATGAATAGCTTAGGGACATTTCATGCTACCATTGACTGTCGTCAAAGGAGGGTAGTATTCGAGATTCCCAACCATCCTAAGTTCGAATTTCTCAGCAGAAGCAGATCAGAAGGACCAATGAAGTTCAGAGCTATATTTTCAACGGCAGTGGCAACTGCAATGGAAGTTGAATAAGAGAAACTTGAAGTAGTACGAGAATTCTTGGACGTATTTCCGGACGAACTCGTAGGTTTGCCTCTAGATTGTGACCTCGAAGTTACCATTGGTTTATTGCCCGGAGCACATCCGATATCCAAGGGACCTTATCGCATAGCACTGCCTGAGCTTGAAGAGATTCCGGCTCAGCTGGATGATCTTATACGAAAGAAATGGATATGACCTAGTGTATCCGTATGGGATACCCCTGTACTACTCGTGAAGAAGAAGGATGGATCCCAGTGCATGTGCATCGACTACCGCGAGCTGAACACGATGACTGTGAAGAACAAGTATCCTCTGCATCGCATCGTAACCTTTTCGACCAGCTTGGAGGATCGAGCGTATATTCGAAGTTGGACTTGAGGACTGGATATCATCAAGTGAAGTTCAAGAAGGAGTATGTTCACAAGACCACATTTTGGACCAGATATGGACACTATGAGTTCTTAGTGATGCCGTTTGGCATGACTAATGCACCTGCATTGTTCATGAGTCTTATGAATCGAGTACTATATAACCATCTGGACAAGTTCGTAGTTGTCTACATCGACGACATCCTCATCTACTCAAAGGATGCTTAAGAGCACAGAGAACATCTGAGGAAGGTCTTGGAAACCTTGAGACAACACCAATTGTATGCCAAATTCAGCAAGTGTGAATTCTGGCTACAAAAGGTGGCTTTATTGGGCCACATCGTGTCGGGAGAAGGTATATCTGTTGACCCCGAGAAGGTAGCTGCTGTTCGAAACTGGCCGGCCCTAAAACTGTGACGAAAATTCGAAGTTTTTTGGGACTGGCGGGTTCTTACAGATGATTCATCCAAGACTTCTCAAAGATCACTGAGTCCATAACGCGATTGACGAGAAAGGACGTGGTGTTTTTCTGGTCAAAGGCTTATGAAGATGCATTCTAAGAGCTGAAGAGAAGGTTAACTTCGGCCCCGATTCTGGTTATTCCAGGCAGGACTGGTGGTTTCGAAGTATTTTGTAACGCATCTGGCAAAGGACTTGGGTGTGTGCTGCATCAGCATGACCGAGTCATTGCCTATGCATCCAGACAATTGAAGAACCACGAGAAGAACTACCCCACTCATAATCTTGAGTTGGCGGCAGTTATCTTTTCTCTGAATATTTGGATGCACTCCATGTTGGGCAAGCTTGTGATGATATTTTCAAATCATAAGAGTCTCAAGTACTTGTTCACCCAGAAGGAGCTCAACATGCGACAACGACGATGAATCGAGTTAAAGGTGGACTATGATGTTGACCTTCAGTACCATCCTGGGAAGGTCAATGTCGTACAATATGCATTGAGTCGTCTCCTTGCGGTAATGACCCTCACATCGCAATGGAGGCTACAACATGAGATACGAGCCATGGAGATGGATGTTATATTACCTGTGGTAACGTCTTCACTTATCAACCTACAGATCCAGACAAATTTGGTGGACAGGATCAAGGCTGCCCAAGCAGGAGATGAGAAGCTACGGAGGATCAAAAACATTGTGATGGCAGGTCAGAGGCCTGAATTCAAGATCCACGAGGACGGATCTTTGCAATTCGGCAACCGCATCTGTGTACCATATGGAGACATCAAAGAAGAACTATTGGATGCAGCTCACAGTTCTCCATATTCCATTCATCCAGGCGGTACCAAGATGTATCAAGACTTGTGATAACACTACTAGTGGCATGGTATGAAGAGAAGCATTGCACGGAGCATGGTGAAGTGTATAGTGTGCCAATAGGTGAAGGCCGAACATCACTGGTCTACCGACTTGTTACAGTCTTTGCCATTCCAGAATGAAAGTGGCAATACATTACGATGGATTTTGTGATGGACTGTCCAAAAGTACGAAGCATAACAACGCTGTCTGGGTAATCGTTGATCGATTGACCAAGTCAGCACACTTCATTCCTTTAAGAGTGGGACAGTCAACCGAAGTGCTAGCTATGAAATACATAGAAAATATAGTGAAGTTGCATGGTGTCCATGTCAGTATTGTTTTAGACAGAGACACTCGATTCACGTCTCACTTTTGGAAGAGTTTATAGGAATGTCTGGGGACCCGCTTAAGCTTCAGTACAGCTTATCATCCTCAGACAGATGGCCAATCGGACGCACCATTCAGATCTTGGAGGACATGTTGCGTGCATGTATGCTGGATTTCAAAGGCTAGTGGGAAGACCATCTTCATCTCGTGGAGTTCGCTTCCAACAACAGCTACCAGGCCAGCATAGGTATGGCACCCTTTGCACGCTATATGGCAGGAAGTATCGCTCTCTTTTGAGCTGGGACGACGTTGGAAATTGAGAGCTCGTCGGACCAGAATTGATCGTAGAAGCAGTGGATGTAGTCAGGACCATCAGGAGAAACTACAGTTGGCTCAGGATCGGTACAAGCATTAGGCGGATGCAAAGCATAAACATTTGGAGTTCCAGCCTAGCGACCATGTGTTTTTGAAGATATCTCCTAATCGTGGAATGATTCGATTTGGACGAAGAGGGAAGCTTAGTCCATGATATATTGGCCCATTTGATGTTTTGGAATGAGTAGGCGAGGTGGCTTATCGCCTAGCTTTACCACCTGCTTTGGAGGAAGTACATGAAGTCTTTCATGTCTCACAGCTACGAATCTACGTGAGTGATCCTAGTCCTGTTGTTGATTACACTGAGATTGCTATTCTCCAGGATCTATCTTATGAGCCGTAACCAGTCAGGATCATGGATCGACGACAGCAGACCCTCAAGAATAGAGTTATCAACCTTGTCAGAGTGATGTGTCGTCATGACTCACTGGGAGAATCTACATGAGAGCAGGAAGATGATATGCGAGGACGCTACCCATATCTATTTATCGAGTCAGAGGACCTTAATAGTCTCGAGGCTAGTTACGAAAGCTATGGTAATGTTAATAGTAAGTATTCCAAAACATCATCTCTTATTTTCTTGATGCTAAGATGTCACATTATATTTCATGCTATTTACAACCTGATTTACTAGATTACTATCATCCATTAATCCTTCCATTCTATCATTTATTTGCTTGAGCTTCTTGATAACAGAAACTATCTGTTCTCATGAAGTTTCGAGGAATTTCGAGGACGAAATTCTTATAAGGATTGTAGGATGTAATGATCTGGTTTCAGCGTATACGAATTTCTGTATTCATGATGGTACCAAACAAGTTCAAAATGAGTAAATGATTGTTCTAATTTTTTCGTCGCTCAAACCTTAAATTTGAAAGTCAAATTCATGATCCTCCTAACGATACGAACCCGTGGCTATTTTTTTCGTAATTTTTCGGAGTCGTTTGTAGAAATCATTATTATACTATTTTAACCTATTTACTAATTACATAATAACATTAACCTCTAATTACTAATTATTTTAACCCCCAACGCTTAACATGTTCCCACACGTTTCAAAAAAATTTCTAAACTTAGTCAGCGACAATCACATAATATCATTAAACACTTACCTAATGCATTAATTAAGTTTGTCTTAAACGACTAATTTTTAATTAATTTAGTTAACTATAAAAAACCCCTCTCCGCTTTCAGTTATCATATTTATATGCATGGATGCACTTACTTTACTTGTCGCACTTATATATAGCTACTTCTTTAGCCTGTTTTCCTTAATTAGGATGTTCTATACTTGTGCACTGCTTCCTTTCTATTTGTAGAATTGTTGTGACTTACCTACAGTTCCATTTTATGGCACCGACAAAGGACGAACAGATCGAAGAAGAGGCCGCTGAGTTTGAGGAGCCAAAGTTTAACCTACAGACTGCTGATTTCTATTGATAATTAAGTTGGTGTGCGTATTGCATTTCCTTTCTGTACTTCCTATCATGTACTCAATGCGGGTGTGCTGTTGTGTGTTGCATTTCTAATTATAGAATGTAATAATGTACGCTGGTCTGAGTATTGGTACATCTCTGTATTGTGGCTATATAGTTTCCACTGGTGATCTGCAGACCTGCAAATATAATCAAATAAGTAATGGCCCCCTGAGAGCGGGTCATTACACTTATAGCTTCTGATTTTATTTGATTTTTATTGTATTAAAAAAATATCTTTGCTAGTTTATGTGGCATGGGTCTCCTACTTCACACAGACTAGTAAGAATTGAAAACATGGAAACAGACAACAATGATCATGAAAACCATGCGCAAGAAAGACCTTTTATTAGAGACATATATGCCTACTATGGTAACTTCTAATTCATGCATAGCTCTACGTGAAGATGCTCATAATTTTAATTTGAAACCGAGGCTGATCCAACTCTTACCTGTTTACCATAGTATAGAGAAGTATAATCCCTACTTGCATAATAGAACAGTTGAGGAAGTATGCTCGACACAACTTAATGGAAAAATTAGTACTAATTATGTTTATCTGAAATTGTTTCCATTCTCTTTGAAAGATAAAGTTAAACAACGGTTTAATGCATTGTCACCTAGATCTATTTCTACTTAGTTACAACTACAAACTGAATTCCTAAAAAAGTCTTTTCATTGTACAGGACCCAAGCATTGAAGCGGTAAATCATGTCTTTTTTGCAGAAGGATAATGAAACATATGGCCAAGCATGGGAAAGATTCAAGGACCTATTGCTACCTTGCCCACATCATGGGTATGACAAGAGTCGTACCATTGGGTTCTTCTATGATGGACTATATCTATTCTATAAAACACAACCTTTTTTGAATTTTGTCCCAGTCATAAGTCCAGTCATATTTTGTTTGTCCCAGTCATCAAGAACGTCCAGTCATCAAAAATTTAAACTGCACGCACGCTTTCCCATTTACATTGGGAGCAGAAACCCATCTCGAAAATTTGAACTCACAACCAAAGCGAAAATTTGGGGAGGGGGGAGCTCGAAAATTTGGGGAGGGGGGAGCTCGAAAATTTGGGGGGGGGAACTCATCTTCTCATCTGACCATAAATTCAGTAGATTTCAGCTTCTTTTTCCATCTTCTCATAGGTTCGCATGGGACAGAGATAACCCTCGGTGGCTTTTTGACCCAATTACTCTCGGTTACTAGGCTGTAAGCTTCTTTTGACTCAATTTTTTGTTCATTTCACCTCTTTTCTTGATCATTTATAGATTCGATGTCACCTTTTTAGTCATCTGAGCTGAGCATCACTGTCTGAATAAAGATTTTCATTATTCTTAGGATATTTGAATTTTTGCAGTGATTTTGTTTACCAAAGGACTAATCTTTGTTTACCAAAGGACTAATCTTTGCAGTGATTTTGCCTGATCCGAGTGTAGATCTGGAGGGTATCACATCGTTGCTTGAGGGAGGAGCTTACATGATCCTGATGCAAAGATCCAAGTCTTGGAGATGGACCTCAGCTCCATTGACTCAGTTGAATCCTTTGCACGCTCCTTCAATTCATGTAAGCTACAGTTACCAAACCTAAATTCTAAGTGAAGAAAGGAATAATCCTCACCGCAACAAGTAAAATTTCCAGGATATCAACTATTATACAAAAACTTAAAAGAATTATATCTATAAAACTTGGATTTACATTTGACTATCTTTACAAAGCCTGCACATGATTTGGGCTTTTAACAGTAATGTTGCAGAAATAATGTGGTACCCCTTCCACTTATCAAAGGATGGAATAGAGTTGCAATTTCCTACAAATCATGTTGGTACATGACTATCTCCCTCTTTAATGCTTGCCACATAATTTAGTAAATTTCATTGAAACAATATTTCATCTCTGAATTTTCAGGATGCAAAATATCAAAACGTCTAATATCCCCATTTACATACACAATATAGAGGAAATTTTAGTACATCGATGAATCATAGATTCTATAAAAATGCAGGACATTTTCTACTGACAAACTTCCTCTTGGAGAAGATAAAAGTCACATCCAAAGAGACATGAATACAAGGAAGAATAGTCAATGTTTCCTCTTCAGCCCACATGACAGACTATGGATCATGTGTTGATTTGGATAAGATAAATGACAAATATCGGTCCCTTGAAACTTCTTTCCTTGCACGTTATATTACAGTAACTCTTTTTGTACAAGAAGGAATCACAAATTCCCTTTTCTGGCAGATACAAAGCTTATGGCACTTACTGTCGCTCCAAACTAGCGACCAAACTCCATGCAAATGAGCTATTTAGGCGGTTAAAGGTAGTTGATCACATCATTCAATTGCTAAAATATCTACATGGAGCTTAATATATGAATTTGATTTTGATGCTTTGATCTAAGGACTACTTTCCTGTATATGTGATTGTCTAGGTGGCAATGGGATAGCTCAAAAATGGGTATCAACTATTCAAGTCTTTATGTGTTGAATTGTTCAGGTAATCAACGAGACCCTGTAAGTGACCAACATTATCAGTGGAGTTTTCAGGTGAGCTACCGCTGACATCCATTTTAAATGTATCGCTCTAAATTTGCTTCGTATCTTGGCAGATTTTTCTGTGCCATGTTCTGGTAGTTTTTTTCCTGTGCCAAAATTGAATGATAAACATGTAATTTTTTTAAATAAAGGTAGATAGTTGTCCATATCTTTTAGGAACAAGCAAAGGCACTTTATTTGAACTTTTGAATTTTGATTCACTCCCAAACACGTACACATGTTCATGCTTTCCCTAATATTCTGAGTGTGTCCTGGTTCAATAATGTTGTATTTCATTGAAAATCATTTTCGTGCATAATTTCATTGTTTTTATTATGATTAAAGACAGTTTAATTTCAATACTCTTAAATTTTAAAGGCTTTCTTCATTTTTTTGAATGGTCAAATAATATTTACATCAATTCGTTGGATCCTTATTGAATAATTTTGCAGATCACAAGAGGGTTTCTGTGTGCTGCCACTGATTGGAAAGAAGCAACATCTTGAAGTTGGTAGGCTAAGTTGAGGCTTGAATTTACTTAGCTAGACTTGCAATCTCAACATAGTTACTATGTAGTTAGAAAAGTCCTAAAAATGGTTTTATATTTATGTTCTGTACAGTGTTGTATCAAATGCATAACTAGCATTAATGCACATATCTTAAACAACACAATGTAGATATGCCCATCTGTCTTAGTTGCTTCATGATGTGAACATATGAATTACACCACTAAATATAATTTTCTTAAATCTTACCAAGAATTGGAGATGGCGCTCATTCATCATTGCAATCTCAAAGTATCAGCAAATATATGTCTGATCTGGCCAAGAAAAAGGTGACATTGCATATTTCTTTGGAATATTTATTGTGGCTTGCTTTTTGGCATTTTTATCCTATCCCTCTTGCGGATTATCATCCAAAAAAGTTAAATGATGTGTTTGCTTTGCGTCTTAAGATATCATATTTTCCCCTTTTATCTAATTTTTGAGTTCCTTTTGCATACATTCAGGGTCTCAATATCAATTCAAAGTATTGTCTAAAACCTTAAATCATCTTCTGTACATTTCTAAATGGTATGCATCTAATTTGTGTGATCCTTTATAAACTGTAGTACGTATGTTTGATCTCTGGGAAGAGTTTATTCCATAATTGTGTGACTCCCAAGTAGAAGATATATTCAGTTGTTTATAGGAGTAAATAGGTTGGGCATGTGAATTTTGGTGCTTTTATTGGATCTGGTTATGTTTTCCAGTCTGTCCCGTGTTATACTCTTTGCTTTGGCTTATTGAGTCAATTTCTATTCTTTATCTAATTTTTGAGTTCCTTTTGAATACATTCAGGGTCTCAATATCAATTCAAAGTATTGTCTAAAACCTTAAATCATCTTCTGTACATTTCTAAATGGTATGCATCTAATTTGTGTGATCCTTTATAAACTGTAGTACGTATGTTTGATCTCTGGGAAGAGTTTATTCCATAATTGTGTGACTCCCAAGTAGAAGATATATTCAGTCGTTTATAGGAGTAAATAGGTTGGGCATGTGAATTTTGGTGCTTTTATTGGATTTGGTTATGTTTTCCAGTCTGCCCCGTGTTATACTCTTTGCTTTGGCTTATTGAGTCAATTTCTATTCTTTAGTTTAGCTAAGTTGGCCTTTAACTTCTTTGACTCTATTATGGGTCATACTTTTGATCTGGATGCAACAACATAAACTTGCACATTCAGCAGAGCTAAAGGAGCACTCAAACAAAACAAGTGAGACAATAGAATACCATCATCTGTCTCTTCACTCAGATTGATGGCTTTGCTATCAATATGCGAAATATTCATATCCAACGATGTCCTTATTAGCAAGGTGCAAATCTCTTGCCCCTGAGGTCGCGTACCTCAGTCTTTCTAAAGACAGTTATTGAAGTAGAAATTGTGCATCTTTAACTATGTATCTCGATCTGTCTCATGATTATTCTCTATTCTTAACCTTCCAAAAGTTCTCTTAGTTCTTCCTGCAGTGACTGATCTGAACATGCTCAGGCAAGCACAGGCTCAGTACCGCTTCATTCTTCAATGACGAATGGCATTTACAGATAGGTCCTGTTAGGTGACAAGTGTTAAATGTTAGCACTTGCCAAAAAAACCTAAAAACTCAAGTGTTATTTATAAAATGAGCTTGTATGTTACCTAGAAACCACTCAAAAATCAACTCTCAAATCCACTAGAGAATAATTCCTCCAAAAAGGTGGATTAGTCTCTCTTATGCTCTTACTCTCTATAATCACATTCAAATTTTCAGTTGCGGGATGTAATTAGTATGTTGAATGATGCTATAATTATTATTGATATAAATAAATGAATTCTTTGTGATGTGTGATATCACTTGAAAAAAATACTCTCTCTGGTTCTGATGCTAGCCCAGATCTGTTTTTGACTATACCAATCATGTTAATCATGTTCTCCGTCAAATTTAGTAATATTTAGCGCCGCAAGTTTACCTTGAGCACTTGAGAGTTTTGCTGATTCAAAAGCTTCGAATTCAGGAATCTGGGGGGACGACAATGAATTAGTGTCAGCATGGATTTGTTTCTAACATATTATGGTTGCATTATCTCTCCTATTTTCTTCACAGTTTTCATATATACTCGGTAGCCAATTTTGGTTATCCAGTACTAGAAGACCTGAAATTTTTATCATAACAAGTAAAATAGCTTAATGTTAATGCTACTTCACATGTTTGTTTTGATGTCTGGTGATTTGAACATAATAAGTTGCATATGTAGTTTGCTATTCAAGAAAAAGATGATGGAAGATAAGAGATAGTATTCGTCATGTTTAATTCGAAATAAAATTTAAATACCAACATAATTATGTGATTTCTCTATAGTCCAGTCACCTAAAACCACAAATGATAGAAGGGCAGGCATTTGATAGAAGGGTAGGCAATTGATTATGACCTTCCCATTAATATACTATATGTATTCATTTGACAGGAGTAACAAGTATATCAGAATATAGATATATATATCATACATTCCTCATTTGAAATGGTCTCTCAGGTTTGATATGGTGATGGCAAATGGAAATTAAGCTATTATATATGTAATTTGCAATTTCTGTGATGGTTTGGTTTGTTTGGGTGTTGCAGCAAGCATCCATAATGTTTCAGATTGTTTGTTTACAAAGAAGTTGAATGAAGTTTCAGATTTTTTTAATGCATGGTGAAGTATCTTAACGTAGGGTGAAGTTTCTTAATGTTTCATTTTCCATGTCCATTGTAGACATAGGACTGAAGAACTTAATGTTACAAAGAACTTAATGTGAATTCATCACTCAACAAATAATTTCAAGCCAATTTGTGTTCATAAGCTTTATGGTTCATGTACACATCTTGCTTGTGTGAGGCTACTGTGTGTTCTGAATACATATCTCATGAAAGGCTACTGAAATCTTCATGTTTATGGTTTTGCAGGTGCTGCTAGCTGTGCTGCTGGCCAGATGTTTGATGTATTGCCCCTGTGAAATTTAATTGGTTATTCCTTTAGCTTTGTACTGTATTTTATAAAAGAAATGAATTTTAACAATTGGTCAAATGAATGCATTAATTTACTGGGTAAAAATGAGTTCTAATGTCATCTTTACTGAGAAACATAAGAGCGATTCTGAAAAGCATTGGATTATTATGGGATTAGAACTTTTCCCGTCAAAAGTCTTGAGATTAATGTTAGCATGTCACCATACACCCTATTCCTTTTAGAATCTGTGGGATTATATAGGACACAAGCAGTTGCACAAAAGCATTCAGATATTTTCAGGCAATTTGTACTAACTTTTTGTGATGTACTCGGTTTTGATTCAAAAAATTAAAATTCCTCCCATTTACACACTCAGATATGATCATTAATTGCTTTTTGAAATAATTATGTTGGTCCAATAGGCCAAATCACTTTCCAAACATGAATGCTATGAACATTCTCCTAATGCTGCTCATTGTTAGTTGCCAAGTACATGTGGTGAATACCATGGATTAATCTTTGCAGAGTCTGCTCATATACCGATTATTCCATAATATGTGTTTTGACAGCTACATATTTATGTGTTCTAAACATATGCTACAGATTATAAGAAGATTATGATTTAATCTGAAATTTTGCTTCAAACTAGAATTATGCTTCAAACTGGAATTTGTGTTCCCTCTATATGTCTTAAAGTGGAATGCTTCAAAACTTATAATTCCAGGTTGTTCCCGCTATATGTCTCAAATTTGTATGCTTCAAACTGGAATTATTTACTTGGAAATTCATGTGTTGAACCATCTATGTACTGAGAGATCCAGGTAATGAGCTTCAAACAGGGATTTTATGCTTCAAATTTCTTCAAAATATTATAATTATTCAAACTTTCCGTTGTTCAGGTATCACTGAAGGTGTAGAACTTGAAACCATGAAGCATATGCCGTCCTGGAAGCTAGCTTATGTGCACTCCTGGAAATTAAAACACTGCTCTGGAAAATTATGTGCACTAGCATATGCACTCCTAAAAGAGAAACCTGAAAAGTGCTAATCAAGCAAAAGAACTTGAAGCAAATCAAGCTGGAGAACACCAAAAAAACTTGGAACTTAGAGAACATGAGGATAACTACTCAAATATTTTTTGTGGCGAAAGCTGGAGAATCAACCTGGAAGGAAAAGAGTTTTTTGTATAAGTTCTGTAATTTTTTTTGTATTCTGTATTTTTTTGTTCGCATCGTGTATTTTTTAAGTGTAACTACTCAAATATACGTGTAAGTGCAAAATTTATGCAAATTCTGACTTGGAGAACTTCTCAATCAATTATTTCAGAACACATAAGTTAAATACCTATGCATAAGTTCAGAACACAAAATATTACAGAGTATTTGCAGAGTCTTATATACCGATTCCTCTTTCGCTTCAAAGTAAGTTAACTGTTGCATACTATGGATTAATGGACATCCATCTGCAATTGATGTTAAATGACATGGTTAGCAAAAACCAAAACCAAATATTAGGAATACCTTAATTTATTTAACGGTTAGACATTTTACCTGCATGTTACAGAAGAAAATATGTTTACATATTATTACGACATATTTATTATGCACATCTTACACAACATTTTCAATTTGCTTTCGGTTTGATTGTTGTTGCTGTCAGTTTGCTCCAAAATGTTTATTCTTAGAGTGTTGCTTCGTCTAAGCTCTATGAGCTCTGACAAACATGGTTGATAGAAAGACGATTTGGATTTAATATTGAGGAATGAATGTGTGAGATGTGATTTTATGGAACGTTTTGGAGGGAAAAACATTTCTAGGGAAATGAAACTTTCTGGGGAATCAAAGTTTCTGGGGAATGTTAGAGTGCATGCAATTAATGCATTTGGGAAAATTTTTAACTTGCACTTAATGCTGCAGATCAAATGATGTCGCACATTGAATGATCTCTCCCTCAACTCGGGCCCATCGTCTCTTCGGCGCATGATGCAACAAGATGAGAATAATTTCCCGCGTCGAAGACGTCCGTTAAATTTTTTTTACTCTAATTTGTTGTTTCGCGCCGAATGTGTCCATGCCGCTAAATATTTTTACGCTAATTTGTTACTCCGCACAATTTTGGCTGTGAAAATATTTTTTGTGGAAACAAATATTTCGCGGGAGAAAATCTTAAATGAACCGTGCCCGCGGGCACGGGTTATGACTAGTCCATCTACAAAGCAATATGTGGAGATGATGTGTAACAACAACTTCTTTAAGTAAACCCCAACAGAAGCTTGGACATATATAGAGACTATAGTAGAGCAGGCAAGAAGGTGGGTGTCTAATTATAAATTTATCAGGTCAGAGCCAATTCAACCATTAAGAGGAGGTATGCACACATTAAAACCGGGTGATGCATTAAGGGCACACGTGGATGCATTGATTACACAGAGGGTACAAGGCATTGATTTCAGAGCGGTGAAAGCAGTAGAGGCTGAGCCATATTGCAGTATATATGAGAAACCATTACATAACACATCATTTTTGTTGAATATTGGATCCCCCAATGTGGTTTTGATAATAAACAAACATAATCAATTATGACTAATACCCATGTTTTGTAGTTAAGAAGAGCATCATCAATACAGTTAAAGTCATATCAAATGAACATAATGACTCAAACAATTGATGCAAGGACATCAATTAATGAAGCATGGAAATCAAGGATTGAACACAAGGAAGTCAAAGCGTTGAACTCAACAAAGCTCTAAGGTCATCAAAGAGTGAGCTCAAGGAAGTTAAAGTGTTGGACTTCACAAGTTCAATGGAAGTCTTAAAGGCATTTAATAGGAAGTGAAGGGGATAAATATGTAAACCTTCTTTCTTTACTTCTTAGTTGAACTAGCATGTTAAGTCTTGAATAGACTCACTAGAATATCACTCATAACACTCACAAAATACTTTAGATCATATATCATTGAGTGTCATAGGGTTAAAACTTGCATAAACTCGAAGAAGAGTTTTTCAACACACCTAGACGCTTGGTGCTTTGCCTCCAGACGCAAGGTGCTCATATGCATTTGGTTCTCCAAAACCCTATCATGATCAGATGCCTGAAGTTCTAATTCCAGACGTCTGAACAAATCTTCAAACGACTGGATGATGAACTCCAGACGTTTGAATAATTCTAGCTGAATGTCCAGTAACTCTACCTCTGGTGACTGACAGAAATCAGACGTCTAGATGACATACATCAGATGTCTGGAAAATTAATGCAAATATTTCCAGTAGCTCATTTCTACATTCAGTCTTGATTAGGTGTCTGAAGTTGTTTTACCAGGCATCTGAAGTTGTATGACCAGACGTATGAATAGTTGACCAGACGTCTGGATGATGAACATCAGATGCCTGGGCAGTCAGATCAACTATTACAGTAACCAAGTGTTGCTCACTATCTATATAATCAGACATTTGATGCTTGTGTGCCAGACGACTAAGCAGTGGACCAGACGACTGGGAAGTCTTGTTTAGCCGTTTGGTATATGTCCATTAGACTGTATTTAATGCCCAGTCAGAATAGTACAATAGCCGACTGGTCGCTCTTCTTCAGGCGACTGGTGACTAGGATTTCTACCCGTTAATAGCCGTTTGAAGCATTAAATACTTGGGCACTTTAGCTGATTTTGAGCAGATTTTGATGGCTTATAAATAGGGCTTTAATGTCTTGACTTGAGAGGTTAGCTAAGCATCTAAGACTTCATTCAATACACTCTTAAGTGATCCCAAGTCATTAACTTCTCAAGTAGAACATTCAAAGCAATTCAAGCTCAAGCTCTAAAGACTAACTTGTCTCCAAAGCTTTCAAGATCAGCATCATTCATTGCTACACATCTAGAGTCAAGTTAGTAAGTGCTGTCACTCTCATCATTTAGAGAACATCACACACACACACACACCTTATTGCCTAATTTTTAAGAGTAATATTCAAGGCATAGGTTGTGAAGTTGTTTCATATTTAGTTCTATCTTTCTCTTGATATTTGAGAAGTTCCTCTCAGTTATGAGAGAAGTACATTCCTGGTTTGTGGGAAGTGGAAGATAGGTTCCTCTTGGTTGTGAGAGTAGTCCATTCCCATTTTGTGGGAAGTGGAAGAAAGTTGTATTTATTTGCACTTGTCAAGTTTTGCCAAGTGGGCATTAGTGGAAACAATAATCATTACCGGGTTGATAGTGGGTTGCTGGAGTAGGATTCAAGGAAGTCGGTGAGACTCGATGAATCCGAACCAGTGTATATCATTTGTTTGTGTTTGCATTTTTGTGTTATTGTTCTCTTTCTCTATTCCACACTAAGGTTGCATAAGGGATATTTAATTTGGCATTATTCCTTATTGAGTTATATAAAGCACTTCCCATAGTGTTTTTTCCAATAGTTTTAGATTCTACAATTGGAATCAGAGTTAGTTTTTCAAATTATGGAAACCACAAGCAACAACAACAACCATGATGGTGCATCCTCTACCATGGAAGGCCAATCCACAATTTGACCTCCACACTTCAACTTGTCAAATTATGGATATTGGAAAGCCAAGATGATCATCTTCCTTAAGAGTGCTTCACTTTGGCATACAGAAGAGAAGGAGTATGTTGATACACTTGAGGAAGATTACCCAAAGTGGACACCGGTTCAAGTACTTGCAGAAACACACAATGCAAAGGCAATGAATTCACTCAAATGTGCATTGAATGCATTCGAATTCAACAAAGTGTCGAATTGCACAACCGCACACCAAATTTGGAGACATCTCCAAGTTACTCATGAAGGGACAACCCAAGTTAAGTTGTCAAAATGTCATGTTTTCGTTCAACGATTTAAAATGTTTCAAATGCAGGAAACAGAAACCATTTCTAGCTTGTATGCAACATTCACATATATCGTAAATGAGCTCGATACCCTTGGGAAAGAATACACCCAAGTGGAAAAGGCAAGGAAACCCATTATGGCCGTCACCCCAGAATATGAAAGGAAGACAATGTCCATTGAGGAAGGTAATAACATGGAGACATACATGGTTGAGGCTTTCATATGAAACCTAATGGATTATGAGGTTAGGAAGGCGGATAGAGAAGAAAGGAATTCTCTAAAGGTCATATCCGAACCAAAGAAGAAAACCATTGCTTTCAAAGCCACTTCGGAGAATGAAGATTCCGACGAAGATATGGACATGGATTCCATAGCTCTTATGGCTAGAAAATTCCAACGGTTTTACCGAAGGAATAAATTTGTTTCTACTAATGATTCTTCTTTGTGTTACAATTGCAATAAGCCAGGGCATATCAAGACAGATTGCCCCTTGCTTAAGAACAAGGAGAAATGGAAAGCTCCCAAGTACAAAAAGGGAGATGTGTAAAAAGGGAACAAAAAGAAGAAAGGACTAGTTGGAACATGGGATGGATAAGACTCGGATGAGGAAAATGGAGAGGTAGCACACACGTGCTTCATGGCTAAGGGAAGCTCACCAGAATACTCTTCTAGTAAGAGTGACAATGATGAGGTAACTATGGATGACCTCAAATTAGTTAATGAACAATTATTTTATAAGTATCAAAAATTGTTTAACTCATATATGATTGATAAGGACACGCTAGCTAGCATTGCTAGTTATTCTATGAATTTGATATGAATGTTAGTTCTACTACTCATAATGCTATTATTAAAGAGAAAGCTTCTTTGGCTTCTCAAAATGATTACTTGAGAAATGAGGTTATATCCCTCAAGTCACAATTGGACAAAGTCAAAATTAGTGATTATGAGGACATTGAGATTGAAACACTTCGATCTCAAACCATTACTTTGGAAAATGAGAATGTTGCTCTCAAATCCCAAGTGCATGAGCTAAATTTGCAAATATCTATTTTGGATACTAATTTCTCTTCACTATTGAAGAGATATGGGCACATGTCCTCTAATGTTGATAGATTCAACAAAGGGAAGGACAAATTGGACACCATTTTGGAAAACCAACTTCCTGCAAATCACCGTGGTGGACTTGGCTATTCACATGATAATGCTTCCACTTATCGCACATCGTATAGTGGAGCCAATATTAATTTTGTAAGGTTATCCTCCAGTGCATCCACTAGTGGAGCATCAAAACTCTTGGGTAATGCATCTACTAAGACTAGCACCATTTTGGTGACACCCTCATTAGGAAAGGGATCCACCAGGGGTGGACAACCAAAAAAGGGACATGCGTCTATGTACACATGCACCCAATCACACAGGAGAACACCGTCACTTGTTGCTCCTACTTATGATGAGTTTTATTCATCACACCCTCGTACACGTGCACACATACATGTGAGAAAAATCACATGGCTGCACCCCTTCTCATGCGCATGGTTATGCTCAACCATCGCATGCTCATAATTATAGACATGTGTATCCACATGCTTACCATGATTCACATTCATATGCTACTTATGCATATAAGCCGAATGTGAACAATCATATGAATGCTCACAATGCACGGACACATAATGCAAGACCACGTGCTATGTATCATGCATCTCATCACAAATCTTATCCATGTGCATCACAATATGGGTATGCACCAACACATACACATCCTTATGCATATGCTCACCCAAATGCATACACACATTCACATGCTTTAATGTCGCATGCTCCCATGAGACAATCTCCTCCAATGCATGCACCTATGAGGCATAGGACTCCCAAGAGTCATTTGATTTGAGGTCCTAAACATACTAGCAAGTATGACAAAGGAATGTATATGCAATCGTATTTTAGGGATGTTATAGATAATGAGAACTATGTTGGGAAGTCAAAGTCCACTTGGACTTGGTTTCCAAAGGGCTAATCCCCTTGGACCCAACATGCTTGGATACCATGTGCTTATGGTATACTCTATAGGTACCCAAGAAGAGGAAAAAGAGCAATATGGGAAATGATTGCTCTAAATGCAAAGGAAGGGTTGGATACTCGATAACGGGTATTCCAAACATATGACAGTAGACCCAAGTTTGCTCTCTGATGTTATCATCATCAAGAATGGCGGAACAGTTACTTTCGAAGGCAATGACAAGGGATCTATATGCTGTCGCGAGCCTCTAATATTTATAATGTCGCGAGCACACGGTGTCGTGTAGCGCTAACGGGTCGAACACAGGGAGGCGTTCGTTGAGTACCGATTTTCTTCTTCATTCGAAAGCTACTATATCAAATGGTGGTCGAAGAGAGAAATAAAGTGTGAAATCAATTAATAAAACCTATAGGGCTCAGGGTATCACCACCATTGAACTAGGGTTAAGGTTGGGTTAATAGTTGATCGATTGTTGGATTCATTGGGACTCGGGTGAGGTCATCTAACCTAAGGGTATTCACCTACCCCCCACTCTCGTAGTGCATGATAGGATAGTCCCTTATGTTATCTCATACCCCCCGCTCTCACGATGCTATGATAGACCTATCCTAACCTATACCGATGCTAACTCTCGTCGATACATTGGTATATGTTAGGCGCATTACGCTTGACGAATGTCCCCAATCTTCCTCCTGACCACACTGGCATTCGAGGATTGGACCTATATTAAGAGGGCTCTAATCTGCGTCCAACTCTCACCGGTCACACTGATAGTATGAATCATCATTGGGATCGAAACCTCGGATTGGTCCCGACTATCACCGACGGCCAATCCGATTATCCACAAGGTAGGGGGTCGAATATACGATAATAATTGGCATCCTAATATATCCCAAATCCACAATTAGCCCATCAATTTAGTCTATTAATCATCCAACCCATAGCCCTATTTCAATGGGGTTCAACCTATTGCCCTAGATAAAAACTACTCACTACCCATTACCAAAGAATCAATTCTAACCATGGGGCCAATGAGAAAAGCCATAGATTCAGAATATAAACACAAGAGATGGAAAATAGAACAATGGTAATCAAAATGGAAAACTTCTATTATAGAAAATCTAATCTATTACAATAGCTACTAACTAAAAGCAATAAGACTGCTGAATAAAAGAGTAAGAAATCTCTTACAAAACCTCAGAAACTCCAGAAAATAGCAGAATTTGAGATGGGTTTGCCCAGGGAAGAAGATGAGCTTATATACAACTTCCCAAAAGACCAAAAGACCAAAAGACCCATAACAACTAACCCAGTCAGTGCCCCAAATGGCTTAGAAACCCTTTTCGATGCAAAAATGAGGCAGTCGCATCGTCCAAATGCGTAAAGTGGTCTTCGCCACGCGACCACATCGATTGTAAATCTTTGTTTCTTCTCCTTAGCGACGCGGTCATTTAGACATCGATGATGCGGCTGCGTGGAGTTGGTTTTTGGAGCTCGTTTGATGTGGCCATTTGGTTCACCATGACACGATCGCATGGAATTGAGTTCTGCTCCATTTAGGTGTTGTGATCATGCGGTATCACAATTCTTCTCCTTCTCTCCCCTTTTGCATAAATTGAGCTCCCGGCTCTGCTCCTTTCACCTTTTCATGCCTTTTTCACGCCTCAGGGTCCCTACTCAGCATGTATTTCCTACAAAGCACAAAGGGGACATAAAAGAAAAAGAGGGAACAAAACGGGGGAAACTGGGGAAAACGACGAAGTAAACGATGTAAAACCCATATGAAAAGGGGGAAAAACTATATACAATAAACACTCGTCAAAATATCCCAAGCTAAACTCTTTCTTGTCCTCAAGTAATACAAGAGAGAGCGTAGATTGGATATATGCAATCAAACAAGCAAATGATGACATGAACTTCGAGAATTTTCAAAAATCGGGTTTATAGTCGTGGGCGAATTGAAAATTCGAATTCATGTACTTAAGCACTTTGATTTCTTTCCGTCGATGAGAATATATACCTAGGACATTGTCTCTAACCCAAATCATCAAGTAATATACTAGACGATGGCTACACTCACATCCTAAGACATTTCCTCTAACCCGTCCTTAGATCAAAGGAATATGATTCTAAGTTATGCAAGGGTCGAAGAAGGGATAAGTATGGGATAATGGGATATTGACCGATCGAAAAAGTTGCGCTCACGACACATCAAACTTCCTTGATTCTTGAAGTTTGCTAAGTTTATTCATTCTTTCTTATATATATACTCACACATAAACAAATTTTTTTTTCGTTTTCCTTTTTTTGGGATCTTACGATTAGTTTGTGTAATGTGTGTTGGGGCGGTGACTCCCAGATCAGACGATCTTAGGGCAACTGGCCAAGAAGGACCCCTCGGACATACTAACCCAACCCATGCTGGATCCTTATTCATATGCACTCCCCCAAGCTAGACCTTTTGACACGATGCTCCGATGATTACTATCATGGGGATCTGGTTACTCAGTTTCGCTGGGGGAACGATGCATTTATATTTTTTTATTCACAAATTTTTTATTTTCTCTTTTTTTGGGAAAGCATGGGTATACTAAGCAAATTCAATCCTCAGTACTAGGTGATGTGTTTTTATCCAAGTTTCGAGTGATTATAAGCTATTATACTCAACTACCGACTCTACGGTCCATGCATAAAGTGGGTTGCTAAGTTTCAACCTAGGTCGGTTTCAAGTACTCCTATCTTAGGGATAATGAGGACGGCCAAAGCTAAGATATTACAAGGGATTTAAAGCTAGGGACACGTCCTAATCATATACTCAAATCAACATTGTGGAAATCAAGCGTAAAAGTTTGGAAAACGAATTTCAACTCGAGATTCCACGCATATAAAAAATCGTTTTCGAAAAATTCTCGAAGCGAATGCAAGCATATACATATAGATGCACGATGATGCAAGATGCAAGATGCGAATGCAGATATTTTTGGAGTTTTTATTTTTGTTTCATTTTTTGTCTTTTTGAGTGCATATACGGAATATAAACATGACACAAAATGAAAAATAAAGGAAAATGGAAAATGAGAAAGAAAAAAAAGAAGAAAATGAAAAATAAAGATAAAACCGATAAAATAAGACAGAAAACAGAAGGAAAATAGGAAGTCAACGTGAAAAATGCTCCTCCCTCAAGTTGAATCAAGTGTTGTCTTCAACGTGATGAAAGCACAGGAAAAATAACGTGAGGACAAATAAAGTGAGGGGAAGGAGATCCAGTGCATCTCCCCCAAGCTAAAGAAAAGCATGCCCAAAAAGGTGAAAGTGTGTGATATATGGGCCATGTGGTGAGAGTGAGTGCAAAAAGAGATCGAATCATGCAGAGCCACCGTCAGGTGGTGGCCGAGTGGGTGGAGTGGATGGAATGTATGGATCAGCTGAATCTGTAGCTGTGGTGTCAATGTGAGTTGGGGATGTAGTGGATGGAACTACCTCAGATTTATGGGGTGGAGGTGGAGGTAGAGGTGGAGATGAGTCGTCTGTGGACAATGAGATGATGACCGTGACGTCCTCAGGTGGCGTGAATGTGTGTGGAGGTATAGAAGTACGTGTAGGGGATGGAATATGTGTAGATGGAGCGGGAGAAGATAGTGCTCTAGAGGAGGGTATATCTGCGACCTCTGTGGCGTGTGGTGGAGAAATGTGTGGAACCACGGGGTCGGGATGAGGTGAGGGAATAGAAGTGGTCACAGTCTCGTGGTGTGGTGAAGGTGGAGCCTTTGGGGAAGGTGGTGGACTAATAATGCGAGGTGTGGTGGTGGTAGTGTCCACAGGCACCTGAGATGGCTGGGGTGGGATGGAAATGTGTAGTGTGGTGATGGCAGTGTCTACGTGAGGAGTAGAGGTGGATGGGTCCATATGTATCTGAGATGGCTGGATGCGAATGGGTAGGAGATGAGGTGAAGCAGTAGGGTAATGGACCTGACTATAATGGTACTGGTAGACAAGGTCAAACTGTGACTAGATGGTCACAACAATGGTGGTGAGTGCGTCTAACGACGACCCTAACTTAGAGATAGTGTCTTTGAATCTAGTCAGGGTGGTGGTGGTGGAAGTCCTGAAAGCTCTAAACTCCTCCTCCAATCGAGCCATACGCTCGATGTAGGAAAGTGGTGGGGGAGGATTGTTGCTGCTACCCTTGACATGGTGTCGAGATCTCCTATACTGACAAAGGGGGGACCTGATGGTGATGCAGGCAGATGTGGAAGCAGATGGAATAGCAGGGTCCTGGATATACTGGGGCTGGGCTTGAAGCTGTACAGCATCAGGCTGAGGCTGTACAGGTGGAGCCTGAGCTACCTGGGTAAGATTGGGATTAGGTGGGAAGATCCACTGCGTGGTGGTGCCAGGTCCAAAGTGTGCAGGGCTCGGGAGCCTAGTGTAAGGAGTGTGGTGGGTACCATGAAGCCAATAGTATCTCTCAGGCTCAAATGCCTTGATCATATGCATATTCGTGAGCACCGAGAGATCAAGAGAAGTGGGGCCTGCAACAGGTTTCATGGAATCTGGGATCTTCAGGTTGATGGGAGGAAGCTGGGCAATGATGGTGATGAACCCTCCAAAGAAGATGCAAGCGTGTGGGCTGGCAAGGGTGTGGAGGAATCTTTGGTTCAGCCAAGAACCAGCGTGAAGGAAATAGTGTGGAGCCCGTGTGATGGGGAAGGGTGAAAGGCCTGTAATCCTCAACCAAAAGATGTTGGCATCATACTCAGGAGGATATGGATAGTTGTGGAGGCGTGCTTTAGGCTCTAGTGCTCAGGGCCACTTAAAGAGGGGGTTCAATGAGTTGGTGGACATGCTGTACCCCTTGTTCATGATACTGAATGAAAACCTCGATGGATAGGATTTAAATGTGGAAAGAATTCTAAAGTGAGCCTCCGATATGTCCTAGCCTCACACTCTAGTAATTCCTCCCCTCCGATGTTCCGGAGGAGGGTGTTAAAAACATCAAGGAGGCCGAGTGCAGATAAGCGGTAATGCTCGGGAATTTTGCAGGCACTATGGACCTAGAGTTAAGGGAAGTGAAAGTCTCATGTTGATTCTCATCAATGAACTCAATCCCTAGAGTGTCTAACTGAGGGGAGGGAGAGGTGCGTCACCTCTCTCAAGAGCTTCTTGGGCTTCGGCAGCTTTCAGATTTTTTTAACATTTGCCCCTACCCTGGGAAGGGCCAGTAGTGGTGGCCTTCTTCTTGCGCTCTCTCTGGCAGGCATTGTGTGTGAGATGTGAGTGATGCAAAGGGTGTGTGAAGTGAAGTGTGTGCATACTTACGTAAACTTGGTGATTCAATGATCAACTGCGAAAATTAACGAACAAGGAAAGGGGTTACCAAATGTCGAAGCTTATCGCTAAAATCGTTAGCACCAATGCCAAGAGGAGAGTCCCCCAAGCTATGCTTGAAGCCAGCAACTGATCTCGAGTCACCTGCATCGAATGAAGTCTCAAAACAACCCCAAACAAGCCATTAGGGTTTCCTTCGTTGCTCGTTTCGATCGGAAGAAGTGGTGGAAGAGAGGGCTTATGGTGGAGGAGAGTTGGGTGGGGTGATTTGGTGGAGTGAACGAAAGATTGGAGTGATCAGAGAAGCTTGGGGTTGAAGGAATCGACAGAGGAAGGCGAGACGTTCCGAAATTTTTTGCATAGAATGGTTGTTTGGGGGTTTTGGGGTATTTGTAGGGCAGCGACGCAGTCGCGTCATCTATGACCAAATGGTCGCGTCGAGATGGAAGCCAAAAAATTGAATGGTTGGAAGCGACATGATCTATTTGACGCGTTCGCGTCGATCGGCATATCGACCACGTCGATTCTGAAAAGGTATGTTTGGGCTTGAGAAAATAGAGAGTTACATGGCCGTGTCATTTAGATAAAATGGCCACGTCGAATTGGGTAAATTTGAAGCTCAAAAATTTGGGTCGACGTGTCTGCGTCGTTTTAATTCAAATGGCCATGTAGATCCTGTTGGAAGATGAATTTGAGCCAAGAATACAGAGAGTTACACGGCCGTTTTGATTTGGTTAAACGACCGTGTAGATTTGAAAATTTGTGCCTTGGGGATTTTGGTAAGGATGCGATCGTTTCATTTTGGTTTAAACGGCCGCATGTTTTGGCTTGGAGATTAGGATCGACACGGTCGTTTCGAATGATGTGAAACAGCCGCGTCGTTCCTGTAAAATGGTGGGTTTGTGCTTAATTTAACAAAGAGTTACGCAGCTGCGTCGACTGGACGATGCGGCTGTGTGGAATTGAAATTTTGAACTAAGAAGTTACCCCAACGACGTGGTCATTTGTGCCTTCCCTACGCAGTCGCGTCGATCACCACTTCAACCTGCTCTTCTCCCCCTCTTCTTATTTTCTACGTGCGGCCGTGTGGATTGGCAACACGCAGCCATTTAGAATGCTTTTTCCCAGCTTCTTCATTGTTCTTCCTGCATCAAAATACTTAGTGAATTTCGGGGGGTTTGCGGGCTTATTCGAATTGAAAATTTAAGCTACTCTAAAACAAAAACTATGATCTAAATCGAAGTATTAAAAATGATATAAAACCCTGGGGTTGCCTCCCAAGAAGTGCCCATTTTAAGTCATGACCTCGACTCCCTATCGAAATGTCGTCATGGCGTCTTGAGGGTGGAGAAGTCCATGATGTCCTCGTCTTCATGCTTCTTCTCCTTGATCAGCTTTGGATTGTTCTCTCATTGGTTCCTTGGCTCCTTAGGGCTCGCAAGATGTCGTCATGGCGGCTCTTCCTTCAGCCTTTCCCTAAGTTCTCTCTCAGATTCTTCCTCTGTTGTATTTTCCTTAAGTTCATCCTCCGTGCTCAAATTGTCATCCCGGGCTCTTCATTGTTATTCAAAATCATCCCCTCCAACGTGGTTTCCTTGATCGCTTCTTCAAGGAGGTCAACTTAATCCATATGGTCGTTCTCCAAGAGATTTTTCATGGATCTCTTGAGGTCAAACTTGAACTTCTCTTGTCCCACGGTGAGGGAGAGTCTTCCTCCCTTCACATTGATAAGTATGCCCACCGTGGCCAAGAAGGGTCGGCCAAGTATGATTGGGATACGAGCGTCCTCTGGCATATCCATTATGACGAAGTCGCACGGCACCAAGATTGTCCCTTTGCACACTGGCACATCTTCTATCATGCCCAGAGGGTACTTAACTGATCTATCTGCCAATTTAAGTGACATGTTGGTTGGCTGGTGTTCCCCCATTTTCAGCTTCTCACAGATTGAAAGGGGCATCAAACTGATGCTCGCCCCTAGGTCGCAGAGTGCACTCTTGATCTCAATATCCTTAACTGTACACGGGATGGAGAAGCTGCTTGGGTCTTCAAGCTTTTCTACTACCTTCCTCTAAAGAATGGCGCTGCACTCTGCAGAGAGTACAAACTTCTCCTGCCTACCCCCTTTCGTTATGATTTCCTTCAAGAACTTGGCGTAGGTTGGGATTTCCGTTATGGTGTCGAGGAAGGGAATAGAGATATTCAGCTGCTTGAGGAGGTCAAAAAATTTCATGTACTTCTCGTCTAGTTTGGCTTTCGATACCCTTGACAAGAAACGGACTCTCGGTATATACATTCTGGGAGGCTCTTTAGAGGGCTTCCTTGCTCCTTCTCAACAGACTTCTCTCTTAACGGTTCAGATTGTGGAGGTTCTATCTTACCTTCAGTATTCTTCTCAATCCAGGATTCACCCTCTCCTTGGGTTTCATCTTCAACTGCAGCTTCTTTCTCAAAAATGGGCAGGGCAGGGCTTGCCATCTGCTTCCCGCTTCTCAAAGTGATTGCATTCACATGCCCCCAAGGGTTTTCTTCAGTTTTCCCTGGTAGTTTTCCTTGAGCTCTTGATAGCTGAAAGAGTTGTTGCACCATCTGTGCCATCGTGGCCTCCACTGATTTCTGCCCAGACGTTAGTTGTTGCATGGTGGACGCAAGCTGCTGCGTGGTCGTCATGAGCTACTAGATTGAGGTCTAAAAGTAATCGTTCCTTTTCCCTTGTGTCTGGATGTGACTCTCAATAAGCACTATAACGACCTGTATTTTCGGATACACCGGAACTGAGTTGTATTTATGTATATCTTCATTATTGTACTTTGATGAATTGATCTCATTAATACACTTATTAGTTAGCTTAATAATCATGTTATTAATGTTTTAAGATTTAAAATTCAAAAGATTTACAATTCAAATATTTTCAAAATTCAAATGTAAAATTTGTTTAAAAACTTTCTTTTTAAATCCTAATTAAACCTATAACTCTTTTAGAAGTATTCTCTCTCATTAAACCCATTATTCCCTAATTATTGGTAAGATTCAACGTTCCTTATTAACTTAGCCTTAATTCTCCTAATCAATATAATGAAAACAAATCAAATATTAGTATAAGCAAATCAATTTTTATTAAAACACTTTCCTTTTTATTTAACCATTTCCTATTTTTCAAACCCTTTCTTAATTTCTTTTAACCCTAACCCTAAACCCAAGGGAACTCACACACATCACACACACTCTCTCTCTCTTGTTAAAACAAAAATAAAACCCAACACCCTATATCCCTCTCTCAACCCTATCTCTAAAACTCTACCCAAAATCCTAACCTAACAAGCAAACCTAAGGCCGCACACACCAACCCTCAACCTAACCCTAGGACTCACTCACACAACCAACCCAGACTAAGACCTAACAACTCTAAAATACAACCCCAGCCACCCTCTTAAAAACTCTACATCACCCTACCTTTACAAATGCCCTAAACCTATTCTCTCTCACCAAAAGAACCACAGCCCTATCATTATAACACATGCTCCTTCGTACAAACCCCAGGCCACCCCATCCTCTAAACTCAGACCCTACAAAACCCTAGCTGCCATTTCCTTCCAAGCTCTCTCCTCTCTCACACGCACCAAGACTCAGGCTGTCATCTTCCTTACACTTAACCCTAACACCCTCCAACCCTAAGGCTAAACCCGCAACCCCTTCATCCACCTCCGGTGCTCACCTCAGCCTGCAAACATCAACCCCTCACCAGCGCCCTCCCGCTGACTGTAAGACTCGCCGACCACCGTCGCATCCCAGCGCCCCACTCCCCGCAGCACACTCCCCTCTCTGACGATTAACCTCCCTGCGCCCGTCCTCCAAATCCCATAAACCCCACGTCCGAACTCCTGGCACCTCCCCTTCTCCGACGCCTTACCACCGCGTGCAGCCCTCCTCCCATCACCCAAGCCCGCAGGCCACCCCTCACCGCCCAGACCCTGACCTCCGACGCCTCGACGTCCATCAGGCTGCCGTCGGACAACCTCCTTCGATTGCACTCCCCGCGTCACCTGCAAATCCCTCAGAATGCAAACATCTCCAAGCACCGACGCCCTGCAGCCTGTCGCCACCTGAAGTCACCACTGCCGTCTGACCATCTCCACCTGCAACAAACAACGAAGACACGTGAAAGCTTAAAGGGTTAGTTTGTAGTTTGTTGGTAGTTAGTATTAGTTAGGGTTGATTTATATAATAGCTAGAATTAGTTTGAAATGTTACTGTTATCAATTAACACTTATAATAGCATGTAATATCATACTGTTATTTTGTTAATAGTTTTATTAATATTAACTTAGTTACGTACTGCAAGGGTTTTGAAATAGTTAAATTCATGTACTGGGGTTCCTACTTAACATTATTTTAGGGTACACTATCATATTAGTTGTTATAAGTATATGAATTAGTATAAATTAGTTTTAAAGAAGAATAATCATAATAGTATGTGAATATACTCAGGTTCTGTTGCTTTTATTATGAAAGTATGCAAATAAGTTGTAATATAGTCCCAGTATAATATGCACTAGTTAATTATAACAATAAAAGTGTTAGTTGATAAAATAAGTTAATTTCGTTTAAACTGATATCGGAACCGAATGACGCAGAAAATGTCTGCGCCTCCCGTACAGACTCGTCGACACCAAAATCACTGGATACAGGCAAGCGTACAATTTATTACATATTTTTAAATGTCACTCATTTATATATTTTACCCTTAAACTATGATAACTTGTACACAAAGATGACATGTGACACAATGACACTATAACTCCTTGAAACACACTTTTGTGAAATGCTAAACTTGGACTCGTGTGCGTGTGTGTGGACACCATTAAGAAAATGGACATACTTTGTTACGACATGAAATGCAAAGATAATGAAATGAATAACCTGATAATCATAGAACATGATAGCCTGTTTTGGCTAAATCATAGATGTTACATGCCGTTGGCTCATAGATGTCACATGCCGTTGGCTCATAGATGTTACATGCCGTTGGCGCATAGTTGGCTACTCTCGTCATTCATATGTAACTAGTCTGGCTCGTGTTTCAGTAGGGTCACATGTGACTAGTCTGGCTCGTGTTCCAGTATATGGCGGTTTAGCATTCTCGCTCGTGGTCCAGAAAGAACACGTGGGTGTGGTTGGGTTTTCGGGCACTAGCCGGTAGTAAAAGGGTCGCCTTCGGAGGCACTTGAAGGTGGATTCACTTACTAGCCGTCTAAAGATGGAAACCTTAGTCACGGACTTGCACACTCAATTAAACAACTAGAAAAATGTTGCTAACTTATAGAACTGCTGTTACTTCATTGAACGGCCATGTTTCCTTTCATAATAGAACTGCCATGCTAGTGTAAATCTTTATAACTGCTTTAACTGTCATATAATCTTTTGCACATCTTGCCAAGGGTCCCCTTTTAACCATAACTTGCCAAGGACCCTTGCTGACATACATTCCATGTTGTTTGAATGTGTGTCAGGTCTCGAGAAAGAGTACCAGGAGGACGAGTTGCTAGATCAGAGTGATCCGTTGGACCAGGAGTACGTCGACCCAGATGTCCTCCCCACAGACGACTAGTCACCGAGATTCACCTGCTGTTGCTGCTTAGAGTTTTATTTCTGTTATTCTGTTGGGTGTGTACCCACTTTTGTAGACTCTGTTTATTGGCCATGCTTGGGGCCTTACTTTCTTTGTGTACTTTCCTTTCTGGACGGTTGCTATTATTATAATAATTTTTGTTGTTATGATTGCATGCAAGAATCTGCATTTGGTTGTTATTCACAGACACTTATTGGGCTTAAGCTTCATCACTTCAGCCCATGCGGATCTGTTCGCATCCTCGCTCCTAAGTATAATGGGAAGTGGGGCGTGACAAGCACCTCCAAGCTGGACTTTTGAGTAGGAGGCATGTTCACGGGAGGTCTTTGGTTGAAGCCATGGAATGGCCCTTGAGCGGTGCTTGGAAATCTTGAGGTTTCTAAGGGTATGGCCATAGAGCTTGCAAACCCGGAGTCCAGTAAGAAAAGTTGGGATGGTTCTTCCATCATTGATTGTACGTATCAGAGTATGGCTTGTTTGGCGACCTCGGGCTGTTTCCATACAAAGTGTTGGCCTGCTCTATGCCCATGCCTAGAGGTGCCACCATAAATGTAGAGCATTCATTTCCTTGGTGTCCCTGTATACCGCATACCCCACAAAGAGTCGCTGTGGGCGGGTTAGTAGCACCAAGCCCAATCAAAGATAGTTGCTTGGTTAGAGCATCAAATTTAGTGGAGAGCAAGGATGCCTCATCAACATCATACTTACCTCCCCTTCTGGAGGTTCTCCTCTCATTGCTCTATGAGTCATTGTTGGCGGCCATGTCCTCCAACAAGTTTTCTCTTCGGCTGGAGTCTTACTCATGGTCGCACCATTAGCGGCCGCGTCAATTGACATTCTCACCTCCCGAGTCAATCCATTGTATAATGCTTGGATTAGTAACCAATTGGGCACACCATGGTATGGACAATTACGTTGTAGATCCTTGAATCTGTCCCAAGCCTTGTACAAGGATTCCCAGTCTAGTTGGTTGAAGTTGGTAATCTCATTGCGCATTTTGGTGTTTTTCCATGGATGAAAATGTTTAGTTAGAAATGCAAGAGAAAGACTATCCCATGTTGTGAAAGTGTTAGGAATATGGCTTCTAAGCCAGTCCTTTGCTATGTCCATAAGCGAAAAGAGAAATAGTCTTTGCCTAATGGTGTCGTTCATGACAACATTCATCTTCAAGGTGTCCATCTTATCCAAGAAGTTGTTGAGATGGTCGTTCGGGTTTTCCATGGGAGATCCTCCGAATTGATCTCGTTGTACGAAGTCGATCAAAGATGGCTTTAGCTCGAAGTTGTTAGGCTCCACTGGTGGATTCCAGATACTAGATGTGGACCCATTGAAGGGCATAGAGAAATCCAAGAGTGATCTTCGAGCCGGAGGTGCTGGAGGTGGCGGTGGTGGCTCAGGACCATTCTCGGGATTGTGTGTCTCTGACATTGATTCAAGAGCTAATCTCCTTTTTCTTTCGGTGTTAAGCCTTCTTGCAGTGGCCTCAATCTCAGGGTCTAGTAGACACACGTCCGTAATGCCTTGAGATCTACTGGACATACAAGAGAGCTATACCAAAGAAAAACGTTAAGAGCACCAAGAGTCAATAACAAAGAGAAATATGAACAAAAAAAGAGTATATAGTCTATCAACAAAGAATAGAATCAATATCAAGCTGTGCCTCCCCGGTAACGGCGCCAAAAAGCTTGTTCGCTCTCGTGAAGCCTCTAATATTTATAATGCCACAAGCGCACGGTGTCGTGTAGCACTAACGGGTTAAACACATAGAGGCGTTTGTTGAGTACCGATTTTCTTCTTCATTCGAAATCTACGCTATCAAATGGTGGTTGAAGAGATAAATAAAGTGTGAAATCAATTGATAAAAGCTATAAAGCTCAGGATATCCTCACCATTCAACTAGGGTTAATGTAGGATTAATATTTAACCAATTGCTGGATTTATTGGGACTTGGAAGAAGTCGTCTAAACTAAGGGCACTCTCCTACCCCACACTCTCATGGTGGATGATAGAATAGTCTCTTATGTTATCTCCATCTCTCCCCTCCCCCTTCTCGCGATGCTATGACAGTCCTATCCTAACCTAGACCGATGCCGATTATCGCCGATACATTGGTATACGTCAGGCACATTACGCTTGACGAATGTCCCCAATCGTCATCCCGACCACACTGGCATTCGGGGATTGCACCTATATTAGGAGGGCTCTAATCGGCACCCAACTCTTGTTGGTCACTTCGATAGTATGAATCATCGTAGGGATCGAAACCCCAGATTGGTCCCGACTCTCGCTGGCGGCCAATCCGATCGCCCACAAAGGAGGGGGTCGAATCTACGATGATAATTGGCATCCTAAAATATCATAAATCCACAATTAGCCCAGCAATTTAGTCGATTAATCATCCAACCCGTAGCCCTATTTCAATGGGGTTCAACCCATTGCCATAGATAAAAAATACTCACTACCCATTACAATAGAATCAATTCTAACCATGGGGGCAATGAGAAAAGCCATTGATTTAGAATATAAACACAAGAGATGGAAAATAGAAAAGTGGCAATCAAAATGGAAAACTTTTATATTTTAGAAAATCTAATCTATTACAATAGCTACTAATTAAAAGCAATAAGAATGCTGAATAAAAGAGTAATAAATCCTTTACAAAACCCTCAAAAACTCCAGAAAATAGCAGAATATGAGATGGGTTCGCCCAGGGAAGAATATGAGCTTATATACAACTTCCCAAAAGACCCCTAACAACTAACCCAGTCGGTGCCCCAAATGGCTTGGAAACCCTTTTCGACGCGACCTCGTCGAAAATGATGCGATTGCATCATCCAAATGCATAAATTGAGGGCGGCGGAGGCTACAGTGACGCGGTCGCATCGCTGGGGATGTGGTCGCGTCGAACCCATGGAGCCCACGTCTTCTTCAAAACGGTTGCATGCAGCGACCGTTTGGTCTTCAGATTTTCGGAATTACGTGACCGCGTCGTCTTCGTCACACGACCGCGTCAATTGCAAATCTTCATTTCTTCTCCTCAGCAACGCAGCCGTTTAGACATCGATGGTGCGGCCGCATGGAGTTGGTTTCTGGAGCTCGTTTGACGCGGCCATTTGGTTCACCATGACGCGGCCGCATGTAATGGAGTTCTGCCCCATTTGGATGTTGTGATCACGTGGTCGCATCGAATCGACGCGGCCGTGTGTATCACAATTCTTCTCTTTCTCTCCCCTTTTGCATAATTCGAGCTCCCGGCTCTGCTCCTTTCGCCTTCTTGCGCCTTTTTCATGCCTTATGGTCCCTAATTAGCATGTATTTCCTGCAAAGTATAAAAGGGACCCAAAAGAGGGAATAAAAACAGGGGAAACGGTGGAAAACGATGACGTAAATGATGTAAAACGTGTATGAAAAGCGGGAAAACTATATACAATAAACACTCATCAGGATCCATCATAGGAATTGGTAAAGTTGGTAATCCTTCTAAACCTCTCATAGATAATGTGTATCTTGTAGATGGTTTAAATCATAATCTTATCTATATTAGTCAACTATGTGACAAGGGTTACAAAGTTAATTTTGGTGATGGATTGTGTAGTATTTTTGATAATGCTAATAGTAATGTTGGCAATCGCCAAAAGTATATTTATATTATGGATTTTCCAACACACACACACAAGACCAATGCTTGGTTGCACGCACTAATGAACAACTTTTGTGGCATCGACGCTTTGGTCATGTACACTTCAAGCCTCTTCACAAGTTGTCCAAGCATAGCCTAGTTAGAGGTTTTCCGAAACTTTTTTTAATAAGAACAGTTTTTTTGATTCATGCCAACGAGGCAAGCTCCATAAATCGTCATTTAAAATTAAGAATGTAACATCTACTTTTAGGCCACTAGAGCTTTTACATCTAGATTTATTTGGGCCTACTAGAGTTACATCCTTAGGAAATGTATTCTATGGACCTGTAGATGTTGATGATTTCTCTATGTATACTTGGGTGAAGTTCTTGAATAGTAAGAATGTGGCACTTGAGAAATTTATTATTTTATCTAAGAACGTTCAAAAGATTCAAGGCACGTCCATTGTCACCATTCGTAATGATCATGGTGGTGAATTTGATAATGAACTATTCGCTAACTTTTGTGATGAGAACAGGATAACTTGCACATTTTTCTTTCCTCGTGCTCCACCACAAAATAGTGTTGTAGAAAGAAAAAATAGAACTCTAATTGAGTGTGCATGCACTATGCTTAGTGTTAGCCGCATTGGTTCACAATTTTGGTCGGAAACCGTTCATACCGCGTGATATGTGCTAAATACGATACTTGTAAGACCATGCACTAACAAAACTTGTTATGAATTGTTTTATAACAAAATTCCTCGAGTAGGTTATTTCCATGTATTTGGTTCTAAATGTTTTATTAATAACACACACTGTAATTTAGATAAGTTTGATTCACGTTCTGATGAAGGAATATTTATTGGATACTCCGATCATAGCAAGGCCTATAGGATATTCAATAAAAGAACCTTAACAGTTGAAGAATCACTTCACATCTCTTTTTTGAGAACTTTGATGTTCCATTATCTCACCTTGATGAGAATATTGAATTTTTGTGTGTCTCTTTGAATAATGTTAAGTTAGATGATTCTGTTGTGACTAACCCTACTAATGATGGAATTGAGTTTGTTTCTAATGATCAGGGGTTACCCAAGACATTTGCTACGGTTCCAAACCATCCACATGATCAAGTGATATGTAATATTGAAGATGTAGACCGTACAAGGTCAAGGGTGGAACGATTCGCACATTGTGCTTTCGTCTCAACCAAAGAACCTAAGAGCACTGAAGAAGCTTGTAAGGATAGCTCATGGATCATTGCTATGGAAGAAGAACTCATCCAATTTGAGAGGAACGACATTTGGAAATTAGTTTCTCCTCCAAAAGATCACAATGTCATTGGAACCAAGTGGATCTTAAAAAACAAGAGGGATGAAAACGAAGTCGACATACGGAACAAGGCAAGTTTAGTAGCACAAGGTTACCGGTAAGAAGACGGTATAGATTTTGAAGAATCATTTGCCCCAATAGCTAGATTAGAATCTATTAGACTTTTATTGTCATTTACATCATTTAAGAATTTTAAACGTTTTCAAATGGATGTGAAAAGTCGCATTTTTGAATGGACATGTTGTTGAAGAAGTATATGTTTCACAACCACCTGGCTTTATAGATATGAAATCTCCAAATCATGTGTTTAGAATCACGAAAGCTCTTCATGGATTATGACAAGCCCCTAGAGCATGGTATGATCGTATAAAGAATTTTCTTGTTGATTTAGGTTTTAAAATGGGTGATGTTGATTCAACACTTTTCACTAAGTATTTTGATCATGACATTTTATTAATTCAAGTATATGTTGATGACATTATATTTGGTTCTACTGACTCTACACTTTGTCAAGAGTTAGCTAAATCCATGCAAGTTGAATTTGAAATGAGCCACTTGTGAGAGCTCACCTACTTTCTAGGACTTCAAATTCATCAATTGGAGCAAGGGATCTTCATCCACCAAACTAAGTACACTATGGAATTGATCAAGCACTTCGAAATGGGATCTTCTTCACCCAAGCGTACTCTAATGAGCACGACAATGCATCTTGATAAAGATGAAGTGGAAGGGATGTTGACATTCGTCAATATCGAGGTATGATAGGTAGTTTACTCTATCTTACCGCTAGTAGACTCGATATTATGTTTTTGGTTTGTTTATTTGCACGTTATTAATCACGACTAAAACAATCACATTTGATTTGCGGTCAAACGGATTTTCCGTTATTTAAACCAATCTATTGACAATCTTAAGTCATGCACTTATGAATTAGTTTCATTTAGTGATACCGATTTTGTCGGATGTATATCCGATAGGAAAAGTACTAGTTGCACTTGCCATTTCTTAGGAAATTTCCTTGTGTCTTGATTCTCTAAGAAACAAAATTCGGCATCTCTTTCCAAAAACGAAGCGGAACATATTACCGCAGGTGTAGGTTGTGTACAAGTCTTATGGATGAGACAAACACTTAAGGACTATTGTATTGATTATGGTACCTGTCCAATCATGGTTGATAACCAAATTACTATATGTCTCACCAAGAACCATGTACAACACTCTCATACCAAACACATTGATATTAGACATCATTTCATTAATGATCATGTCCGCAAGAAGGATGTTTATCTTGAGTACATCGACACCCAAAACCAAATTGCTGATATTTTCACCAAGCCACTTAAGGAAGACTCTTTTGTGATGCTTAGGAGAGAATTAGGTATTATGGGTGAATCTGAACTATAGAAGATCATTTTCCATATGTCTGCTATATTTCATCTCATGCTATGTTATGCTTATGATATTTGTTGAAATTCTCTTGGATATATATATATATATATATATATATATATATATATATATATATATATTTCAGAAGTTGTGCAATTCAATCATGAAATATATATGTTCCCTATGATTCATTTTGAGCATTGTGTATGTATTATGAAAAGACATCATATGAGATGTTTGTATATGTGTTTAGCATTAATAAATGCTTAGTTAAGATGTTTGCTTATATCATCTAGCTTGAGGATACATATAGAATTACTTTTAGGTTCAACCCAAGCTCTATGATGTAAGTTAGATGCCTGGTGTAATGGAACCAGACGTCTAACATATCAGACATCTCTGTCTCTCAGAAGTTAACATTCTGACTAGACGTCTGATGATATCCTACCAGACACAAGAACCAATTAGCAGACTCCTGGTAGTAGAATTTTCAGTCTGTCAAATTTTTCCGAGAGAAATCACTTTCAGACTTCACGAGATCAGTCGTCTGATGCTGTCATACTAGACGACTGGAGAGTTTGTCAGGCACCCGATTAGTTTGCTACAGTTGCCTGATCAGCGTAACTGATTAAGTTACATCATCTAGATTCTATCGACCTGACGTCTGATGTGCTTGATCTAGACATCGGGCTCTTTATAATCTCTCCATCTCGTTAGTTCCCCAGACGTCTGTCGAAGGCTATTAAGTCAAATCAAACTTTTGATTCAAAAGTTGAGATTCGATAACTGATCATTATAAACCCCGATTCGCTCGATTAGGGTTTTAATCAAAGTCGGTCATTTTGTCTACTCTTCCATCTGCCTTTACTGTTTCATCGATCGTTCGACAATCTTGTGTCAATGTTAATGGTAAAACAAAACTCAAATCTTTACAATGATCATCTTGACATCTAGGGTTTTTCTTTTAAGAAACTGATTTCTTTCTATGTCAACCTCTAGGGTTTCTACATGGCTCGAACAAAACATTCTAGCAAGTCACCAATCTCCATTGTTAAGGCTTTCATGTGATCAAGGAATCGTGGAGTCTCTCCATCTCCATGGGATCAGCTCCGATCGCTTATCCCTAAGTCTAATTTTGGTACTTCACGAACATGTTCTTCTGACCCGTCAGTGGCTTAGCTACCCCCAGTTCATGAGTAGCCCCCTTTTGTGTCTGAAACTCATGTCTTTGAAGACCCTTTTGAGGAGATCAGAACCAGAATTTCTCTTCTTGTTGATGGAAGTACTTGCTTGAATAGTATGCAGATATCTTTTGGTGCTGATCTACAGAGGATTGAAGAGTTTGTCCTAGGTCTAGACCAGGATCATGAACACATACTCTCCTCTCTCATACGTCTCCAGGATAGACTGAGGGTTTCCTCCTTCCCCTCGACCTCAACTCATCTCCCTGAGGATCTCACTCGTCGTGTGGGAGATTATGAGTTTAGCCTATCTGCTATCTGGAACAATGTCTGTATGCTCCGTGACGATCTTACTTTCGTCAAAGGAATGGTTAAATCTTTTTACTCAAACACAAGGACCTAAACTCTCCAGACTCAATAGATGTTCACTTTGTTCTTGAATATCCAGGAGAAACTGAACATTCTTGTGCCAACTTCCAGGAATGTACCATCTTTTGCTCCTATAGGACCTAGTGCACCACCATCACCTCCTCCTCTAGCTATTTGATGTTGTTTTGGACTACCACAAGCCTCTATCCAGTCATCAAATGTATTTTTGCATATTGATTGAGAAGCGTCTTGTGAGGATACATTGTGATATTTTGGGTGGTATAGATATTTTGGGATTAAGGGTGGTATACTAATAAGTATATGGTTGTCACTTCTTTGTGTGACCTTACTTATGAATGATGACATATTTTGTTGTATATGTATTAAAGATATACTTTTGTCTGTTGATAAACGATTAAGTCTTATTTTGTAAATTTGCCATCACAGTGTGTGTGTGTGTGTGTGTGTGTGTGTGTGCGTGCGTGCGTGCGTGCGTGTGTGCGTGTGTGTGTGTGTGTGGAAATGTGCTATTGGTGTTGATATTTAATCGTATCTTGCACTTCCAATATAAAATGTTGAATATTTGTATCTCCATATGAGATTTGATGCTTCATGCTTAGTTAAATGGTGATATGAGCTCATCTTCACTTATTTTGGAATAATATTGTCCATTGATGTTCATCTTATATGGGCCATATTAAGCAAGTATTTGTATTTGATTTAGTTTTTCATAAAGGGAAGAGAGAATGAACAAAGAGAGAGAAGAATAAGCATGTGTGTTCCATGATTAATGATTATTTTTTTGAATGATGAAGACTATTATGTGCATATGAGGCTTTGTGGTACAAACCTTTATGGATGGTTAATTGACAACACCTTCATTTTAGTTGTTGTTGTTGCTAGCTCCCCACTCTTTTTGGATTATGACAAAGGTGGAGATAGAACAACCATATGAGAATAAAGAGAATAACAATATGGGTGCATCATGCTTGTTTGAAATTTAAATAACTTCATGAATCAGCTCTTGATTTAGTTATATGATTCAGGGGGGAGTTACTCTTAAATTTTAATTCAATATAATTGATTGTTTCATGCTTCTACTTACTCAATGTGTATCAACATATGTTTCATGCCTTATGTATTCATATATTGTGTTGTCCTTAGTGAATACAATACACAATTCATGTGATACACATATTCTTGACTAAGCATTGATAATTCATTATTCATATGTTTATCTGTATTAAAATGGATTGCATTAATGCAGGGGGTAAGTATTTTACTTTCAAGCACAATTATTGATTATGGTTATGATTGTTTGTCATCATCAAAAGGGTGGAGAATGTTGAATATTGTATCCCCCAATGTGGTTTTGATGATAAACAAACATAATCAATTATGACTAATACCCATGTTTTGTACTTAAGAAGAGCATCCATACTACAGTTAAATTCTTATCAAATGAACATGATGACTCAGACACTTGATGCAAGGACATCAATTAACAAAGCATAGAAATCAAGGATTGAACACAAGGAAGTTAAAGCATTGAACTCAACAAAGCTCTATGGTCATCAAAGAGTGATCTCAAGGAAGTCAAAGTGCTGGACTTCACAAGCTCAAAGAAAATCTCCAAGGCATTCAATAGGAAGTGAAGGGGATAAATATGTAAACCTTCTTTCTTTACCTCTTAGTTGAACTATCATTTTAAGCCTTGAATAGACTCATTAGAACATCACTCATAACACTCACAAAACACTTTAGATCATATATCATTGAGTGTCATAGGGTTAGAACTTGCATAAACTCGAAGAAGAGTTTTTCAACCCACCCAAACATCTGGTGCTTTGTCTCCAGACGCCTTGTGCTCATATGCATTTAGTTCTCCAAAACCATATCATGATCAGATGACTAACGTTCTAATTCCAGACTGAACAAATCTTCAGACGACTGGATGATGAACTCCAGACGTCTGAATAATTCTAGCCAAATGTCCAGAACTTGGCCTCTAATGACTTGCAGAAATCGGACGTCTGGATGACATATATCAGACGTCTGGAAAATTAGTGCAAATATTTCAAGTAGCTTATTTCTACAGTCAGTCTTGATTAGGCGTCTAAAGTTGTCTTACCAGACATCTGAACAGTTGACCAGACACCTGGATGATGAACATCAGACGCCTGGACAGTCGGACCAACTATTACAGTAACCAAGTGTTGCTCACTGTCTGTATAATCAGACGTGTGATGCATGTGTGCCAGACGACAGAGCAGTGGACCAGACGTCTGGAAAGTCTTCTTCAGCCGTCAGGTATATGTCCGTTGACTGCATTTAATACCCAGTCAAAATAGTACAACAGCCAACTGGTCACTCTTCTTCAGGCGACTGGTGACTAGGATTTCTGCCCGTTAATAGCTGTTAGAAGCATTAAATGCTTGGACTCTTTAGCTGATTTTCAACAAATTTCCATGGCTTATAAATAGGTCTTTAATGTCTTGACTTGAGAGGTTAGCCAAGCATCTAAGACTTCATTCAATACACTCTCAAGTGATCCCAAGTCAATAACTTCTCAACTAGAGCATTCAAGAGCATTCAAAGCAATTCAAGCTCAAGCTCTAAAGACCAACTTGTCTCTAAAGCTTTCAAGATCAGCTTCTAGCATTCATTACTACACATCTAGAGACAAGTTAGTAAGTGCTCTCACTCTTATCATTTAGAGCACATCACACACACCTTATTTCCTAATTCTTCAAAGTAATATTCAAGGCATAGGTTGTGAAGTTGTTTCATATTTTGTTCTATCTTTCTCTTGATATTTGATTAGTTCCTCTCGGCTGTGAGAGAAGTACATTCCCGGTTTATGGGAAGCGAAAGAAAGGTTCCTCTCGGTTGTTAGAGTAGTCCATTCCCGGTTTGTGGGAAGTGGAAGAAAGTTGTATTGATTTACACTTGTCAGGTTTTGGCAATTGGGCATTAGTGGAAACACTAATCATTTGCGGGTTGCTAGTGGGTTGCTGGAGTAGGATTCAAGGGAGTCGGTGAGACTCGATGAATCAGAACCATGGTATATAATTTGTTTGCGTTTGCATTTTTGTGTTGTTGTTCTCTTTCTCTATTCCGTACTAAGGTTGCATAAGGGATATTTAATTTGGCATAAATTCCTTTTTAAGTTTTATAAAGCACTATTTCCCCTAGTGTTTTTCCCTATAGTTTTAGATCCTACAATTTTGCCCAACAATTCCAGCCATGAAAGAGACCATAAGAAATCATCAAACTGAAGTGAATTACGTATCAATTCAAGGGTTCAATTCGAATACCTATAATACCAACTTAAGAAATCACCCAAATTTGAGATGGGCTCCACAACAGCAGATGCAACAAATGATCACTCCTTACTACCATCCAAATCATTTGAATTACCAAGCGAAAATGGAGCAAGGCAATGATGTCACAACTACACTTTAGCAAATGATAAATCAACAATTTTAGCAATTCAATGAAAATTTTCTACAGATGCAAAAACAACTTCAGTAATTCAATGAAAAATTTTCAATATTGGTATCATCAATTGAAAAAGGTAAATTACCATCCCAACTTATTGCAAATCCTAATACAAATTCCTCTTCTTTTTTAGGTGACAATGTTGAGCAATGCCAAGTGGTAACCACAATGTGTAGCGGGAGAGAAATTGAAAAGTTGAAACCACCTAGGCATGAACAAGAAGTTGAGGGAAAAGAAAAACACCAAGTACCACAAAATTTGCAAGACGAGGAGAAAAGTTCAGAAAAAGGGGAGGAGGTTAAAGAAAAAGAACAAAAGCATATACACCTCCAATTCTGTTTCCACAAAGACTGGCACCCCCATCAAAAGATAAGTATCAGGCAGTAATAATGGACATCTTCGAACATGTAAAAATCAATATACCCTTACTTGATGTGATCAACCAAGTGCCTGCTTAAGTCAAATTTTTGAAGGACTTATGCATTGTGAAACATACCCTTAATGTGAAAAAGAAAGCATTCCTCACGCAACAGGTAAATTCCATAGTACAACATAACACTCTAACTAAGTATAAAGATCCAGGTCCTCCTACTATTCTATGCACTATAGAAACTAAGAGTTTTAGAAATGCTTTGCTTGACTTAGGTTCTAGTATGAATATATTGCCTTTCTCTATTTTCTTGCTACTAAGGTTGAGGGAGCTGAAATCAACGTTTGTAGTACTACAATTGGTGGATAGGTTAATGAAATTTCCAAGGGGTTGCGTGGAAGATGTTTTGGTCCAAGTGTACAAATTATATTACCTAGTGGATTTCATCGTTATAGACATGCATGGGTTGCATTCTAGTAAGTTTACTCCTATTATTTTGGGACATCCATTCTTAGCTACATGCAATGCAGTGATCAATTGTAGGGGTTGACAGTTGAAGATGACCTTCGGTAACATGAAACTTGAACTTAATATTCTTAAATATTGTAAGTTACATGCAGGAGTTAAGGGTGTTCAAAATGTATGTTTGGTTGAAAGTTTGATTGAGGAATATTTTTAGAATTAGTATGATTGCTTATCTGGCTATATTGATTACAAATTTGATGATATTGACAAGTATTATTCTGTGCAGGAGAAAGGTGAAATGCCGAGATATGCATGGGCACCAAAGTTAAAACTATTTGCCAGTTGGATTGCCACAACAACTGCCTTCTAAGATTGAGCATACAAAGCTTGATCTTAAACCTTTGCCAGACTTTCTCAAATATGATTTCCTTGGAGAAGATGATTCTTTTTTTGTGGTAATATCCTCAAAACTCACACTTGAACATGAGCATTCTTTGATTGATGTACTTAGGAAACATAAAGGGGCCATTGGATGGTTTATTGTGTTGAATATTGGACTCCCCGGATTTGGTTTTGATGATGAGCAAACATAAATAATCCATGAACTAACAATTTGTGAGCGCAGTATTGGAGATCGTCGCCAATTTCACGAGAACATTCAAAGCGACATCTCAACACTTTCCAAAGCTCATATTCATGCCTAAAGCTTCGTTGAAGCTCTTGCGACGCTTTGGAAGATATGAAGATTCAATCGAAGCTCTCGAAGACCGTTTATTAAGGTTTTATTTATAGTCTTTTAGTTTCGATTGATAGAATGTTGAGCCTTGAGTATATCTTACGTTTCTATCTTCATTACGCTCATTTCGTAGCTCTAGGATCCTTGCACAAGTTCATTCTAACTTCCTCGAAGCGTCGCGCTTCGATTCGGATTTGTATGTGCATGTTAGTTGGTACAAGAACAAGTATTGACCGACTAGATGGTGATCTAGTCGGTCGGCAACTGTTCTTGGACCGACTAGCTTGATTCCTTAATTTCTTGGACTTTACTGTTTACAGTTAGTCGGTCTACGTTGACTCACCGACCGACTAGTTTGTGAACTAGTCGGTCAGTGATGCTTCTTTGACCGACTAGTTGTGACTTACTGTTCATGCTAAATTTCTCCTAAGCTACTGTTTACCGTTAGTCGGTCTAAGAAGGTTTGGTGACCGACTAGTTAACAATTTAGTCGGTCAACTTTTGTTCTTGGACCGACTAAGTCACTTTGCATTCAGACTAAGTTATTTTGCCTCTTAGTCGGTCTACGTTCATTGGCTGACCGACTAGTTGTGAAACTAGTCGGTCAGAAAGTCTTCTTGGACCGACTAGATTTCTAGGTCTGAAATTCTATCTCTTCTCAGATCTACTCTTAGTCGGTCCACGTTGTTTGACTGACCGACTAGTTGATGAACTAGTCGGTCAGTGATTGTTCTTTGACCGACTAAGTCTCACAGATTTCTATCCGTTGGTGAATGACCTAACTTGTGTTTTTGGGTTCCTATAAATACGAACCTAGGTCATTTCTATCTAGGTAAGAGCTGCCATTAAGAGATTCATTGAGTTCTAAAGAGATAGCCATTCTCCCTCAAATCTAAAGCTCTCTTCCTCACAAGAAACTCATTCTCTCTCATTTCTAGATCTAGAGAGAAGCTTGTTCTTGGTGAGCTCTTTAAGCTATTGCTTGATCCAAGTCTCCAACTCATTCCTAGGCACCGATTGCTGGTCATTTCCTTGGTGCTAGGTCTTGGTGACTTCATCTTCCTCAAATCCTTCATTTCACCATTTGGGTAAGAAAAACTCAAGGTATAGGATTTTGTGGTAAGATTGTTTATTTCATTTAAACTCTTTAATATTGCTAATTGGTTCTCTCGGTTGTGAGAGAAGATTGTGATCCCGGGTTGTGGGATTCACTTTGCCATTGCATGTATGATTTGATCTTGTGAAGGTTTTTCACAAGATATTCATAGTGGAAATCTTGAGTTAGGGTTTCTAACTCAAGTATCCGGAGGGGATCCGGGTGATTGGGACGTAGGATAACCGGGAACAAGTCGGGGAGACTTGGGTGGATCCGAACCCATTAACTTCGTTTGTTAGCATTGTTAATTTTGTGTTGTCATTCAATTTAAGCTTCCGCAAATTGATTTGGTAGTTGTTTGCAATTTAATTTGGAATTATACTCCTTATTATTTTAAAGTACTATTCACCCCCCTCTAGTACTTGTGCAGTAGCTGGTAGGGCATTACATTTGTTATCAGAGCCAGATACTCAGCTATGTCTGCCAACGACAACAAGACCGTGCCTCCACCTTCCAACTATGACACCTTCAGGAACCGTGAAGGAGCATCTTCGGTGATGGAAGGACATTCCTCTACGAGGCCTCCATTCTTCAACGGTACCAACTACGGGTACTGGAAGTGCCGGATGGAGACTTTCCTCCGGAGTGCATCCTTATGGAGGACTACAATGAAGGAATACATCGAACCCAAAGAAGAAGATTTTGAGAAATGGACTACCGCGGAGGTCGCCGCGGAGGTAAGCAATGCCAAGGCAATGAACGCCTTGCAATGCGCTTTGGAGCCCGAGGACTTCAATAAGATATGCACATGTAAGAGTGCATATCAAATTTGGAACTCCCTCCTCATTCTTCATGAAGGGACGAGTAGGGTAAGAGACTCTAAACTCGTAGTCGTAAACAAAGATTACAAAATGTTTCATATGCAACAGGGCGAGAAGATGAAAGAATATTACGCTCGCTTCGTTGACATAATAAACGAGTTAGAGGCCCTCGGCAAGTCCTACACTCAAAAGGAGAAGTGCTCAAAGATTATTGAAGGACTTCCCTCTTCTTGGGAAAAACGTACCTTCGCCATCGAGGAAGGTAATGACATGAATAAATATACCGTTGTTCAACTAATGGGTACTTTGATGTCATACGAGGTACGCAAAGATAGCAAGGTGAAGTTACAAGAAAAGATGAAGTCCTATTTGAACCTAGATGCGCCTAAGAAAAAGGCGATTGCATTCAAGGCGGCTTCATCCACCTCTACCGATCATGAGGACTCGGAAGAAGAAATGGACATGGAATCCATTGCACTCATGGCAAAGAAGTTCAATCGCTTCTTCCGAAAGGGTAACTTCAAACAAAAATCTAAGTTTACTTCTACTAACGCCTCTCCACCTTTGTGCTTTAAATGCAATAAGCCAGGACACATCAAAGCGGATTGTCCTCAAAACAAGCAAAAGGAGAAGTGGAAGGCGCCGAAGTTCGACAAGTCAAAGAAGTACAAAAAGGGGTACAAAAAGGGACTTGTCGGAACAACATTCACCGACTCCGAGGACTCCTCAAGCGGAGAGTCAGACGATGAGCACGTGGAGCAAGCGCACATGTGTTTCATGGCAAGAGAGGAGCACGATCAAGGATCCTCCTCTTCCGATGATAGTGATGACGAAAGCGATGAGGTAACGATGGATGATCTTAGAAATGCTAACTCTCAACTTTGGTCAAAATACACTAAGTTAGTAAATAGATACACTAAGGTAAAAGATGACCTAGCTAGCATTCAAACATCGCCTACGAATATCATCACCAACAACGACACCGTTGTTGAAGAGTTAAGAAATGAGATTGTGAATCTCAAATCTAAACTTGAACATGTTAGCATTGAGGATGCGGAAGAACATGAGATAGCGGATTTAACTTCTCAAAACTCGACTTTGAGTATTGAGAACGAGAATCTTAAATCTCGTGTTTATGTGCTCACATCGCAAGTATCCAATTTGGATACTTCTATGCGTTCTCTCAAAGAGAAATATGAGAACACATTGGGCCGAATTAACAAATTCAACAAAGGTAAGGACCATTTGGATAAAATCCTAAGTGACTTACTTCCGGCCAATCACCACATTGGTTTGGGGTACACGATGGGATGTCCATCCAAAGCGGCCACTACTTTTGTTAGGCCAACTTCCGGTGACTGTACGAGTGGGAGCAAACACTCTATTGGTAGTTCATCTACCAATGGTGCTTCCACCTCGTCCACACCCTCTTTCGGAAAGAAACCCACTTTGGGTGGACCTCCAAAGAAGGGGCATGCTTATATGTACACCAATAACATGCCACGTAGGAACACACGTCCTACTCCACCATCTCACACATATGATGATTTTTATGCAACACATTCTCGGGCACGTGCACACCGTGTGAGACACCCTCACGCACGTGTTCCCACACATGCATATGTTCACCCACCGCATCATATGAATAATTCTCGTCGTGCACCATTCCATCATGTCCCGTATGCCTATCCACAACATGCATCACGTAGAAATCAACGTCGCATGCATGCACCCAATAGGATGATGGCTCCCAAAATTTTCACTATTTGGAGCCCAAAGGACACAAGCATGGACGAAAAACAAATGTATATGAATGCTTATTTTTCGGATGTTGTGCATAGTAAGAATTATGTGGGGAAGTCTAAGTCCACTTGGACTTGGCTTCCAAAGGTCTAATCCCTTGGACCCAATGACATTGGGTACCATTATATGAAAGTGTCTATCTTTAGGTACTCAAGGAAAAGAAAAAGAAGAGGAGCAACAAATTTAAATTTAGCTCCAAAGGGAATTGGATACTCCATAGCGGGTGTTCAAAACACATGACGGGTGACGCTTGATTGCTCTCCGGAGTGGTTCCCATTGCGAATGGAAACCGCGTCGTATTTGGAGGCAACGAGAGCGGAACCATCATAGGTGTTGGTAAAGTCGGTAACCCCTCTAAACCCTTAATTAGTGATGTTTATCTTGTTAGTGGTTTAAATCATAATCTTATTTCAATAAGCCAACTTTGTGACAAAGGTTACAAAGTTAGTTTTGCAAAAGGATTGTGTCATATTTTAAGAAAAGATAATGATAAATTATTATTTTCCGGAACTCGTCATAAAGACATTTATATTTTGGATCTTCCTAAGTCATATGAACAATGTCTCGTTGCCAACACAAGTGAACAACACTTATGGCATCGACGCTTTGGACATGTGAACTTTGGAACACTTTATAAGCTTTCGAAATTAAATTCTATTAAAGGTTTTCCGAAGCTTGTTTTTGAAAAGAAAAGTTTTTGTGATTGTTGTCAACGTGGCAAGCTTCCTAAATCTTCATTTAAACCTAAGAAAAGCATCTCTACTAAACGGCCACTAGAGCTATTACATCTAGACTTATTTGGGCCAACTAGAGTAGCTTCCTTAGGAAATGCAAGGTATGGACTTGTCATCGTAGATGACTATTCAAGATTTACTTGGGTATTTTCATTGTGTAATAAAAATGAAGCTTTTGAAAACTTCACAATTTTTGTTAAGAACGTACAAAATCTCTTAGGAACCACCATTGTCACTATTCGTAGTGATCATGGAGGTGAATTTGAGAATGAGTCTTTTGAGACATTTTGTGATGAAGTTGGTATTACTCACACCTTCTCTTTCCCTTGTGCACCTCCTCAAAATGGTGTAGTTGAGAGAAAGAATAGGACGCTAGTGGAGTGTGCTCGCACTATGCTTGATGATAGCCAACTTGGCCATCAATTTTGGGCGGAAGCGGTACACACCACTTGCTATGTGTTTAATAGAATACTTTTGAGGCCCGGCACTAAACAAACTTGTTATGAATTGTTGTTTGGTAGGTTGCCTCAAGTTAAACATTTTCGTGTTTTTGGTTCGAAATGTTTTATTAAGAACACATATGGTAGTTTTGACAAATTCGATCCAAGATCCGATGAGGGGATTTTTGTTGGATATTCTACACGTAGCAAAGCCTACCGGATATTCAACAAACGAACCTCAACGATCGAGGAGTCGCTTCATGTCTCATTTAATGAAGGATTTGTTCCAACTAGAATTTCAAATGATAATGATTCTATGGATGTTTTATGTGATTCGTTTGATAATTCTAAGTCTAATGATTCTATTGATTCTATTTAGACTAACCCAACTAATGAAGTTGTTGAGAATGTTCCTAGTGATCAAGGTATTCCCAAACGGCTTCATTCGGTTCGTGACCATCCCCATGAGCAAGTCATTGGCAATATCTATGATAGTGTCAAGACGAGATCACAAGTTCACCACTTCGCAAATTGTGCCTTTGCCTCATCGATAGAGCCAAAGAATATTAATGAAGCATGCGAAGATAGCGCTTGGATCTTAGCCATGGAGGAGGAGCTCATTCAATTCGAGAGGAATGAGGTATGGGAGCTTGTTCCATTGCCATCGAAGAACCACACCGTCATAGGGACAAAGTGGATCTTCAAGAACAAAACCGACGAAAATCAAGTCTTCGTCCGGAACAAAGCTCGGTTAGTAGCTCAAGGCTATCGCCAAGAGGAAGGTATCGATTTCGAAGAATCCTTCGCTCCGGTAGCTAGATTAGAATCAATTAGATTATTATTGTCTTTTGCATGCCATAAGAATTTTAAATTATTTCAAATGGATGTTAAAAGTGCATTTTTAAACGGAGATGTCGTTGAGGAAGTTTACGTTTCTCAACCTCCGGGCTTCATAAATGAAAAATTTCCAAATCATGTTTTTAAACTAAAGAAAGCTCTTTATGGTTTGAGACAAGCTCCTCGAGCTTGGTATGATCGCCTAAAGAATTTTCTTTTGGATTTGAATTTTAAAATGGGCGAAGCCGATTCTACACTTTTTATTAAGCATGCGAATAATGATATTTTATTAGTTCAAATTTATGTTGATGATATCATTTTCGGTGCTACTAACTTTGCTCTTTGCGAAGAGTTTTCTAATGTTATGAAGGAACAATTTGAGATGAGCCACATGGGCGAACTCAAATATTTCTTAGGTCTCCAAATTCGCCAATTGAACGATGCAATCTTCATCCACCAAACGAAGTACACGGTGGAGTTGCTAAAGCGATTTGGAATGGAGAATGCCTCCGGGAAAAAGACTCCTATGAGCACTACAACGCATCTTGATAAAGATACGGGCGGAAAAGATGTAGACATTCGTCTATATCGAGGTATGATAGGTAGTTTACTTTATCTTATCGCGAGTAGGCCCGATATTATGTTTGCCGTATGTATATGTGCTCGTTATCAGTCTCAACCTAAGGATTCTCACTTAGTAGCGGTAAAGCGTATTTTCCGTTATCTAAGTTACACTTTAGATTTTGGATTACTTTATCCGAAATCTAGCACATATGAGTTAGTCTCATATAGTGACACTGATTATGCGGGATGCAAATCCGACAGGAAAAGTACTAGTGGCACTTGCCATTTTCTAGGAAATTCTCTTGTCTCTTGGTTTTCCAAGAAGCAAAATTTGGTATCACTTTCAACCACCGAGGCGGAATATATTGCCGCCGGTGCCGCTTGTGCCCAGGTTCTTTGGATGAGACACACATTGAAGGATTTTGGTATTCATTGTGATACTAGCCCTATCATGGTGGATAACCAAAGTGCTATTTGTCTTTCAAAGAATCCGGTGCATCATTCCCGATCAAAACACATAGATGTCCGACACCATTTCTTAGATGATCATGTAGCTAAAAAGGACATCATATTAGTGTACGTTGAAACCCAAAAGCAAATCGCCGATATTTTCACGAAACCCCTAAAGGAGGACTCCTTTGTGCGGTTGCGTCGAGAATTGGGGATTATGGGTGAATCCGAGATATAGGATTCATATTTCATTCAATTATCTTGCATGCTATTATATTTCGCGATATTTCATTCATGCTAGATTTATTGAATTTTTGGGAATTTTATGTGATATATTTGAATTTATGATCGAATTCGTATTTGAAAGTCGTATTTAAGATTTCGACGTTTTATGGGGTAATTTAGATGACTAATGAGTGAGTTATGATGTTTCATCCAAGTGGTTTGTGAAGAGAAATCAATTATCAATTTTTGGACTCCTCTAGTCGGTCTAAGTTCACTTGTCAACCGACTAGATGCTCATCTAGTCGGTCAGCAAATGAACTCAGACCGACTAGATCAAGCCTATATCTAACTCCTATCATTTTCTTTCGTTAGTCGGTCATAGTACACTTACCGACCGACTAGATTGAAAACTAGTCGGTCAGTGAATATACTGCGACCGACTAATTCTAGCCCTAGAAATTCATCTGAGCCACTGTTTCGACTTAGTCGGTTCAAGCTCATTGACCGACCGACTAGACCGTAATCTAGTCGGTCAGTGCTTGAACTATGACCGACTAAGTGTGTTAGGGCAGTTATGTCTTTTTGATTCCAGACCGACTTATACTCATTTTTTGTTCGACTAATTTCATTATTAGTCGGTCTTCTCTCCTGCTCAAGCCCGAAAAACCCCAAACCCCCACTCGAAACCCTTCGACTTCCGGCCATCTCTCCGTCGATCGCTGCCGTCCGCCGCCGTCGACTCCACCTCCTAGGTATCTCCCTCCCTCTCCTTGGTCGATTCCTACCCTAGGGTTTGATTCTATCTCATCTAGCTCCTAGGGTTTCTAGTTTTAACCTAGGGTTTGTATTTTCGAATTTAAATTTTTCATCCTAGGGTTTGTGTTAGCTTCTAGGGTTGTGTGCTTAGGGTTGTTGATCCTCCGTGATTACTTGCTTGTTCTCGTCGTGCCTCGACCATGGCAAAGACGAGAATTCCTATCGCCTCTTCCGGGGCCTCTCCTATGACCGTAGGGCCTTCCGACCTTAGGAATCCCCCGAAGCCTAAGCGTCGTGCTAAGTCAACCCAAGCCTCTCCATCATCGCCTCCTCCTAAGAAGCCTAGGACTGCGATAGCTAAACCCCGCAAATCCAAGACCAAAAATCCTATTCTTCAGTCTCCGGCTACTCCTCCCGATTCCGACACTGATTTTATCCCAGAGGATGAGCCTACTAGGGAACCTACTCCACCTCCGAAGACCCGTAAGGCTAAGGGTAAAGCTCCTATGCCAGTCGGCGGTGTAGACATATCGTTGTGCCGTGATGACCCTCAGTGTCTCGCAGCGTACAACCGTATAGAGCACTGTCCACTGTTGTTAGAGCATTACGTTCAGTTCTCTGATTTTCTCGGCCTTGCTGATCTTCTCTCTTATAGTGGCCTCCTAGATTATCTCCGATACGACCCCAAGGCCAATCCCAAACCGTATCCTCGCCTCGTGAAATTGTTCTATGCCAATCGTATTCGAGGCCAGTACGATGCCAGCCACTCCATTGAGACGACTGTCTTGGGAACTCCTATAGTTCTCACGGCAGAAATCTTGGGGGAGATTCTTGGTTGTTCATCGTGTGGTCTCCTCCCTTCGGACATTTCCGTCGATGACATTTCTTCCTTGGATCAGTCTATTCTTTCTGAGATTTTCCAGGTTATCCCCTCCGCATTCATTGGTGTTCCATCGAAATCTTTCAAGCCGAATGCGTGGGTTCTTAACCTGATCTTGAAGTCATGTCTCCTCCCTAAGTATGGATCCTCTTCACTCCCATCCCAGACGTTCTTGAAATTGATCTACGCTCTTTTCTTGGGGTGCGAGATTAATTGGGCTCGCGTGATACTCGATAAGATGGATTCTTTCGAGTGTATACGCAAGACCAATAAGTCTGCGCACATTCCATACCCTTGCCTGTTGACTCTCGTATTCCGTCATTTCCGAGTCCCTCTCCCTCCTGACGATGAGCGTCCCTTGGGTACGCATCTGAACGCGACGGCCGTGAAGAAATCTCTAGCGGTACTTCGTCACGTGCAGAGGTCTACCACATCTGCTTCTCAGGCTTCTCCGTCCGCTGCTGCAGCCCCCTCTCGTCCTGCTACATTGGACGATGTCGTACGTCTTCTTCGTCGGCACGAGTCATGTTTGGCTCGTACCGAGGAGGTCGTCTGCCGTATGGCTCGTCTGATGGGGATTGATCTTCCTCCTTCAGTCTCTGAGGCCGAGGAGATGGACGATGAGGAGATTGACGAGCTTGTCACTTCTTTTGCCCGTGGCGATGAGGCCACTGCTGCTGCTGGTGGTACTTCCACTTCTGCTCCTGGAGTTGGCACCACTTCTGGTGTTCCAGAGCCTTCTGCTTCAGCTCTTTAGCCTTCTGAGCCCGCTGCTGACCCTGTTGACGAGCCTGCTCATGTATCTCCTGCTGCTGTTGACACTGCTGCTGCTTCTGCTTCTGTCGAGACCCCTGCTGCTGTTGAGATTCCCGTTGATGAGCATGTTGCTGAGATCTCCACTCCTGCCCCGACGATTCCATCTGTTGAGACACCTCTACTCCCTGCAGAGCCTGAGTCCACTCCCTCGACTGGACCCACGGAGACTGCAGATCCTGCCACCTCCTCGTGATCGCTTGTTTCGAGGACTCTCCACTTCGCTTTGGATGATATATCTTAGTGAGAGTATTTTGGGTTAGGATGGGGTTTGAGAGATGTTTTGATGTATGTTGATATACTTTGATGATGTCGATGATGTATGATGTTTTTCTTTTTGATGATATGTAGCACTTGATATGATGTACCTCATATATTCGATGTGATATCTTTTTGGATGTACTCATGTTGTCTCTACATATATATATGTTCATCGTCATTCACTTTGTCTTTTATTCATCGTGCATTCATTTTTTTTATTCGTTGAATGCATTTGAAATGTGAATTCGTCGCTCGACGATTAAAAACTTGGTTAAATAGATTATATTTCTATAATTATATAGAATTGTTTTCCATGCACAAAATTAACCAAGAATATTGAATATTGAAGAGTGTTTCTTTATTCAAGAAATGAATAAGTATTTGGTATTTTTGATGATTTTGATTTTTATTGATAATGGAATAATTGGCACACCTTGTTTTTATTTCCACACTTTTCCCTTGGTGTCAAGTTGGTCCATTGTCTTTGTCTACGACTCCCGATGTTGGATTTTACATTTCCTAATTGTTGTCGTTGTATGCCCCCCATTTTTGGGATAATGCCAAAGGGGGAGAGATAATGATAATAAATAGCGCAAATGAAAATTTAACTCAATTTCCAAGAATCTAGTTTGATATGCTAGATTCAGGGGGAGTTAAGATACATATAAGGATTTTCAAAATCCGATATTTCAAAAATCGATTCTCATTATATATCTTACTCGTCTGATTGATGCAATTCATATATATTCATTTTGGAATTAACGTGTCATCAATGCAGGGGGAGTAAGTATTTTACATTTGAATTATTATTTTTGATTATTATTTATGTTGGTTTGTCATCACCAAAAAGGGGGATAATGTTGAATATTGGACTCCCCGGATTTGGTTTTGATGATGAGCAAACATAAATAATCCATGAACTAACAATTTGTGAGCGCAGTATTGGAGATCGTCGCCAATTTCACGAGAACATTCAAAGCGACATCTCAACACTTTCCAAAGCTCATATTCATGCCTAAAGCTTCGTTGAAGCTCTTGCGACGCTTTGGAAGATATGAAGATTCAATCGAAGCTCTCGAAGACGTTTATTAAGGTTTTATTTATATTCTTTTAGTTTCGATTGATAGAATGTTGAGCCTTGAGTATATCTTACGTTTCTATCTTCATTACGCTCATTTCGTAGCTCTAGGATCCTTGCACAAGTTCATTCTAACTTCCTCGAAGCGTCGCGCTTCGATTCGGATTTGTATGTGCATGTTAGTTGGTACAAGAACAAGTATTGACCGACTAGATGGTGATCTAGTCGGTCGGCAACTGTTCTTGGACCGACTAGCTTGATTCCTTAATTTCTTGGACTTTACTGTTTACAGTTAGTCGGTCTACGTTGACTCACCGACCGACTAGTTTGTGAACTAGTCGGTCAGTGATGCTTCTTTGACCGACTAGTTGTGACTTACTGTTCATGCTAAATTTTTCCTAAGCTACTGTTTACCGTTAGTCGGTCTAAGAAGGTTTGGTGACCGACTAGTTGACAATTTAGTCGGTCAACTTTTGTTCTTGGACCGACTAAGTCACTTTGCATTCAGACTAAGTTATTTTGCCTCTTAGTCGGTCTACGTTCATTGGCTGACCGACTAGTTGTGAAACTAGTCGGTCAGAAAGTCTTCTTGGACCGACTAGATTTCTAGGTCTGAAATTCTATCTCTTCTCAGATCTACTCTTAGTCGGTCCACGTTGTTTGACTGACCGACTAGTTGATGAACTAGTCGGTCAGTGATTGTTCTTTGACCGACTAAGTCTCACAGATTTCTATCCGTTGGTGAATGGCCTAACTTGTGTTTTTGGGTTCCTATAAATACGAACCTAGGTCATTTCTATCTAGGTAAGAGCTGCCATTAAGAGATTCATTGAGTTCTAAAGAGATAGCCATTCTCCCTCAAATCTAAAGCTCTCTTCCTCACAAGAAACCCATTCTCTCTCATTTCTAGATCTAGAGAGAAGCTTGTTCTTGGTGAGCTCTTCAAGCTATTGCTTGATCCAAGTCTCCAACTCATTCCTAGGCACCGATTGCTGGTCATTTCCTTGGTGCTAGGTCTTGGTGACTTCATCTTCCTCAAATCCTTCATTTCACCATTTGGGTAAGAAAAACTCAAGGTATAGGATTTTATGGTAAGATTGTTTATTTCATTTAAACTCTTTAATATTGCTAATTGGTTCTCTCGGTTGTGAGAGAAGATTGTGATCCCGGGTTGTGGGATTCACTTTGCCATTGCATGTATGATTTGATCTTGTGAAGGTTTTTCACAAGATATTCATAGTGGAAATCTTGAGTTAGGATTTCTAACTCAAGTATCCGGAGGGGATCCGGGTGATTGGGACGTAGGATCACCGGGAACAAGTCGGGGAGACTTGGGTGGATCCGAACCCATTAACTTCGTTTGTTAGCATTGTTAATTTTGTGTCGTCATTCAATTTAAGCTTCCGCAAATTGATTTGGTAGTTGTTTGCAATTTAATTTGGAATTATACTCCTTATTATTTTAAAGTACTATTCACCCCCCCTCTAGTACTTGTGCAGTAGCTGGTAGGGCATTACATATTGTGGATATCAAAGTAATAAATGCCTTAACTTGTACACATCATATTTATCTTGAGGATGATGTCAAACCTACGTACAAATTGCAACACCGGTTGAACCTGACGAATAAGGAGGTTGTAAAGGATGACGTTCTTAAATTTCTTGATGCAGATATTATATACACAATTTTTGACAGTAGATGGGTAAGTCCAACCCAAGTTGTTTCAAAAAAAATCAGGCTTGACATTAGTAAAAAATGAGAATGATGAGGTTATACCTATGCGAACCAGCACTGGATGGAGAATGCGCATGGACTATAGGAAATTAAATTCAAAAACAAGAAAAGACCACTTTCAGTTACCTTTCCTCGATTAAATTTTAGAGAGAGTGGCCGATAATGAGTACTATTGTTTCTTGGATGGTTACTCCGGTTATTATCAGATAGAGAGCTCCAGAAAACTAAGAGAAGGCCATCTTCACTTGTCCCTTTGGAAATTTTGCATTTAGGAGGATGCCATTTGGATTATGCAACGATCTTTCTAACTTTTAATGTTGCATGTTGAGCATTTTTAGTGATATGGTTGAGATGATAGTAGAAGTATATATGGATGAATTTTTGGTATATAGTGCGTCTTTTGAAAATTGTTTATCTAACTTAGCCCTTATCTTACACAGATATTAGGAGAAAAACTTGCTACTAAATTAAGAAAATTGCCATTTCATGACAACCGAAGGTTTATTCCTTGGTTATTTAGTTTCCAAAGCATGTATTCATGTGGAGAGGGAAAAGATTGAGGTTATTGAGAAGTTTCCTATACCAAAAGAATGTTCATTCATTCTTGGGTCATACGGGATTCTATTGACGGTTCATAAAGGATTTCAGTGCCATCTCTCACCCCCCTCTGTAATTTATTGACTTTAAATGGGATTTAATATGGACACAAAAGTGTTAAAATTCATTTAAGCAATTAAAGACCATACTTGTTTCATTGCTTATTCTACAGGTTCTAGATTGGACTCTTCCATTTGAAATCATGTGTGATGTGAGTGACTATACAGTATGTGTAGTGCTTGGGCAAAAAGAAAAATAAAGTTCCTTACGTAATTTACTATGCAAGTAAGACTTTGAACGATGTTCAAAGGAATTACACAACGGCATAAAAATAATTACTTGATATGGTATTTGCATTAGAAAAGTTCAGGGGCTACATATTGGGATCACATATAGTCATCTTTACGGATCATTCTGCACTCAAATATCTTTTATCTAAAAAGGATGCAAAGTCTAGACTTATAGGATATATTCTTCTTTTTTAGGAATTCAACATTGAGGTCCGGGACAAGAAATGAGTGAATAATCATGTAGCGGATCAACTTTCGAGATTGACAGTTGACATAGAGTAATATAATATAACATTGAGAGATTCCGTCCTAGATAAGCAACTTTTTACCATCTAAACTCTACCATGGTATGCAGACATAGTAAATTATTTCCTGACAGGAAGAACTCAACAACATTGGTCATCTCTTGATTTTAAACGTTTCAAATATGAGGTAAAATCTTTCTACTTTGAGCATCCTTATCTCTTTAAATATTTTAGAGACCAAATTGCGGGGAGATGTGTACCTAACCATGATATTGATAGGGTTTTACAATTTTTCCATGATACGGTATGTGGGGGACATTTTTCAGCCCATAAAACTATTGCGAAAACTTTACAAAGTGGATTTTTGTGGCCTACCATGTTTAGAGATTCATATGCTTATCGTAAACCATGTGTGCGCTGTCAATAGTTGTGGGGAATAACAAAAAGAAATATGATGTCATTGAATCCCAGGCTATAGATATAAATATTTGATTGTTGGAGGATTGATTTTATGGGACCTTTTCCACCTTCTTTTGGATATATTTTTATATTGGTTGCAATTGATTATGTTTCTAGATGGGTGGAGGCTATTTCTTGCAAATCTAATGACGCTTCCATTGTGCTAAAGTTTGAAAAATAATATTTTCTATGGCCATTATTAGTGATGGAGGTTCCCATTTTTGTAATAGGCTTTTTGCAAATTTGATGAAGAAATTTGGGTTGACACATAAAGTTTGAACACCATATCATCCCCAAACAAATGGACAAGCATAACTTGCAAATAGGGAGATAAGGAACAACCTTCAGAAAATGGTGAACCCAACATGTAGAGATTGGAGTCTTCTCTTGCCTGAAGCTTTAAGTGCATATAGGCCAGCGTACAAGACCATTTTAGGGATGTCTCCTTACCGCTTTGTTAATGTAAAAAATTACCATCTTCCTGTCGAATTAGAATATAAATCTTACTAGGAAATTCAAACATTAAATTTTCTTGATGACTCATCAAATGCTTCTCGCAAATTGCAGATCATGGAGCTTGAAGAGCTACGGAAAGAGGCATATGAAAATGCAAAGTTGGTGAAAGAAAGGATGAAATCGATGCATGACAAGATGATTTTGAGGAAGGAATTTAAGCTTGGTGACAAAGTTCTTTTGTACAATTCAGGATTGCATTTATTTCTAGGGAAGCTACTTTCCACGTGGTCGGGGCTGTATTATGTCAAACAAGTTTTTTCACCTGGAGTGGTGATTTGGGTGGATGAGACGGACGACGATGAGTTCAACACAAATGGACAACATCTGAAATACTTTAAAGAGCTTAGGGAAGGAGCACACTACTATGGAGCTTACGGATCCACCCATAGGTGGTACATAAACCGGTGTGTTCCTTCCTTTACTTAGTAATACGTAGATTTTTTGTTCTTTAGTTTACACTTTTTATTTTTATTTTTAGGTTCTTATTGTTGGATATTGGCCATTAAGCTCAATATGGTTTTACTGATGATCACCACATTATGTTATTGTTAATACTCTACATGTTTGAAGTCTCAAATTAATTTTTGATTATCTCGATGGAGACAAAGCAATAAGTGATGGATGATGAATTCAATGATTGCATTGTATGAAGGCAGAAGAACTTCAAATGTATTTTAATTATTCTTCATGTATTTTTGCTTTTCTTTCATAGAATAATTATAAGCCTTTGATAGAAGCACACACACTCATTCGCATCATTTATCATCTTAGGGAACCATAGGACCTCCCTAGAACCCATGCCATTTGGTTCCTTAGCCAAAACAACCTTACTTGTGTTTTTGGACCAGGACCAGGACACGACGTCTGGTGAAAGACTCCCAGACGTCTGGTGTGTCTGTTTTTATGTTGTCAGACACGGCCTTCCTTCAGCCGTCTGAAGTGCATTGGTCAGACGTCTGAATAGTTTCTCAGATGCCTAACTGGTGAACTCCAGACGTCTGATTTCAGTAGGTTCAGTTTTCCAAGAGCTGTCTCTCTCCTCCTTACTTTTGGCTCGGCTGGTTGATGAAGTATTCCTAAACGACTAAACAATGTCCCAACCATCTGAGTGGTGAACTCTAGACGTCTGGTTTCTTGAAGTTGGTCTTCTATTTTGTTCTGACCAACCCTGTGTCAGCCGTCTGATGGTGTGTTTCTAGACATTTAAATAGTTGATTAGTCGTCCGAGAACATAATTTTAGACGTTTGATGACACAGATTTTCTATCCGTTTACACCATTAGACTGCACTTTACATGAGATGTTTTCTTGATTCTTGTGCAGATTTTCGAGGCTATTTAAGCTAAATTGTAAGGGAGATTTCAGCACTCATACATTCATATAGAGAAGATATTTTTGTGCCAAATCTTTAGAGAAAGCTTTATTCTGTCATCTCTCCCTTTCCCTCTTTGAGCTTCTTTATGTTGAATTGATCTCCAAAGCTCAAATGTTATTTCCAAGTGCATTCAAGCTGATCTTCTAGCACTTGGTTCTTCACACTTCCATTCTATTCAATGCATATGTAAGTGTGTATTTATTTACATTTCGTTTTAACCTAGCTCTCGGGTTGTGAGAGTATAATGGAGGGTTACTCCAATTGGAGGGTTTACTCCATCTTAGGAGGGTTTACTCCTTTGAATCAAGGTTAGGGATTGTAATTCATTTTTTAAGTTTTGGTGTCACGGTTATGGAGCATTAGTGGAAATCCACATCTTGGGTTTACAAAGATGGGACTGGAGTATGCATTGTCGAACCCGGAAACATACTGTGTTAGTGTTTGTCATTCTCTCTTTGTGATTATGTTGCAATTATTACTCCGCATTTGCTTAATTATTTTAATTAGCATTTTCAATTACCATTACACTATTCAGCCCCTACTTTGTTGCTTATTGTTCAGGGATCAGAAAATAATTTGATAGCTACACCTATCTGTTCATAAAGCAGTTACTTCTGGCTTGTAGGAATTGTTAGTCTGGCTCGTAAGAATATGCAATGTGGCTTGGTCAGAATCGAAGTCTGGCTCGATGCGTGACTTGTAGTGCACTAAGCAATCGGCTGCTGTGGGATGTGTTGTGTAAATTCTGACCTGGCAATTTGTCAGGCACGACTACGGTTTGCTTGTACCGGACCATGACTTGCTGCAGCCAAGACAGTTGGTGTAACGGCTTGGTTTTTATTGTACAAGTAATTCCGAAACAAGATGATTTCAAATGATTTCAAAAAATGAGTAAATGAATTTTTTTCTATTTTTTCGTCATTCAAATCTAAAAATGAACTTTGTATTCGCGATCCTCGTGACGATACAGACCAGTAGTATTATTTTCGTAATTTTTCGGAGACGTTTAGTATTAGGGGCAAAATCGTAATTTCATATATAATAATTGTTTTTACTTAATTACAGATTACTGTTTCTAAATACCATTTTACCATTTACTAATTACCCTTAACCCCTAATTAACCTACCCTAAACATTGTTAGGTTGAGGAAAACGTGTTCACGTTTTCCATTCCCATGCTCAGAGTCATTCCCCCTGCAATCACCCACCAACCCCATTAATTAGCCCTAATTAATTCATATACTATTATAATAATTCTTAATTATTATTTAAACCCATTACCCCCCTCAAACCCAGGCACGCAGCTTTTCCACGCTACTGTGAGCCACCTCGCCATGTGCTCTCTTCATGGGCTCACTACCGACGGAGCCCAGCCTCACCAACACCGCCTTCCTTGTGCTCACCAACACCGCATGGCCATCAACAGCTCCGTGTGCCGCTCCACCGACCGCCGAGGTCCCCTCCAGCAACCCCCATGGCGCTGCCTCTAATCCCAACTCCCCCTCTGACCTCCTCGAGTGCTGCCTCCCTCGACGGACCACTGCTCACGTCACAGCCCCAGGTGACTCCGTGCCCTCGCCACCGTCGAGCTTGCCCTGCCTCCGTGACTCCAACAGCCCCCACTCCACTGCTCTTTGCCATTGCCACCACCGCCCCGATAAACCCCGTGAGGCCCCACTCTCCCTCGCAAACCCACGCTGCCTTCACCTCGTCACCGCCGCACCCACGTCATTGGTTTCTCCCACCTCCGAGCTCAACCCCAAGATCCTCCGCTTCGTCGGCCGTCACCCTCTCTTCCCCTCTTCTCCGACGAGGGAACCGCCAAACCCACGCTTGCCCTCATCACCACCTCCTACTCCGACGACCCTACAACAACACTCGCCACCAAGCCTCACCATGCCTCCTCTATCCCCGAGCTCGTCGCACCGCCGTCGCTCCGATGTCGTCCTTCGCCTTCATCGTGATCAGCACTCCCGCAGCCCGCGCCCCTCCGTAGCTCCCCTCTCCGGCACCGCGCTGCCTTCCCCCGCCGTCGAACCGCCCGAGTGCCGCCCCGCCGAGGCCGCTCTGATGACCCCCGACTGCTTCATGCAGCGTAAACACGAGAGGAGGGAGAGTATTATTATAAGAATGCGTATATATGTATACGTATATATACACGTATATATATTTAATACATCTGTTAATGGTTTAAAATTGATAGTAAATAATATAGGGACCAAAAAATACACTGCAAGGGCCATAAAATCCAGCGCGTCGCGCAGAACGCGTAAACGCTGAAATCATCCCAATCGGATGCTTCTATTTTTAAAAATAATTTTTCAAAGATATACGTCATTAATTCCAATTTTCTTTTAAAATATGTATCTTTCATACTACACGTAAACTGATATATGAAAAATTTATATGTTGTAGTACTAAACGAGACGCTCGTTTTGACAGCTTATTTGAAGATTTTCGACGTGTCGTTCACTCTGAATAAATCATTGACCATTTAAGATACATATTTTATAATTTAGAAAATTAGTTTTTAATTGATTCTGAGATTTTAAAATTATTAAAAATACCAATGAGCTTCAGAAAAATATTTTCTTTCTATATAAAATTATTTTACTAACATCTAGCATATCTAAAAATATTTAGTACATATTTTGACGAGTTTTAAGACTTTATAAAAATACGAACACGTTTAGAAGATAGATAGAAAATAGCACTGCCAATAACCAATAATTTCTTGTAATTTCAGGTACCGATTCTCGTGCACCAGTAACCTTGGAAGATCTAGCTCTAGTCCCACCTCGCTACAACAACCTCGAAACTAGTAAGTCACAATGAATTCTAAATTTAGAAAATTAGATAGAGTACCGGTATAAACTTAGGACATCACATATAGCCTCAGAACGGCTATTGACTTGAACGAACGACTAGAGACCTAATTAATCAGGAAACTGAACTTATAGTCTCAGAACGACTATTAACTTGAGCATACGACATTGACAACTTTCAACTTAGGTAGTTGTAGCACACAACCATCTACTTGGGTAAATTGTGTACTAATGAAAATACCACATGCTCGATGCATGGGATCGACATCATAGTTGTTGGACTTGTCTTTATCCTTAAATTTCTTAGCATCCGCTTTCCTTTACTTTCTGGTTTCAATAAGAAAGTCAACTAGTGGTCCTGATTTAACTATTATAGTAAATAGGGAACAACCCAACTGTTTTGTTAATATAATCAATGGAGCAGATGTGATAATTGCTATTCTTAACATTGATATCACCTGGTGTCTAGGACCATTTGCGCCAAAGTTTGGATCACCCGGCTTGCAGGGATAGTGACCTGCTTGGCCAAACCTAACTGTATGCATGATCAATGTTATAATTCCAATTATCATTAGTTTGCAACCATTAATTATAACTACTTTTAAAAGAGTAACTTCAACCTTTTAATCACCATGATAACTCCCTCGTATTGTCACCCTTATTTTCCATGTTCTGATGCTTAATTATCACTTGAAAATCATGCATGGACGTTGGATACACTTGTTGCACGATTGCTTATGTTTAAATAGTCACATCACTTGCTGCATGCCATATATAACTCAGTGAATGCTAATGAATTATCTTGTGTGGAATATCTTGTGAGTATCTTATGGAATATCTTGTGGTACATTCTGTGGAATATCTTGTGGAACATCTTGTAATAAACATATATTTGATTCACATGACACATCACTGGGTTTTGGGTAACTCATAGCTTGAGAGTGTGTGGGAGTGACTGGAGTTCATCTACCTGCTACCTGCATTGGCAAACATAGATGCATGTGTTGAAAAACCCTTACATGATGCATGTGTAGGCAAAACCTTACAAGCTGCCTGCGTCAGAACAAATCTACTGTGTGTCAGTCCCGTCTGGGTAAAGCTCACCCAGGCAAAAGATGAACTCAATGGTTGCATATCGTACTCTCCTATTTGAGTCATGTAGTTCTAGTTTAGTTACTACTTGCACAGTCACCTTTACTTTATGCATCGCATGCACATTACTTATCAAACTTGTGCAGCCACCCATACTTTACTTATCGCTCTTGTATGCATGACTGCATTTACTTTAATTGTCACACTTGTCTATAGCCACTTCTTTAGTATGTTTCCTTACTTAGCCTGCTCTATACTTGTGAACTGCTTTTATTTCTATTTTTGTGACTTACCTACGGTTCCATCTTCGTGTCACCGCAGACGACGCACATGTTGAGGTAGATGTTCCTGAGTTGGCAGAAACAGAGTTCGTCCTAGAGGCTGCAGATTTTAGAGTCTGAGTTGTGTATTTCCAACTGTACTTTCTTTTCTTTCATATATCCTTGTTGTATAATATGGATTGTAATCAAATGGACACTATTTGAGTATTTTTGTACATCTCTGCATCGTGGCTATATTGTTTTCACTGGTGATCTGCAGACTTGCAAATGTAATCAAATAAGTAATGGCCCCCCTAGAGTGGGCCATTATAAGTTTGGTGGCCCATGCAGGTCCGTGCTAACTACCTCGTGAACAATATAGTATGAAATGTACAGAATAAAATGCTTAAATTGACCTCGAGTACAAGACGTCTCAAGTGTTCACCTGTATTGGATATACAGGTGAAGCGTCCTTATTACACATCTTCATTGGTCTTCCTTGATCCTCATCATCTTCTTTGAACTCTTGACCTTGTCTTAGAACTCGTGTTCCATTATTTGGATATACCTTCCTTAGTAACCTCCTGGTCGACAACCGAAAGGATCTCCCATCGGTTGAACTATTTACTCACTTCTTCTTCACCACCCTTCCTTTTGCTTGTAAAGACCTTTTGATTGACCTTCTTAGAATATTTCTATTTTCGTTTGGTTCGCTTGAACCCTGGCTGCATCCTTTTGTAAGGAGGGTAGCATCCAAAGTTCAAGTTCAACAACGGGGGAAGATCAGAAGGACCCATGAAGATCAGGTTAGACTTACGGAGGCAGTGACAACTGCGATGTAAGTTGAGCAAAGGAAAGCTGAAGTGATTCTAGAATTCTTGGACGTATTCATAGTAGTACCGTTGGATCGTATCCTCGAGGTTTTAATGATCTGGTGCCAAGTACCTGACCAATATCGAAGGCACTTTACGCACAACGCCACTTGAGCTTCGGGCTCGGTTGTATGATTTGTTGCAAAATGAATGGGTACGACCTAAACTTGGAATGCTCTTGGAAGAATGGATCTTGGCTCGAGGGTATCAACTAATGTTCGCTGAATAAGACGATTATGAAGAGTGAACATCGTCTTCCTCACATTGATTATACTTCAATCAACTTGGCGGATCAAGCAAGATTGGATTTGAGAAGAGGATGTCATCAATTGGAAGTCAACGTCTCGAAGACTAAAGACTACTTTCAAGACAAAGTATGTACGTTACTAATGCTTGATGATACCATTGGTGTAGTCAACCCACCGCTGGTATTCAGGAGTCTCGTAATCATTCTACGAGTGCTTGGATATATTCATGGTAGTCCTCTTCAATGATGTTTTTAAAGGATACTCAGAAGCATGCCAAGCATTGAGGATGGTTTGAGACGAACCGAACCGAGACGTGCAAGCGTAGGCAACTACTTCTTCTTTGTCTTTCTTGAATTTGTATTCTTCTTCTATCCACTGTTTTCATCTTATACTCGATTTTTCCATGGGTTGAATCCTTTTTCCGCCCACCGTCTTCCCCCTCTTTATTTATTTTTGTCTGCATTCTCTCCTCGAGCCCCGGCCAACCCTACACTACCCTATCGACGACTTCGTCGCCCCATTTAATCCCCTCATCCAGTGGCTTCCCCGTGTCGACACCCATTCCTTCACCCTGTCTCTCTCCCTGCTAGCCCAACCCATCCCGACTCACCCAAAGTTCTGCCACCCCACCTCAACCCGGTGACACTCCACGTCGAGCAGTCACAGCCGTCACATGACATGGATCGACAACTGCCGATGGCTCACCACGATATGCTTTAGGATTTTGGGGATTATTGGGCTTAGTGACAACCCTCACCGCCACCCTCGATGTTGCCGTGTGGTTGAGATATTAGAAAGTTGTGATTCTTGGGCTTCTTACAAGCTCCTTGCCCTAGGTCTTGCCCCTATTGGTGTCCCGATTCGGTTTCTTTCTTCGTGTTTGTTGGACTATGTGTTCTTAGTCGTTGACTTGTTTAGGGTTAATGATGATAACTGTGGATGTCAACCAATAGTATTGGCAAGGGGTGTCGCTAGGGATGAGTATTGGCATGCTGTTGGCCTTAGGTGTTGAGGTTGGATGTCGGCCTTGTGCATGGATTTGGAAGATGGTTTTGGTGTTGGCATGTTGTTGGCTATTATGGGAATTGCTGGAACGAGTGATAGCGATAAGTATGGTCATTGAAAGTTGGCCTTGTATTTGTTTTTTGTATTGTCCTGGATGTTGGTTTATTGTTGGGTGTTATGGGAATTGGTAGCATTGGTGCTGGCTGGTTAGGTGTAACATCACGAATGCATATAGATTAGTTGATATCCCATATGTATGCTATATTATGAATGACATCCTTGACAAGACCCCGTTAGTCGTAATTAGCACGAGTAGAAGCTTTAAACTTTATGATCTCCTTTTTGATGAGATTTATCTAGCTTGCTACTAGCTTATCACCTCAAGTTCCAAGTTCGAACAAATGTTGTCATCATAATAGCCCTCTTTTTCATGTGCTACCATTATCTCATATTAATTTTGGCTACTTGAGAAGGCAGGGGTAACTATTATGATGATACTATGTTTTAGGACTAGTTACTGAAGCTATGGTGATGTTAATAGTATGTATTCATATATAACATCTGTTGTTTTCTTGATGTTACGATATTACATTATATTTTATGATATTAACAACTTATTTTACTAGATCGTTATCATTCATCAAGCCTTCCCGTTGATCGTTTAATTGCTTAAGTAATGATCGGTCTTTTGAATTTCGAAGACGGAATTTTTGTAAGGAGGGTAGAATGTAACTGCTTGGTTTTTATTGTGCACGTATTTCCGAAACAAGATGATTTCAAATGATTTCAAAAATGAGTAAATGATTTTTTCCTTTTTTTCGTTCAAATCTAAAAATGAACCTCTTATTCGCGATCCTCGTGACGATACGGACCCGTGGTATTATTTTCATAATTTTTCAGAGACGTTTAGTCTTAGGGGCAAAATCGTAATTTCATATATAATAATTGTTTTACTTAATTACAGATTACTATTTCTAACTACCATTTTACCATTTACTAATTACCCTTAACCCCTAATTAACCTACCCTAAACGTTTTTAAGTTGAGGAAAAATTGTTCACATTTTTCATTCCCATGCTCAGATTCATTCCCCTTTTAATTGCCGACCAACCCCAATAATTAGCCCTAATTAATTCATATACTATTATAACAATTCTAAATTATTATTTAAACCCATCACCCCCTCAAACCCAGGCACGTAGCTTCCCCCCACCGTGAGCCACTTTGCACCATGCTCTCTCTTGGGCTCACCGCCGGTGGAGCCCAGCCACCACCGCCGTCTTCTTTGTGCTCACCAACGCCACATGGCCACTAGCAGCTCCGTGTGCCGCTCCATCGACCGCCAAGGTCCCGTCCAGTAACCCCCACACCGCCTCCTCTGATCCCAGTCCCCCCTCCGATCTCCTCGAGTGTCACCCACACCAACAGACCACCGCTCACGCTGCATCCCCAGGCAACTCCATGCACTCGCCATCGTCGAGCGCGCCCCGCATCCATGACTCAGACAGCCCCCTCTCCATTACTCTCTACCATTTCCACCACCACCCCGATAACTCCTGCGAAGCCCTACTCTCCCTTGCAAACCCACGCTGCCTTCACCTCATCGTCGTTGCACCAGCGTTATTGGTTTTGCCCTCCTCCGAGCTCAACCCCAAGCTCCTCCGCTTCACCGGCCGTCACCCTCTATTCCCCTCTTCTCCGACGAGGCAACCGCCAAACCCACGCCCGACCTCATCACTGCCTCCTACTCTGTCGACCCCACAGCGCCACTCGCCACCAAGCCTCGCCGTGCCTACTCTCTCCTCCGAGCTAGCCGCACCGCCATCGCTCTGATGTCGTCCTTCGCCTCCATCGTGATCAGCACTCCCCAGCCTGTGCCCCTCTGTAGCTCCCCTCGCCAGTGATGCTGCTGTCGCCGCTACTCCTGCACCGCACCGCCTTCCCCTGCTGTCGAACCACCCGAGTGCCGTCCCACCGAGGCTGCTCCGATGACTCCCCAATGCTTCATACAGCGTAAACACGTGAGGAGGGAGAGTATTATTATAAGAATGCGTATATACGTATACGTATATATATGCGTATATATACGCGTATATATTTATTACATGGGTTAATGGTTGAAAATCGATAGTAAATAATATAGGGACCAAAAAATACACTTAAGGGCCAGAAAATCCAGCCCGTTGCATAGAACGCGCAGACGTTGAAATCATCGCAATCGGATGCTTCTATTTTAAAAATTATTTTTCAAATATATACATCATTAATTCTAGTTTGCGTTTAAAATATGTATCTTTCATACTACATGAAACTGATATAAGAAAATTTTATATGTTGTAGTATTAAACAAGACGCTCGTTTTGACAGCTTATTTGAAGATTTTCGATGTGTCATTCACTCAGAATAAATCATTGAATGTTTAAGATACATATTTTATAATTTAGAAAATTAGTTTTAATTGATTTTGAGCTTTTAAAAATTATTAAAAATACCAATGAGCTTCAGAAAAATATTTTCTTCATAAATAAAATTATTTTACTAACATCTAGTCCATCCAAATTTATTTAGTACGTATTTTGACGAGTTTTAAGACTTTATAAAAATACTAACACGTTTAGAAGATAGATAAATAATACTGCTGTTGCGGGGTAAAATCCACAAATAATGAATTTGTATTAATGTGGGGAACCAAGAGCACGATGGTTACAAGTCTTTGGGGGTGATGCTGAGGCTAATCACGAGTTGAGGACGATTTGTAGACAAGGATCTCAAGGTCGCCCGTCAATCGGAGTAAATCGCCCACTGGTTGATGATAGTCGCTCGTCTGTTGGAGAAGGATGCCGCAGGTCGCACGCTTGCTGGCAACTGGGGCGAACTACCTACAAGAAGAGCAGATCGTCAGAAAGGCTGGGCCGGCTGTCAGCCCGCAGCCCCTCTGATGCTTAAGTCAGTTGTTGACTGATGAGAGAATGTCAGACACGAAGGGCGATCTTAGAGGCAGATCGGCGCTTGCGTGGCAAACTAGTGTGGAAGGCATGAATATGTGGAGGATATTCGACCTTGAATATAAATAGATGTGCTAGGAGATTGTTACCGATTCATCCAACCCCTCTCTCACTTGGAGGTGAGGGGGTATTTATAGGCTGCTGGAGGGGGTATTTATAGGCTGCTGGAGTCGGTTGCTTTTGCTAAGCTGGCGGTGTCAGGATGTCAGGGATTTGATCGTTAGCATCAGGGCCGAACGTGTCAGGCATGCTTTTGTCAGGCAGTCAGAGCTATAAATATCAGGTGGCACTTTTGTCAGGCTGTCTGGCGGTGAAACGGCTAGGCATACTTTCGGCAAGCTATCAGGTGTCGAAGCGGCCAGGTGCGCTTTTGTCAGACTTTGTTCATATTGAAATTGGTAGTGGCATTAATGGCGTGTCGTCTTCCTCCTTGGGCAGACTGCTAGGTGAGCTGCATCTGGGGTGGGCTGCATCAGGGGCGAGCTGACGTAGACTTGTGCGATCTACTGGAGTGCTCTTCTCTTTGATTCGGATGACGAACTAGCCACTCTGCTTGGGAAAGCTTCCCTGGAACTCGACGAGTTAGGTATTATTGTGGAGATTCGGTGGGCAATGACTTGGTCTTTCAGCATGTAGCCCTAGATCGACTGGGCCGATCTTGAGGTAGTAACAATTGCCCCCGTCATTCGAGTTCGAAACGGGAAGTCTGGATCGGCTCGAATGACACACTTCACTCTATTGGATGACAGCTGTAGCATAAAATGCGAGTAGACCACTGAATCTCTGAAGTCATAATGACGATTCAGTAGCTGGGGGATATCTAGATGCCCCAGTCATTCGGAGCACGACACGCGTCGCGTACGGATCTGGGGGAAGCTGAGGCGACGCCTCCACTTCAGATCTTGTCACGTTGCCCACCTTTAACGGTCGAGATCGGCCGACGCTATTTATAAAAGAGTGAGAGGGGGGAAACGATGGAGGGTTCCTACTTTCGAATTTCAAAGGGCTTTGCTTCTCCTCTTTGCTCTCGAGAATTCTCGCCGTCGGTTATCTCTTCGTCGGAGCTCCGTCATCCTTTTTCTTCTTTAGGTAACTTCTTGATCTATTAATGGCGTCTGCTTCTTCATCTTTCAATCCGAATGCCGAGGGGTGCTCTAGAGAGCCTGATAGTGGGAGTGTTGCGGTAGCGGAGGAGACGATGCTGTGGCCGGAGGAGTGGGAAGCACATCATGCTGTTCCTTCATCGTCGACGGTGCCAGGGGAGCCCAAGAGGATAGAGAAAGGGTTTAGATCGGGCAGAGTTAGGGGTACAGTTCTGGCGAAGATCAGGGCTATCCAGTGCAGGACGAGCACCATCAATCTTCCCGACATCTGCTCCAACTATATTCGGCCACCCTGCACAGTTTTGTTGAGTATTGATTCCCCGGATTTGGTTTTGATGATGATCAAATGTAAATATCGTGAACTAACTCTTTGTGAGCGCAGTTATGGAGATCGTCGCCAAAATTCCACGAACATCAAAAGCGACGTCTCAAGACTTCTCAAAACGCGTGATCGTGTGCTTGAAGCTTCATTGAAGCTCAAGGACCATTATTGAAGTCAAGAAGATTCGATTGAAGCTTTTGAAGATGGTTCGTCAAGTTTTATTTATAGTCTTCTAGATTCTTTTTGTAGATTGTTAAGCCTTGAGTAGGTCTTACGTTTTAATCTTCATTACGCTCATATCATTAGAGCTAGGATCTTATTAGAAGCCCATAGAATCTTTCCCGAAGCTTAACGCTTCTTATCGTAGCTTCTTGTGCATGTTAGTTAGTTCAAGAAGAAGAACCAACCGACTAGATGGCAATCTAGTCGGTCGGCAATGCTTCTTAAACCAACTAGAATGTCTTGTTCATTTCACCTCAGTTACTGTTTACAGTTAGTCGGTCCAAGAAGGTTCACCGACCGACTAGTTGTCAAACTAGTCGGTTAAGAATCCTTCTTAGACCGACTAGTTGAGCTTTCATTTTCCAGCCTAACTTACTGTTTACAGTTAGACGGTCAAAGCACAACGACCGACCGACTAGTTGAGAAACTAGTCGGTTGGAAGTTGTTCTTAAACTGACTAGCTATCTTTGAATTCAGCCTATTCTATTTCATCTGTTAGTCGGTTAAAGAACACTCACCGACCGACTAGTTGTGAAATTAGTCGGTTGGTAAGTCTTCTTGGACCTACTAGTTCTTCATTGTCCGAACTTCTCTTTTGGCTGTTCTCTAGTTAGTCGGTTCATGTTGAATCACCGACCGACTAGTTGAGAAACTAGTCGGTCAGTGATCCATCTTTGACCGACTAGACTGCTTCAGAATAGAGCTGTGGAGCATTAAATGCCACGATTTTTTGCTCTCTCTTTCCTCTATCCTATATATACTTGAAGGGCTTCTTTCATAGCATTCAAGGCTGTTATTTATTGAAGTTTAGAGAATCAAAGAGAAGCATTTATTCTCATTTCCAAGCTCATTCATTTCTCAAGAATCTCTCTCTCACTCTTATTTCCAAAGAGAGATTAACATCGATTGTGAGCCACTCAAGCCAAGAGCTTGATCCAAGGTCACCAACATCTTCCTAGCCTCCTATTGCTGGTCAACATCTTGGAGCTAGGGTTTGGTGCCTTCTTCTCCTCCAAAATCCTCTTTGCCCCAATATTGTAAGTTTTACTCAAGGCATAGGATTTTGTTGGTAAGCATTTCGTATTTCATTTACTTTGATATTGCAAGTGATTTACTCTCGGTTGTGAGAGTTGTGTGTGATCCCGGTTTGTGGGAGTCACATTTTCATTTGTGTATGATTTGATCTTGAAGAGATTTTCTACAAGTATTTCATAGTGCAAATTTGAGTTAGAAGTTTCTAACTCAAGTATCTGGAGGGGATCCGGGTGTTTGGGACGTAGGATCACCGGGAACAAGTCGGGGAGACTTGGGTGGATCCGAACTCGTTAATTCATTTGTTTGCGATTGTATTTCTTTGTTGTCAATATTTTCATTTCCGCATTGTTGGTTGAGTTTGCAAGATAATTAGGAATTATCTTCTTAATTATTTTAAAGTACTATTCACCCCCCCCCCCTCTAGTACTTGTGCAGTAGCTATCAGGGCATTACAAGTTTGCCTCCCCGAACCCCATGAGAGGGTTTGCTTGCCAAGGGATAATGAAGTCAGAGTCTACTGTCCGACCTTCGAAATTGGCCTGCGGTTCCCGCTCAACCCCCACCTCCTTCACTTCCTGAACTTCCCCGAGCTTCCTCTCTTCCAACTAACGCCAGACTCCATCGGCTCAATGGTTGGCTTCTTTGTCCTCTGCACTATCAGCGGGATAAGTCCGAGCGTATCGCTCTTCCAGCATTACTTCAAGACGAAGAAGAAGGGGATGTATCCCTGTGTTAGTGCAAGGAAGGGCTGTCACCTCATTCTTGAGGTGCTGAGCGAGGTGAGGGAATGGAGGGAGAGGTTTGTATTTGTCTTGATGTCAGCGGACTCGGTGTTAAATGTTGAGTATTGATTCCCCGGATTTGGTTTTGATGATGAACAAACATAAATATCGTGAACTAACTCTTTGTGAGCGCAGTTATGGAGATCGTCGCCAAAATTCTACGTACATCAAAAGCAACGTCTCAAGACTTCTCAAAGCACGTGATCGTGTGCCTGAAGCTTCGTTGAAGCTCAAGGAGCATTATTGAAGTCAAGAGATTCGGATTGAAGCTTTGAAGACGGTTCGTCTAGTTTATTTTATACTCTTCTAGCTTCTTTTCGTAGAATGTTAAGTCTTGAGTAGGACTTACATTATAATCTTCAGAACGCTCATATCTTAGAGCTAGGATTACCATAGAAGCCCATAGAAACTTTTCCGAAGCTTTACGCTTCATTTCGCGGCTTCTTGTGCATCTTAGTTGGTTCAAGAAGAAGAACCAACCGACTAGATTGTCATCTAGTCGGTTAAGAATCCTTCTTGAACCGACTAGATTTCCTTGCTCAATTCAGCCTAGGCACTGTTGACTAATTAGTCGGTCCAAGAAGGTTCATCGACCGACTAGTTATCAAACTAGTCGGTTGGGAATCCTTCTTAGACCGACTAGTTATACTTTCATTTTTTAAGCCTAGCTTCAGTTGACTAGTTAGTCGGTCCAAGAACATCCATCGACCGACTAGTTGTGAAACTAGTCGGTTGGAATTTGTTCTTAGACAGACTAGTTCTCCTAGTGTTCAGCCTATTGAATATCAACTACTTAGTCGATCAAAGAACACTCACCCATCGACTAGTTGTCTAACTAGTCGGTTGACAAGTCTTCTTAGACCGACTAGTTCTATCTCCTGAATTCTCTATCTTGGATGTCAACCTTCTAGTCGGACCAAGAAGATTCACCGACCGACTAGTTCAAAACTAATCGGTCAGTGATCCTTCTTAGACCGATTAGACTGCTTCAGAAATAGATCCGTTGGGCATTTAATGCCACGATTTTGCTCTTCTCTTCTCACACTCCTATATATACTTGAAGTGCTTTCAACCTAGCATTCAAGGCTTCCATTATTGAGATTTAGAGAATCAAAGAGAGAGCATTCAATTCTCATTTCTAAGCTCCCTCACTTCACAAGAATCTATCCCTCACTCTAATTCCTCAAGAGAGATTCTCATTCATTGTGAGCTACTCAAGCTAAGAGCTTGAATCCAAGTCAACAACTTCTCCCTAGCCATCTATTGATGCTCATCTTGGTGGAGCTAGGGTTTGGTGCTTGCTTCTTCCTCAAAATCCTTTTTGCCCTAAAATCTGTAAGTTTTACTCAAGGCATAGGGCTTTGTGGTAAGTGTTTTCTGTTTCATTTACTTGGATATTTCAAGTTTATCTCTCGGTTTGTGAGAGAAGATCGCGATCCCGGTTTGTGGGAGTCACGTTTTGATTTGTGTATGATTTGATCTTGTAGAAGTTTTCTACAAGAATTTCATAGTGCAAAACTTGGGTTAGAGGATTCTAACTCAAGTAGCCGGAGGGGATCCGGGTGTCTGGGACGTAGGATCATCGGTAACAAGTTGGGGAGACTTGGGTGGATCCGAACCCGTTACATCGCTTGTTTGCATTGTCTTTTATTGTTGTCAATCTTTCATTCCGCATTGTTGGTTGTGTTTGCACAATAATTAGGAATTATACTCTTGATTATTTTAATGTACTATTCACCCCCCTCTAGTACTTGTGCAGTAGCTATCAGGGCATTACATTTGGTATCAGAGCCAAGTTCATAGCTATGTCTACTAACGACAACAAGACCGTTCGTCCACCTTCTGACTACAGCACCTTCAAGAATCGTGAAGGAGCATCTTCAGTGATGGAAGGACACTCCTCTACTAGGCCTCCTCACTTCAACGGTCCCAATTATGGGTACTGGAAATGCCAGATGGAAACCTTCCTCCGGAGCACTTCACTTTGGAGAGCCATGCTAACGGAGTATGTCGAGCCCGATGAAGAAGACTTCACGAAGTGGACTACCACGGAGGTCGCCGCAGAAGTGAACAATGCCAAGGCAATGAATGCCTTACAATGTGCATTGGAGCTCGAAGACTTCAACAAGATATGCACATGTAAGAGTGCATATCAAATTTGGAACGAACTCCTCATCTTGCATGAAGGAACGGGTAGGGTAAAAGACTCTAAACTCGTTGTTGCTAACAAAGAGTTCGAGTTATTTCACATGGAACAGGGTGAAAATATGAAGGACTACTAAGCTCGCTTCGTGGATATAACCAACGAGTTGGAAGCTCTTGGGAAGAACTATACCCAAAAGGAGAAAGTCGCGAAGATTATTGACGGACTTCCTTCGAATTGGGAAAAGCGTACCTACGCCATCGAGGAAGGTAACGATATGAATAAATATATTGTCGTTCAACTAATGGGTATCTTAATGTCACATGAGGTACGGAAGGACAGTAAGATAAAGATGCAGGACAAGATGAAGTCGTTCTTGAAGCAAGAAGAGCCAAAGAAAAAGGCAATTGCTTTCAAGGCCGCTCCTTCTACATCTACCGATGGTGAAGAATCGGAAGACGAGTTGGACATAGAATCCCTTGCCCTTATGGCAAAGAAGTTCAACCGATTCTTCCGAAAAGGTAACTTTAAGAATAAATCTATAGTTAGTTCGACTAATGCTTCTACTCCTTTGTGTTTTAAATGCAACAAGCCAGGACACATCAAGGTGGATTGTCCTCTCAACAAACATAAGGAGAAGTGGAAGGCACCAAAGTTCGACAAGTCATGAAAGTACAAGAAAGGGTACAAGAAAGGGCTTGTCGACACATTCATCGACTCCGAAGAGGACTCCTCAAGTGGAGAGTCAGATGATGAACAAGTGGAGCAAGCACACATGTGCTTCATGGCAAGAGAGGAACATGATCAAGAGACCTCTTCCGATGAAAGCGAGGATGAAGGCGAAGAGGTAACTATGGATGAACTTAGATTAGCTAACGAACAAATTTGGTCTAAGTATTCTAAATTGGTAAATAGATATACTAAGATTAAATATGAGCTAACTAGTCTCCAAACCTCACCTAAGCCTATCATCATCAACAATGACACCGTTGTTGAAGGCTTGAGAAATGAGATTGTAAATCTCAAATCTCAACTTGAGCATGTTCACATTGAGAATTCGGATGAACGCGAGATAGCGGATTTGATTTCTCGAAACTCAACTTTGAGTATTGAGAATGAGAATCTCAAGTCTCGTGTTTGTGTACTCACAACTCAAGTATCCACTTTGGATACTTCAATACTTTCTCTCACCGAGAAGCATGAGTCCACATTATGTCGAATTGATAAATTCAACGAAGACAAGGATCATTTGGATAAAATCCTAAATGACTTACTTCCGGCCAATCATCACATTGGCTTGGGGTATAAAAAGGAAAATTCATCCAAATCTTCCACCACCTTTGTAAGGCCAACTTCCGATGCCTCAACTAGTGGTAGTAAACACCCCATGGGTAGTTCATCTACCAATGGTGCTTCCACTAGGTACACACCCCCTTTTTGGAAAGAAACCCACTTTGGGTGGACCTCCAAAGAAGGTCATGCATTTATGTACACCAATACTATGCCACGTAGGAACACACCTCCTACTCCACATGTTCACACCTATGATGATTTCTATGCTCCACCTCCACGAGCACGTGCACACAAAGTGAGACACACTCACGCACGTGTTCCTCCACATGCATATGTTCAACCACATCATTACTATATGAATAATTACCATCATGCACCATATCATATGTCGCCACCACCATTTCATCATGTGCCATATGCTTATCCACGTCATGCATACCCTAGGCCACTTCCTCGTAGGCCACATGCATCACGTAGAAATCAACCACATGTGCATGCTCACAATAGGAATATGGCTCCCAAGACGCTCACTATTTGGGGGCCCGAAGGACACTAGCATGCATGAAAAACAAGCTTACATAAATTCTTATTTCATGAATGTAGTGCACAATGATGATTATGTTGGAAAGTCTAAGTCCAATTGGACTTGGCTTCCAAAGGTCTAATCTCTTAGGACCCAATGACCTTGGGTACCATGATACGATATTTTTTTATCGTCAGGTACTCAAGAAAAAGAAAAGGAGCAACAAATCAAAATTTAGCTCCAAGGTTGGGTGGATACTTGATAGCGGGTGTTCAAAACACATGCTGGGTGAAGCTCAATTGCTATCCGGAGTGGTGCCCATTGAAAATGGGAACCGAGTGGTCTTTGGAGGCAACGAGAGCAAAACCATCATTGGTGTTGGAAAAGTTGGTAACCCCTCTAAACCCCTTATAAGTGATGTTTACCTTGTTAAAGGCTTAAATCACAATCTTATTTCAATAAGCCAACTTTGTGACAAGGGTTACAAAGTTAGCTTTGCGAAAGGAATGTGTCATATTTTGAGTAAAGGTAATAATAATGTGTTGTTCTCTGGCACACGCCATAAGGACATATATATCTTAGATATTCCAAAATCACATGAACAATGTCACATTGCCAACACAAGTGAACAACACTTATGGCATCGACGTTTTGGTCATGTGAACTTTGAAACACTTTTCAAACTATCCAAGTTAAACTCTATAAAAGGATTTCCTAAGCTTGCCTTTCAAAAGAAAAGCTTTTGTGACTCGTGTCAATGAGGCAAACTTCCAAAATCGTCATTCAAACCTAAGAAGATCATATCCTCTAAACGGCCTCTAGAGCTTTTACATCTAGATCTTTTTGGGCCAACTAGAGTTGCTTCATTAGGGAATGCTCGATATGGACTTGTCATCGTTGATGAATTTTCTAGATTTACTTGGGTATTTTCTTTAACTAATAAAAATGATGCTTTTGAAAACTTCACAGTATTTGTTAAGAAAGTACAAAATCTCATTAGAACCACCATTGTCACTATTCGTAGTGATCATGGAGGGGAATTTGAGAACGAGTCTTTCTCAAATTTCTGTGATGAAGTTGGTATTACTCACACCTTTTCTTTCCCTCGCGCACCCCCTCAAAATGGTGTTGTTGAGAGAAATAATAGGACGCTAGTGGAATGTGCTCGCACGATACTTGATGATAGCCAACTTGGACATCAATTTTGGGCAGAAGCGGTACATACCGCTTGCTATGTGTTTAATAGGATACTCTTGAGGCCCGGCACCAAACAAACTTGTTATGAATTGTTGTTTGGTAGGTTGCCTCAAGTTAAACATTTTAGAGTTTTTGGAGCAAAATGTTTTATCAAAAAAACACGTATGGTAGTTTGGACAAATTTGACCTAAGATACGATGAGGGGATATTTGTTGGATATTCCTCCCGTAGCAAAGCCTACCGGATATACAACAAAAGAACCTCAACGATCGAGGAATCTCTTCATGTTTCATTCAATGAAAATTTTGTCCCTCCTAGAATTACCAATGATGATGACTCTATGGAAGTAGTTTGTGATTCTATTGGTAATTCTAATTCTATTGTTTCTGTTGATACTAACTCTACTGATGATTCTTTTGAGAATGTTCCTAGTGATCAGGTAGTTCCCAAACGGCTTCATATAGTTCGTGACCATCCCCATGAGCAAGTTATTGGCAACATACTAGATAGTGTCAAGACGAGATCTCAAGTCAACTTCTTCGCTCATTGTGCCTTTGCCTCTTCAGTAGAGCCAAAGAATATCAACGAGGCGTGCGAAGATAGTTCTTGGATCCTAGCCATGGAAGAGGAACTCATTCAGTTTGAGAGGAATGAGGTTTGGGAGCTAGTTCCATTACTTTCGAAGAACCACACCGTTATAGGAACGAAGTGGATTTTCAAGAATAAGACCAACGAGAACCAAAACTTCGTCCGGAACAAAGCTCGGTTAGTTGCTCAAGGCTACAGGCAAGAGGAAGGTATAGACTTTGAGGAATCTTTTGCACCTGTAGCTAGATTAGAATCTATTAGGTTGTTATTATCATTTGCATGCCATAAAGATTTCAAACTCTTTCAAATGGATGTAAAAAGTGCGTTTTAAACGGAGATGTCGTTGAGGAAGTTTATGTTTCTCAACCTCCGGGTTTTATAAATGAAAAATTTCCAAATCATGTTTTCAAACTTAAGAAAGCACTTTATAGGTTGAGACAAGCTCCTAGAGCTTGGTATGACCGCCTAAAGAACTTTCTTTTGGATTTGGGTTTTAAAATGGGTGAAGTTGATTCTACACTTTTTGTTAAGTATGCGAATCATGATATTATTTTAGTTCAAATTTATGTTGATGATATCATTTTCGGTGCTACTAACTTCACTCTTTGCGAAGAGTTTTCTAATGTCATGAAGGACCAATTTGAGATGAGCCACATGGGTGAGCTCAAATATTTCTTAGGACTCCAAATTCACCAAATGCACGATGGAATCTTCATCCACTAAACCAAGTACACGGTGGAGTTGCTAAAGCGATTTAGAATGGAGAATGCTTTTGGCAAGAAGACTCCAATGAGCACTACTACACATCTTGATAAAGATACGGGTGGAAAAGATGTAGACATTCGTCTATATCGAGGTATGATAGGTAGTTTAGTATACCTTACTGCCAGTCGGCCTGATATTATGTTTACTGTATGTGTATGTGCTTGTTATCAGTCATAACCTAAGGAATCACACTTAATAGCGGTTAAACGTATTTTCCGTTATTTAAGTTACACACTCGACTACGGATTATATTATCCAAAGTCTATCACATATGAGTTAATCTCATATAGTGACGCAGATTATGCTAGATGCAAATCCGACAGGAAGAGTACTAGTGGCACTTGCCATTTTATAGGAAATTTTCTTGTCTCTTGGTTTTCTAAGAAGCAGAATTCCGTATCACTTTCAACCATCAAGGCAGAATATATTGTCGCCAGTGCTGCATGTGCACATGTTCTTTGGATGAGACACACTCTTAAAGACTTCGGTATAAACTGTGATACTTGCCCTATCATAGTGGACAACCTAAGTGTAATATGTCTCTCTAAGAATCCGGTACACCACTCCCGTACCAAACACATAGATGTTCGTCACCATTTTCTAGATGATCATGTTGCTAGAAAGGACATCATTTTAGTGTACGTTGAAACCCAGAAGAAAATCGCCGATATTTTCATGAAACCACTCAAGGAAGACTCCTTTGTGCGGTTACGTCGAGAATTGGGGATTATGGGTGAATCCGAGATTTAGGATTCATATTTTCAATAATCCTGCATGATAATAATTTTTATATGCTCATGCTAGATTTGTTGGGATTTTCTGGATTTATGATTGGATTTTCGGAATTTATGCTAGATATGTTCATGCACGTCGTATTTATGATTTTCTATGTTTTATGGGGTAGAATAATGATGTTTGAGAGTGATTTCGATGTATCGTCCAAGTGTTCTTTGGAGTGAACTCAACCTTTCAAATTCTCAAATTTTTGGACTCACTTAGTCGGTCCCAGTACATTTGCCGACCGACTAGTTTCACTTCTAGTCGGTTAGTGATTGAACTCAGACCGACTAATTCAAGCCCTATTTTTGACTTTTCTTGTTGTTTGCTTTTTAGTCGGTCCAAGCTCTTTGGCCGACCGACTAGATTGCATTCTAGTCGACCAGCACTTGAACTTTGACCGACTAAATATGCAGGGGCATTTGTGTCTTTGGTCTCCTGAATTGTTTTAAAGCCTCTCCGCACCGATTAGATTTCATTCTAATCGGTGCGAAATCTTTCCTAAACCCTAAACCCTTCGACTCCTCAGCCTCCTCCACCGTCTCCGACCGCCGTGCGCCGCCGTTTCCGACCACTGTCAGTTGCCGCCGGCCATCTCTCTCTATCCTAGGGTATCAGTTCTCTCTCCCTCTCAGTTTTTAGGGTTCAATCTTATTCTATTTCGGTCAAACTTCGATTCCGTTCATATTAGGGTTTCCGATTTCGTTCGATTTCTCGTTCGATCTCGATCGTTATTGTGTTGTCTCGTCTCTATATCATGGCAAAAACACGCATCCTTATCCGTCCTACCGCTCCGTCTCCCATGACCATAGAGCCATCAACCACCCCTACTCTTCCCAAACGTCGTGCCAAAACCACTCATCCATCCTCTTCCTCGCCTCCCCTCAAGAAGAAGAGGACTGCCGTTTCCAAACCCAAGCCCCTGCCTAAGAAGAAGACTTTGTCTCCTGGACCATTCCGTGCTCCCACACCACCCTCTGACTCCGACGATGAGTATATCCCGGAGACTGGGCCTACCGAGAAGGCTCCTACTCCTCCTCCTCGCTCATCCTCTCGTCCATCAAAGGGGAAGGCTTCCATGCCTTCGGGTGGGGTTGATATCTCGTTGTGTCGCGATGACCCGATGTGTCTTGCGGCATACAACCGTATTGAGCACTGTCCATTGATTCTGGAGCATTTCGTTCAGTTCTCTGATTTTCCTCAGCTCGTAGATCTCCTCTCCTATAGCGGCCTTCTAGATTATCTTCGCCATGATCCCAAGGTGAATCCTCATCCCTATCCTAGACTCGTCAAATTATTCTATGCCAATCGAGTCTGGGGTGAGTGTGATGACACCCACTGCATTGAGACCACTGTCTTAGGGACACCCATTGTCCTCACGGCAGAGATCTTAGGGTAGTTGCTTGGTGTCTCCTCCTCTGGCCTGCTCCCTTCTGATATCTCCGTGGATAATATCCACGATCTTGACTAGTCCATGCTTGCTGAGATGTTCCACGTTATTCCTCCCTCCATGATTGGCGTTCCATCGAAATCATTCAAGCCGAATGCGTGGGTCCTAAATCTCATTCTGAAGTCGTGTCTTCTACCGAAGTACGACTCCTCCAGCTTGCCATCTCAGCCTTTCCTGAAGCTTATCTACGCTCTTTTTATGGGGAGCGAGATAAATTGGGCCCGCATCATCTTAGACAAGATGGATTCCTTTGAGTGCATAAGGAAGTCCACCAAGTCAGCTCATATTCCTTATCACTACCTGCTGACCCTTGTCTTCCGCCACTTTGGCGTTCCTCTCCCTCCAGATGATCATCGTCCATTGGGTCCTCCCCTGAACGGGACTGCCGTCAAGAAGTCTCTTGCGGCCTTGCGTCACGTTCAGAGGACTACCCATTCTGCTCCTCCTCTGCCTTCACGCCCTGACTCTTCTGCTTCCCAGAGCCGTCAGGAGGCTCGTATTGCTCGATGTGAGGAGATGCTTGCTCGCATCTGTGACCATCTGGGCATTGAGGTTCCTCCTACGCTTTCTGATGAGGAGGCTATGGATGCTGCTGAGGATGAGGAGCGAGATGCTTCTCCAGTTCGTGCCCCTGAGGGTACTTCTGTTGACACTTCTTCTGCTCGTGCTCCCGAGAGCACTCCTTCTACCACCCTCCCTTCGGTGGACACTCCAGTCGATCCAGAGACCACCACTTCATCTGCACAGCCTGCTGCTGGTGCTGATCCTGCCTCCGCCTCCTGAGCTTTCGTTGGATGACTCTCCCATGAGCATTTGGACGATATATCTGTTGTGAGAAAGTGGGGTTAGGATAGATGGGTGGATGTGTATTTGTGTATGTTTTGTGATACATTTTAATGTATGTATGTTTTGTGATACACTTCGATATATTTTGTGACATGTGTTGTATGATGTGCACTGACCTGCTGATGGTCTATACTTTTGTTGGCTGATGTATACTTTTTGTTGTGTTCATACACACACACACACACACACACACACACACACACATCGTGTTGCTATTTATTTCTGTGTGCACATTGTATTTTTGTCTCTGATGTTGACTTCGTCACTCGACGATTATATTGATTAAATAGAATTGTTTCTATAAAAACATAGAATTGTTTTCCATGCACTAAATTTACTAAGAATGTTGATATTGGAGAGTATGTTCCATAACTCAATACGTGAAATTGATTTGAGTTTTGAGGATTTCATTTTTTCGATTTTCGACTATGGTCTCGTTGGCACGCTTTGATTTTTTTTTCGTTATTTTACATTGGTGTCATTTGGACCGTGGTCGTATTCTTTGACTCTCGTGCTTTTATTTTAGCCATTGTTGTTGTCGTTGATCTCCTCCCGCTCTTTTTGCTAATGCCAAAGGGGGAGAGAACTAATAATGACGATGTGCTAATGATAATTTAAAGCAATTTACCGTGAATCTAATTTGATATGTTAGATTCAGGGGGAGTTAAGATATAAAAATAGGTTTAGATCCTAAATTTGAATAATTGGGTTCATATTTTTTACTTTCCTCGTCTGCTTGATGCGTATGCTTATTATTTAATACGGATTTAACGTGTCATCAATGCAGGGGGAGTAAGTAAATTTCATTTGATTCATTATTATTGATTATTATTTATGTTGGTTTGTCATCACCAAAAAGGGGGAGAATGTTGAGTATTGATTCCCCGGATTTGGTTTTGATGATGAATAAACATAAATATCGTGAACTGACTCTTTGTGAGCGCAGTTATGGAGATCGTCGCCAAAATTCTACGTACATCAAAAGCGACGTCTCAAGACTTCTCAAAGCGCATGATCGTGTGCCTGAATCTTCGTTGAAGCTCAAGGAGCATTATTGAAGTCAAGAGATTCGGATTGAAGCTTTGAGGACGGTTCGTCTAGTTTATTTTATAGTCTTTTAGCTTCTTTTCATAGAATGTTAAGCCTTGAGTAGGACTTACATTATAATCTTCATAATGCTCATATCTTAGAGCTAGGATTATCATAGAAGCCCATAGAAACTTTCTCGAAGCTTTACCTTCATTTCACGGCTTCTTGTGCATCTTAGTTGGTTCAAGAAGAAGAACCAACCGACTAGATTATCATCTAGTCGGTTAAGAATCCTTCTCGAACCGACTAGATTTCCTTGCTCAATTCCGCCTAGGCACTGTTGACCAATTAGTCGGTCCAAGAAGGTTTACCGACCGACTAGTTGTCAAACTAGTCGGTTGGGAATCCTTCTTAGACCGACTAGTTATACTTTCATTTTTTCAGCCTAGCTTCTGTTGACTAGTTAGTCGGTCCAAGAACATCCATCGACCGACTAGTTGTGAAACTAGTCGGTTGGAATTTGTTCTTAGACCGACTAGTTCTCCTAATGTTCAGCCTATTGAATATCAATTACTTATTCGGTCAAAGAACACTCACCGACCGACTAGTTGTCTAACTAGTCGGTTGGCAAGTCTTGTTAGACCGACTAGTTCTATCTCCTGAATTCTCTATCTTGGCTGTCAACCTTCTAGTTGGTCCAAGAAGATTCATCGACCGACTAGTTGCAAAACTAATCGGTCAGTGATCCTTCTTAGACCGATTAGACTGCTTCAGAAATAGATCCGTTGGGCATTTAATGCCACGATTTTGCTCTTCTCTTCTTACACTCCTATATATACTTGAAGTGCTTCTAACCTAGCATTCAAGGCTGCCATTATTGAGATTTAGAGAATCAAAGAGAGAGCATTCAATTCTCATTTCTAAGCTCCCTCACTTCACAAGAATCTCTCCCTCACTCTAATTTCTCAAGAGAGATTCTCATTCATTGTGAGCTACTCAAGCTAAGAGCTTGAATCCAAGTCACCAAATTCTCCCTAGCCATCTATTGCTGCTCATCTTGGTGGAGCTAGGGTTTGGTGCTTGCTTCTTCCTAAAAATCCTTCTTGCCCTAAAATCTGTAAGTTTTACTCAATGCATAGGGTTTTGTGGTAAGTGTTTATTGTTTCATTTACTTTGATATTTCAAGTTTATCTCTCGGTTTGTGAGAGAAGATCGTGATCCCGGTTTGTGGGAGTCACGTTTCGATTTGTGTATGATTTGATCTTCTAGAAGTTTTCTACAAGAATTTCATAGTGTAAAACTTGGGTTAGAGGATTCTAACTCAAGTAGTCGGAGGGGATCCGGGTGTCTGGGACGTAGGATCGCCTGTAAGAAGTCGGGGAGACTTGGGTGGATCCGAACCCGTTACATCGCTTGTTTGCATTGTCTTTTATTGTTGTCAATCTTTAATTCCGCATTGTTGGTTGTGTTTGCACAATAATTAGGAATTATACTCTTGCTTATTTTAAAGTACTATTCACCCCACTCTAGTACTTGTGCAGTAGCTATCAGGGCATCATATTAAGGTCGAACTGGGGTACGCCGAATCCCTTAGTGAATAAAGGGGTGGCCCTGGCAGGGCAAGACATGGAGAACTCCAAGATCTTGGAGGAGATCCCCGAGGCGATCAAGAAGCACGTAAACTTGATTAAGGGCGATCAGTTTGCCCAATCTTTCTGGCCCGAAGGTATTGCGATCTTGGCGACCTTCTCCCAATACGTTCAACCCGATCTTTGTTCTCTTTGCATGTGCGGCCATGATCCTTTCACAGGAGGAGCTGATGAGGAGGGCTAGGGAGCCGGTGGCCTCGAAGCCGGTGGCCAAGAAACCTTTTGCCCAGGAGAAAAACAAAGGGGTAGTGACAAAGAACTTGGCAAGGAAGTCGGAGCAGAAAAGGGACTCTGGGGTTGTCATTGGGGCCGAGAGGGGCGAGCGCAACAAGAGGTCGAGGGAGATGCCTGCAGTGACCGTTCATACCCCTACCGTCAGTAAGGCGGTGCAGGGCGGCTTCGTCAACCTTGGTGCTGGTGAGAGGGAGGTGACGCCCCAGAGCTCGACGACTCGAGGTGCCCCCGCGGTGCGGATTGGCAGGGTTCCGATCGAGCACTGGCCTTACGGATGTCCTCCTTGGGAGCAAGGGAGCCTGTGCATTCGAGCTATAAGCTAATGCGTGCCTGCTTCAAAGCGACAAAGGCCGAGGTTCTCGCCATCCCAAAGGAGGGACTCTTCGCGACGAGCTACCAGGTGGGCAATATGGAGTCCGTGTTTAATGAGGCCGGTGTTGCAGCTCGCCTGGTGGAGAACAGTTTGTTGTCGAGGGATCAGGCGTCCCTCGCCTAAGTTGGTACAGAGTGCCTTTGTGATACAGCGATCTGGCATAGTATGCAGGTTTGCCGATCTCTCTTCTCAACACCACCGGTCTTCTTTCTTCCACTGGTACTTATGTTTTCTGTTCCTCTAGTAGGTGATCGCGGCAATGGTGTCCTTGCAGTGCCATACTGTCGTGAATATGCTCAAGGCGAGCCATGTGAAGACTAAAGCCGATCTTCAGGCAGCCACTGGTAAGCTACATGCGATGGAGGCCCAATTCAAAGAGGTCGTCGGGAGGTTGCAAAATAGGGAGGACCAGCTGGAGTAGCTCCGAGAGTGGTATACGACTCAGAGGTCAGAGACCGAAAAGTGGGAGAAGATCGTGTCGGGGCTGGAGCGGCAGCTTCGGGAGGAGGAGAATCGAGGGGTCGCCGCCTTGAACGAGCATTCCGCGGAAATAGAGGCCAAGGTGGTGACAATCGCCGCGCTGAAGCGGGTGGCGGCGGCGCTGAGAAAGATTGATCTGGAGGCCGAGAAGGCTGGGGCCATCCGCAAATACCATGAGGAGGAGTACATCCCCATGATGAGGTCAATGAGGGCAGAAGGCATGGAAGAAGGGATGCAGGCAGGCTTCAAGAGGGTGGCAGCAAGGTTGGCGAAGCTATATCCCGCCATGGAGGTCGACTTCTCCAAGTTGACCTTGGCCTCCGATGATGAAGGGGAGGATGTTGATGTTCTGGGGGGAGGCGATGCCGCATAATCTTCGGGGAGTGGTTGCATTTGTAAGGCCAGTCTTGGGGCCATGCGTGGGACCTATCGTAGAAAGGTCAATGTAAATGTATTAATTTTAACTTCAATGAAATATACCTTTGGCGATTTTCCTTGTTTATCTTGTGTGCATGTGTTGCCACTTTTTGCCTTAGTGTGTATGCCCCCAACTTTCTGCTTGGAAGTGGCTAAGGCCCGAGAGAAGCAGAATGTTGTGGAGTCAATGTATATCGAGGGCGAAGCTCGTAAGCTTGCCCCAAAGTTTGAGAAGTCTATCGAGGGCGAAGCTCGTAAGCTTTTCTCAGAGTTGATGGAGGGGAGGGTGTGGTCGCAACTCGGTCCTTAACCCACCCGGTGCCTATCGAGGGCGAAGCTCGTAAGCTTGCCCCGAAGTTGAGGGATGGGAGGGTGTGTGCTGTCGCTCATTCCTTAATCCACCGACGACACTATCGAGGTCAAAGATGTCAGGCTAACCCAGGAGTTGAGGGAGTGGAGGGTGCGATCCGTAGCTCGGTCCTTAACCCACTTGGTGCCTATCGAAGGCAAAGCTGTCAGGCTTGCCCCGGAGTTGAGGGAGGGGAGGGTGCGAGTCGTAGCTCGGTCCTTAACCCACCCGGTGCCTATTGAAGGCAAAGCTCGTAAGCTTGCACCAGAGTTAAAGGAGGGAAGGGTGCGAGCTATCGCTTGTTCCTTAACCCACCGGCGACACTATCGAGGGTGAAGCTGTCAAGCTTGCCCCAGAGTTGAGGGAGGGGAGGGTGAGACCCATAGCTCGTTCATTAACCCACCAGTGATCTATCGAGGGCGAAGCTCGTCAGCATGCCCTGGAGTTGAGGGAGGGGAAGGTGCGAGCCGTAGCTCGGTCCTTAACCCACCTGGCACCTATCGAGGGTGAAGCTAGTAAGCTTGCCATGGAGTTGAGGGAGGGGAGGGTGTGAGCCGTCGCTTGTTCCTTAACTTGCTGGCGACACTATCGAGGGCAAAGCTGTCAAGCTTGCCCGGAGTTGAGGGAGGGAAGGATGCGAGCCATAGCTCATTCCTTAACCCACCGGTGATCTATCGAGGGCAAAGCTTGTTAGCCTGCCCTGGAGTTGAGGGAGGGGAGGGTGCAAGACGTAGCTCAGTCCTTAACCCATCCGGCGCCTATCGAGGGCAAAGCTCGTAAGCTTGCCCCAGAGTTGAGGGAGGGGAGGGTGCGAGCCGTCGCTCGTTCCTTAACCCTGAAGGGTATCACTCTGATATCATTGCGACACTGTTAAGGTCCATCATCCATGGCACCCTAGACCCATCACAAGATACCTCAGAACTTGCTTTATGTCATGCCTCTCGACAACGCCCAAACTTTCATAAGATCTCTATCTTATCAGGACCTGGTATGGTAAGAGCATTTACTTCGGGTCAGCTCATAACCTGAGAACCTGTACTCAAGCATCAACAAGCTCTGATACCACTGAAGGGTTTTCTGGGACCCTTAGGGCACAAAAACTCTATTCCAGTCCTAAGTCGGACGGAACATAGACATAAAATGCGCAACGGAAAAATTATGTTAATCTAATAAACATGCAACCCTAAGAAACCAGACCCTCTTAGCCCGGATCTATGTCGACTAAGGATAGATCTGACCATCCAAAGAAGGATCTAACCTTCTGCGATTGCATTAAACTAATGCTTATAAAACACATACCCAGAATCTCAACCTTGGGGCAGGCAAGATGTTCTGCATCGTCTTCCGAGCCGCTCCCCATCCTATGCCGAGCTGCTCCTCGAACCGCTCCTTGAATCGCTCCGCATCACAAGGCGAGTAATCCTCGTGTCTCCGAGCCAACCACGCGCCGAAGAAATTTTCATGCGAGTGAAAGCCTTCGCCAAGATTTCGGATCCAAATCCGAACTCCTTCGTGGCTTTGCTAGAGCCCTTCAAGAGTAAGGCAGAAATATAGGGAGAAGAAGAATATTAATTTAAGCCTAGATCCGAGCGTGCTCCAACATTTACAGGAGCCGCTTAGATCTTGAGCTTGGGACGAGTTCTGAGGAGGGGAACAGACCCCTATTTATATAGGCGGCTGACTGCTCCCCTTTACTCAAAATCCGATGTGGGACTAAATTTAGAGTTAATCAATTCAATTTAGTTTGTCTTTCACAAAGGGCAAACTTTCGCAAATTTTAACTCCCTCACCGTTGAGCTTCATGATTGATACAACATATCAATACGAAGGGCGTTCAACGGTGAACGTATATGAAAAGAACGGTGAGTCAATCAGAGTCCGTTTGCCCCTTCAATTGATCGCCCAAAGTTCAGCCCACGGCTTGATTTTCGTCCAAAATCAGCCGTCACAAAACTGCTCTCTACCCTAGGTTTCTGCACCAAGTTGTGGGGCCCAGCATATGGGCCCCACTGCCCAAGGAGGGCTGACTGGGTGCCTGGCCCAGACCTGGGCACAGGCGCCCAGGCGCCAGGCGGGTGCCTAGCGCCTGGGATCGCCAAGGCCCAGGGCGCCCGCCCTGGGTGCCTGGGCAGGCGCCATGGCCTGGGAGTGGGCCCAGGCCCAGGCCGCCTGGTGCCCTGGGTGCCCAGGCCCAGGGCTGTCCATAGGATGGCCAGGTGCCCAAACCAAACCCAGTCTGGTCTGGGTCAAATTGGTCTGAACCGGTCTGATCCATTGAGCTATTTTGTGCATAACTAGAGCATTTGGCGTCCGATTTGGACGCCGTTCGAACCTGGGCGTAGACTGGGACATTCATGTCTTACCTGTGAACCTTTTCTTGCGTTTATTATATTAAATATGGTCTTAAACTATTTAAGATATATTTAATCTTGTTTGCATCATATGCAAATTAGTCCCCTATCTTAGCTTAAATTATTATATTGCATCAAATCCAATATTCCATCCCTTACATCAAAATGCAAAATATTCTCCCTAACTAATTTCTACCTATTACTAGACGAAGGTCGAACTCTGTGTAAGACCTTACAGCCTGACCCTTATAACAGGTTGGGCTCGAAGCCCTATACGGCAGTGACCATGAGCAGTGGTTGCCGTCCCTGCTTCAGAATCATAATTATGTGGTTGACTCATCGCCATGAGTATTGTCGGTACCACCCTGACTGTGTCAGTGATGAGTTCTACAGTTATAGTCTCTTCGTCTAAACTATGTCGTGTAGATCAAGTCTAGGGTACGGTCAAACTGTCAACCCCAATAACTTGACTCCGGTTAGTTTCCATCGATCTTTAGTCAACCAATGTTGGACTTCTTTCAACATACTCTGATCAGAGATTTTACTAAAGACCGAACTAACTCTACGACACTAACTCCCATTGACCGAGAGAGACGAATCCTCTCTTGGTCATTACTCTCCTCATACGCTTCAAGTGACACCCGATCAAAGACCTTTCGACAGGCCTAGCCTCGAACCTAGGTCAGTGATCTAAGTGTCACCGTTCACGCATAGGTTCGTAAAATGACCTCAAGTCAAAAGACCAACTTGCCTATCATTACTAAGAGTTATCATTGACAGATTGGTCAATATAACCATATGATAACTCTTGTGGATCGTTAAGTGAACGTATTCTCTAATGAGCACATGTGTCTCGTCTTTGACTTCGCCAAGTCAAACAATCATGAGATCATCGCCACCACTAAACGGTGAAGACTAAGACACAATGGTCTATTCGATGTTTCGATTTCCTTGTCTCGAAACATCTACGACCACGAACCCTTCTAGACTTATGCTACAGACGGTCAAACATTTCTCCATGATTGAGATACTCAGTCTTAGGATTTTACATAAGTTAATATCTAATGTTTACTACATTGTCGATTAATTAGATAAAACTATACCAAACAGCTTACTGTTATTTCGAACAAGATGTTTGTGCTATTCACACAGAGATAGATAGCCTCGAGGGCATCATATCTCTACATCTCCCACTTGCACTCAGGCCCATTTATCTCGATATCTCATAACGTTTTTACACATAAGTTTTCCCGACTTCATTGATAGAGCCTTTGTGAGTGGATCTGCTAAAAACGTCTACAGTATAGACTTAAGGGGTTTCTATGTTCAAGTTATACCAACCATTTGAATCCCATTCAAATAATTCACTTGGTCTTTCAGAATCCATAATATTTTATTTCCTTTGTATCTTATCCAGTTCATCGTACCTTACGATAATAATTTTTAAATTAGTTACTGGTCATTTCAAATGGCTCATATCTATTTCTGATAAAGTGTCAAACCTTTTGATTACTTCGTCAAAATAAATGTTCCATCCCTTTGATGCCTCGTATGTAATTTATACGCTCCCACTAACCTTGAAAACTTTCTGGCTAATTCATATAAGTTGGTTCGTCTAAATCATATTTAGAAAAACGAACTTATAAGTGAATGCTACAATTTTCATGGTCAACATGAGCGTTTACATCGAGTTTGGTCCGAGTAGATCTGTACACATTTGCTGGCGAAAATGGTTTCATCATAATCCGTTTATAGGAAATAAGATGAAAATTGTTCTCGGCCAATATGATTGTACTTCACTATTTTCTTTCTGCACCAATCTTTTAACTTAAAGATTTACTTGCAGAAAATGAGGAAACATTTCCCTTGGGCACGTAAAATAAATTCCAAAATTTATTTACGCACACGGACCTATTCTAATTGCATCAAGTTATAAATCAGAGTTACTACTCCGAATTTGATCCCGGAAGTTGACTAAGTCATCATCAGTTATGATGTCTAACTCGACAATTCGTCTCACGAAATTCGAGTAATTATACAACATCTTTACGATTGATTTAATGAATATCTTATTGATAATGTCCTCATAGAACATTATCAAAACCTAGGCATTACTATCTGGGACTTAACCCAGAGGGAGGACTTAACTCAGAATCACTTGCTATGTATCGCACCAAGTCTAACTAAGTGTGATTCATACCTTTTAAACACTTCGATGTGTTAACAGACTTGACCTGAGAGAAAATCATATTTTCTTTTCATTTCGCAAGATTTTATGTAGCTAAGTATTTTGACCATTCGATCTAATCGAATCAGTTTAAATACTTTTGTCATTTTATCAGACTTGTGTTTCATCAAGAACACGTGCCTTAATAAAATATAAGAATAACTTATTTTGGTTAATCTAGACTCAGGTACATCAGTACGAGACTGAGTTCGACAACTCATTCTCCCACTGTCTTACAGATGGGTTTCGACCATTATATCTAAGAGGATAAGATTCACAAGTGTCTGTAGACTTCATAATACGAGAGGTCAGACTCCTCTTTATGTGACTTGTGAAGCTTTGTCTCTCGATACGGCCTAGTCTATTTTGCCATATAAATTTGCTACTATCTTGTGTATTTATATATTAACATTTAATATATATATTATCGTTATACATATTACTCATTGCTTCAGAAGCAATGTGACAACATTCATCACAATGTGTAACCTTTTGTATAACAATAATCGTGACATCAAAGTATGTCACATTTTCATTCCCTCCTACTTATGCCTTTGCTAATGATAAATTAAACTATTTTAACTCGATTGACTTTCCGGAGTGCCTTCTTCCTTTTCTAAATCACATTTAGATATTAAATAGCCCAACATAAATGAATAGCTATGCAAGCATCTTATGTATCCAAACGCTTGAGCTTTGCAACATTGAGTGTAGCTTAACAAGTTGCTCGTCTCAAGATCCGGTTGGGATACACAGCCTTGCACGGTTCATGCACTCGTATTCGACTCAAACAGTTTGATCGAATTCTCGAACTTTGCGGATCAAAATTGTTTTTCCATACAAACTTGAGTGTAGCTCAACAAGTTGTAGGGAGAAACATACTTCGAATATCCTATATGTTCAAGCTGACCCAAATATAGGCGAGTGACATGTAGCGTGAATTTATTTGTTGGACCCAAAACTTAATGAAATCATATTTCTTAAGTCTGTTCTTTAGAAGGTCATTTTAATGTCAACGAGAATATAGTTTAATTCTATCAATTAGAATTTAACTTGATATTCAATTAATCAACCTATTTGACCAGTTAACTTATTTCATTAAAATATTATATTTTGATTCCATTTGTAAACTTAGAACTTACCCTAGTTTAGCATATGTTCAATATTAAATATTGGTAGATTAACTTTTATCTATTTATATCCTCCCACTATTTTTACGATCATTTTTAAGCCTGAACAATGAACGATTTAATGGAATTAAATAAATGGGTAAGAGATCCAATCATCCTGAGCCTACCAATCTCGATGTATTCACGACAAATTGCTTGACTCTGTAATCGGATGATGACCCTTCATCGATCATATCCGATATGACCCTCTTATCGGTTTTACCCCTAGCCATTTGTGATCATGAGTGTACTCATCCAAATCACAATGTCTAGTTTAGTCGGACCCTTGTTTTCGTGTCTAGCCTGACTTGTCTCAGCGCTCGGTGTATTCACGACACGTCGGTTTGGGTATGGTTTTAGACTACATCATATGTGTTTAAAAAATTGGTTCTATAAGATTGCCATGTCACAGCTTGAGTGTAGCTCAACAACTGTAACACGGGTCCTATAGTCGCCAATCCCTAAAACAAGGAGGGCTACGGCTAATCTTGAAAATGATTATTAACGTGTTTGACTTAGATATAGTCCATGGTGTCATATAATCATGATTCACGTCATTGCGGTCCAGCAGAACACAGCTAGGGAATTGACTAAGCCAGGATCACTTATCCCTTAAACTAGCTAGGGTGATCGAGCAAACTTAGCCAAGCACGTTGACTAGATCATGGTCCATTGAATGATGCTTGTCATTTTTATATGCGTGCCATAGACTAAAAGGCTTTTATTTAACAGCTAATTAATCTTATCAACTAGTTGAATCCTTTTGGGCTTCTTTTGGCTGTTTTGGCTCTAACTTGAGCATTTGGTGTCCGATTTAGACGCCGTTCGAACCTGGGTCTAGACCGGGACATTCCCGTCTTACCCGTGAACTTTTCCTTGCGTTTATTTTATTAAATATTGTTTTAAACAATTTAAAACACATTTAATCTCTTTTGCATCAAATGCAAATTAGTCCCTATCTAAGCTTAAATTATCATATTGCATCAAATGCAATTATTCCATCCCTTGCATCAAAATGCAAAATATTCTCCCTAACTAATTTCTACCTATTACTAGACGAAGAATTGCACTCTGTGTGAGACACTACAGCCTGACCCTTACAACAGGTTGGGCTCGAAGCCATATACGGCAGTGACCACTAGCAGTGGTTGCCGTCCCTGCTTCAGGAATCATCATTATGTGGTTAACTCATTGACATGCGAATTGTCGGGACCACCCTGACTGTTTCCGTGATGAATTCCGCAGTTATAGTCTTTTCGTCTTAACTATGTCGTGTAGATCAAGTCTGGGGTACGGTCAAACTGTCAACCCCAATAACTTGACTCCGGTTAGTTTCTATCAATCTTTAGTCAACTAATGTTGGACTTCTTCCAACATACTCTGCGCAGAGTTTTTACTAAAGACCGAACTAACTCTACGACACTAACTCCCATTGACCGGGAGAGACGAATCCTCTCTTGGTCATTACTCTTCTCGTACGCTTCAAGTGACACCCAATCAAAGACCTTTCAACAGGCCTAGCCTCGAAGTTAGGTCAGTGATCTAAGTGGCACCGTTCACGCACAGGTTCGTTAAAATGACCTCAAGTCAAAAGACCAACTAGCCTATCATCACTAAGAGTTATCATTGACAGATTGGTCAATGTAACCATATGATAACTCTTGTGGATCGTTCAGTGAACTCATTCTCTAATGAGCACCTGTGTCTCGTCTCCGACTTCGCCAAGTTGAACGATCATGAGATCATCGCACCGCTTAACGGTGAAGACTAAGACACAATGGTCTATCCGATGTTTCGATATCCTTGTCTCGAAACATCTACGACCACGAACCCTTTTAGACTTATGCTACAGACGGTCAAACATTTCTCCATGATCGAGGAACTCATCTCGATACCTGTTTGACCTCGCATAAAGTCTCAGGACTTTACCTAAGTTAATGTCTAATGTTAACTACATTATAAAATAACTTAGATAAATCATTACCAAACAGCTTACTGTTATTTCGAATAAGACGTTTGTGCTATTCACACAGAGATAAATAGCCTGGAGGGCATCATTCTCCTACATCACCCACTTGCACTCAGGCCCATTTATCTCGGTATCTTATACCGTTTTTACACATAAGTTTTCCCGACTTCATGTGGTAGAGCCTGTTGATTATTGGACTCCCCGGATTTGGTTTTGGATGATGAGAAAACATAAATAATTCATGAACTAACAATTTGTGAGCGCAGTATTGGAGATCGTCGCCAAATTCACGAGAACAATCAAAGCGACATCTCAAGACTTCTCAAAGAACGTATTCATTGCCTAAAGCTTCGTCGAAGCTCTTGGACCGTTTTGGAAGTCATGAAGAATTAATCGAAGCTTTCGAAGACCGTTCATTAAGGTTTTATTTATAGTCTTTTAGCTTCGATCTCTAGAATGTTAAGCCTTGAGTATATCGTACGATTCTATCTTCATAACGCTCATATCGTAGCTCTAGGATCTTAGTACAAGTTCATTCTAACTTCCTCGAAGCGTCGCGCTTCGATTCGGACTTGTTTGTGCATGTTAGTTGGTACAAGAAGAAGTACTGACCGACTAGATGATGATCTAGTCGGTCAGCAGAGCTTCTTGGACCGACTAGTTTGCTTCCTTAATTTCTTGCACCTTACTGTTTACAGTTAGTCGGTCTACGTTGACTCACCGACCGACTAGTTTGTGAACTAGTCGGTCAGTGATGCTTCTTTGACCGACTAGTTGTGATTTACTGTACATGCCAAATTTCTCCTAAGCTACTGTTTATCGTTAGTCGATCTAAGAACGTTTGGTGACCGACTAGTTGACAATCTAGTCGGCCAACTTTTGTTCTTGGACCGACTAAGTCAATTTGTATTCAGACTATTTGTTTTTGCCTCTTAGTCGGTCTACGTTCACTGACTGACCGACTAGTTGTGAAACTAGTCGGTCAGAATGTCTTCTTGGACCGACTAGATTTCTAGGTCTGAATTTCTATCTCTTCTCAGTTCCTCTCTTAGTCGGTCCATGTTGTTTGACTGACCGACTAGTTGATGAACTAGTCGGTCAGTGGTTGTTCTTTGACCGACTAGTTGCCTCAGATTTCTATCCGTTGGGAATTGACCTAACTTGTTTTTATGGGACCCTATAAATACGAACCTAGGTCATTCCTCTCTAGTTTAGAGATTCCATTAAGAGATTCATTGAGATAGAAAGAGATAGCCATTCTCACTCATTTCTAAAGCTCTCTTCCTCACAAGAAATCCATTCTCTCACTTTCTAGATCTAGAATCCATCTTGAGAGAAGCTTGTTCTTGGTGAGCCCTTCAAGCTCTAGCTTGAATCAAGTCTCCAAATCACTCCTATGAACCTATTGCTGGTCATTTCCTTGGTGCTAGGTCTTGGTGACTTCATCTTCCTCAAATCCTTCCTTTCACCTATTGGGTAAGAAAAACTCAAGGTATAGGATTTTGTGGTAAGATTGTTTATTTCATTATAAACTTGTTTATATTGCTTGTTGATTCTCTCGGTTGTGAGAGAAGGTTGTGATCCCGGGTTGTGGGATTCACTATATTCCATTGCATGTATGATTTGATCTTGTGAAGGTTTTTCACAAGATATCATAGTGGAAATCTTGGGTTAGGGTTTCTAACCTAAGTATCCGGAGGGGATTCGGTTGGTTGGGACGTAGGATCACCGGGAACAAGTCGGGGAGACTTGGGTGGATCCGAACCCATTAACATCTCTTGTTAGCATTGTTAATTTTGTTGTTGTCATTCAATTTAAGCTTCCGCAAATTGTTTTGGTAGTTGTTTGCACTATAATTTGGAATTATACTCCTTGTTATTTTTAAAGTATTATTCACCCCCCCTCTAGTACTTGTGCAGTAGCTTATAGGGCATTACATTTGGTATCAGAGCCAGATACTTAGCTATGTCTGCCAACGACAACAAGACCGTGCGTCCACCTTCCAACAATGACACCTTCAGGAACCGTGAAGGAGCATCTTCGGCGATGGAAGGACATTCCTCTACGAGGCCTCCATTCTTCAACGGTACCAACTACGGGTACTGGAAATGCCGGATGGAAACCTTCCTCCAGAGTGCATCCTTATGGAGGACCACAATGAAGGAATACATCGAGCCCGAAGAAGAAGACTTTGAGAAATGGACTACCGCGGAGGTCGCCGCGGAGGTAAGCAATGCCAAGGCAATGAACGCCTTGCAATGCGCATTGGAGCCCGAGGACTTCAATAAGATATGCACATGTAAGAGTGCATATCAAATTTAGAACTCCCTCCTCATTCTTCATGAAGGGACGAGTAGGGTAAGAGACTCTAAACTCGTAGTCGTAAACAAAGATTACGAAATGTTTCATATGCAACAGGGCGAGAAGATGAAGGAATATTACGCTCGCTTCGTTGACATAATAAACGAGTTAGAGGCCCTCGGCAAATCCTACACCCAAAAGGAGAAGTGCTCAAAGCTTATCGAAGGACTTCCTTCTTCTTGGGAGAAACGTACCCTCGCCATCGAGGAAGGTAATGACATGAATAAGTATACCGTAGTTCAATTGATGGGTACTTTGATGTCATACGAGGTACGCAAAGATAGCAAGGTGAAGTTACAAGAAAAGATGAAGTCCTATTTGAACCAAGACGTGCCTAAGAAAAAGGCAATTGCATTCAAGGCGGCTTCATCCACCTCTACCGATGATGAGGACTCGGAAGAAAAAATGGACATGGAATCCGTTGCACTCATGGCAAAGAAGTTCAATCGCTTCTTCCGAAAGGGTAACTTCAAACAAAAATCTAAATTTACTTCTACTAACGCCTATCCACCTTTGTGTTTTAAATGCAATAAGCCAGGACACATCAAAGCGGATTGTCCTCAAAACAAGCAAAAGGAGAAGTGGAAGGCGCCGAAGTTCGACAAGTCGAAGAAGTACAAAAAGGGGTACAAAAAGGGACTTGTCAGAGCAACATTCACCGACTCCGAGGATTCCTCAAGCGGAGAGTCGGACGATGAGAAAGTGGAGCAAGCGCACATGTGCTTCATGGCAAGAGAGGAGCATGATCAAGGATCTTCCTCCTCCGATGATAGCGACGACGAAGGCAATGAGGTAACTATGGATGATCTTAGGGATGCTAACTCTCATTTATGGTCTAAATACACTAAATTAGTAAATAGATATACTAAAGTAAAAGATGACCTAGCTAGCATTCAAAGCTCGCCTAAGACTATCATCACCAACAACGACACCGTTGTTGAAGAGTTAAGAAATGAGATTGTTAATCTCAATTCTAAACTTGAACATGTTAGCATTGATGATTCGGAAGAACATAGGATAGCGGATTTAACTTCTCAAAACTCGACTTTGAGTATTGAGAACGAGAATCTCAAATCTCGTGTTTATGTGCTCACATCGCAAGTATCCAACTTGGATACTTCTATGCGTTCTCTCAAAGAGAAATATGAGAACACATTAGGCCGAATTAATAAATTCAATAAGGGTAAGGACCATTTGGATAAAATCCTAAGTGACTTACTTCCGGCCAATCACCACATTGGTTTGGGGTATACGATGGGATGTCCATCCAAAGCGGCCACTACTTTTGTTAGGCCAACTTCCGGTGACTCTACGAGTGGTAGCAAACACTCTATTGGTAGTTCATCTACCAATGGTGCTTCCATCTCGTCCACACTCTCTTTTGGAAAGAAACCCACTTTGGGTGGACCTCCAAAGAAGGGGCATGCTTATATGTACACCAATACCATGCCACGTAGGAACACACGTCCTACTCCACCGTCTCACACATATGATGATTTTTATGCAACACATTCTCGGGCACGTGCACACCATGTGAGACACCCTCACGCACGTGTTCCCACACATGCATATGTTCACCCTCCTCATCATATGAATAATTCTCGTCGTGCACCATTCCATCATGTTCCTTATGCCTATCCACAACATGCATCACGTAGAAATCAACGTCGCATGCATGCACCCAATAGGATGAGGGCTCCCAAGATTTTCACTATTTGGAGCCCAAAGGACACAAGCATGGATGAAAAACAAGTGTATATGAATGCTTATTTTTCGGATGTTGTGCATAGTAGAAATTATGTGGGGAAGTCTAAGTCCAATTGGACTTGGCTTCCAAAGGTCTAACCTTTGAGGACCCAATGACCTTGGGTACCGTGATATGAAATTTTCTATCTTTAGGTACTCAAGGAAAAGAAAAAGAAAAGGAGCAACAAATTTAAATTTAGCCCCAAAGGGAATTGGATACTCGATAGCGGGTGTTCAAAACACATGACGGGTGACGCTCAATTGCTCTCCGGAGTAGTTCCCATTGCAAATGGAAACCGCGTCGTATTTGGAGGCAATGAGAGCGGAACCATCGTCGGTGTTGGTAAAGTGGGTAACCCGTCTAAACCTTTAATTAGTGATGTTTATCTAGTTAATGGTTTAAATCATAATCTTATTTCAATAAGCCAACTTTGTGACAAAGGTTACAAAGTTAGATTTGCGAAAGGATTATGTCATATTTCAAATGATAATAATAAATTATTATTTACGGCACACGCCATAAAGATATTTATATTTTGGATCTTCCTAAGTCATATGAACAATGTCTCGTTGCCAACACAAGTGAACAACACTTATGGCATCGACGATTTGGACATGTGTACTTTGGAACACTTTATAAGCTTTCAAAATTAAATTCCATTAAAGTTTTTCCGAAGCTCGTTTTTGAAAAGAAAAGTTTTTGTGATTCTTGTCAACGTGGCAAGCTTCCTAAATCTTCATTTAAACCTAAGAAAAGCATTTCTACTAAACGGCCACTAGAGCTATTACATCTAGATTTATTTGGGCCAACTAGAGTTGCTTCCTTAGGAAATGCAAGATATGGACTAGTCATCGTTGATGATTATTCAAGACTTACATGGGTATTTTTCTTATGTAATAAAAATGAAGCTTTTGAAAACTTCACAATATTTGTGAAGAAAGTACAAAATCTCATCGGAACCACCATTGTCACTATTCGTAGTGATCATGGGGGTGAATTTGAGAATGAGTCTTTCTCAAATTTGTGTGATGATCTTGGAATTACTCACACGTTTTCTTTCCCTCGCGCACCTCCTCAAAATGGTGTTGTTGAGAGGAAGAATAGAACGCTTGTGGAGTGTGCTCGCACTATGCTCGAAGATAGTCAACTTGGTTATCAATTTTGGGCGGAAGCGGTACACACCGCTTGTTATGTGTTTAATAGAATACTTTTGAGGCCCGGCACCAAACAAACTTGCTATGAATTGTTGTTTGGTAGATTGCCTCAAGTTAAACATTTTCGTGTTTTCGGCGCAAAATGTTTTATTAAAAACACATATGATAATTTGGACAAGTTTGATCCGAGATCGGATGAGGGGATATTTGTTGGGTATTCCTCACGTAGAAAAGTCTACCGGATATACAACAAAAGATCCTCTACGATCGAGGAATCACTTCATGTCTCTTTTAATGAGAATTTTACTACTTCTAGAATTTCAAATGATGATGATTCTATGGATGTTTTATGTGATTCGTTTGAAAATTCTAAGTCTATTGATTCAATTGATTCTATTGATACTAACCCGACTAATGAAGTTGTTGAGAATGTGCCTAGTGATCAAGGTATTCCCAAGCGGCTTCATACCGTTCGCGACCATCCCCATGAGCAAGTCATTGGCAATATTCATGATAGTGTCAAGACGAGATCTCAAGTCCACCACTTCGCCAATAGTGCCTTTGCCTCATCAATAGAGCCAAAGAATATAGTTGAAGCTTGCGAAGATAATGCTTGGATCCTTGCCATGGAGGAGGAACTCATTCAATTCGAGAGGAATGAGGTATGTGAGCTTGTTCCTTTGCCATCGAAGAACCACACCATCATAGGGACAAAGTGGATCTTCAAGAACAAAACCGACAAAAACCAAGTCGTCGTCCGGAACAAAGCTCGGTTAGTTGCTCAAGGCTATCGCCAAGAGGAAGGTATCGATTTCGAAGAATCCTTCGCTCCGGTAGCTAGATTAGAATCAATTAGACTATTATTGTCTTATGCATGCCATAAAAATTTTAAATTATTTCAAATGGATGTTAAAAGTGCATTTTTAAACGGAGATGTTGTTGAAGAAGTTTACGTTTCTCAACCTCCGGGCTTCATAAATGAAAAATTTCCAAATCATGTTTTTAAACTAAAGAAAGCTCTTTATGGTTTGAGACAAGCTCCTCGAGCTTGGTATGATCACCTAAAGAATTTTCTTTGGATTTGAATTTTAAAATGGGCGAAGCCGATTCTACACTTTTTGTTAAGCATGCGAATAATGATATTTTATTAGTTCAAATTTATGTTGATGATATCATTTTCGGTGCTACTAACTTCACTCTTTGCGAAGAGTTTTCTAATGTTATGAAGGAATAATTTGAGATGATCCACATGGGCGAACTCAAATATTTCTTAGGTCTCCAAATTCGCCAAATGGACGATGCAATCTTCATCCACCAAACGAAGTATACGGTGGAGTTGCTTAAGCGATTTGGAATAGAGAGTGCTTCCGGGAAAAAGACTCCAATGAGTACAACTACGCATCTTGACAAGGATACATGCGGTAAGGATGTAGACATTCGTCTATATCGAGGTATGATAGGTAGTTTACTTTATCTTACCGCAAGTAGGCCCGATATTATGTTTATCGTATGCATATGTGCTCGTTATCAGTCTCAACCTAAGGAGTCTCACTTAGTAGCGGTAAAACGTATTTTCCGTTATCTAAGTTATACACTTGATTTTGGATTACTTTATCCAAAATCTAGCATGTATGAGTTAGTCTCATATAGTGATGCCGATTATGCGGGATGCAAATCTGACAAGAAAAGTACTAGTGGCACTTGCCATTTTCTAGGAAATTCACTTGTCTCTTGGTTTTCCAAGAAGCAAAATTCCGTATCACTTTCAACCACCGAGGCGGAATATATTGACGCCGGTGCCGCTTGTGCCCAGGTTCTTTGGATGAGACACACACTGAAGGATTTTGGTATTCATTGTGATACTAGCCCTATCATGGTGGATAACCAAAGTGCTATCTGTCTTTCAAAGAATCCGGTGCACCATTCCCGATCAAAACACATAGATGTCCGACACCATTTTTTAGATGATCATGTTGCTAAAAAGGACATCATTTTAGTGTACGTTGAAACCCAAAAGCAAATCGCCGATATTTTCACGAAACCCCTAAAGGAGGACTCCTTTGTGCGGTTGCGTCGAGAATTGGGGATTATGGGTGAATCCGAGATATAGGATTCATGTTTCATTCAATTATCTTGCATGCTTTTATATTTCGCGATATTTCGTCCATGCTAGATTTATTGGATTTTTGGGGATTTTATGTGATATGTTTGAATTTTTGCTCGAATTCTTATTTGAACGTCATATTTAAGATTTCGATGTTTTATGGGGTAGTTTAGATGACTAATGAGCGGGTTAAGATGTTTCATCCAAGTGGTTTATGAAGAGAACTCATTTATCAATTTTTGGACTCTTCTAGTCGGTTTCAGTTTATTAGTCAACCGACTAGATGCTCATCTAGTCGGTCAGCTAGTGAACTCAGACCGACTAGATCAAACTTTTAACTTTCTCCTGTCATTGACTTCTTTTAGTCGGTCATAGTACTCTTATCGATCGACTAGATTGAAAACTAGTCGGTCAGTGAGTATACTGTGACCGACTAACTCTAGCCCTAGAAATTTCTGTTTGCCTCTGTTTCGACTTAGTCGGTTCAAGCTCATTGACCGACCGACTAGATCGTAATCTAGTCGGTCAGTGCTTGAACTATGACCGACTAAGTGCGTTAGGGCAAACGCGTCTTTTCGCATTCTCGACCGACTTACTTCACTTCTATCCGACTTCTTTTCATTTTAGTCGGTATTCTAAGTCTCTCTAGCTCGAAAACTCCCTCTCCCCGACCGAAACCTCTTCGTATTCCCGTCGACTCCGGCCAATTTTCCGGCCATCTCCGCCGTCCGTCGCCGTCGACCCTCTCCCCTAGGTATCTCCCTCCTCCTCCTAGGTCGTTTTCCTATTCTAGGGTTTGATCTTGGCCGATTTATCTTCTAGGTGATCTAGGGTTTCTAAGTTCTAGTTTTAGGGCTTCGTGCTTGCTTGATCTCAGTTTCTAGGTTTCAGCTAGGGTGTTTGATCTTATCATCATCGCGTGATTGTACTCGTTGTGCCGCGATCATGGCACGAACGAGAATCCCGATTACATCATTTGGGGCATCCCCTATGACCGTAGAGTGTGCTACCGCTTCGACACCTCCCAAACGTAGGGCCAAGACCACTCGACCCCCCTCTTCGTCTTCAACTTCGTTGAAGAGGAAGAGGACGTCCAAGCCTAAACCTGCCGGCCAATCGTCCAAGCCAAAACCTAAACCTAAAAAGTTTCGCGCACCCACTCCTCCCGGTGAGCGTTCAGATAGTGATTCAGAGGATGATTCCGATGACGAATACACTCCTGAACATCCCGAGAAGGCACCCACTCCACCCCCTCCTCCACCTCCTCCTAAGACCCGTAAGGCTAAGGGTAAAGCTCCAATGCCAGTCGGAGGTGTTGATATATCGTTGTGCCACGACGACCCTCAATGTCTAGCTGCGTACAACCGTATAAAGCACTGCCCGCTGCTGTTGGAACATTACGTTCAGTTTTCTGATTTCCTTGGCCTTGCTGATCTTCTCTCCTATAGTGGCCTATTGGACTACCTTCGCTTCGACCCTAAGGAAACCCCCGACCCTATCCTCGCCTGGTCAAGCTATTTTATGCCAACCGTGTCCGGGGTCAGTACGGCAAGACCCACTCCATTGAGACTTCTGTTTTGGGGACTCCGATAGTCCTCACGGCAGAAATCTTGGGGGAGTTGATTGGTTGCTCGTCGTGTGGCCTCCTCCCGTCTGACATCTCTGTCGATGATATCTCCTCCTTAGATCAGCGGACCCTAGGCAAAATCTTCCAGGTTATCCCCCCAGCTTTTATAGGAGTCCCTTCCAAATCTTTCAAATCAAATGCTTGGGTGCTTAACCTTATCTTGAAGTCATGCCTTCTTCCCAAGTATGGATCTTCATCTCTTCCATCTCAGCCGTTTTTGAAATTGATATACGCTCTGTTCATGGGTAGCGAGATTAATTGGGCTCGCATTATACTCGATAAGATGGACTCTTTCGAGTGTATACGCAAGACCACTAAATCTGCGCATATCCCATATCCATGTCTGTTGACCTTGGTTTTCCGTCGTTTCGGTGTTCCCCTCCCTCCTGATGATGAGCGTCCTTTGGGTCCTCCTCTGAACGCGACGGCCGTTAAGAAATCTCTTGTGGCACTTCGTCACGTGCAGAGGTCGACCACATCTGCTTCACAGGCCACTCCCTCAGCTGTTGTAGCCCCCACTCCTTCTGCCACATTAGATGATGTCGTACGCCTACTTCGTCGGCACGAGTCGCGTTTGGCTCGTATCGATGAGGTAGTTTGTCGTATGGCTCGTATGATGGGCATTGAGCTTCCTCCTTCCGTGTCTGAGGACGAGGAGATGGACGATGAGGATATTGACGATCTTGTCACTTCCTTGGCTCGTGGCGATGAGGCCACTGCTGCTGCTGCTACCACATCTGCTCCTGGAGATGGCACCTCTTCCGGTGCTCCAGAGACTTCTGCACCAGTAGTTCAGACTTCTGAGGCTGCTGATGCTCCTGTTGACGACCCTGCTCCTGTCATGCCTGCTGCTACTCCTGTTGAGACCCTAGCTGTTGAGCCCGACGTCGTCGTTTCTACTCCTGCCCCGACGATCCCGTCTGTTGACACGCCTCTCCTCCAAGCAGAGTCTGAGTCCACTCCATCGACTAGACCCATGGAGACTGCTGATCCAGCCACTCCCTCGTGATCGTCAGTATCGAGGACTCTCCACTGCTCATTGGATGATGCATCTTATTGAGAGTATTTTGGGTTAGGATGGAGTTTGAGGGTTATTTTGATGTATTTTGATTTTTATGGATGTCGGTGTTGTATTTTGATGTACTTTGGATGATGCTGATGGTTTGTTGATGTATGATGTATTTACATTTTTGGTTGATATCCATGGTCGTTTGTATTTTTATGTACTCGATGTGATATCTTTTTGGATGTACTCTTGATGTTTATATATATATATATATACATCGATGTTCTCCTTATTTTATTCGTCGTGCACTTTTACTATTCGTTCCACGCATATGATATGTGAATTCGTCGCTCGACGCTTGAAAACTTGGTTAAATAGATTATATTTCTATGATTGTATAGAATTGTTTTCCATGCACAAATTTAACCAAGAATATTGAATATTGGAGAGTATGTTCCTTTACTCAATAAATGAAGTAATATTTGGTGTTTTTGATGATTTTAATTTTCGTCTTTAGATGATGGACAATTTGGCACACCTTGATTTTATTTTATCGTTTTTCCCTTGGTGTCAATTGGGTCCATCGTCAACATCTACGACTCCCGATGTTGGATTTTAATTTCTCTAGTTGTTGTCGTTGTATGCCCCCCCATTTTTGGGATAATGCCAAATGAGGAGAGATAATGATAATAAATAGGGCAAATGAAAATTTAACTCAATTTCCAAGAATCTAGTTTGATATGTTAGATTCAGGGGGAGTTAAGATATATATAAGGATTTTCAAAATCCGATATTTCAAAAATCGATTCTCTTTATATATCTTACTCGTCTGATTGATGCAATTCATATATATTCATTTTGGAATTAACGCGTCATCAATGCAGGGGGAGTAAGTATTTTTCATTTGAATCATTATTTTTGATTATTATTTATGTTGGTTTGTCATCACCAAAAAGGGGGAGAATGTTGATTATTGGACTCCCCGGATTTGGTTTTGGATGATGAGCAAACATAAATAATTCATGAACTAACAATTTGTGAGCGCAGTATTGGAGATCGTCACCAAATTCACGAGAACAATCAAAGCGACATCTCAAGACTTCTCAAAGCACGTATTCATTGCCTAAAGCTTCATCGAAGCTCTTGGACCGTTTTGGAAGTCATGAAGAATTAATCGAAGCTTTCGAAGACCGTTCATTAAGGTTTTATTTATAGTCTTTTAGCTTCGATCTCTAGAATGTTAAGCCTTGAGTATATCTTACTATTCTATCTTCATAACGCTCATATCGTAGCTCTAGGATCTTAGTACAAGTTCATTCTAACTTCCTCGAAGCGTCGCGCTTCGATTCGGACTTGTTTGTGCATGTTAGTTGGTACAAGAAGAAGTACTGACCGACTAGATGATGATCTAGTCGGTCAGCAGAGCTTCTTGGACCGACTAGTTTGCTTCCTTAATTTCTTGCACCTTACTGTTTACAGTTAGTCGGTCTACGTTGACTCACCGACCGACTAGTTTGTGAACTAGTCGGTCAGTGATGCTTCTTTGACCGACTAGTTGTGATTTACTGTACATGCCAAATTTCTCCTAAGCTACTGTTTATCGTTAGTCGGTCTAAGAACGTTTGGTGACCGACTAGTTGACAATCTAGTCGGTCAACTTTTGTTCTTGGACCGACTAAGTCAATTTGTATTCAGACTATTTGTTTTTGCCTCTTAGTCGGTCTACGTTCACTGACTGACCGACTAGTTGTGAAACTAGTCGGTCAGAATGTCTTCTTGGACCGACTAGATTTCTAGGTCTGAATTTCTATCTCTTCTCAGTTCCTCTCTTAGTCGGTCCATGTTGTTTGACTGACCGACTAGTTGATGAACTAGTCGGTCAGTGGTTGTTCTTTGACCGACTAGTTACCTCAGATTTCTATCCGTTAGGAATTGACCTAACTTGTTTTTATGGGACCCTATAAATACGAACCTAGGTCATTTCTCTCTAGGTTAGAGCTGCCATTAAGAGATTCATTGAGATAGAAAGAGATAGCCATTCTCACTCATTTCTAAAGCTCTCTTCCTCACAAGAAATCCATTCTCTCACTTTCTAGATCTAGAATCCATCTTGAGAGAAGCTTGTTCTTGGTGAGCCCTTCAAGCTCTAGCTTGAATCAAGTCTCCAAATCACTCCTAGGCACCTATTGCTGGTCATTTCCTTGGTGCTAGGTCTTGGTGACTTCATCTTCCTCAAATCCTTCCTTTCACCTATTGGGTAAGAAAGACTCAATGTATAGGATTTTATGGTAAGATTGTTTATTTCATTATAAACTTGTTTATATTGCTTGTTGATTCTCTCGGTTGTGAGAGAAGGTTGTGATCCCGGGTTGTGGGATTCACTATTGCCATTGCATGTATGATTTGATCTTGTGAAGGTTTTTCACAAGATATCATAGGGGAAATCTTGGGTTAGGGTTTCTAACCTAAGTATCCGGAGGGGATCCGGGTGGTTGGGACGTAGGATCACCAGGAACAAGTCGGGGAGACTTGGGTGGATCCGAACCCATTAACATCTCTTGTTAGCATTGTTAATTTTGTTGTTGTCATTCAATTTAAGCTTCCGCAAATTGTTTTGGTAGTTGTTTGCACTATAATTTGGAATTATACTCCTTGTTATTTTTAAAGTACTATTCACCCCCCCTCTAGTACTTGTGCAGTAGCTTGTAGGGCATTACAGAGCCTTCGTGAGTGGATCTGCTAAAACCGTCTACACTATAGACTTAAGGGGTTTCTATGTTCATGTTAGACCAACCATTTGAATCTCATTCAAATAATTCACTTGGTCTTTCGGAATCTATAATATTTTTATTTACTTGGATCTTATCCAATTCATCGTACCTTACGATAATAATTTTAAATTAGTAATTGGTCATTACAAATGGCTCATATTTATTTCTGATAAAGTATCAAACTTTTTGATTACTTTGTCAAAATATATGTTCCATTTCTTTGATGACTCGCATGTGATTTATATGCTCCCACTGACCTTGAAAACTCTCTGGCTAATTCATACAAGTTGGTCCGTCTAAATCATATTTAGAAAAACGAACTTATAAGTGAATGCTCCAATTTTCATGGTCAACATGAGCGTTTTACATCGATTTTGGTCTGAGTAGATCTGTACACATCTGCTGGCGAGACGGTTTCAACTTAATCCGTTTTATAGGAATTAGGATGAAAACCGTTTTCGACCAACATGATTGTACTTCACTACTTTCTTTCTACACCAATCTTTCAACTTAAAGATTTACTTGCAGAAAGTGAGGAAACATTTTCCTTGGGCACGTAAACTAAACTCTCAAATTTATTTATGCACACGGACCCGCGTCAAGTTTTAAATCGGAGTTACTATTTCGAATTTTATCCCGGAAGTTGACTATGTCATCATCAGTTATGATGTCTAACTCGAATCTTCGTCTCACGAGATTCGAGTAATTATACAACTTCTTAAAGGTTGATTTAATGAATATCTTATTTATAATGTCCGCATAGAACATTATCAAAACCTAGGAATTACTATCTGGGACTTAACCCAGAGGGAGGAATTAACTCAGAGCCACTTGTTATTGATCGTACCAAGTCTAACTAAGTGTGATTCATACCTTTTAACACACTGATGTGTTAACAGACTTGACCTGAGAGAAAATCACATTTTCTTTTAATTACGCAAGATTTTATGTAGCCAAGTATTCGACCATTCGATCTAATCGAATCAGTTTAAATACTTTAGTCATTTCGTTCTTTATTTTATCAGACTTGTGTTTCATCAAGAACACGTGTCTTAATAAAAAATACGAATAACTTATTTTGGTTAATATAGACTCGGGTACATCAGTATGTACGAGACTGAGTTCAACAACTCATTCTCCCACTGTCTTACAGATGGATTTCGGCCATTATATCTAAGAGGCTAAGACTCACAAATGTCCGTAGACTTCATAATACGAGAGGTCAGACCCCTCTTTATGTGACTTGTGAAGCTTAATCTCTCGATACGGCCTAGTCTAATTTTACCATGTAAGTTTGCTACTATCTTGTGCATTTATATATACTAACATTTAATATATTATAGTTATCACAAATTACTTAACACAAAATATTGCTTCAGAAGCAAGGTGACGACATTTGTCAAAGTGTGTTAGACGTTTTTGTATAACAATTATTATGAAATCGTGACATCAAAATATGTCACATTTTCATTTCCTCTTGCTTATGCTTTTACTAATGATAAATTAAACTAACTTTCTCAATTGACTTTCCGGAGTGCCTCCTTCCTTTTCTAAATCTTATTTAGATATTAAATAGCCCACCAAAAATAAATAGCTATGCAAGCATCGCATGTATCCAAACGCCTGAGAGTTGCAATCTCGAGTGTAGCTCAAGAAGTTGCTTGTCTCAAGATCCGGTTGGGATACATGGTCTTGCACCGCTCATGCACTCGTTGACTCAAACGGTTTGATCGAATTCTCGAACTTTGCGGATCAAAATTGTTTGTCCATACAACCTTGAGGGTAGCTCGACAAGTTGTAGGGAGAAACATACTTCGAATATCCTATATGTTCAAGCTGTCCCATATAGAGACGAGTGACATGTAGCGTGAATTTATTTGTTGGACCCAAAACTTAATGAAATCATATTTCTCAAGTCTGTTCTTTAGAAGGTCATTTAATTTGTTAACGAGAATATAGTTTAATTCTATCAACTAGAATTTAACTTTGATATTCAATTTATTAACCTATTTGACCAATTAACTGATTAAAATATTTGATTCCTTCGGTAAACATAGTCTTGCCCTAGTTTAGCATACGTTCAATATTAAATATAGGTAGATTGGATTTTATCTATCTATATCCTCCTACTATTTTTACGATCGTTTCAAAGCTTAATAACGAACGATTTAATCGAATTAAAATTAATGGGTAAGAGGTCCAATCACCCTGAGCCTAACAACCTTGAGTGTAGCTCAACAAGTTGCTTGACTCTGCGATCGGAAGATGACTCTTCATCGATCACATCAGATATGACTCTCTTATTCGGTTTTTGCCCCTAGCCATTTGTGATCATGAGTGTGCTCATCCAAATCACAATGTCTAGTCAAGTCGGACCCTTGTTTTCATGTCTAGCCTGACTTGCCCCTTCGTTCGGTGTATTCACGACACGTTGGTTTAGGTCAGGTCTTAGACTACATCAAGTCAGACTACATCGTTGACTTAACTTACGCCGGCGCTCGGTGTATTCACGACAACATCGGTTTGGGTCAAGTCAAGATTTCATCTTATGTATTTAAGAAGTTAGTTTCTACAGGGTTGCCATGTCACAGCTTGAGTGTATCTTAACAACTGAGACACGGGCCCTATAGTTGCTAACCCCTAAAACAAGGAGGGCTACGGCTAATCTTGAAAAAGATCATTAACGTATTTGACTTAGATATAGTCCAGGGTGTTATACAATCATGATTCATGACATTGCGGTCCAGCGGAACACAGTCAGGGAATTGACTAAGCCAGGATCACTATCCCTTAAAGGGGGATCCAGAACTCTTAGCCAAGCACATTGACTGGATCATGGTCCATTGAATGAAGCTTGTCATTTTTGTATGTGTGCCATAGACTAAACAGCTTTTATTAACAACTAATTAATCCTATCAACTAGTTGCATCCTTAAATTCAAAATTTTAGGATTTGTTTCATAACTTTTATTAAGTCCTTATCAACTATAAGGTTCACGTGCTATCCTAATCGTTATTAGGATTTTAATAAATTTATTAACAACGCTAAAAGCGAAGTCCTTTAATGAGAATTAATTTCATAACAATTAGAATTAAAATTTTCATTAAAGGGACTACCCTAATCAGGAATTATGTCTTAAGTGTTGTTAATGTTTTATTAAAATCATAACATGTCATTAGAATTTATCTCATAAATTTTAATGGTTTCTTAATGGCTAACCTAAGAGGTATGTCTTGTATTATCAAATAAGTGACATCATTTGCATAGCCATTAACATAAAGTTACACTAATTTTAACGCATAAAAAGAGTGTACAACTATTTAACAATTAAATAGAATAATGTTCATCACATAAACAATTTTAGCATGCACACTTAAATTTAACATTTAAATTTAAAAATATGATTTTTTAAAAATTTTATTTTATCTCATAAAAATAAAAACTTGATTTAAAAAATCACAAAATTTGCATGCTACTTAAAATATTTATCGCATAAAAATTTTAGGATTTTTCAGTTTTAAAATTATCATATAAATTTAAAACATCATTTTAAAATTTTCATGCTTAAAATTTTATCATATAAAATATTTAAACATCTAAAATCATTTTAAACTTATCGCATAAAGTTTTAAAGTTTTAAAATCAGTTTTAAAATATCACATAAATTTAAAACATCATTTTAAAAATTCCATTTTTAAAATTGTATCATATAAAATATTTAAACATCTAAAATCTTTTTAAACGTATCGCATAAATTTAAAGAACATTTCATTGCAGTTTAAAAGCATTTCAATGTTTAATAAAATCGCAGTGCTAGATCGTTACGCAAACCTAAGCTCTGATACCACTGAAGGGTATCACTCTGATATCATTGCGACGCTGTTAAGGCCCATCATCCATGGCACCCTAGACCCGTCACAAGATACCTCAGAACTTGTTTTACGACATGCCTCTCGACAATGCCCAACCTTTCATAAGATCTCTATCTTATCTGGACTTGGCACGATAAGAGCGATTACTTCGGGTCAGCTCATAACCTGAGAACCCGTACTCAAGCATCAACAAGCTCTGATACCACTGAAGGGGTTTCTGGGACCCTTAGGGCAACAAAAACTCTATTCCCGTCCTAAGTCGGACGGAACATAGACATAAAATGCGCAGCGGAAAAATTATGTTAATCTAATTAACATGCAACCCTAAGGAACCAGACCCTCTTAGCCAGGATATATGCCGACTAGGGATGGATCTGACCATCCCAAGAAGGATCTAACCTACTGCAATTGCATTAAACTAATGCTTATAAAACACATACCCGGAATCTCAACCCTGGGGCGGGCAAGATGTTCTGCACCGTCTTCCGAGCCGCTCCCCGTCCCATGCCGAGCCGCTCCTCGAACCGCTCCTCGAACCGCTCTATATCCCGAGGCGAGCACTCCTCGTGTCGCCGAGCCAACCACGCGCCGAAGAAAGTTTCACGCGAGTGAAAGCCTTCGCCAAGATTTCGGATTCGAATCTGAACTCCTTCGTGGCTTTGCTAGAGCCCTTCAGGAGTAAGGCAGAAATATATGGAGAAGAAGAATTTTAATTTAAGCCTAGATCCGAGCGTGCTCCAACATTTACGGGAGCTGCTCAGATCTTGAGCTTGGGACGAGTTCTGAGGAGGGGAGCAGACCCCTATTTATATAGGCGGCTGACTGCTCCCATTTACTCAAAATCCGATGTGAGACTAAATTTGGAGTTAATCAATTCAATTTAGTTTGTCTTTCACAAAGGGCAAACTTCCGCGAAGTTTAACTCCCTCATCGTTGAGCTTTATGATTGATACAACATATCAATACGAAGGGCGTTCAATGGTGAACTCATAGGAAAAAACGACGAGTCAATCGGAGTCCGTATGACCCTTCAATTGATCGTCCAAAATTCAACACACGGCTTGATTTTTGTCCAAAATCAGCCGTCACAAAACTGCTCTCTGCCCTAGGTTTCTGCACCAAGTTGTGGGGCCCAGCATGTGAGCCCCACTGCCCAAGGAGGGCTGACTGGGTGCCTGGCACAGACCTGGGCGTAGGCGCCCTGGCGCCCAGGGCGCCTGGGCCCGCCAGGGCCCAGGGCGCCCGCCCTGGGTGCTTGGGCTGGCGCCCATGTGCCAGGGCCTGGGCACGGGCCCAGGCCCAGGAAGCCTGGCGCCCTGGGCGCCCTGGCCCAGGGCTGGCCTTAGGCTGGCCAGGTGCACAGGCCAAACCCAGTCTGGTCTGGGTCAACCTGGTCTAATCCGGTCTGATCCATTGAGCTGTTTTGTGCATAACTAGAGTAGTTGGTGTCCGATTTGGACGCCATTCGAACCTGGGCGTAGACCAGGACATTCTTGTCTTACCCGTGAACCTTTCCTTGTGTTTATTATATTAAATATGGTCTTAAACTATTTAAGATATATTTAATCTCTTTTGCATCATATGCAAATTAGTCCCCTATCTTAGCTTAAATTATTATATTGCATCAAATCCAATATTCCATCCCTTGCATCAAAATGCAAAATATTCTCCCTAACTAATTTCTACCTATTACTTGACGAAGGTTGCACTCTGTGTGCGACCCTACAGCCTGACCCTTACAATAGGTTGGGCTCGAAGCCCTATACGACAGTGATCACGAGCAGTGGTTGTCGTCCCTGCTTCAGAATCATAATTATGTGGTTGACTCATCGACATGAGTATTGTCGGAACCACCCTGACTGTGTCCGTGATGAGTTCTACAGTTATAGTCTCTTCGTCTAAACTATGTCGTCTAGATCAAGTCTAGGGTACGGTCAAACTGTCAACCATAGTAACTTGACTTCGGTTAGTTTCCATCGATCTTTAGTCAACTAATGTTGGACTTCTTCCAACATACTCTGATCAGAGATTTTACTAAAGATCGAACTAACTCTACGATGCTAACTCCCATTGACCGGGAGAGACGAATCCTCTCTTGGTCATTACTCTCCTCGTACGCTTTAAGTGACACCCGATCAATGACCTTTCGACAAGCCTAGCCTTGAAGCTAGGTCAGTGATCTATGTGGCACCGTTCATGCACAGGTTCGTAAAATGACCCCAAGTCAAAAGACCAACTTGCCTATCATCACTAAGAGTTATCATTGACAGATTGGTCAATATAACCATATGATAACTCTTGTGGATTGTTCAGTGAACTCATTCTCTAATGATCACCTGTGTCTCGTCTTCGACTTCGCCAAGTCAAACGATCATGAGATCATCGCCACCGCTAAATGGTGAAGACTAAGACAAAATGGTCTATCCGATATTTCAATTTCCTTGTCTCGAAACATCTACGACCACGAACCCTTTTAGACTTATGCTACAGACGGTCAAACATTTCTCCATGATCGAGATACTCATCTCGATACATGTTTGACCTTGTATAAAGTCTTAGGATTTTACCTAAGTTAATATATAATGTTTACTACATTGTTGATTAACTTAGATAAAACTAGACCAAACAGCTTACTGTTATTTCGAACAAGATGTTTGTGCTATTCATACAGAGATAAATAGCCTCGAGGGCATCATATCTCTACAAACCCACCGGCGACACTATCGAGGGTGAAGCTGTCAAGTTTGCCCTAGAGTTGAGGGAGGGGAGGAGGCAAGCCATAGCTCATTCCTTAGCCCACCGGAGATATATGGAGGGCGAAGCTCGTCAGCTTGACCCAGAGTTAAGGGAGGGGAGGGCACGAGCCATAGCTCAGTCCTTAACCCACCTGGTGCATATCGAGGGTAAAGCTCATAAGCTTGTCCCAAAGTTGAGGGAGGGGAGGGTGCGAGACGTCGCTCATTCCTTAACCCACCGGCGACACTATTGAGGGCAAAGCTGTCAAGCTTTTCCTGGAGTTAAGGGAGGGGAGGGTGCAAGCCGTCGCTCGTTCCTTAACCCACCGGCGATCTATCGAGGGCGAAACTCACTAACTTGCCCCGGAGTTAAGGGAGGGGAGGGTGCGAGCCGTAGCTAGGTCCTTAACCCACCAGGCACTTATCGAGGGTGAAGCTCATAAGCTTGCCCCTGAGTTGAGGGAGGGGAGGGTTCAATCCATGGTACTTACCTTAACCCACCAGCGACACTATCGAGGGCGAAGCTGTGAAGCTTGCTGATCGGCCTGGAACTAACTCCGAAACGATGTCTTCTAACCGCAAGCGCACGGTATAGTGGCAAGCGGGTATCAAACATGGGGAAGCAGTGTTATACTACATATCTACTCCTAGGTTGAGTTAGACTTGCGGGTTTATTGGCGGATGTGGAATATAGAGTGTCGCAATGGTGATGGATACGAAAATCGTGTCACTTGATGTCGCAAACAAGGGGTTCCACACAAAGGAAGAAATAAATAAAATACAAAAGATCAGGGCTTTAGGACTCGTCACTAGGACCGTCAGATGTCGACGCTAGGCTAGGACTCTTACGTTGAATTGGTTTAATTGGGGATTGTAGCATCTAGGAAGTGATTTCATGTGTCTGAGCATCATGAATCTAACGAATCGCATTAACTCCGCTCGCGCGATAGGCGCATACGGTACATGCATTAAGGATATATAATGTTCTCACCACTCTCGTGGTTCGAACGCTCTCAACTCGTACCACTCTCGTGGGTTAGAGCTTCGAGGTATTTTGGTAGCTCTTATTGACGCAATGGTGGTAGCCGTCAATTAGTTATATAGTTCATTAGTGGATCCCCTCAAGGCACAAGCCAGGCATGGTCACGTACCTCGGTTGAATCCACTAACTCCCTAATTAAATCCGTAGGATACTCCTTAAGCTAATCGATTCCACCGACTGTGGGCACGATTTCAGTACGAGTTCTCCTAGGGATTTTGCTATATCAACCAAAATACAACCCCATTTATATCCAATACACCATAAAAATCCCAACTTTGCATCTAAATCCTAATATCCATGGGCTAATCCCTTAGCCCTAGAAAAGACTACTCAAGCATAGCAATGGCAATAGATAATATAACTCACCAAGATTTCATTGCATGCATCAAAAAGGGATAAACAATAAGAAATCATAAAGAAAATAAAATTAGAATTCAAAAGGGCAAAAGTACTTATCTTGATACAAAGGAGGGGCCTAAGGCATGGCCTAACTCCCCAAAAGATCGTCTCTGAAAAACTCCCCAAAAAAGATCTAAAAACTCTTCTCTAAAACCTATACAAAAAGTCTCTCAAAAAATCCCCAAAAGTCTCTCTCTAGAACTCCCTTTGACGGCTGCAAAAATCCCCCCTCAAAACCCTCGCGAAACAGCCCCAAAATCTGGGTGTAGCTCAAAATCTGGGCCTACGGCGACTCGGTCCGAGTAGGCTCCTGCTCGGTCGAGTACGTCATGAAATCTTGAATAATCGTTCAAACGTCGCTCTGTCTGCTCGGACCGAGTAGGATCTGCTCGGTCGAGTAGTCACTCCGCTCAGTCGAGCAGCCCTCCTGCTCGGTCGAGAATGTCAGGGAGTCACCCTTCTCCAAAATGTGCCGCTCTGTCTGCTCGGCCCGAGTAGGCACTGCTCGGTCGAGTAGGAGATCAACAGAACATATTTTAGCAGCATTTTGCACACTACTCGGTCGAGTAGTTGGTTGCTCGATCGAGTAGGATGTTGCTCGGTCGAGTAGGAGGTCAGAAATGTATTTCAGCAGAATTTTCACTTTGCTCTGACTGAATAGTGTATTGCTCGGTCGAGTAGTGTACTGCTCGATCGAGTAGGCTGCTGAGAACAGTTTCAGCACTGCAGCATCAACTTGCAGAAATTCCACAGGGCTCATCTGACCTCCGATTGGTGTGTTCTTTGTGACGTTGGAACCGTCTTAAAGTCTACTATCTGGAAACAATATCAGAAAAATTCGGAAAAATATCAGATTATAGCAGATTTTAAAAGAGTGCACAGTTGTCCTGTTTCCAGCACTTCGGGTCGCTCGATTCCTTCGCCGCATTATAGCTCGATCGAGCGACCTTCTCTCTTGCCCCTTCCTTGCTCCAGTATTCTTCTTTGGTACCTCGAGCATGTCATCATGAGTCTCATTGGTGCTCTCATGTCGCCGATCATCTTATTGACTCCAAATTGCTCCAATATCGACCCAAATCCCTTAAATGGACATAAACGCTCCGAAAGTCATATTATTCCAAATAATAGTGTAAAAGCATATGAAATATGCAAATGAGCAATCATTTTAACGTGTAATCATTTAGATAAAATGTGGAATATAATGACACATCAAAATTCCCCCAAGCTTACCTCTTACTCGTCCTCGAGGAAGACTAGTAAGAAGCGAACACGGGAGATGGATACAATGGAGATGCGAGGCGGTGGCGTGTAATGGAGACAATGGGTTCAATCTTAAATTCAGAAAATACAAGACCCCAAGATATGCAAGATCTCGTGAACATACGTCAATATGAAATTAGAACACATGTACACAACAAATACTTAAGTCTCACTCAAATTAAAATAACGTGGATTTCAATAAATAAAATGAACTCGATAAACAATAAAAAGAGATTAGAGTTATATCATATCACTAGTCATAACCCGTGCCCGCGGGCACGATGCATTTAAGCTTTGTACTCGCAAAATCTTTGTCCCAAAATAAATATCTATAGCCAAAATTTAAAAGTGCAACAAATTAGTGTAATAAAATTTAGAGGCACGACCGCCTTCGGTGAGGAACAATAAATTCGGTGCGGGCGCCTTCGGCGCAGAACAACAAATTAGCATATAAAAATTTCACGGGCGCCTTCGGCGCGAATGGTTTGGTCATACCTATGCTTGACGCCCAAAAAGCTCAGCCCACCCTTTTGAATGCACATTCCCTGTGTTTTTTTTTTGGGTTTCAATTTTTTTGGCTCAGCCGAAATAAAGTATTCTTTTGCATACTTGTAATTTAAGTTGCATATTTTTTGGGTTTCATTTTGTGTGTGTGTGTTTTTTTTTTTTGGGTTTCATTTTTTTGGTCTCATTTTTTAGGTCATTTTGAATGAAGAGTATTAAGTGTTGATGCTGCCAATTTCAAAAAAGAAAAGCTTTTCCCAACAAATTTCTCTTCAACCCAAAAATTCCCCCCCCAAAACTTGACATGACACTGCCACATAGGACAAATTCAAAATCTGCCCTCAGGCACGGTTCATTTAAGACATCTCCTCAAAATCTTTATTCAACCCAAAAATTATTCCCCCTACAAAATTTAGACGATCAAAAATTTAGCGGGCGCCGAATTTAAGATATCCCCTCAAAATTTTCATTCACCCCAAAAATTATTCCCCCTACAAAATTTAGACGAACAAAAATTTAGCGGGGGCGCCTTCGGCGTGGGCGCCGAATTTAAGATATCCACTCAAAATCTTTGTTTACCCCCAAAAATTATTCCCCTACAAAATTTAGACGAACAAAAATTTAGCGGGCTTCTTCGGCGCTAAAAATTATTTCCTGCCTTCGGTGCGGGCGCGCGGATGACTTCGACGCGCGGGCCTTCGGAAATATGGGCTAAGTAAATAGATTACTAAGTCGTTTGCATGTTTTAGCCATCATGTAATATATGTTAGGCATATGAAATAAAAGCACTTGAAATGCTTTCTCGAACCCATGATTCATATCGTTGAGATTGAGAGACAATATCTAAAGAGAAAATTTAAATAAATAATTAAAATTCACTTTTCACCCCCACCCACATGAAGCAGTGCAAATGCAACCGCTAGTGACAACTAATGCAAGATTTCGACATGTATCCTAAAAAGTGCTTACAGCTGTCCATCGGACTCGTCAGGTTCTGGTCACCGCCTCACATAGCAAATCCAAAACCATGCCGAATTCGTTGAGAGTCGTGGCCCAGCTGGCCACGTGTTAATTCATATGCCCAGCAATGGGTTTCCAAGTTTCAAAAAATTTCATTTCCCCTAACATTCTTTTCCATCAAAATTTATGTCTTTCCTCCAAAATTCTATCAAAAACTCATCTCAACCGTTCATTCGTTGGACAGTTCTATGCATACAGAAAACCTGAGAAGCAAGTGTTACTTGAAGCATAATTAATCTCAAAAGGCAAATAAAATAAATAGGTGAACATGGAAAAATGCTTAATTGTAAGTAAACTAAACTATTATGTTAAAACATTAGCCATCAAGCCATCTCACAACAATTTTGTATCAATCTTAATCAAAAACCATGTTCTGGCATTCTTGATCCTGGATATTTAACCAGCTCATGATAATGAAAATGTTGCGAATTTATTTTGCTAGAAGATTTGGCACAATTTATCGAACAATCTAGAAAAAGAAACCTCATATTACAATATGCCAAGCTTACACACACTCATCAAAAATTAAACTAAAAGAAAAAAATTTCTTTGTTTATTTGACCACTTTTGTCTATACAATTTTACTACCTCCAATTTCACAAATTAACACGCCCATTAAGCTGCCCATTCCCCAGCAAAGCCAAATGGGCTTCTTCTTTTTGGATGTCTTGGCTTCCATTAGCACCCGAGGACAACAAAACCTTGCTCATTTCAACTTCGATTCTTCGGGAAATTTCCAGGCATATCAGATCTTATTTGTGCATGAACGTCTTGACCAACATAACAAAATTTCTCCAATGATCATTTTTTCAAGAACAATAACAAAATTCCTCCAGTGCCAAGATCCAGTAACTTGGCTCCATTGATGGAGGGTCCGGACCCGGGCGAGGGCGGCGAGGGCGGGGATCCAAAAAGGGAGCGCAACTGTGGTATCGCAGGTCGGACCTCAAGTACTGAAAACCCATGGATCTACAGAATTATTTTGTGCGTGACTTTATTTGTGCGTGACTTTACCAAAAAGGCAGTATTGACCAAAAACCCATCGAACGCCCAATCAAGAATCAAACAGAACAATAAAAAAAATTAGAGAAATTACCCAATCTCCTCGTTCTCGTCCTTCTTCTCGCTCTCTTCAGCACCGCCATTCCCCTCCTTATCGACATCGCCTTCCAGATCCTCTTGTGATCTGCGGCCGAGGGAGAGGCCTCCGCGGTCATGGCCACTGTTTCCTTGGCTCCTTCTTCCTCCGAAGGTGTGATCCCTTGCTGCGATCCCTTGCTGCTGCTCTTGGCTGGAAGACTGCTCTCCTTATTCTTCCTCCGAAGGCACGATCCCTTGCTGTGATCCCTTGCTTCAGCCGTCTTTTATCTTACTGCTGCTCTTGGCTGGAAGACTGCTCTCCTTCTTCTTCCTCCGGAGGCGCGATCCCTTGCTGCGATCCCTTGCTGCTGTTCTTGGCTGGAAGACTGCTCTCTCCCAATACAAATACGTACACAGTTGCTATCTTCATATTTTTGGAAGAGCAAGAGGCAGCTTTTCGGGAAGCACTCACGCTGCAAATGCCTCTTGCTCTCCCCCAATACCAATACGGTCACGCAGGCAGCAATTTTGAGAACAAAGATTTAATCCTAGCTGGGTTAATGTTGATTTATCCATCGGCAGTTGTACTGCGCTAATTTCAATAAAGGCACGCTTTAAAGTCACGCACAGACTTAAAGTCACGCACGCAACTGTGTTAATGTTGATTTAACCATGGCACGCTTTAAATTTACTTAAAGTCACACACGCAGTTCAAGTCACGCACACAACTGTGTCAACTGCCATGGATAAATCAACCTAGCTGGGTTAATGTTGATTTATCCATCGGTAGTTTTAAAGTCATGCACGCAACAATAAAGGCACGCTTCAAGTTTCAATTTCAAAATAAAGTCATTTCGGGAGTTACTGTTAGGCTGGGTTAATGACATTGAAATTATATCCAGTTGTACTGCGCACGCAACAATAAAGTCACGCAATCAAGTTTCAAAAATTCAGTTTCTCTTAAATCTCAAATGTTTTCTCCCCAAAAAGTTTTACAACTACTCATCTCAACCGTAGATTTACTAAGATCAAATCTCAGCCGTCTTTTATCTTGTCCTAGTCAGCCCTAGGATTCAAAAAACACTGTCAAATGTATAATAGATAGTTTATCATGCAATATACTAAGTTCACAGAACTGAAACCAATGTTCACAACTCATTCTTTAAGCAGTATGGTATGTCATGATCAAACATTTTCAAGCATGCATGATATTTTGTTATTCTTCATGAAATGAATTTAGCAAATTCAATCAAGGTAAGGCATCACCACACTACGACCATTTCAAGACTCGTAGAACCCATCAACTTTGCCATGTCTTTGTTCTATATAGAAATGGTTATAAGGATATGGGATTTTTATACTTTTATATTGTTTTTGGCTATATGAATATTTCATAGTCATTTTTCTTTCTTTATATACACGAGATAACTCAATATATATAAAAAGCGGCCTATGTATCCCAGACCAGACGGTCTTAGGGCATTGGGTTACGAAGAACCCCTAGGGCCTTTTATTCATGATATTTGTTTGATTTTTAAATTTTTGGGATTTTTGCAAACTCACGTAAACGCGATGGAATGCAAAACATGATCAAAGATCATTTATTGACTATTCACAAAAGAAAAAGAAAAAGCATAGAATTTAGACATGGCTCGGTTTCAGGAATCCTAATCATCACTTCTTTGGTTGTCGTGGGGTTATCCTATCTCTTTTGAATCACTAAACATCCATGAAGCAATATAATTATCAATCAAATCATGCAGGAGTCAAATAATTTTCAGATTTGATTCTTTCATTTTTAGTTTAACTGTTTCGAGAATATGGTTGTGAAACTATGGATTCAACTGTGAAAAAGCATATTAACAAAGATACACTAATCAATGAATCGAACTCTAATCTAACAGATATCAAAGTTTATAAAAAAAATAAATCCACGATATTTCATAGAAAATGAAGCATATGAGACATAAATGTAGAAGTGACATGGTTCACATGGAGATTTCGAAGTGTGTTTCACGATGAAGCATAGTGCATGCACTATGCACTCCCCCAAGCTTAAATATCACATTGTCCTCAATGTGTGTATGATATAAATAGAGGACAATGACAGGATGGGGAGACTCACCAAAATAGTCTCTATCCCCCAAGCTTATACATCACATAAAAATTGGGGAGAGAGGCGAAATAAGTGTCAAATATAAAGGTGGGCATGGAAGAATAATAGTGGGTTGGGTGCAAATAATTGAGCCATCATATGGGGTGAATTTATTAAACTAAGAAAGCATATGAAATCCTATACGGTCCTCTCGCTGCCAAGAGGATTCGTGATTATTTAAAGCATAAAATTCTACTCTACATCTACACTATTAGATTGGTACCACCTGTAGCAAAAGACGGGTCCAATATATTTGTCGATGCAGGCAACTGCTCTATCTGCACTTTACATGGCTCCGCCAGGTGCGTATCTCCACGGGCTCCATCAGATTCCAGCAATGCAGCTCCCAGCATCTCCCCAAGGACTCCACATGTACCCTGCAAGAGATAAGCCGCATCAATCTGATGTGGATAATTTTTTCCCAAAATAAATGTATTCCAAATAGGGTCATCAACGTAAGTATTTAAAATTAAGCATGGTTGAAAACACTTCCCTGGAAATAAATATCTATGCTCGTGCACCACGTCGATCAACTCCTCGTTGTTTTCCTCTGGTTCCTCAGGTAACTCTGGCATAATAGAGTGGGTCTCATCAAAATGCTCCTCATCATCGTCAGAATCATCCCAGCGCACCTCTTGATCATATTCAATAGCATCCATGTGTGCTAACTCCTCGCTCTCCTCCTCGTATACGTCCCATCTACCTCTTTATTATTTGTATGTGTATCCTGGAAAAGATACAATGAGTCATCTAAATATGAATCATAATAAACATCATACACTGGAGGGGAATCAAATGTAGGAGATGGGGGGTGAAGAGATCTCCCTGAAGCGGAGCAGTAAGCTCTGGTGGGTGGTCCTCTGAGGGAGGCTCAGCCTCTGTAGAAAGTGGAGGTGGCTGCGGTAGCTCGAAAGGAGGAGGGTAATGCTCGGGATCCTCATGAATGGTTATGTCCTCGTCCCAATGCACGACCTCCTCGGTGAAAGTCTCTGGCTCCGTGTGTAATATGTAAAATAAATATAGCTCTGCCTCCTCACGATGTAGTGCTTCGGCCTCCTCTTCGGGTTCCTCTGGTATAGTAGGCAAAGTGAATTTCATCTTCTCCTTTTTATGTCTATGTCTTCATTTCTGTCCTGGAACTCGAGGCACTGGATGTTGTGGCTTGGCCCTCTCCATGGTAGGTGCAGGTGGCTCTATGGGCTCCTGTATCTCGGCCATGGTATAAAAGTGGGTCTTGTGCCTCTCAACTAGAGCGTAGACTCCATCATCAATTATGCCTGTGGAAGAGATACAATGAATGATAAAGTTTTGAAATCCAAGCTCAAAAGGGTCACCTGCCGTTATTGTTAGTGAAACGGTGCATCAAACTATGTCCACGATGCTTCTTAATAGGTCCATATATGTGTCCTCCTCTGGCAGCTTAGATGTCTCTATATGTGGAGTGTTGACGGTGTAAAGGTGGATATGATCACCTTCAAGTGAAGCATACACTCCATCTATGATAGTACCTACATCAGAGACATTAGCCATAACAAAATCGATGAATACTTGGTCGGATGGTTTACCTACTGTAACAGTTAGCGAACCGGTAGATCGAGCATCATCTATCATTTTCTCCAAGGTTGCTGCCAACCACAGTTCACTGAACTTCCCCACTTGCATCCTCTTCATAAACTCACGTGAGGGTCCCTTTAGTCTTCCAGCAAAGATATCAAATAGCCTGGAACCATCCCACTCATGGTCTGACTCCGTATGGAACATCCCTAGCATTCTTTTGAACTTGCACAATGCATCTCTGAAGGACTCTCCATCAGCCCGATAGAATGTAGCGAGGTATATATAGGATCGTATAGAACCTGGTTGCGTCATTGGAAGCACCATCGCTGCATCAACTGTACCTGATCAAGCAAAGTAAACAACCTAGAAAAGACGTCAGTGGTACAAAGAGAGATAAAGATAGTAATAATGATAAAGCAGGTGGCGGGAAAAAATTTCTCTCTCAGTTTTTTTGTTTGTTTTTTGTTAAATTTTTTTTTGTTTTTATTCAAAGTCTAACAACCTAATCATGATAAATAGGCAATATGACGGAACGCCTCCCCGGTAAACGGCGTTATAAACTTGATCGGCCTGGAACTAACTTCGAAACGATGTCGACTAACCGCAAGCGCACGGTATAGTGACAAGTGGGTATCGAACACGGGGAAGCGGTGCTATTCTACCTATCTGCTCCTAGATTGAGTTAGACTTGCGGGTTTATTGGTGGATGTGGAATATGGAGTGTCGTAATGGTGATGGATGCGAAAGTCGTGTCACTCGATGTCGCAAACAAGGGGTTCCACACAAAGAAAAAAATAAATAAAATACAAAAGATTAGGGCTTTAGGACTCGTCGCTAGGACCGTCGGATGTCGACGTTAGGCTAGGACTCTTACGTTGCATTGGTTTAATTGGGGATTGTAGCATCTAGGAAGTAAATTCATGTGTCTGAGCATCATGAATCTAACATATAGCATTAACTCCGCTCGCACGATAGGCGCATACGGTACATGCATTAAGGATCTACAAAGTTCTCACCACTCTCGTGGTTCGAACGCTCTCAACTCGTACCACTCTCGTGGGTTAGAGCATCGAGGTATTTTGGTAGCTCTTATTGACACAATGGCAGTAGCCATCAATTAGTTATATAGTTCATCGGTGGATCCCCTCAAGGCACGAGCCGGGCATGGTCACGTACCTCGGTTGAATCCACTAACTCCCTAATTAAATCCGTAGGATACTCCTTAAGCTAATCGATTCCACCGACCGTGGACACGATCTCAGTACGAGTTCTCCTAGGGATTTTGCTAGATCAACCAAAATACAACCCCATTTATATCCAATACACCATAAAAATCCCAACTTTGCATCTAAATCCTAATATCCATGGGCTAATCCCTTAGCCCTAGAAAAGACTACTCAAGCATAGCAATGGCAATAGATAATAGAACTCACCAAGATTTCATTGCATGCATCAAAAAGGGATAAACAATAAGAAATCACAAAGAAAATAAAATTAGAATTCAAAAGGGCAAAAGTACTTATCTTGATACAAAGGAGGGGCCTAGGGCATGGCCTAACTCCCCAAAAGATCGTCTCTGAAAAACTCCCCAAAAAAGATCTAAAAACTCTTCTCTAAAACCTATACAAAAAGTCTCTCAAAAGATCCCCAAAAGTCTCTCTCTAGAACTCCCTTTGACGGCTGCAAAAATCCCCCCTCAAAACCCTCGCGAAACAGCCCCAAAATCCGGGCACAGCTCAAAATCTGGGCCCACGGCGACTCGGTCCGAGTAGGCTCCTGCTCGGTCGAGTACGTCATGAAATCTTGAATAATCGTTCAAACGTCGCTCTGTCTGCTCGGACCAAGTAGGGTCTGCTCGGTCGAGTAGTCACTCTGCTCGATCGAGCAGCCCTCCTGCTTGGTCGAGTACATCAGGGAGTCGTCCTTCTCTAAAATGTGCCGCTCTGTCTGCTCGGCCCGAGTAGGCACTGCTCGATCGAGTAGGAGATCAACAGAACATATTTTAGCAGCATTTTGCACACTACTCGGTCGAGTAGTTGGTTGCTCGGTCGAGTAGGATGTTGCTCGATCGAGTAGGAGGTCAGAAACATATTTCAGCAGAATTTTCACCCTCCTTGGACTGAATAGTGTATTGCTCGGTCGAGTAGTGTACCGCTCGACCGAGTAGGCTGCTGAGAACAGTTTCAGCACTGCAGCATCAACTTACAGAAATTCTCCAGGGCTCATCTGACCTCCGATTGGTGCGTCCTTGGTGGTGTTGGAACCATCTTAAAGTATACTATCTGGAAAAAATATCAGAAAAATTCGGAAAAATCGCAGGTTATAGAAGATTTTAAAAGAGTGCACGGTTGTCCTGTTTCCAGCACTTCAGGTCGCTCGATTCCTTCGCCGCATCATAGCTCAATCGAGCGACCTTATCTCTTGCCCCTTCCTTGCTCTAGTATTCTTCTTTGGCACCTCGAGCATGTCATCATGAGTCTCATTGGTGTTCTCCTGTCGCCGATCTCTTATTGACTCCAAATTGCACCAATATCGCCCCAAATCCCTGAAATGGACATAAACGCTCCGAAAGTCATATTATTCCAAATAATAGTGTAAAGCGTATGAAATATGTAAATGAGCAATCATTTTAACGTGTAATCATTTAGATAAAATGTGGAATATAATGACACATCACTTGTCCCAGAGTTGAGGGAGGAGAGGGTGCGAGCCGTAGCTCGTTCCTTATCCCACCGGCAATCTATCGAGGGCGAAGCTTGTCAGCCTGCCTCGGAGTTGAGGGATGGGAGGGTGCGAGCCGTCGCTTGTTCCTTAACCCACAGGCAAAACTATTGAGGGCAAAGCTGTCAGGGTTGCCCTGGAGTTGAGGGAGGTGAGGGTGCGAGCCGTAGCTCATTCCTTAACCCACCGACGATCTATCGAGGGCGAAGCTCATCAGCCTGCCCCGAAGTTTGAGAATATTTGAGGGGAGCTGAAATTTTCAAACGGAGATGATAATATTTGATAGTATGCATAGAAAATGATAGTTATATTTACAAAGCTATTGATAACTGAGTAAATGTTCATCATTCCTGGGGCGGGCTAGCTTGTCGCCTTCCATGGTTGATCGCTGAAGCCCTCTTGATTGTTGCTGAGTTCAACCAGCTGGACTTGCTCAGGTGCTTTGTGTTTGGTGGAGCCGACGTAGCAGCTCCAGTATAGTCTTTGGCTCCCTCGTGCTTGTCCAACCCCCTGCGGAGTCTGGAACTTGATCATTTGGTGCACGAGTGAGGAAAGAGCTTCGATGGCGGTCATGTATGTCTGCCCCAATGATGCCATTGTATGTCAACGTGATGTCGACGACAACAAATTGTGTTATCCAAGTGATGATTCTCGGCTCTTCCCCCAAAGACATCGGAAGGGTGATGACTCCGATGATGGAGACCGAGTGGCCGGTGAAGCCGACAATCAGACATGTGCATGGCATTAGATCTGCTTGCCTCAGCCACATGTTCTCAATCGTCGACATAAAAAGAATGTCGTATGAGCTTCTTGTGCCGATCAAGAGACGGCTGACTATGGCTGTTCCAATCTGGGCTTCGATGATGATGGTGTCATCATGTGGTAGTTTGACCCCCTCCAAGTCGTCGTCCAAGAAAGAGATGTTGGCCGAGCTACTCTCCTCTGCTTCACTTTGTCGTCCACGCCCGTTGTCATCACTTGTCGAGCGTACGCCTTCTTGGCCGAGGCTGACACGCCACCCGAGGATGGTCCACCGCATATCACATCTATGCGCATGACCGCTCTGGGCTGGCGAGGGGCGTCTTGCTCGGTATTCTGGGGCTGGTCCTGCCACTGTGTCCCCGGTGGCACTCTTTCATTACAAACTGGTTTCCTGCCCTCGACGAATCCTTGGAGATGGCCCTCCTGAATAAGTCGCTCGATATTCCTCTTCAGAGTGAAGCATTCGTCGGTATCATGACCATGATCACGGTGATATTGACAGTATTTCTGGGGATTCCTCATGGCTGGGTTCGTCCTCCTCTCCTGAGGTGGGTGTCGGAGAAGTCTATCTCTCGTTGATGTGGCCAATACTTCGATGATGGGGCCGTTGAGCTGCATGTATTGGGTTTGCTGCCATCCTTTGGGCCTACTGACCACTAGCGGGGGCTCTCAAGGTGTGGCGAACCCTTGAGTTGGTCCAGGGCACGATGGCTGCCCTGGTCGTGCCCCTGGTTGCCCAGCTGGTTGTGCCCTCTGGGATGGTCCTCCTGCCTTGATCTAAAATCAGGACGCCGCTCGTTACGAGATGTCCCAACTGGGGCGGCCACCTTCTTCACTCCCAGGGCATCCTCGCTTAGCATGAGCCTCTCCGCCCGGGAGAAGAGTGCATCCAGGTCGGTGGGCGGATCTTGGAGGAGCGACTTATGTAGGCTCCAATTGGCAAACCCCTTTTTGAAGGCTGCCATGGCGAGCTCATCTCCGCAGCTCGCCACGCTAAGCCTTTCCTCCTAGAAATGATGCAAAAACTTTCGGATCGTTTCCCCCTCTTTTTGGACTATCGAAAACAGATAGTCCGATGGTTTCTTCCTTTCGCTTCCTGCCCTGAACTACTGGCAGAACTTGTGGGATAGGTCGTCGAAGACCTCGACGGAGCGGGCGGTCAGGCCATTGTACCACTCAAATGCCGACTTCTTCAGAGTCATTTGGAAGCCTCGCATAGGAGCGGATCGTCCGTGTCTTGAATCTCCATTGCCCGTCTGTACAGCTGCACATGTTCGAGAGGATCGCCAACACCATCATACAGTTCAATCTGAGGAAGCTTGAATCTACGAGGTATCGGGGCCGTGGTCACTCGTCTGGCCAGGGGTTAGCCCCTTCTAGGTAAGTTGGTCAGGTAAGTGACCTGAGAGGGCACGCAGGCAATCTTCAGGGGTCGATACGGCCGCCTCGACTGCCTCGTCCATCACTGGAGTCACTGGATGAGCCACCTCGGTGCTCAGCGGCATCTCGTCCCTGCCTCGGGGAAGTCCTGCTTCGATCGCGGCTTCGTCGTCGACGATCGTCACACCTAGGAGATTGGCGGGCCGACATACGGATGTTCCCTCCGAGCGGCAAGATATCCATCGGTGGCGGGCTACACGTGTGCCATCGGTTCAGAGGTGACGCCTCCAGGTCCCTACTGCTCTCCTCCCGGAGCCTTTCTCATGTGGCGATGATGAAGGACGGCGCCAATTGTTGCGCGGTAGAATCCACAAACTATGAATTTGTATTGATGTGAGGGAACCAATGGCACGATGGTTACTTGTCTTTGGGGGTGATGGCGAGGCTAATCACGAGTTGAGGACGATTTGTAGACAAGGATGTCACGCCCCGCTTCCCAAAAATATGGAGGCGAAGCGTGAGAAGGTCCGCTCAGACTTGAAGCTACAAAGCTGCAAGTCCGATAAGCGTCAATCAAATTTAAAATTGCATGTCCTTGCAACGCGAGCGAAACAAGATAATAATAATGAGATGAGACAAAAGAATAATCTCAGAATATCCATAAAATAAGTTTCAACATCACAGAAAAAGCCACCAGGCTGAAAGAAAAAGAGACTAAAGGCCCAAACATGGCCAACAAAAGTACAAAGTACAAAACAACGGTGCTACGCACCAACAACTAACAAAAGGCCTAAAACAAAATAAAGCTCAACAAAGACTCAAAGAATGGTCACCGGTGTCCACCAAAATCCTCCTGGCAATCATGGACTCAGACTCAGCGTCAGCAAAACACCACGTACTCAGCAACGGTCTCTGGCTCAGGATCTAACATGTGACACCCAAAAGAGCAAGGGGCACATGTCAGCAAGTCTACAAGAGACTTGTGCAAGGAAACTGAAAGTAGGTAAAAGTACAGCAACCTAGCAATTCTAGCATGAATGCGATGACATGGCAGTTAAAGTATGAGTGCAACAGGTAAAGTAAAGTAAAGTACGAGCATGGCATCTAAACATGGCATGGATGACAAGTATTACATGAATCATTCACAAGACAAGTACAAGACAAGAAAAGTAAGCACCTCGTGCACATGGATTCAGCCTTTTGGCTAGAGTGGCTGCACGGCAAGCTCCTAGCTCAAGTGATCGTTTATCCCTACCCCTCCACGTGTATCGGGCATTGGTTTTTAGCCAACACATGAGGCCCGCTTCTGGACCACGAGCCAGGAAGTGTTTTAAACAAGTATGGCGTAGGGGTGTACCTAGCCGGTCCAGGGAACCCGGGCATTGGCTTTTAACCAACACATGAGGCCCGTTTCCCCCGGAAGTAGTTTTCAAGGAGTACAAGTATTGTAGCGTGTGCTACGGATGCAACAATCAACTAGGATGACATGTAAGATGCAATGCATGACAGTTAAAAGTGCGTACAGATAAGGAAAGTAAACGTGACAGTTTAGTATGCATGAACAACAAGTTTAAAGAGTTGGATCTAGCTTCGTTGTCAAGCTAGATCAATTAGGTGACGGATCTAGTTTCGTTGTCAAACTAGATCAAGTAGGCGTCTAGCCAGCTATCATTTCACTGACTAGTCTCTTTTACGCTGAAAACAAGGAAGTGGCCTAAAAACATGGCCCTACACAAGAGTTGGCAAATTTCACTTGCCTGCAAGCACGACGTCTGAGCACACCGTCCAATGAGTCCAAAAATCACAATTCCTACGTGCACAAGTCCACCGGCCTAAAGTCCATATTATTAATCTTCATTAGTGAATTTAAAACATTTAAAATACTTTAAAAATACCGATTTTAGTCTTGATTATCATGCATTGGGTTGGGGGTCCTAAGGGTGCAAAGCGTTACCTCAACACGACGCGAAAGCTACACCGGCGTCGGGTAGCGACGCCGGGGGTTGGAATAAAAGATCGCGCTCCGAGTCCAGATTCCAATTAGATTCCTCGCTGGAAATTTCAGAGCAATCGACCGGGGCGACGATTACAGATTCCAAAGCTCGCACGTGCGACGACGGGCTACGACGTGCGACGACGTCGTACGCGGCAAATCCTCGAAGAGCAAGCACCTAGGTGGGGGCCCACAGTAGTCCTAGGGACCTTTGGGGGACCCACAATAACTCTGGAGAACTTGGGGGCCCACGGAGGCAAGTGGTGCGACGGATGCGGGGTTGCGACGAGTGGCTCTCGGTCGTACACAGCCAATGCGGGGAGATCTCTCGGTCGTGCGCTGAGAATGCGGAGCTGCGACGTTTGGGTCGGTCGCAGCAACGGGCGGGGCTGTCTCCTTCGGTCAGATCGGTAGGGAGCCTCGGTCAGGCGCTTGGATGCGGGGCGGGGCGATGCTGCAACGTTGCAGCGCTTACAACAACGGTCGGTGCGGAGCAGCGGGTCGGTCGTGCGGGGTGCGGAGCGGGGCGACAAGCGGGCGACGGTGCGGAGCGCTGTGCTGCGATGCGGAGCGGCTTGGTGCGGGCCAATCCCTCAGTCAGACCGAGGGAACGGAGCGGCTAGCGGCTGCAGCGATGCGGAGTGGAGCGGATGCGGGGTTGGGCTTCGGTCGGAGCGGGGGAACGGGGCCGTTTCCTTCGGTCGTGCGGGGGCTGAACGTCGCAACGTTGCGACGAATCGTCGCAACGTCCAATTTGAGTTTTGGAAGAGGCTAGGGCTAATTTCTTGCGAAAATAGGTCTTCCTAGTGGTTGCTTATATAGTATAGATGGGTTGACTTGGTCTAGGGCTAAATCTAATAGGATTAGAAGTTTAAAATAATTTAAAATTTGAAATTCAACTTCTCCAACTCACACAAGGATTTGACTTGGTCCAAATGAGCTGGAAATTGGCTCAAAAATTCTTTAAAACGTTTAAAACCCAAATAAATTTTCTTTGGCCGAATTTAATATAAAAATTAATTATTAAAAATAATATAAAACTTTTTAAAAATATAAAAGTGGTCAAATAAACTCCAAAAATTATAAAATAAATATCGGGGTGTTCGTGATGACGATTGCGAACTAACTAAGAAGACGGATCTCAAATTCGACGTCGGACGACGAAACTAAAAATAGAAACGTCTCCCGTCAAAAGTGAAAATCGTCACGTCTCATCGAGTAAGTTTAAATTGTGGAAAAACGACTCGAGAAGTGTCGTTCCAAGATAGTGCCACTATTTAATACTCTCAGAGACGTTTGCAACGGCATAGCACACAAAAGTGTTCGCAAACAAACAAAGTCTAAAACAAACACGTGCACGGACAAAAGCACGTGCACGAACAACGTACAACGAAAAATGGTCGTTACATCCTCCCCACCTTAGAATAAAGTCTGTCCTCGGACTTTCTAATATAGCTAGTCGCTCTAGTAACTACCCCAATCAAGTCATATAATAATTCAACCAGGTATAGTCATTACAAGTGCTTATATATGCACTAGGTAGTCAAACATTAATACTACCAACACGTATATATATTTATATTTATTCACGTACATCACACTCTTATACCTATTATAGTCAGTCAAATCCATTCACGTATTTCAATCATATATATAAGCATACATTCCTTATATCGCTACTACTTACCTACACACAAAACAATATTTCAGATACTCATACAGGATAGTCTCACACTTAGCAAATACAATCATTGCTCTACCTATAGGTAGCTACCTATGCACAAACATCGAGGGTATACTTCCCTCTAATATTCATCCAACACCAAACAAATCAACACATATAGTCACACCATACCATTATTAATCAAGTTTTACTATATATTTATATATATTCACTTATAGTTTCACAATATATATATAGTCATTCAATGCATTCAAATATTTCACCATACATTCACATTACGTACGGTCCTATAACTGTATTTACGACACGCCACATATATCGTAGTCATCAATGCCTATAACTAAGCACATACTTACCCGCGCATGGTGCACACCCATACACGCTAATATTACATTTACGCATACCAATCATACCATTACATTACTAGTACATCTGCACACCTAGTTTAGCTAGTACACATATGTTCACACGGGCAAGTCCTTAGTAATTAGCTATACCACAAAACCAACACCTATAACTATATACTGGTGTAGCGACCCACAATCATGTGCGTAACACAACCAGGCACAAACACTCCTATCACTATACATACATCAAACATCGCTATATTCAAGCTTCAGGCATACATTCAATATACTTAGAGTATACCCACTCAAGCTTGAGTGAGACTCAATACATATATTAGAATATTCTATATACGTAACACTGCATTCATACCTATACTAATACCACTCCAATATTTATATATATGTCTACCAATACAACCATATGCATACCATAAGTCAATCACACTTAATATTTAGTCATGTAACACCCACATAGTTAAATCAATTTATATACCGTAATAATAGTAATGCAGACATCGGCACCCATATATTTATAATACACTCCCTAATACATGCATACGTATTCATCGTATAGTCACACACACATGTAACTTATATATATATATTCACACCATAGCCTACTACCTATAATTAGTATACTAATACACCTATACATACATAATTAAGATGTGCAATAGTCGTGTATACCTCACGGTATGCACGCATGCAACATCCCGAAAAGCAAACAATACCAATCAAAATTATAACCTTACTACCATATGTATATCACCTATATACTCATGCAACAAAACATAAATACTTACGTCTAAGCATAATACATACCTACATACGAGCACATACACATACGTACTAATATATAGGTCATATAATAGGCCTACTCACTTAACTATTCATCCACCTATTATTATCACAACCTAACATACACATAGCTTTACCAATCATTTTATTTCAACCATTATAAGCATTCTCTAATTGCATACACTCCATTAGACATTCTAACGCTAACTATTATATACACAGGCATCACTAGTATAGTATAGCTATCCACACAAAATCTATAACTACTAACACACAACAACCTCATACTATCACGAATAACTCCGAGTATATATATATCACACAAGAGGCAAACATCAATATACTATGGGAATTCTCATTCAAGCCCACGTACACAACTTAGGTACGTGCACTACGACTACCTCACAAGGTCCAAGGGCCTACTAACAATTAAGGGTTGACACAGACATTGACGGACACTAAAGCCTAAGCAATAGAGGGAGGTCGAGGTCGAGGGCGTGACGAGGGAAGGATCGATAGGCGCGAGTTCAGATAGGACGAATACAAGGAGATAGCTTGGTTAGACGAAACATAGACTCAATGGTGATGTTTAGGTCGTGGGAAAGGGAGATGTAGTGATGCTTAAATAGGATACAGAAAGGGAAATAGGGTGAATAGCGTAAGCTAAAATACGTGGATTTTGAAAACTGTCGTTCTTCAAAGGTTGAAATCCCAGTCTGAAAAGAAATATTGGAGGTCGATAAAACGAGTTGTTCAAAATAAGTTTGAGTCGAAAATTCATAATAAGGGAAAATGTTTTTAATGGCTTATCGCAAATCATTAAGAAAGGAAAGTAAATCATTCGCACGGACATTAAAGACGTAATTTTTTTTTGAAATTATTATACAGTAGTAATTTAATATAATGTTGTCAAAAGTTTTTGAAGGTCAAAGAATGAAATCAAGTAACGGAAGGATTTAAACTCATGTTAAATGCTTTCAAAACTTTTAGGCTATGGAAAATCAATATTGAAACTTCTTTTAGAGAAATCAGGATTTGTCAAAAATAAAACTGGTTACACTAAGCTCTTAACGTACAAGCACAACGAGCCTGATACGGGTATAAAAATAATTGAAATTCAATTTGGTTTAGAAATTTTCTAAAAGCGTGTATGGTGAGCGGAAAGAAAATTATAGTAACTTAGCATAAGAATTATCAAGATCGAATAGTAAATCTTTAAAATCAAATCAGGGGGGGTCTAAAGCAGGAAGAGGTTATGAAAATAGTAATTTTGCAAAAATCTGAAGTGGCGAAAACGACGAGCAAAAACCAACTTGCTGAAAGCTGAAATTCCATGTGTCTTGAAAGTATATTAAGCAAACACGACGTATCATTCGTATAACACAAATAAGGAGGAAAATTATAAATCGAATTGGGCAAAGCAAAAGTACGGTTCAAAATAAAGTTAATGTATGAAGGGGCAACGCATTTACATAAGTACGAAAAATATAAGCGGGAAAAATATTATAAGCTAGAGTTCAAAAATTCCGACAAACGTTTTTAAAAAATTAAATCAATGAAGGAGTATGAAGTATAAGCATTTTAAAATTTTGAACAGGATTAAACTTAGTGGAAGGGAAATTTGAAAAGTACCTTCAGAAGGTTCAGGTTTTGCAATGGAGATGTTTGAAAATTGACGATGATCGTCATGAGGCGATCTCGTGAATTGAGGCAAGGAAATTAGTCGGATGATCAGAACATACATACGCCTAGGATATGAATCAGGAAGTCTACGGAAACCCCTACGGTCGACCAACTAAAGATTAAAAACTAAGCGCTAAGACTTCTAAAGGTTAGACGGTAAAGAAATGTGTTCAGCTTGGTCCGAAATCGATGAACCCAAGCGAACGACAAAAGGAAATTCTAGAAGTCAGATATGGTCAGAGTTAGGCAATAACCACTAAGGTAACTCCTACGACAATTAAATCAATTGCTGGCAGGGAGTCTAACTAACAAACAGAGGCCTCTAACTAACAAGCACAGGCGTCTAACTAAGCCTTCTTATCACCTAGTGTCCTAAGAAAACAACTTGACTCAGGGCTTCTGACTCGGATGTTGCAATTTATTTAATGGACATTCCGTTATTATCGTTGTTCCGTTAATTCGCAATTGCAAGACGGACCTGCATGGGCCACCAACAAAACCTGTCACGCCCCGCTTCCCAAAAATATGGAGGCGAAGCGTGAGAAGGTCCGCTCAGACTTGAAGCTACAAAGCTGCAAGTCCGATAAGCGTCAATCAAATTTAAAACTACAGGTCCTTGCAACGCGAGCGAAACATGATAATAATAATGAGATGAGACAAAAGAATAATATCAGAATATCCATAAAATAAGTTTCAACATCACAGAAAAAGCCATCAGGATGAAAGAAAAAGAGACTAAAGGCCCAAACATGGCCAACAAAAGTACAAAGTACAAAACAACGGTGCTACGCACCAAAACCTAACAAAAGGCCTAAAACAAAATAAAGCTCAACAAAGACTCAAAGAATGGTCACCGGTGTCCACCAAAATCCTCCTGGCAATCATGGACTCAGACTCAGCGTCAGCAAAACACCACGTACTCAGCAACGGTCTCTGGCTCAGGGTCTAACATGTGACACCCAAAAGAGCAAGGGGCACATGTCAGCAAGTCTACAAGAGACTTGTGCAAGGAAACTGAAAGTAGGTAAAAGTACAGCAACCTAGCAGTTCTAGCATGAATGCGATGACATGGCAGTTAAAGTATGAGTGCAACAGGTAAAGTAAAGTAAAGTACGAGCATGGCATCTAAACATGGCATGGATGACAAGTATTACATGAATCATTCACAAGACAAGTACAAGACAAGAAAAGTAAGCACCTCGTGCACATGGATTCCGCCTTTTGGCTAGCGTGGCTGCACGGCCAGCTCCTAGCTCAAGTGATCGTTTATCCCTACCCCTCCATGTGTATCGGGCATTGGTTTTTAGCCAACACATGAGGCCCGCTTCTGGACCACGAGCCAGGAAGTGTTTTAAACAAGTATAGCGTAGGGGTGCACCTAGCCGGTCCAGGGAACCCGGGCATTGGCTTTTGACCAACACATGAGGCCCGTTTCCCCCCGGAAGTAGTTTTCAAGGAGTACAAGTATTGTAGCGTGTGCTACGGATGCAACAATCAACTAGGATGACATGTAAGATGCAATGCATGACAGTTAAAAGTGCGTACAGATAAGGAAAGTAAACATGACAGTTTAGTATGCATGAACAACAAGTTTAAAGAGTTGGATCTAGCTTCGTTGTCAAGCTAGATCAATTAGGTGACGGATCTAGTTTCGTTGTCAAACTAGATCAAGTAGGCGTCTAGCCAGCTATCATTTCACTGACTAGTCTCTTTTACGCTGAAAACAAGGAAGTGGCCTAAAAACATGGCCCTACACAAGAGTTGGCAAGTTTGACTTGCCTGCAAGCACGACGTCTGAGCACACCGTCCAATGAGTCCAAAAATCACAATTCCTACGTGCACAAGTCCACCAGCCTAATGTCCATATTATTAATCTTCATTAGTGAATTTAAAACATTTAAAATACTTTAAAAATACCGATTTTAGTCTTGATTAGCATGCATTGGGTTGGGGGTCCTAAGGGTGCAAAGCGTTACCTCAACACGACGCGAAAGCTACACCGGCGTCGGGTAGCGATGCCGGGGGTTGGAATAAAAGATCGCGCTTCGAGTCCAGATTCCAATTAGATTCCTCGCTGGAAATTTCAGAGCAATCGACCGGGGCGACGATTCCAGATTCCAAAGCTCGCACGTGCGACGACGGGCTACGACGTGCGACGACGTCGTACGCGGCAAATCCTCGAAGAGCAAGCACCTAGGTGGGGCCCACAGTAGTCCTAGGGACCTTTGGGGGACCCACAATAACTCTGGAGAACTTGGGGGGCCCACGGAGGCAAGTGGTACGACGGATGCGGGGTTGCGACGAGTGGCTCTCGGTCGTACACAGCCAATGCGGGGAGATCTCTCGGTCGTGCGCTGAGAATGCGGAGCTGCGACGTTTGGGTCGGTCGCAGCAGCGGGCGGGGCTGTCTCCTTCGGTCAGATCGGTAGGGAGCCTCGGTCAGGCGCTTGGATGCGGGGCGGGGCGATGCTGCAACGTTGCAGCGCTTGCAACAACGGTCGGTGCGGAGCAGCGGGTCGGTCGTGCGGGGTGCGGAGCGGGGCGACAAGCGGGCGACGGTGCGGAGCGCTTTGCTGCGATGCGGAGCGGCTTGGTGCGGGCCAATCCCTCGGTCAGACCGAGGGAACGGAGTGGCTAGCGGCTGCAGTGATGCGGAGCGGAGCGGATGCGGGGTTGGGCTTCGGTCGGAGCGGGGGAACGGGGCCGTTTCCTTCGGTCGTGCGGGGGCTGAACGTCGCAACGTTGCGACGAATCGTCGCAACGTCCAATTTGAGTTTTGGAAGAGGCTAGGGCTAATTTCTTGCGAAAATAGGTCTTCCTAGGGGTTGCTTATATAGTATAGATGGGTTGACTTGGTCTAGGGCTAAATCTAATAGGATTAGAAGTTTAAAATAATTTAAAATTTGAAATTCAACTTCTCCAACTCACCCAAGGATTTGACTTGGTCCAAATGAGCTGGAAATTGGCTCAAAAATTCTTTAAAACGTTTAAAACTCAAATAAATTTTCTTTGGCCGAATTTAATATAAAAATTAATTATTAAAAATAATATAAAACTTGTTAAAAATATAAAAGTGGTCAAATAAACTCCAAAAATTATAAAATAAATATCGGGGTGTTCGTGATGACGAATGTGAACTAACTAAGAAGACGGATCTCAAATTCGACGTCGGACGACAAAACTAAAAATAGAAACGTCTCCCGTCAAAAGTGAAAATCGTCACGTCTCATCGAGTAAGTTTAAATTGTGGAAAAACGACTCGAGAAGTGTCGTTCCAAGATAGTGCCACTATTTAATACTCTCAGAGACGTTTGCAACGGCATATCACACAAAAGTGTTCGAAAACAAACAAAGTCTAAAACAAACACGTGCACGGACAAAAGCACGTGCACGAACAACGTACAACGAAAAGTGGTCGTTACAAAGGATCTCAAGGTCGCCCATCAATCGGAGTAAATCACCCGCTGGTTGATGAGAGTCGCTCTTCTATTGGAGAAGGATGCCACAGGTCCCATACTTACTGGCAGTTGGGGCAAACTTCATACGAGAAGAGCAGCTCGTCAGAAAGGCTGTCAGCCCGCAACCCCTCCGATGCTTAAGTCAGTTGTTGACTGATGAGAGAATGTCGGACACGAAGGGCGATCTTAGAGGTAGATTGGTATTTGCATGGAAAACTAATGTGGAAGGCACGAAAATGTGGAGGATATTCGACCTTGAATATAAATAGATGTGTTAGGAGATTGTTATCGATTCATCCAACCCCTCTCTCGCTTGGAGGTGAGGGGGTATTTATAGGCTGCTGGAGTCGGTTGCTTTTGCTGAGCTGTCGATGTCAGGATGTCTGGGATTCGACCGTTGGCGTCAGGGCTGAACGTGTCAGGCATGCTTTTATCATGTGGTCAGAGCAGTAAATTTTAGGTAGTGCTTTTGTCAGGCTGTCTGGTGGCAAAACAGCTAAGCGTGCTTTTGACAGGCTGTCAGGCGGTGAAGCGGACTTGTGCGCTTTTGTCAGAATTTGTCTGTAGTGAAACTGGTAGTGGCGTTAGTGCCGTGTCGTCTTCCTCCTCGGGCGGACTGCTAGGTGAGCTGCATCTGGGGAGGGCTGCATCTGGGGCAAGCTGGCGTAGACTTGTGCGATCTGCTGGAGTGCTCTTCTCTTTGATTCGGATGAAGAATTAGCCGCTCTGCTTGAGCAAGCTTCCCCAGGACTCGGTGAGCTAGGTCTTATTGTGGAGATTCGGCGGGCCATGACTTAGGCTTTAAGCATGCATGCCTAGATCGCTTGGGCCGATCTTGAGGTCATAACAACCGCCTATAACCAATAATTTCTTCTGATTTCAGGTACCGATTCTCGTGCACTAGAACCCTTGGAAGATCTAGCTCTAGTCCTAGCTTACTACAACAATCTTGAAACTAGTACGTTAGAATGAATTCTAAACTTAGAAAATTAGATAGTGTATTTGTATAAACTTATGACATCACAAATAGCCTCAGAACGGCTATTGACTTAAACGAACGACTAGAGACCTAATTAATCAGGAAACTGAACTTATAGTCTCAGAACGACTATTAACTTGAGCATACGACATTGCCAACTTTCAACTTAGGTAGTTGTAGCACACAACCATCTACTTGGATAAATAGTGTACTAATGGAAATACCGCATGCTCGAAGCATGGGATCGACATCATAGTTGTTGGACTTGTCTTTTTCCTCAAATTTATTAGCATCCGATTTGCTTTAATTTTTGGTTTCAATAAGAAAGTCAACCAGTGGTCCTGGTTTAACTATCATAGTAAATTGGGAACAACCCAACTGATTTGTTAATATAATCAATGGAGCAGATGTGATGATTGCTATTCTTAACATTGATATCACCCGGTGTCTAGGATCGTTTGTGCCAAAGTTTGGATCATCCTGCTTGCATGGATAGTGATGTGCTTGGCCAAACCTTACTGGCTGTGTATGCATGGATCAATGTTATAATTCCAATTATCATTAGTTTGCAACTATTAATTAATAATACTTTTAAAAGAGTAATTTCTACCTTTTCATCATCATGATAACTCTTTCGTCTTGTCACCCTTATTTACTATGTTTTGATGCTTAATTATCACTTGAAAATCATGCATGGACTTTGGATACACTTGTTGCATGATTGCTCACGTGTAAATAGTCACATCACCTGCTGCATGACATCTATAACTCAGTGAATGCAAATGAATTATCATGTGTGGAATATCTTGTGAAGTATCTTGTGGAATATCTTGTGGAATATCTTGTGGTACATTCTATGGAATATCTTGTGGAACATCTCGTAATAAACATATACTTGATTCACATGACATATCACTGGATTTGGGGTAACTCATAGTTTGAGAGAGTGCGGGAGTGACTAGAGTTCATCTACCTGCTGCCTGCATCGGCAAACATAGATGCATGTGTTGGCAAACCCTTACATGTTGTATGTATCGGCAAAACCTTACATGCTGCCTGCGTCAGCAGAAACCTACTGTGTGTCAGTCCCATCTGGGTAAAGCACACCCAGGCAAGAGATGAACTCAATGGTTGCATATCGTACTCTCCTACTTGAGTCACGTAGTTCTAGTTTAGTTACTACTTGCATAGTCACCTTTACTTTATGCATCACATGCACGTTACTTATCACACTTGTGCAGCCACCCGTACTTTACTTATCGTTCTTGTATGTGTAACGGTCGATATTTTCTAGGCGTATTATTTATGTGTGCCCGTATTTTCGTTTTGACCATCCGGATGTTTTCGTGTGCGAGTCCTATGTTTGTGCGTCAACGCGAGCGCGTTTCCATTCTTCGTTTTACCGTATCATCCTTAACCGACTATCCAGCTTAACTAATTACCTTAACTTAATTATCTCACTAATTACAAAATTGCTAATCAGTTTTAACTTCCACTAATTACTTCATTATTTTAATAATCACACCTTACTAAATTACTTATTTACCTTAACTAAAAAGGGTTAGTTACTAATTAAAACTTTCTACCATTGGATGAAAATCTTTCCCTAACTGATTAACACTATTGAATTCCACCGTTTGGGTGGGTGAGATCCAACACCCTTCAATTTGTTCTCCCCACAACCAGCTATTCCCCCACCAAACTGTCTCCCACACTATTCCTTTATCTGAATCACCATCCTCAACATTTGCTTCCCTGCAATCTTCCTCTTCTCCTGCAAACAACCCAATTCATCCCACCAATTCTCCAAACCAGTCTGTTCATCCATTTTCAAAAAAGAGTAACAATTTCATCAACCAATTTCCTCAAGGCCCCAAAACTGAGACAAATTCCCCAAGAAAATCTGTTCATCATCAACTTAATCCAATTCCAACAACACAAATTCTGCAAACCCAAACCTCATCAACACAAATCAGCCCAAATCCAAATTGAGTCTGCAACCTCATCCTTTCCTGCAACCCATCACAACCCAAAAAAAATCTCCCCTACAAAATTCTCCAAGCCAAACACAAACAGAAACCCAATTCTCCCCAAAAACAAATCAGTCCCTCAAACCAGAATCAAACAAATCCAATCCCCAAAAGTTCAAACTGAAATTAGAAGAGGGGAGACAAGAAATTTCAGATCTGAAAACAAGTTTAAATTCCTACACAAATTAAACTCCTTCACATTTCTTCTTCTTCCTCCCTCCTCCCTCACCCTAGGCCGGCCACCTTAACCCATAGCCGTCGTCCGCGCCTCCGGGGAGCAGTTTGCCACAGCCACCTGCAAGCGCGCACCGCCCGCCGCCCGGACCACCTTCAGCCGCTGGATCCTGTGTCGCCGGTCCCTCCTCTTCCTCCACGCGTGAGAACCCCCATTCCCTTTGTTTTTGCCGTGAGTTCTCCTGATGCCTGTAAACATTGAAAACAAATAAAAGAGAAGAGTAGGAAGACAGAATGAAGGAGAAAGGGGGGGTGAGTCAAAGAGCAGGAGTGCTAGCCTTTAAGGGGGGGTCTGAGAGAATAGGGACAACCCTATTAAATGAAAAAGTCAGAGGGGTTTAAAGGAGAGAGAGGGTTAGATATAGGGTATTGTATTAAAATATGTTAGTAATAGTAGGTGTAGAGTGGATATACCCCTTTAATGAAATGTTAACATGCTAATAACCCATTCAAATTAACATGATACCCCTGTAATTAGATTAGTAGAGTTAATTAACATTAACTAGTGTTATTTTGAATGTTAATCTGCTCGTATTATTTTAATCCAGACCGTTAGTAATTTTTAGGTTGATTAAACTAGTATAAAATAAGGCGCACCATGTTAGTATGATCATATACAATGTTACACTAGCCGTAGAACCGGACGAAATTAGGCAAACCCAATTCGGGTGTTATTTTAATATTGCGTGTATTTCACAAAATTTCTAATTCAGTGATTTGTTTAACTAAAACAGAGAACCACTATCGCTGTAACGAAGTATCCGTCGAGACGAACCCAACGGCACCAAAATCGCCGAAATCAGGCAAGTATGCAATTTATAGTGAATTTGCAAAAGTAAATGCTCTTTTAGTTATGTGTATGTAAAGTCACATAACTCAAAACCTGCACGCGAAATAACACGTGAAATCACTTCCACGACATCCGTGGCTAAAAATGTGACCCAACGGCATATAATTTGACATGTCTTATTTTAGAACATTAGCAAAGAAAATCAGTTTCCATGTCGTACTTGTTAAAATCTCATACTCAGCACTTTTGTTAAATTGTTGTAAATATTGCTCGATACCCTTGTAACCGGGGAAATTGTTGTATAAAAGATAAATGATTATGTTACTTAATTGCTGCATGTCTTAAAATGACTAACCAGAGTGTGACATCATGAAATCGTGCACCTTAAAGGCGAAATCATGACTTTCGTGATGTCATGTGAGTTGACTAGGCTGGCTCGTGTTCCAGCACCAATCTTGGGGTGGGGTTAGGGTTGAGCGGCTACTAGGCGTATGACGGGGTACTCTCTTCAAGGGCACCACCCGTATGCGGTGGGTTAGCGCCAATCACAGTAAGCCCCCGTGAGAAGAACGACCCACTCATCACGACCTAAAGGCGAGAACCCTATTATAGACATGTGACACTAACTTGAAACTTGCAACGTGAAATTGTTATCTCAGTGAAATTGACATGCTTTACTTTACTTGTCAGATTTTTTAGAACTGCATGATAGGATGTATTTACTTTAAAATCAGCATGCTTCAACTTTTATTGTTATCTCGTTTAATTTAAAATTGCCTCTTAAATCCATTATAAACTTGTATATCTTGCCTTGGGTTCTAACATCTTCTTGCAGACCTTTACTGACATACATTCATGTTTTTGGATGTATGTCAGATCCCGAGCTTGAGTATCAGGAGGTTCGTTACGAGACACCTGACTTGGAGAGTCAGGAGTTCGCTATAGATGCCGAGTTTCTCCCTGCAGAGAACTAGTGGGCTATTCCGTTGCTGCTTGCCGTAGTTTGCTTTCTGTTATTGTTGAGTGTACGTTATTATTGTTGTATTTCGGCCCAGCTGAGGCTTGTTGTTTTTTACTTCGTGTACGGACGCTTAATATTCTGGATGTGGCTTGTAATGTATGAATAATTCCTGTTGTTCTGAAAGCGTGCAAAGGACCTTGTAACGGTCTGTTTTTATTGTACTTCATTCGTGCACGTGCTTTTGGCCGTGCACGTGTTTATTTTAGACTTTATATGATTGTGAACACTTTGTGTGATATGCCGTTGTGAACGTCTCTGAGGGTATTAAATAGTGGAACTATCTTGGAACGACGTTCTCGAGTCGTTTTTCCACAATTTAATCTTACTCGATGAGACGTGACGATTTTCACTTTTGATGGGGGACGTTTCTATTTTTAGTTTCGTCATCCGACATTGAAATTGAGATCCGTCTTCTTAGTTAGCTCACTTTCGTTATCACGATCACCCCGATATTTATTTTATAATTTTTGGAGTTCATTTGACCACTTTTATATTTTTAGCAAGGTTTAAAATATTTTTAAAAGCTAGGTTTTAAATTAATTTCGGCCAAAGAAAATTTATTTGAGTTTAAAACGTTTTAAAGAATTTTTGAGCCAATTTCCAGCTCATTTGGATCGCATCAAATCCTTGTGTGAGTTGGAGAAGTTGAGTTTCAAATTTTAAATATTTTTGAACTTCTAATCCTATTAGATTTAGCCCTAGACCAAGTCAACCCATCAACACTATTTAAACAACCCCTAGGAAGACCTATTTTCGCAAGAAAATAACCCTAGCCGCTTCCAAACCCCAAATTTGACGTTGCGACGAATCGTCGCAACGTTGCGACGAACTTCTTCCGCACGACCGAGGAAAACAGGCCATTTTCCCCCGCTCCGACCGAAGCAGCGCCCGCACCAAGCCCTCGCCCGCACCCTGCTGCAGCCGCTGCATCGCAACCCCGCACCAAGGCCGCTCCGACCGAGAGGAGCTATCGGTCAGACCGAGAGCTCAACCCGTATCCCCGCTCCGCACCGTGCCCGCTCTATCGCCCCGCTCCGCACTGTGCCCGACCGAAGGCCCCGCCCGCACCGACCGCTCTCCGCATCGTTGCAACGTTGCAACGTTACAACCCCGCATCCGCAGCACCCAACCAAGACCCTCCTCTGCACCGACCGAGAGGAAGCCCCGCACCCCGCAGCTGCGACCGATCCGCACCGCTGCACAGCCGTTCCCCTGTGTCTGACCGAGCCAAGTCCCCGCACCGAGGCTGTACGACCGAGAGCCATTCGTCGCAACCCCGCACCCGTCGCACCACTTGCCACCGTGGGCCCCACAAGTTCTCCAGAGGTATTGTGGGTCCCCCATAGGTCCCTAGGACTACTGTGGACCCCACCTAGGTGCTTTCTCTTCGAAGAATTGCCGCGTACGACGTTGCGACATGTCGTAGCCCGTCGTCGCACGTGCTAGCTTTGGAATCTGGAATCGTTGCTCCGGTTGATTGCTCTGAACTTTCCAGCGAGGAATCTATATTGGAATCTGGACTTGGAGCGCGATCTTTTATTCCAACCCGTGGCGTCGCTACCCGACGCCAGTGTAGCTTTCGCGTCGTGTTGAGGTAACGCTTTGCACCCCTAGGATCCCCAAACCCAATGCATGCTAATCAAGACTAAAATCAGTATTTTTAAAGTATTTTAAATGTTTTAGAATTCACTAATCAAGATTAATAAAATGGTTGTAGGCCGGTGGACATGTGCACGTAGGATTTTGTGATTTTGGACTCGTTGGACGGTGTTACTTAGACGTGATACTTGCAGGAAAGTGAAACTTGCCAACTCTTGTGTAGGGCCATGTGTTTAGGCCACTCCCTTGTTTTTAGCGTAAAAGAGACTAGTCAGTGAAATGATAGCTGGCTAGACGCCTACTTGATCTAGTTTAACAACGAAACTAGATCCGTCACCTAAATTGATCTAGCTTGACAACGAAGCTAGATCCAACCTCTTTAAACTTGTTGATCATGCATACTAAACTGTCATGTTTACTTTCATTACCTGTACGCTTTACTACTTGCCATGTCATGTCATCCATGCATTGAATGTCGCATTCGTAGCACACGCTACATACTTGTACTTGCTTGTCCCGGGCTAGGTGCACCCCTATGCCGTCATAAAAACACTTCCTGGCTCGTGATCCAGAAGCGAGCATTCCCGTTCGGGGGTAAGGCCCTGGCTCGATACACGTGGAGGGGTAGTGTTGTGCGACCACTCAGTGTAGAAGTGTGCCCGTACAGCCTCTTCAGCTGTAAGGCGTGAACTCTGTGCATGACATGAAAACGTGACTTGTGATTGATAGTACTTGCTACTCTTGCCATGCCATGCTAGTTGTCCTCTTGTACTTGCTGTACTTTACTTTACTTTACTTGTTGCACTCATACTTTAACTGCCATGTCATTGCATCATGCTAGAACTTTTAGGTTGCTTGCTTCACTTTCAGTTTCCTTGCACAAGTCTTCCAGACTTGCTGACATGTGCCCCTTGCTCTTTTGGGTGTCACATGTTAGACCCTGAGCCAGAGACAGTTGTTGAGGACGAGGTGTTTGCTGACACTGAGCCTGAGCCTACGTTCGTCGAGGAGTTCGAGGACACCGGAGACCAGTCTTAGTGACTGTTGGGTTGCTTTTACTTTAGGTTGCTGTTGTAGGATCCTGGCAGAACAGAGTTAGGATCGATAATTAAAGTTGAGACTTACGCTTGCGTATGCGGCACGGTAGTCTCGGAACTTTGCCTTCGGATTCGCCACGACGGATCGAGTCTTCTCACGAACGGAGTAAGGCTACTAAATCCACAATCTAAATCTCTACTTTAGATTAAGAACTTGGATAGAGGGAGAGGAAGTATTTCGGCAGAGCTTCGCTAGAATGAAAATGCATGCAAGAATGCCATGCAAAAGTGTAAGGAAATGGCTAACCCTTGGGTCTTATTTATAGCCCCCAAGGTAGTTATTTTAGGATCAATTGTTCCTGTGGAACAATTTAACTAAGGTGTACCATCGTACATGGCATATTATAAGCTTAAGTTGTACCATATGCATGGTACAATATAAGCTTAAGATATTACCCCTTTATTAGCCATATGTCGCATGCATTTATGCACATATAATGCAACTTTCCCATCAATCTAGAGATCCTCTCCGCAAGTGAACATATTCCCTTTGCGTACGACTTCGTGTACGTGACGTTCGAGGTCTGTATTCCCTCATACATCCCCTACAAGGGTGTACTAACGTCTTCCATATCCAACATCTCCCACTCACACTTGAGGGGATTGTAAGAGAACGTCTTTCTCTTAGTTCTTTCATCTATCATACCGAGAAATAGACCGTGCGACCGTCATGCGCGTAGAGTCTGTTGTTGTGCACTTGTTAGAGATACACAACGACCTCAAAGGTGAAAAGTTGAGTAGTTCAACGCATGCTTTACCCTAGATTATTTCTTCACATTTCTTATACTTTATATTCAACAATTGAATCCCATCTGGATTACAATTGGCTGGCCAGCTTTGAATCATTTAAAGTCCAAATGTGAATATGAAATCAATCTTCCTCTTCTTGCGAACCTTCTGATCTTGACTTGATTCGCTTTTCTAACGTGCCCCGCTGAGCCGAATTATCATAGCCCATTAGCAATACGCTAAGATAGCGATCATCTCGTCAAATCTAAAGGAACCAATTGGAGTCCTTGAGGGTAAAAGTTAAGACCCGTATGGCCTTTGAGTCTCACATAATAGCAAACACTATTGCTACTAACTCAGTGGTCGAAATGCATACGTGGTATGAACACGTATTACAACATCACTCCTTTCCCAGGGAGAGTATGTCTTAATGATGTTGTACGGATGAAAAGATCAGACACCACAGTGCCTATCTTTTTGAGTCCCCTTACTACTCGTGAAATATTCACGGACTCTCATCCTGCATAAGACAGATAGGATTTAAAAATCCTATGAGATCTCTTTCAAATATCCTTGTGATACAGATCTCAGATCTTTTGTAAGCATCCATATGATGCAGATCTTTCATTCAACTATCTTGTTTAAGTCACGACTCTAAATCATTTGTCTAATGATTTTGACTTTAAACTAGTCTGATCTTTATCTTATCCATCTGATAAGATAAGGCAGTTGCTCATGTGAGAGAGCCAACCTTAATCTGTCCGACATACACACAATAAAATAGCTGAGACTTAAACACAAATGTATAAAATCATTTGTAAGAAACTTGTATGCAATATATAAAAGAACTTCTTTCTTTTATTAAACTTTGATCTTCTATAAACATGGGAAATATTACAATATACAGCTCAGCACCTACGCATTCCCATAGATGATAAGTGTTTGTAGAACACATCTCTGGGGATCGCCTTAGTAAGGGGATCCGCTATCATCTCATGCGTGGATATGTATCCTATGTCTACTTCCTTCCGTTTGTCATAGTCCTTTGCAAACTTGAATCGAATGTCAATGTGTTTGGTCTTACAATGAAATTTAGGATCTTTGACGTAGGCAATCGAAGCTTGACTATCACTGTATATAGGAACAGTGTTTGAGTCAGTGGCATTCGTCAGCCTGTCTAAGAATTTCCTAAGCCAAACAGCTTCTTGGACCGCCATGCTGAATGCTACGAATTCAGCTTCCATGGTTGATAGAGCGATGCAGGTTTGTTTCTTGCTGCTCCAGGATATTGCACCATTCCCGAGCAAGAAAACAAAGCCTGAGGTAGATCTTCGCTCGTCGAGATCACCTGCCCAATCAGCATCGGTATAGCCTTCGAGTCTCAAGGTATTGCCTTGATAGCATAACGCATAGTCCGCAGTCCCTTTGAGGTACCTTAATATCCTCTTCACCGCTTTCCAGTGTGCCTGTCCTGGGTTGGATTGGTAACGGCTTACCATACCAACACCATAGCAAATGTCCGGTCTGGTACACATCATAGCGTACATCAGGCTCCCGACAGCACTGGAGTATGGAACCTTTTCCATAGCTTTCTTTTCTTTTGGATCTTTGGGACACATTTCCAAACATAGACCCTCGCCTTTGCTTATTGGAGTATCAATTGGCTTGCAGTCCTGCATATTAAACCGTTCTAAAACTTTCTTTATATATGTCTCTTGAGAGAGAGAAAGAAGTTTCTTGGAACGATTCCTTGAGATCTTAACCCCAAGGATATATGCAGCTTCACCCATGTCTTTCATCTCAAAGACGGATGAAACCCAAGCTTTGATATCCAAGATAAGACGCTTATCATTTCCGGCTATAAGTATGTCATCTACATAAAGAGACATAATTACATACTTGTTTTTAATCCTCTTAATATATACGCAGTTGTCTTCGTCGAGCATGGAGAAACCATACGATAAAACGACTTCTTGAAAGCGCATATACCACTGCCTTGAGGATTGTTTAAGACCATATATGGATTTACGAAGTTTACAAACCTTATGTTTGTTTTCTTCTTGTACAAACCCGTTTGGTTGTTCCATGTAGATCTCCTCATCTAGTTCTCCGTTAAGAAAAGCAGTCTTTACATCCATCTGATGTAATTCGAGGTCCAAACAAGCCACCATTGCCAGAATTAAGCGAATGGAGGTAAAACGCACGACATGAGAGAAAGTCTCTTCGTAGTCTATTCCTTCCTGTTGCGTGAAACCTTTCGCAACAAGACGAGCTTTATATTTCTCGATGGAGCCATCAGCCTTATGCTTGATTTTGAGAACCCACTTGTTCCCAATGGCTCTACGTCCCTTAGGTAAATCAACCAAGTCCCAGACTTGGTTTGTTTTCATGGATTGAAGTTCTTCTTCCATTGCCGCTATCCATTTATCTTTAGCAGGGCATGTGACGGCCTGTTTGAAATTTGCAGGTTCGTCATCATCTTGTAGTAATGTCATGAATGTTTGAGGAAATTCATCCTCAAATCTCAGAGGTGTTAGCCTCGTTCGATTACTACGTCTTGTTTGAGTTTGATCACTCCCACTTGGAATGACATCACTCCCACTTGGAATAACATCACTCCCACTCGGAATAGAATTGGTATCGTTCGTATCATTCATTGGTGAAGTTTGAAACGTATTTTCTTCTTCACCAAGAATTCTCCCACTCGAACGTTCCGATCCTTCTTGATCCCAAGTCTCAAACAAGGATAAGTCTTGACTTGTCTCACCCTGTCTTGGAAACTCATTTTCCAAGAAGACAACATCCCTCGATTCGAATTCTATGAGACCCTCATTGTCCTCTTGACCGACGAAAACATATCCTTTGGAGTTTTCAGCGTATCGGATGAAGATACACTTCCTCCCACGTGGCCCAAGTTTGCCATATTTATGAGAGGATAAATGTGCATAAGAGGTACAACCCCAAGGTTTTAGAATGCTTAAGTCTGGAGTTCTATTGTTCCACAACTCATAAGGAGTAGAACTTACCGACTTCGAGGGTACACGGTTTAAGATGAACGCTGCCGTCAATAATGCATCACCCCAAAAGGTGATATGCAAATTTGCCTGAGACATCATTGATCGGACCATTTCCATCAATGTCCTATTTCTTCTTTCCGCAACACCGTTTTGTTGCGGAGTATAAGGCATAGTTATTTGATGAACTATGCCTTTTTCATCACAGAGTTCCTTAAAACTCGTTGATTGATATTCTCCACCCCGATCGGTTCGCAAGACCTTTATCTTGCGATCTAGTTGATTTTCCACTAAACTCATATAGTTTTTGAAGCAAGTTAAAGCTTCATGTTTGTGGGAAATCAAATAAATGTGACCGAAACGGGTGAAGTCATCAATGAATGTGATGAAATAGGACTTCCCGCGTCTTGTCTTAACATTCATTGGACCGCAAATGTCCGAATGGATAAGCTGTAATGGAACTTCGGCCCCTGTGCCAGTTCCAAACGGCTTGCGACAAGTTTTCCCTACAAGACAATGTTCGCAAGTTGCCATTTCAACTTTTGAAACATTAGATAGCAAGCCACTTTTGGCAAGTCTATCCATTCTAGTTGGTCCAATATGACCAAGTCTTGCATGCCAACAAATGATCTCAGATTCAGAGTTAGAAGCATTTGTCAAATGGAAACTTTCATTAATGGAAGAAGAATCATCATACATTGTGTTTAAAACAATTAATCCATTACAAACATTACCAGACCCAATTAAAGAACTATTGCAAACAAGGTCAACCTTTTGTTTATAGAACCTCCATTCATAATCTAAAGACATTAACATGACCACGGATACGATATTCCTTCTAATATCTGGAGCAAAGAGGACGTCGTGCAATAATAAAGTCCGGCCGTTGTCGAGAACTAGCTTGCATGTTCCGACGCCTTTGACTTCAACACGAGTGTTGTTGCCGACGTATATCCACTTTGTTCCTTGAGTTATCTTTCGATATTCTACGAAGAACCTTCTGTCCTTCGCTACGTGGTCTGTGGCCCCTGAATCAATCAACCAAAAATAGTTAGATTCAGCAAGAAACACGGAACTAGAAACACATATGTAACTAGCCCTACAAGTTACCTTATCACTTCCATCCGTACATGTACGGGCGAAGTGACCGTACTTGTTGCACTTAAAGCACTTGATCTTCTTCAAGTTTTTCTTCTTTGAGTGCACATTCTTTTGCCACTTTTTGTTCTTAGTCTTCTTTGAGGTTTCCGGTTCTTGCTTTCGTTCGTTCACAAACCTTAAGCATTTATTCTTCTGCTTATTTCCTCCATGTGAGGAACTAGCGGCCATGTGCACTTCTGCACTTGGTTTTGCGGCTTGAATCCGCTCTTCCTCGAGTTCGAGGTGTTTCGATACATCGCTTAAAGTTTTAATGCACTCATTATGAGTGAGGTGCATTTTCATGTTATCCCAGCTATCTGGGAGTGAACGAATGACTGCTTGGATCTGCTGTTCGTCAGACAGCGTAACACCCGCATCCTTTAATTCAGATATGAGATTCGCCATGTGGCGGAGATGCTTCTTCATAGAATGATCTCGCCGCATTTTGTACGAATCAAATTGAATATTTAAGGAGCGGAGTTTGGTAACCGAAGTTCCACCAAACTTTATTTCTAGCTCAGACCATATGTCTTTGGCTAGATCAAATTCCCGAAATAGACGCATTATGTCATTGTCCATTGCAGACAGTAACGTAATACGTGTTGTTTTGTTCTTTCGAGTCCAAGTATCATAAACTTCCCGATCCCTCTTGTGTTGGGCCGTATTGCCCAACTCAGGTTCTTCCATTATGTTTTGGAGTGTTTCAAGCACATCTTGCTCCTCCAAAACATATTGGATTTTAATTGACCAAAGTTTATAATTGTCGCCGTTGAGCTTTTCACCTTTGTTAAGCTCTGCGACAATGTTCTTAGAAGCGATAGACATATTCGATTCAAAAAACTGCAAAGAAAATGAAAACCACGATCAAAATTCTATGCATAAAGTTTCGATTCTTTAAACACTTGATAAGTTCCTTGGATGCGTTGAAATGTTACTCTAGAATCGAGAAGTTCACTATGTTCCCAACTACCATCTAGAAGTAACTTTCAAAGTATCCCTCTTACTTATCTCAAGTAAAAAAGAAATCAGAAATGATACCCGTATGGTACCAGCAGCGGAAAAATACTTTTGAAAAACATATCTTTCAAAATAGAATAGGTGAGAGTTTGCGCAAAGAATTTTAGCGCAACAATTGCCAAGCCACGAGACCTGTTCTACACACCCATGGGTTAGATAACCATGGCCGGATCATGGTAGGACTTGGAATTCTAAATTGCGCTATCCCGATTAAGGACGGGACATAACCTATTTGAAAATACCTTTTTCAAAAATTTGAAAACACATTGGCTAATCTCCGTAGAGTAGAGCACAACGTTATAAGTTCATTAGCTAATCTCCGTAGAGTAGAGCACAATGACATGGCTAATCTCGCATGAAGTAGAGCATTACGGCTAATCTTCAAGGAGTAGAGCACTACGGCTAATCTCGCATGAAGTAGAGCACTACGGCTAGTCTTCAAGGAGTAGAGCCTTTAGACACCCTGTATGGGCTAGTCGGCACGTTCAAATTCGACCAAGGCCTTCTGCTGGATTGGTCGACCAAAACAACAAAATTGGTCGACCAATAATTTGGTCTTCAACTTCTCTCGGCCAGGGCCTCTGCCCTGGCCGAGGCATGGCCAAGGGCCGGCCAGGGGGCCCTGGCCCCTCGGCCAGGGCCTCGGCCCTGGCCGAGGCCGGCCAGGGCTGGCCAGCCCGGCCCTGGCCTCTGCCAGGGCCGGCCAGGCCCTGGCAGTGGCCAGGGCTGGCCAGGCCGGCAGGCCGTGGCCTTGGCCGGCCACTGCCGGCCTGGCCATGGCCGGTCATGGCCAAGGCCATTTGGCATTGGCCGGCCATGGCCCATTTGGCCATGGCCGGCCACCCCCTTTGAATGGGGTTGCCGCACACACTCCTCCCCCTTGATGGGGTGGTTGCCGGTGGTTATTGGACGTAGCCAACCCCCTCCGCTTGGAGAGGGGGGGTGCATGGCCTTCATAGCCCATTTGGCCATGGTGCACATGCACCAAATTTCATCCTCCCCGATGGAAATAACTACCACCTTCTTCCTCGATGAAGCACCCGTTCGTCGATGAAGCACCCGTTCGTCGAGAAATTAGTTATTTCCTAATGGCCGTGTGCCAAAAAATGAATAACATACTACGTGAACGGTCGGTTCTTCCCGTCACGGAGAGTTCCTACCATATCCGTAATGATAGGAGACCCTAACGTGAAAAAAACAACCGCTGCGTTCTCTCCGTCACGAAGCGTTCCTACCATATCCGTAATGGTAGGAGACCCATTCGTGAAAAAGACAACGACTCGTTCATAGTTTCGACAGGACAATGGTTTGACCGGGGCGAACCCATATGGCTCTGATACCAATGTAGGATCCAAGCAGAACAGAGTTAGGATCGATAATTAAAGTTGAGACTTACGCTTGCGTATGCGGCACGGTAGTCTCGGAACTTTGCCTTCGGATTCACCACGACGGATCGAGTCTTCTCATGAATGGAGTAAGGCTACTAAATCCACAATCTAAATCTCTACTTTAGATTAAGAACTTGGATAGAGGGAGAGGAAGTATTTCGGCAGAGCTTCGCTAGAATGAAAATGCATGCAAGAATGCCATGCAAAAGTGTAAGGAAATGGCTAACCCTTGGGTCTTATTTATAGCCCCCAAGGTAGTTATTTTAGGATCAATTGTTCCTTTGGAATAATTTAACTAAGGTGTACCATCGTACATGGCATATTATAAGCTTAAGTTGTACCATATGCATGGTATAATATAAGCTTAAGATATTACCCCTTTATTAGCCATATGTCGCAAGCATTTATGCACATATAATGCAACTTTCCCATCAATCTAGAGATCCTCTCCGCAAGTGAACATATTCCCTTTGCGTACGACTTCGTGTACGCGACGTTCGAGGTCCGTATTCCCTCATACATCCCCTACAAGGGTGTACTAACGTCTTCCATATCCAACAGCTGTTAGTTGTCGGTGCTTGCACCATTACTTTGTTTTCGCACTTTGTACTTTTGTTGGCCATGCTGGGGCCTCTTTTAGACTCTTTTCTTTTTAGCCTGGTGGCTTTTCTGCGATGTTGAAATTTATTATTATGGATATTCTGAGATTTATTCTTTGTCTCTTTTCCTTATTATCTTTGTTTCGTTTCACGTTGCAAGGACCTGTAATTTAAATTTGATTGACGCTTATCGGACTTGCAGCTTTGTAGCTTCAAGTCTGAGCGGACCTCCTCACGCTTCGCCTCCACGTTTTTGGGAAGCGGGGCGTGACAGACCTGCCCTCGCATTTTACCACAGACGCTTAATGAACTCGAGCTTCACCGCTCCGGTTCATGCGGACCCCAGTAACGCTCTCGCTTCCACCATTTTTGGGAAGCTGGGCATTACAGTATGCATGACTGCATTTACTTTAATTGTCGCACTTGTCTATAGCCACTTCTTTAGCATGTTTCCTTACTTAGCCAGCTTTATACTTGTGCGCTGCTTTTATTTCTATTTTTAGAATTGTTGTGACTTACCTACGGTTCCATCTTCGTGGCACCGCAGACGACGCACATGTTGAGGTAGATGTTCCTGAGTTGGCAGAAACAGAGTTCGTCCCAGAGGCTGCAGATTTTAGAGTTCAAGTTGTGTATTTCCAGCTGTACTTTTTTTCTTTTATATATCCTTGTTGTATAATATGGATTGTAATAAAATGGACACTATTTGAGTATTTTTGTACATCTCTGCATCGTGGCTATATTGTTTTCACTGGTGATCTGCAGACATGCAAATGTAATCAAATAAGTAATGTCCCCCGAGAGCGGGTCGTTACAAGTTGGCTACTGAATCCTCTCGAAATATGCAAACGCTACTCCCAAGTGTAGTAGATCGATCAAGTAGTAAACCTGGAGAGTCAGGTTTCAAAACCACGGGACATCCGACCTGCAAACCAAAAGAATCAGTCTTTTAAGATTTATAAAACGATAAAACACTACCACCTCTCGAAGGTGAAGTAATCGTGATGATGGTTTAAAGTAAACGTGAAAGTAACACTAAAACAAGTACGTGAAAGTCGATCTAGAAACCAATGAGAGGAGTATGTTTCGGATGTGATTTCGTTAAGAGTTTTGTAATCAATGAGTTTGAATGTATTTTTTATAACTCAACGTCCCATCTGGCTAGGGCATGAGAACATCAGAAAATATAACATTAAATCACAGAATAACGTGCCAAGAAGTAATCACATATAATATCTATTTCATAAGAAAAATACGTAAAAGTGTCCTCTCGGATCGCATCACGAATAAGTCTTTCTCATATCATGTTCGATTCAAGCATGCACACGTCTCTTATTAACATACTCAAATAGATTTTACGTAGAAATCGATGAAATATGTGATTATAACATGCATATAGGACGAAAAGACATCAAAATCAACGATCACATAGCCTTAACTAACTCACAACCAACACACAACAGTACTAGCCACGTATGGAGAGAAAAGAACTCATATTTATAAGCAAATACATGGTCAAAAGCTCAAAATACGTGCTAAATACAAAAATACAAGGTATAAGTTAAGAGTTCTATCACCAAAATTCCTCCAAAAGCCTTAGATCTTCTTCAGCAAGAGCCCCTAGCCTCTGTCTCAAAAGCCCAGAAACTCACGCAAAAATACGCACAACAGAGCCTCCAATATGCCAAGAATACCCACAAAACCCTAAAAATACGTTTATATAGGGGCATTGCGGGTTTCTAAGTGCTAACAATCTGATCCCTCAAGAAGCCGCTTAAAACCCAAAATCCAAAGAGCTGCAAATTGCAGCCGTTAGATGCAAGTGGGATGCGTTGTGAGAGTGCCACATGTCCCCAAGCGGGTTTCCGCTCACATCGCTGATGTGCTTCACTTGACCTGTGCTCGTCTTGATCGTGTCCGTCCGTTCGAATGATGAACGGCTTTGGGCATGCCACATAGCCCCAAAAGGAGATGCATTCGTCCGCTTCATTCGCTGAGTCCAAACCCACATCAGGGTTTATCTCAGCTGCTAGAAGAGAGATCGATGATCAAAGAATCGCCGTGTTGCCCGCATCGCTATCCATTGGATGAAGCGGGAGATAGCTCGATTACTGCCACGTCGTCGAATATTTCGCCCGATCCTTTCGAGTCTTAGCCGTTGGATGTGCGCCATGTGGCGCAGCCGATGGCGGTTATGTTGGATCTGGATCCTAGCCTAGAGGGGGGGTGAATAGGCTAATAAAAAAATTCTCGTGCAACCCACGAGAAATCACACGCAGTTAAAAGCACAACCAGAGTAATGAAAAGCAGACACAGAGTACACAGCAGATTTACCCTGGTTCGGTCGTCCCAACGACCTACTCCAGTCCCCAAAGCAAATACTAGATTGAATAGTGCAATAGGTACAAAGTCACAAGTTAGAGCACGCTCAGAGCACCCTCTAAGTCTCTACACTCGCCAGACTCTCAGTACCCCACACACAATGTTTCCTCTCACTATCAATCCTAGCAAAGCTTTCTACCAGCTAGTCCTAAAACTAGCTGGGTCCCACTTGTCTAGTCCCAACTAGACAAGTCCCAAAATAGTCCCCAAAGATGGTAAAAGTTTCCCCTACTGAGATCATTACACCAATACAAAGATAAATAGATAGAGTTTTAGAAATGCTCAGTAATGGTGTGTCGTCTCTGTCGTTCAGCGCGTGGTCAGATCAATCTGACAGGTAGTAGTCTCTGATGGCCCCTCAACAGTCTGGCTCCCCTCTTGATAAGACTTGCGCCCTTAGCCAAAGATTAAAACTTGCGGCACCTCACCTTGTAAACAATGATTCCTTGTGGCATGTGCTTCTCTTCCCTAATTTCTTGTGTCGGTGCCCTCAAAAACTCTGCGGCTCGGGCTCTTGGGATTTACGCATGCGAAGAGATCCTGGGGATGTGCCTTGCGGCCATGCACAAGAATGTTGTAAAGGAACCTGCAACCAACAAAATACAAGTTGAGACTTTGATTATTTCACAAATGATTCAGCCTTAAAGAATTATTGGGAGAGTTTGATATTCTCAAATAAAAATAGTTGTTTCAAAGTGATCTCTGGAAAAATATCACAGCTCCACTTCATCCACTTTTGTACGGCCGCACCTCCACTTTGAGAACTTTGGTTGCCACCAAAAACAAAAGTGTACACAAAGGGAAGCCCGGTTAATGACAAATCAAAAGATCAGCATCATTTGTTTTTTAATGGAAGGATGTGCCAAAAAAAGAATTCGGCCATGTCTCTTGCACAGAAAAAGAACTACGCACAAAAATATTGCCTTGCTTGTACAAAAATATGTTGAGGCTTGAAGATTTATTTTCAAAGAAGAAGAAAAGATTAAAACCGGCCTGATGCCCTCAAACCTTTGTACCCAATCAAATTTCACCTCAAACCTTTGTACCCAATCAAGGCTTCTTATGTTTTTGATTCAAGAGGGGGTTCTCTGGTTATGAAGTGCCCAAGCCAAAAATCACCAAGAGATCTTCAAATCCACAAGGGAAAAAAAATATAACGTTGCGGCTACTACTCTCTCTATTATTACGGCTGCTAGGGTTACTTCAAAAAAAAACAATGAGAGAGCCCAAAAAGGAGAACCGGACTTTTGTTCCCTCAAGCAGAGGATGCGTGAGTGCCTTTTTTTTGCACTTGGCTTCCTTTTTGTTGATTAAGAATGTTGTATGCCAGCTCTTGGAATGTGAGTGCCTGCCAACAAAAATCAAGCTGCACATAAAAAATAAATCACAAAGAGGAAAAACTTAAAGAGCACAAAGCACAGGACATGAAACAAACGAGATTAAGCTTGCTCCCAAATAAAAATCGGCCACTAGGCTAGGTCACGGCCTGGGGAATAAAAATTACTTCCGTGTGCTTTTTTTTGGCCGCGCTTGGAAACATATTGTTTAAGCCGCGCACACAAAAAAGATGTAGCCCCCCTTCCCCTTTTTTGATAGTTGCCTTCTCTAAAATTTTGTTGCCGCACCCCTATTAATCCTTGATTGCCCCATATATATGTGATAGAACTAGGGTTTTCAAAACAATGGTTGGGATAGGAATTTGGCTAGGAAAGAGTTTGGCTAGGATGAGGACACAACCAGCTAGGAATTTTGAAATTGGCTAGTGATAGGGTTGAGTCAATCAATTTGGGATTCTTATTTGATCTTATAGCAATACTAATGGGATTAGGAAGAATTCAAATATTTGTAAATCTTACTAAAAGATTTGATCAAGCCCATCTCATCCCCATCTCATCCCATATTGGACCAAGTCCAAATTTTGCTCTTCATTGACCAAGTCACACTTCTTTGTGCACAAACACTCCATCTCTCCCAATGTGCTATACGAATAGCAAATCCGCCAAATATCGAAAGTATATCATTTTGCCAAGCCTGAAACATACTGAGCACACACATTAGATATACCGACACGTTTGTCATCATCAAACCAAGATCCTAGATCGTTGCTTCCAACAGGTTAAAGGCGTCGTATTTGCACAGTATTTGAGGCGTATTTGCGGACGTACTTCCTTCGTATTTCTTCAGTTAAAGTGTCTTCTGCATTCAAAAATTCAAAGAAAATAGTACAGAGCTCAAAAAAATAAAAATAAATAGCCGTTGGAATCGTGAGATCGAGATTTACACATGAAAAATATGAGAATGACAGAAATACTCAATAAATTCGTATTTTGTGCATAGAATAAGGATATACTCTAATAAATAAGAGTATTCTAAATACGATCGTATTAGAGATCAAATAAGCATCATATACACACAAGATGGCACTAATTTGGGGGTTAAATATGTAATATTGACCCCCAAACCACACTCCTAACTAGCGTTTTGCTAATCTCTAGTAAAACGAGCGATTAAATCGGATGTTTAGAAAGATTTTAAATCCTTCCAATTGTATAAGGCTTGGCTCAATGGCGCACTTTCCATCATAATATTTACCACGAATATACACAATTCTGAATGAGATCAAATTCATGACATTTTCTCTTATCCAGTTTAAATACATAACATACAAACATCGTTTTGCATGGGCGAAAGTATACACGACATCAATTCATAAATTTCTAATTTCCAAGGAATTGGCATCATTTAAATATCATATGATTCATGGGTGTTGAGTTTGCCATATATATTTTTTCTTTCTTTTTTTTCTTTTTTTGTATTAGAATGATCCATGTAACGAGCTTTCAGTTAATGACTCCTAGGCCATACAACCTTCGGGCATTTGGCTTAGAAGAGCCCCTCGAACTTAATAACTCGAATCATCTAAGTTTTTATTATTTCTTTTTTTTGAATGCACTCCCCATTCATCCATCTTTCGATGCAAATCTCCAGTGCTTCTTAAGGCACGAAGACACGGCTACTTAATAAACTCAAGGGAACGGAGCATTTTATTCTTTTTTTCTCATTTTTCTAGCAATTCAACACCCATTCATTAGACTCACATTTCAGCATATATTTATTGCCAAACTCCTCTTCAAAAAGAAAATTAATCCTATCAATCATGTCCACTTTAAACTTATGCATCACAACGACTTGCATGAAATTAATACAAACCATTTCGAGATATTAGCCATGAAAATTGAAACTTTTCATAAGAGGCATATTAATGATTAATTTCATGAACTAAAAAATAATTAATCAAGTCATAAACAATTTTTAGAATGTCATTAATGCATAACCATCCGATAAATGGACACTTTAAGAACCTAAGATAAGTGATGGTGATTTATTCTTTTCTCCCATTTATTAAAAAAACCTAAGATAAAAATCAGAAAATCTTAACAAAAGTCTAATACACTTCCCCCAACTTAAAGATAAACATTGTCCTCAATGTTGAAAAGAGAATACTAGAGTCAAGATCCTAAGAAAAATAAAAAGTGTAAACTAAAGAACGAAAAATCTACTACTATTGAGTAAGGAAAGAACACACCGGTTTAAGTGCCACCCGAAGGTGAGTCCGTAAGCTCCATGGGCGTGCCCTCTGTAGAGAAATGTATGCCCTCATGGCTATTTATCTTAATAAACATCTTGTTCAATAAATGAAAGTATTCTTTCTGGTAAATATATATTGTCTGAGTGATTTATTACTTGGATTATTCCCTTGGATTCAAAGTTAGGTCACACATGTTTCGCAATGTAGATTACGATTATGAGAAATGTCTGACCAATAGCAGCTTGAATCTTAAAAGCGTTCGTGGTCATAGATGTGTCAAGATAAGGGATATCGGCACATCGAAAAGACCATTGCGTCTTAGTCTGGTTGGTCTCATAACCATACGACTTGGCGAAGTCGGAGACTGGGCGCAGGTGCTCACTAGAGAATGAGTCCACTGAACGACCCAAACTAAGAGTTATTAAATGGTTCAACATTAACGAAACTATCATTAATAACTCTAAGTGATAATATGTAAGTTGGTCCTGAGGACTTGAGATCATTGTATAAAGCTATGTGTGAACAGTGTCACTTAGGTCTAAAGATCTAGCTTCGAGGTTAGGTCTGCTGAAAGATCTTAGGCTGGGTGACACTCGAAGCATATCAGCTAAGTAGTGATCAACAGAGGATTCGTCTCTTCCGTTAATGGGAAGTTAGTGTCGCAGGTTAGTACGGCTCCCGGTAAAATCTTGGCCAAGGTATGTTGTAACACGTACAACATGTATGTACCAGAGACCGGCGTATACTGACCACTGCTAGCTAATGGGGTTGATAGAGAACCATACCCTAGGCAAGTTCAGTGACATAGTTATGACGAAGGGACTAAAACTGCGGAAATTATCACAGTCACTATCAGAGTGTTCCCTTTCGACACTTTTGCCAACGAGCCAATCACGTAATCGATGATCCTGAAACAAGGACGACACCTACTGCTAATGGTCACTGTTGTCTTGAGACTCTGAGTCTCGGCCTGTAGTAAGGGTCAGGCTGTAGGGTCTCACACCGGGTAACATTCACGTCGTAGTAACAGGGAGATTGTATAGAGGAAATCATAAGATGAAATGAGAAAGTTAAATTCACAAGTTGGTTGTGAATTTGGAGCATTTGGGAATGGAGGGGATTTTGTGTGGAATCCAGAGGAACTAACCGTGTAGGAATCGGAGCTCGGATGAGCTCAGAAACGCAACAAAGGCACAAAAGGAAGTGGGATAAACCCATTAGGGTCGAACGGGCGCGGCCCGCTGACCCAGCGGGCCCGCCCACTGGGTACAGCGGGCGCGGCCCGCTGACCCAGCGGACCCGCCCGCTGGGAACAGCGGGCCAAGCCTGTTGCAATCAGTGGGCGCAGCCCGCTGGTGACAGCGGGCTGCGTGCCCGCACGGGTGCGCCCTAGCGGGCGCGCCCAGTTGCCTTAGGCGGGCGTGCCCGCTAAGCTTAGCGGGCCGCCTGCAACTTAAGTCGTTTCATTAGGGTTTAAGTGAAACCCTTGACGGCTACAAAACATGGGTTTTTGCTCAACTTTGAGCAATTGTTTGAGGGGTCAAACGAACTCGGATTTCGTCGCTGTTTGTTCATACGCGTTCACCATTACTCGCCCTTCGAAATGATAACTTGTATCATCTCTGGAGCTCATTGGTGAGTGAGGATTAATTGATTGAAGTTAGACTTTGTGAAAGCTATTCTAACTAAAATGAATTAAATCCTAAATCCTCTTCCTATCTCTTGGTCCCACATTGCTCATGACAAAAGAAGTGGAGCCGGCCTCCTATATAAATAGGTGGGCACTCCCTTCTTTGTTTCTTGCACCAAGTCACCGATTAAGGAGCTCCGGAATATTTGAACAAACTTAATCAAGACTTAAATTTATTCTCTTCCTCTATAAATTTTCCTGTCCTCCAACCGAGTCCTAGCAAGGCAACGGGGAGGTCTGAATCTGATTCGGAAGTCTACGACGCGGGTTTACTCAAGTGAAACTTTCTACGGCTAGTGATGGGCTTGGGGGCAAGGTGCGCTTCGGGAGCTGATCCAGTTCGCAAGGAGGAGCGACGCAACGCAGTTCGTGAGGCGGCTCAGATCATGGAGCGCAAGACGGTGCGAAACATCTTGCCTACTCCAGGGCAAGATTCCGGGGGAGTCAATTTAATATGCATTTAGTTTAATTTGTAGTTAGAACTTTCTCGAGTTGGTCAGACCCAACTCGAGTCAGTAGATTTCCTGGCTTAGGGAATTTTCCTTAGGGCTATATTTATTAAATAGTTTAATAAATTATTTTTCGATGTTTATTTTATTTTGTTCGTCCGACTTAGGACGAATAATTTTAAATTAGCTCTAAGGGGCCTTGAAAATCCCTACAGTGGTATCAGAGCCAGATCTACTCTGTTCTTATGCTACTTTTTAAAGAACTGCATGTTTTAATTATGTGATAATTAGGTTAATGGCATATTCTTGTTTTATTTTGATGACACAAGAAGGTCTTGCTAGGTTAGACATTAATTAAATTCTCAAACTTTATAAGATAAATTTTGACACTATGCAAATTTTTAAATTGTTTAAAATTTCCTTAAGCACTATTAGGATAACCATTAAAATTCTTTCCTCAAATTTTATGCGATAATCTTTAATACTCTGATATGTCTTAAATTGTTTAAGTATACCTTTTGGACGATTAGGGTAGTAGCGCATATTTTTTTCCAAATCCTTATAGTTGATAAGGACTTAATAAAAAACGTCTAACAAACCCATAAAATTTTGAATTTTAGGGATCCACTAGTTGATAAGGATTAACTAGTTTTAATTAAAAGCAATTTAGTTGTTGGACGAACATAAAATTAATGAAAACACCTTCAATGGATCATGATGTTGGTCAATGTGCTTGGCTAAGTTTGCTGGACCAACCTAGCTAGTCTAGGTACCAAGTGGTCCTGGCTTAGTCAATTCCCTGGCCGCGTTCGTTGGACCGCAAGGTGTCGATTCATGACTGTGTAAGTCCATCGACTATACCTAAGTCAAATATGATAATAATCTTGTTCAAGATAAATCGTAGCCCTCCTTGTTTTAGGAGTTGGCAACTGTAAGAAACGTGTTACGATTGTTGAGCTACACTCAAGCCGTGACATGTCAATCTTATAGAAACCGATTTCTTGATTAACATCTTGACCTGACTGAAACTGTTGTCTCGTCCTCCGAGCATCGACGTAAGTCTAACCAAGAATGTAGTCTAAGTCCTGACCCAAACCGAGGTGTTGTGCATACACCGAGCGGTGGGGCAAGTCAGGCTAGACACGAAAACAAGGGTCCGACTAGGCTAGCCATTGTGATCCGGATGAGCACACTCATGATCACAAATGACTAGGGGTAAAATCTAATAGGGAGTCATATTCGATATGATCGACAAAGAATTCGTCTACCTACAGCCAAGTCGAACGACTTGTTGAGTTACACTCAAGGTCGGGCGACTCAAGGTTGTTGGATTCCTCCTCCCATTTAATAATGTTTTGGATTAAACGATCTGTATATTAATGGGAGAGTATAATTGGATAAAAGACATTCTAATTATATATTAAAATTTTTTGAACACATGCTAATTAGGAGTTCTAATCTTTGCAGCATGACGAGTAAGATAAATAATATCCGAGACAAGAACTTGTTAACTGGTTATAAAATTAATAGTGACTGGTCTAAGAAATCTATAGCAGAAAGGGAACAAATGAAGGAAGGGCAAGTTTATGCCTTAACTTCTAAAATGCAAAGTGCAGTTCTTTCAGTTAATTCTAATGCATGGGTGTTAGACACCGGTGCAGGTTCTCACATATGTAACCAGTTACAAGGAATGAGAATCATTAGAAAACTTGAAAAGAATGAGATAATTCTCCAAGTCGGAAACGCATCAAATGTTGATGTTGTAGCCGTAGGAGATCTTAAACACACATTAGCTGGTGGAGCTAACTTGCTTTTGAAGCAATGTTACTACATCCCAAACTTCCTATGCAATATTATATCTGTCTCAGCTTTGGCCAAAGATGGTTATAATTTTTACTATCAACGGAAACGTCATGAACATTGCCCTTGATGGAAAGTTGCTTGGTTTTGGGACACTCAGTAATGGAATATACACTTTAAGCAATGAGGTTGTATTAAACGTTAATACAAGAAAACGTAAGGAATCTAGTTTCAATGAAACCTATCTTTGGCATTGTAGACTAGGCCATATCGGAGAGAAGAGACTCAGCAAGTTACATAAAGAGGGGCTCTTGGGCCTCTCGAATTATGAGTCATTCGACACTTGCGAGTCTTGCCCCAAAGGAAAGATGGCCAAAAATCCTTTTGCAAGTCAAGGGGAGAGAGTTATTGAACTCCTGGGTCTAGTACATTCCGATGTATGTAGACCCATGTCTACATTAGCCAAAGGTGGATTTTCATATTTCGTCACGTTTACTGACGATCACTCAAGGTTTGGACATGTGTTCTTGATGAAACATAAGTCCAAAACCTTTGAGTGATTCAAAGAGTACAGTGCCGAAGTCGAAAACCAGACTGGGAAAAGTATTAAGATTCTTCGATCAGATCGAGGAGGAGAATACTTAGGCCATGAATTCCTTACTTACTAAAAAGAGAAAGGGATTCTCTTTCAGGTCTCTCCTCCTTAGACGCCTCAACATAACGGTGTATCAGAAAGGAGAAACCGGACATTGTTAAACAGGGTTCGGTCTATGTTAAGTGAAGCTGAGTTAACTACTTCCCTCTGGGGCTATGCCCTGGAAACTTCTATATACATTCTAAATAAAGTTCTGTCAAGATCTGTGCATTTGACACCATATCAGATATGGACAGGGAAGAAACCCAGCCTTAATCACTTTAAGGTATGGGGTTGTCCTGCATATGTCAAAAGGCAAAATCCAGACAAACTGGAAGATAGATCAATACTGTGTAAATTCATAGGGTACCCGAGACATTCATTAGGATATGTCTTTTACCATCCAGAACAACAAAATATTGTTGTCTCTAGACATGCCACTTTTCTGGAAAAGGAATTCCTTGTGAAGGAATCCACTGGCAAGGTAATTGATCTGGATGAATGCTCGGAGGAAGTACTTACACAGGAACAAGTGTCAGAACCAGTGGGAGAGTCAGAACCTGACATCTCCAAACCAGTCAATAGGAAGTCCAATAGGGTTCCTCGAGTCCCCGAAAGGTACTATGGTTTTCTCGTAGACAGGGGGGATTAAGGATAGCATCATAGTAAATGATGACCCTATTAACTTCCAGGAAGCCATAAAGAGTATAGGCTCTAACAAATGGCTAGATGCAATGAAATTCGAAATAGATTCCATGCACGTAAATAAGGTATGGACCTTAGAAAATGTGCCCAAGGGAAATGTTCCCATAGGCTACAAATGGATCTTCAAGAAGAAGATTGGTGCAGATGGAAAAGTAGAAATGTACAAGGCTAGACTAGTTGCAAAAGGATATCTTCAGATTCTAGGAATAGATTATGACGAAACCTTTTCACCAGTGGCCATGCACAAGTCTATTCGGATAGTACTCGCTATTGCTGCCTACTACGACTACGAAATCTGGCAAATGGATGTGAAGACTGCTTTCCTAAACGGTGATTTAGAGGAGCAGATTTATATGACTCAGCCAGAAGGCTTCGAAGTCAGTGGGAACGAAGGAAAAGAGTTTAAGCTGCATAGGTCCATTTATGGGCTTAAGCAAGCATCAAGAAGTTGGAATATCTGCTTCGACAAAACAGTCAAAGAGTTTGGTTTTGTCAGAAACGAGGATGATCCATGCATCTACAAAAGGACCAGTAATAACAATTCTTTAGTCATCCTCGTTCTATACGTGGATGACATTCTGATAATAGGCAACAACATAGAGACGTTGAAGTCTGTTATAAGATGGCTATCAACAAATTTCTCTGTGAAAGACTTGGGAGAAGCATCCTACATACTGGGTGTAAAGATCCATAGAGATAGATCTAAACGGATGCTAGGACTCTCCCAAACTAGGTACATTAAAACCGTGTTAAAACACTTTAACATGGAAAACAGTAAGGGTGGTTCATTACCAGACAATCATGGAATAACCCTCACCAAGAAGATGTCTCCACAAACTGACTTGGAAAGGGTACAGATGACCAAGATCCCATATGCTTCTGCTGTGGGATCTATCATGTATTCCATGATTTGTACCAGACCTAATGTCGCTTATGCACTAGGTGTAGTAAGTCGATATCAGTCTAACCCTGGAGAAGAGCACCGAAAGGCGGTCAAGACAATTCTTAAGTACTTGAGAAGGACTAAAGACTTGATCTTGGTTTATGGACGTGAACACCTAAAAGTTGAAGGGTTCACAGATTCCAGTTTTCAGAGTGATATGGATGATAGCAAATCGATCTCAGGATACATTTTCACTCTCAACGGAGGAGCAGTCAGTTGGAGGAGTTCCAAACAAGTCACTATTGCAGACTCCACGATGGAAGCCAAATACATAGCGGCCAACGATGCAGCAAAGGAATCAGTCTGGATGAGGAAGTTCATCAACCAGCACGGAATGGTACCTGCCATTGAAAGTCCAATACCATTGTATTGTGACAACAATGCAACCATCAGCCTGGTTCAAGAACCTAGATTCCACAAGAGATCCAGACATATTCTTCGCAAATATCACCTGATACGGGAGATAGAGCAGAGGAAAGATATAGAACTCCTTATAGTCTCTTCAGAAGACAACTTAGCAGATCCATTCACAAAGGTGCTGGCATGTGATCGTTTAGAGAAACTAGCGTGTAAATATGGTATGCGATACCAAAATAAATAGGCCTGAGTGCAAGTGGGAGATGTAGAGAAATGTATGCCCTCGTGGCTATTTATCTTAATAAACATCTTGTTCAATAAATGAAAGTATTCTTTCTGGTAAATATATATTGTCTGAGTGATTTATTACTTGGATTATTCTCTTGGATTCAAAGTTAGGTCACGCATGTTTCGCAATATAGATTACGATTATAAGAAATGTCTGATCAATAGCAGCTTGATTCTTAACAGTGTTCGTGGTCATAGATGTGTGGAGAAAAGGGATATCGGCACATCAGACAGACCATTGCGTCTTAGTCTGGTTAGTCTCATAACCATACGACTTGGCGAAGTCAGAGACTAGGCGCAGGTGCTCACTAGAGAATGAGTCCACTGAACGACCCAAACTAAGAGTTATTAAATGGTTCAACATTAACGAAACTATCATTAATAACTCTAAGTGATAATAGGTAAGTTGGTCCTTAGGACTTGAGATCATTGTATAAAGCTATGTGTGAACAGTGTCACTTAGGTCTAAAGATCTAGCTTCGAGGTTAGGTCTGTTGAAAGATCTTAGGCTGGGTGACACTCGAAGCATATCAGCTAAGTAGTGATCAACAGAGGATTCGTCTCTTCCGTTAATGGGAAGTTAGTGTCGCAGGTTAGTACGGCTCCCGGTAAAATCTTGGCCAAGGTATGTTGTAACACGTACAACATGTATGTACCAGAGACCGGTGTATACTGACCACTGCTAGCTAATGGGGTTGATAGAGAACCATACCCTAGGCTAGTTCAGTGACATAGTTATGACGAAGGGACTAAAACTGCGGAAATTAGTGTTCCCTTTCGACACTTTTGCCAACGAGCCAATCACGTAATCGATGATCCTGAAACAAGGACGAGACCTACTGCTAATGGTCACTGTCGTCTTGAGACTCTGAGTCTCGGACTGTAGTAAGGGTCAGGCTGTAGGGTCTCACACCGGGTAACATTCACGTCGTAGTAACAGGGAGATTGTATAGAGGAAATCATAAGATGAAATGAGAAAGTTAAATTCACAAGTTTTTTGTGAATTTGGAGCATTTGGAAATGGAGGGGATTTCGTGTGGAATCCAGAGGATCAAACCGTGTAGGAATCAGAGCTCGGATGAGCTCAGAAACGCAACAAAGGCACAAAAGGAAGTTGGATAAACCCACTAGGGTCGAACGGGAGCGGCCCACTGCTCACAGCGGGCACGGCCCGCTGACCCAGCGGGCCCGCCCACTGGGTGCAGCGGGCGCGGCCCGCTAGTGACAGCGGGCTGCGCGCCTGCACGGGCGCGCCCTTGCGGGCGCGCCCAGTTGCCTTAGGCGGGCGCGCCCGCTAAGCTTAGCGGGCCGCCCGCAACTTAAGTCGTTTCATTAGGTTTAAGTGAAATCCTTGGCGGCTACGAAACATGGGTTTTTGCTCAACTTTGAGCAATTGTTTGAGGGGTCAAACGAACTCGGATTTCGTCGCCGTTTGTTCTTATGCGTTCACCATTACTAGCCCTTTAAAATGATAACTTGTATCATCTCTAGAGCTCATTGGTGAGTGAGGATTAATTGATTAAAGTTAGACTTTGTGAAAGTTATTCTAACTAAAATGAATTAAATCCTAAAGCCTCTTCCTATCTCTTAGTCCCACATTGCTCATGACAAAAGAAGCGGAGCCGGCCTCCTATATAAATAGGTGGGCACTCCCTTCTTTGTTTCTTACATCAAGTCATCGATTAAGGAGCTTCGGAATATTTGAGCAAACTTAATCAAGACTTAAATTTATTCTCTTCCTCTATAAATTTTCCTGTCCTCCAACCGGGTCCTAGCAAGGCAATGGGGAGGTCCGAATCTGATTCGGAAGTCTACGACGCGGGTTTACTCAAGTGAAACTTTCTACGGTTAGTGATGGGCTTGGAGGTAAGGTGCGCTTTGGGAGCTGATCCGGTTCGCAAGGAGGAGCGACGCAACGTGGTTCGGGAGGCGGCTCAGATGATGGAGCGCAAGACGGTGCGGAACATCTTGCCTGCTCCAGGGCAAGATATCGGGTGAGTCAATTTAATATGCATTTAGTTTAATTAGTAGTTAGAACTTTCTCGAGTTGGTCAGACCCAACTCGAGTCAGTAGATTTCCTGGCTTAGGGAATTTTCCTTAGGGCCATATTTATTAAATAGTTTAATAAATTATTTTCTGCTGTTTATTTTATTTTGTTCGTCCGACTTAGGACGAATAATTTTAAAATTAGCTCTAAGGGACCTTGAAAATCCCTACACCCTCCTTAGTCTAAAGCTCATGAAAGTGTTTCAGTCGTTGCCCATTGACTTTGAACTCGCTCCTATCTTTCTCATTTACCACAATTACCGCTCCGTGTGGAAAAACTTGTTTGACATGAACTGGTCCCGACCACTTGAAACGTATCTTCCTTGGAAATGGATGCAATTGTGAGTTATGAAGAAGGACCTTATCCCCAAGCTTGAATTCCTTCCGTAGGATCATCTTATTATGCAATCTTTCATGCGTTCCTTCGCCAATTTCACATTTTCATATGCTTCCCTCTGTAGGCTCCAATATTTGCAATTTACGAGTCATTCAATGAGTCATCAAGCAAATTTAATGACTTAATAGCCCAATAAGAGTTATGTTCTAATTCAACGGGGAGATGACAATTTTTTCCATAAACTAAACTGTAAGGAGACATCTGTAAAATAGTCGTGTATGCCATCATGTAAGCCCCTAAAGCTTCAGGCAAGCGAAGACTCCAATCTTTACGCGTGGGATTCACCGTTTTCTGAAGGATATTCTTGATATCCATATTTGCACGTTCAGCTTGTCTATTCATTTAGGGTTGGTATGGAGTTGAAACTTTATGCGTCACCTCAAACGTCTTCATTATATTTGCGAAGATCATATTGCAAAAGTGGGATCCTCCCTCACTAATAATGGCCTTTGGCACGCCAAAGTGCACAAAGATATTATCTTTCAAGAACTTTAGCATGATGGATGCATCATTAGACCTGCAAGGAATATCCTCCACCCATTTAGAAACATAATCAATTGCAACTAGTATGAAAACATATCCAAAAGAAGGTGGAAAAGGTCCCATAAAATCTATCCCCCAACAATCAAATATCTCTATCTCTAACATGGGATTTAATGGCATCATATTTCTTTTTGTGATTCCCCCAACTATTAATAACGTACAAATGATTTAAAGTAAGCATATGCATCTTTAAACATGGTGGGCTAGAAAAATCCACTTTGTAAAATTTTTGCAACAATTTTATGAGCAAAAAATTGTCCTCCACATACCCCTGCATGGCAAAATTATAAAACACTACTAATCTCATGATCGGGTATACATCGCCTCACAATTTGGTCTCCACAATATTTAAAGATGTAATGATCGTGAAAGTAGAAAGATTTTACCTCATGTTTGAAACGTTTACAATCAAGAGAGGACCAATGTGATGGAGTTCTACCTGTCACCAAATAATTGACTATGTCCGCATACCATGGTAGAGTAGAGACGGCAAAAAGTTGCTTATGTGGTAAGGAATCTCTCAACGATGTATCAGATGACTATGTGCCTACCGTCAAGCTAAAGAGGTGATCTGTGACATGATTCTACACTCCTTTCTTGTCTCGTATCGCGATGTTGAACTCCTGTAAAAGAATAATCCATTGTATAAGTCTACGCTTTGCATCCTTTTAAGGCAATAAATAATTGAGTGCAGAGTGGTCTATATAGACGACGATGGGCGATCCCAAAATGTAGCTCCTAAACTGTCCAACGCAAATACTACCGTAAGTAATTCCTTCTCCGCTGTCGTGTAATTTCTTTGAGCATCGTTCATGGTCTTACTTGCGTAGTAGATCATATAATGAACTTTTTATTTCTTTTGCCCAAGAACCGCCCCCAATGCGTAATCACTCGCATCACACATAATCTCGAAAGGAAGAGTCCAATCTGGAACCTGCAAAATAGGCGATAAGACAAGTAAGGATTTCAGTTTTTCAAATGAATTTTGACACTCTTGTGTCCAAATAAATTCAGTTTTTGAAGTTAATAAATTGCAAAGAGGTCGAGAGATATCACTGAAATCCTTTATGAAGAGTCTATAAAATCTTACATGACCCAAGAAGGAACGAATATCTCTTGAGTTTTTTTGATGTTGGCAACTTCTCTATGACCTCAACTTTTGCCCTATCCACTTGAATGCCTGCTTTAGAAACTAAGTGACCAAGTACCAAACCTTCTGTAGTCATGAAGTGGCACTTTTCCCAATTGAGTAGCAAGTTCTTCTCTTGACACCTGTGCAAAAAAATGGGCTAATTTAGATAAACAATTTTCAAAAGAAGTGCCATATACAGAAAAATCATCCATAAATACTTCTACTATCTTTTCAGCCATATCACTAGATATGCTTAATGTGCAATGTTGAAAAGTAGGAGGTGCATTCCATAATCCGAATGGCATCATCCTAAATGCGAAAGTTCCAAAGGGGCAAGTGAAGGTGGTTTTCTCTTTGTCCTCTAGAGCAATTTCTATCCGGTAATAATCTAGGTAGCCATCTAAGAAACAATAATATTTATTACTAGCCACACTTTCTAAAATTTGATCTAGGAAAGGCAAAGGAAAGTGGTCTTTTTCTCGTTTTTGAATTTAACTTCCTATAATCAATGCACATTCTCCATCCAGTGGTGGTTCGCATAGGTATGAGTTCATTATTTTCATTTTTAACCACAGTTAAACCAGATTTCTTAGGGAAAACTTGGGTTGGACTAACCCATTTGCTATCAGAGATGGGATAAATATTCCCGCATCAAGTAACTTAAGAACCTCCTCCTTTACCACTTCGTTTAATGTCGGGTTCAATCGACGGTTGCATTTCACGCGTAGGGTTGGCATCATCCTCAAGATAAATATGATGTGTACAAGTTATGGGATTTATACCTTTGATGTCTACAATGGACCATCCAATGTCCCCTTTATGTTCCCTAAGTACATCAAGCAATGAATGTTCCTGTTCAAGTGCAAGTTTGGAGGATATTACCACGGGGAAAGTCTCATCTCGTCCTAGGAAAGCGTATTTCAAATAGTCTGGCAATGGCTTAAGCTCAAGCTTTGGATGCTCCACGTCAGAGGGTAGTTGTGGTGGCAATCCAACTGGTAGTGGTTCAAATCTTGGTGCTCATATTTCCCTTGATTTTTCATGATTGCCCTGCATAAAATAAGAATCATTAATATCATCAAAATTATAATCAATATAATTAGATTCACATTCATACTCAGCCTCAAAATAGTCTTCAATCAAACTTTCAATAAAACATACCTCTTCAACACTTTCTACGTCTGTTGGCAACTTACATGATTTAAAGATATTTAATTCAAGTTTCATGTTACCAAACGTTATCATCAACTATCCATCCCTACAATTAATCATGGCATTGCATGTAGCTAAGAATGGACGTCCCAAAATGACAGGAGTGATGTTACCAGAAGGTGGTCAATGTATGGCTAGGACGATGAAATCCACTGGGTAATAGAACTTGTCCACCTGAACCAAAACATCTTCCATGCAACCCCTTGGAACTTTCATTGATCTGTCTGCTAATTTTAGCACCACGAGCATTGGTTTCAGCTCCCCCAAACCTAATTGCAAGAAAACAAAGTAATGAAAAATATTCACACAAGAACCCAAATCAAGCAAAGCATTTCCAAAGCTCTTAGTCTCTATAGTGCATGGAATAGTAGGAGAACCCGGATCTTTATATTTGGTGGAGTGTTGTGTTGTACTATGAAAGGCTTTCTTTTTTACATGGAGGGTCTGTTTCACTGTGCATAAGTCCTTCAAAAATTTAGCATATGCATGCACTTGTTTTATCGCATCAAGAAAAGGAATATTGATTTTTACCTGTTTGAAGATGTCCCTAATTTCTGCCTGATACTTATCTTTTGAAGGTAGTACTAGCCTATGTGGAAATGGAGTTGGAGGTGCAATGGTTCAGACTCTTTTTCTTTGACCTCCTCCTCTTTTTCTAAGCTTTTCTCATCATCATATAGATTTTGTGATAATGCTCGTTCTCTTTCTCCTCCACTATTTGTTCATACCTAGGTGGTTCTGGTTTTTCTATCTCTCTTCCGCTACGCAAAGTAGTTACCGCCTTGCATGGTTTCACGTTGTGACCTGAAAAAAAGAGGGATTTATGTAAGGATTTTCAACAGAATGAGCTGGTAAAGTACCTTTTTTACAGATGCAGCAATTTTAGAAAATTTTTTGTTAAGCTGCTAAAACTGCTGTTGAAATTGTTGTTGAAGCTGTTGTTACTGTTGAATCTGCATTTGCATCATTTGCTGAAGTACGGCAGTGATATCAGTGCTTTGCTCCATCTTCCCTTGATTACTTGTGTCACGCCCCGCTTCCTTAATATGGAAGGCGAGACGTGAGGAGGTCCGCTCAGACGTGGAGCTGTGAAGCTGCAGTCTGATAAGCGTCTGTAAAAATTTCGAAAAGTAGCAGGTCCTTGCATTGCGACGAAACAACAACAATAATAAAGCAGATACGAAAATATCCACCAACAACATCCAACAAATATTACATCACAGAATAGTCACAAAAGTACGAGTCTGAACAATAGGCCTAAAGCATGGCCAAACAAAACAAAGAGAGATAGGTGCTATGCACTGAAACCTAACAACTACTAAGGAAAGGTAACAACTAAGGGGAGACTCCAAACGAGTCTAGGACTGGTCACCCGTGTCCTCGAACTCGGTCTCTGCAGGGACCTCGAACTCAGCGTCAACGAACTGCTCGTCCTCAGCAACCTGCTCTGTCTCAAATCCTGACATGTGACACCCAAAGAGAAAAGGGCACATATCAGCAAAAGTCTCCCAAGGGAAGCGGAGAACTTTTATGCAAGGATACAAATAAAATAATGCAACTAGCAGTTCTACAATGATGATATGGCATGACATTAAAAGAGTGCAACAATTAAATTAACAAGATGAAAATAATTAAGCACGTCGTAGCAGAAAGCTACAAATCACTATTTCACGATTTCACGATTTCACGATTAACTTGTATTCACGACGTGCACAGGGTTTACGCCTTTTGGCTGAAGCGGCTGTACGTGCACACTTCTACGCTCAAGTGATCACTTAACCCTACCCCTTCACGTGTATCGAGCGTTGGTTTCCTAACAACACTGTGCTCGCTTCTGGATCACGAGCTAGGAAGTGTTTTTCAATATGGCATAGGGTTGTGCCTGCAAAAGCAAGTGCCTAGCCTCAATAGTTACAATTATTATAGCGTGTGCTACGCAATCACGATAGAACAATTTGATGCATGACATGTAATGAGCAGTTATATTGCGTACGGTTAATTAAAAGTAGACGTGACATGGCAACATGAATGAAAACAGGTAAAAAGTGTCGGATCTAGTTTCGTTGTCAAACTAGATCAATATGGTCATCTAGGCGATTATCATTTCATCGCCTAGTCTCTTTTACGCAACTGCACAAATTGGCCTAAAACATGGCCTAAATAATTACTGGCAAGTATCACTTGCCTGTTTCCAGTGGTATCGGCTGTCGTAGGTTCGCCTTGACAAGCGTTACGCTATAGAACGACTGGTTCTCTGATTCGGTTAAACAATTCACTGAATTAGATATTTCGTGAAACAAATATATTATTAAGTTAATCTCTAAAGTGGGTTCGGTTAATTATATCCGGTTCTCCGGCTAGGGTGCTGTTTATATGGTGTTACACTAACATGATACACTTTATTTTATTCAGATTTTTAATATTACCCTAACATTATTTAACAATACTAACTTGCTGAATTTACAACATTAGTTAATTAACATAACACCCTACTAATTAACCTCACTAAGCTAATCACAATGTTAACATGAGGTTTAAGATGACTATGGTTAACATTACACTACCACTTACCCGTAACAATTTAATTAACTTTTTCTCTCTCCTATCTTTATCATATCTGTTAACTACCCTACATCTTTATTTCATTCATTTCTTCAATAACTTCCTATTAGCATCTCTCCTCTGTCAATTCTTTAACACCTTAGCTACAGTCACTCTTCTCTTTTCTTTAATACAATAGGCTGTCTCCCTCTTTCCATTATTCTATATTAAATCAACTTCCCTTTTTTTACTCATTCAGTCAACCTGACTCTCCCCTTTCTTCTCCTGTTTCTTTTGTTTTGTTTTTTTTCTTATTTTCATTTCAAAGCATTGTAGGCCAGTGAACTCACGCAACGGGGAGAGCTTCTCGCAAAACAAGGGGAGGGGGTTCACCTGCGTGCGAGGGGAGAAAGGGCGGCGGCAGCGGCGCTCCGGCTGACATGCGATGGCTTGGCGACTGGGAGGCGCGCGCGGCTTCTCTGAGCGGCGGCCGACGGGGGCTTGGCTCCGGTGGCAGGCGGCGTGCGATCACGGCGGGCGGCGGCGCGCGCTGAGCTCCGGCGGCGGCGGCTAGGGCTGGGGGTGTGGGCCTAGGGAGAGGGGAAGGAAGAAGGAGAAGAATGGAAGATGAGGGTTTGGGGATTTGGGTTGGGTTAATTCTTTTTCTTGAATCTGAAATTTGGGTGTTGATTTCTTTGAATCTGAAGCTGTTTCTTCAGATTTGTTGTTGACGGTTTGGGTTTTGGATTTTTGACTTTTGGTGTTTTCAGATTTGAAGTTGAATCTGAAATTAATTTGAGTTTCTGCTTGGAAAATTTGGGAGACTGATTTTTGATTGGGGAGAATTGGGTTTGATTTCTGGATTTGGGAATTTGGGTTCTGATTTGGGTTGTGGATGAAATTGGTTGCTGGTTGAGGGTTTGTATCTGGTTGAGAGTTTTTCCTTGCAGGTGAAGGCGTTGCCCCTGCATTTGAAATACAACAGTGCGTTGGGGAACAGCTTGATGATGGAGAAGCTGGATGTGGGGAGAACAAATTGAAGGCTGTTGGATCTCACCCACCCAAACGGTGGAATTCAATAGTGTTAATCAGTTAGGGAAAGATTTCAGCCAATAGTTAAAGTTTAATCAATAACCTTTTTAATTAAGTAATTGAGTAATTAAGCAAAGTGTGATTATTAAGATAAATGAAGTAATTGGTGAAAGTCAAAACCGTTTAGAAATTTGTAAATAGTAGGATAATTAAGTTAAGGTAATTTGTTAAAATTTGATAGTCGATTAATGTTAGTACGGTAAAACGAAAAGCGGATACGCGCTCGCATCGACACACAAAGAATTCGCGCATAATAATATCCGGATGGAAATACAGACATACAATAATCATACGTCAAGAAAATACCAGCCGTTACATTCTACCCTCCTTAAGAAAAATTCCGTCCTCGGAATTCTCATCAACTAAAGAGTAGGGAACAAATATGGATAACGCTCCCGTATCTCATCTTCCCGCTCCCAGGTTGACTCTCCTGGCGAGTCGCGACGCCACATCACCCTGACTAGATCAACAGTCTTGGTCCTGAAAACTTTCTGACGTCGATCTAAGATCTCCACCGGTTATTGTTCGTACGTCAGATCTGGTCGAACTGTGATCTCTGAGTAATCCACAGCATGAGAAGGGTCGCTGATATAACGACGGAGCTGAGACACATGGAAGACGTCATGTACTCCCACTAAGGACGGTGGCAAAGCTAAGCGATATGCTACTTCTCCAACTCGCTCTAGCACATCGAAAGGCCCAATAAATCTCGGACTAAGCTTGCCTCTTTTTCCAAATCGAATCACTCCTCGATTCGGGGAGATCTTCAGAAACACATGATCTCCTGGCTGAAACTCCAGAGGACGCCGTTTAGCATCTGCCCAATGCTTATAACGGTCCTGGGCGATCCGAAGCTTATCCCTGATATCTCGCACAACATCAACTGCTTCCACTATCATCTCTGGCCCCAAGAGCTCTCTATCACCGATGTCATCCCAACTCAGTGGCGATCGACATTTCCTCCCGTAGAGAGCAGCAAAAGGCGCCATGCCAATGCTCTCCTGGTAGCTGTTGTTGTAGGAAAACTCCACCAGGTGCAGATGATCCTCCCACGAACCCTTGAGATCCAACATGCATGCTCTCAGCATATCTTCCAAGATCTGAATAGTGCGCTCCGACTGTCCATCCGTCTGCGGGTGATACGCAGTACTGAACTTCAGACTGGTACCCAGATTGGTCTGCAGACTCTTCCAGAACTGATATGTGAATCTCGTATCACGATCTGATACAATGCTCACAGGGACTCCATGCAAGCGCACGATCTCCTACACGACATAATTCATATCACGACTAGTACTAGAAGGAAATTAATAAGGCATGAGTTAGGTCATTACCTCCATATACTTTCTTGCTAATATCTCCGTGGATTGCCCAACTCGGAAAGGTATAAAGTGCACGGACTTGGTCAATCGATCAACTATGACCCAGATCGCGTCGTTCTGCTTGGTGCTCCGAGGTAAGCCAGTCACGAAGTCCATCGTGATGTGCTGCCACTTCCACTCTGGAATCGGCAGAGGTTGTAGTAATCCAGCAATGCGATGGTGTTCAGCCTTCACTTGCTGACACACGAGGCACTTGGCAACACTTCGTGCCACACTTCTTTTCATCCCATGCCACCAGAAATTCTGTCGAAGATCCTTGTACATCTTAGTACCTCCAGGATGAATAGAATAAGGCGAACTGTGAGCCTCATTCATCAACTCCTCTCTGATATCTCCTGCAGGTACGCAGATCCTGCTACCATACCTCAAAGACCCATCCGCATGAATCAGAAAATCTGTCCGAAGTCCAGCTTCGACTTGTTCTCTGATCTTCTTCAACTTAGCATCTCCATCTTGAGCAGTCTTGATTCGATCCACAATCGTCGATTGAATCTGCATGTTCATCAACGACGATGTGACTTCCGGTAGTACAGCTTCAACATTCATCCTTCGTAGATCCTGCTGCAATCTCCACTGAGCTGTGAGAATCATCACTTCGGGCAGTCGACTCAAGGCATCCGGTACAACATTCACCTTCCCTGGATGATACTGAAGATCGATGTCATATTCTGCCATCAATTCCAACCATCTACGCTGTCTCATATTCAAATCCTTCTGGGTGAATATATATTTCAAACTTTTGTGATCAGTGAAGATTTTCACTTTTTCACTCAGTATGAAATGTCGCCAAATTTTCAGTGCAAAGATGACGGCAGCTAACTCCAAGTCGTGAGTCGGATAATTCTTCTCGTGGATCTTCAACTGTCGTGAAGCATATGCGACTACATGATTGTGTTGGTGCAGGACGCATCCAAGTTCCTTGCCTGATGCGTCGTAGAAAATCTCGAAGCCTCCGCTTCGGTCCGGAATAGCTAAGACTGGTGCAGATGTCAGTCTCTCCTTCAAAGTAGAAAAGGCTTGCTCACACGAGTCTGACCAACTGAACTTAACATCCTTCCTCGTCAATCTCGTCATTGGCTCAGCTATCCTCTAGAAATCCTTGATAAATCTGCGGTAGTATCCAGCCAATCCAAGGAAACTCCTGATGTCCGATACCGATCGAGATGCATGCCATTCACTGACTGATTTGACCTTCTCCGGATCCACTGAGATACCAGCTCCCGATACTACATGCCCAAGAAATGCAATTCTATCCAGCCAGAATTCGCATTTGATGTACTTGGCATACAGTCTATGGTGACGGAGCGTCTCTAACACCATCTTCAGATGCTCTGCATGCTCTTCCTCGCTCTCCGAGTACACCAGGATATCGTCTATGAAAATCACCACGAACTTGTCAAGTAAGTCGTAAAAGATAAGGTTCATGAGATTCATGAACACAGCAGGAGCGTTCGTCACACCGAACGGCATGACAACGAACTCATAATGCCCGTACTTAGTCTGAAAAGCAGTCTTGAGTACATCTTCCTTCTTGACTCTGACTTGATGGTATCCGCTCCGGAGATCTAACTTTGAAAATACCCTCGATCCACCAAGCTGATCGAAGATATCATCAATGCGAGGCAGCGGGTACTTGTTCTTCACTGTGATCTGATTCAACTCCCGATAATCAATACACATTCTTCTCGAGCCATCTTTCTTCTTTACTAGCAAGACGGGTGCACCCCAGGGAGATACGCTGGGATGAATGAAACCCTTCTGTAGTAGCTCATCCAACTGCTTCCTCAACTCTTCTAATTCTGCAGGAGCCATACGGTACGACGCCTTCGAAATTGGTTGAGCTCCTGGCATAAGATCGATGCCAAACTCCAATGCTCGATCGGGCGGCAGTCCAGAAATGTCTTCAGGGAAGACGTCTTCGAAATCTCTCACTACTGCAGGCTTCTCTGGCTCAGCAATCATAGATGCAACGGTCAATCGGTAAGGCTGGGCTCGGAACTTGACAGGTCCAAGCGAACGTCCTCCACCGACAAACTCGAACACTGGATGGTCGGGAATTTCGAACACCACTTTTTTCCGGTGACAGTCGATCGTGGCATAAAAAGCTCCTAACCAGTCAATGCCAAGAATAGCATCAAAGTTGGATAGGTCGTGGACAATGAAATTAGCATATAATTCGTGTCCACTAATCACCAACGGGCATGGTCTACATCCCAGTGCAACCTTCACTACACCATTCCCAGTTGTAATGTTCCAACACTTGGGAAGAGTATAGGTGGGTATCGAGTGTTCGACTACGAACTTCCGAGATAAAATGCACATGGAAGCTCCAGAATCGAACAGGGTCAAGGCCGGGTGAGATGAAACTAAGATGACACCTAAGGGTAATATGCAACTAGATTAACATGGATCTAATTAATCAAATATAATGGATAAATAAGGAAGACTAGTATAGAAGTTACCTGCAATAACTCTGTCCTCAGTCTCGGCCTCCACTGCAGTCATCGTGAAGGCTTGCCTCTTAGGCTGAACAGCCTGCTGAAAAGCCTGCTTCTGGGGAATGAGAGGCGCTCCACGTCCAGCAGCCACTGGAGCTCTCTGCTACTGAACTCCATCTGGTGCCTTCCACAGTTGCTTAGTTCTCGGACAGTCCTTCAATGCATGCATAGCGTCACCACAAACTAAGCACTGGCCCAAGACTCTCCTACACTGCTCCTTCACATGACCAGCCTTGCCACAAAAATGGCACAACTTCGGAGTAGGCCCACCTGGCCTTTTGAACTGCACGGACTGATTAGGCTTGAACCCAGGCCTAACCACAGCTCTGGCCTGCTCCATAGGCCTCTTCCTAGCACCTGAATACTGCCCTCTCCTCTGATTAGCAATCAGCTCCTGCCTCTTGGCAGCTATCAACAACTTCTGGTAAGAATCCAAGTCTGAAGAGGAAATCAGACTCTGCAGCTCCAAAGATAAACCTTGTAAGAATTTCTGAGCTCGATCCTCAGCAGTCTCCACCATCTTCGGCGCAAAGCGACTCAGTCTCATGAACTCTTGGTGGTACTGGTCCACCGTCAGATTCCCTTGCTTCAGATTGATAAACTGCTGCATCAGCTCCCTCTTGGCAGCTCGAGGGAAATACTCATCATTAAATCTCGCCTTGAAAGTGGCCCAGGGGATAGGCTTCGCCAACATCTGCTCTTCTGACTCCAACCAACTGCGGGCATTGTCCTTCAGTTGCTTCTTCACTAAGTCAACCCATCCAGCCGGGTTAACCTTCGAGAGAAGCAGGTTATCCTCTGTGTTCTTCATCCATTCATCTGCAGCTAATGCTCCTTCCGACCCAGTGAAATATGACGGGCCCAGCTCTCGAAACTGCTTCGCTCCCGGCTCGAAGCGAGGGGCATTCTGAAGCATGCCCTGCTGAACGTGCATCATCTGCTGCATCATCCTCATCATCTCAGCCGTGGTGGGTTCTCTATCAGCGTCCGCAACACGTCCTGCTCCACCACCAGCTGCAGGTCCACTACCAGCTCCTCGGGTGATGCGTCTACCGGCCATCTAAGACAAGAAAATGCTCAGATTAGACTTAATCATGACTCGAATGTTATGAATATTTAATTGATGTTGTTATCATCATTGTTGTTCCGATATTTCACAGATGCAAAGAGAGACCTGCATAGGCCACCACTAAAACCTGTCACGCCCCGCTTCCCTAATATGGAAGGCGAGACGTGAGGAGGTCCGCTCAGATGTGGAGCTGTGAAGCTGCAGTCTGATAAGCGTCTGTAAAAATTTCGAAAAGTAGCAGGTCCTTGCATTGCGACGAAACAACAACAATAATTAAGCAGATACGAAAATATCCACCAACAACATCCAACAAATATTACATCACAGAATAGTCAAAAAAGTACGAGTCTGAACAATAGGCCTAAAGCATGGCCAAACAAAACAAAGAGAGATAGGTGCTACGCACCGAAACCTAACAACAACTAAGGAAAGGTAACAACTAAGGTGAGACTCCAAACGAGTCTAGGATTGGTCACCCGTGTCCTCGAACTCGGTCTCTGTAGGGACCTCGAACTCAGCGTCAACGAACTGCTCGTCCTCAGCAACCTACTCTGTCTCAAATCCTGACATGTGACACCCAAAGAGAAAAGGGCACATGTCAGCAAAAGTCTCCCAAGGGAAGCGGAGAACTTTTGTGCAAGGATACAAATAAAATAATGCAACTAGCAGTTCTACAATGATGATATGGCATGACATTAAAAGAGTGCAACAATTAAATTAACAAGATGAAAATAATTAAGCACGTCGTAGTAGAAAGCTACAAATCACTATTTCACGATTTCACGATTTCATGATTTCACGATTGACTTGTATTCACGACGTGCACAGGGTTTACGCCTTTTGGCTGAAGCGGCTGTATGTGCACACTTCTACGCTCAAGTGATCGCTTAACCCTACCCCTCCACGTGTATCGAGCGTTGGTTTCCCAACAACACTGTGCTCTCTTCTGGATCACGAGCCAGGAAGTGTTTTTCAATATGGCATAGGGTTGTGCCTGTAAAAGCAGGTGCCTAGCCTCAATAGTTACAATTATTGTAGCGTGTGCTACGCAATCACGATAGAACAATTTGATGCATGACATGTAATGAGCAGTTATAGTGCGTACGGTTAATTAAAAGTAGACGTGACATGGCAACATGAATGAAAACAGGTAAAAAGTGTCGGATCTAGTTTCGTTGTCAAACTAGATCAATATGGTCGTCTAGGCGATTATCATTTCATCGCCTAGTCTCTTTTACGCAACTACACAAATTGGCCTAAAACATGGCCTAAATAATTACTGGCAAGTATCACTTGCCTGTTTCCAGTGGTATCGGCTGTCGTAGGTTCGCCTTGACAAGCGTTACGCTATAGAACGACTGGTTCTCTGATTCGGTTAAACAATTCACTGAATTAGATATTTCGTGAAACAAATATATTATTAAGTTAATCTCTAAAGTGGGTTCGGTTAATTATATCCGGTTCTCCGGCTAGGGTGCTGTTTATATGGTGTTACACTAACATGATACACTTTATTTTATTCAGATTTTTAATATTACCCTAACATTATTTAACAATACTAACTTGCTGAATTTACAACATTAGTTAATTAACATAACACCCTACTAATTAACCTCACTAAGCTAATCACAATGTTAACATGAGGTTTAAGATGACTATGGTTAACATTACACTACCACTTACCCGTAACAATTTAATTAACTTTTTCTCTCTCCTATCTTTATCATATCTGTTAACTAACCTACATCTTTATTTCATTCATTTCTTCAATAACTTCCTATTAGCATCTCTCCTCTGTCAATTCTTTAACACCTTAGCTACAATCACTCTTCTCTTTTCTTTAATACAATAGGCTGTCTCCCTCTTTCCATTATTCTATATTAAATCAACTTCCCTTTTTTTACTCATTCAGTCAACCTGACTCTCCCCTTTCTTCTCCTGTTTCTTTTGTTTTGTTTTTTTTTCTTATTTTCATTTCAAAGCATTGTAGGCCAGCGAACTCACGCAACGGGGAGAGCTTCTCGCAAAACAAGGGGAGGGGGTTCACCTGCGTGCGAGGGGAGAAAGGGCGGCGGCGGCGGCACTCCGGCTAACATGCGACGGCTTGGCGACTGGGAGGCACGCGCGGCTTCTCTGAGCGGCGGCCGACGATGGCTTGGCTCCGGTGGCAGGCGGCGCGCGATCACAGCGGGCGGCGGCGCGCGCTGAGCTCCGGCGGTGGCGGCTAGGGCTGGGGGTGTGGGCCTAGGGAGAGGGGAAGGAAGAAGGAGAAGAATGGAAGATGAGGGTTTGGGGATTTGGGTTGGGTTAATTCTTTTTCTTGAATCTGAAATTTGGGTGTTGATTTCTTTGAATCTGAAGCTGTTTCTTCAGATTTGTTATTGACGGTTTGGGTTTTGGATTTTTGACTTTTGGTGTTTTCAGATTTGAAGTTGAATCTGAAATTAATTTGAGTTTCTGCTTGGAAAATTTGGTAGACTAATTTTTGATTGGGGAGAATTGGGTTTGATTTCTGGATTTGGGAATTTGGGTTCTGATTTGGGTTGTGGATGAAATTGGTTGCTGGTTGAGGGTTTGTATCTGGTTGAGAGTTTTCCTTGCAGGTGAAGGCGTTGCCCCTGCATTTGAAATACAACAGTGCGTTGGGGAACAGCTTGATGATGGAGAAGCTGGATGTGGGGAGAACAAATTGAAGGCTGTTGGATCTCACCCACCCAAACGGTGGAATTCAATAGTGTTAATCAGTTAGGGAAAGATTTCAGCCAATAGTTAAAGTTTAATCAATAACCTTTTTAATTAAGTAATTGAGTAATTAAGCAAAGTGTGATTATTAAGATAAATGAAGTCATTGGTGAAAGTCAAAACCGTTTAGAAATTTGTAAATAATGTGATAATTAAGTTAAGGTAATTTGTTAAAATTTGATAGTCGATTAATGTTAGTACGGTAAAACGAAAAGCGGATACGCGCTCGCATTGACACACAAAGAATTCGCGCACAATAATATCCGGATGGAAATACAGACATACAATAATCATACGTCTAGAAAATATCGGCCGTTACAACTTGCAAGATTCGGATGGTAGTAAGGAGTGGTCGTCTGTTGCACCGGCTGTTGTGGTCCCCATCTTAAATTTGGGTAATTCTTCCAAGAAGAGTTGAAAGTATTCGAATTTACTCCTTGATTTGACACCCAGTTCACTTCAATTTGTGGTGTCCTTATAGTCTCTCTCATAGCAGGGATCGTGGGGAAACAGACATGTCATGGATGGGCTACTCACAAATGGCACAAAATGGTTCAGCTTCGACTGCCTTCACCGCTCTCAAATCTATGCCTTGTAGCCTCTGCATCGGTAATGCATCCACCTGTGCTCTTATGGCATTGTTTGGATTCAATGAGTGCATGCCTCCTTTGGATGGTGGAAGTGGATCTGATCTATCAAACTCTGAAGTAGATTCCCATATCCTCGCATGCTATGCTATGGTTTCCATGTAGTTCCATGCCTCTATAAAGTTTTCTGAAAGAATTCGTCGTTGCACATCATCTCCATGTATTGCCTAGTTTGCAGCTGTAGGCCATCATAAAAGAATCCAATGTCACGTTCTTTGTCGAATCCATGGTGTGGGCAAGTGATCAAAAGGTGCCATTGGATCTCTCCTACGCTTGGTCATACGTCTCCTTCTCCCTGTGTGAAAAAGGACATGATTTATCGCTTCAAGGCATGGGTCCTATGCAAAGAAAAGAATTTTTTAGAAACTCAGTTTATAATTGTACCCAAGTAGAGACAGATCTAGGTGGCAATGAATTTAACCACTGTTTTTCTTTATCTTTCAAAGAGAATGGAAATAATTTTAGATAAACAGAATCAGAGCTAATTTTTCCGTCCAACTGTGTCGAGCATACTTTTTTAAAAGTTCTGATATGCAAATAAGGATTATCATTTTTATGCCATAATACGATGGTAAGAGTTGAATCACACCTGGTTTCAAATTAAAATTATGAGCATGGTAGAACTATGCATGAATCAGACACCACCTTAGATGGCATAGAAATTTCCAATAAAGGTCTTTCTAGTGCAGGTGGTGTGATACGTGTTTCATCATCATTATTCACCATATTTCAGTTCGTACTAATCTATGTGAAGCAGGAGATCTATACCACATAAACTAGCAGAAAAAGATGTGTATTTTATATTTTATATTTTTATGTGTGTTTTTAATGCAATAGAAAGCAAGTAAAAATCCTAAACTAAAAGATGGAAAGATCTCATCGAGTATTCCTCCAAAGAAACTGAGATTATGGATTGAAGATACTGTTGTCCCGGAAATGACGCCAAAAACTTGTCTTGTCTCGAAATATGCAAACGCTACTCCCAAGTGTAGGAGATCGATCAAGTAGTAAACCTGGAGAGTTAGGTGTCAAATCCATGGGACAGTCGACCTGCAAACCAAACGAACCCGTCTCTAAAGATTAATAAAACGATGAAACACTATTACCTTTCAAAGGTGAAGTTGTAATCATGGTTTAAAGTAAACATGAAAGTAATACTAAAACAAGTACGGGAAAGTCGATCTAGAAACCAATGAGAGGAGTATGTGTCGGTTGTGATTTCGTTAAGGGTTTTGTAATCAATGAGTTTGAATGTCTTTTCTGTAACTCAACATCCCATCCGGCTAGGGTATGAGAACGTCGGAAAATATAACATTAAAGCGCAGAATAACATGCCAAGAAGTAATCACGTATATTATTGATTTCATAAGAAAAATACGCACAAGTGCCCTCTCGGGTCACGATACATCCTCTTGGATCGCATCACGAATAAGTCTTACTCAGATCATGTTCTATTCAAGTATGCACACGTCTCTAATTAACATACTCAAATAGATTATTCATAGAAATCGATGAAATACGTGGTTATAACATGCATATAGGGCAAAAAGACATCAAAATCAACAATCACATTGCCCTAACTACATCACAACCAACACACAACAGTACTAGCCACACATGGAGAGAAAAGAACTCATATTCATAAGCAAATACATGTTCAAAAGCTTAAATAACATGCTAAATACGCAAAGTACAAGGTATAAGTTAAGATTTCTATCACCAAAACTCCTCCAAAAGCCTTAGATCTCCATCGGTAAGAGCCCATAGCCTCTGTCTCCAAATCCCCAGAAACTCACGCAATAATACGCACAAGAGAGCCTCCAATACGCTAAGAATACCCACAAAACCCTAAAAATATGTATATGTAAAGGCATTGCGGGTTTCTAAGTGCTAATAGGTTGGATCCCTCAAGAATCCGCTTAAACCCCAAAGTCCAAAGCGCTGCAAATTGCAGCCGTTTGATGCATGCGGGATGCATTGTGAGAGTGCCACGTGTCCCCAAGAGGGTCTCCGCTCGCTTCGCTGTTGTGCTCTGCTTCGCTTGCGCTCATCTTGATCGTGTTCATCTGTTCGAATTATGAACGGCTATGGGCCTGCACGTAGCCCTGAAAGAAGCTGCCTTCATCCGCTTCATTTGCTGAGTCCAAACCCACATCGGGGTTCATCTCAGCCACTAGATGAGAGAACGACTATCAAAGAATCACCGTGTGGCCTGCATCACCGTCCATTGGATGAAGCGGGAGATAGCTCGAGTACCACCACGTGACCGAATATTTTGCCTGCTCCTTTCGAGTCTTAGTTGTTGGATGAAAGGCAAAACGTCGTTGGATGTGCGCCACGTATAGATTCAAATAAATAGCCGTTGGAATCGTGAGATCGAGATCTACACATGAAAAATATGAGAATGACAGAAATACTCAATAAATTCGTATTTTGTGCATAGAATAAGGATATTCTCTAATAAATAAGAGTATTCTAAATACGATCGTATTAGAGATCAAGTAAGCATCATATATACACAAAATGGCACTAATTGGGGGGTTAAATATGTAAAATTTACCCCAAATCAGCTACACAGCTTGCATGACGTGGGGCTCGTGGACTTTGCAAGGCTTGTCTTGGCTTCTGATTGGTTGCGCCCATGAAAATGACCCACCAACCACTTGATGCGTGGGTTTTCTTTGTGGCTTGGATGCATAACTTGGTAGTGGGTCTTTAGCTCTGTGGCAGCAATATCTATGTGCTTTAGTTTGATTCGTGACTTAGTCCCCTTGAGTCTTTGGTTGCTAGCCTCTCCTGTAGCTAAGGAATGATGAAGTCACTGCTAGAAGGAAGTTAGGTGTGTGCCTTGCTTGAAAGGAATGGATGTTTGGACTTTTCTTGAGCTCTTGATGCTTGGATGCTGGATGAAGAGCTTTGCTTCAATCAATGAAGATAGCTACTTGGAGAGAGAGGTCGGCCTATGATGATGGCTTGGTGGAGAGTAGGGCCAGCTAGGGTTTTAGGGTTTTTCTTGTAGAAATATTTTTCTCTCCTTGGGGGTTTAGGCTTTGGGTCAAAATGAGTATATATAGGATGTAGAACCCAATCCTAATTGGAATCAAATTCCTTTTGATGTGAACTCTACACAATCTCAATCCCAAGTCCTATTTGTAATCAAACTCCACTTTGATATGGACTCTGACTAGATGCATTGGACTAGGACATGCACTAGGACACTCATTGATGAAATAGAACTCCTTTTTTGGATCCAAACTTTCTCTCTCCTAGTTGCATTCAAACTTTGACTAGACAATCTTCCAAACTTCATGGTGCATTGAACTTGGATAATAGATGATTAATTTGAACTCTTATTTTCACACATTATCTTCTTCAAAAATTATCATTTGCACCAATTATCTTCTCTACACATTATCTTCTCTTTCTTTGACTTTCTAGAAGATGTTGATCAAGTTCAAAATTACTACTTTGCTACTTTTGATCATAATTAGAAGTTTGCCCCTTCTTCTTCTTTTTCTCACAATTTACAAGTTTGCCACCTTGTTCTCCTCACACATTTGTCCCTGAAATTACTTAACAAACATATTAGTACCAAGTGACTTGTTTGTCATCATTAAAATTAAAACTATGATCTAGTTAGTGTGCTAACTAGGCCAACAGGTCTTCTATTTTGTTATGACCAACCTTGTGTCAATTTTCTGATGTTGTACTTCCAGACGTCTGAACAATTGATTAGCTGTCTGAGAACATAATTCTAAACGTCTGATGACTCGGATTTTCTGTCTGTTTATACCGTTAGACTGCGCTTTACATGAGATGTTTTCTTGATTCTTGTATAGCTTTGAGATGCTATTTAAGCTAGATTGTGATGGAGATTTTAGCACTCATACATTCATATAGAGAATATATTTATGTGCTAAATCTTTATAGAAAGCTTTATTCTTCCATCTCTCTCTTTCCCTCTTTGAGCTTCTTTATGTTGAATTGATCTCTAAAGCTCAAGGGTTATTCTCAAGTGCATTCAAGCTGATCTCCTAGCACTTGGTTCTTCACACTTCCATGCTTTCATCTTCGCATCAGTAAAATCTATTCAATGAATATGTAAGTGTGTATTCATTTACATTTCGGTTTAACCTAGCTCTCGGGTTATGAGAGCATATTGGAGGGTTACTCCAATTAGAGGTTTTACTCCATCTTGGGAGGGTTTACACCTTTGTATCCTGGTTAAGGATTGTAAATCGTGTTTGAGTTCTGGTGCCCTGGTTAGGGAGCGTTAATGGACATCCACATCTCAGGTTTACGAGGATAGGACTGGAGTAGGCATTGTCAAACCAGGATATATATTGTGTTTGTGTTTGGCATTCTCTCTTTGTGTTTGTGTTGCAATTTTTATTCCACGTTTGCTTAATTATTTTAATTAGAATTTTTAATTGCCATTACACTATTCATCCCCCATCTATTGTGTTGATTAGTGTTCATGGATCCTACACTTATCTCTAATAGTCTCTTTTAAACATTAAGGACAATGTGTGTCTTTAAGTTAGGGAACGAGTATTAGAATTTTTAAGTTCGGGTGAGACGACTAGAACTTTTAGGATTTTTCTTAGGATTCTTTTTTTCTTTAAACAGAGAGAATTGATTCATAAACATTTTCATCATTTAACCCTTTTACAACTATCACTTTGTCGGATAATTATTCATTGATTAAATTCATGACATTGTTTATGGCTTGAGAAAATTATTTTTCATTCATGGACTTAATCATTAATATGCCTTTTATAAGAAATTTTCAATCGTCATGACTACTATCTTGAAATAGTTTGAATTTGTTTCATGCAATTTATTGTGATGCCTGAATTTGGGTAGACATGATTGATTGGATTAATTTTCAAACTGAAGAGGAATATGACCATTGTATATGGTAATTTTTATGTCTAAGGAATGGGTGGTTGAGTTGCTAACACAAAAAAGAGAAGGAAAAAAAGAGAAAAAGAATAAAATGTACCGTTCACTTGAGTTTTATTAAGTAGATGAGTCTTTGTACCTCATGAAGCATTGGTAATTTGCGTCGAAAGATGCACAATAGAGAGTGCATTAGAAAAAAAGAGATAATAAAACTTTAGATGATTCGAGTTATTATGTATCATTCTAAGCCTAATGCCCAAAGGTCATCTGACCTACGAGTCATTAACCGAAAACTCGCCATATGGATCATTCTAAGTCATATATAAAAACAGCAACATAATGAATAAATGAAGCAAACTCAACTCCTATGACTCAGACAATCTTTGTATAATGTGAGCCAATTTCTTGAAATTTAAAAAATTATGACATGACATTGTGATATACTTTGGCTTATTGAAAACGATGCTTGTATATTGCTTATTTAAGCTAAATTAGGGAAATGTTATGAGATTGATCTTTTTCATTGATTGCGTATATTGATGTTGAAAATTATGATTGAAAATGCATTTTTGAGCCAAGTCATAGATGATTGATAGAATTTGATATATTGATCATCTGATTTAGTCGCTTCTTTTGCTAGGGCCTAGCAACAAGCAAGTTGGGGGTGTGATTCAAGGTAAATATTGCATATTTATCCCCTCATTTTTAGCATTTTGTGTATATATGATGATTATTTGGCCTCTAATACAAGCATTTTTAGAATATCATTTACGGTTAGAGCAAGATCTTTATTTAGGCACAAAACATCATTTGTATGGCTTATTTTTTTGTCTTCTCTTATTTTTAGGTAAAGATGGCAATTTTTTGAGTCCAGCGGTTATTTTTCTAGAATTTTCTAAGCTCGGGGATATTTTATACAATTTATGGAAGGCAAAACAATATTTAAAAATAAAAATAAAATAAAAAATTTGGCACATGCGCCACACTGCCTGTTGCCACACAGCGCTCGGGCAACATGGCGGTATCTGGGTCGTTGCCCCTTGATTAAACGGATGAAGTTTAAAGTGTTGACTATTTGTGTTTCATACCAATGTTATTTTGATGATGATCACAACATTATGTTATTGCTAATGACTCTCTTGTTTTAGTCTCATAGTTAACATTTCAAGAATATCATTTTTGGAGACTAAACAATTGGTGCAAGGATGGACATCGATAGGAGCTATGACATAGCTTGCACTTCAGGGGGTGCCAAAGCTTGGAGATGATGTAGAGTATCAAGGCTGAAGCCATAGACTCTAAGTGAATCAATGAAATCCATGTAATATTTTATTTACTGCTTTTCTCCTTTTTAAGTCTAGGTTTAATGTAATGCCTTGATAGATGGATTAACTCATTCATGCATATGCATTTTTCATCTTAGTGAGCCTAAGTATTATCATAGAAATCATCCCAATAGGTTCACCATGCCTTAAACTCAAACTAGAGTTTTTGGCTCTCCAACAGTCGCCTGATTAAGGTTTTACAGTCGACAGGGTGATTCCAGACGCCTATCGAGCCTTCTACAGTCGACTGTAGTACAATGCTCAAGTCAACCTTTTATTGACTCTTACTTGAGCTTATGGAACAGTCAACTGAAGGTCAATTTACAGTCGCATGTCTTCCAACTGTCGCATGTGAATTGTTCTACAGTCGTCTGTGCACAAGTTGCATTTTCTAGGCTTCATCCCAATTTGCAAGTCAGTCGACTGTTACAGAATTTACAATTGCATGTCTATTTTACAATCGCCTGTGCTCTGGCCATCAGTCGTCGGTATGCTTATAGTGCGTAAGTTGCATCTCTCTGTTTTATTTCCATCCCCTGCTGCAGTCGCCTGCTGAAGGATATACAATCGACTGTCCATTATACAGTCGCCTGTGTAGTCTTCTACAGTCGCCTGTCCTGGCTCAGATTATAGCCGTTGAGATTTATTTAGCTGTTGTTCAGTCGACTGTCAGATGATCATCAGTCGACTATCGATGACGTTTCAGCCCAGATTCTAGCCGTTACAATTTTTTGTTTTTGGCTTTATCATTGGGGTTTGAGAGTTCATATAAGGGTTTTATATATATATATATATATATATATATATATATATATATATATATATATATATATATATATATATATATATATATATATATAGGAAAATTTTCAAATGAGAACATTTCGCACCGTGCGAAAATGTTTTTAGTTTTTTTTTGAAATTTTTTTTTTCAAAAATTCTTTTTCCCACCCTCATTATATGTTGTTATACCCCCCTCAAAAAATAATCATTGAGAAATAATGTCATTTGGCCTTCGATCAAGGCATTTCATCAAATTCGCACGTTTTGAGACCGTTAAATTTGTAACGGGTGGATGGGTGCTCTAATGCCCAACGGGTTCACCCATTATTTTCCCTGGGGTATATATTTGTATGGATTAAACATCAAAAAAAGAATTTTTGAAAAAAAAAATTTCAAAAAAAAAAAAAAATGTTTTCGCACCGTGCGAAAACCCCTTTTTTCGCAACCGAAGATCACCCTATATATATATATATATATATATATATATATATATATATGAGAGGGATGAGTTTATTAGAACTTCTTGGAACTATTGCAAATATTTAGAGATTGATTAAGCCACTCTCAAACTCTCTCATTTCCCTCTTAGAGCGCATTCTCTCCTTCATGCATTAAAGTCAAGCACAAGAGAAATCATCCAAGAGCTTTCAAGTTAATCTCATCACTTGGAGATTCTCTTCCATGCCTTGCATTCATTAATGAGTAAGTCCATCTCAAGGCATAGGTAAGAGTATTTGTTTTATTTTGTTATTTCTTTCAAACCCTAACTTTTTGTATGAGAGTTAGTTACTCTCTGTGTGAGAGTATAACCTTCTGTATGAGGGTTGGTTGTGATATCTATGTATGAGAGTTTGAGTCTCTCTGTGTGAGAGCAAGGATTTCTCTATGCGAGAATCCAAATCCTCTGTGTGAGGTATCTCTGTGTGAGATTGTATTCACTTCTCTGTGTGAGAATTATAGTGGATATTGGTGTGGCTGGACGTACCCAAGTTTGGGAAACCAGGGTAACATCTCGTGTTTGCGTTTGGATTTTTGTGGTATTTAAATTCCTCTTGCATTTATAATTCCGCATTTGCAAGTTTAATTTTTAAATACGCAATTTGTGCCATTACATTATTCACCCCCCTCTAGTGTGTTGTTGTTAGTATTGCAATGGTAAGTCGATCCTTACAATTGGTATCAGAGCGAGGTTATAGCATACAACAACGATGGCATTCAACGCTATATCCGTGTCTCATGAAGAAGGTCTATCAACTGTTCGACCCCCTCTCTTCAACGGAACCAACTACCCAAGTTGGAAGATCAAGATGAAGATCTACTTGGAGGGTCAAGACCTATGGGACATCACGGAGTCGCCATTTGAGAAACCTACTACACCCGCGGCTTCAAGGATAAAAGCGTAGAAGGACTCAATCAAATTTAATGTGAGGGCTATGAATGCATTCCATTGTGCCCTCACTTCAAATGAGTTCAACCGCATCTCCAAGTACAAAATGGCCAACGAAATTTGGCATACATTGGAGATTTCTCATGAAGGGACTTCGAAGGTAAAGAAATCTAAACAATGCATATATAGATCTAAATATGAGTTTTTTAAGATGAAGGAAGGTGAAAACATCTCAGAGATGTTCACAAGGTTCATAGAAATTGTGAATTCTTTGGAAGGACTTGGGAATGTGATTTTCCAAGAGGATCGAGTGAAGAAGATCCTTGACTCTTTTACATCTCAATGGGAGTCAAAGGCCAATGGGATTTTGGAGTCAAAGACATGTCCAAATATACCGTTGAGGAGTGCATTGGGAATCTCATGGCATATGAAGTAAAACTTTAACACAAGAAGGTGATTCAACCAACCAAGCCCAGGGGGTTGCATTCCACGCTGAGAAGGAGCCAATCCAATGGAGGAAGAAATCCCATCAAGAAACTTCGAGTGAAGATGATGGAGATGATGAATCTAGCGATGATGATTTCATCGAGCTTGCCAAGCAATTCAAGGCAATCCTCAAGGGCAAGCAAGGTAAATCTTTGTCAAAGTTTGCCTCTAATTCTAACAAGCTTCCTACTTGTTACACTTGCAGTGGTAAAGGTCATTGCTATACTGAATGCCCTTCTAAACCCTCCAAAGAGTACTACCAAGGGAAAGGAAAGAAACATTGGAAAGGCAAGTCCAAATTCAAGAACCAAAAGAAGGGACTTGTTGGCACATTCGATGACTCTGATGAGGATTCATCTAGTGACGAAGAGGGAGATGACAAGGAGTAAGCCCACATGTGCTTTATGGCAAAAGGGGAAGAGTCTTCGTCAAGCTCTAGCAAGGAGGAAAGCGATGGTGAAGAAAATGATCCAAAGCTACCACAAGAGGAGCATGTGTATCGCTTCAATGTGGCCTCCAACATGGCAAGTAGGTGCATCGACTCATATGCTAAATTGAAATCAAAATTTAAGAATGATATGAGTAGGGTGCATGCTTTAGAATCTACTAGTGTAAATAATAATGATTCTTTATTTTTGTGACACTAGTGAGAGAGAGACACGCTTCTTTCTCAAGTTAAGGAATTGAGCATTTTCAATGATAAATTAGTAGCTCAAAACCTTAGCTTAGAAACTCGCATTCAACAACTTACGTTGAAATACGATGAGGAATCCCAAAAGCTTATTAGCTTTGTTCATGCAAGGGATTCACTCCATGGTTTGCTTGAAAAACAACATCTGGCAAACCATAGAGGAGGTTTGGGATACACTCCAAAGGTGGTAACCAAACCCACCTCTAATTCTTCTTTTGGTGCAAATTCATGAAATATTACAAAAGCACCTAAGAAGAATCACCATGCTTTCTTGTATAACAATAACACCAACAAGAAGCATGTAAATCATAAGGTGGTGAGGAATAATGAAAATCCTTCATTTTTTTGCGAAGAAGCAAAATCCTCACTTTATGCATGCCAAGAAAATATTTTCTACACGTAAGCAAGCCACATCCACCCCTTTTGCAAACGCAAAACCCTTGCCTAGGAAATCCTTGAGCTTATGGATTCCCACTAGGTGTAGTGTGCAAGAGAGGGATAGATACATCAACTCTCTAGTTAGGGATGTGATCACCTCATGTGATTATATTAAGAACTCAAACTCCTCTTGGGTTTGGTTCCCTAATGTTTAGGTTCCTCACACATATGCACATTGCATGTGTATTGTGCTTAAATGTTTACTTTTAGCATACACATTGTATTATGTGTTTCATGATTTTGAAAATGTGTTCAAATTTATTTTTCATGAAAATGGGGGACCTTGGGGAATACATTGGCACACATGCATTAGTTGATCCATATGTATGTCAATGGGGGAGTTAATATGTTGTATGTTTAAAATATTTTAAACAAATTTTTACTCTCATTTTGGGTTGTTTTTTATTGGGATCATTGTTTCACAATTGGTGTCATTTTACAATTGGTTATGATGGTTTCAAACTCAAGCCATTAATATTGCCAACATGTTTCATGTTATATTTTGCATTGGCAATGTCATGTGTATCAATGTGATTGCTTTTTCCGTATATATGCTTTGATACACTTAGGCACATGGCTCCAAGTATGATTAACAATTGGTAAAGAAGATTATCTTTAAAGATATTTTATCTATACCTTTACAATTGGTATTAGATTCTAGAAGTAAAAAATTTGACCATTTATATGATCTAGGGGGAGCATGTGATAGTGATTGATACCCACTAAATTTAACAATTTGGTATCATACATCTCTTTAACTCTAGCATATTGTCGCATCTTTAACTAGAATGACAAAGGGGATATATTTGATGTCCACCTTTTTGACAATGACAAGGGGGAGAGATATAAGCATTATGTAAATCTTGTATTTCATACATATGCATTTGGGGAGAGAGATATATCTATGGGGAGAGATATGTGGGATTATGTAAACCATTCATGTGTACATGTTATATACTTATTGCAATTGGTTTATGTAATCCATACCTATTATATGTCATCATTGTTTCTCATTATTTCATTTGGTATAATGTGTATTTATAATTGTGTATCTAATTTTACAATTGGTGCATATAAGTAGGGGGAGCTCATTGGCATTGTGCTTTATTTTCTTTATGTTTACTTAATGTGTTTTATCATCAGAAAGGGGGAGATTGTTGAGTATTGGTGTTTCATACCAATGTTATTTTGATGATGATCACAACATTATGTTATTGCTAATGACTCTCTTGTTTTAGTCTCATAGTTAACATTTCAAGAATATCATTTTTGGAGACTAAACAATTGGTGCAAGGATGGACATCGAGAGGGGCTATGCCATAGCTTGGACTCAAGGGATGCCAAAGCTTAGAGATGATGAAGAGTATCAAGGCGGAAGCCATAGACTCTAAGGAAAGCAATTTAATCCATGTAATGTTTTATTTATTGCTTTTCTCCTTTTTGAGTCTAGGTTTAATGTAATGCCTTGATAGATGGATTAACTCATTTATGCATTTGCATTTTCCATCTCAATAAGCCTCAGGATTATCATAGAAATCATCCCAATAGGTTCACCATGCATTAAACTCAAACTGGAGTTTTTGGCTCTCCAGTAGTCGCCTGATGAAGGTTTTATAGGCGACCGAGTGATTCCAGGCACCTGTCGAACCTTCTACAGTCGACTGTAGTGCACTGCTCAAGTTAACCTTTTATTGACTCTTACTTGAGCTTATGGAATAGTCAACTGAAGGTCAATTTACAGTCGCTTGTCTTCCAACAGTCGCCTGTGAATTGTTCTACAGTCGTCTGTGCACAACTTGCATTTTCTGGGCTTCATCCCAATTTGCAAGTCAGTCGACTGTTGCAGAATTTACAGTCGCTTGTCTATTTTACAGTCGCATGTACTCTGGTCATCAATCATTGGTGTGCATACAGTGTGTAAGTTGCATCTCTCTGTTTTACTTCCATCCCCCTGCAACAGTCGCCTGCTGAAGGATATACAGTTGATTGTCCATTATACAGTCGCCTGTGTAGTCTTCTATAATTGCCTGTCCTGGCTCAGATTATAGCCATTGAGATTTATTTATCAGTTGGTCAGTCGACTGTCAGATGATCATCAGTCAACTGTTGATAGTGATGAGAACGGGCTGGGCTGGGTCAGGTCAAATAAATGCCCAATTCAAATGGGCGGGCTTTCGGGCCGGTGTAAAGCCCATATGGGCCTCGTCAAGAATACCCAAATGGGTTTAAAGTGGGCTTTGGGCCAGTCTATTTGGCTTTGGGCTCGCCCATTGGGCCTAGCTTAATTTTTTGCATACCATCATGTTCGTTTATCCGTATTGTATCGTATCTGATACGCGTATCAGTATTGTACCGTATCACATCATATGACATATTAGATATCTTTCTCATATTTGAAAACATGGCCTATTCTTTTTCACATAGAATAAATGATCAAACTTTTTGTTTATATACTTTGTAGAGATGTATATACGAAATCTCTCATATAGTGTTTCTCATATACTTTGTGATGAAGCACTTGTAAGTTGCATTAAATTAAATTATGTTGACGCATTCAATTCTCGCTAGTTTCTTCATGTTGAAGTAAGAGCCCAAAAAGAGCAGCAAAACAAAGCGTGATGCGGCTTATCAGGAACCACTCTCTTCTTCCCAAACAAACATGAAATTGAGCACAAGATCGAATCTTTCGAAGTAATAATCAACTGCGCTAAACCTAATTAAATCTCTAATTTGAAGGTAATTAAATGTGCAAACACCTAAAGTTGGTGGAAAAAACGAACCGCTAAATATCAACCTTAATGACTTTGATCTCAACTACATCTCGATGGATCTCCACGAAGTCCAAAACTGTTGACCACTTGTTAATCTTGACTTCATTAACTAATTGCCTAATTAAATTCAAAGAAACTGCGACATTTAATGAGCTCTATACGATAGGATTCCACGCATAAAGTACTCATAGTATTAATTAGTGTAGTGAGAATAAATGAAAGATGCTCATGACATCATGCTCACATTTCCTATTAACGAATCAACAATGCAACTGACCATTGACCTGCAATTTTATGGGCTAATTAATATAAAGAAATTGTTGATCTAAATACAATCAATACGATCGTAATCCCAGAGAGAACGTCACTTTGGACGCAGGTAGCCAGGCGGCGTCGGTGATGAAGTGGGCTACGGTGAACTTTCGCACCTGCGACAGCCGCACGATGATGTGGTACTCCCTCCACTTGACCCTGAACTGCATCCTCGAGCCCCTCCACTGACGGTACACCACACCGGCCACAGCTCGGGGAGGCCCTGATCTAGCAGACCTGTGTTTGGGCATCGATCTCGAACAGAAACAACGACGCTTGGGCATCGGGCCTTATCACCGGAATTTTGCTCGAACAGAAACATCGGGATTTAGGTATGCCCGATGCTCGACCCGATCGGGCCTTGGTCCTCGGCCCGATCGGGCCTTGGGTATGCCTGAAGCTCGTCCCGAAAAATCTATTGGGTAAAAATTTCGGTTTGGATAGGCTTGATACCCAATCGGGTTATTTTTTGAGTCAGTTTTTTCGGGCATGCCCATTTGGGCAGCGGGCTACCCGAGCCCATTCTCATCCCTAACTGTTGATGACATTTCAGCCCAGATTCTAGCAGTTACAGCTTTTTGTTTTAGGCTTTATCCTTGGGTTGTGAGAGTTCATATAGGGTTTATATATATATATGAGAGGGCTGAGTTTATTAGAACTTCTTGGAACTATTGCAAATCTTTATAGATTTATTAAGCCACTCTCAAACTCTCTTATTTCCCTTTTAGAGCTCATTCTCTCCTTCATGCATTCAAGTCAAGCTCAAGGGAAATCATCCAAGTGCTTTCAAGTTAATCTCGTCACTTGGAGGTCCTCTTCCATGCCGTGCATTCATTAATGAGTAAGTTCATCTCAAGGCATAGGTAAGAGAATTTGTTTTACTTGTTATTTTTTTCAAACCCTAGCTTTCTATGTGAGAGTTAGTTACTCTCTGTGTGAGAGTATAACCTTCTGTGTCAGGGTTGGTTGAGATCTCTCTGTGTGAAAGTTTGAGTCTCTCTGTGTGAAAGCAAGGATTTCTCTGTGTGAGAATCCAAATCCTCTGTACGAGGTATCTCTGTGTGAGATTGTATTCACGTCTATATGTGAGAATTATAATAGATATTGGTGTGGCTGGACGTACCCAAATTTGGGGAACCTGGGTAACATCTCGTGTTTGCGTTTGGATTTTTGTGGTGTTTAAATTCCTCTTGCATTTATAATTCCGCATTTGCAAGTTTAATTTTTAAATACGCAATTTGTGCCATTACACTATTCAAACCCCCTCTAGTGTGTTGTTGTTAGTATTGCAAGGGTAAGTCGATCCTTACATAAAGTGGGCTGAAGCGTAGTGGTCAACAAAACATGGGGACACATGGTACGTCGTGATGCTATCCCGCATGATCTAACGGCCGGTATTGCGGATCAGTGTGGTCAGTAAAGCAACAGGACACATGGCTGCCTGAGAACTGATCATGCCCCGATTGAACGTCTTATGTTGAAGCAGGCTCGCGGGCACAGTTTGAAACCGAATTTGAGGAGGTTTTGGACCCGATTCCAATCCCAGACCCAATAGTATAAATACATGTATTTGGCTAGGGTTTTTGGGTATTCTGAATCGCATTTGGTGCGTAAATTGCAGAAAATTTAACGGCTTTGGAGCCAGATGAATGAGACACACTTTTGAAGAAGATCTAGGATCCAAGTGAAGATATTTGGTGATTGTCACACCCCGTTCCACAGGATACCTGACATTTAATTTTTTTTCATTTCCAAGTATCCTGAAGAGTGAGGGTGATGAGAGAGAAAGAAGAAACTGAATAAGCAGGCCACTGTGCACATGCTGGGACAGTACAAGTGAAGCTCCACTCTAAAATCAAACAACTCATAAATAACATAGAACAACAATAACAAATTTATATAACAACTTTCATTTACATAGATAGTCCAAATGCACCACTACACATATACCGCCACTCTCCACCTCCCATGACAAACATGTCACGCTACACAGCTATAGCTCACACCAAGACTACCCCTAAAACCCAACTCCAAGCCACCACCAACCACGTTGTCCCTGCCACCTGAAAAGTCGGGAGGAGCACGTAAAATACGTGTCCAAGTATGAACCAACTTGGATTTGGAACATCGTTTTAAGGTTATTAATCCACAAGGCAAGGCAAGGGAAATAAGACATGTAAACTAAGTATATAGCGAAAAGTCAACAGCCAAGTAAGAGGATCATACATGTGGTCCAATGTCGAACTACTGCAAGAAAAGGGTTAGCACGAATAATGATACAAATATTCATACAGCCACAATCTACTAAGGGAATCACACGTGTCAGAATTATAACACAGTGTCACTAGTGAAGCAAGTAAAGGGAAGGGAAGTGCTGCTAGCAGAAAGAGTAACATGCCAAATTCTTATTTTATTATTTTGTAATTGAATTAATTGGAACTTGGGTAAACTGTGTGATACCGGGACCTGGAATTCACCCCAAATTTGGGGTGAATATAGCACACGGCGCAGTGGACACGGGCACTGTACGACACCGGGCCTCTTAGCTCCCCAGTCCCTGGCAGGAGTGAGGCTCTCCACATAATAACACAATCTCCGTATATCCCCTCCATTCCTGGTAAAGGCGAGTGGGTATAAATATCGCATATCACATAATCATTTCCCCAACTTCTCAGTCCATGCCTCATATCCACAATTTACTCAAATCCCACCTAACCCGGGTTTTGCTAACTCACCCTTATTAGAGAGGACTGATACATGCTAAAATCTCATTTAACATTATTTATAGCACTGAAGGGGACACGTTGCATGGTTTCACATTTCACACTCATATCAACATGGGTCGTGCACCGAAGTGCCATGCCCTCCATCGTAGCCAAATCACATATCAAATGGGTCATGCACCCAAGTGTCATGCCCTCAACATAGCCATTTCAATTCATCACTCATAACATATGAAATCATGCTTTACATGATCCCATCATTACTATTTCACAACACATTTCATAACACATGTGTTTACAAGCTTATTTCTCATATTTTTCAACTTTCATTTCATTGTGGCATTTTCACAAATACTTGGCAGGCGACATACCCGTGATCATTGTCACATCAAAAATTCAATATCCATTAGCATAACAAAACTATCTTTCAAGTAATATCAATAATCATGCATCATAGAGGGGAGTTTAGCAACATGGCACAATTCATACTACCACTTGAATGCTTCAGCTTGCAGGAAACATATAGACATTCATAAAACATGACTGATATCACCAAATTGTAATCAGAATTTTGCAAACATCCTCAAATGAAAGTTGTAGGTATGGTAGTTTTGGATTTACAGATAAAATTTCAGGCACAAATATTAAGTAGATGATTTATGGTGAATTATTTGGTGAAGTGTGTCAGATCTGTTTTCAGACAGATTTCAGGGTCTGTATTGAAATCCAATTTTGGTCATGTTGCAGCCATAAATTCATAATATAAGCACTCTGATGAAATTATAGATAAACTTGTTAGCTTTCTAACGAGACCAAGAACATAAAATTCCATTGTGTGTGCACATGTTTAGGTCAATTTTTCTAAACTGTGTTAAAACTGAAAATCAAACAGACATGTTGTACAGATAGAATTTTTGCTCCTAATTCCTGAATTGAACATATATCAGAAGTTATATGATTTTTGGGTAGAACTTCAAGATCTACAACCACATATTTTTTTCGAAACCTGATTCAAGCTACAGTAACCGTAATTACAGCAATAACATACAACAGAATTTCAGGATTTCAAAGGGATGGTTTTGCTTGGAATTTCAAGGTGGTTTTGCATGAAATTGAATTATGGCACATTAATTTGATTACTCCTAATCTATATTGAGTAAGCATGATGTGTAAACATGATAGAAATAAACCCCAATTAAAATTCCAAAACCAAGTTGGATTCCTACCTCAAGAGAACCCATTTCTTCTTCTCTTCTCTTCCTCCTCCTTCTCTTCCTCCTCTTCCTCCTCCTCCTCGTCTTCTTCTTCTCCTTTTTTTTGGAACAACATAGAGGGGTAAGGGGGAGCACGAAATTGGGGGTGGGAGTTGAGTAGGAGGAGAGGAGATAAGGATAAGGGAAGAAAAGAGAAGACAAGAAAAGAAAAAGGAAAGAAAGAGGGAGAGATTTCTAGAATAGGGTTTTCCCTGGCTTATCCCATAAGCCATGTTAATTATTAAATGACCAAACTACCCCTCACACATTCAAGTATTTACAAGTATGCCAATATTTTATGCACACACCACTTTAGGATGTATGCACAACAGCTTTAGTCCAAATGACCATTTTGCCCCCTTACCTTTCTAAAAATTTACGGGGGTTGCCATTGACCCCTAACCTCTTTCACACTTGCATGGATTCCCTACACATACCCATGCTTGCCTACACATGCATACATGCACCACGACACACGTCCAACACATTCCTGTTTTGTACCCACGACGTCTTTCACACTTCTCCCGCACTCAATCTCGCTTTCTCGTCTCTTAGCCACGCATTACGGTCAATCTCCCTTGCACTACGTTACATACATCAATATCCACGTTTATTTCATGCCGACGTATGCACCGTAGGTAGAAATACCACGTGTGTTCAGTAGAATACACGTATAGTGCTAAATAGGGCATGCCATCCTACCCACCTTAAAATAAAGTCCATCTTCGGACTTTTTAGGGTATGAAGCCTGGCAAAGGTCAGCTAGGTATAATGGTCTTCTACACATGAAGTACAAACAAGAATACATATCTACCCCACACTTATATACACTATATGCTTCACTGTCATCCATACACACCCGCATGGCATAGATATCACATAAACACCATATTATTCATCTAATAGTACTTCCACATCACTATGTGCACTCACTACATACACATACATATATGTTCTTCACATAAACATCTAGGCACATGTATTCACACACTAACATACACATCACACACCATAAATAAGTCTCTATACGTATTATTATACGTATTTAGATTACTACTCATATCCATGTGCATACGACATCACATCGTATCCATATCACGATACTTTCAAGTATACAACTTATATTCTACCTACTTACATATATACATATACGTCTATATCCATGCACAAACACACAACAATACACATTAATCTACACACCATTTCTTGATAGACAGGGTTACTATCACGGTGTCACACCGTATGTACACTTGATCCCTATACACCCAATACGTAGTCATATGGGCTCACTTCCATGGTAGGCACATAAATATATCTATATACACACAGTATTTAGTCACATCCATACATACATTCACGTGCACGTACTAACACATGCATGATCGAGTCACATAAGGTTCACAATCATACTATAAATAAATATACACATAACGTCACAGCCATAGCAGTGCACCTACTGCATCACACAGATAGGTACATATACCACACACAATACACACAAGAGTGCACAAACATAACACATCCCATGACATATGCTATATATATAACTACCTTTGCACATCCTACGCACATACTGCCATGATAGTCAGATAATTATAAATATCCATATACACCCCCACACACGCGTATACATATGCAAACAATCACACACATCTTAATACCTACATACCAAACAGTTTTATTCACTTATATTTATCAAAAATATATATACACCTATATTTCATACTCATCACATTCATACCCACACTGTATATGACTATACATACACACATTCTCTAGTACAGACCTACACATACATGCATACACACAGGGATACGCTTCTCCCAGATACACATAGATAGGCAACCATGTCGGAAAGATTCACAGATAAACAAACAAGGATATATATATATGTGTGTGTATATATATATAAGTATATATTTATTCAACCAATATACACACAGCCATATATCACCTCCACTGCACACTACACATGCATGAACAGATCCATACACTCCATTGTAACATGTATAATAGAAATCCTGTAACGACCACTTTTCGTGGTACGTTGTTCGTGCACGTGCTTTTGACCGTGCACGTGTTTGTTTTAGACTTTGTTTGTTTGTGAACACTTTGTTGTGATATGCCGTTGTGAACGTCTCTAAGAGTATTAAATAGTGGCACTATCTTGGAACGACATTTCTCGAGTCGTTTTCCCACAATTTAATCTTACTCGATGAGACGTGACGATTTTCTCTTTTGACAAGAGACGTTTCTATTTTTAGTTTCGTCGTCTGACGTCGAAATTGAGTTCAGTCTTCTTAGTTAGCTCACTCACATCATCACGATCACCCCGATATTTATTTTATAATTTTTGGAGTTCATTTGACCACTTTTATATTTTTAACAAGGTTTATAATATTTTTAATAATTAATTTTTATATTAATTTCGGCCAAAGAAAATTTATTTGAGTTTAAAACGTTTTAAATAATTTTTGAGCCAATTTCCAGCTCATTTGGACCGCATCAAATCCTTGTGTGAGTTGGACAAGTTGAGATTCAAATTTTAAATTATTTTAAACTCCTAATCTCATTAGGATTAGCCCTAGACCTAGTCAACCCATCTACACTATATAAACACCTCTAGGAAGACCTATTTTCGCAAGAAAATAACCTTAGCCACTTCCAAAACCCAAATCTGACGTTGCGACGAATCGTCGCAACGTTGCGACAAGCATCTGCCGCACGACCGGAGAAACGAGCTCCGTTCTCCCGCCCTGACCGACGCCCAAGCCCGCTCATCTGCTCCGTCCGCACCCGCTGCAGCCGCTGCATCGCAAGCTCCGCACCGACCCGCACCGACCGAGAGGGTCCCTCGGTCAGACCGAGAGACCCGCTCCACATCTCTGCATCCCCGCTCTGCACCAAGCCCCGCACCAAGCCGCTCCGTTCGCCCGCATCGCTCCGTGCCCGACCGACGCTCACGCCCGCATCGCCCCGCGTTGCAACATTGCAACGTTGCAACGCTCGCTGCAGTGCCCGACCGAGACGACCGACCGCTTTGACCGAGAAGCTGCCCGCACCCGCTGCTGAGCCCGCTCCGCAGCGCTGCACAGCGCCGTGCGCTGCGTCTGACCGAGCCAATCTCTCGGTCAGGCTAGTGTACGACCGAGGGCCATTCGTCGCAACCCCGCACCCGTCGTACCACTTGCCACCGTGGGCCCCCCAAGTTCTCCAGAGGTATTGTGGGTCCCCCAAAGGTCCCTAGGACTACTGTGGGCCCCACCTAGGAGCTTTCTCTCCGATGATTTGCCGCGTACGACGTTACGACACGTCGTAGCCCGTCGTCACACGTGCTAGCTTTGAAATTTGGAACCGTTGCTCCGATTGATGCTCTGAACTTTCCAGCGAGGAAACTAATTTGGAATCAGGACTTGGAGCGCGTTCTCTTATTCCAACCCCTGGCGTCGCTACCCGACGCGAGTGTAGCTTTCGCGTCGTGTTGAGGCCGGTGGACTTGTGCACGTAGGATAAGTGTGATTTTTGGACTCATTGGACGGTGTGCTCAGACGTTGTACTTACAGGCAAGTGAAACTTGCCAACTCTTGTGTAGGGCCATGTTTTTAGGCCACTTCCTTACTTTTAGCGTAAAAGAGACTAGTCAGTGAAATGATAGCTGGCTAGACGCCTACTTGATCTAGTTTGACAACGAAACTAGATCCGTCACCTAAATGATCTAGCTTGACAACGAAGCTAGATCCAACGCTTTAAACTTGTTGATCATGCATACTAAACTGTCAATTTTACTTTCCTTACCGGTATGCTTTACTACTTGCCATGTCATGTCATCCATGCATTGAATGTCGCATTCGTAGCACACGCTACATACTTGTACTTGCTTGTCCCGGGCTAGGTGCACCCCTACGCCATACTTGTTAAAAACACTTCCTGGCTCGTGATCCAGAAGCGAGCATTCCCGTTCGGGGGTAAGGCCCTGGCTCGATACACGTGGAGGGGTAGGGTTGAGTGACCAATCAGCTTAGGAGTTGGCCCGATCAGCCACTCTAGCTGTAAGACGTGAACTCTGTGCACGAGGTGCTTACTTTTCTTGTCTTGTACTAGTGAGTGTTACTTGTATAACTTGACATCCATGCCATGTTTCAAATGTCATGCTCGTACTTTACTTTACTTACCTTACCTATTGCACTCATACTTTAAACTGCCATGTCATTGCATTCATGCTAGAACTGCTAGGTTGTTTTACTCGTACCTACTTTCAGTTTCCTTGCACAAGTCTTTTGTAGACTTGCTGACATGTGTCCCTTGCTCTTTTGGGTGTCACATGTTAGACCCTGAGCCAGGGACCGTTGCTGAGTACGTGGTGTTTTGTTGACGCTGAGCCTGAGTCCATGTCTTCCCAGGAGGAGTTTTGTGGACACCGGAGACCTTTCTTGGTGACTTTGCTGAGCTTCTTTTGTTTTAGGTTTTGTTGTTAGTTGTCGGTGTGTGGCACCTTTGTTTTGAACGTTGTACTTTTGTTGGCCATGTTGGGCCTTTAGACTCTCTTTTATTTCAGCCTGGTGGCTTTTTCTGTGATGTTGAAACTTATTTTATGGATATTCTGAGATATCTCTTTTGTCTCATTTCATTATTATTATCTTTGTTTTGTTCGCGTTGCAAGGACCTACAGTTTTAAAAGTTGATTGACGCTTATCGGACTTAAAGCTTTGCAGCTTCAAGTCTGAGCGGACCTTCTCACGCTTCGCCTCCATATTTTTGGGAAGCGGGGCGTGACAAATCCATACAACCATAATACATATTCACATATACACATCAACCAATACACCACACGGATACTCTATATAACCCAATTATATGCACATGCGCATTATGTACACGAAGAGGTATACATATCGATTCCATATATAGATATCTAAGCCCAGACATAGCCTAATACACGTTTGCTAATACACACCAGATTATTATTCTAATAGTAGGTATGCATATAGACATGTATATACACCTATTAGGATCCATGCAACCATGCACATATATTCCCATGTATGGGCACACCTACCCATACACACATGTTATACATATCCTGCTATCATATACCCATATAGACAAGCTACCCAACTGTACCAACATGTAGTAGGTAGCTACCCATACCATTATATACTTAACACCCAATATATCCACACTTTTACTAGCATACTAGTACATACACAAATAAGTGTATTTCAATATTCATACATATTCAGTAGATAGTCACACTCCATATACATACATATAACCACTCATAAGACATACACCAATACACATTCAATAATAACAACACATATAGACAATCACACCATGCTTGCTACAGAATGTAAGGATCGCCTTACCCTTGCAATACTAACAACACACACTAGAGGGGGGTGAATAGTGTAATGGCAATAAAATTGTCCAATTAAAATTTAACTTGCAAATGCGGAATAATAAATGCAAGAGGAAATAATTGACACAATCAATCCAAACGCAAACACAAGATTTTACCCTGGTTCCCCAAAACTTGGGTATGTCCAGCCACACCAATATTCACTATATTCCCACAAAGAGAAGTGAATACAAATCCCACATAGAGATACCTCACCAAGAGGATTTTGCCCTACACAAGGACCCAACCAACCCTTCACAAGGGTCAAACTCCCACTAAGAGAATTACTTACTCCCACTCAGAGAATTAGGGTTAGCACTACACTAGGACACCAAACCCCCACTAAGAGAAGTACTCCCACAAAGAGAGTTATTCCCGTTAAGAGAATATCCTAATCCGATACAGAGAAAAACTCCCACAAAGAGAGAAAGACTAATTCACAGAAAGAGAATTAGTGTTACAAGAAACACCAAGTAAAATAAATACTCTTACCTATGCCTTGAGATGCTTACTGATAGATGAATGCAAGGCATGGAAGAGGATCTCCAAGTGTTGAGATTGGCTTGAAAGCACTTGGATGATTTCCCTTGAGCTGGACTTCAATGCATGAAGAGGAATGAGAGCTCAAAGAGAGAAATGTGAGAGTTTGAGAGTGGCTTATTGATCTCTTATGATTTTCAATAGCATCAACAACTTCTAAAGAGCTCAGCACACCCATATATATAGGAACCCTATATCAACCCTCAAAACCCAAGGAAACAGCAAAAAGCACAAGGCTGCAACGGCTAGTTTCTGGGCAGAAACGTCACGGACAATCGACTGATGAACAAATGACAGTCGAATATTCAACGGCTAGAAAATATCCAACGGCTATATTCTGACCCAGGGCAGTCGACTGATGAAGTCGATACAGTCGACTGTAAACAGGACAGGCGCCTGAAAAACCTTCAGCAAGCGACTGCTATAGGGGATGGAATAAACAGAGAGTTGCACTCTTTCTCCAGATAAGCATACATGCGACTGATGACAAGTAGACAGTCGATGTAAAATAGACAGGTGATTATAAACCCTTCATTAGTTGTCTGCTGCAGGAGATGGAGAAAAACAGAGAGAAGCAGTATATGCACTTACGCTACTCAGACGACTGTTGACCAATTCACAGGCGACTGTAAACTAAGCATCAGTCGACTGATGCGAAAAGCTCAAGTAGAGTCAATAGAAAGGTTGACTTGAGCAGTGCATATCAGTCGACTGTAGAAGGATCGATAGGCGACTGGAAATCACCCAGTCGACTGTAAATCCTTCAGCAGTCGACTGATGGAAAGCCAGAGACTCCAAATCATTCTTTGGTCAAGATGAACCTATTAGGTTGGATTCTATGATAATCCTAAGGCTTACTAAGATGGCTAAATGCATATGCATGAATGAGTAGACCATCTAACAAGGCATTACATTAACCTAGACTCAAATGAGAGAGAAAGCAATAAAGGAAATATTACATGGATTACATTGCTTTCCTTAAGAGTCTATGTCTTCAATCTTGATGCCTTGATACTCTCCATCATCTCCAAGATTTGGCACCCCTTGAGTCCAAGCTTTGGCCATTCTCCACTTGATGTCCATCCTTGCACTAAGTGTTTAGTCTCCAAGAAAGATATTCTTGAAATGAAACTATGAGACTAAAACAAGAAAGTCATTAGCAACAACATAATGCTGTGATCATCATCAAAATAAGATTGGTATGAAACACCAATACTCAACAATCTCCCCCTTTTTGATAATGACACACATTATGTAAAACACAAAGACATAAAGCACAATGCTAATGAGCTCCCCCTACTTATATGCACCAATTATACAATGAGATACACAATAGTAAAAACTTATTATACCAAATGAAGTCATGGTGACATATAATAGGCATGGATTACATAAACCAATTGCAATAGACAGTATCAAGCAAACTTGAATGGTTTATACAAACATATATATCTATCCACATAGATATATCTCTCCCCAAATGCATATGTATGAAATACAAGATTTACATTTACATAATGCATATATCTCTCCCCCTTGACATCGTCAAAAAGGTGGACATCAAAATATCCCCCTTTGTCATCCTAACCAAAGATGTGACAATATGCAAGATGTAAGGAGATGTATGATACCAAATTGAAAATTTTAGTGGGTATCAATCACTATCCCATGCTCCCCCTAGATCATAGAAATGGTCAAATATTGACTTCTAGGATCTAATACCAATTGTAAAGTAGAAGATAAACAATCTCTAACAATTGAGGTAATACCAATTGTAGACAAAGAATCTTGGAAAATAATCCCCTTTACCAATTGATATACAAATATTGGAGCCATGGGCCTAAAATGTATCAAAGCAATAGATATGGAAAAATCAAGCTTCAATGATACACAATGACATTGCCAAGAAGAAATATGACAAGAAACAAGTTGGCAATATCAATGGGTTAAGATTAAGACCATAATAACCAAAAATAAATAATGATCTTTATCAAAAACCTAAAATGAGAGTTAAGATATGTTTTAAAGATATTTTAAACATATTAGATATTATAACTCCCCCATTGTCATACATATGGATCAACAATTGCATGCATGACAATGTCTTCCCCAAGGTCCCCATTTTCATGAAAAATACGTTTGAAAACTTTTTCAAAAACATGAAACACACTCAAACAAAGGGTATGCTAAAAAATATTTAAGCACAATACCCATGCAATATGCATATGAGTGAGGAACCTAAACATTAGGGAACCAAACCCAAGAGGAGTTTGATTTCCTAATGTAATCACATGAGGTGATCACATCCCAAACTAAAGATTGATGTAACTATTCCTCTATTGCACACTAACCTTAGTGGGAATCCATAAACTAAAGGATTTCCTAGGCAAGGGTTTTGCCTTTGCAAGAGGGATGGATGTGGCATGCTTAGGTGTAGAAACGAATTTCTTGGCATGAAATGAATGAGGATTTTGCTTCTTAGCAAAAAATGAAGATTCTTCATTCTTCTTCATCTCCTTGTGATCTACATGCTTCTTGTTGGTGTTATTGTTGTACAAGAAGGCATGGTGATTCTTCTTAGGTGCTTTAGCAATATTTCTTGTATTTGCACCACGAGAGGAATTAGAGGTGGGTTTGGGTACAACATTTTGAATATAACCCAAACCTCCTCTATGATTCGCCGGATGTTGTTTTTCAAGCAAATCGTAGAGTGAATCCCTAGAATACACAAAGCTTTTAAGCATACGGGACTCCTCTTCACATTTCAATGTAAGTTGTTGAATGCGAGTTTCTAAGTTAATGTTTTGAGAAACAAGATTATCATTGGTTAAGCTCAATTCCTTAACTTGAGAGAGAAGTGTGTCTCGGAACCCATTGTCCGTCGACGTGTGTCGGTGCCCCGTTGGAGTGACCGCTTTGAAGCACGTCATTTCACTCTCTCACTAGTGTCACAAGCATGCAAAGCATCATGATTATTTACACTAGTCGATTCAAAAGCATGCACCCTACTCATAGCATTCTTAAATTTAGCTTTCAATTTACCATATGAGTCGATGCACTTACTTGCCAAGTTTGAGGCCATATTGAAGCGGTATTCGAGCTCCTCGTAGGATAGTTTTTCCTCCTCAACTTCCTCATCGCTCTCCTTCTTGACTTCCTCCTCACTTTCCTCTTCACTTGAGCTTGATGAAGACTCATCCCCATTAGCCATGAAGCACATTTCTCCTTTGGGGTTGAGCCACGCCTCTATCTCTTTATCGCTTTAGCTAGAGGAGATTGATGAAGAATCATCAACAGTTGCGAAACACATATGAGCTTGCTCCTTGTCATCCTCTTCTTCATCACTTGATGTGTCCACATCGGAATCATCAAATGTGCCAATAAGTCCCTTCTTTTGGTTCTTGAACTCGGACTTGACTTTCTAATACTTCTTCCCTTTGCCCTTATAGGTAACCTTGGTGGGTTTGGAAGGACATACGGTAGCAAGATGACCTTTTCCTCTACAATTGAAACAAATAAAATTGTTAGTAGGGAGGCAAACTTTGACGAAGATTTACCTTGCTTGTCCTTGAGGAATGCCTTGATATTCTTGAATTGCTTGGCAAGCTCGATGTAGTCATCGTCGCTACATCTTCTTCTTCTTCTTCTTCACTCGGAGCTTCCCGTTGAAAGTTCTTTCTCCACTTGAATGACTCCTTCTCGACATGGAGTGCAACCCCCCTTTTTCTTCTCGGGCTTGGTTGGTTGAACCTCTTCTTCATGTTGAAGTAACACTTCATGAGAAATCTCCAATGTATGCCAAATTCCGTTGGCTGATTTGCACATGGAGATGCGGTTGAACTCATTCGGAATGAGGGCGCAATGGAATGCATACATAGCCCTTGCGTTGACTTTGATCGAGTCCTTCTCCGCCTTAGTTCTAAAGGCCGCGAGTGAGGTAGGCTCCTCAAAAGGCAACTCCGTGATGTCCCAAAGGTCTTGACACTTCATGTAGACCATCATACTGATCTTCCAACTAGGATAGTTGGTTCCATTGAAGAGCGGGGGTCGAACGGTTGAATGACCTTCTTCATGAGATGCAGATATAGCGTTGAATGCCATCGTTCCAGTATGCTATAACCTCGCTCTGATACCAATTGCAAGGATCGCCTTACCCTTGCAATACTAACAACACACATTAGAGGGGGGTGAATAGTGTAGTGGCAATAAAATTGTCCAATTAAAATTAAACTTGCAAATGCGGAATAATAAATGCAAGAGGAAATAATTGACTCAATCAATCCAAATGCAAACACAAGATTTTACCCTGGTTCCCCAAAACTTGGGTACGTCCAGTCCCACCAATATTCACTATATTCCCATAAAGAGAAGTGAATACAAATCTCACATAGAGATACCTCACCAAGAGGATTTTGCCCCCACACAAGGACCCAACCAACCCTCCAAAAGGGTCAAACTCCCACGAAGAGAATTACTAACTCCCACTCAGAGAATTAGGGTTAGCCCTACACTAGGACACCAAACTCCCACTAAGAGAGTTACTCCCACAAAGAGAGTTATTCCCACTAAGAGAATATCCTAATCCCACAAAGAGAAAAACTCCCACAAAGAGAGAAAGACTAATTCACACAAAGAGAATTAGTGTTACAAGAAACACCAAGTAAAATAAATACTCTTACCTATGCCTTGAGATGCTTACTCATAGATGAATGCAAGGCATGGAAGAGGATCTCCAAGTGTTGATATTGGCTTGAAAGCACTTGGATGATTTCCCTTGAGCTGGACTTTAATGCATGAAAAGGAATGAGAGCTCAAAGAGGGAAATGTGAGAGTTTGAGAGTGGCTTATTGATCTCTTATGATTTTCAATAGCATCAACAACTTCTTAAGAGCTCAGCACACCCATATATATAAGAACCCTATATCAACCCTCAACACCCAAGAAAACAGCAAAAAGCACAAGGCTGCAAAAGCTAGTTTCTGGGCAGAAACGTCACGGACAGTCGACTGATGAACAAATGACAGTCGACTGTTCAACGGCTAGAAAATATCCAACGGCCATATTCTGAGCCAGGACAGTCGACTGATGAAGTCGATACAGTCGACTGTAAACAGTACAGGCGCCTGAAAAACCTTCAACAGGCGACTGCTGCCGGGGATGGAATAAATAGAGAGCTGCACTCGTTCTCCAGATAAGCATACATGCGACTGATGACAAGTAGACAGTCGATTGTAAAATAAACAGGTGATTGCAAACCCTTCATTAGGCGTCTGCTGCTGGAGATGGAGAAAAACAGAGAGAAGCATTATATGCACTTACGCTACTCAGACGACTGTTGACAATTCACAGGCGACTGTAAATATACAGGCGACTGTAAACTGAGCATCAGTCGACTGATGCGAAAAGCTCAAGTAGAGTCAACAAAAATGTTGACTTAAGCAGTGCATATCAGTCGACTGTAGAAGGATCGACAGGCGACTTGAAATCACCTAGTCGACCGTAAATCCTTCAGCAGGCAACTAATGGAAAGCCAGAGACTACAAATGAGTCTTTGGTCAAGATGAACCTATTAGGTTGGTTTCTATGATAATCATAAGGCTCACTAAGATGGCTAAATGCATATGCATGAATGAGTAGACCATCTAACAAGGCATTACATTAACCTAGACTCAAATGCGAGAGAAAGCAATAAAGGAAATATTACATGGATTACATTGCTTTCCTTAGAGTCTATGTCTTCAATCTTGATGCCTTGATGCTCTCCATCATCTCCAAGCTTTGGCACCCCTTGAGTCCAAGCTTTGGCCATTCTCCACTTGATGTCCATCCTTACACCAGGTGTTTAGTCTCCAAGAAAGATATTCTTGAAATGAAACTATGAGACTAAAACAAGAAAGTCATTAGCAATAACATAATGTTGTGATCATCATCAAAATAAGATTGGTATGAAACACCAATACTCAACACAACACACCTACATTCATACAAGTATCTCATATACCAATACATAATCCCCCCTCATGCCACTATATACGGAAGGATACATGCACTACATATACATCCAAATGGTCCTATAGACACCATTCTGCGGGTAAGCGTATACACACATATATACATATACCATAACTCCACTTAACCATGCAAACCCATAGTCATCCCACTTATACATGCACTCTATAATCTCAAATCCTTATATCCATCACATCCTACATGTGTTACTCATCATACATATATCCATATCCCATAATAGGTACGGTATAGGGCTAAGGGCCTATACTGAGGGTGGACGGGTCTAAAGCGCCCCTACCCACCGTAGGATACATCTACTCCAAACACCCTGGGGCATTACTCATACTACCCATACGCCCATTACTTATCTATATCGCTACATACACACTATATATGGCCATAACACAACACCTATCTCCACGTAATAATACAACCCACGACCATATACCCAAGTAAAACAATATACCAATTCCTATAGGCACATAGGCAGCACATACATATATTCTCTGTTATTTGAACTTTTTAACACACTAGGAATGCATACCCTTGTAATGCAACACTAGCGATATATATATGCACCAGTATTCCGTACCTATATCTACACCACCTGTCCATACGGATACACATATATTCACTCAATACACTTTCCCCCATATGTCCAAAGACAATATGGACGTTCCATTGCTCTATCCATACAAGGATAGATACACACGCATAGGAAAACACGTACATGCACTCATATCATATGTGCATATCCTCACTCACACCCTTATATCGTATATGTTCCCAATAGCTTATATGTACCCACCAATATACATCCATGAATATACATATACGTATCACCTATGTCTCGGAGTCACACAAGTATACCACATACCAGGCTCACATATCCGTATCATGTACTTTTATAGAGACGTGGTATACATACACTCAAATATTCACCCACCTAGTGTATACACCCACACCTATCCATACATGCAACTTTCATGCTATTCAAATACAAATATGTATATATACTGAATACAAGTATACATGCGACGCATATAATTCAAATATCCAAGTAAAACACTGCATTTATATACACTTATTCTCATTATTATATCTGTATACACTGATACCAACTAATATACATCTATAGTATACTACACTGTAGGAAGTTCATCTCTTGACTTCCTAAGCTAGGGGTTTAAGGGTGGATCACTTAAGGCTCTAAGGTCACTACCCACCTTAGGATTAATCTATCACAATCACCTACTGAAGCGTTACATGTACTATCCTTACGCACATCGCAGTGCGGTGACCTACATAGGCCACCAAAAACTGTCACGCCCCGTTCTCCAGGATACCCGACATTTAATTTTTTTCCTTTCCAATTATCCTAAAGAGTGAGGGTGATGAGAGAGAAAGAAGAAACCGAATAAGCAAGCCACTGTGCACAAGCTGGGATAGTACAAGTGAAGCTCCACTCTAAAATCAAACAACTCATAAATAACATAGAACAACAACAACAAATTTAAATAACAACTTTCATTTACGTACATAGTCCAAATGCACCACTATACATACACCGCCACTCTCCACCTCCCAGGACAAATATGTCACGCTACACAGCTACATCTCACACCAAGACTACCCCTGAAACCAAACTCCAAGCCATCACCAACCACACTGTCCCTGCTACCTGAAAAGTGGGGAGGATCACGTAAAATGCGTGCCCCAGTAGGAACCAACTTGGATTTGGAACATCGTTTTAAGGTTATTAATCCACAAGGCAAGGCAAGGGAAATAAGACATGTAAACTAAGTATATAGCGAAAGTAAACATCCAAGTAAGAGGATCATACCCGCGGTCCAATGTCGAACTACTGCAAGAAAAGGGTTAGCACGAATAATGATACAAATATTCATACAACCACAATCTACTAGGGGAATCACAGGTGTCAGAATTATAACGCAGTGTCACTAGTGAAGCAAGTAAAGGGAAGGGAAGTGCTGCTAGCAGAAGGAGTAACATGCCAGATTTTTATTTTATTATTTTGTAATTGAATTAATTGGAACTTGGGTAAAATGTGTGATACAAGGACCTGGACTTCACACCAAATTTGGGATGAATATAGCACACGACGCAGTGGACACGGGCACTGTACGACATCGGGCCTCTCAGCTCCCCCGTCCCTGGCAGGAGTGAGGCTCTCCACATAATAACACAACCTCCGTATGTGCCCTCCACTCCCGGTAAAGGCGAGTGGGTATAAATATCGCATATCACATAATCATTTCCCCCAACTTCGCAGTCCAGGCATCATATCCACAATTTACTCAAATCCCACCTAAACCCGGGTTTTGCTAACTCACCATCATTAGAGAGGACTGAGACATTCTAAAACCTCATTTAACATTATTTATAGCACTGAAGGGGACACGTTGCATGGTTTCACATTCCACACTCATATCAACATGGGTCATGCACCGAAGTGTCATGCCCTCCATCGTAATCAAATCACATATCAAATGGGTCATGCACCCAAGTGTCATGCCCTCAACATAGCCATTTCAATTCATCACTCATAACATATGAAACCATGCTTTACATGACCCCATCATTACTATTTCACAACACATTTCATAACACATGTATTTACAAGCTCATTTCTCATATTTTTCAACTTTCATTTCATTGTGGCATTTTCACAAACACTTCACAGGCGACATACCCGTGATCATTGTCACATCAAAAATTCAACATCCATTAGCATAACTAAACTATCTTTCAAGTAACATCAATAATCATGCATCATAGAGGGGAGTTTAGCAACTTGGCACAATTCATACTACCACTTGAATGCTTCAGCTTGCAGGAAACATATAGACATTCATAAAACATGACTGATATCACCAAATTGTAATCAGAATTTTGCAAACATCCTCAAATGAAAGTTGTAAGTATGGTAGTTTTGGATTTACAGATAAAATATCAGGCAAAAATATTAAGTAGGTGATTTATGGTGAATTATTTGGTGAAGTGTGTCAGATCTGTTTTTCAGACAGATTTCAGGGTTTGTATTGAAATCCAATTTTGGTCATGTTGCAGCCAGAAATTCGTAATATAAGCACTCTGATGAAATTATAGATAAACTTGTTAACTTTCTAACGAGACCAAGAACATAAAATTCCATTGTGTGTGCACATGTTTATGTCAATTTTTCTAAACTGTGTCAAAACTGAAAATCAAACAGACATGTTGTACAGATAGAATTTTTGCTCCTAATTCCTGAATTGAACATATATCAGAAGTTATATATGATTTTTGGATAGAACTTCAAGATCTACAAGCACATATTTTTTTCGAAACCTGATTCAAGCTACAGTAATCGTATTACAACAATAACATACAACAGAATTTCAGGATTTCAAAGGGATGGGTTTGCTTGGAATTTCAAGGTGGTTTTGTATGAAATTGAATTATGGCACATTAATTTGATTACTCCTAATCCATATTGAGTAAACATGATGTGTAAACATGATAGAAATAAACCCTAATTAAAATTCAAAAACCAAGTTGGATTCCTACCTCAAGAGAACCCATTTCTTCTTCTCTTCTCTTTCTCCTCTTGTTCTTCTTCTTCCTCCTCCTCCTCCTCTTCTTCTTCTCCTTTTTTTGGAACAACATAGAGGGGTAGGGGGAGCACGAAATTGGGGGTGGGAGTTGAGTAGGAGGAGAGGAGATAAGGATAAGGGATGAAAAGAGAAGAAAAGAAAAGAAAGAGGAAAGAAAGAGGGAGAGATTTCTAGAATTGGGTTTTCCATGGCTTATCTCATAAGCCATGTTAATTATTAAATGACCAAACTACCCCTCACACATTCAAGTATTTACAAGTATGCCATTACTTTATGCACACACCACTTTAGGATGTACGCACATCAGCTTTAGTCCAAATGACCGTTTTGCCCCTCACCTTTCTAAAAATTTACGGGGGTTGCCATTGACCCCTAACCTGTTTCACACTTGCATGGCTTCCTTACCCATGCTTGCCTAAACATGCATACATGCACCACGCACACACGTCCAACACATTCCTGGTGTTGTGTACCCACGACGTCTTGCACACTTCCCCGCACTCAATCTCGCTTTCTCGTCTCTTAGCCATGCATTACGGCCCAATCCCCCTTGCACTACGTTACATACATAAATATCCACATTTATTTCATGCCTACGTATGCACCGTAGGTAGAAATACCACGTGTGTTCAGTAGAATAAACGTATAGTTCGAAATAGGGCATGACATTGATAAAATTCTTATCTTTCTACCTTGTATTGAGTTTTATTCATTGTATTGGGGATTAAAGATGGTGTTTTTAATTATGAAAATTGAATCTTTTCTCTTAATGCTTAGTTAAATCTCTTATGTGTTGGTTATGATATAGTTAGGGTTATGTGATCGTAGTTATCAATGTCTTTTCGCTCTATTTTCGTGATATTTGGGGTGTTTTGTCAATTTCTACCCATTTTATCTATTTGAGTATGATCATTGCCAGCGTGAACATGCTTGAATCTAATATGACCCTGATGAGGCTTATTTGAGATATGATCCTAGCGGACGTATCGTGACCCTAGCAGGCACATATGCTTAGATTTTTCATGAGATTTATATTCCACTCAATTACATTTGGCATTGCTATAACAGCCTTGATTGGTAAATCTTCCGTCGTTCTCATGTCCTGATCGAATGAAACGTTGAGTTATAGAAAAGACGTTATTATTCATCGATTGCAAACACCCTAACGAAATCATAACCAACACATGCTTCTCATCTTGATATCACAGCATCGACTTCTTCGTAACTATTTTAGCACCAATTTTAATTACTTAAAACTTTTGAAACAATTCCTTCACCATCGAATGGTGGAAGCTTTTTCATTAAATTAGTACTCTTGATAATTGGATTTGTGGTATTGCAGGTCTATTGTCCCATGGATTCGATCCTAGTCTCACCGGGTACTATTTATTCGATCTCTTATACTTGGGAGTAGTGCTCACTCTTTGAGAAGAGTCAAGTAAGGTGGAGCAGATACCAGAGTGTGGAAATATGTTGTCAGAGAATGTCTGTCTGGGAGAATATCTCTGGAATCTTGCAAGAACGTGGAAAAGGCCCCTCTCTCGTTATCTGAGAGGCTCCTTATAAGCAGCGGTCGTTAGATGGTAACATCTGAGCTTTTATGGATCTTTATTGCCTTTGACCTGAGCTGTCGGTATTGATGATGAGCTAACAGTCGATCATTAAATGCCTGAATTATGAGCTGAGGCATTAACTGAAGGAGCACAACAGTCAGTCGAGTTGTCGTTTTGAATGAGGAGATCAGCGGCCGCATGTGAGGTCCTCCGGGCTACTAGGCCGAAGCTGCAGGCTTTACTGGGCTTGAATGCTCGAAATAAATAACTGAGTTGTCATTGGGCCGGCCCTGTGCTGTATCACTGATAATACCTCTCCACATACAAAGACTTTGTTAAGTTTTCATTTCCTTTTAAGACTCATATCATCAATCTACCTACAACTTTTTTCAGGATTCATTCTCTCAATCTTTAATTATATCTTGAATCAATATTTATCAACCTCTTTAATTGGGATTTTCTATAATAAGAGAATGACAAACATGTTATAATTAGGATCTTTCGTTTTAATAGATTAAGAATGAATTATCCTTTCCCAGATAAGAAAATGTTTTAATACGAGAAAGTACAAACATATTAAAATTAAGAATGTTAATTTAAATAATTTAGTAACTAATTCCCTCATTATAGTTTCATGATTAAAATATGCCAATCAACAAAAGAAAACCAAACTTTGAAAAAGTACGTAAACATATTGCTTGTTGTGAACGGTTATTAACCGGAGTTGGTTTAGATTCTGGGCTATCTTAGAGATAGGCCCATATCAATGTAGCCCATATTTGGATTCTCCCCTATTGCCTATAAATAAAGAGCTGGGGGTTCCTCCCCCAGTAGTTTATTCATAACACATTATCAGCACGAGTCTCTAGAAAATTTTTCCACCAAAAATATTTTTGTTCGTTGCAAAGGCGAAGGGAGACGGGAGATCCACGAGCGCGGTTCAAGGCTTCCTCAATCGAGCGTCGTCATCTGCGTAGGGCTTCGTTCAACCGTCGTATATCCGAAGGACGGATATAGAGGTAAAATCACTAAAAACGATGTTTTTAATCATACATATGATTGTTCGACCCCTAGATCTCGCAAGATCGATACGTGGATTTGCTAGATCACCTAAAACGACGAATTTTTTCGTCCCAAAATCCAATTTTTAGGATTTTTTCCCCCAAACATCCATGGTCGCCCCCCCCCCTATAGGGGGGCAGCCGACGCCCCGCCTGCTCCCCCCTGTAGGGGGCGGCTGATGCCCCGCCGCCGCCCCCCTGCAGGGGGTCGGTGGCCGCCCCCCTGCCGATCAACAGAATCAAGGGGGCGGCAGCGGCTAACCCTAGCCGCCGCCCCCAAAAACCCTACTGGGCCTATGGCCCAAATTCAAAAAAAATTTGACTTCGGGCTTCAGGCCCGCAGGGCAGTTTTTTTCAAAAAAAAATTTGACTGCGGGCCTGAAGCCCGCAGTCAACCTGCGGGCTTCAGGCCCGCAGGTCAGGGTTTATTCAAAAAATGGGGGGGAGGCGAAGGCTAATAAATAAGGCTCAGAAGACTTTTTTGGGCCAAAAATTAATTAAAAAGGGCGTTTGTGGGCCTAAAAATTCGTGAAATATCACGGTATATTATGGAGCAATATGTGGACATATAAGGGATTATTGGGGACTATTGGGGGTTATTGGGGATGAATTAAAAAGGAACACTTCTTTCTTTTACGAAGAACATGTTTAATTATTTGGGCTCTTTTTCCAATTCTTGGAATAAACCCAAAATTTTGCACAACCCTTGCATTAAATGATTTCTTCTGCAAAATTATCTATACATGCTTGCATCACTGGCTTATTCTGTGGATAATTTATGCGTGGTTGTGCATTATATTTAAACTTAATAATTAGGAAGATCCTGCGACCGCTCTGCCGTTAGTCAGCAACTTAATAATTAGGAAGATCATGCGACTGCTCTGCCGTTAGTCAGCTAACCTAACGGTGTATGATGTTGTCCAATGGTCCAATAATTATTAAGTAATTAAATTATTTATCCGCATGCGAATATAAATGCCTGTGATGCCTGTGATAAAAATGTCTGGTGAAAATGTTTGATGAGCACAAAATTTTTGCATGGATGGCTAGTTGCGGGTTTTGGATCGGCTGTTTAAGTCCCACATTTTATTTTCCTGCACTTTTCTTTTACTTTTGAGAGAAATTGTAGTGAGGAAATTATGTAAATTTCCAAGACCGAAGACCATTTTCCATGGAGACGGAGGCCACTATTGAAGCCGAAGATCTTATATGGGACCCACGGGGGTTTCCAAAGTTGTAATTTCTTTTTAAAGCTTTCATTTGTGTAATATGGACTGTAATGGGACTTTGGACTATTATTTATGTGGGACTGGCCGATCCACACAATTAGCCCTTCACATTAAAATTGCCTCCGCATGAAAATGTTTATGTTTAAATTATTAATTCATGCATATTTGTGCTCTGCTAGATAAAATGGCTAAAATTGCAAGTGTCGATTTCGAAGTGCTGGATGCATCAGGAAGAAACTATCTGAGCTGGTAGCTCGATGTGAAGTTTCATCTGCGGGTAAAGTCCATCATTTCTGCTGTGACTAATAATGAAAATGTAAGCGATATAGGACAGGCACAAGCCATTATCTATATTCGCCGCCATGTGGACAAGACCCTAAAGGCTGAATACCTTACGGTCGAAGATCCACTTGAGGTATGGACTGCCCTTGAGGATAGGTATAAACATCAAAAAGATGTTATACTCCCAAAGGCACGTTATAAGTGGGAGAACCTGAGACTGCAGGACTTTAAGTCCATTGCTGAGTACAACTCAGCACTTTTTAGCATCACCTCACACCTGAAGTTGTGTGGTGAAAAAGTCTCAGAAGATCACATGCTGGAAAAGACATACACGTCTTTCTATGAGAAAGATGCGATACTAATGCAGCAATACCATAAACGTAAGTTCACCAAGTATTCTGAGCTGCTGTCATGTTTACTCATGGCTGAACAAAACTGAGAGCTTCTTCTCGCCACTCACAACATGCACCCCCTGGCACTGCCCCCCTCCCAGAAGCTCATAATGCCTCTTCTTCTCGAAAGAAGAGGGACAACAAACGAAAAGAAAGACCACATAAAGGGGGACCGAACAAAAGGGCTAGGGGCCAAGTCCAGCAACGAAGAAATGAAAGTAAGCGGAAGTTCACGTGGCGCAGAAATGACAAAAATAGAGATGATGCACCCCACCCAAGAGGGACTGGAAAGACCAGTGCCATAGCTGTTGCATGGAAGGCCACTGGTCCAGAGTGTGCCGAACTCTGCAGCATCTCTAGGACTTGTATAGCGAGAACAAGAAAATTAAAGCTGAAACAAACCTGATGACCTCTGATGCTCCAGTCAAGTTTACAGCTGACGACTTCAAAAATGATGACATGCTTGATTAGCCCCTTTTTTATCTTAGCAATTTGTTTTGAGAAAAATTTATGCTATGAGAGCATTTGAATTATGCAATTTGTTTTGAATGAAAATGTTTATCTGAAAATGCATGTGCCTACTAGATTCATCTTTTAATAGATGAACTGCTCTCATGACTGATTAGTAAACAATAAACACATACGATCTTTCAATATAAAGCCCAACATTAAGGCCATATTGAAGATCCAGGGAACGCAACACCGTTGCCCCCAAATGACACAGAAACAAAAATAAAGGATGCATTAATCTCTCCGAATTCCAAAAGAAACTTTCTAAGTTTCAAGGACATCTGTTTCAACGGATTCCATTTGGAAACCGAAAATGTAAATGAAAAACAAATTACTGTATGTAACGTCTCAAGAAAAAGGAGTAAAATCCATACTTGAATGTTTTGAGAGCCTTACAGGCCTTTACCATACAAAGATTCGGAGAAAGAAAGCGGAATTAAACGGAGCACCTGAAGTGCTTGACATCAGCCATGTTTTTACTCTGGCATGATAGACTTGGCCACCCTGGATTTCTGATGATGCACTGCATCTTATCCTATGGGTATGACTTGAAGAACCAGAAGATTCTTCAGAAGGGAGAATTCCCTCGCATCCCTTGCTATAAGGGAAAACTAATTACAAGGCCATCTCTACGAAAAGTTGAAAAAGAATCTCCACGCTTTCTCAAAAAAGAATATAAGGAGAGAGATGTGGATAAAATCCACCCCCTTAGTGGGCTATTTTAGTACTTCATTGTACTGATAAATGCATCCTCAGAATATTCGTATGTGTGTCTACTACAGACCGGCAACTTAGCTTTTCCAAAGCTATTGGCACAAAAATAAAAATGTTGCAGGCACATTTCCCAGGCAATCAAATATAGAAAATAAGTCTAGTTAATGTTGGAAAATATACCGCCCGGTCATTTCAAGAGTACTGCTAAGCAACGGGAATAGAAAATGAGCATACCGTGCCGCATTTTCATACCCAAAATGGGTCGGCAGAGTCATTGATAAGTAGACTCCACTGGATTGAATGTCCATTAAATCCCGATTGCCAATGGATGCATGGGGACATGCAAATTTTGCTTGTTGCATCGTAAATAAAAGACCCTCTGGAGGTCAGAGTCTCCAATGCAACTTGCATAAGTGAATGCCACCGAACATTTCTCATCTGAGAATCTTCGGTCATGCAGTTTAAATCCCCATTGCACCACCACAGAGGACCAAAACGGTCCTTAACATCGCCTAGGTATCCATGCAGGGTTTGACTCACCCTCACTTATAAGATACCTAGAACCCCAAACGGGGGACGCATTTAAGGCACTTCTTGAAGACTGTGATCTCAATGAGACGAGTTTCCCCAAAATAGGCCCAGATACTGGAAAATCTGGCGCGAAGCAAAGTATAACGTGGGATAAAAAAGCTTGACCCATTATGATCTGGTAACAATACAATGTGAAGATGAGATCCTGAAGATCCTCCACATACAGAACACTGTTCGCCAATTACCGGAATTATTTACTGACAACCAGAAGATTGTCGGATCATACATCCCTACTGCAAATACTCCAGCTAGGATTGACATCCCCGAGAATGGATGCAATCCACCAGCAGCAGAAGTGGCTGCTCCTCAACAGAAAAGAGGCAGACCACCAGGCTCCAAGGATGAAAATAAAAGAACAAAGAAACATACCTGGAGACCTTGAGACAATAATACCACAGGACAATGAGCTCATGTCCACACCCTTACCCCTTCCCGGAATACACTGTAGAGGAAATACCGGGAAAAACTGAAATTGAAAGTAAATGTTGTACGTACTGGGGAGGTGTTGGACAGAAAGAACATAATTGTCGACAATGTATTCATGTATCATACTGCCATATACATCGCAAAAGCGATGATGTTTATAAATTATCGTTCCATACTCCGTTGCTAGAAGGCAAATGTAGAGATTGGCCAAATGTGGAACGGGGCAATAAAAGATGAGCTGGACTCACTTATGAAACGTGAAATGTTTGGACCTGAAGTCCAGACACCAAAAGGTGTCAAACCTGTAGATAAAATAAAGTATTGCACACATAAGAAAAATAAATACAAAATCGTATGCTATAAGGTACAACATATAGCCCAATGAAAATTTCGCTGAAACTAGGGATCAAACAAATTAAAATTAGAATGTCTCATAAATGATGCATCAGTCTCCCTAAGTTATCAAAAGAGAATACCTTATGATTTGGCAAAGGAAAACTTTAGATATGCTGTTATTGGATGTTGTGACGGCATACCTTCATGGATATCTTGGTAAAGATAATTTCCACATTTCCTTAAATGCCTGAATAGACTTCGGCACCTCTATTCTATTGAAGAAAAATAATAAGAATAATGTACAACCAAGAGAATCACTTGACAAAGCAATGATTCATACTGAGGGTTGTCTTTGCATCTAAGCAAAAAGCAGGATTTGAGATCATGTTGTAAACAACTAAAATCTCATCGGATCTCCTAAAAAAAACCAAAACATCTGTTCAAGCCTGACTTTTAAACATGAAATAAAAAGACCTAGGCAAATATTAAGTCATGGCTCATAGAATCCTGTTACATACGCCCAGAAGTGCGTTGGAGAAATTAAAAGGACCATTGTCATCGAAAGTACACCTATGGGAGTATACTTAATGGATGTACAAAAAGAACCCTTCCGATCGCTGGAAGAGGGGGAGGATATAACTGGTCCTAAAGTCCCTTATCTCAGTGCAATCAGGCACTCCTGGCTAACTGCACGCGTGTCGATATAGCAGTTGCAGTAAAATCATTAGCCAGAGATAGTTGGCACCTAAAAAGGCCATTAGACCGGAGTTAAGCCTTCTGCGCTTCCTCCATGGGCCGAAAGATTTGGACTTACAATATGAAGTATCATCCTCCAATGTTCATGCAAATGCAGGTTACAGGTCCGGTCCCTATACTGAGAAATCACAGAACGGGTACCCACAGTGGGATGGCCATCTACTGCAGATCTGCAAAGCAATCTATGAAGGCATCATCATCCTATCATTCCGAGATCCTCACCACACCAATGGTGTATTTGAGGGCGCCTACTGGTGCATCACATCCCAGTGACGATTGGGATAGAGGCTAGTATCGTGGAGCTAACCACATAGTCTGAAGAGCACATCAAAGGAAACGCTACTTAGCACACCTCCCCAGAGTTTCTGCATTCAGCAGCTGCTTAATTGTGATAACTTTGTAATCTGTGTATATTTTCGGAATGTTGTAAATAGGAGTGATGAGATAAGCCTAAGAGATCTGAAAGCCTAAGAGCTTTTACAGATCAGGGGGAGTTAAGGGAATTTGTACTCTTTTCCCTTAGCTATGGTTTTTCCCACTGGGTTTTCCATAACCAAAGGTTTTAACGAGGCAAATCACATCAACTCTGGATCCTGAAGTATTCACCCCTCTGTGACGTTCAGAATCCAGAAGTATTCATGAGTAGAGGTACTTGTACAAATCAGGGGGAGTTAAAGAGCGTTTGTACTCTTTTCCTTAACTATGGTTTCTCCCACAGGGTTTTCTAAAGTTAAAGGTTTTAACGAGGCAAATCTCACCAACTCAGGATCCCAAAGTATCCACCCCCTTGTGAGACTCTTCTATGCTCAAAATCCCAAAGTATTCATGAGCAGAGTCCACACCTATGGCTGGATAAGGGGGAGTGTTGTGAACGGTTATTAACCGGAGTTGGTTTAGATTCTGGTCTATCTTAGAGATAGGCCCATATCAATGTAGCTCATATTTGTATTCTCACATATTGCTTATAAATAAAGAGCTGAGGGTTCCTCCCCCAGTAGTTGATTCATAACATTGCTCAATTTAATGTTTCCTTAACTTTTTCATGATTTGTTAAACCTGCATAACCATTAACAAACATATCAAATTGTTCATATTGTTATGAATCAACTGCTGGGGGAGGAGGCCCCAGCTCTTTATTTAAAGGCAATAGGGGATAATACAAAGATGTGCTACATTGACATGGGCCTATCTCTAGGATAGCCCAGAATCTAAACCAACTCCGGTTAAATAACCGTTCACAACACTCTCCCTTATCCAGCCATAGATGTGGACTATGCTCGTGAATACTTCAGGATTCTGAGCATAGAAGAGTCTCACATGGGGTGGATACTTCAGGATCCTGAGTTGGTGGGATTTTCCTCGTTAAAACCTTTAGCTATGGAAAACCATGTGGGAAAAACCATAGTTAAGGAAAAAGAGTACAAACTCTCCCTAACTCCCCCTGATCTATACAAGCTCCAAGCTTTCAGATCTCTTAGGCGTCTCATCCCAATCCTTAGTACAAGCTTCCTAAAAGTGGCAGTAGGATGGGCTTTAGTGAACAAGTCTGCCAAATTGTCACATGATTGTACTTGTCTGATGTCGATCTTGCCATCTCTCTATAGCTCGTGCGTCCAGAAAAACTTTCGTGAAATGTGCTTTGTTCTGTCGCCTTTGCTGAAGCCGCCTCGTAACTGAGTTATACAAGCAGCATTGTCCTCGAACATTGTAGTAGGTTCGAGATCTCTAGTCTTCAGTCCGGTCGCAGACAGGATGTGGTGGACAACTAAGCGTAACCATACGCATTCTCTGCTTGCTTCATGGATGGCAATGATCTCTGAGTGATTAGATGAGGTTACCGTCAAGGTTTACTTGATGGATCTCTAGGAAATGGCTGTCCCTTCATAGGTAAACACGTACCCAGTCTGTGACTTTGCGTTGTGGGGATCAGACAAGTAACCTGCATCAGCATAACCAGCAAGTGTAGATGATATTCCATTTTTGTAGAAGAGTCCCAAATCTGTAGACTCTTGGAGGTAGCGTAGAAGGTGCTTAACCTCGGTCCAGTGGCGCTGTGTGGGTGTTGCACTGTATCTGGCTAGTAAATTTACTGCGAACGCTATATCGGGATGCGTACAGTTTTTCAGATATAAGATGCTCTGATGGCACTTAGATAAGGGACTTCTGGACCAAGTATATCCTCACCCTCTTCCAGCGGCCGGAAAGGGTCTTTATATGCATCCAGAGATCGTACCACCATAGGTGTACTGGGTGGATGACATTGGTCCATATGGAATCTTTTCAACATTTTCTTTGTGTATGTGGTCTGATGTAATAGGATTCCATCTTTTAGATGTTCAATCTGTAAGCTAAGGCGGAATTTCGTTTTGCTTAAGTCTTTCATTTCAAATTCCTTTGTTAGGCTTACAGATATCTCAGTGATCTCTTTAGGAGATCCAATAAGATTCAGATCGTCTACGTAGACAGCAATTATTACGAATCTTTTTCCCTTTATTCTTAAGAAGATACAAGGGCAGACTTCATTGTTGTTGAATACTTATTTAATAAGGAATTCGCTGAGTCTGTTGTACCATATTCTTCTTGATTGTTTGAGACCATACAGTGATCTTTGCAGCTTAATAGAGTAGAGGTCCCAAGGTCTATCTTTTAGTTCAGCAGGCATTGAAAAGCCATCAGGAAGTTTCATGTATATCTCCTTGTCGAGATTACCGTATAGATATGCAGTCACAACATCCATTAGCTGCATATCTAAACCTTCCTTTGCTGTTAAGCTTATCAGGAATCTAAAGGTGATCGCATCCATGACCGGTGAGTATGTTTCGTCATAGTCAATACCCGGTCTCTGGGAAAAACCTTCCGCTACGAGCCTTGCTTTGTAGCATGCGATCTCATTATTTTCATTACTTTTTCTTACGAATACCCACGTGTATCCCACAGGTTTGACACCAGTAGGTGTCTGGACTATTTGCCCAAAGACTTTGCTTTCTAAAGCGAGTCCAGCTCGGCTTCTATTGCCTGATTCCACTTTGGCCAGTCATTTCTACGTTTGCATTCAGCAACGGAATGTGGATCATGGTCATCGTCGCTTCCGACGACGTGAATAGCAATGTGAAACGCGAAGTCATCGTCGACGACTGTACTCTTTCTGTCCAATACCTCCCCAGTACGTACATAATTTAATGATATTTCAGTTTCTCCAGGCAGTTCCTCTGCAGTGGATTCCGGGAAGGGAGAGGGTATGGACACGAGCTCGTTTCTTTGTGGGGGTATCGTCCCAAGGTCTACGAATATTTTGAAGATGCATCAATCAGTACCATGAAATACCGGATAGGCCCACTAGGGGTGGATGGGTCCACATATGTCTCCGTGTATTCTTTCGAGGAAGCTTGGAGACTCAATATCCACTTAAGTGGTGATGGCCTTGTTATTAATTTACCCTTGAAGCAGGGTACACAAGGGAATTCTCCCTTCTAAAGAATCTTCTGGTTCTTCAGGTTATGCTCATGGGATTGTGATAAAATGCGGTGCATCATCACAGATCCAGGGTGGCCAAGTCGATCATGCCAAAGTAAAAAATTTGGCTGATGTTGGGCACGTCAGGTGCTCCGTCAGATTTGCTTCCTATCTCCGAATCTTTGTATGGCTGAGGCCCGAGGAGAGGCTCTCAAAACGTTCAAGTATGGGTTTAACTCCATTTTCTTGAGACATTACATACAATAATTCATTTTCTTTTACATTTGCTCTTTCGGAATCCGTTCAAACGGATATCTTTGAAACTTAGTAAGTTTCTCTTGGAATTCGGAGAGTATAATGCATCTTTAATTATTATTTTTGTTCCTTTGGGAAGCAACAAGGTTGCATTCCCAGCACCTTCAATTATATCAGAGGGCCCTGAAATTTTATTTACAGGGTTCTTATACGGAATAATGCTATGAAAATAGCATTTGTGCTGAAGGATCGTATGTGTCGAAGCACTGTCTACCAAGCAGTCATGAGAGCATTCCATCTAAAAAGATGAGTAAAACATTTGCATTCAAAAACTAAATTTTATTCAAAGGAAATCAAATTACATAAAAAGCTCTCATAAAATAGGTTGTTTTGAAAAAAATGCTAAGATAAATGTAGTAGGCTAATCAAGCATGTCCACTGATTCGAAGTCTTTTGCTGTGAACTTGACTGCATTGTTTGCAGCCACCAGGTTTGTTTCAGCTTTCTTTTTCTTGATTTGTTTATACAGCTCCTGGAGATGCACTGGGGTCTTGCACACCCTGGACCAGTGGCCTGTCATGCCACAGCTGTGGCACTGGTCTTCCCAATCCCTCTTGGGTGGGGGTGCATCATTTTTCTTGTTGTCATTTCTGCGCCAGGTGAACTTGCGCTTTCCTTCATTCTTTCGCTACTGAACCTGACCCTTGGCTCTTTTCTGCTATCCCCCTTTTTGTTGTCTTTCTTTTCTTTTATTATCTCTCTTCTTTTTGAAGGAAGAGGTATGGTGAGCTTCTGGTAGAGGGGCAGTGCCAGGAGGGCGCATATTGTGAGTGGTGAGAAGAAGCTCTCTGTTTTGTTCGGCCATGAGTAAACATGACAGCAGCTCAGAATACTTGGTGAACTTGCGTTCACGGTATTGCTGCATGAGTATCACATCTTTTTTATGGAAGGACGTATACGTCTTTTCCAGCATGCGATCTTCTGAGACTTTCTCACCACATAACTTCAGGCGTGAGGTGATGCTAAAAAGTGCTGAGTTGTACTCAGCAATGGACTTGAAGTCCTGCAGTCGCAGGTTCTCCCACTCACATCGTGCCCTTGGGAGTATAACATCTTTCTGATGTTTATACCTATCCTAAAGGGCGGTCTATAGCTCAAGTGGATCTTCGACCGTAAGGTATTCAGCCTTTAAGGTCTTGTCCACATGGCGGCGAATATAGATAATGGCTTGCGCCTTTTTTATATCGCTAACATTTTCTTTTTCTGTTACAGCAGCAATGATGGACTTTGCCCGCAGGTGAAACTTTACATCTAGCTGCCAGCTCAGATAGTTTCTACCTGATGCATCCAGCACTTCGAAATCAACGCTTGCAATTTTAGCCATTTATCTAGCAGAGCACAAACATGCATGAATTAATATTTTAATCAAAGAAAACATTTTCATGCAGAGGCAATATTGAATTAGAAGCTAAATGCGTGGATCAGCCAGTCCCACATAGAAAAAAGTTCAAAGTCCATACAGTCCATATTACACAATTTGCAGCTTAAAAGGAAAATACAACTTTGGAAACCCCGTGGGTCCCATATGATATCTCCAGCTTCAATTGTGGCCTCCGTCTTCATGGAAATTGGTTTTCAGTATTTGACATTTACATAAATTCCTCACTACAATTTCTCTCAAAAATAAAAGAAAATTGCAGGAAATAAAATGTGGGACTTAAACAGCCGATCCAAAAAGTTCGTCTATGCGGATTATTATTGGATTTTGGGGAGGGGGAACCCTAAAAATTGGATTTTTGGGACGAAAAGTTCGTTGTTTTTAGGCGATCTAGCAAATCCCCGTATCGATCTTGCGAGATCTAGGGGTAGAACAATCATGCGTATGATTAAAGGCATCGTTTTAGCGATTTTACCTCTATATCCGTCCTCCGGATATAGCGACGGTTGAACGAAGCCCTACGCGGATGACGACGTTCGATTGAGAAAGCCTTGCACCGCGCGCGTGGATCTCCCGTCTCCTTTCGCCTTCGCAACGAACGAAAAATTTTTTGCGGAAAATTTTCTAGAGGCTCGTGCTGATAACGTGTTATGAATCAACTGCTGGCAGAGGAGCCCCAGTTCTTTATTTATAGGCAATAGGGGAGAATACAAAGATGGGCTACATTGATATGGGCATATCTCTAGGATAACCCCGAATCTAAACTAACTCCGGTTAAATAACCGTTCACAACACATATTGTTTTGTTAGCATCAAAAAAGATCCCATCAATTGCCATATTCAATTGGTTGGACCGAGCCAACCCTAACCCGAACTGTGCTCGTTAGGGGCTACGGGTTTGGACCTAATTAGGATCCAAGCCAAACCCAATAAGGTCATGGTTCATGTCTCGGAATATGATTTGTTTTAAGCATCCTCATGAATCTTAGATTAAGAGTCATATGCGGATTATAATCATTTGGTTATTAAGTGACCAAATTAATATGCTTGGGGCCTCCTCTCTCTGTCAATCCACTAAATCAAATCAAGCACGTATAGAATTGAATAATCCTCCGTATCAAGAGTTTCTCCATCTCATGGCCCATAAAACTATGGTTCAAATGATGTGACCATGCAATATCACATCACAGGGAGACGGACGTGTAGCCCACTTTGGAATGGTTACAATTGACCTATCAACCAACCAAGTAATTAATATAACTTAAACACCGAGTTAGTGTTTTATACAATTATCCACATACACACTGCCTATTTTATACCTGTATATCATCTAATGCCGCAAGGGCGCATAATATACCCTACAACCATAAATGCTATTGCTTTGGCTGCGGCTTCCTTCGATGTCAAAGTATTCTTACACACACAAATGTATTCTTACATATTCTATATGTTTTCAAATGTTGGGAAGTGTATGAATAGTTTACAATTACCTATATTCTTATGTATGGTTTAAACGGAGTGGGTATCAATACATATTTGTCGAAGCACAACCATGGAATTGAACTCAGATTAGATTATTTGCACCATTAACACTTCTTTATCATAAAAAAACAATAACGAAGATGTGTTAATTTCAAGTAAAAAAGATAACTGTGCGTTTGGGTTTGGCACATGAGTTGTGTATGGGTTTAGCATTAACCCCAGCCAATCAACCAAAAAAGCAAGAAAGCAATGTAAAAAGAGTTGTCTGTTTTGAATCAACTACTGGGGGAGGAACCTCCAGCCCTTTATTTATAGGCAGGATATGAGAGTTAAAATATAAGATACATAGATATGGGCGTATCTCTAATATACCCAGAATCTTAACCAACTCTGCCCTTCACAACACTCCCTCTTATCCAGCCATAGGTGTGGACTCTGCTCATGAATACTTCAGGATTCTGAGCATAGTAAGAGTCTCACATGGGGGTGGATACTTCAGGATCCAGAGTTCGTGTGCTTTGCCTCGTTAAAACCTTTGGCTATGGAAAACCCAGTGGGAAAAACCATAGTTAAGGAAAAAAGTGCAGACACTCCCAACTCCCCCCGATCTGTATAAGCACTCAGCCGTTCAGATCTCTTAGGCGCCTCATCCCAATTTTCTGTACAAACTTCCTAAAAGTAGCAGTAGAAAGAGCTTTAGTGAACAAGTCTGCCAGGTTGTCACATGATTGTACTTGTCTGACATCGATCACTCCATCTCTCTGTAGCTCGTGCGTCCAGAAGAATTTGGGGAAAATATGCTTCGTTCTGTCGCCTTTGATGTAACCACCTCGTAGCTGAGCTATGCAAGCAACGTTGTCTTCGAACATAATAGTAGGTTCAAGGTCCACAGACTTCAATCCGGTCATCACCAGGATGTGATTTACAACTGACCGTAGCCAGACACACTCTCTGCTTGCTTCATGGATGGCGATGATCTCTGAGTGATTGGATGAGGTAGCCGTCATGGCTTGCTTAATGGATCTCCAGGAAATAGCTGTCCCACAATGGGTAAACATGTACCGAGTCTGAGACTTTGGAGTGTGGGGATCATACCTATAACCTGCATCAGCATAACCAACATGTGCGGAGGATAATCCGGTTTTGTAAAATAGTCCCAAGTCTGTAGACCCTTTGAGGTAGCGCAGAAGGTGCTTTACACCGGTCCAGTGGCGCTGCGTAGGCGCTGCACTGTATCTGACTAGTAAATTTACTGCGAACGTTATATCAGGATGCGGGCAGTTGGCCAAATATAGAAGTGCTCCGATAGCACTCAGATAAGGGACTTCTGGACCAAGTATCTCTTCCCCCTCTTCCAGCGGCCGGAAGAGGTCTTTGTGCTCATCCAGGGATCATACTACCATAGGTGTACCAAGTGGATGGCATTGGTCCATATGAAATCTTTGTAACATTTTCTTTGTGTATGTGGTCTGGTATAATAGGATTCCGTCTTTTAGATGTTCAATCTGTAAGCCAAGACAAAATTTCGTTTTGCGTAGGTCTTTCATTTCGAATTATTTTTTCAGGCTTATAGATATCTCAGAGATCCTTTCAGGAGATCCAATAAGATTCAGATCGTCTACGTAGACTGCTATTATGACGAATCTTTTTCCCTTTGCTCTTATGAAGATGCAAGGGCAGACTTCATTATTGTTAAATCCTTATTGTACAAGAAATTTACTTAGTCTGTTATACCACATCCGTCATGATTGTTTAAGACCATACAATGATCTTTGGAGCTTAACAGAGTAGATGTCCCGATGTCTATCTTTTAATTCAGCAAGCATAGAAAAGCCATCAGGAAGTTTCATGTATATCTCATTGTCGAGATTATCGTATAGATATGCAGTCACAACATCCATTAGCTGCATGTCTAAACCTTCCTTTGCTATTAAGCTTATCAGGAATCGGAACGTGATCGCATCCATGACCGGTGAGTATGTTTCGTCATAATCAATGCCCAGTCTTTGGGAAAATCCTTGCGCTACAAGCCTTACTTTGTAGCACGCGATCTCATTATTTTCATTTCTTTTTCTCACGAATACCCATTTGTATCCCACAGGTTTGACACCAGTAGGTGTCTGGACTATTTGCCCAAAGACTTTGTGTTTCTGAAGCGAGTTCAGCTCGACTTCTATTGCCTGATTCCACTTTGGCCAATCATTTCTACGTTTGCATTCAGCAACGTAATGTGGATCATGATCATCGTCGCTTCTGGCGACGTGAATAGCAATGTAAAATGCGAAGTCATCGTTGATTCGGGTTCAATATTACATATTTAACCCCCCATTTAGCCCTATTTTGTGCTCATGCGATGCTACATTGTTCTCTAATTCATACGTATTTTCTATACATTTATTTATTAGAGAAAACACACTATTTGAGCACACAACAACATTTAACGACGTATTTCTGCACTTTTTATATTTTTCCTAGCTTGATCTCGATCTCACGATTCCAACGACTATTTATTTGTATTTTTCTGAGATCTGTGCTAATTACTGTGTATTTTTGAATGCAGAATACAATTTAATTGGGGAAATACGCAAGTAAATACGAGAAATACGGCAGCCAGCCTATCAGAGCGCGACACGTGTCACAATCCTAGCGGCGCTCCCACGATCCAACGGTCCGCGGTCACAGCCCGAACGAAGCAGCGACGACGTTTTCCGCATCCACGTGGCGGCCATCCGCGCCCTCCCCGATCGCATCCTACGGCCCAGAGCGGGTCCGCTTCGTATTCGAAAATGCGCGTACAAGCGAGCGACGTGGCGCATGCCGGAGCGTCGGATCGCGATCCTACGGCTGCGAACGACCCCGCGCGAAGCGCGAAGCGGCGAAATTCCTCAAGCGACGTGGCTCTCTTTGATCCGTCGGATGCCGATCGGATGGATGTGATCAATCCAAGCGAGAGTCGAAGAGCGGGCGACAGCTGCGGCATCTTGGCCGTTGATCCGCGATCCGACGGCTCAGAGCAATTCCGAGCTGGATTCGAAACTTAGCGGGCGCGGCGTACGCAAGATCCGATATGCAAGGCCACGTGTCGATCTCAGATGCGATCCCGCCTCAGATGAGCGGCTCACGATTGCCCCGCTCCAGATCTACGGCTCAGATCGGTTCGGGCGCGATTTTAAGCGGGTTTTGAACCCGATATCACAACCCAAACCCGCAATGAGCCTATATAAGGTATTTCTAGGGTTTTTGGGCGTATTCAAGCAGATTTGGGCGTATTTTGAGCGTATTGGAGGCTCTAGGAGCCGTATTTCGCCTCTGAAAAATTCTGTAAAATTCCAGAGGCTATTTTCTTATTTCCAGAGAGTTTTAATGTCTTTTCAAGGATATTTGGTGATAAATTCTTAACTTAAACTCCTTATTTAGTGCTTTTTCTACCGTATTTTGCTATATTCTTGATGTATTTGGCTATGGAACTTGTTTATTCTGAAATTATGAGTAGCTAGAACCTATTTCTGCATGGTATGGAGTATTTAGGGGCTATGATTTGTGTTAGTTTGGTTGAAATTCCATGTGCTTAATCGTTAAACGTCGCTAAAATTGTAATCTTTGTTCGTAAATCGACTTTTTTAGATTCCAAAAGAATTAATTAAGTTGATGATCGCCCCAAAAGGGTGAGTTTTGATCTCCCCAAAAGGGAGTTTCATACCGTAGTTTTGATCTCTCCAAAAGAGAGTTTCATATCGTATTATAACTTTAGCGACGATCTTTTTGAATATTGTGTTTGAACCCCCAAAAGGGCATCTTCCGATGAATTGCTCCCAAAAGGAGAATTCATTGAGTTATATTGGATATTTTTCCTGGTGAATTGCTCTCAAAAAGAGAATTCATTGTGATATATTCATCGACCAAATTAATACGAATCATTGACCCTAACGAACCCATACCTTGCGCATACTCTTTATAGATATTTTCTTACACGATTTTCTATGTTTATTTTGTTCACGTGTTCACATCACCATCACCGTCACCATCGTTGAAGTGTTTAGTCTCTTTCCGATAGATTTCTATTTGATTTGAACTGTGGTTGCAACAGATTTCTTCCCGTGGATTCGACACCTGGACTCCCAGGTTTTACTACTTGTACGGACTCTTGCACTTGAGAGAGAGCACCTTTTCGGTCCCACCAAGTTTTTGGCGCCGTTGCCGGGGAGGAATGGTTTGTGACTACGATTTATTTCATTTAGAGGACCTTCGGTGAGATCTTTCCACTTTACTGTACATAAACTTTTTTTTATTATTATTTTATTTTATTTCAAAATGGAATATATGAACTTCTATTGCACGAACAATCTTTATGATGCACGATATGCTAATGCACACAAACATAGAATGGAAAAGCTCAAAATTGTTAATTTTAATCAAACTGACTGTGAAACTTTCTTTCAGGCCTGGAGGAGGTTCACAAATACCGTATCGAGCTATCCGCAGCATGGGTTCACAAATGAAGAGCTTATGGCGTCCTTCCTAGATGGACTACAACCACAGCTGCAGGAATTATTGGGAGACATGACGCCGACAGTGGCGTGGGAATACATGGAGTCTCTGCAAGAAAATGACGAAACCGTGGAAGAGACTTCAGAGAGCGATTCAACGGAGCCTTCGTGCCTCGATCAAGAAGAGCAAAGCGTAGACGTACCTTTGCCATCCTTGAAAGAGGAAGCTTACCTGATTATTCAGACACAGGAGGCCACATCTCTTCAATTCCAGGAGAATTTCCTTGCTCGGAGTCGGCAGATTCAAAAATCTATTGAAGATCTTAATTTGATTGCCGCTTGCTTAGAAGAAAATAATTATTTTGAAACTCAATTTAAAGAAACTAATACGAGTTCATCTTCTATTGCAGGTATACCGGGCGAGGACACGAATATAAATATATACATGGCAGAAAGTGTGCGCAAAAGAGAGGACGAGCTAGCAATTTTGGATGAACGAGAGGAGGAGACAGCTATGGAAAAGGGCTTTGAGATTATCGCCATGGGGCCAGAACCATTCCCTCCTCCAGTTTTGTCCCAAAATCATTTATCCCTCTCCCCATTGGTCGAGCATCGTACAGAGAGTAGTGCAAATCTTTCAGGGAGTAGTCGTCAACTTATTTTAATTTCTTTCACTTATTTTGATGACTACATTTGGTTTAATTTTATTTCGAAGAATTTTAAACTAAAATGGATTGACGTGACTCATCTCTTGCAGGATATAGGTGGACATCTTATAGAGATGCTGGAAGTCACGTTGCTGGGGGTCCAAATTAGTTTTTGGAGGAAGAATAATCGCCGAGGAGCGCAAGGAGCAAATTGAACAACTTCCTCCACCATCAAAGATTCGGGATCCGCTATTTGATCACGGTGTGTTCTTTCCAGTAGTGTAGTTTTATATGCTTTCTAGGTTGCTTGCTTGAATAAACTCGTACCTCTTCCGACATTGAGGACAATGTCCATCTTTAGTTGGGGGGTGTGTATGAGACCTTAGGATTTTTTTTAGAAGAATAAATCACCAAATCTCATCTTTTAAAAACTCCTTCATATGCCTCGAATGCGGATGATTATACATTAATTGAGTTCTAAAAATTGTTTATGGCTTGATTAATTATTTTTCCTTCATGGAATTGCCGTTAATATGCTATTCATGAAAATGTTCAATTTCCATGATTAATATCTCGAAATAGTTTGAATTGATTTCATGCATGCTAATGTGATGGAAAAAGCTTAAGTATACACGATTCATTAGAATAGTTTTCAAGTTGAAGAGGAATTTGGCCATGGTCGTTAATGTTTATGTTTGAAAATATGGGTGTTGAGTTGCTTACAAAGAAAAAAGAAAAGAAAAGAAAAGAAAAAATTTTTGAATGAAAAGAAAAATGATGAAAAATGAATGAATAAGTATGTCACTAAAACATAACTTGGTTGGCTCGGGAAGTACAGTCCGAGGGGTCCTTCTTGGCCTAATGCCCTATGATCGTCTGATTTGGGAGCCATTGACCGGAAACTCACTCATTTGATGGAGCGATCCAAGTTATACTTTTTTCTGCGAATGTTGCTTGATGCGCGTTACGCGGAACGAATAAAAGAAAAGAAATGGTGAATATACTAAGCAACTTCAATACCCATGTCTTGAAAGATTATTTTGATAGGCCAATTCCTTGGAAACAAGAAAACCAGGATATAACGACGTGTTATACTTTTGCTTGCGCAAAACGATGCTTGCATGTTATTTATTCAAATTAAATTAGAGAAAATATCACGTGATTGACTTTGTTCATGGATGTGTGTATTTATGGTCAAGATCATGTTGGAATGCGTATTATTGAGCCATGCCATGAACAATTTGAAACAACTTATTGTTTTATTGATCGTCCGTATTTATCGCTATTTTTGCTAGAGACTAGCAAATCGCTAGTTGGGGGGTGTGATTCGGGTTCAATATTACATATTTAACCCCCCATTTAGCCCTATTTTGTGCTCATGCGATGCTACATTGTTCTCTAATTCATACGTATTTTCTATACATTTATTTATTAGAGAAAACACACTATTTGAGCACAAAACAGCATTTAACGACGTATTTCTGCACTTTTTATATTTTTCCTAGCTTGATCTCGATGTCACGATTCCAATGACTATTTATTTGTATTTTTCTGAGATCTGTGCTAATTACTGTGTATTTTTGAATGCAGAATACAATTTAATTGGGGAAATACGCAAGTAAATACGAGAAATACGGCAGCCAGCCTATCAGAGCGCGACACGTGTCACAATCCTAGCGGCGCTCCCACGATCCAACGGTCCGCGGTCACAGCCCGAACGAAGCAGCGACGACGTTTTCCGCATCCACGTGGCGGCCATCCGCGCCCTCCCCGATCGCATCCTACGGCCCAGAGCGGGTCCGCTTCGTATTCGAAAATGCGCGTACAAGCGAGCGACGTGGCGCATGCCGGAGCGTCGGATCGCGATCCTACGGCTGCGAACGACCCCGCGCGAAGCGCGAAGCGGCGAAATTCCTCAAGCGACGTGGCTCTCTTTGATCCGTCGGATGCCGATCGGATGGATGTGATCGATCCAAGCGAGAGTCGAAGAGCGGGCGACAGCTGCGGCATCTTGGCCGTTGATCCGCGATCCGACGGCTCAGAGCAATTCCGAGCTGGATTCGAAACTTAGCGGGCGCGGCGTACGCAAGATCCGATATGCAAGGCCACGTGTCGATCTCAGATGCGATCCCGCCTCAGATGAGCGGCTCACGATTGCCCCGCTCCAGATCTACGGCTCAGATCGGTTCGGGCGCGATTTTATGCGGGTTTTGAACCCGATATCACAACCCAAACCCGCAATGAGCCTATATAAGGTATTTCTAGGGTTTTTGGGCGTATTCAAGCAGATTTGGGCGTATTTTGAGCGTATTGGAGGCTCTAGGAGCCGTATTTCGCCTCTGAAAAATTCTGTAAAATTCCAGAGGCTATTTTCTTATTTCCAGAGAGTTTTGATGTCTTTTCAAGGATATTTGGTGATAAATTCTTAACTTAAACTCCTTATTTAGTGCTTTTTCTACCGTATTTTGCTATATTCTTGATGTATTTGGCTATGGAACTTGTTTATTCTGAAATTATGAGTAGCTAGAACTTATTTCTGCATGGTATGGAGTAGTTAAGGGCTATGATTTGTGTTAGTTTGGTTGAAATTCCATGTGCTTAATCGTTAAACGTCGCTAAAATTGTAATCTTTGTTCGTAAATCGACTTTTTTAGATTCCAAAAGAATTAATTAAGTTGATGATCGCCCCAAAAGGGTGAGTTTTGATCTCCCCAAAAGGGAGTTTCATACCGTAGTTTTGATCTCTCCAAAAGAGAGTTTCATATCGTATTATAACTTTAGCGACGATCTTTTTGAATATTGTGTTTGAACCCCCAAAAGGGCATCTTCCGATGAATTGCTCCCAAAAGGAGAATTCATTGAGTTATATTGGATATTTTTCCCGGTGAATTGCTCTCAAAAAGAGAATTCATTGTGATATATTCATCGACCAAATTAATACGAATCATTGACCCTAACGAACCCATACCTTGTGCATACTCTTTATAGATATTTTCTTACACGATTTTCTATGTTTATTTTGTTCACGTGTTCACATCACCATCACCGTCACCATCGTTGAAGTGTTTAGTCTCTTTCCGATAGATTTCTATTTGATTTGAACTGTGGTTGCAACAGATTTCTTCCCGTGGATTCGACACATGGACTCCCAGGTTTTACTACTTGTACGGACTCTTGCACTTGAGAGAGAGCACCTTTTCGGTCCCACCAATCGTCGACGACTATACTCTTTCTGTCCAACACCTCCCCTGTACGTACATAATTTAATGATATTTCAGATTCTCCCGGCAGTTCTCTGCAGTGGATTCCGGGAGGGCTGAGGGTATGGATATGAGCTCTTTTCTCTGTGGGGGTATCGTCCCAAGGTCTCTGGATATTTTTCTTTTTCTTGGATTTTTATCCTTGAAGCATGGTGGTCCGCCTCTTTTCTGTTGAGGTGCAGCCACTTCTGCTGCTGGTGGATTGCATCCATTCTCGGAGATGTCAATCCTAGCTGGAGTATTTGTAGCAGGGATGTGTGATTTGACAATTTTCTGGTTGTCAGTAAATGAGTCCGGTAATCGATGGACAGTGTCCTGAATGTGGAGGATCTTCAGGATCTCATTTTCACATTGTTTTGTTACCGGACCATAGTGGGTCAAGCTTTTTGTATCCCACGTTATGATGTGCTTCGCACCAGATTTCTCAGTTTCTGGGCCCATTTTGGGGAAAATGGTCTCATCAAATTCACAGTCTTCAAGACGTGCCTTAAAAGCGTCCCCCATTTGGGGCTCTAGGTATCTTATAATTGAGGGTGAGGCAAACCCTACATAGATACCTAGACGACGTTGAGGACCCATCTTTGTCCTCTGTGGTGGTGCAATGGGGATGTAGACTACGCAGCCGAAGATTCTCAGATGAGAAATGTTTGGTGGCCCTCCATATGCAAGTTGCATTGGAGAGAGACTCTGACCTTCAGATGGTCTAATTTTTATTAACGATGCAGCATGCAAAATTGCATGTCCCCATGCATCCACCGGCAACTGGGATTTCATTAGCAATGGACATGAAATCCATTAGAGTCTTTTTATCAGTGACTCTACCAACCCATTTTGGGTATGAACATGAGGCACTGGATGGTCAATTTCTATTCCCGTTGCCTGGCAGTAGTCTTGAAATGACCGGGAGGTAAATTCCCCAGCATTATCCAGACGTATTTTCTGTATATGGTTGTCTGGAAAATGCGCCCGCAACTTTATAATTTGTGCCAGTAGCTTTGGAAAAGCTAAGTTGCGGGTTAAAAGTAGACACACATACGAATATTTTGAAGATGCATCGATCAGTACCATGAAGTACCGAAAATGTTGAGTATTGGACTTCTCCCTACTTGGTGTTAATGATGAGCAAACATAAATACTTATGACTAATCCCCTATTTTACAGTTAATACATTGCCTAAGCTATTTATGAAGATATACTAGCAATGGATGACTCGCAAAGATCATTGAAGGCAAATGAAAATGGATTGGATGATCGTAGATGTTGATTGAAGCTCCATGAAGACTTCAAGCTCATACGTTGGATAGAAGAGAGAATTCGTCAATGTAATTTCTTTTATCTCTTCTAGTATGTAGCTTAGAAGTAGAACTTTGATGGAGCACTCACACACATCTTCAATTCTGTCTTAGGACATCATTAGATCAATTGTCCTTAGACCCCAATTCATTTCCTTCGTGATTGTGCTTGGAATGTTTATAACAGTCGACTGCTGAACATTTTTCAGTCGTCTGTCTCAAAAACAGTCGACTGTGTTTTGTTCTACAGTCGCCTGTTATGCATAAACTTTTGCAATCTAGTTTTGGGCCTTTCTGTTTATTTTGTACAGGCCACTGAAGAACGATTCACAGGCGCCTGTCCTAGTGACAGTCGACTGTGTTTTGTAAATCAGTCGCATGTCTATCCTTCTACCCAAACTATGTTCATCTGACTTTTACGACCAGTCGACTTATGTTGAATATACAGTCGACTGTCCCTTGGATCAGTCGACTGTGTATGCTGCAACAGTCGTCTGTCTGTAAGCCAATCTATTGACTCAGCTCTCTGGAAATTCTCAGGGTATGTGACAGTCATCTGTATAAGGATTTACATTCGCCTGTTCTGATTAACAGACGATTGTATTATCCTCATCAGTCGTCTGTCCTGTTATCTTACAGGATTTCCAGATTTCTTCAACTTGCCATTCTTTCGGCCAGTCGCCTGTAGAAGTAATTACAGTCGCATGTTGGTTTAACAGTCGACTGTCTTCGCTTCATCAGTCGACTGTCCACGTGGTAAGTTTGACTGTTGCGGGTTCAGTTTCTATCCGTTGAGAATTTTCTCACGGATTCCAAAAACGTTTTTGCATAAAGTGTTTTGTGGATTTGAGAAACCTATAAATGGGGCTTCTACTGTTCCATTGAGAGGTTACTCATTCATCTCAAGCTTTCATTTTCTAATCTCAAGCTTTTATTTTCTAAAGTCTAAAGCTCTCAAATCCAAAGCCCTAAGAATTCCAAATCTTTGATCTCTTACTCTCCAACCTAGAACCAAAGAGTGATCCTCTAGGTATTTGGTGCAGTCAAGAGAAAATGCTTTTTCCTCTCTTCCAAGAGAGTCTACAACACACATCAATTCTCCTTCAAGTTCTACTTCAAGGCATATGTGATTGTAAGTGTTGCTTTCATATTTCATTACTTTCGTAAATTGAATTTGCTCTCGGGTTTTGAGAGCGGTTTGCTTGCTCCCAAGTTGTGGGAGTCAAGGACATCGATTGTATTCGATTTCACTTGTAGGGTTGCTACAAGTGGGTTTTTAAGGAAAACTCAAGTTAGGTTTCTAAATTGAGTATCCGGAGGTATCCGGGTGGAAGGGACGTATGATTACCGAGAACAAGTCGGGAAGTGACTTGGGTAATCCGAACCCTAGAAACATTATTGTGTTTGCATTTGTTTCTTATTTGGGTTTAATTCTAATTCCGCACTATATTGTTGGTTAGCATTTTAGTTTTGTGTAACTATCGTTTTAAATTGCTTAAACACTATTCAACCCCCCCCCCCCCCTTTTAGTATTTTCTCCATAGACATGATCCTTACAATTGGTATCAGAGCGCAAGGTTATATCTATGGCATCCAACAACAACAACATTCCTCCGTCGACTTTATACAACAATCACGACCGTGATGGAGCGTCCACACTTTTCGAAGGTCAATCAACGGTGCGTCCTCCACGTTTCAATTGCACTAACTTTGGCTATTGGAAGTGTAGGATGGAGACCTTCCTAAGGAGCGATTCACTTTGGAGAACCCTCCACAAGGAATACATCGAGCCCACCGAAGAGGATTTTGAAAAATGGACGTCTTCCGAGAAGTCCGCCAAAGTCAACAATGCTAAAGCAATGAACGCTCTTCATTGTGCGTTGGACCCGAATGAGTTCACCAAGATATGCACATGTAAGAGTGCATATCAAATTTGGAACCATCTCATCGTTACCCATGAGGGAACGAACAAGGTAAAACTTTCAAAGTTATATGTTGCCGTGCAAAACTTCGATTTGTTTCATATGCAGGATAATGAGAGCATTGCATCGATGTACGGATGTTTTATCGACATCATCAATGAATTGGAAGCCCTTGGCCAAATATACTCCGAATCTGATAAGGTAAGGGAGATCATCATGGGAATGACCTCCAAATGGGAAAGAAGAGCGATCGTCATCGAGGAGGTCAATGACTTGAAGAATTACACAGTTGTGAATCTTATCGGGACTCGCATGTCTTACGAAGTAAGGCTGGAGAACCGATTAAAGATTCAAGCTATGATGAATCTCTCGGAGGCCAAGAAGAAAGTTTTGGCATTCAACGCCAATTCATCATCCTCCGATAGAGAAGATTCGGAAGATGAGATGGATTTGGGTGAAATGGCCCAAATGGCGAAGAAGTTCCAATGCTTCTTTCGCAAAGGTAAATTTTCCTCAAACAAACGTTTTGAGTCTACTAATGTTACTTTCTCTCTTTGCTTTAAGTGTAATAAGTCAGGGCACATCAAGAGGGATTGCCCAATGCTAAAGAACAAAGAGAAGTGGAAGGCTCCGAAGTACCACAAGTCCGACAAGAACAAGAGAGACAAGAAGAAAGGACGCGTAGGTACATTCGATGACTCAAGTGAAGAATCATCAAGTGATTTCGATGATGAGAAGGGTGAGAGCGCCCACATGTGTTTCATGGCACGAGAAGACCCACTCTCCGATGAGAGTGACTCTGACACGGATGAAACCGAGGTAACAATGGATGAACTTTATATTGTAAATGAAGAATTATTTGCTAAATATCAATCTTTAATGCTTAGATATACTAGGTTAAAGAAATCTAATGTTAGCAACTCATCCATTCTATGCATTATCAACAATGGCACCATTGTTGATACTTTAACTCTTGAGAAAGCAAATTTAGCTTCTCAAAATGTCACTTTGAGAGATGAGGTGAATACCCTCAAATCTCAACTAGATCAAACACATCCCAAGGATAATAATGATCTAGTTACACGACACACACAATTGGGTTTAGAGAATGATTCTCTTAAAACCCAAGTTCACGAGCTCAAAGCACGGGTGTCCACCTTGGATACCAACATTTCCTCTTTAAAGGAGAAATATGAGCTCATGTCCTCCAGTATTATGAGATTCAATAAGGGAAAAGGACAATTGGATGATTTGCTTGTAAATCAATTCTCGGCCACACATCGTGTTGGTCTTGGGTTTGAAAATGCGAATGCATCCAATGCTCGCACCTCTTATATTGGTGTCACTATAGATTTTGTGAGGCCTTCCTCCGGTGCATCCACAAGTGGTGTCAAAGACACTATAGGTAGCAAACATATCAAGAAAGTCACCCCTTCACCTTCTCTTCCTTTTGGCAAAAACCCACTAAGGGTGGAAACCAAAAGCAAGGCCATGCTTATATGTACAATAACACTCATCCACGTAGGAAACCTCCTACTTCACAAGTGGATAATCATGACACTTTTTATGCTCCACACCCACGGACACGTATAAATCCACACATGAGAAATTCTCATGTACGTGCTCATATACACCCATATGCTCTCCTATACACCCATATGCTCATACGCATCATTCCTACATGTATGCACATCCTCCTCATGTCATGCATAATCAATATGTTCCATACAACATGCATGTTTCTAAGCATACTTATCACTCTCGTATGTCATATGCATATCCACCACCTCATGTTTATGTTAGAAACCATGTTCCTAAGAAGCATGCACCACATAGAAATTCAACAAGTATGCATGCAACTAGGAAAAGGACTACCAAGATTTACACTATTTAGGGTCCTAAGAACACTAGCCTAAATGATAGGAATGCTTATGTTGATTCCTATTTCCATGATGTCATTAGGAATAGTAATTATGTTGGGAAGCGGAAGTCCACTTGGACTTGGCTTACAAAGGGCTAATCCCCTTGGACCCAACAAACATTAGGTACCATGAGCTTATGATATATTATATAGGTACCCAAGAGAAAGAAGAAGAGCAATAAAAGTCATATTAGCTCTAAAGGGAAATGATGGATACTCGATAGTGGTTGCTCCAAACATATGACGGGAGATCCCTCTTTGCTCTCTGAAGTGATTAGCATCAAGGATGGTGCAACGGTCACTTTTGGAGGTAATCAAAAGTGAACCATCATTGGAGTAGGTATCGTTGGTAATCCTTCAAACCCCTTAATTACTAATGTTTTTCTAGTTAGTGGTTTGTGTCACAATCTCATTTCCATTAGTCAACTTTGTGACAAAGGTTACAAGGTTAACTTTGGAGAAGGATTGTGTACAATTGTTGATTGTGATTCAAATGTTTTATTTCCCGGTATTAGGCGTAAAAATATTTATTATTTGAGCTTGCCTAAAACGGTAGAACATTGCTTAGTTGCTAACACAAGTGAACAACTATTATTGCATCGCCGTTTTGGTCATGTTCACTTTAAGCACTTATATAAATTAGCTAAGCATGATCTAGTCAAAGGTTTTCCTAAAATCGCTTTTAATAAGAAAAACTTTTATGATTTTTGTCAAAGAGGTAAACTTAGTAAATCTTCCTTTAAGCTTAAAGAAGGGATTACTTCTAAGAGGCCCCTAGAACTTCTTCATTTAGATTTGTTTGGGCCAACTAGAACTGCTTCTTTAGGCGATGCTCATTATGGATTAGTTGTCGTAGACGACTTCTCTAGATTTACTTGGGTTTCATTCTTAACTAATAAGAATGAAGCTTATGAAGAGTTTACCAAATTTGCAAAGAAGATTCAGAATTTCTTAGGATCCACCATAATCACTATCCGTAGTGATCATGGAGGTGAATTTGAGAATGAATCTTTTACTAAGTTTTGTGATGACACCGGGATAACTCATAATTTTTCCTTCCCTCGGGCACCACCACAAAATGGTGTTGTAGAGAGAAAGAATAGGACTCTTATTGAGTGTGCATGCACTATGCTCTATGATAGTCATCTAGGACTATAATTTTGGGCAGAGGCGGTGCACACGGCATGTTATGTGCTCAATAGGATCCTAGTGAGACCCCGAACGAACAAAACTTGTTTTGAATTGTTTTATGACAAAAAGCCTCAAGTAAAATATTTTCGTGTTTTTGGTTCAAAATGTTTTATCAAGAACACTTTCGGTAATCTAGATAAATTTGAGCCAAGATCCGATGAAGGAATTTTTGTTGGATATTCCACACGTAGCAAAGCCTACCGGATAAACAACAAAACTTCTTCAACGATTGAGGAATCACTACATGTATCATTTAATGAAGATTTTGATTTTCCTCCTGTTGATGATGATAGTGTAGATGTTTTGTGTGATCCTCTTAGTAGTGTTAAGATTAATGATTCGATTATTGATACTAACCCTACTAACGAAATTGTTGAAGATGTTCCTAGTGATGCAGGAATACCCAAAGCTTATCCGACCATTCGCAACCATCCCCATAACCAAATTATTGGAGATATTGGTGTGGGTGTTCGAACGAGGTTGAGAATTGAAGAATTCTCTCATTGCGCATTTGTCTCTACCATTGAGCCAAAGAACATCCAAGAAGCTTGTGAGGATTGCTCTTGGAAAGTGGCAATGGAAGAAGAACTAATGCAATTCAAGAGAAATGAAGTTTGAGAGCTCGTTCCTCTTCCAAGTGGTCACCAAGCTCATTCCACTTTGTCTTGTGTCAATATGTCAAGTACATACATGACACCCTGAGTCTCTATATATTCGATTAAATCAAAACAATTTTGATTCAATGTTTTATATAGATGATTTACAAGTAGGAAATCCTTTTTACTTAATCCGAAAGACCGGAACTAAGTATACGAGCTTGCTCCCACTGACTTTGAGAATTACTTGGTTAAATACTTCAATATTATATCTAAATCATATTTAGATTGTATATACGAAGATATAACCATAATATAAGTCTATAGATGGAATGTACTAGTGTCAGGTCCGGTTTGACGAATGAGTCAAGTCAAGATCGGTTTAAGGAATCTTGATATTGACTCGCTCAATCAAAACGTCCTACACTGTGCTTTCCTTTAACCATATTTAATATTAACTCTTTAATAACTAAATGCAGTTTATCAAGAATTAATCTTAATATGCATATAATTGTGATCGCACACAATTTATACACCCATGGAACCTATACTTAACTACTAATTGGCTATAACATTAAGTCAGCTCAAAAATCAACATTTTTCCGAAGCTTCGCATCATCATTCGAGAATTCTTAATCATCTCAGAAGGCCACAATCACAGAAAATTTTAAGCCAATCAAATTTTTAACTCAACATCAAACGTAACTCCTGAGACATTCATAAAACAACGGATTCATTAAGATGAACCGTAATTGTTTATCCAATAAACTTTGAGTGTAGAACACTCAATCATTGTTTTCAACTTAAAAGAAATGATACATTTTATTTCAACTAAAATTAGTATCATCATCTTCTTGATTATGTCTCTCGAAGTCGTTTGAACGGCCCTAGCAGCAACGATTGCTCAGATTGCCGACCGTCCTCCGCACTTCACCCAATCTCCGCTTCTTATCAACCACCTGTATACAATACACAGATGTCTTTTAGTATCTCATACTATAAGATTGGAAATGATTACGTTTCATTGAATTGAATTTGTACCTGAGGTGGAGGCATCAGTATGCCCCTTCTTCTTCTCTGCAAGATAGATCTTACAGTTCCTCTTCCAGTGGCCAATCTTGTGGCAATGGAAGCACTCAGATTTCAACGGGGCCCCTTTAGTCTTTTTCTTCCCTTTCTTTGCCTTCGCAGGTTGCGGGACCTGCCTCTTCTTACCCTTGCCTTTCGGCTGGTCGAAAGAAGCAGAGCCGACAACAAGTACAGTCGGCTTCTTCTCAATCTCCTCAAACTGCCTAAGCATATTGAGGAGACCAGGAAGATCCGTTTCAAGGCTGTTCATTATAAAAACCAGTGATGAAGGGCTTAAACTCAGGAGTCAAAGAATTTAGGATAATGTCTATGGACATCTCATTGTCCAAGAAAAATCCTAACTGGGCGGCGTCCTCTACATACCCGATCATCTTGATAACATGATCCTGTATGGGCCCTGCCCCCATCTTGGTGCCCCAGAGGTTGCTGGTGGCTTCGAACTTGGCAGCTCGAGATCGCTTGCCGTACAACTCTTGTGCATTGAGAAGCATACTCTGAACATCCATATGTTCATGCCGTACAATTTGTAGGCTTCCTTTTCCTCGAAGGTCGAATCTTCATCGGGCTTATCTGGAGCGTCCTCGAACAGTATGTATCCTATCCCAGCTAGGGAAAGGACCAACTTAATGTTCCTAAGCCAGTCTTTGTAGTTCGTTCCATCCAGCACGTTCTTCTCAACCATATATCTAAGACCCGAATCCATTCTGCATTTTATAGATACTGTAGTCAGTATATGTTCGTAGTATAGTTTTAATGGTTTTTATAAAACTATATTCTCCCACTAAATTTATTAAAGCTATAATAAACAATTTATTATAAAATAACATTTGTGAGAGAGGGATCCGATTACCCCGAGTCTGACAACTTTGAGTGCATCTCAACAAGTTGTCCGACTCTGCAGTCGGTAGACGAACTCGTCGTCAATCATATTAACTATGATTCCCTATCGATTTTTACCCCAAGTCATTTGTGATCATGAGTGTGCTCAACCGGATCACAATGGCTAGCCTAGTCGAATCCTTGTTTTCGTGTCTAGCCTGACTTGCCCCGCCGCTCGGTGTATGCACGACACGTTGGTTTGGGTCAGGACTTAGAATACATTCTTGGTTAGACTTACGCCAATGCTCGAAGGATGAGACAACGGTTTCAGTCAAGTCAAGATGTCAATCAAGAAATCGGTTTCTATAAGATTGACATATCACGGCTTGAGTGTAGCTCAACAACCGTAACATGTTTCTCACAGTTGCCAACTCCTAAAACAAGGAGGGCTACGATTTATCTTGAACAAGATTATTATCGTATTGACTTAGGTATAGTCGATGGACTTACATAGTCATGAATCGACTCCTTGCGGTCCAGCGGACGCGGCCAGAGAATTGACTAAGCCAGGACCAATTGTTACCCAGTCTAGCTAGGTTGGTCCAGCAAACTTAGCCAAGCACATTGACCGACATCATGATCCATTGAAGGAGTTATCATCAATTCTATGTTTTCCAAACAACTAAATGGCTTTTAATTAAGAAAACTAGTTAATCCTTATCAACTAGTAGATCCTAAAAATTCGAAATTTTACGGATTGGTTGAACAATTTTTATTAAGTACTTATCAACTATACGGTCTATTCGTTCAACGTGCTACCCTAATCTAATTAGGATTTTATAAAACATTTCAACATTTGTCTTTTATGAAAATCATCAATTAAACGTTTTAATGAAATGATTTACAAACAAAGGGACTAACCTAATCTGGTATTAGGTTTTGTTTTGTTTTATCAAACATAGCATGACACTAACATATTAAAATTTCATCTAATAAAATTTTAAACATTTAATGGCTAACCTAATAAGGTTCACATGTCCATTAAAATAGAAACAACTAATTTATCAACATAAATAAAATTTCATTTTGTGACATACATGAGTATTTGCAAGTTTAAATTATCTACATAATAAAACCATGCAAATCTAAATTTTAACAGTTAAAATTAAAGATTAAAATTTAAAGCCTAAAAAAAATTTCATCGCATAAAACTAGGTCGTATAAAATTATCAAATAATTTTAAACATAGGCTTTAAAAATTTTTTAACCATATTTCTAAAATTAAAATATCACATAAATAATTTTAGAAACATCTATGTAAAAAAGAAACTAGTTTATGTTTCATCTCATGAAAATAAAGTATTTCTATTATTTACCTATTTTTAAAATAATTTTAAAACTCTTTTAAAATCTTTTAGAAATCGTTTTAGAGGCTTTCAAACAAAGTTTTTAAAGATTTCTACCTTTATGTAACTAAAGAAAATTTAAATTTCAAAGATAAATTTTTTCTATAAAGTTACATAAACATTAAATACCCCAAAAATTTTTTTTTTCATATCTCATAAAAAAATTTATAAAGTATTTAAACATTGGTGAACTATTTAAAATTTATCGCATAAAATAAATAGTCCCAAAATTTTCGTGTTGCAAAAACAATTTTTAAACACAAAACAATTTTTAAAACTATTTAAAAAATAGTTTGTATGTTAAAACTTAAGCAATTTTAAAGATTTAAAAACGCTTAAAAGATCAACAGCATAACCGTGGCTCTGATACCACTGTTGGGGTTTTGGCGGACCCCCAGAGCTCGGATCTGTGTCCGTCCAAAGTCGGACGGACCACAGAGGCACGAATGCGCAGCGGAAAACGGAAATTCAAAATTCCCAGACTAGCTAAACTATTTAGCTAGGCTTTGGGGAGCCAGAACCTAGCCCGATCTATGCCAACTTGGGGTGGATCTGACCACCCCAAGAGGGATCTACTCTAAAGCGGCTAATTAAATCTACACTACAAATTACTTAACCACATACCCGGAATCTTGGCCCTGGGGCAGGCAAGATGTACATCACCGTCTTCAGAAGCTCCTCGTAGCCGAGCCGCTTTGACTCGATCCGCCTGAGCCGCCTCGCACCCTCGCACCAATCCGCCCGAGCCGACTTTCGCCTCCGAGCCAATCACACGCGGTAGAAAGTTTCACTTGAGAAGAACCCGCGTCTTAGACGTCCGGATCAAGAATCCAAACCCCATTCGTAGTCTTGCTAGGACTACTCCGGAGAACAGGAAGAGAGAGAGAATTTAGTCGCCGATCGAGCTTGCTCTAAAAATCTGGAGCTACTCGATCGATGGCTTTGTGTGTTTTTTCAACGAAGAGAGTGCACCCCTATTTATATAGGGAGTCGGCACTCACTCTCTCGTTGCGAGCAATGTGGGACATTTCGCAAGAGGGAGAAAAATCAATTAAGCCAATTTGGCTTAATTTCAAGTTAAAGTGAGCTTTTCATAAAAGCAAACTTTAACTAATTAATTCTCCTTGCACATTAAACTTTAGACACCAAACAAGCTATCAATCCGAAGAGCTTCGAATGGTGAAGGCGTAGGAACCGACGGTGACGAATTTCGACTTCGTTTGACCCCTCAAACAATTGCTCAAAGTTGAGCAAATTATCAAAATTCGTAGCCGTCATTTGGGGTTTCAAAAAAACCCTAAAATGACTTAAGTTGCGGGTGTGCCCGCTAAGCTTAGTCGGCGCGCCCACCCAAGGGGAGGCAAAGGCGGGCCGCACGCCTGCTGGGCAGCGGGCGTGCACCCGCTGCAAGCAGTGGGCGCTGGCCCGCTGCCGTAGCGGGCCGCGCCCGCTGCAACAGCGGGCGCTGGCCCGCTGTGCAGCGGGCCACGCCCGTTGCAGCCAGCGGGCGCCCACCCACTGCTGCAGCGGGCTGCACCCACTATGCAGCAGGCATGCACCCGCTGCAGCCAGCGGGCTGCACCCGTTTGCCTTGCCTATGGGCTAATTAGCCCAGTGGGTCTAACCCACTTCGCCTTGGACCATTTTGCGTTTCCGGGCTCGTTTGAGCTCCGATTTGGACACGGTTTGAACCTGTGTTTAGACCGAGACGATCCCGTCATCCAGGTAACCCTTTCCAATATATTTGTTCCTACTAAATTTGTCGTAACCAATTTACGGCACGTTTAATCTTTGGTTTGCATCAAATGCAACGTTTTGTCCCTATTGCTATTGCGACTAACTTTCACAACATGACTTGTGAATATCATCGAATAATTTCTCTCAATTAATCTTCCTATTACTAAGATACGAACACTACTCGGTGTGAGACCCTACAGCCTGACCTTACTACAGGTTGGGGCTCGGAACCCCTAGATGACGGTCACTACGAGCAGTAGCTGTCGTCCCTGTTTCAGAATCATCATAACGTGATCGACCCTTTGACAAAAGTATCATTGGGTTTGTATTGGCTGTGTTAGTGACGAACTCTGTTAGTCGTAGTCCCTTCGTCAAGACTGTGTTCTTGTTGTCCTAGGGTATGGTTTACAGTCAACCCTATTTAGACAACATTGGTCAGTATATGGCGGTCTTTATTATATATATACGTTGTACTTATTACAACGCACCCCGGCCGAGGATTAACATAAAGACCGTACTGAGCCTGTAACACTAACTTCCCTTTAACGGAAGTGACGAATCCCATCTTAGTCATCTACTTGCCTCGAGAGCTTCAGGTGCAGTTCAACCTAAGATCTTTCAGCATGCCTAGCATCGAAGCTAGATCATAGGTCTAAGCTACACCGTTCACTCACAGGTTTGTACAAATGACTTCAGGTCTTAAGGACCAGCTAACCTATCATCACCCTAGAGTTATTAAAGACAGTTCAGTTAAAGTTAACCATTTAATAACTCTAATGTGGTCGTTCAGTGAACTCATTCTCCAATGAGCATCTGTGTCTCGTCTCCGACTTCACCAAGTCGAATGACTATGAGATCATCATTACCCTAAGGTAAGACTAAGACACAATGGTCTATCCGATGCGTCGATATCCAGTTCTCGACATATCTATGAACCCGAACCGTTTAAGACTTACGTTTCTATTCGATCGCTTACTTACTCATAATCAAGATCTCATCTAGATACATAAGGACCTAACTATAAGTCTATGGATATTATCTAAGCATATTAATACGAACGATTTTATACTTAGAATAATACGTACCATATACCGTATGAACGAGACGTATATCTGGGATAAATTGCCTTATGGGCACATATTCTCCTACATGTATTTGGTGCAGTCAAGAGAAAGGGCTTTCTCCTCTCTTCCAAGAGAGTCTACAACACACATCACTTCTCCTTCAAGTTCTACTTCAAGGCATATGTGATTGTAAGTGTTGCTTTCATATTTCATTACTTTCGTAAATTGAATTTGCTCTCGGGTTGTGAGAGCGGTTTGCTTGCTCCCAAGTTATGGGAGTCAAGGACATCGATTGTATTCCATTTCACTTGTAAGGTTGCTACAAGTGGGTTTTTAAGGAAAACTCATGTTAGGGTTCTAACTTGAGTATCCGGAGGTACCCGGGTGGAAGGGACGTATGATTACCATGAACAAGTCGGGAAGTGACTTGGGTAATCCGAACCCTAGAAACATTATTGCGTTTGCATTTGTTTCTTATTTGGGTTTAATTCTAATTCCGCACTATATTGTTGGTTATCATTTTAATTTGGTGTAACTATCGTTTTAAATTGCTTAAACACTATTCAACCCCCCTTTTAGTGTTTTCTCCATAGACATGATCCTTACAGAAAAGGCCCCACTAAGGGGGTGGATAGGTCCACATTTGTCTCCATGTATTCTTTCGAGGAAGCTTGGAGATTCGATATCCACTTTTAGTAGTGATGGCCTTGTTATTAATTTCCCCTTGAAGCAGGGGATGCAAGGGAATTCTCCCTTCTGAAGAATCTTTTGGTTCTTCAGGTTGTGCCCATGGGATTGTGTTAGGATGCGGTGCATCATCACAGATCCAGGGTGGCCAAGTCTATAGTGCCAAAGTAAAAACTTGGCTTCTGTCGGGCACTTCAGGTGCTCCGTCAAGTTAGCTTCCTCTCTCCGAATCTTTGTATAGTAGAGGCCTGATGAGAGGCTCTCAAAACGTTCAAGTGTGGATTTTACTCCATTCTCTTAAGACGTTACATACAATAATTCTTTTACATTTACATTTGTTGTTTTCAAATGGAGTCTGTTTAAGCGGATATCCTTGAAACTTAGTAAGTTTCGTTTGGAGTTCGGAAAGAATAGTGCATCTTTTATTTTAATTTCTGTTCCATTGGAGAGCAACAAGGTTGCATTCCTAGAACCTTCAATTGTATTCGATGGCCCTGAAATTGTATTTATAAGGCTTTTGTATGGTATAATGCTATGAAAATAGCACTGATACTAAAAGATCGTATGTGTCGAAGCACTATCTACCAAGCAGTCATGAGAGCGATCCATCTAAAAAGATGAATAAAACATTTGAATTTCAGGAACATAAAACTTTATTTATTCGAATTCAAATTACATAATATGAAGCTCTCATAAGATAAGAATGTTCTAAACATCATGCTAAGTAAAAGTAGAAAAGGCTAATCCAGCAGATCATCAGTTTCGAAGTCGTCCGCTGAAAACTTGACTGGAGCATCAGATATCACCAGGTTTGTTTCAGCTTTCTTTTTCTTGTTTTCTTTGTACAATTCCTGGAGATGCTGCGAAGGTCGGCACACTCTGGACCAGTGGCCTTTCATGCCACAGCTATGGCACGGGTCTTTCCAATCCCTTTTGGGTGGGGGTGCATCATTCTTTCTGTTGTCATTTCTGCGCCAGGTGAACTTGCGCTTTCCTTTATTTCTTTGTTGCTGGACTGGGACCCTATCCCTTTTGTTCTGTCCCCCTTTCTGTGGTCTTTCTTTTATTTTGTTGTCTCTATTCTTTCGAGAAGAAGAGGCGTTATGAGCTTCTGGGAGGGGGCAGTGCCAGGGGGCGCATATTGTGAGTGGCGAGGAGAAGCTCTCTGTTTTGTTCAGACATGAGTAAACATGACAGCAACTCAGAATACTTGGTGAACTTTCGTTCACGGTATTTCTGCATAAGTATCGCATCTTTCTCATGGAGAGACGCATATGTCTTTTCCAGCATGCGATCTTCTGAGACTTTTTCAGCACACAACTTCAGGCGTGAGGTGATGCTAAAAAGAGCTGAGTTGTACTCAGCTATATACTTAAAGTCCTGCAGTCTCAGGTTCTCCCACTAGTATCGTGTCCTTGGTAGTATAACATCTTTCTGATGTTTATTCCTGTCCTCAAGGGTAGTCCACAGCTCAAATGGATCCTCGACCGTAAGGTATTCAGCCTTAAGGGTCTTGTCCACATGGCGGCAAATATAGATAATGGCTTGCGCCTTTTCTATATCGCTTACATTTTCATTCTTTGTCACAGCAGAAATAAGGGACTTAGCCCACAGATGGAACTTTACATTGAGCTGCCAGCTCAGATAGTTTCTCCCTGATGCATCCAACACTTCAAAATCGACACTTGCGATTTTAGCCATTTTATCTAGCATAGCACAAATATGTATGAATTAATAATTTAAACATAAACATTTTCATGCGGAAGCAATTTTAATATGAAGGGCTAATTGCGTGGATTGGCCAGTCCCACATAAATATAGAGTCCAAAGTCCCATTACAGTCCATATTACACAAATGAAAGCTTAATAAGAAATTACAACTTTGGAAACCCCGTGGGTCCCATATAAGATCTTCAGCTTCAATTGTGGGCCTCTGTCTCCATGGAAAGTGGTCTTCGGTCTTGGATATTTACATAAATTCCTCACTATAATTTCTCTCAAATATAAAAGAAAAGTGCAAGAAAATAAAATGTGGGACTTAAACAGCCGATCCAAAAACCGCAATTAGCCATACATGCAAAAATTTGTGCTCATCAAACATTTTCAGCAAACATTATCATCACATGCATCACAAGCATTTAAATTCACAGTGAGGGATAAATAATATAATTACTTAATAATTATTGGACCACTAGGCAACATCATACACCGTTAGGTTAGCTGACTAACGGCAGAGCGGTCACAGGATCTTCCTAATTATTAAGTCTTTAAAAGTTTGCACAACCATACACAGTTTATCCGCAGAATAAGCCAAAATGATGCAAAGTATATCTAAATGATTTTACAGATGAAATCATTTAATGCAGGGGTTGTGCTAATTGGGTTTATCCAAAGAGATTGGAAAAGGCCCCAATAATTAGACATGTTCTTCGTAAAAGGAAAGCGTTTTCCTTTTTAATTCATCCCCAAAAGGTCCCCAAAAAATTCCCTTATTGCTCCATAATATATTTTGATTTATACGTCCCAAAACGCCATTTTTGATCAATTTTTAGCCCTAAAAGCCTTTTAATGCTGTTATGAATCAACTATTTGGGGAGGAGCCCACAACTTTGTATTTATAGGCAAAGGGGAGAATACAAAATGGGTTTACAATGATATGGGCCTATCTCTAGGATAGCCCAGAATCTCAACCAACCCGGTTAATTAACCGTTCACAACACTCCCCCTTATCCAGCCATAGGTGTGGACTCTGCTCGTGAATGCTTCAGGATTCCGAGCGTGGGAGAGTCTCACATGGGGTGGATAATTCAGGATCCTGAGTTGGTGAGATTTGCCTCATTAAAACCTTTAGCTATGGAAAACCCAGTGGGAAAAACCATAGTTAAGGAAAAAGAGTACAAACTCTGCCAAACTCCCCCTGATCTGTACAAGCCCTCAAGCTTGCAGATCTCTTAGGCGTCTCATTCCAATCCTATGTACAAGCTTCCTAAAAGTGGCAGTAGGAAGGGCTTTAGTGAACAAATCTGCCAAATTTTCACATGATTGCACTTGTCTGATGTCGATCTTGCCATCTCTCTGTAGCTCGTACGTCCAGAAGAACTTTGGTGAAATGTGCTTTGTTCTGTCACCTTTGATGAAGCCACCTCGTAACTGAGCTATGCAAGCAGCATTGTCCTCAAACATTGTAGTAGGTTCGAGATCTCCAGTCTTCAGTCTGGTGGTAGACAGGATGTGGTGGACAACTGAGCGTAGCCAAACGCATTCTCTGCTTGCTTCATGGATGGCAATGATCTCAGAGTGATTGGATGAGGTTGCCATCAAGGTTTGCTTGATGGATCTCCAGGAAATGGATGTCCCTCCGTAGGTAAACACGTACCCAGTCTGTGACTTCGCTTTGTGGGGATCAGACAAATAGCCTGCATCAGCATAACCTGCAAGTGTAGAGGATATTCCATTTTTGTAGAAAAGTCCCAAATCTGTAGACCCTTGGAGGTAGCGCAGAAGGTGCTTTACCTCGGTCCAGTGGCGCTGTGTGGGCACTGCACTGTATCTGGCTTGCAAATTTACTGCGAACGCTATGTCAGGACGCGTGCAGTTTGCCAGATATAGTAGTGCTCCGATGGCACTCAGATATGAAACTTCTGGACCAAGTATATCCTCCCCCTCTTCCAGCGACCGGAAGGGGTCTTTATGTGTATCCAGAGAGCGTACCACCATAGGTGTACTTAGTGGATGACATTGGTCCATATGGAATCTTTGCAACATTTTCTTCGTGTATGTGGTCTGATGTAGGAGGATTCCATCTTTTAGATGTTCAATCTGTAAGCCCAGGCAGAATTTCGTTTTGCCGAGGTCTTTCATTTCAAATTCTTTTGTTAGGCTTACAGATATCTCAGTGATCTCTTCAGGAGATCCTATGAGATTCAGATCGTCTACGTAGACAGCAATTATTACGAATCCTTTTCCCTTTGTTCTTATGAAGATACAAGGGCAGACTTCATTGTTTGTGAATCCTTGTTGAACAAGGAACTCACTGAGTCTGTTATACCACATTCTTCCTGATTGTTTGAGACCATACAATGATCTTTGTAGCTTAACAGAATAGACGTCCCGAGGTCTATCTTTCAGTTCAGCAGGCATAGAAAAGCCATCAGGAAGTTTCATGTATTTCTCCTTGTCGAGATTACCGTATAGATATGCAGTCACAACATCCATTAGCTGCATATCTATGCCTTCCTTTGCTGTTAAGCTTATCAGAAATCTGAAAGTGATCGCGTCCATGACCGGGGAGTATGTTTTGTCATAGTCTATTTCCGGTCTTTGGGAAAATCCCTGCGCTACAAGTCTAGCTTTGTAGCGTGCGATCTCATTATTTTCGTTTCTTTTTCTGACGAATACCCATTTATATCCCACAGGTTTGACACCAGTAGGTGTCTGGACTATTTGCCCAAAGACTTTTCGTTTCTGAAGCGAGTCCAGCCCGGCTTCTATTGCCTGATTCCACTTTAGCCAATCGTCTCTACGTTTGCATTCAGCAACGGAGTGTGGTTCATAATCATCGTCGCTTCCGGCGACGTGAATGGCAATGTGAAACGCGAAGTCATCGTCGACGACTGTACTCTTTCTGTCCAATACCTCCCATGTACGTACATAATTCAATGATATTTCAGTTTCTCCCGGCAGTTCCTTTGCAGTGGATTCCGGGAGGGGAGAGGGTATGGACACGAGTTCGTTTCTCTGTGGGGGTATCGTCCCAAGGTCTCCGGATATATTTCTTTTTCTTGGATTTTTATCCTTGGAGCCTGGTGGTCTGCCACTTTTCTGTTGAGGTGCAGCCACTTCTGTTGCTGGTGGATTGAATCCATCCTTTGGGATGTCAATCCTAGCTGGAGTATTCGCAGCAGGGATGTGTGATCTGACAATCTTCTGGTTGTCAGTAAACGAATTCGGTAATCTATGGACTGTGTCCTGGATGTGCAAGATCTTCCGACTCTCATCATCACATTGTTTTGTTACCGGATTGTAGTGGGTCAGACTTTTTGTATCCCATGTTAACATTTGCTTTGCGCTAGAATTTTCAATGTCTAGGCCCATTTTGGGGAAATACGTCTCATCAAAGTCGCAGTCTTCAAGGTGTGCCTTAAAAGCGTCCCTCGTTTGGGGTTCTAGGTATCTTATAATGGAGGGCGAGTCATACCCTACATAGATACCTAGGTGACGTTGAGGGCCCATCTTGGTCCTCTGGGGTGGTGCAATGGGGATATAAACTGCGCAGCCGAAGTTCTCAAGTGAGAGATGTTCGGCGGCGTTCCATATGCAAGTTGCATTGGAGATAGACTTTGACCTCCTGAGGGTCTTATTTTTATTAGTGATGCAGCATGCAAGATTGCATGTCCCCATGCATCCACCGGCAACTGGGATTTCATCAGCAATGGACGTGCGATCCATTGGAGTCTTTTAATTAGCGACTCAGCCAACCCATTCTGGGTGTGAACATGCGGCACTGGATGTTCAATTTCAATTCCCGTTGCCTGGCAATATTCTTGAAATGACTGAGAGGTAAATTCCCCCGCATTGTCCAGACGTATTTTCTTAATTTGGTTGTCTGGAAAATACGCCCGCAAATTTATTATTTGTGCCAAAAGCTTTGGAAAAGCTAAGTTGCGGGTTGAAAGTAGACACACATACGAGTATTTCGAAGATGCATCAATCAGTACCATAAAGTACCGAAAGGGCCCACTAGGCGGTGGATAGGTCCACATATGTCTCCGTGTATTCTTTCAAGGAAGCTAAGAGACTCGATATCCACTTTAAGTGGTGATGGCCTTGTTATTAATTTTCCCTTAAAGCAGGGTACACAAGGGAATTCTCCCTTCTGAAGAATCTTCTGGTTCTTCAGGTTATGCCTGTGGGTTTGTGATATAATGCGGTGCATCATCACAGATCCGGGGTGGCCAAGTCTATCGTGCCCAAGTAAGAATTTGGCCGATGTCGGGCACTTCAGGTGCTCTGTTAGGTTTGCTTCCTCTCTCTGAATTTTTGTATGGTAGAGGCCTGATGAGAGGCTCTCAAAACGTTCAATTAACTCCATTTTCTTGAGTCGTTACATACAGTAATTCATTTTCTTTTACATTTGTTGTTTCCAAGTGGAATCCGTTAAGACGGATATCTTTGAAAATTAGTAAGTTTCTCTTGGAATTCGGAGAGTAAAGTGCATCTTTAATTTTTATTTCTGTTCCATTGGGGAGCAACAAGGTTGCATTCTCAGAACCTTCAATTATGTCCGATGGCCCTGAAATTGTGTTTACAGGGCTCTTATACGGAGTAATGCTATGAAAATAGCATTTGTGCTGAAGGATCGTATGTGTCGACGCGCTGTCTACTAAGCAGTCATGAGAGCATCCCATCTAAAAAGATGAGTAAACATTTGCATTCAGAAAAACTAAATTTTATTCAACAGAATTCAAATTACATAAATGCTCTCATAAAATAGATTGTTCATACAATAAAATGCTAAGATAAATGAAAACAGGCTAATCAAGCATATCATCTGACTCGAAGTCTTTGGATGTGAACTTGACTGCATTGTTCGCAGCCACCAGGTTTATTCAGCATTCTTTTTCTTGCTTTGTTTATAAAGCTCCTGGAGATGCACTGGGGTCCTGCACACTCTGGACCAGTGGCCTTTCATGCCACAGCTGTGGCACTGGTCTTCCCAATCCCTCTTGGGTGGGGGTGCATAAATTTTTCTTATTATCATTCCTGCGCCAGGTGAACTTGCGCTTCCTTTCATTCTTTCTCTGCTGTGGTGGGCCCTTGGCTCTTTTCTTGTCCCCCTTTCTGTGGTCTTTCTTTTCTTTTATTTTCCCTCTTCTTTTTTGGAGAAAGAGGCATGGTGAGCTTCTGGTAGGGGGGCAATGCCGGGAGGGCGCATATTGTGAGTGGCGAGAAGAAGCTCTCTGTTTTGCTCGGCCATGAGCAAACATGACAGCAGCTCTGAATACTTGGTGAACTTACGTTCATGGTATTGCTGCATGAGTATCGCATCTTTTTCATGGAAAGACGTATACGTCCATTCCAGCATGCGATCTTCTGAGACTTTTTCACCACACAACTTCAGGCGTGAGGTGATGCTAAAAAGTGATGAGTTGTACTCAGCAATGGACTTAAAGTCCTGCAGTCTCAGGTTCTCCCACTCATATCTCGCCCTTGGGAGTATAACATCTTTTTGATGTTTATACCTATCCTCAAGGGTGGTCCATAGCTTAAGTGGATCTTCGACCGTAAGGTACTCAGCCGTTAAGGTCTTGTCCACATGGCGGCGAATATAGATGATGTCTTGCGCCTTCTCTATATTGCTAACATTTTCTTTTTCAGTCACAACAGTAATGAGAGACTTAGCCCGCAGGTGAAACTTTACATCTAGCTGCCAGCTTAGATAGTTTCTACCTGATGCATCAGCACTTCGAAGTCAACACTTGCAATTTTAGCCATTTATCTAGCAGATCACAAACATGCATGGATTAATAATTAATCGGAGAAAACATTTTCATGCGGAGGCAATATTTAACGAAAAGCTAAATGTGTGGATCGGCCAGTCCCACAAGAAAGAGTCCAAAAGTCCACAGTCCAAATTATACAAATTTGCAGCTTTAAGAATGAAAATACAACTTTGGAAACCCCGTGGGTCCCATAAGAGATCTCCAGCTTCAAGCGTGGCCTCCGACTCCATGGAAGTTGGTCTTCTTTCTTTGACATTTACATAAAGTCCTCACTACAATTTCTCTCAAAAATAAAAGAAAATTGCGGGAAATAAACTGTGGGACTAAACGGTGACGTGTGCCCCCCGGTTTGCTAGCCGCAAATGGCCGGGGACCCGCATGGGGGTTTTAATATTTGTAACCGCAAGCGCACGGTGTTGTAGTGTGGCTTGGGGGTTGAACACAGGGAGGCTAGGATGTGCTTGTGTCAAGGAGGACCAAAATCACCCCGTGGGCGAGCTAGCCCGAATCGGTTGATGGGTTGTCACGGAAAGGAATGCAAGGTATGAACAATAAGAAAATAAACCCGGGACTTTGGTTTCCACTCCAACGAGCGACTCTTGCCGATACGGCCTACGGGTAGGATGACGATCGGAATTAGGGTCTAATGGTGAGACATTGCCTCTGAAAGTGGTACCGGCATCCCATGGGCCCGATATTCCGGTCGGTGCCCAGGATGATACACCGGACTTCCCGGATTCGATCAGTGGGCACTCCCATGTCCATTAACACTGATCGATTCCGGGAGCACTAAGCTCGCAACGATAACTCCCAATGTCTCATCCTGCCGCTCCCGCGCGCTAGGATTCGGCGTCTACGCTAAGGGCGTGAGCTATGGCTAGGGAGTCAACCGCCAAGTTTATTCCCCCTTGGCCCAACGGTCAAAGGCGGTCTTTTTCCCGCCGATGACAATGAAACACCCCGCGTAACCGTTAGATTCCTAATCCCTATCGATATCCTAACCCTATGGATGCATCGGGAAGAGCCCCCGAAGGGGTTTCCGCCAAAATCCCAGATTTGGGAACTACTTACAAATATTCATTAAAAAGCGATCTAAACGAAAATGAACCGTTGAAATCATAATCAGACAATTGGAATGCGAAGGTAGTAGAGCAATTAAGATAATACTAAAGTTTAAGAAAGATCCGAAAACTTACAATAGAAAAGTAATTACAGCCGTCACAATAGGAGAAAACAGTAAAAACTAGCAGCTCCCCGTTTCTGGAACCCTAGGGGTCCTATTTATAGGATCTCGTATCACCCGATCGGTTGACAAGTCAACCGATCGGGTGATTCGTTACAGATAATAAACAGAAAACGGCGAACTTTCACCCGGTCATATGAACCGGTCGGTTGAGTTCTTGGAGTGACCGGTTGGATCTTGGCGCCATCGTGTGAAGGGATCAGTTGGGTGCCCTTGTCTCAACTCCTCAGCATCAGCTACAGATGAACCGATCGGGTGAGAGTCACCCGATCGGTTGGAATTTGGCTCAAAAAGACAGAGAATCGGCCCCCGTTGAACCGGCCTGTGAACCGGTCGGGTGACTTCCACTTGAGCTCCGGCTGAGACCGAGTAAATTGGGTTTAATCAATCAAATTGATTAAGAGCCCAAAATAGACATTTTCGTTGAAGAAGGAAAAAGTTTTTCCTTTTGAATCATCCCAAATATCCCCCAAAACCCCCCAATAAGCCCTGAAATGCCAGGAAATGGCCATATAATTTACCGTGATTTTTCACGAATTTAGTTGCCCTTGGACGCCCTAAAAATTGGGGTTTAGCCCAAAAATTTGCCTTTTAAGGACTATTTTGCCCCTCCCCCTCTTTTCTCTCTCTCTTTTTTTTGATATGAACTTCGGCCTGTGGGCCAAAGCCCGCAGCCGGCCTGCGGGCTTCGGGCCGCAGGCTTTTGTTGTTTTTTTAATTCGGCCTGTGGGCTTCGGCCCGCAGTGATTTTTTTTTGAATTTAATCTGGCCTGTGGGCCGAAGCCCGCAGCCGGCCTGCGGGTTTCGGGCCGCAGGAGATTTTATATTTTTTTGCGGTCTGCGGGCCGAAGCCCGCAGCCGGCCCGCAGTAAATTTTTTTTTTTGTTATTGGGCTACGAAAAAGCCCTGTTGGGCTTTGGGGGGCGGCAGGGGTGGGGGAGGGGAGGGCGTCGGGGCACGGGCACCCCCCCGACCCCCCGCCCCCCGCTACGGGCGAGAGGGCACGGGGCATGGGCGCCCCCCCTGCGCTGTGGGCGGGGGAGGCACGGGGCATGGGGCGGCGGTGATCGCCCTCTCGGGTGGTGCGGCGTGCACTCCCTCCGCTTCGGGCGGGGGAGGCAGGGGGAGGGGAGGGCCGGCGGCTAGCCGCCGGCGGGCTAAAAGTTAGGGTTTAACCCCTAAAATTGTATTTTTGGGATGAACGATCCGTCGTTTTCAAGGCGAAAAATAATCTCCATATCGATCTTGCGAGATCAAGGGGAGGGGTAATCATACGTATGATTAAAAACATCATTTTTCGTGTGTTTACCTCTATATCCGTCCTCCGGATATAGCGACGTTTGCGGAAGCCCTACGCGGATGAAGACACTCGATTTGAAGAAGCCTTGCACCGCGCTCGTGGATCTCCCGTCTCCTCTTGCCTTCGCCTTCGCAACGAACGGAAAAAAATTTGAGGAAAGAAATTTTTTTAGAGGCCCGTGCTGATAACGTGTTATGAATCAACTATTTGGGGGAGGAGCCCCAACTCTGTATTTATATGCAAAGGGGAGAATACAAAATGGGTTTACAATGATATGGGCCTATCTCTAGGATAGCCCAGAATCTCAACCAACCCGGTTAATTAACCGTTCACAACAAAAGCTTATTTTTAGCCCGTTTAATTGTAATCTGCCACTTCCCCTTTTTTTTGAAAAATCTGGCCTGCGGGCCTGAAGCCCTCAGTGTGGTTGCGGGCTTCAGGACTGCATGCTAAAATTTTTTTTGAAATGGGCTTCGAGCCCATTTATCAGAAGTTAAGGTTGAGGGGCGACGGCTAGGGTTAGCCTCCGCCGCCCCTCGTTGTACTGCCGTTGGGCGGCGGCAAAGGGGAGCCCCCCCTTTGGGGGAGTTTTGTTTGCAAAAGCACCGCCCCCCACCGGGGGGCTCGGGCGGCTGGGGCGCAGAAGCGTCGCCCCCTTTGGGGGAGCTCAGACGTCGAGGCGCAGAAAGCGCCACCCCCCTTTAGGGGGGCTCGGGCGTCGGGGCGCAGAATGCACCGCCCCCCTTCGGGGGGGCTCGGGCGTCGGGGCGCAGAATGCACCGCTCCCCTTCGGGGGGGCTCGGGCGTCGGGGAGAAGAAAGCGCCCCCCCCTTTGGGGGGCTTGGACGTCGGGGCACAAAACATACCGCCCCCTTTGGGGGGCTCGGACATCAGGGCGCAGAACGCATTGCCCCCCTTCGGGGGGGGGGGGGGGGGGCTCGGACGTCGGGGCACAGAAAGCTCCGCCCCCCCTTCGGGGGGCTCAGACGTCGGGGCACAGAAAGCACCGCCACCCTTCGGGGGGGGGCTGGCGAGCAGACACATCTGCCCCCCCCCCCTTGGAGGGGAAGGCGCGAGGGGCGGGGGCAGCGGCAAAGGCGTCGGCAGGCATAGAACGAAACAAGTTCGTCGATTTTCAGGCGATTAGCAATTCCCATATCGATCTTGCAAGATCAACATGTAGATCAATCATATGTATGATAAAAACAACGTTTTAGCAGGGTTTACCTCTATATCTGTCCTCCGGATATAGCGACGGTTGAACGAAGCCTACACGGATAACGACGCTCGTTTGAGAAAGCCTTGCACCGCGTGTGTGGATCTCCTGTCTCGCTTCGCCTTTGCAACGATCGATATTTGTGGAATTTTAGATGCTCGTGTTGATAACGTGTTATGAATCAACTACTGGGGGAGGAACCCTCAGCCCTTTATTTATAGGCAGGATAGGAGAGTTAAAAGATAAGATACATAGATATGGGTGTATCTCTAAGATACCCAAAATCCTAACCAACTCTGGTTCATATTCCTTCACAACATTGTTAATATTGTTGGTATGTTTCGAAAAGAGTGCTATTATTCGCACCACAATATGTTATGAATACACCCCCAATATGAAATATTTTTGAATTACCAAATTTATCCTTAACAGTGTTTAATACATTACTCTTAAATATCTTACTTAATAACAAAATTGCCATTAGCTTTAACTCGATGCACCACATAACCTTTCATCTTCTCATGTTTTCTCTCTTTCTTTTCTCTACGACATCTCCTCCCCTTGTTAGTCCTAATATATTGCTTAGCATTAGCTCAAAATTTAGAATTTGAAAAGCTTTAAAGTTCTTGTTAATTTGCTGGTGGAGGAGGATGGAAGACAAAGAGGTATAGTAATCAAATCTTAAATTATATATTTGTTTATAAGCTTTCTTTTTAGTTTATGTTTTTTCTAAAATTTTCCGCTGTTTTTGTAGTTGTAAATCCGATCAGAACTTCTACCGCTCGAACATTTAAGTTTGAGCGTTAAACGAGATCTTCGGATATAAAGGTCTGAACCCCTTTCATTGCAGTTTGATCTGAAAGTCTGAACGTTTGGTGCTTGATATAAAATTATTGGATCATATTTTTTTAATAACATACTTGAACACTACACGTAAATGATAATAGCTACTTGCACCAAACCTTTATAGTTTTATTGTTAAGTTTTCGCATTCTCATTTATTACTTGCTTCTTCAGGATACTTCTTGCATTGTCGTGGAATCGACTATTGCAGACTATACAGAGGTTTTTACAACTGACACCATATTTTCAAGTCGACACGAAATTCTTGATTGGGTACGAGATGTCGGTAATTATCATGGACTTGTCATTGTACTAAAGCATACAGAGATTGGCAAATCAGGTAGAAAGTCAAGGCTTTACTTTGCATGTGAAAGAAGTGGTGCTTATCGCAGTACATTCAAAAAATCCAATGAAAAGAGTTGGATATCTACTGGAACTAAGAAATGTGGATGTCCATTTAGTTTAAAAGGAATAATTACCCACATATGATGATTGGCATGTAATAGTTGTATGTGGAACGCACAACCATGCAGCTGCAAAGCATCTGGAGGGACATTCATTTGCTGGAAGGTTACAAAAGAAAGAGTGTGAAATATTGATAGATATGTCAGTGGCTCAAGTACGGCCTAACGAGATGCTGACCATGTTGAAGCAGAAGGATTAGCGTAATGTATCCATCATGAGAACTATTTATAATGCACGTCCTTATTTACAAAGTTGTTGAAATGAGTGGAAGATCTCGAATACATCAACTTATAAAGAAGTTGAAAACAAGTAACAATATTGAAGTGCATTCTTCAAATGAGATGACGTCATGTGTGAGGAACTTATTTTTTGCACATCAGACATCTATGGATTTAGTTCGAGCTTTTTCGAAAGTTTTGAGTATGGATTGCACGTATACGACAAATAGATATCGACTTCTGTTGTTGGAAATAGTTGGCGTGACATGAACTAAAAAAACATTTTCTAATGCATTTGTTTTTATGGAGGATGAGCGGGAGGTTACCTAAGATGGGCTTTAGAAAGGTTGTGTGACTTGCTCCAAGGTTGCATGATGCCTCGGGTGATCGTGATAGATAGGGAGATGGCCTTGATGAATGATATATCTTATGTCTTCCCTAAGGCAGAAAATCAATTGTGCAGATGGCATATTTTGAAAAATATATTAGTAAACTGTAAGAAATTGTCACGCCCCGTTTCCCATTATACTTGGCAGCGAGGACGCGAGCGGGCCCGCATGTGCTTAAAACAAGGAGGAGATACTTTTTTCTTTCCTTCCTCCTTGGTTTAAGCACATTAAGCGTCTGTGTGAAAACATCCTTGCAGATTCTTGTATGCAAACTCAACAACACAGATATTTATTTTATTACAATCTCAAGTCTCAAAAGGGTTACAATAATGGATGCATGGAAAGAGAGTGGGTCATAAAGCCCATACAAATTTTGTAAGAAACAAGAAGTAAAAAGATGCTGCGAAGGCACATAGCTCCTCAGCGAGGGAACGTAGCGGCAAGGCACTCCTGGTCAACCTGCTCAGTCTCTAGGCTCGCTCCTCCGTAAATCTGTCTAATACCTAACGTATATTTCACAAGACAAGGAAATATACGTCAGCGAGTGTCGCTCGGCAAGATTTAAAGTATTAAGTAGAAAAGACACTCAACAAGGTTTTCAAAATCATTTCATGATTTCAATAATTAAAACATAGCAGCGTAAGGAAGCAATGAGCATGACAAGTGTGGTGTACAAAATAATGATCATGGCAAGTGTAGTGTGCAAAGCCGTGGCAAGTCAAGAGTAGTGTGTAAAGTAACAAAATGACAAGTGTAGTGTGTCAAGTAGTAGCATGGCAATTGTATGTGTGAAATAACAAATATGGCATGCGTAGTGTGCAAAGCAGTGGCATGGCAAAAGTAACGTGCAAAGAAACATAGCATGTGTGGTGTGCAAGGTAACAAGCATAGCAGACCACTTAAACGGAAAGCATGAGCAGTTTTAAATGATGACATGTCCAATATATTTCAATGGTGTGTGCAAGTTCGTGACTAAGGCCCCCGTCGTTAGACGGTTAGTAAGTGAATCCACCTTCAAGTGCCCTCGAAGGCGACCAGTTTACTACCAGCTAGTGCCCGGGAACCCAACCCCACCCATGTGTAATTCCTGGACCACGAGCCAGGATGCTAAACCGTCATATACTGGAACACGAGCCAGACTAGTCACATGTGCTGGAACACGAGCCAGACTAGTCACATGTGACCAACAAGAATAGCCAACTAGTAGCCAACGACATGCATGTTCACGAGCCAACGGCATGTGTGTTCACGAGCCAACGGCATGTATTTCTATGAGTTGCCAACCGGCCAACAAGTCTATGTGTAGCCAACCGGCCAGCAAGTCTATGTTGTGTCTTTTGCAATTTACGAAGCACTTGTCAATTACTATTAACATGTCCACACGCACACACACCATGTCCATATCTTGCAATCACAAAAGTAAATAAAGATGCAGTTTTAAATGGAACGGCAGTTAAAATGTGGATAAATACACAACTTGCATATCAGAGTATTACAGTCAAGACAATTAATGTGACGGTTGTAAGAAGTACACTTACACTTGCAAAACATGATATCTAAATTTTAAACAATCAATTGCAGGGGTTATAAAACCTGTAAAAAGAATGTGCACTTGCCTGATTTGCCGATTCTGGTTTGGGAGTGATGTAGCAAGGAGCGTGGTTATCTGTGTCATTAGATTGGTGTAAGATGAAAGTGTTTAAGCCATAAAAATGTTACTTTTAATACCTACCTTAACATCCAAAAATACTAACTTACATGTTTTTCGTTCTGATTATTGTTAACAAATAATTATAAGAATTAACTAACTATGCTTACAGTAATACCTAATATGTGATAAGATTGTAGGTCAACTAACACTTCCGACATGTTGTTACAATTTACAAAGTACGGCCACCTAATATAATTATTAACTAAAATACTGATATTAGAGTCATATAATAACCATCCCCATAACAACTAATGAACATGACATGGTAATTTTTGAATATCATCAATTAATATTATAAAACCAATATTAATAAAACTAATCTTTATAATAAAAATAACTTGAATACTCTTACTTATACATTCTCTTTCTTCCTTTACTGCCTTCCTCTTTGTTCTTTCTTTTTGTATGGGGGGACCCAAGGCAACGGGTTGTAGGCGGAGAGCAGAGCTTGGGCGGTTCAGGCGACGGCAATGGGCTGCTAGGTGGCATGGATCGTGGATCTGGGCAGGGCGGCGCTGGTCGCTGGGGGAAACGGAGGGAGACGGCGACTCTGTGGACGGGGATGGGCAACGTGGACGATGGCTAGCGGGGTGAAGCGAGGTCTGCTGCGGGAGGCTTAAGATCGGAGAGAGCGCCTGGGCGGAGGGCTCTCGGAGGTTGCGGGAACACCGGTGGAGGGTACGGCGGGTTGCTGTTGAGCTGTCGCGGTGGAAGAACGAAGGGAAGGGTGGAGATCTGGGGTGTTGCAGCAGCGGGGAAGGCGAGCTCATGCGGGTCTGTGGAGCTGCCGGAGGAGAGGGGTCGCCGACGAGTGCAGCTGGGTTGTTGCGGTAAAAGCTTCGCATGGGTTGCTGGAGATGGTGACGAACGACGTTGACAAGTCGAGTCTGCCTTGTTTGAGGCGGGTAACAGAGGGTGGGCGCTTCGTCTTCGGGAAGTTCGCGGAAGTTGAGGGGGCTCGACGAGGGGCTCGATGCTGGTTGCGGTCTGGAGGGCAAGAGCGAGGCACAGAATTGCCGGTGATGGGGTTTCCTCTGCCTTGGAGAACAGGGGAGGATGGCGTCAGGGCAGGCTGAGGTGAGGTGTCTGGCGTGTCGGGTGGCCGGAGAGGAAGTGAGAGGAGCACGTGGTGAGGTGAAGCTGAGCAGGCGAAGGCTGGGTGCTGGGTGGTGTTTGTGATCGGAGGTTGCGAGATGAGAGGGGTCGCCGGACTTCGTGGCCGAGGGGAGGAAGCTCGGAGGCGAGGTGAGGGTTTACGGCGATCCTGGGTAAGGGTAGTTGGGGTTTTGGCCAAGCGGAGGTGGGACGGTAAGTGGGCGTGGAGATGAAGGTGATAGGAGAGATGGGGTTGCGAGTGACTGAAGGATTAGCCTAGAGTTCCTTTAGGGCCTGTAGGGTAAAATAATGAAGGCTTAGGTTGTTTTGGGGCCTGTTCTTTTCGCGAGAATAGGCGACGGAATGGGGATTTCTGCACTGTTCACGTACGAATTTTGCCAGTCCCGTCCTCCATTCCGGCGAGTTGTTCTTTTGGGGTAAAATGAGTCACTGGGAGAAAGCTTGCGTGGCGGGGGTTGTTGGGAATTCTGGGGCGTGTCAGAAGTCGTGGCTTTTGGGTTGGAATTGGGCTGGAATCCGTCGATTGCTGGGTCCCACTTTGTCGTTTGCTCTCTATCTCTCCGCTTGTGATCACCCCCCGGCCTCGATTCTGACAAAAGCCCTTCGTCTGCTCTCCCTCTTCTCGCCACTGCATCATGGCGAAACCCTAAAAATTTGCCTCCATTTTTGGTTGCTTCGACCGCAAGCTTAAGCCTTTTTTGGGTTGACGCCGCCGACTGAGTATGGCATCTTCTTCGGTTGTGCCATAGGCCGCTTCAAGGGGGTGAAGATCTGTTCATCTGTTGGATCCAGGCTTCTGAGCTGAAAACAAGGTAAATTTGGCATTTTTCCTAACAAAAAGCTCAAGATTTTGAATGATTTGTTGTCAATAGAACTCATCCCCACGAGTTTCTCTCCTACCTAGCTTCGTCCCGTTGCTTGCGCCGTTTTGGGTTGCCGCTTTTGATCCCTGACGTCACGGATCTGCGGGTGTGCCCACGACAGCTTGCTCTCTGTCACGAAAGCTTCAGCTCCATTTTTCTCTTCTGATCAACTGAAAGGTATATCTCCGGCTATCATTTGTGTGTGGTTTGGATGTGCATTGCGGGTCGACATACTGAATTTTTTTCGCAGATGGTTTCTTTGATGGACATGGGTGGGTTTTGATTGTTATGATGTGTTATCATGCTCGGGTTTCATTAACCCCGCCTCCGCATTCCGTGATTGTTGAAGAACATAGGGGTTTGTTTTAAGAAGGCTTTAGCAAAAAAATTAAACAGATCATTGCCTACTATGTATGCTAGATTTCATATATTAGATGTTATTGCCATCCAACGCAATACATGCAAGCTGAAAACATTTGATAATGACGGCCAAGAAAAAAATTGCCCTATGATGAATCATACTTACGGGAAGGGGGAATGCGTGATATAGACCAATAAATTCGAACTGAGTAAATGATTTGGTTTAAATTCTGAGGGCAATTTCAAGTAGTTTCATGCATGGCGTGTAATGGTGTTGGTGGCGGCATCCTGTTGTATGAAATGAAAGTTGAGGCATAAATAAAGGGTTCATCAAACCCTACATGCCATGCTGTTTAGAGCATTTAAAGTGTCCAGCACACTGGCATGCAACAGATACAAAAATTTCATGTACAGTTTGAAATAAAACCCAAAGGTCCGTACGTATAAATTTAAGCCCAGTGATCATATAATAAGTTTTGCTATATATTTGAGCCCAGTGATGAAGCATATGCAAAGAAAAAATTATGATAGGCTGGCAGGAAGGTTCCTTTATTTGTAATTGGCTTATTGTTATGATTAAATTAAGTGTTTGGAAAAAATTAAAAATGAGGAGCAACCGCCATGCCACCAAGGGGGAAATTGAAAATAAATATAAACCTGAGGGCTACTATTACAAATTATTTTACGTTTCCAATTCTTTGTAATTTTCGTATACGGTTTTTATTTGATGAGAATACATGTTTGATTGTTGGTTATATCAATTTATGCATAATTATTTAGTTACTTCCTAAATGCTTTAGATGGATAACCACGGGGACCTGATCGGGGGTAACCCACGTGCCGCGACAGCGGCGACAGTCATTCTTGTCATCATACACTGCATGCATCTAGAGGGTAGGTCAAACCGTATACCTAGAGAGCCATCGGCTATGCGGGATCTACATCGAAAATCCCACATGCGTAGAATTCTCTATGGGGGTGAAAGTAGTTGTTTACACTACTTGAGAATGAGGAGCCATGCATTCATGAATTTGGCCGGATTAATGAGACAAATGGATTTACTTAAAGACACTATTCATGTGTCCGTAGAGGAGCAGTTGGCCATGTTTCTACATATCATAGGGCACAAGTCAAAGAACAGAGTCATGCAAGTTGATTTTATACGCTCAGGTTCAACAGTTAGCCGATACTTTGGCCAAGTAATGCAAGCACTATGTGGCATTCAGGATATGTACTTGAAGCAAGCTCCAAATGAGACCCCTACTGAGATCGTCAATAATCCTAACTGGTACCCTTATTTCAAGGTACGTACGTGTCATATAAATTTGATGGAGTGACATGTAGTAGTTAGCCTTGATTAATTAACTTTTTTGTAACCAATTGACCCACCATGACGATGTATGATTGCATTGGTCTCATTGATGGGACACATGTCGATGCCATGCTACCAGCCCATCTTGTACCCCGTTTTAGAGGCCGAAAGGGGGTGACACAAAATGTTCTCGCAGCTGCAACGCCAAATAAAAGATTCATGTATGTAATGGCAGGTTGGGAAGGGTCAGCAAATGATTTCACCATCCTTAAATCTGCGTTGTCATTACCCCCCCAAACGGTCTTCGAGTGTATGAAGGTAAGAGGTCGAATTTAACCAAAATTATAATTCGTTGAACTTATTAAATCTTGTGAATAAATTATACTAATTGATAACGGTTATGATTGTAGGTAAATATTACCTATGCGATGCTGGATATACTACCATGCCAGGATTCATATCTCTATACAGGGGCGTTAGATATCATCTTAAGGACCATACTGATCGAGCTCCTCGAAATCACAAGGAGCTCTTCAACCTATGTCACTCGTCTTTACGAACTAAGATCGATTCGACTTTTGGTATCCTAAAGAACAAGTTTAAGATATTGACTTCCAAGCCCCACTATCCATTCCCATGTCAGGTTGATACCGTCCTAACATGCACTGTGTTGCATAATTACATCCAAGTTGCAGATCCACATGACCCTCAGCTTAGGGAGGATGATGTTGATGTGATTGCGGAAGATGGAGATGTTCACGATGACTCGATTTTGGATATGTCCCAACAGATGGCCATGCGTGAACAAACCCAACAGAGGGACAATTGGAAACTTCACAGAGACCAAATAGCTTGGGATATGTGGGTCGACTATTGTAACATACATAATCAGGGTAACACGCATGAACAAGGTCTTTGAAATTTGGGTTGGGGTCTATGTGGTAGATATAAGTTTTACATTGTCATCTTTGTTATGCACTATTGCTTAAGCTATGTCATCTTTGAAATGTGAACAAGGTTCTGAACTAATGCTTCTGCTAAGAAATGTGTGTTGCAAGTTGTTTGAATATTTTGATTTAATGATTTGAAATAGTATGGAATTCTTTGTGTAGGCATGGCAGGGTCATCTCAACGAGGTCAAAGTCGTGATCTGATGGACCCAATCTCTGACCCACAATCAGATAATCAATGGGTAGATGACGATACGCGTAATGAGATTTCTCCCCGACGACCTATGGCACGTAGGGTGGGAGATATGCAGTATCCTGGGCAGGGCAACTATGGTGTCGGTAACTATGGAGGTGGCACAAGTGTGTCTTTTGCCCAATATGGCCAGTATAGCATGCCGCTGTAAATGGGGAGTCACCCCGGATATATGCCAAGTCAACCTGGCTATATACAATTGCTTCAAGGGGAAGGCATGGGCCAGGGGGTTGGGAGCTACTAGGGGGTGGGATGGTCCATGGGGGAGGGATGCAACATGTCGGAGGGAGCTACCAAGTGCCGGGTTTGGGAGGTTTTGGTGGACACCAGCAGTATGTTAGCCCCCCTCACCCAAGTGCAATCAACCGGGCGTCATCACACATCGGTAATGACCCCGTATTTGGTAGCGATTCTTCCAGAAAGTCAGGTAGGCGGGATGAGTCAGGGGAAGCATCAGTGTCTAGCCCTAGCAGGAAAATGAAGCACAATGCAGAAAAGGGGATGGGGCACAAAATATGGCCTTGGGAACATGACTTGGTCCTCATCCCATTCCTTGCGGAGCAGGCCAGGGAAGGGATGAAATCAGATAAGACGTTTAAATCTTGTGCATTCAATGCTGCTGCTGCCCACATAAATGAGACATTTGGCACGGCCTACTCAAGACAAAATGTACGCAATCATATGAAAGGATTGCGAAAGAAACTAGCCGATGTGAATACGTGCCTCAATTTAAGTGGCGTTGGGTGGTGTCCCGATAGGCAGATGATTTTAATGGAGCCAGAAACGTATGCCGCGTGGGCCTCGGTAATAATTTCACCATTGATGCACAAATACAAACTCGTCTATGTCATTTTCTTTTTTTACTCAATATTATCCCATTGTGTATACGTGCAGGCCCATCCTAAAACAAAGGACTTCATTAATCAGCCCTTACCATGGCTAGCTGATCTGAAAGTGATTATAGGTGATGACGGAGTGACTGGGGATTTTCTGAAGGGTGTGTTTACACCTTTTGGCAGCCCATTCACTGAAGGTGAAGGTGAGCAGGGAAATCCTTCGCCGCTTGGGCATGAATCATCTGACACACCATCACCGTACACCCCTCAGGCACCCTCGTGAAGTCCTGGGTCAGCTGCTACTAGCAATGCAGCCCCACCAGCTTTTGGTAAAAAGGTAAGACGTAGACCACGGGGGAATGCTTCCAACGATGCATTGCAAGGTGTGTTTATGGATAAACTCACCGAGGTAGCCGAAGCCTTACGGATCTCAAACCTACCCTGGACTGTGGAGATTGGTAAGAGTGTCTATTCACACATGGAGTATCCTGGAGAGAAGTTGGATAGGGTGTATAACCACCTTATTGAAGTAGATCTTGAGGGGAGGAAGTATGTAAGGATGCCTGAGGTTGCAAGGATTAGGTACATAAAGAAGAAAATGGAGGAATTCGACCGTGAGATTGAGGAAGACGACGATGGGAGTAATATATGAAGCTTGTAATTTCTCAACAACATTTTGTAATATGTCTTGCATGCACAATGGTGGGGGCACGTTGGGGGGATTATTAAATTTGGATTATGTATGTCTGTAATATATCTACTTGATTTTAGGATGATATTAGTTGGCTGTACGTTGAATGACTGAATGACTGTAGTGCATGATTGCTTGGGAATATGTGTGTATGTTATATATATAGTGTCTTGTCCTTATTGTTGAATCTCATTTGTTTTTATTTCCTACTTGGGTTTTCTGGGTGGAAGCATGGATTTCATACTTGGTTTTTCTTGCATAATTTCCCGCTTGGGGTTTGGGTCTTTCTTTCAATGCATTTTTTGATCTTTTCCATGCCACTGGGCCTGCAATAAGATTGAATGCCTTTGTGGATGTGTAGCCTTTGGTATGCTAGCATTTTGGACATGCAATATTGTTAGCTGCATACATTTATATATGCCAGACTAATGTTGGTATGTGACCATATTGGTATGTTATCATTTTGGACATGCAATATTGTGGGTGGGTGGGTATAGTTTTTCAAGTGAATCATGGTGTTTTAATTTTAACCTAAGGTATTTTGTTTGATGAAGCTGATATCTTTTAGCTATTTTTGTATTTATATGAGTATGTTTCTTTTGCTTATGTACATGCTATAAGTTGGTTTTTATTTCATTCGGTACATGCCCTCATTCATCAATCATGGGGGGCCACCAACTGCTTTCACTTTGGGTTTATTTCAGTATGTACATGCCGTAAGCTTGAAAGGCTCTGAATTTTGGCATTTAGATACATTGGGTTTTATATCATGCCTGGGATCTATGCAAAGGTGATGCATGCTACTAATATGTTGGATTTATATATATTAGGGGCAAGGAAATATGTTTAACTGAGGCATGCTTGGGTGCATTGCAATATAGAAGCATTATTTCAGGTTTTTTCTCTCCCTATAGCCCAATGAGGCATGCTTGGGTGCTTGCCTGTTGTATCTATCTGATGATGGTATTTTGATATTGCTGGAGCATAGTAGCATATGTTTTTTCATCTTTCGTGACATTTTTTGTATTTGATATTTTTTTCCCTTATAGACCAATGATGACACAAATGATTTCTCCCAAATTCCTTGATTCTAACCCAATTATGAGGATGGCATGCAGGAAGGTTCCCATAACTCAAACATGGGTGGGGTTTTATTTCATATTGTGCAGCACATTTGTGTATCTGTTACCATAAGCTTGCCTGAGACTCTTTCATGTTCTTATGGGGTTTTCATTTCAAATTCTCATGCACATTATGAATAAGCCTTTTTCTGTTTGCCTATGTTTCTTCTTGCTTCCTACATGGGGTGCTATGTTGGACCTGTTCCTAAATTTGTGTATCTGTTTGCAGTTGTGTTTCATGTTGGATCTGTAAACAAGATGAGTAAACAAGCCAACAGAACAGCTCGGCATTTTTTACTTAGTCTGATATAAATATGGCATTTTTAATCAATGTCATTCAACTGATGTGCCTATCTGCACAATATAAGCCTGATATAAAGACTAAGATTGCTGTAGTCGTTGATTAAAATACAAATGCAATTCCAGCACATTATGGTTGGGGTTTTTTATGTCGCTTTCTGTTTCTAAATGTCTTCCACACTCAGCACATATGATTTTCTGTTGCTTTTGCTTGTGCTTCACATTCTATTTGAGGTTTTTGTTCATATTCTCTGAAAACATTCAGCACATATGCTTTTGCTTGGCCTTCACATTCGTGGGGTTTTTCTGTAGTTTATGCAGTTTTTTGATCATTCTCTTGCATGATCTACCTATCTTCTGTTGCCTGTTGTATCGATATGATGATGGAATTTTGCTCTTGCTGGAGCATGGTAGCATATGATGTAGGGGTTTTTGATAGAGTTTTTTGCACTGGCATTATGCTCTTGCTGCTTTCTTGATGTATCATAAATTCTTGGAATTCTAACAGCTTTGGCTGAATTTCATCTGGGAATGTTGGGCTTGCTTTCATCTGTAACTTACTTTCATCTGGGTAAGCTGGGCATGCTTGCAGTAAAATATGGGCTTGCTTTCATTTCATATTGTGTAGCACATTTGTGTTTCTGATACCATTAGCTTGCCTGAGACTCTTTCATGTTCTTTTGGGGTTTTCATTTCATATCTGTGGTTTTTTATGTCTTTTTGCGTTTCAAAATGTTGTGGACATTCAGCACATATGTTTTTCTTTTGCTTTTGCTTGTGCATCACATTCTATTATTGGGAAGTTTTTAATTAGGCATCATTCTTTATTGGGAAGTTTTAAAATGTCTATGAATTTTTTCCTTTAATTTATGAACTTCAAACGACTGCTTAAAGAATTGATCTCGTAAAACTTTTTTGTTGGTCATCAAAAGTTCTTCATAATAAAGACTTGATTTTAAGTACATGAAATGTACATATTGGCTTATGGCTGGATGCTTTTGCATTGGACATCATAATTATGAAAACATAAGCATTAGATTGTTATGTATATCTTAAGGAGCCCAGCATCCCTATCAACTCCTCTTTCAGTATTTAGTTGGTGTTGACCTATTGATACCTCTAGCTGGAGCTGTGTTGTTTGGACAATTGATGTTGTATATAGGTGAACACCCAGGTTTTTTGGGTGCTTCTTTTCATCGCCCTTTTTTGAGACACATGTGATAACAACAAGCACACCAAGACTTTCACAACATATAGCATGCTTATACCCAAACAAAAATGTGTTATTTTGAGAGAAGAATATGACTTCAGGTCTATCTTTACATGTTAAAATCATTGGAAAAGTTCTTTAGGAAGTTTGATTTTCTGATTTACTTTTTGTATACCACTGATATTTTATATTTGACCTTGAATTTTGTAGATTGGTTTGGTGGCAAGAAACTCATGATTTGAGCATATAATTTTATATTTTATTACGAGTATAGTTGGTATGGTATCTCAGTTAGAGGGCATATATAAAAGGCACATCTAGTGGATGTGTTCCATGCACGAAACGATTTTTTGGGCATTCTTTCAGCTGTGCCTTACTTACATGCTTGCCTATGCTCGGCATGCTTTCATCTGTGGATTACTGTCATATGTGTATGCTGGGCATGCTTGAAGTAAAATCTGGGCATGCTTTCTTACAGTCTGGGCCTTCTTTTTTACAGGTCAGGGGTGCTGATACAATGTTTGTTTGCCACAGTTCTTCTTGTTTCCATCAGTTCTTAAAAGAACATTTTTTTTATTTTCTTGTTTTCTCTATTACAAGTACAATGTGGGTTTTTATTTTCTTCTTGTTTCCATCAGTTCTTGTCAGCACATGTTTTTAGTGCATATGTGTGAATTTTTCTGTGCATATGTGAGACTATTGCTATTTCAGTCACATGCAGTATTCCAGTCTGACTTTTTAATTTTCAGTTTGTGACTTTTTCCTGTGCATACAGTGTGGGTTCTTGTTGATTCTGCAACCATTTGTGCATGTGTGACCTTTTCTGTTTCAGTTATGTGCAGTCCAGTTTGACTGTTGCATACCTTTGTGCATGTGAATAACACTGAATCTCAGGACAGATACACAAATGTGCATGCGAATCGGGAATAAAAACCATGTTATTTGATTTTCATGTTTATATTATGAAGGGACAACCACAAGCAACCTAGTTGGGAAGCTGATACATATGCCAACCTGAGGGCTATATAATTTTAAATTTTCCATCTAATTTATCTGCGATTGGTTTTGTATATTAGTTTTGTTTTTTTCTTCACATTTGCCTTGCTCATTTCTGCAAAAGACAGGTACTTTAACATAATGCGATATGTAATTTTCATAGGTACGCCTTAATCTACCCCTTCTCACTTCATTAAATTGTTCAATTTCTATGACATCTCATACCTTCTATTTTGTTTATGTGTATGTATGAACAGGTCCAAATGAGTGAAGGCTCAAACACGTCTATTCTCTCCCGCCTTCGGGAAGCGACCCGTGTACCTGCGTTGGAGACGGATGATTCAGACTTCAAGAAATGCCGCCGTGGTCTGCGTGTACCTAGGAAGACTTCATGGACCCAGTTAAACCCGGGCAAGAGGTTTTGGAGCTGTCCTTCTCGAGGGGCCAAATGTGATTTCTTCGAATGGAAGGACCCCCCCTCACAGTGACTGGTCAAAGTTTATTATCCTGCATTTAATGGAAGCAACTGCAAGAGGAGGAACAGGTGATTTATCTGCGTGCGCACAGACTGGGAGGAGGTTGGATGCTATTGACGATCGGTTGGCTATGGTCGTTGGCCAATTAGAGAGATACAGGCTGACATTAGATAGCTTGCATAAAGATTATAACTCCCTGAAGTTTGTTTTGTATTCCCTCTTAGGGCTATGTTTTATTAGTTTTCTTATGTATAACAATCTTCATTGACTTGGAAGGGAATCTTGTTGTATGGTCGGCCTAAAACCCTTGTTTGAACTTGTTTTTTATGAAGCGTTTGGAATTTTTGTAATATCCTTGTATTGGGTGGTATTTTTGCATAATGTTTCGGCTCATTTTTTTTCAATTACATGCATGCTTGGATCATTTGGCAACTGTTATTCCTTAGGGATTAATATCATTTGGCAACTTTTTGATGTCTTTGCATTTGGGCTACAGTGTGGTTTTATTTCATCATGAGATACACAGTTGTGTATTTATACATGTTGAATATCTGAGGCTGCAGGGGTTTTAGTAATAAGTTAAATAAATTTTTGGACCATTATTGTTGTTTCATGCCTAAGACGAAGAGGGGTTTTTATTTCATCATGTCTTTCACAATACAGTAACTATGTATGTTGAATGCCTGAAACGCACCAACAAAAAAATTTCATACTGTCAGGCACATTTGCTTCTCTGTAGCGTTTCCATGCTTGATCCCCAATGGGGGTTTTTTTACATATGTATTCATTTTTATTTCATTTTACATTTTATACCTATCATGGTTGGGGGGTTACCATTACCCTATACTCACCATATAACCCCACACTCCAACTTTCCCACTTTCTCATTCCAACTCCCCACAAGCCAAAAGAACACAAAACTAGAAAGTGGACCCCACTCTATATTCCCAACCCCTCATTCCATACTCTATTCCACCCAAAAGAATACATAACTACATTTTCTCTCTCCTAGGAATACATCAATTCCCCCTTATTCCAAATTTCCTATTCCAGGAAAAGAACAGGCCCTTGGTCGCAAGTTTCTGTAGCTTTTGTAGGGTAGGGTTTTAAATGGAGTAGGGCTAGGGAGGGGAGATGTGCGGTAGTGAGGGGGTGAGAGTTGTTGAGAAATGAGTGTTCTCCTGAGATTTATTTGGAGAGAGTAAGAAGGGGCGGAGAGAGGGTGACGTGAGAAAATGGGGTTGTGCTGTGTGCGTGAGTTCTGGGTTGGGTTTCATCTTTCTTTGCATTCTGATAGGGTTAAATGCTAAGGAAACAAAGGAAAGATTTTGAATCAACAATATTCATGGAGGGTTAGAAAAATAGGAAGGATTATAAAAGAAATAGTTTTAATTAAAATGATTTGATTATTAGCAAAGGATAATTAGGAAAGTTTGAGTTTTAGAAGATTTGTTTTTAAAAGAAATATTTATAAGGGAATTTAATACAAAATGATTTTGTTTTACTGTTTTTCATTAATAGCAATGAGTTTAAGGAATGTTTGAATTCTAAATATTAATATGGAAATTAATGCTAAGTTAATAAGGAAGGTTTGAATCTTACTAATAATTAGGGAATTAAGAGCAAGGGAAGAAAAGGAAGGTTTTTGAAATTTAAAAGGATTTGTTTAAAAAACTGCTTGATTTGATACCATTTGATTATGGGAAAAATTAAAAATAATGTAATTTAGGAAAGTGGACTAATACAGAATAATTGGGAGAAAGTAAATAGAATACTACTAAATATGCTATAGACTTTATTAGGATTAAAATAGAAAGTTTTCAAAAAAAGAATTTGAATTCATTTTTAAAATATTTGAATTTTGAAAGCATTGAGTTTTGAAAATTTAAACCATTAATAATAAAATTAAATAAGCTAACCTAATGCAACTGTACTAATGAGACTAACACATCAAGGGTAATAAATGAATTTAAGGGTTGGATATGTTTGGTCTAGTTTATAAAAAATTTGATATAGATATTGATTTAGTAAGATCTATTAGTATAGGAGATATGATATGGGTGATCCGTTAACTAAGATATGACAATTTATTCAATTGGGATATCTGATATATTGGGATTAGATATGATCATCCATTCGATTAAGATATTGGTTAAGATTGGGTTAGCAAGAAATCAATTTGGTTAAGATTTGATCAAGATAAGATTTGATAGATAATTTGATTAGGGTAATCGGATTATTACGATCTCGCTCCTGCAACCAACATCAACCAAAGTTAAAGAAGATATAAACGCGATCGCTAAGTCACGTCCTCAAGATATGAAAATAATAATACAAATCATGTATACCAATACTCTAATAAGTCACTATACTAATAGAATACATACGAATTATGTATATACAAAAACATGCCGTTACAGAAATATTTTGAAACATAGGAGGTATGGGATAAATTTAACTGTGATTGGAACTCGGTAATGATGTCCCGCACCAAAGAGGAATACTTGCATAACCTTGGTGATTTCGAAATGAAATTTGTTGGAAAACAAGAAGCCATCGATTATGTGAAGTGTTCATGATCTAACAAGTATAAAGAGAAGTTTGTTTTAGCATGGGTTGATAAAAACATGCACTTTGGGAATGTTATTACTAACAGTGTAGTTACTGCACATTCAAACTTGAAAAGGAATTTATGCACATCCACTGGCAGTTCCGATACCGCATGGAAAGCTATTCTGCTATGCTCGAGCGCCAACATATTGAGATCACGACATCATTTGAGAGGAGTCTTAATACTGTACAACATCAATTCAATCTTGTTATGTTCAAAGAGCTGAGAGGATTTATATCACGGAATGCACTGAATATAATTCTACTTGAGTCGACAAGATCAGAATGTATTGAACCGGATGCAAAATCATGTCGATGTGCCATTCGTCGTACACATGGATTACCATGTGCTCATGAAATTGCAATATTTAAAAAGGAGGGACGTCCAATACCTTTATCTAGCATACACCCTCATTGGAGAAAACTTAACATGAAGCCTACAAAGGATGGTCAAGTTGCAGGATTGGTAGATGTAGATATGTTTAGTGCCGAATTGCATTAAATTATGTTACAATTTGAACATGTCGATGACGCTAGTAAGGTTCTCCTTATGAGATAGGAAATAGAAATTTCAAATCCAAAAGCGACTTCTCTTGTTGAGCCACAGGAAAAGGTGAGTGTGAAAGGTGCACCAAAGAAAAAGAAAAACACAAGAGTTGAAATCTCGACATGCCGCGATCCTAGTCTATTTGAACATGTATTGTCAATTGAAGCTAGCAAGTCAACTCCAGCTAAATCCACATTGCCATTGAAGAGGAAGCAGAAAGAGAAGGTTATTAGGAGACAGTCATCGATGCTCGAGAAATATTCTACAAAATTTCCTATCAAATTAAGGCCATACATTCAACATATAATTGATGTAAAAGCAGATGGAAATTGTGGATTTAGAGCCATAGCAGCTCTTCTTGGAATGGGTGAGGATATGTGGGCCACCGTTAGAGCTGACATGAGCCGGGAGTTAAATTTACATGACAATGAGTATCTAAAAATATATGGCATAGAACTATATGAACAGAGCAATACGACACTGATTTATATGGAGAATTATCCACCATATTGTTATTGGATGACGATGTCATACATGTGATATATCATTGCCTCTTGTTACTCATGTGTTTTGATCTCACTTTCTGAAAAGCAATGCTTGACGTTTTTACCTCTTAAAGATGTGCCGGAACCACTAGCTTCTAGACGTCACATTGCAATTGGATACGTTAACGGTAATCATTTAGTTCAAATTCATCTTACAAACAGACATCCAATTCCTCCGGCTGCAGGTTATTTGTACCAACACCGACATCCATGTGCACATGGATGGAAAGTTTCATATGGTGCTAAGATTCAAGAATTCAAGAACCTTATTGCAAATCATGTAGCAACAACTGATGTAATCAGTGATAGTGATTAATTTGTTGTTAGCAAGGGAAAAATTACATTTTGTTGTGAACAATTAAGTCAAGAAATTATTAATGTTTTGTACTGTTCTAATTAGATTATGTATTGTAATGAATAAAAAAATTTGGTCGTTTTTTCCTGCTCTGTAACATTGAAGATGTTGGTTGTTATGTCATGTGAATGTATCAATGTATCCATGTAATTTTTTGTGTGCTGTTCGGATGTGTAAATCCGAACACAATACATATTTTATCATACTGTTCGGCTTTGCAATTCCGAACCGAAGAATAAAGTATTAGATCCGTTCGGATCTCCTAATCCGAATATCTGAATGTATCAGTTCATTGTTTTTTTGTTCTGTTCGGCTGTATGAATTAGAACACAATACCAATTTTAATATTCTGTTCGGATTTGCAATTCCGAACATAAGAATAACAGTAGCATATCTGTTCGGATCTCCAAATCCGAACATCAGAATGTATCAGTTCATCGTTTATTTGTTCTGTTCAACTGTTGAATTAGAACACAATACCAATTTTATTTTTCGGTTCGGATTTGCAATTCCGAACATAAGAATAACAATAGCATATCCGTTTGGATCTCCAAATCTGAACATCTGAATATATCAGTTCATCGTTTCTTTGTTCTGTTCAGATATGTAAAATTGCTAACGCAACTAAGTTATTTGCTAACACCGCCACAAAATCTGAACAACTGAGCCAGGCATAAAGCAACTAAGTTAATTGCTAACGACAAGCGTAACATCAAAACCTATATCAAACAACTAATTTATGCACCACATAAGCTACGCACATACTAAGCAAATAACATAAGATAATATCATCACGCTAAAACAGGCTTGTCTTCAGCAAGCAAACAACAATCTGCAGGCATCAAATTTACACATCACCACAAAACTGTTACGAAATCTTCTTGTCCCTCAGCTTCCTCAATGACGATTTCATCTCTAAAAATCTCCAAATCCCCTAAGAACTGTTACGAACTTCTTATAAGATGTATGAAATACAAAATTTAGGTAGAAGTTTTATCACCCTATAAGAAATCCGAAACCCAACAATCAACAACGAAATCAGATTTGTACCAACCTGGGTGAGAAAGTTCAAATCCACGACAAGAAACCCTATCCCGCGATGAGAAGCCCAATCCACGGTGATGAGAAGGCCTGTCTCTTTCCTTCGACGGCCGGGCGAGAAGCCCTAGCTCATTAGCGATGCCGACAAAGCTCTATCGTGAGCCCTATAAAGCTCTATTGCGAGCGTTACGTGTGAAAGTGATAGCCCTTCGTGTAATTTTCTATTCGATGGGTTTGTGGTGTATTCATCCGACTAAACAAATGAAAAGTTTGATTAAAGAGTATAAACATCAAGATTTGTGGTGTATATATAATTAATAGAGATGTTAAAAATATATGTATGGTGAATCAAGTAGTGTGGTGTATTCATAAATTTCTGTGGTGCGAATAACAACACTCTTTCGAAAAACATTATTCTCTTTGCTATCTACTTTTGGATGCAAAGTGGACAGCACCAACCCCAAGTTTGAGCTAGGATAGGCAAAAAAAGCCCATGCTTGCAGGCACATGTCCTGGCCCGGCCCGACCCGACGGGCTCAGGCTTTTTTTCCTCTGGTTGGGCATCGAACCAGGCTCAAGCCCGTACTGTTTTCTTTTTACTAGGCTCGGTCTGGGCCTGGGCACAACATTTGCATGCCCGACCCGTCCCGATATATATTTAAATGTAATATTATAAATATTATAAATATTTAAAATAAAAACCATAATCTTTCCTAAATATGTCGGCAATCGACATCTCTGTTTTGGTTTAGGTTAGCAAAATCTATCGTTTTTGCTCTCTCTTTTTATGGATTTGTTTTTGGTTATTTTTAGTAATTTTTTTGATTTTCCATGATCTAAATTTTGCGTTTGGTGGAGAAAATAAGGTCGCCCTTGCTTGTCACCCTCAGACTAGCGGCCAAGTGGAGGTATCTAACAGGGAAATCAAGAGCATTCTGTAAAAGACAGTTAGTGCCTCAAGGAAGGAATGATTGCACAAGTTGGGCGATGCCCTTTGGGCATATCGCATTGCCTTCAAAACTGCCATCAGCACAACCCCCTACAGACTAGTGTATGGAAAAGCTTGCCACCTTCTGGTAGAATTGGAGCACAGAGCATATTGGACAATAAAGAAAATGAATTTTGACTACCAAAGTGCCGCCACGAGATGAGCCTTACACAGTAATGAGTTGGACGAAATTCGGCGTCATGCTTATGAAAATGCAAAGATATATAAAGAGAGAACCAAAGCCTATCATGATAGAAACATCACGGTTGTTCACCACGATGTTGGCGACCAGGTACTCCTATATAATTCAAGATTATACATCTTTCCGGGGAAGTTAAAGTCAAGGTGGTCCGACCCCTACAAGATAGTAAGCTTATCCCTGGGAGGTGCCGTTGAGCTCGAAGGAAAGAACGGAAACTTCAAGGTAAATGGTCAGAGGATTAAACTTTACAGAGCTGGAGAACCTATCGGGCAGGAGGAGACGTACTTCCTCGAGGGATTCCCCGACGACAACTGACAAATCAAAGGGAGTCGAGCTCACGACTAAAAACGAGCGCTTATTGGGAGGCAACCCAATTTCTTAGAATTTGGATTTTATTTTTTCAATTTCTTATTTCTATTTCATATTTTAGAGATAAAATTATAAAACCACAAAAATTTGATGAAGTCATCTTTTGCACAGGTTGGACATGTGGAGGCATGCCGATCGACATCATAAACGGAAGGAAGTTGGAGGAGAGAAACAGACTTAAGGAGAAAAAAAGGAAAAAGAAGCAGAAAAACAAAGACAGCTGACTCGACCGAGCAGCCCCTCTACTCGGTCGAGCAGTGCAGATATAGGAACGTGAGGAAAATCGCCATCAGCTCGTTCCGAGCTAGAATCTACTGCTCGGTCCGAGCAGACATCGACTTGACCGAGCAGTCAGCTGCTCGATCGGACTGTACAGGCTTTTGGAAAAAGTGAGAAATCATCACTCTACCAACACGGTCTGAGTGGTATTGGCCTGGCCCGAGCAGTGGGCGACTCGACCGAGCAACCTGATGCTCGGTCGAGTACGACAGGCTTTTGGAGTTAAGGAGAATACAGTACTCTGCATACATGGCCCGAGTGGTGATGGCATGGCCCGAGCAGAAGGCGACTCGTCCGAGCAACCTGCTACTCGGTCGAGCATGTCAGGATTTTGGGAAATGTGGAAAAACGACATTCTGTCTGCACGGTCCTAGCGATAGCAGCTCGGCCCGAGCAGTCCCCTGCCCGACCGAGCATCTACATGCTCGACCGAGCAAGCTAACTGGGAATTTTATCCCATCCATATCGCAACTTACTCGACTGAGCAATCATATTACTCGGTCTGGGTCATCTCTCTTTGCTATCGGGCCGTATTATTTCGGACGATTTCGAGCTGCTCATTTAACCTAGGCCCACCCTTTCCATTTAACGCCATAACCTAATCACCCCAAGCCATTCCTTCCCAACACCCGCCCGTCTCCTCCCCATGGCCATCGCCAGCCCCCAAAACCCGCTTCAATCTCTCTCTCCTTTCTGACCTCTCTTTCCCCCATCTTCTCTCCACACAGCTGCCCACCTCATGCCAAATTTTCAACTGAGCCCCCCCCCCCCCCGATCCCTCTCTCCACGCCCATTTATCCCCACTGAACATTATAACCACTCGGCCTAAAATTCAATCGTTTATGTTTAAAATATACTGACACTCTTTCTATCCCTATTTCAGGTACGATTTGCCACCGTCAGAGGACACTTCTATAAACAGCTTGGGGGATACTCCGCATCACCGGCGATTACTACACCAAATGCACCGCCATCTCCTTCTAGTCGGTATGATTTGCCACAGTCAGCGGACACTTCTATAAACAGCTTGGGGGATACTCTGGATCATCGGCGATTACTACACCAAATGCACCGCCATCTCCTTCTAGTCGGTAAATTCGTTCTCCTATTTGCTTTACATACTGCCGCACTACTCTATACCACTTCCACAATGCCTTCACGCCGTGCCAGACCCACCAATATCGGCACATCGAATCCTAAGCCTACTCGGCATGCCCGTCATACACGCTCTACCACTCAAACCAACATTGTTGGCGAATCATCTACCAATTCCCCCGTGCCACCCACCGCCCCTCTCCCCCCTTAACCTCTTTACATAGGCGACGCAGAATACGAGGTTACATTTCGTGACATTGACCAAGCCAACCAGTTCACCGCCATGCTCCTACTATCAGGGTATGGTGGTGCAATGACTCAACAGTCGGTCGAGCGTGACCTACCTTTCCTTCGGAGCCTCACTCGTCACTGGCGAACTGACCCACCTTATGAGTTCCAGCCAGACCCACCCACCGCTCCTGGTCCACATCAGAGGGACCCATCACCACCCCCAGAGGGTGGTGCCTCTGCTTAATGTCGTCCATATCAATTTTTTTCCTCCCCCTACTTATTGAGCCCATCTGTCCTTTCGGGGCCTTACACTTACATAACTTGGGGGAGGACCCACCCATGCATCATATTTCATTTAGCATTGCATCATTCCATGTTTTTATTTTTTTCTTTTTGCACAGTTTTTATTTTATTCCCCCGCCCACCCGACCCATTTAGCATCATCTCCCGCATACTAGCATTTTTTTAGCAGTGAGGACACTGCTAGGTTTAGCTTGGGGGATGACCGCTACCGCTTTACTTTTCGTCTTTCCTTTTTACATTTTCTTCCCTTATTTCAGTTCTTTTTATTTTACTTTTTCACCACTTTTCCACGCCCTTTTATTTTTTCTAATTTTGCATCATATTTTCTATTTTCACCATGCATGCATCCCTTTTTCTTTAATTTCCTCTTTTCCCCTCCTCTTTCTCGTTATTTGCTAAGGATGTTCCGCATGATGATACCTCGCATAGCCTTATTAGTCTTTAACGATGCTCACTTTCGTCGACATGCTATTAGGATAAATTTCAGTTTTACTATCTATATGCGTGCTTTTCTATTGTTGATCTATCTGATTTAATGCTTAAAATGAATTGAAAATCGAATGCATGAATTAGTATCTAATATGCACTATGTTGGGTAATGCACCTAGGTTCACGCATCACTAGAACACTTGGAGCATCTGTTTTTATCTTATTCACCTCTGATTGCATGCCTACTGCTATTGTGCTTATTACTGCATGCCTTTTCAGTATTCGTTTAGATGAATGAAAATATCCATGCTATCTATGAGTTTAGTTAGGGTATTATTCTATTAAACCGTTGTGCACCCTCTTATGAGTGAACCGAGAGTTATACTATTTTCCTTCTCCACATATCTATATGTATCTCTACATATCAGTTGGTTACACCCTCACAGCTATCTTTACATCATCTCACTTCCCAAACCCATAAAGAAAGAAGTATAGATTCTAAATGAAAAAAAGAGAAAAAAATGAGCATATATTCATATGTGAAAAAAAGAGAAAAGAAAAGGAAAGAAAAAGAATAAATGTTGTTATGTATCTTTTCATTAGAAACTATCACTTATACTGGGAAGAAAAAGAAAAATTTCATATCATATTCCTGGATGTGATGCCTCAAGCTAAGCTTGGAGGGGGGAGGGGGGTAAACCAAATGATCACATGAGTGAGCATGACAGTAGAGTGGAGACGGTGCATAACGGGGAGATTTAATAATACCTAAACTTTACAAAATGCTTTAGTTTTTGGAGACTTTTCATGAATCGAAATGAATAGCTGAATGGCATGACTTTTTCTATTCTCTATTGCATGTTGTGTGATTTCTATATGCTCCTTGTGTATCTGTGATTGAAAAGGGCATTGCCAACTTCTTTATGCTAGACTCTAGGGATTGCATGAGGTTGATATGAATTGATGTTATTATTTCAGTAGATCCCTATCCTTTGCCTGCATTGCATGCTAGTCGTATGATTTTTAAAACTAGAAATTGCCAGTAGCATGTGTGGTTATTATTCAGAGCATCGTGATATACTATTTAGGCCTGAGATCTGACCGAACGTCCTTAGCACCCTCCATTTCGCTTCTATTCCCTTCTCTTTTTAATTTTCTTCTCTTTTTATTTTTTATTTTTTATTTCCTATTTCTTTTTGTTTCCTCCCGGCGTACCGATTATTCGTCTTCCTCGAGGACGAGCAAGAGGTAAGCTTGGGGGATTTTGATGTGTCCATATTTTCCACTATTTTCACATCATCATTTCATTTCATTTCACGCCATTTTCGCATCTAAATCCCACATTTTACTACGATATTGCATTTCTGACGCTATACTCGAGTTTCGTAGTGTTTTATGAGTTTTCAGGGATTTTGGAGCGATTTGGGACCCCGCCTGGGTATGGACACATCCGACACGTCTATGAGCTCATGGCGAAGCTCTGAAGGAGTTCGACATACTTTTGGAGCCATTGGAGGAGAGAGAGAGAGAGAGAGAGAGAGAGAGAGAGAGAGAGAGAGAGAGAGAGAGAGAGAGAGAGAGAGAGAGAGAGAGAGAGAGAGAAAGAGAGCAGGATGAGAGGAGAGAGCTTCAGCAGCTCCAGGAATTCATTTCCCAGACTGCTCGGTCGAGCAGTACAGTTGCTCGGACCGAGCAGATTCAATTGAAAGAGAGGAGCAGATACACGGGTGGCTCGGACCGAGCAGTTCATCTACTTGGTCGAGCAGCATCAAATTCCTAAGGGTGAAGCATTCCAGCGCACGGCCCGAGTAGATTTTCCGTGACCGAGTCAGCCTCTGCTCGGACCGAGCTGAGCTCACTCGACCTGTGCAGGCAGAGCGAGGATTTTGAAGATTTTGGATTTTCTGTCAAGATCGTTCGAGCAGCACAGCTGCTCGGTCCGAGCGATCGAACGAGCATTGCACTGCTCGACCGAGCAGCCTACTCGGTCGGCAGTGCCAGGGCTATTTTTGGAAGGATTTGCTGAAACCGTCGGTTGCGCGATCTTGGAAACTGAATGCAGGGAGCTTGCACAGCGAGAGGGGCGATTCATTTTAGGGATTTTTGAAAGAGTTTTTATAGGGAGCTAAGGCGATTTTGAGTAAACTACTTTTAGATTAATTTTTGTTAAGGAGTTTTGGATCGAAACTTTCGGATTATTACTCTTGTTCTCGAGTGTTCTTGTGCTGGGAAATCTAGAATTTTTCTGGGATCTATAAACTGCAATTCTTATCTATCTCCCGTTGTAAGTCTTTTATCTCTATTCTTTCGATTGCTATGATGTCTTCGTCTCTAAAAATGATGCTTTTATTCGTGAATATTGCCATGTGTTAGTAGATCTTTCTAGGGTTGATGGATTAGCCTTAAGATCCTAGGGGAAAGATGTAGATCTGAATCTCCACATTGAATCAGGGATTTATGGAAGTATTTCGGTCGATCCTACCAAATCCCTAGATAATCCCTACTGAGATCATGCCCACGGTCTGTGGAATTGATGTGCTTAAGGGGTATCTATGGGATCCGAATAGGAAAATCGGTGGATCCAACCAAGGCTCATGACCATGCCCGGCTATTGTCTTGGGGGGATCCATCGACGAACCATACTGCTACGTTGACGGCTACCACCATTGCATCAATGAGAGCTATCGAAATACCTCACAATTCTAACCCATGAGAGTGGTACGAATTGTGAGAATTATCCCCTAACCCTGGTGCAACATGAGGATTCTATTCCAACATCGATCCCCGACGATCTTAGTGGTGATCCCTAATGCCATAGCCCTTTTTATTAGTAAAACAACCACAACACCCCAACCAACTACTTCAACCCGATAGCTATCTCACTTCGAGATTTAGAAGTAAACTGAGAATCCATATACACTATCACCGTCCCTGTGGGGTTCGATATCATTTATACTACAACTTGACACCGTCCGCTTACGGATCGAGCCCGGAATTGAAACCTAGGGGCCATACCACGCCTGGCAATCGTGACACCGCCAGGTAGAATCTAGGTGTAGGTTTTGGGTGCGTCAATACGTAAGATCTCTAATGATTTGATTAGGGATTTGAATTTTTAAATTGATTACGGCTAATTGGGCTTGATTTTGATTAGTGATTTGGTTAGGCTAGAGGTGTGCAAAAATTACGAAAAAAATATCAGGACGACCGTGACGACGTGAGACTCGAGGGTACGATGGTCAATCGCGCGTTTGGTCCATGGAAAATGAACTAAAAATAAAAAGGTCCGACGACTAAGTCTAAAGCTACGACTTCTCTCCAAACAAAGCTGATTTGTGGGAGAACGACCCGTGAAATGAGGTTCAAAAAAAATTCCACAAATAACTACTCTTCCATATGGTCACAACAACATATCACATTGTATAGTCAGGATCCAAGAAAGAGTCAAATAAAATACGCGTACGAAAAACGTACGTACACGCAGAAATACATAAGGTCAGAAAACGACCGCTACATTCTACCCGACTATAAGAATGATTCCGTCCTCGAAATCAACATCAACTACTGCTCAGGGAAAAGATGCGGGTAGCGCGCTCTCATCTCATCTTCGTGCTCCCAAGTGGACTCTCCAGGTGATCCGTGACGCCACATCACTCTCACTAGGTCGACTATCTTGTTCCGCAAATGCTTCTGTCGATGGTCTAAAATCTGAACTGGCTGCTGATCATATGTCAGGTCCGGACGGACCGTGATCTCTGAGAAGTCAACAGTGTGCGATGGATCACTGACGTATCAATGTAACTGAGATACGTGGAATACGTCGTGAACTCCCTCCAAAGATGGTGGCAGAGCAAGGCGGTAGGCCACTGCTCCCACACACTCGAGCACATCAAATGGTCCAATATACCTTGGACTCAGCTTTTCCTTCTTCCCGAAACGAATGACTCCGCGGTTCAGGGAAATCTTCAGGAAGACGTGATCTCCAGGCTGAAACTCTAAAGGTCTCCTTTTGGCATCTGCCCAATGCTTGAAGCGGTCCTGCGCAATCCTGAGCTTCTCCCTGATGTCTCTCACGACATCCACAGCCTCCACTATCATCTCTGGACCCAACAGCTCCCGATCTCTGATGTCATCCCAGCTTAGTGGCGAACGACATTTCCTTCCATATAAGGCAGCAAACGATGCCATGCCAATGCTCACCTGGTAGCTGTTGTTATATGAAAACTCCACCAAGTGAAGATGGTCCTCCCATGAACCCTTTAGATCGAGCGTACAAGCTCGCAGCATATCCTCCAGGATCTGAAGAGTCCTCTCGGACTAGCCGTCGGTCTGCAAGTGGTACGCCGTGCTGAAACTTAGACTTGTACCCAAATTCTCCTGCAGACTTCTCCAGAACTGAGATGTTGACGTGCGTTTATATTTCATATATTCACGCATGTTTTCTTTTGTGTTTCTCCGTGTTTTTTGCCGTCTTTTATTCGTTTTCTCGTATTTTCTCGTTTTCTTTCACTTTTCTTTGCCTATCCATGTTTGCAGGAGGTTGACCACGTAGGGGACGTTTAACGATGATATCTCAAGTCCCCGGAGCAAAGGGAGGAGTCACGTGTGATCCAGGGGGGTCAAACGTCAAAGAATTCATCTTTCAGCCCCTCACCTGGTCGGTTGGCCATCTCCAACCGATCGGGTGATGCACACGTGCACCACCCGGTCTCAGCCAGAGCTCACATGGAAGTCACCCGATCGGTTCACAGACCGGTTCAGCGGGGGCCTGTTCTCTGTCTTTTCGAGCAAAATGCCAACCGATCGGGTGACTCTCACCTGATCGGTTCATCTGTAGCTGAAGATGAGGAGCTGAAGACACGGGCACCAAACCGATCGCTTCACCCGACGGCGTCAAGATCCAACCGGTCACTCAAGAAGTCACCCGACCGGTTCATATGATCGGGTGAAAGCTCGCCGTTTTCTGTTATTATTTTGTAACGGATCAATAGATCGGTTGACTTATCAACCGATCGGTTGATGCGAGAGTCTATAAATAGAACCCCTAGGGTTCCAGAAACGGAGAGCTGCGAGTTTTTTACTGTTTTCTCACATTGTGACGGCTGTAATTTCTGTTCTTTTGTAAGTTTTCAGATCTTTCTCAAATTTTAGTATTGTCTTAACTACTCTATTACTTCCGCATTACAATCGTCTGATTATGATTCTAACGGTTAATTTTTATTTAGATCGTTTTTAATGGATTTTTGTGAGTAGTTCCCAAATCTGGGATTTTGGTGGAAACCCCTTCGGGGGCTCTTCCCGATGCGTCCATAGGGTTAGGAAATCGATAGGGATTAGGAATCTAACGGTTACGCTGGGTGTTTCATTATCAACGGTGGGAAAAAGACCGCCTTTGACCGTTGGGCCAAGGGGGAATAAACTTGGCGGTTGACTCCCTAGCCATAGCTCACACCCATAGCGTAGACGTTGAGTCCTAGCACACGGGAGCGGCAGGATGAGACGTTGGGAGTTATCGTTGCGGGCTTAGTGCTCCCGGGATCGATCAGTGTTAATGGACACGGGAGTGCCCACTGATCGAATCCGGGAAGTCCGGTGTATCATCCTGGGCACCGACCGGAATATCGGGCCCATGGGATGCCGGTACCACTTTCAGAGGCAACGTCCCACCATTAGACCCTAATTCCGATCGCTATCCATACCCGTAGGCTGTATCGGCGAGAGTCTCTCGTCGGAGTGGAAACCAAAGTCCCGGGTTTTCTTTCTTGTTGTTCATACCCTTCATTTCTTTCCGTGACAACCATTTACCGGTTCGGGCTAGCTCGCCCCCCCGGGTGATTTAGGTCCTACCTGACTCAAGCACAACCTCGTCTCCCTGAGTTCGATAAACCCGCACCCTACACTAACCGTGCACTTGCGGTAAAACGACACCGCGCCCATACCGTAAACGGGGCGCTGGTCAAGTTTATGGCGCCGTTGCCGGGGAGGCAACGTGCTTGTTATTTTAGGATATCTTGAACCCTCGTGTCTAGCTCTCATCCCTACCTCGCGATAATTTTCACATTCTCCTTTTTCTTTTTTCTTTTTCTTATTTTTATTTCTTATTCTATCTGTTTCTTTCCCACTTGTCGCTTCACGGGTGTTTGTTGTTTTTCATGCGCATGAGTTCAAGGAGTCTTGACGACTTGATCCCCCTCGATCCAGAGATTAACGCCACCCTTAGGCGTTTGGCCGCTGAGAAGCGAAGAAGAGAGGATCCCGAATCCATGGAGGAGAACACCCCGCCGCACAAGTCCCTGTTGGAGTACTCGATGCCATCCATCGAGTCGTCTTGCGCCATCCGTTCTCCAGCTATTGCGGCCCAAAGCTTTGAGCTAAAGCCGTCTTTAGTGACATGGATCCAGCAGGACCAGTTTGCGGGTGCACCCATGGAGAGCCCGATCGAGCACCTAGACTCCTTCTTGGAGAAGTGTGACACCTTCCGGATTAATGGTGTCACAACTGAGGCTATCCGTCTGAAGCTATTCTCCTTCTCTTTGCGAGACAAAGCCAAGCAATGGCTTAGGGGGAAGGACTCCAACACTTTCAATACCTGGGAGAAGCTCTACAACTCTTTTCTGACGAAGTTCTTTCCTCCGGGGAAGACCATGAAGTTGAGGAGTGAGATCTCCTCCTTCTCCCAGGCCAGCCACGAGTCCTTGCATGAAGCTTGGATGAGGTACAAGGAGATGCAAAGAAGATGCCCTCACCATGAGCTTCCGAAGTGGCAGATTAATCTGTTCTACAATGGGTTGAGGGATGACCTGAAATCTTCTATGGACACTGCGGCTGGGGGTTCCTTCATGTCTAGGAGCGAGGAAGATGCCGGACATATTCTGGAAAATATGGCATCCAACAATGAGCGGTGGTGTGACGAGAGAGCAACACCAAGATCTGGGGGTATACACAGAGTCGAGGACGTCAACAAACTCTCAAGCAAGTTCGACTTGCTTTCGACCCAGATCTCAGCACTAATGGTAGGAGCCGGTGGCGCCGGTACACAGCAGATTTCAGCGGTAGAGTCCGAATTCTTTGGGGAATTCGACGGTGGTGACATCTCACCACCGTTGGATCAGGCGAGCGCACTATTTTACAACCCCACGGGAAATGCGCCGTATCCGCCAAGGACCAATTCCAACCCGGCCTACTCTCCAAACAACCGGAACCACCCAAACTTCAGTTACCGGCCACCATTTCAGCCCTCGCCGCCTCAGCAGCCGCAGCAACAAACATATCAGCCGGCTAGGCCACAGCAGAGTCAGGTTCAGCAGCAAAAATTTCAGCAGCAACCATTTCAGCAGCAACCTCAGCAACAATTTTATGCCCCCAGGAATCAGCAGCCAATCCAGCAGCAACAGCAGTATGGCCAACAGAGGGCCGTCTCTCCGGTTGAGTCTCTCTTGACTCAATATATAACCAACCAGGAGAAGATCAACCAAAAGCTAGAAATGGGTCAGCGGACCCTCACGGACCAAGTAACCCAGCTGGGGTTACAAGTGGCTAACCTTTCAAGGTCACAAAACCAATTGCCGCCACAACCGGAGGTGAACCCGAGGGGAGCAACCCAAACATCGGCACTCGTGCACGAGCACGCAAATGTGTCCGCTATCGTTCTGAGAAGCGGGACACAAATTCCTACTAGAGTACCCCCTAGCAAACCGGAAGCACCATTGGTCGTTGAGAGACCGATCGAAAAATTAAACGATGCCGGTGCTTCGTCATCAAATCCTATGACTCCGGAGGGAGTCTCTGAAGAAGAGAAGAAGAAGGAGGAGGAAGGGAGCCTGAAAGTGTTCAAACCTGTTGTGCCATTTCCACAACGGTTAGCTCAGGACAAAATTGATGAGAAATATGGCAAGTTCTTCGCCATGGTAAAGGACCTAAGCCTGCAAATCCCCTTCCTAGAAGGAATCGAAACAATCCCCTCCTATGCAAAATTCCTGAAAGATTTGGTGACTAGAGGGTCTAGAAAGGAGAAAGTAGTGTTGACGGTGGAATGTAGCGCTCTCATCCAGAGGGCAAATCCACCGAAACTCAAGGACCCGGGGAGCTTCTCAATTCCCTGCACGATCGGGGCAGTAAAGATTCATCGTGCACTCGTCGATCTCGGAGCGAGTGTAAGTTTGATGCCCTTGTCGATGTATAAAAGGATAGGAATGGGTGATTTGGAGCCCACCGGTATGACCCTACAACTAGCTGACCGGTCGGTCAAATATTCGGTGGGGATTGTGGATGACCTCCCCGTTAATGTAAGAGGGGTGCATGTGCCAGTGGACTTCGTAGTCATGGACATGCCTGAAGACGCACACACCCCCATCATCCTGGGACGGCCTTTCATGGCCACTGCTGGCGTTTTGATAGATTTGAAGAACGGAAAACTCTCTTTATACGTCAGCGGAGAAAAAGTTGAGTTTGATCTGGGGTTGTCCATGAAGTATCCCGATCCCCCAGATGACCCTCGGTGTAATTTGCTTGAGGTAGAAGAAGAAAAAGCCGCTGAAGAGAGCTCCTGGGAGATTCTCTTAAGAAACCCCCCCCCCCCCCCCCGATGACTTGGGGGATTTAGAAGACCAAGACGGCCCCAAGAACAATGAAGCTGCTGGAAAAGCGAGTGCAACAAGAACGACCCCTCCCGGGTTCCCCAAGACTCCTCCTGCGAAGAGAACGGGGAAAGAGCCCATGGACCTCACTAAAGACGAGGTCCGGATCCTAAAGAAGATGGCGGGAAGCGCCAACACGAAAGAGAAGCCCCCGGATCCCAAGAACAAGGGGAGGGTAGTCGAGCAAATATTTCTCCAGTCGCTGACTACTCCAAAGGCCTTCAGCTCCAATGAAGAAGAGATGCCGAACTTCGGGCATCACCCGTATCAACCACCGTGAACATCTCTTGCGGGCGTCGAGCCAACGATGTTAAACAAGTGCGCTTCATGGGAGGCAACCCATGTTCTAAACTTTTCCCCATTTTAGCGTTATTTTTGACTTTATTTTATCTACTTTTATAAATAAAATCAGCCGCGAGAACATCCGTTCAGGGACTTAGACAATCTGTTGGTTTTTGCAGGAAACAAAGCCCCAACCGATCGGTTGATAACTCACCCGATCGGTTGGGATGTATCAGATACAAGCCGAAATCTGTCCCCAAATGAACTGATCGGTTGAAGAATGAGGAGACCGGGTGACAGATCGGGTGAGCTGGGGAGAACTCTCAGGAAATTTTTGGGGAATATCAACCGATCGGTTGAGTTCGAGCGCGATCGGTTGAAGCTACCGGGTGAGCAGCCCTCAATTCTCGGGAAAATGAGTGGATCGGCCAACCGATCGGTTGACAAGTCAACCGACCGGTTCGCCTGTAGCAATTCTTCGGCAAGAAATTTCGACCTAACCGTCAACCGATCGGGTCACCCGATCGGTTCGACTTAAAAACCCTATAAATATCCCCGACTTCCCATTCGATCCGCACTCGGCATTTTCGAATCCGGAACCGACGTTTCGACTCCTCTCGTGCGCCTGCCTTCTTTCTTCCCCAAAATCAACCTCGATCGTCTTTCCCCGCCATCTCCCTACCCGTCCACCATCGATTTCTCTCCACTCTCCTCGATCCCACACACACACACACAAAACCCTAACTTTCACCCATTCTCCCCAATATCGAAACTTGTTGAAGAAATCGCCGCGGCTTCACAGCGTGCTCCTATCGCGTAGCATCGGGGCGTCTACGAGCAACGATCTTCATCTCATTTGGGTAAACTCGCTCCTTTGCTCGATTTTTATTTTTACCCCAAATATTCCATTTGCTCGTTGGTCGTGTTTCGTGTTTGTGTTGATCCATTGTACTTTTGCATACTCACACACACGCATGACACCCGCACAATGCCTCCCCGCCGTGTTAAACCCACCGATGCCAGCTCTTCAAACCCTAGGTCCACCCGTCGCGCTCGTCGCGCGCAGCCCCCCGCTCAGCCCACCACCTCCAACCCATCTACCCCCGATCAAGACCAAGCCGATCGATTCACGGCCATGATCCTCCTAGCTGGGCAGGGTGGTCGGATAACCGAGGAGTCCGTCGACCGAGACCTCCCCTTTCTTCAAAGCTTCATTCGCCACATCCGTGAAGACCCACCCGACGTCTCCGAGCTCCACATTCCACCCCCCCCACGACCCCTGGTCCACAGCGCATGCCCCCGTCACCACCTCCAGAGGGTGGTGCCCCTGCTTGATCTTTCTTTCCCTATTTTGCCCTCCCCATATTTGTGCCCATCTGTCTTTTCGGGGCCCTGCTTTGTCTCTGTCGGAGGGGGGGGGGGCATTCGCGTGTCGCTTTCCGATTTCACCTTATTTGATTTTGACTCCCCCTTGCATGTCTCTGCATTTTATTGATCATATCATTTCACTAGCACTGTCTGGTCAAGCTTGGGGACGTCTATTTTGGTGTGCTGTCGTGTTTTGTTGTTTTTCTCATTTTTGTGTGTGTGCTTGTTTTTCCCCTTTGAGTGTCGTGTCATGTGGTTTTATTTTTATTTTTATTTTCGTGTCGTTTGATTTTGATTTTGATCTTTCTTTCTTTTCAGTTTCATCTATGTGTTTTCCTCATTTTCATTTGTTTTTGTGTCGGTGCGTATTCCCCCCCATCTTCATTGCCCTCCCATTTTCACTCATATTGCATTAAGGGCAATGCAAACTTCAGCTTGGGGGAGTCGCACTGTGTGCGTCGTTTAAGTCCTTCTTTTTCATTTTTTGTGTCATTTTCATCGTGTTTTTTATTTTTTATTTTTTATTTTTTCTTTGTTCTTCTCTTCTCTTCTTTTTTGGCTCTTTCTCCTATAGATGAATCCTATGATGACTCGCCTCAAAATCACACACACCTAGCATGGCATCAATAATCGCACTCACTGACCCTAGGATTTCGAGTCCTCTTGCATTTCACGCATCGTGGGTCCACTTAGCTTTTTTGTGAGTCGTGCGTCGTGCCTAGCTATTTGATGTGCTTCTACTTGGTGATTTTACTTTATATACATGTCTAGGAATGACCCCTATATTATCATGCTTCGATTTGAATATGCGGCATTTGTTTCTACTATATGCATGCTATATTTATATTGTATATTTCAATTCGCATGCGTCGGGATTCCACAATTAAGGACTAGGATAACTCATTTAGCCTATGCTCTATTTAGCGAGAATAGTTTCATTTGCCCAAGTGTTTAGATTTCGACTTCTTTTTTGTTTTACTTGGTGCAAATCCCCTCGTCGTGTACCGTTCTCCCACTTGGGAGAGTGCACATGTGTATAGCCAAAAACCCAAAAATCCAAAAAAAAGGAGAAAAGAAAAACCCAAAAAGAGAAGAAAAGAAAATTTTTGTATAGCCAAAAAGCAAAAAAAATAATACAAATGCCCAAAACCCAAAAAATCCATTACAGTGTGAATATTTTTTCCTACTTACCGAGAATAAAGGGAAGGCGAGAATTTGCACCGAGTGTCTTACTCCACATCATCTCAACCCCCCTCGTTTTCGAAAACACTTGGCTTGGGAACTTTTTAGCTATTATCTAGGCTTTGGTGTGATGATTTCCTTAACCCTAGTTGTGGAGTCCCTGACGCATGATATGTTTCGATTCTCTCTATTCTCATGCATGCTTGAACTATATATTCGCCGCTTAATTCAATTCGAATCGATATTTGTCATATCTTGGATTTGTGTATATCGAGCCTCATAGCACATTGTAGAAAGCGACACCATTTGCTAGCACATGGCTACACTCACTCGCGCTTCACCGCGTGGGCCCATGACGCTTATTTGGACTTGTTTTCCTAGGTTTAGTGGTGTGATTTGACGTTTGCTTGCTTGGTGTGTCGTTTTTGATTTTTGTTGGCTCTGACGGACGATCTAGGATTTAGAGTTTTCTTTTTCTTTCTTCCTCTCTATTTTCTCCCTCCGAGCTCCTACTCTCACTCGTCTTCCTCGAGGACGAGGAAGAGTTCAGCTTGGGGGATTTTGACGTGCGTTTATATTTCATATATTCACGCACGTTTTCTTTTGTGTTTCTCCGTGTTTTTCGCCGTCTTTTATTCGTTTTCTCGTATTTTCTCGTTTTCTTTCACTTTTCTTTGCCTATCCATGTTTGCAGGAGGTTGACCATGTAGGGGACGTTTAACGATGATATCTCAAGTCCCCGGAGCAAAGGGAGGAGTCACGCGTGATCCAGGGGGGTCAAACGTCAAAGAATTCATCTTTCAGCCCCTCACCCGGTCGGTTGGCCATCTCCAACCGATCGGGTGATGCACGCGTGCACCACCCGGTCTCTACCGGAGCTCACATGGAAGTCACCCGACCGGTTCAGGGGGGGCCTGTTCTTTGTCTTTTCGAGCAAAATGCCAACCGATCGGGTGACTCTCACCCGATCGGTTCATCTGTAGCTGAAGATGAGGAGATGAAGACACGGGCACCAAACCGATCGCTTCACCCGACGGCGTCAAGATCCAACCGGTCACTCAAGAACTCACCCGACCGGTTCATATGATCGGGTGAAAGCTCGCCGTTTTCTGTTATTATTTTGTAACGGATCAACCGATCGGTTGACTTGTCAACCGATCGGTTGATGCGAGAGTCTATAAATAGAACCCCTAGGGTTCCAAAAACGGAGAGCTGCGAGTTTTTTACTGTTTTCTCACATTGTGACGGCTGTAATTTCTGTTCTTTTGTAAGTTTTCAGATCTTTCTCAAATTTTAGTATTGTCTTAATTACTCTATTACTTCCGCATTACAATCGTCTGATTATGATTCTAACGGTTAATTTTTATTTAGATCGTTTTTAATGGATTTTTGTGAGTAGTTCCCAAATCTGGGATTTTGGTGGAAACCCCTTCGGGGACTCTTCCCGATGCGTCCATAGGGTTAGGAAATCGATAGGGATTAGGAATCTAACGGTTATGCGGGGTGTTTCATTGTCATCGGCGGGAAAAAGACCGCCTTTGACCGTTGGGCCAAGGGGGAATAAACTTGGCGGTTGACTCCCTAGCCATAGCTCACACCCATAGCGTAGACGTCGAGTCCTAGCACGCGGGAGCGGCAGGATGAGACGTTGGGAGTTATCGTTGCAGGCTTAGTGCTCCCGGGATCGATCAGTGTTAATGGACACGGGAGTGCCCACTGATCGAATCCGGGAAGTCCGGTGTATCATCCTGGGCACCGACCGGAATATCCCACTTTTAGAGGCAACGTCCCACCATTAGACCCTAATTCCGATCGCTATCCATACACGTAGGCCGTATCGGCGAGAGTCTCTCGTCGGAGTGGAAACCAAAGTCCCGAGTTTTCTTTCTTGTTGTTCATACCCTTCATTTCTTTCCGTGACAACCATTTACCGATTCGGGCTAGCTCGCCCCCCGGGGTGATTTAGGTCCTACCTGACTCAAGCACAACCTCGCCTCCCTGAGTTCGATAAACCCGCACCCTATACTAACCGTGCTCTTGCGGTAAAACGACACCGCGCACATACCGTAAATGGGGCGCCGGTCAGATGTGAACCTCGAGTCTCTGTCAGACACGATGCTCACCGGGACTCCATGTAAGCGTACAATCTCCTGCATGTACATGGTCTACATCACAAACTAACTCAAAGAGGAAGTATAAAGAGAAGTAAACAATAAAGTTTACCTCTAAATATTTCCTCACCAAGACTTCCATGGACTGTCCCACTCAGAATGGGATGAAGTGCACAGACTTGGTCAATCGATCAACGATCACCTAGACTGCGTCGTTCTGTTTCGGGCTCCGAGGTAAACCAGTCATGAAATCCATCGTGATATGTTGCCACTTTCACTCCGGGACATGAAGCGGTTGCAGTAATCCAGCTGTACGATGGTGATCAGCCTTCACCTACTGGCATACCAAACACTTGGTAACGCTCCGTGCCACACTCCTCTTCATGCCAATCCACTAATAATTCAGACGGAGGTCCTTATACATCTTGGTGCCCCCAGGATGTATAGAATATGGCGAGCTATGAGCCTCGCTCAACAGCTCCTCTCGAATATCACCTGCAGGTACGCAGAGCCTAATGCCGTACCTCAGCGAACTATCCTCATGAATCACGAACTCCGTCCGAAGTCCAGCTTCAACCTGCCTCCTGATCCTCTACAGCTTCGTATCTCCTGCTTGCGCTGCCTTGATACGATCCACGATCGTGGACTGAATCTGCATTTTCATGAATGAAAGAACCACTCCAGGTAGGACGACCATTATATCCATCTCCTTCAGCTCCTGCTGTATCCTCTAGTCGGCTGTATGCATCATCACAGCAGGGAGTCTGCTCAAAGCATCTGGTACTACATTCACCTTCCCTGGGTGATACTGCAGATCTATCTCATAGTCAGCCATAAGCTCCAACCATCGTCTCTGATGCATGTTGAGCTCCTTCTGCGTAATGTACTTCAAGCTTTTGTGATCAGTGAAGATCTTCACGCTCTCACTCAGCAAGAAGTGTCTCCAGATCTTCAGCGCAAATATCACCGCTGCCAACTCCAGATCGTGCGTCGGGTAATTATTCTCATGAGCCCTCAACTGTCGCGAAGCATACACAACCACGTGACCATGCTGATGCAAAACGCATCCTAGGCCCTTCCCTGATGCATCACAATATACCTCAAAGCCTCTGCTCCGATCCAGCACAGCCAATACCGATGCTGTGGTCAACCTCGCCTTCAAGATACTGAAGGCCTTCTCACAAGCTTCTGACCAATGGAATTCTACGTCCTTCCTCGTCAGCTTCGTCATCGGCTCTGCAATCCTCGAGAAATCCTTGATGAACCGAAGATAATAGCCGGCTAAACCAAGGAAGCTCCTGATATCTGATGCTGACTGCAGAGTCGGTCAATCTCTGACTGCTCTGACCTTCTTCGGATCCACAGATATGCCATCTCTAGACACTACGTGTCCCAGGAATGCGACTCTGTCCAACCAGAACTCGCACTTACTATATTTGGCATATAACTTATGTCGCCTCAGAGTCTCCAATACTGTCCTCAGATGACAGCTGTGCTCCTTCTCAGACTTCGAGTAAACAAGGATGTCGTCTATAAAGATAATGACAAACATATCCAGGAAGTCATAGAAAATTAAGTTCATCAAATTCATGAACACCGCTGGAGCGTTGGTCACGCCGAAAGGCATGACCACGAACTCATAATGTCCGTACTTCATCCGAAAAGCTGTCTTCTGAATATCATCCTGCTTCACCTTCAGCTGATGGTATCCGCTCCTCAAATCCAATTTCGAGAAGACTCACGAACCTCCAAGCTAGTCGAAAATATCATCGATACATGGCAGCGGATACTTATTCTTCACGATCACAGCATTCAGCCCTCGATAGTCCATGCACATCCGGCGGGACCCATCCTTCTTCTTCACAAGCAGAGCCGGTGCACCCCACGGTGACACACTCGGGTGAATGAATCCCTTCTGCAGCAACTCATCCAATTGCTTCCGCAGCTCTTCAAGCTCAGCGGGAGCCATCCGATACGGTGCCTTCGATATAGGTTGCGCTCCCAGCATAAGATCTATACCGAACTCTAAAGCTCTGTCGGGTGGCAAACCTGAGATATCCTCCGAGAAGATGTCTTCGAAATATCTGACGACTACTGGTCGGCTGATCTCCATCTGCATAGCTGTAACAATCGGCACCTCCGGCTTTGCCCAAAATCTGATGGGCCCAAGCGACTCATCTCAGCTATGAAAAGCGAACTCCGGGTGGCCTGGAATCCTAAACACCACCTTCTTGCTGTGGCATTCGATCGAGGCATGAAAGTCTTCCAGCCAATCGATGCCAAGAACGACATCGAAATGAGGCAGATCATGGACAATGAAATCTGCAAATAGTTCGTGTCTACTGGCCACCAACGGGATCGATCGACAACCCAGATTCACTGTCACCACTCCATTGCCTGTAGTGATGTCCCAACACTTTGGGAGTGTATGGGTGGGAATAGAGTGCATTGTTACAAATCTCCGGGATATGATGCACATAGATGCACCGGAGTCAAACAAGGTCAAGGCCGGGTGAGATGACACTAGAATGGTGCCTAAGATATAAAGGAACTAAGGTCAAACAAAACTACTCTAACTAACAAGGAAAAAAACAATGCTAAAAATAAGATCTAAACTATGAAATAAAAGACTAGGTCTAGAGAAATACATGCAATAACACCATCCACCTCCTCAGCCTCAACGGCTGTCATGGTGTAAGCCGGAATCTTGGGTTGTGCTGCCTGTCGAAACATCTGCTTCTGTGGTGCCAAGGATGGTCCACGGATAGCAGCTCCTTTCTGAGCTGGGGCAGGCGCTCTACTCTGTAGCAGGACTGGTGCTCTGTCTACTGTACGAAGAAGACTCGAACTGTCTATGGCAACATATGAGGCATCTCCACACGCCAGGCACAAACCTAGCATCTTCCTACAATTGCTCTTGATATGCCACTGCTTACCACAGAAGAGGCATGGGCCCTTGCTCTGACTCTATCCAGGTTCTCTAGGCCTCTTGAAAGGCACCGTCTGGTTGGATCTCATCGCCGGCGTAGCAGGTGGCCGGTACTGCTCCATGGGGCGCTTTCCTCCACCAGCTGGAGGGTCAGATAGACGCGCGATGATCTCATGATTCCTGGCAGCATTCAGCACAGCTCCCATGGTCGGAAAGTCTACCGAGGACATGGAGCCTGAATCTTTAGATGCAGCCCCTGACGAAATCGATCAGCTCGGTTCTCCTCCTCCTTCACCATATGAGAGGTAAAACGACTAAGCATCTCGAACTCTGCCTCGTACTCAACAACCGTCATGTTCCCTTGCTTCAGATTCATAAATCGGCTCAAAAGCTCCCTCTTTGTAGCCTTGGGGAAAAACTTCTCTCGGAACATAGACTTGAAAGTCTTCCACTCGACTGGCTTCTACAGGTGCCTCTCCTCAATGTGCCACCAGTTCCTAGCATTCTCGATCAGCTGCATCTTGACTATCTCAACCTTGGTATCCTCAGGAATCTTTGCAGCTACCAACTTCTCTTCTATGCTCTGAATCCACTCGTCAGCACCTAGTGGTCCTTCCCTCCCAGAAAATGTCTTCGGCTGAAGCTCATTGAACTGCTTCACTCCAGGAGCAGCTCGAGGGGTAGGCGGAGGTGACGGTGGTGGTGCCTGGATAGCTCGGGCAGCCTGATGGGCCTGCTGAACCAATTGATGCTGAACATCCAGCATCTCCCTCATCATGCCCAGAAACTGACGGAATTCACCGCCCTGGTCCTCCGGAACTCCATCGCCTGAGCTCCCGGATCGGGTGTTACGTCGTCCTGCCATCCTATTGACAAGAAATACACAATTTAGACTCGCACATAAAACTGGATAATAAAAATGAATGCGAATACTTTTATCGTTCCGAACTTGCAAAAAGGACCTGCATGGGCCACCACTAAAACATGTCACGCCCCGCTTCCTAAAACTATGGAAACGAAACGTGACTAAGGTCTGCATGGGTCAGAGCTACGAAGCTCGGACCCACTAAGCGTCTGTGAGGTACTCCAAAGCAATAAAACAGGTCCCTGCATAAAAGGTACGGAACAACAAAAGTACTGAAAAGGAAATGCATTCATTTTATTCCAAAAGATATCCAGAAAAGTACAGAGAGTCTAAACAAAGCCCAGAATGGCTACAAACAGCTGAAAGAAACTAATGGTGCAAGCACCCAACCTAGGCAAAAAAGTAAACGGAGCTACACACCCAACTAGAAAGCAGTAAATCTCTGAATCAGCAATGTGAGGAACCTCTAGCTCTGGTCCTCGTCAGGTACGTACTCTGGGTCGATGTCCTCTGGCTCCATGTACTCAGGTATGTCCGGCTCGTCTGCGTACTCTGGCTTAACACCTGACGTACAGTACCCAAGAGAAAATGAACTGTACGTCAGGTAAAGTCTATAATGAAGGGCTAGACTCTACTGCAAGTGTGAACAATTAAGAGCAATATTTTACTGGTTGATTACATGCTGTTGTTATGACATGGCAGTTATACTATGCAGAAAGTAAAGCGGCGCAGTAAAGTAAACGTAACAGAAAATAGCTGTAGCATGTGCTACCGACTACGGGACTAAGCTAGACGGGACATGATAACAAGACAAGACGTGTGTGTGACACCAAAGAGAGTGCACGCCTACAGCGTAGAGAGTGGCCAAACCCTCTATCTGGTGGCCATTCACCCAACCACACACCAAGTGCTCAAGACAAGACAAGACTGGACTGTAGGAGTACCGCTCACACCCTTGGTGAGTGCCTCTCCCCACGGTCAGCCGGGGCGTTCACTCCCCTGATGAGACGCCGAGACTTCCCGTAAGGTGTACACGAAAGGAACGGTCTGTCGGGACGCTCACTCCCCTGGTGAGACGTCGAGACTTCACGTAAGGTATACTGCATTAACTAAGAGGACAAGACATGACCAGTTACGAATGTTCTTTTGTTTAGTTGTTGTTCTAGGGGTCCACACTCATGCACACAGAATAACCCTAAGGTGTCAGTTGTTGTTGTTTGTGCTTAGAATTCGTCGTCAAGTCTAAGCTGTCAAGGGGGTCCCGTACGCTATCATTTCACGTCCGGTTCTCTTTAAACATACTTTAACTTTCTAAGAAGGTGATGGCCTAAACGTGGCCGTAAGAACACAAGTGTAAACAGTTGCCTGCGGCGGCGAGTGCGTCGTCTGTCTGGAGCATCTCGTTGAAGCGGTGCGTCAGCGAGGGTCTATCTGAAATGGGTCAACGACGATGTCAGGACACGTTTTTCCATCATTCCTATTAGAGTTCATTTCTAGGTTCAACGGGGCTATCCTAGCAGTCAAAGTCACGTTTTTGTTTTGGTTCAGCCTAATCGACGATCTATCCTGTGTGCACAGATATTCATGTCCTTCGTCATTGTCTAAAATTTAGCAACGTTTAAAGGAGTAGAAAATGAAATTTAGTTATTGTTGATGATTTTTAGATTAGGTTTTCGATTTGCTACGGTGTGGGTTCTTACTACGCGTTAGAGGGCTAACCTTTTGACGTTTGATCGAAAAGCGGATGTCGAGTCTGAACGGTGATGGATCTGCATCATCCACAACATCTTGGCCATGGGTAGCGCAGCAAGAAACTTTCGAACAGCGAGGTGGAGACACGAACAATGAGCAAACGGCAATCTCTCTCCCGTTGCGGGTAGCGCAATGGATCTACACGACGGCGGCAACGTCGGGGAAAAACACACGAGTTCGGTGATGCGCGTGAACTCCTAGGATCAAAGGGGACTGCCTAGGATTGAAGGAGGTCAGTGGGGGTTGCTCGTCCTGGTGGGTGGCCGACGACATTAGCACACAGCGGTGGGCGGCCGTGAGAAGACGAAGAGGCCAGATTCGTGCAACGGTCGTTGTTGTGCATCGCAGCAGAAAAGCAGCAACCAGAGGGGTCAAAGGGGACTTGAAGTAGTTAAAGGGGTTCAAGGGGGATCTAATGGTGGTGGAGTGGTCATCAGAAGGGGTCAGAGATGGCCGGGTGGTGGTGTTGAAGAGCAGCACACAGATCTGTCAAAAACAGCCGCTAGGCCTGAGTTTCAACGGGTTTTCGAAGAGGAAGAGATGAGAGAAGAGGGGAAAGGGAGTTGCAGATGATAGGTGGGTTCGAGGGGAGTCAAGTGGAAGCGGAAGCAGCGGCTGAGGTGGCCGGAGGGCGGCGGCTGGCCGTGTTTTTTCGGCAGGGGTGCGGCTGGCAGATCTTGCGGCATGGGCTGTCTTTTTGCGGGCTTTAAAGAGAGAAAGGGGAGGGAATAGGAGGAGGAGAGGGTGGCCGGAGATGGGGGAGGTGCTGGTGGTGCCTCGCCGACAGCGAGGAGGCGCAAAAATGAAGAAGGAGGCGGCCGTATGGGTTCTTTGCGTGAAAAACTAGGGTAGGGGCTGGGTTGGTTTTTAAGAGAAGAGAATTGCTATAACTTGTTTTAAAGAGGCTGTAGTTGAGGGATGACTAGGAGAGAGGGTGAGTGAGGGGTGTACAAAGTGGAAAAAAGTTGGGTGAGGGTAGAGGCAGCAAATCCATTCATGATACGTAAGATTTCAAATGATTTAATTAGGGATTTGAATTTTGAAATTGATTTAGGCTAATTGGGCTTGATTTTGATTAGTGATTTGGTTGGGCTAGGGGTGTCCAAAAATTACGAAAAAATATCAAGACGACCGTGACGGCGAGAGGCTCGGGGGTACAGTGGTCAATCACGCGTTTGGTCCACGGAAAACGAACTAAAAATAAAAAGGTCCGGTGACTAAGTCTAAAGCTACGACATCTCTCCAAACAAAGCTGATTTGTGGGAGAACGACCCGTGAAATGACGTTCACCAAAAATCCCACAAATAACTACTCTTCCATACGGTCACAACGACATATCACATCGCATAGTTCTGATCCAAGAAAGAGTCAAATAAAATACGTGTACGAAAAACGTACGTACACGCAGAAATACATAAGGTCGGAAAACGACCGTTACAGTTTTTCATCCCCATTCTTCTTCCCCTTGGGTTTTGCTAGGGCATGGAGACCATGGATGACTGGGAAAGCTTGGAGGAGGAGCAAATGGGTGGAAGCAATGGTCCATTTGGGAGAGTTCTTGGGTGAAATCCTTCCTCCCCCTTTTGTAATTTTGATATCTCTCATTTGTAATGAATTAGTGATGTTATTTTTGTATGAAATTTCTCATCTTTTCCATGATGATTGAGTAGTGTTGAATGGTTTGGATTGTGATTCATGTATGTCGGATGTTAATTATAGCTTTACTTTACTCTTGCCCATTTTCAATGTTAATGTTGGATGAATCATTAGGGCTAATTTTATTGGTTAAGACCCAAGTGGGCACACTTTGAGAAAATTCCATGATCCTATTTTGATTAGTGCCATGATGATGCATCCATCCCTATTGCCAATTATCGTGTTCATGAAAGCTAAATTCACCGATTAAGCTTTCCATAGCCGGAGGCCTAATTGAGTTATATGTGGGTAATTTGAGCTTGATTAACACCAACATTAGTGAACCTACAACCCATTCTTCTCGCCTAGCTAGCCTAAATCCCCATTTGGTTCTCTAACCATACCTACTTAGGATAGGATTGTTGATTCACCACACGTTTTCCCACTCATCCACCGTTAGTTGAGGTTGTTGTATCACGCTTTATTTTTCTTTATCGATCAAATTTGCGAGCGTAGAACGACTTGTCCATATGATCCGACCCGGTACTCACCGCTTATATTTTATTGCATTGATGCTCCTACGCTTAGGAGTGGACGACATGCCTTTGCACGTTTTATGGTTCAATTAGCTATCACCTGGCTAATGTGTCTCCATAAGAGGAGGGTGAAATGGCTGCAGGGGTAAGCATGGAGGAGAAGGCAGCACAGGCTCAATGTAGATCATCTCGTAGTCAGTGTCACTTGCTGCATCCTTGCCATCAAATGTAATGGCCTCTGCAGTCATCTCTGGACTCTGTGGTCCACCCTGAATATCATCATCCTGGATGATGGGCTGATGTGTGTCCTGAGGTCTCTGAAGTGATGGCTGCTGAACTGAATCTAAAGGGAGGGAGGGCTCGGGCTCCAAAGTAGTCTGTAGGCTGTGTCCCGTGCACTCATCCTCCTCAATACCACTGTAGTAAGCCATCTCAGCAGTCCATCCAAGATGCTCACATACCTCCAGCTGTGGTAATGGATCAGACCGACAATGTGACACATGCACTCCAATGTCATCTATCTCACTCTCGCCTGGACACATCTCCATTTCATCATCACCACAACCCAACGAAACTGCATCGTGTCTCCAACGTGGGTGACACACACTCCATCATCCTTCTCCTCCTGATCCTCAACATATAATCTCTCATCGTCCTCTAACTGGCTCTCCTGTAACCTAACATCCTGCTCTGCTCTGTATCCCATGGGGTCGCAAGAAAAAGAGCCCAAAGGTGGCTCCTCAGACTGCTACTGGACCCGCTGCTCTGCATCCTGAAATGGAACCGGAGACTGGCCATCATCCTCATATCCAAGTGACGGCTCTCCAGATGGCGTAGTCTGCTCCCACTCTACAAGGTCCCTCAGGTACACCCATGCATCATCTGTCATGTATGCAAAGAAATCTCCACTACTGCTCATCTGCACAAAGTCCCGTGTCGACGGCTGCAACCCAGTGTAGAAAATCCGAAGAAGATCCTCTGCGCTGAAAGCATGGCTAAGACACCCAAGCACTAAACCATCGAACCTCTCCGGAACCTGACAGTAAATCTCACCATCAAACTGGATAAAGCTCGCCATTTGTTCCTCAAATGCCTAGCGCATCTGTATCCGATTCCTGTAATAAATAGGAAAGAAAGCTAGAAGAAAATCAGTGTGAAAAGAAAGCCATGTAGAAAAAGAATCTCGAGAAAAATTATCAAACCAAATTTTAGCATCATCTCTCAAAGTATATGGGAACACTTTAAAATAAATAAAATCTGCACAAGTGTTCTCATCAAACAAATCCCAAGATTCTTTTCTACACCATTTTCAAACTTTTACATAAATGAACTAGGATTTTCCAACCCCATACCGTGAAAGAACGGTGGTAGTTGGGAATCCTCCACATAAGCATCGCTAAAATTTGAAAATGAATCCATAATAATAATAAAAAATTATTCACAAAAGATTTTTGAAATAAAAGAGAAAGAAAGAAAAACGACTCAAAAAAGTATAAAACAAACGACCAAAAAGACTTAACATTAAGCTGGAAGTACTACACCTAAAGTGTCCAAAACCAACCCAAAATGTGAATGTGAAAACCATTGTCCCTGGCAAAGGCACCAAATTGATTGACCGCAGGGCGTGCACAATCCAAGTAGGATGCACACGCTCGCCTCCCAAGGGTAGGAGTGTCAAAGTAATATAAACCCGTGAGTACAGGGTCGAATCCACAGAGACAACTCGTTTCATGTTCACAATCTCAATTGGTTAAGGAATGCTAAAGGTGTTGGCACGACCAACTAAACTAACAAGTATGGTGAGTGGAAAGTGTGTGGTGACATGGTTGAGCCAAACCCAAAGTAGGTAGGGTGGAGACCGAGGTATGAGTTAGTCAAGCAAGGAAGAGTGTGTGGAAAGGGATATCATTAGGGTTGTGAGTTGATTAGCAATAGGTTCATTCCAAATGAATCAACCCTCGCATCCATTTCAAGGTATGCGGGGTTGTGCACATAGGTAATGCCCTTAAGGCACACCGCCGTTCTATGGCCCCGCCAATGGTAATGCACGATTCATTCGTGTGTTGATTAGTGGGTTGGAATCCTTAACAATAGCTCGTGAATCGATCATTGCATCCGTGTCAATAGGATGCACGGATCGTGCCCGTAAGTGTGACCCTTAAGGTACACCACCGGTCTATGGTCCCACCAAGGGTGGTGCACGACTAAATGAAATCTAGGGCACAACCTATCAATCAACATTACTAGCACCCATTTCATGGCATGCTAGGTCTATTAAATGCAAGGAAGGAGCAATTACTATTCAACCACACACGCCCTAATTAGCCTAATTCCACACACAATTGGCTCAGGCCTTCATAATGAAAATAGGATGATAAACATTAATGAGCCTTCATTACAAGCCATTAAGCAAACAATTATCCAATGAATCTCACTTTCATTCAACAACCATTCACAAATATTCATACAAAGCAATTGAAACCAATAGCTACACGGAAGGGGAAGAAATCACCACATGGAACCCTAAAAACAGAAGCTTTCCCCTTTCTTACTCCTCCTCCAAGCTCTCCTAGCCTCCAATGGCCTCTAAGCCCTTGACCTAGCCCTTTGGGAAGAAGAGGGGCTCCAAAACCCCTCCAATGGAACAGTAATTTTCGGCCGAATTGATGGCTGCTCTCGATGCTACATGCGCACTAAATAGCCCAAAAAAACCTGAGTTGCGGGCTTGTGGGTCAGGTTTTGGGCACCCGACTCGCCGCCCGCAAAAACAAATAGTGCGCCTGCGCTCTGCATATTTGGTGGGCCAGGTCAGAGGCCCGGCCCAGTTCTCGCCCACCCGCAATCAGTGGGCGAGGCCTTGGCCCGCTATTGCGGGTGGCGCCCGCATTGCTGGGGCACGCACAAAGAGCATGCCCCGCGTTCCAAGTTCTCCGCCCACTTTGGGCGGTCTAATTTGCGCGGCGTGGCGACACGAGATTGCGCCACGCGGTGCCCTCCAATAATTCCATTCTCCCCCTTTAATTTGCATATCTCCTCCATTTAATTCACCAAAAATACCTAGAAATCCCAGAAAAATCCCAGAAAATTCTGAAAAATCCCCAAGACTCCCAGGAGTACCTGAAAAATAGGAGGAGGAGAAATTAGTCATATAATGCTGTTTTGTGCAAAGAATGCAAATAAGCTCTAATATGAAACATAAAGTGATAATACACTTGAGAGACCAAGATTAAGCCTAATCTTTAGCACCAAAATAGGGTAGTTAGGGAGTATAAATATACACTTTTCACCACGAATCATACCCCCCAACTAGCATTTTGCTAGTCCCTAGCAAAATAAGCGATAATTTCAGATTAAAGTGAAAACATGCACCAAATTTAAGATATCATCATGGCTTCCTTCATATGTTATTTCCAATTGATTTCAAAGCCAATATACATAATGTATGAAATGAACTAACACATGACATTCTCCTCAATCCAATTCCAAGAAAGGTAAGGAAATAAGCACCGTATCACATTCTTTGAGAAGACGCGGAAATGGCAAAATTTTCAAAATTCAAGGAAGTGGCCAAACAAAAGAAATTTCCTATAAGTTGTCAGAGTTGAGATTGCATCACTCATGTTGCTTATTCCTTCATTTATTCATTCAAATTTTCTTTTTCTTTTCATTTTCTCTCTCTTTTGTATTCTATTTATTTTAGTATGTTTATATTTTGCATTCATGCAATAATGCTATGAAATGCAAACACCACCACTTTTGCATACACGCTATGATGCTATATAGGCAAAGGGGTGGAATGATCCCCTAAATCCTATCTTTGGCGTCCTCCCCAATGTTTCGTGGGGCACCGGCTACTCAATTTGATTAGAAAAATCATTCACTTATGTTAATTCTCTTTCTCATTCTAAACATTAATTATCAACTTATCCACCCACTCCTTAGGAGGGGAAACAAAACATAACCATTGGCCACATCCTATCCAATCAAAAACTAAGCCATTCATCCTAGTTCATGCAATCACTTACACCAAACTATTCCTGAAGTATTTCAAAGAGTGTTAGAACATATAAAATATTTTCATACATGTCATATTAACATTTGACTCCAAAATGGAAAATAAATTAAAACACGACAATCAAACATCTACAAATTTGATACCAAAATAATAATCCGAAAAAATTGCATGGTAAGCATGTAGGGACTAAGCAAAAGAAATGTGATGGAGGTAAGGATGGATGCATCAAAATGATATGCTCAAAATGAATGAATGATGATGATGAATGAGAATTTTTTTATTAACATCAAATTTTTTCAAAACTATCCAAAACTAGCATACAACTTCATAGTTCACTCCCCCCAACTAGAAATGAGCATTGTTCTCAATGGTTTAAGTGAAACTAGATATTATTCAACGATGCTAGAGGGAAAACAAGTATACTAAAGCAAACTAAACTAAAAATTTTCATTTTAATTTATTTACACTAAAGAAAGGAAGGATTACACCTTAGCAAAAGGCAGATCCCGAATGTGTAATGGTGGAGGCAGCTTCTCTATCAAATCCTTGCGTTCCTCAGCCAGCTGCTTTGGAAACGCCGCTCCTCCTGCTTCCATGGATCCTAGCAACACAGCTCCCAGCATCTCCCTAGCTGCAGGAGACAAACTGTGGCAATCCAAGGAAAATAAGTAAGACTTCCAATGAAGGAAGTCCAGATAGATTCGCCATAATAAAAATAAGGATATGAATATGTATGACGACAATCTGAATCTAAGGTATATGGAAATGAAGCTTGAGATTCAAAAATAAAGGGAAAAGTGTGATGAGATCTTTCCTGAATGGTGGTGCTATCGCTTGGCTGATGCGACTTCTTAGGAGGAGGGTGAAATGGCTACAGGGGCAAGCGTGGAGGAGAAGGTAGCGCAGGCACAATGTAGATCATCTCGTAGTCACTGTCGCTTGCCTCATCCTCGCCATCGAAGGTAATGGCCTCTGTAGTCATCTCTGGACACTGTGGTCCACCCTGAATATCATCATCCTGGATGATGGGCTGATGTGTATCCTGAGGTCTTTGAAGTGATGGCTGCTGAACTGAATCTGAAGGGATGGAGGGCTCGGGATCCAAAGTAGTCTGTAGGCGGTGTCCCGTGCACTCATCCTCCTCAATACCACCGTAGTAAGCCATCTCAACAGTCCATCCAAGATGCTCGCACACCTCCAGCTGTGGTAATGGATCAGTCCGGTAATATGACTCAGGCACTCCGATGTCATCTATCTCACTCTCGCTTGGACACATCTCCATCTCATCATCACCACCAACCCAACGAAACTGCATCGTGTCTCCAACGTGGGTGACACACACTCCATCATCAATCTCCTCCTGATCCTCAACATATAATCTCTCATCGTCCTCTACCTGACTCTCCTGTAACTTAACATCCTACTCTGCTCTGTATCCCATGGGGTCGCAAGAAAAAGATCCCAAAGGTGGCTCCTCAGACGGGTATTGGAGCCCCGGCTCTGCATCCTGAAATGGAACCAGGGACTGGCCATCATCCTCATATCCAAGTGACGGCTCTCCTGATGGCGCAGTCTGCTCCTGCTCTGCAAGGTCCCTCAGGTACACCCATGCATCATCTGTCGTGTATGCAAAGAAATCTCCACTACTGATCATCTGCACAAAGTCCCGTGTCGATGGCTGCAACCTTGTGTAGAAAATCCGAAGAAGATCATCTGCGCTGAAAGCATGGCTAGGACACCCAAGCACTAAACCATCGAACCTCTCCGAAACCCGACAGTAAGTCTCACCGTCAAACTGGATAAAGCTTGCCATTTGTTCCTCAAATGCATGTCGCATCTGTACCCGATTCCTGTAATAAATAGGAAGGAAACCTAGAAGGAAATCCGTTTGAAAAGAAAGTCATGTAGAAAAAGAATCTCGAGGAAAAGCATCAAACCAAATTTTAGCATCATCTCTCAAAGTATATGGGAACACTTTAAAATGAATAAAATAAACGCAAGTGTTCTCATTAAACAAATCCCAAAATTCTTTTCTACACCATTTTTCAAACTTTTGAATAAATGAACTAGGATTTTCCAACCCCATACAGTGAAAGAACGGTGGTAGTTGGGAATCCTCCACATAAGCATCGCTAAAGTATGAAAATGAATCCATAATAAAAAAAAAATTATTCACAAAAGATTTTTGAAATAAAAAAGAGAAAGAAAGAAAAACGACTCAAAAAAGTATAAAACAAACGACCAAAAAGACTTAACACTAAGCTGGAAGTACTACACCTAAAATGTCCAAAACCAACCCAAAATGTGAATGTGAAAACCGTTTTCCCCGGCAACGATGCCAAATTGATTGACCGCAGGGCGTGCACAATCTAAGTAGGATGCACACGCTCGCCTCCCAAGGGTAGGAGTGTCAAAGCAATATAAACCCGTCAGTACGGGGTCGAATCCACAGAGAGAACTTGTCACGCCCCGCTTCCCAAAAACGTGGAGGCGAAGCGTGAGAAGGTCCGCTCAGACTTGAAGCTACAAAGCTGCAAGTCCGATAAGCGTCAATCAAATTTAACTGCAGGTCCTTGCAACGCGAAACGAAACAAAGATAATAATAACGAAAGAGGCAAAAGAAACATCTCAAAATATCCATAATAATAAATCTCAACATCGCAGAAAAGCCACCAGGCTAAAATAAAAGAGTCTAAAAGAGGCCCAGCATGGCCAACGAAAGTACAAAGTACGAAAGCAAAGAAATGGTGCAAGCACCGACAACTAACAGCAAGCTAAAGCAAAAGTAACTCCACAGCCACTAAGACTGGTCTCCGGTGTCCTCGTACTCCTCGACGAACGTAGGCTCAGGCTCAGCGTCAGCAAAGACCTCGTCCTCAACACCTGTCTCTGGCTCAGGGTCTAACATGTGACACCCAAAAGAGCAAGGGGCACATGTCAGCAAGTCTAAAAAGACTTGTGCAAGTGAAACTGAAAGTACAAGTAAGAGCAACCTAAAAGTTCTAGCATGATGCAATGACATGGCAGTTAAAGTATGAGTGCAGCAAGTAAGGTAAAGTAAAGTAAAGTACGAGCATGGCATGACATTCACAAGACAAGTACAAGACAAGAAAAGTAAGCACCTCGTGCACAGAGTTCACGCCTTACAGCTAAAGAGGCTGTACGGGCACACTTTTACGCTGAGTGGTCGCTCAACCCTACCCCTCCACGTGTATCGAGCTAGGGCCTTACCCCCGAACGGCAATGCTCGCTTTTGGATCACGAGCCAGGAAGTGTTTTGCCTTGCTGGTCTAGGGGTGCACCTAGCCAGTCAAGAGAGTACAAGTACAAGTATTGTAGCGTGTGCTACCAATGCGACATTCAATGCATGGATGACATGACATGACAAGTAGTAAGGCGTACAAGTAAGGAAAGTAAACGTGACAGTTTAGTATGCATGAACAACAAGTTTAAAGGTTGGATCTAGCTTCGTTGTCAAGCTAGATCAATTAGGTGACGGATCTAGTTTCGTTGTCAAACTAGATCAAGTAGGCGTCTAGCCAGCTATCATTTCACTGACTAGTCTCTTTTACGCTAAAAACAAGGAAGTGGCCTAAAAACATGGCCCTAAACAAGGTTTGGCAAGTTTCACTTGCCTGCAATTATCACGTCAAGAAAACACCGTCCAACGAGTCCAAAGTCACGATTCCTACGTGCACAAGTCCACCGGCCTACATCCGTTTTATTAATCTTGATTAGTGATTGCTAAAAAATTTAAAATACTTTAAAATACTGATTTTTAGTCTTGATTAGCGTGCAATTGGGTTGGGGGTCCTAGGGGTGCAAAATGTTACCTCAACACGACGCGAAAGCTACAGCGGCGTCGGGCAGCGACGCCGGGGGTTGGAATAATAAGATCGCGCTCCAAGTCCAGATTCCAATTAGATTCCTCGCTGGAAATTTCAGAGCAATCAACCGGGGCGACGATTCCAGATTCCAAAGCTCGCACGTGCGACGACGGGCTACGACGTGCGACGACGTCGTACGCGACGAATCCTCAAAGAGCAAGCACCTAGGTGGGGTCCACAGTACTCCTAGGGGCCTTTGGGGGACCCACAATAACTCTGGAGAACTTGGGAGGCCCACAGAGGCAAGCGGTGCGACGGATGCGGGGTTGCGACGAGTGGCTCTCGGTCGTACACAGCCAATGCGGGGGAATCTCTCGGTCGTGCGCTCAAAATGCGGGGGCTGCGACGTTGGGGTGTGCAGCGGCTGCGGGGTGGCTGGGTGCGAGAGCTTCCGTCGGTCAGGTCGAGGGAACGGGTCGGTCGTGCGGGGTGCGGAGCGGGGCGACAAGCGGGGTCGATGCGGGCGCTGTGCGGAGCTTGGGGCCTCGGTCTGACCGAGAGCCTCTCTCGGTCAGAGCGGGGGAACGGGGGCGGTGGCTGCTGCAGCGTGCAGAGCGGGGCGGAGCGGGGTTGGGCTTCGGTCTGAGCGGGGGAACGGGGCCGTTTCCTTCGGTCGTGCGGTGGCTGAACGTCGCAACGTTGCGACTAATCGTCGCAACGTCAAATCTGAGTTTTGGAAGAGGCTAGGGCTAATTTCTTGCGAAAATAGGACTTCCTAGGGGTTGCTTATATAGTATAGATGGGTTGACTTGGTCTAGGGCTAAATCTAATAGGATTAGAATATTAAAATAATTTAAAATTTGAATTCCAACTACTCCAACTCACCCAAGGATTTGACCTGGTCGAAATGAGCTGGAAATTGGCTCAAAAATTCTTTAAAACGTTTAAAACTTAAATAAATTTTATTTGGCCGAAAATAATTTAAAAATAAATTATTAAAAATAATATAAAACTTGTTAAAAATATTAAAGTGGTCTAATAAACTCCAAAAATTATAAAATAAATATCGTGGTGATCGTGGCAACGAATGTGAGCTAACTAAGAAGACGGATCTCAATTTTGACGTCAGACGACTAAACTAAAAATAGAAACGTCTCCCGTTGACCGGCGCCCCGCGTGATATGCGCGGCGGCGCGGTGTCGTTTACCGCAAGTTTCACGGTTAGTGTAGGGTGCGGGAATATCGAACTCAGGGAGGCGAGGTTGTGCTTGGGTCAGGTAGGACCTAAATCACCCCGAGGGGCGAGCTAGCCCGAATCGGTGGATGGTTGTCACGAAAGGAAATAATAGCGTAAGAGCAAAAAGAAGGTAAACCCGGGACTTTGGTTTCCACCCCGACGAGAGACTCTCGCCGACGCGACCTACGGGTATGGATAGCGACCGGGATTAGGGTCTAATGGTGGGACGTTGCCTCTAAAAGTGGTACCGGCGTCCCATGGGCCCGATATTCCGGTCGGTGCCCAGGATGATACACCGGACTTCCCGGATTCGATCAGTGGGCACTCCCGTGTCCATAAACACTGATCGATCCCGGGAGCACTAAGCCCGCAACGATAACTCCCAACGTCTCATCCTGTCGCTCCCGCGTGCTAGGATTCGACGTCTACGCTAAGGGTGTGAGCTATGGCTAGGGAGTCAACCGCCAAGTTTATTCCCCCTTGGCCCGACGGTCAAAGGCGGTCTTTTTCCCGCCGATGACAATGAAACACCCCGCGTAACCGTTAGATTCCTACTCCCTATCGATATCCTAACCCTACGGATGCATCGGGGAGAGCCCCCGAAGGGGTTTCCACCAAAATCCCAGATTTGGGAACTACTCACAAAAATTCATGAAAAAGCAATCTAAATGAAATTTAACCGTAGGAATCATGATCAGACGATTGCAATGGAGAAGTAATAGAGTAGTAAAGACAATACTAAAAAATTAGAAAGATCTGAAAACTTACTTAAGAGTAACAATTACAGCCGTCACAAGGAAATAAAACAGTAAAAAAATACCACTCTCCCGTTTCTGGAACCTTAGGGGTCATATATATAGATTTTCGGATCAACCGATCGGGTGACAAGTCAACCGATCGGTTGATCCGTTACAGATAAATTACAGAAAACGGCGAGTTTTCACCCGATCTCACGAACTGATCGGGTGAGTTCTTGAGCGACCGGTTGGATCTTGGAGCAGTCGGGTGAACCGGTCGGTTCGACGCCCGTGTCTTCAGCTCTTTTTCTCAGCTACAGATGAACCGATCGGGTGAGAGTCACCCGATCGGTTGGAATTCTGCTCGAAAAGACAGAGAACAGCCGCCCGCAGAACCGGTCTGTGAACCGGTCGGGTGACTTCTTCGTGAGCTGCGGTAGCGACCGGTTGGTGCACGCGTGCATCACCCGATCGGTTGGAGATGACCAACCGACCGGGTGAGGGGCAGAAAGATGAATACTTCGTCGTTTGACCCCTCGGATCACGCGTGACTTCTCCCGTTGCTCCGGGGACTTGGGATATCATCATTAAACGTCCCCTACGTGGTCAATCCCCTGCAATCATGGACAAACAAGGAAAAGTGAAAGAAAACGGGAAAACATACGAAAACAAATAAGAGACGGCGGAAAAACACGGAGAAATACAAAGGAAAACGTGCGTGAATATATGAAATATAAACGCACGTCAAAATCCCCCAAGCTGAACTCTTCCTCGTCCTCGAGGAAGACGAGTGAGAGTAGGAGCTCGGAAGGGAAAAATGGAGAGGAAGAAAGAAAAAGAAAACTCTAAGCCCTAGATCGTCCATCAGAGCCATCAAAATCAAAAACGACACACCTAGCAAGCAAACGCCAAATCACACCACTAAACCTAGGAAAGCGAGTCCAAATAAGTGTCGTGGGTCCACGCAGTGAAGCGCGAGTGAGCGTGGCCGTGTGCTAGCAAATGGTGAAGCTTTCTACGATGTGCAATGAGGCTCGATATACACAAATCCAAGAGATGACCCAAAATATCGATCCGAATTGAATTAAGCGGCGAATATAAGTTCAAGCATGCATGAGAAGAGTGGGAAAAGAAGCGTATCATGCATCGGGGACTCCACAACTAGGGTCAAGGAAATCACGCCACTATAACCAAGATACAAGCTAAATAGCTCCTAAGCCAAGCGTTTTCGATAACGACAGAGGTTGAGATGATGTGGAGAAGAACACTCGGTGCAAATTCTCGCCTTCCCTTTATTCTCGGCAAGTAGGAAATATTCACATGGGGATTTTTTTGGGTTTTGGGTATTTGCATAATTTTTTGGCTTTTTGGCTATACAATCTATTTCTTTTCTTTTCTTTTTGGGTTTTTCATTTCTTTTCTCCCATTTTTTGGCTTTTTGGTTTTTTCGGCTATACACTTGTGTACTCTCCCAAGTGGGGGAACGGTACACGACGAGGGGATTTGCACCAAGTAAAACAAAAAAGAAGTCGAAATCTAAACACTCGGGCAAAGGCGGCTATTCTTGCTAAATAGAGCTCAGGCTAATTGGGTTATCCTAGTCCTTAGTTGTGGAATCCCGACGCATGCGAAATGAAGTATACGATATATATATATAGCATGCATATAGAAGCAGACATTAGAAGCAAATACCGCATATTCAATATCGGAGCATGATAATCTAGGGGTCATTCCTGGACAGGTATATAAAGTAAAATCACAAAGCAGAAGCACACCAATTGCTAGTCACGACACACGACTCACAAAAAGCTAAGTGGACCCACGATGCGTGAAATGCAAGAGGACTCGGAATCCTAAGGTTTATGAGTGTGATTATCGATGCAATGCTAGGTGTGTGTGACTTTGTGGCGATTCATCATAGGATTCATCTCTAGGAGAAAGAGCTAGAAAATAGAAGAAAAGAAAAAAAAGAAAAACACGATGGAAGACGACACAAAAAAAACGAAAAAGAAGGACACAAACGACGCACACAGTGCGACTCCCCCAAGCTGAAGTTTGCATTGCCCTCAATGCAATATGAGTGAGTACGGGAGGGCAATGAAAATGGGGGCGGGAATAAGCACAGACACGAAAAGAAATGAAAACGAGGAAAACACATAGATGAAAATGAAAACGAGAGAAAGATTGAGAACAAAATCAAACAATACGAAAAGAAAAGTAAAGATAAAATCACACGACACGACACTCAAAAAGTGAAAAACAAGCACACACACAAAAATGAGAAAAACAGACAAAACACGACAGCAAATCAAAACAGACGTCCCCCAAGCTAGACCAGAAAGTGCTAGCGAAATGATATGATCAATGAAATCCAGATAAGTGCAAGGGGGAGTCAAAAACAAAAAGGGGGTGAATCTAGTAAATAACACGTAAATAGTCCCCTCCCTCCGACAGAGACAAAGCGGGGCCCCGAAAAGACAGATGGGCACAAAAATGGGGGGGGATCAAAAGCGGGAGAGAAAAATCAAGCAGGGGCACCACCCTCTGGGGGTGGTGACGGGGGCCTGCGCTGGGGACCAGGAGTCCTGGGGGGTGGAATGTGGAGCTCGGAGACGTCGGGTGGGTCTTCGCGGATGTGGCGAACGAAGTTTTAAAGGAAGGGGAGGTCACGGTCGACGGATTCCTGGGTTATCCGACCACCCTGACCAGCAAGGAGGACCATGGCCGTGAATCGGTCGGCATGGTCATCGGATTGGAATTGCATCCCATATTCGGGATCGTAACCGGGAGGTGGGGAAGTGGTGCGTGGTGTGGTGGATGGGTTAGAGGTGGTGGGCTGCGTGCGACGGGTACGACGGGTGGGCCTAGGGTTCGAAGAGCTAGCGTCGGTGGGTTTAATACGGCGGGGGGGCATTGTGTAGGTGTGTTTGTGCGCGTAGGTGTGTGAAAGTACAACGAATTCAACACAAACACAAAACACGACCAACAAGCAAACAGAATATTTGGGAAAAGATTAAAATTAAGCAAAGTAGCGAGGTTACCCAAAATGAGATGAAGATAGTTGCTCGTGGATGCCCCGATGCTGCTCGATTGGAGCACGATGTGAAGCCACAGCGATCTCTTCAACAAGTTCCGAAGCGGGGGGGAATTGGGGGGGGGATCTAGGGTTTGTGTGTAGGGAGATGATGGGGGAATGGAGAGAAATGATGGTGGATGGGTAGGGAAATGGTTGGAGAAGAAGATCGAGGCTGATCTTGGGGATAAGAGCAGGAAGGCGCACGATGGGAGACGAAACGGCAGAGGGTCGGGCGATCGGGCGAGGGAGAAAACGAACGGGTGTCGGGGGTGGTTATATAGGATTTTAAGTCGAACCGACCGGGTGACTTGTCACCCGATCGGTTGACGGTTGGGTCAAAAATCTTGCCGAAGAGATGCTACAGGCGAACCGATCGGTTGACTTTTCAACAGACCGATTGGCCGCTCCACACAATTTTCCCGAGAACTTAGGGCTGCTCACCCGGTCAGGTCAACCGATCGCGCTCGAACTCAACCGATCGGTTGATATTCCCCAAAATTTCCCGAGAGTTCTCCCCAGCTCACCCGGTCTGCCACCCGGTCTCTTCATTACTCAACCGATCGGTTCATTCGGGGACAGATCTCGGCATGTATCTGATACATCCCAACCGAACGGGTGAGTTGTCACCCGATCGGTTGGGGCTTGTTTCCTGCAAAAACGAAGAAATTTGCTTAAGTCCCCGAACGGATGTTCTTGTGGCTGATTTTATTTATAAAAATAGATAAAATAAAGTGAAAAATAACGCTAAAAAGTGGGAAAAAGTTTAGAACATGGGTTGCCTCCTATGAAGCGCACTTGTTTAACATCGTTGGCTCGACGCCCGCAAGAGATGCTCATGGTGGCTTATACGGGTGATGCACAAACTTAGGCATCTCTTCCTTGTTGGAGCTGAAGGTGCTCGGGGTAGTCAGCGGCTGGAAAAGTACTTGCTCGACCACCCTCCCTTTGTTCTTGAGATCCGGGGGCTTTTCCTTGGTGTTGGCGCTTCCCGCCATCTTCTTCAGGATTCGGACCTCGTCTTTAGTGAGGTCCGTAAGCTCTTTCCCTGTTCTCCTTACAGGAGGAAACTTGGGGAACCCAGGAGGGGTCGTTCTCGCTGCACTCGGTCCTCCAGCAGCTTCTTTGTCTTCGGGGCCTTCTTCATCTTCAGAATTCCCCAAGTCATCGGGGGGGTTTCTCAGGAGAATCTCCCAGGAGCTCTCCTCTACAGCCTTTTCTTCTTCTATCTCCAGCAAATTACACCGGAGGTCATCAGGAGGGTCGGGGTGCTTCATGGATAGTCCCAGGTCAAACTCAACTTTCTCTCCGCTGACGTTCAAGGAGAGTTTTCCGTTCTTCACATCTATAAGAACGCCAGCAGTGGCCATGAAAGGCCGTCCCAGGATAATGGGGGTGTGTGCGTCTTCGGGCATGTCCATGACTATAAAGTCTACAGGCACATGCACCCCTCTCACATTCACGGGGAGATCATCAACAATTCCCACCGGAAATTTGACCGACCGGTCAGCTAGTTGTAGGGTCATCCCGGTGGGCTCCAAATCACCCATTCCTATCCTTCTGTACATCGACAAGGGCATCAAGCTAACACTCGCTCCTAGATCGACGAGTGCACGATTAATCTTCACAGCCCCGATCGTGCAAGGGATAGAGAAGCTCCCCGGGTCCTTGAGCTTTGGCGGGTTATCCCTCTGGATAAGAGCGCTACATTCTGCCGTCAACACCACTTTCTCTTTTCTCGACCCCTTGGTCACCAAATCTTTCAATAATTTTGCATAGGAGGGGATTGTCTCGATTGCCTCCAAGAAGGGGATCTGCAGGCTTAGGCCCTTGGCCATGGCGAAGAACTTCCCATATTTCTCATCAATTTTCGCCTGAGTCAACCGTTGTGGAAATGGCACAACGGGTTTATATACTCTTGGGCTCTCTTCCTCCTTCTTCTTCTCTTCTTCAGACATTCCCTCCGGAGTCATGGGATTTGATGACGAAGCACCGGTGTCATTTAATTTTTCAGTCGGTCTCTCAACGACCAATGGTGCTTCCGGGTTGCTAGGGGGCACTCTAGTAGGAATTTGTGTCCCGCTTCTCAGAACGATAGCGGACACATTCGCGTGCTCGTGCACGAGTGCCGATGTTTGTGTTGCTCCCCTCGGGTTCACCTCCGGTTGTGGTGGCAATTGGTTTTGTGACCTAGCAAGGTTCGCCACCTGTAACCCCAGCTGGGTTACTTGGTCCGTGAGGGTCCGCTGGCCCATTTCCAGCTTTTGGAAGATTCTCTCCTGGTTGGTAATATATTGAGTCAAGAGAGACTCAACCAGAGAGACGGCCCTCTGTTGGCCATACTGCTGCTGCTGGAACGGCTGCTGATTCCTGGGAGCGTACGTTTGTTGCTGAGGTTGCTGCTGAAACGGTTGCAGCTGACCCTGATTCTGCGGTGGTCTAGCCGGCTGATAGATTTGTTGCTGCGGCTGCTGAGGCGGCGATGGCTAAAATGGTGGGCGGTAGCTGAAATTCGGGTGGTTCCGGTTGTTTGGAGAGTAGGCCGGGTTGGAATTTGTCCTTGGCGGATATGGCGCATTCCCCGTGGGGTTGTAAAATAGTGCGCTCGCCTGATCCAACGGTGGTGAGATGTCACCACCGTCGAATTCCCCAAGGAATTCGGACTCTATCGTAGAAACTTGCTGTGTACCGGCCCCACCGGCTCCTACCATCAGTGCGGAGATCTGGGTCGAAAGCAAGTCGAACTTGCTTGAAAGTTTGTCGACGTCCTCGACTCTGTGTATACCTCCAGTTCTTGGTGTGGCTCTCTCGTCGCACCACCGCTCATTGTTGGATGCCATGTTTTCCAGAATATTCCCGGCATCTTCCTCGCTTCGGGACATGAAGGAACCCCCAGCCGCGGCGTCCATAGAAGATTTAAGGTCATCCCTCAACCCATTGTAGAACAGATTGATAATCTGCCACTTCGGAAGCTCATGGTGAGGGCATCTTCTTTGCATCTCTTTATATCTCGTCCAAGCCTCATGCAGGGACTCGTGGCTGGCCTGGGAGAAGGAGGAGATCTCACTCCTCAACTTCATGGTCTTCCCCGGAGGAAAGAACTTTGTAAGAAAAGCGTTGGAGAGCTTCTCCCAGGTGTTGAAAGTATTGGGGTCCTTCCCCCTTAACCACTGCTTGGCTTTGTCCCGCAAAGAGAAAGGGAACAGCTTCAGACGGATAGCCTCTGTAGTGACACCATTAATTCGGAAGGTGTCACACTTCTCCAAGAAGGAGTCCAGGTGCTCTATCGGGCTCTCCATGGGCGCACCCGCAAACTGGTCCTGCTGGATCCATGTCACTAGAGACGGCTTCAGCTCAAAGCTTTGGGCCGCAATAGCTGGAGATCGGATGGCGGAAGTTGACTCGATGGAGGGCATCGAGTACTCCAGCAGAGACTTGTGAGGTGGGGTGTTCTCCTCCATGGATTCGGGATCTTCCCTTCTTCGCTTTTCGGCGGCCAAACGCCTAAGGGTGGCGTTAATCTCTGGATCGAGGGGAATCAAGTCGTCGAGACTCCTTGAACTCCTGCGCATGAAAAACAACAGACACCCGTGAAGCGACAAGTGGGAAAGAAACAGATAAAATAAGAAATAAAAATGAGAAAAACAAATAAGAAAAAGAAAAAGGAGAATGCGAAAATTATCACGAGGTAGGGATGTGAGCTAGACACGAGGGTTCAAGAGATCCTAAAATATCAAGCACGTTGCCTCCCCGGCAACGGCGCCATAAACTTGACCGGCGCCCCGCGTGATATGCGCGGCGGCGCGGTGTCGTTTACCGCAAGTTTCACGGTTAGTGTAGGGTGCGGGAATATCGAACTCAGGGAGGCGAGGTTGTGCTTGGGTCAGGTAGGACCTAAATCACCCCGAGGGGCGAGCTAGCCCGAATCGGTGGATGGTTGTCACGAAAGGAAATAATAGCGTAAGAGCAAAAAGAAGGTAAACCCGGGACTTTGGTTTCCACCCCGACGAGAGACTCTCACCGACGCGACCTACGGGTATGGATAGCGACCGGGATTAGGGTCTAATGGTGGGACGTTGCCTCTAAAAGTGGTACCGGCGTCCCATGGGCCCGATATTCCGGTCGGTGCCCAGGATGATACACCGGACTTCCCGGATTCGATCAGTGGGCACTCCCGTGTCCATAAACACTGATCGATCCCGGGAGCACTAAGCCCGCAACGATAACTCCCAACGTCTTATCCTGTCGCTCCCGCGTGCTAGGATTCGACGTCTACGCTAAGGGTGTGAGCTATGGCTAGGGAGTCAACCGCCAAGTTTATTCCCCCTTGGCCCGACGGTCAAAGGCGGTCTTTTTCCCGCCGATGACAATGAAACACCCCGCGTAACCGTTAGATTCTTACTCCCTATCGATATCCTAACCCTACGGATGCATCGGGGAGAGCCCCCGAAGGGGTTTCCACCAAAATCCCAGATTTGGGAACTACTCACAAAAATTCATGAAAAAGCAATCTAAATGAAATTTAACCGTAGGAATCATGATCAGACGATTGCAATGGAGAAGTAATAGAGTAGTAAAGACAATACTAAAAAATTAGAAAGATCTGAAAACTTACTTAAGAGTAACAATTACAGCCGTCACAAGGAAATAAAACAGTAAAAAAATACCACTCTCCCATTTCTGGAACCCTAAGGGTCCTATATATAGATTTTCGGATCAACCGATCAGGTGACAAGTCAACCGATCGGTTGATCCGTTACAGATAAATTACAGAAAACGGCGAGTTTTCACCCGATCTCACGAACCGATCGGGTGAGTTCTTGAGCGACCGGTTGGATCTTGGAGCAGTCGGGTGAACCGGTCGGTTCGACGCCCGTGTCTTCAGCTCTTTTTCTCAGCTACAGATGAACCGATCGGGTGAGAGTCACCCGATCGGTTGGAATTCTGCTCGAAAAGACAGAGAACAGCCGCCCGCAGAACCGGTCTGTGAACCGGTCGAATGACTTCTTCGTGAGCTGCGGTAGCGACCGGTTGGTGCACGCGTGCATCACCCGATCGGTTGGAGATGACCAACCGACCGGGTGAGGGGCAGAAAGATGAATACTTCGTCGTTTGACCCCTCGGATCACGCGTGACTTCTCCCGTTGCTCCGGGGACTTGGGATATCATCATTAAACGTCCCCTACGTGGTCAATCCCCTGCAATCATGGACAAACAAGGAAAAGTGAAAGAAAACGGGAAAACATACGAAAACAAATAAGAGACGGCGGAAAAACACGGAGAAATACAAAGGAAAACGTGCGTGAATATATGAAATATAAACGCACGTCACCCGTCAAGAGTGAGAATCGTCACGTCTCATCAAGTAAGTTTAAATAATGGGAAAACGACTCGAGAAACGTCGTTCCAAATTAGTGCCACTATTTAATACTCTCAGAGACGTTCACAACGGCATATCACACAAAAGTGTTCACAAACAAATGCAGTCTAAAATAAAACACGTGCACGGCCAAAAGCACGTGCACGAACAAATTACAACGAAAACGTACCGTTACATCCTCCCCACCTTAGAAATGATTCCGCCCTCGGAATCAACATCAAGCACTGCTCGGGAAAAGGTGCGGGAAACGCTCTCTCATCTCATCTTCACGCTCCCAGGTAGACTCACCAGGGGAACCGTGACGCCACTGCACACGCACCAAGTCGACGGTCTTATTCCTCAGCTGCTTCTGTCGACGATCCAGATTCTCAACTGGCTGCTGATCATAAGACAGATCCGGACGAACCGTAATCTCCGAGAAATCCACAGCGTGGGATGGATCACTAACGTATCGACGTAACTGAGATACGTGAAATACGTCGTGAACTCCCACCAGCGACGGTGGCAACGCCAAGCGATAAGCCACAGCTCCAACTCTCTCCAGAACATCGAACGGTCCAATGAACCTCGGACTCAGCTTGCCTCTCTTCCCAAATCGAATAACTCCGCGGTTCGAAGAAATCTTCAGAAAGACATGATCGCCAGGCTGAAACTCCAAAGGCCTCCGTTTAGCATCTGCCCAATGCTTGAAACGGTCCTGCGCAATCCTCAGCTTCTCCTGAATATTCCTCACAACATCCACGGCCTCCACGATCATCTCCGGTCCTAACAGCTCCCGATCTCCAACGTCATCCCAGCTCAGTGGCGATCGACATTTCTTTCCATATAGCGCGGCGAAAGGCGCCATTCCAATACTCGCCTGGTAGCTGTTATTGTAGGCAAACTCAACGTGATGGAGATGATCCTCCCAAGATCCCTTAAAATCCAGCATGCAAGCTCGCAACATATCCTCCAAAATCTGAATCGTCCTCTCGGACTGGCCATCCGTCTGCGGGTGGTACGCCGTGCTGAAACTCAGACTCGTACCCAAGCTCTTCTGCAGACTCTGCCAAAACTGAGATGTGAATCTCGTGTCTCTGTCCGACACGATACTCACGGGGACTCCGTGAAGTCGTACGATCTCCTGCACGATTCACGTTACATCACTATCTAAACTAGTAAAAAGGAAATAGAAACGGAGAGTAAACGAATTTACCTCCATGTACCTCCTCGCTAGCGTCTCAGTAGACTGTCCCACTCGGAAGGGAATAAAGTGCGCAGATTTGGTCAATCGGTCTACGATCACCCAAATCGCGTCATTCTGCTTCGGACTCCGAGGTAGTCCAGTCACGAAATCCATAGTGATGTGCTGCCACTTCCACTCCGGAATCGGAAGCGGTTGTAGCAACCCTGTCGTACGCTGATGCTCCGCCTTTACTTGTTGGCAAACCAAACACTTGGCTACACTCCGAGCCACACTCCTCTTCATACCATGCCACCAAAAGTTCAGACGAAGATCCTTGTACATCTTGGTCCCACCAGGATGCACAGAATACGGCGAACTGTGTGCCTCCACCAATAATTCCTCTCTGATATCTCCAGCTGGCACACACAACCTGGCTCCAAATCTCAACGAACCATCCTCGTGAATCAAGAAGTCAGTCCGCAGACCGGCTTCCACCTACTCCCGAATCTTCACAAGCTTAGCATCTCCAGCCTTTCCAGCCTTGATCCTATCCACGATCGTCGACTGTATCTGCATGCTCATCAACGAGGAACTCTCTCCAGGAAGAATAATCTCGATACCAGACTCGCAAAAATCCTGCTGCAATCTCCACTGCGAGGTCAACATCATCACCGCTGGAAGTCTGCTCAGCGCATCCGGGACTACATTCACCTTGCCAGGGTGATACTGCAAGTCGATCTCATAGTCTGCCATAAGCTCCAACCATCGACGTTGTCGCATGTTGAGCTCCTTCTGCGTAAAGATATACTTCAAGCTTTTGTGATCGGTGAAGATCTTCACCTTCTCACTCAGCAGGAAGTGCCTCCAAATCTTCAGCGCAAACACGACGGCAGCCAACTCCAAATCATGTGTCGGGTAATTCTTCTCATGAGCCTTAAGCTGACGAGAAGCATACGCAACCACATGCCCATGCTAATGCAACACACATCCGAGACCCTTTCCAGATGCATCGCAAAAGATCTCGAATCCTCCACTCCGATCAGGCACAGCAAGTACAGGGGCAGTCGTCAGCCTCTCCTTCAGGATACCAAAAGCCTTCTCACAATCATCAGACCAAACATAAGGTACATCCTTCCGCGTAAGTCTGGTCATCGGCTCAGCAATCCGAGAAAAGTCCTTAATGAAACGTCGATAATATCTTGCAAGCCCAAGGAAACTCCGAATCTCTGACGCCGACTGTGGAACCGGCCACTCTCTGATAGCCACAATCTTCTCGGGATCCACAGAAATTCCATCACCAGACACCACGTGCCCGAGAAAGGCAACTCTATCCAGCCAAAACTCGCACTTGGAATACTTAGCATACAAACGATGCTTCCTCAAGATCTCCAACACTGTCCTCAAGTGCGATGCATGCTCTTCCTCCGACTTCGAATAGATCAGAATATCGTCAATGAAGATGACGACGAACTTGTCTAGAAAGTCGTAGAAGACCAGATTCATCAGGTTCATAAAAACTGCGGGCGTGTTGGTTACGCCGAAGGGCATAACCACGAACTCGTAGTGACCATACTTTGTCCTGAACGCTGTCTTCGGGATGTCGTCCTTCTTCACCTTAAGCTGATGGTAACCACTTCTCAAATCCAATTTAGAGAACACCCTCGAACCTCCGAGCTGATCAAAGATATCATCTATACGAGGCAAGGGATATTTATTCTTGATAGTCACAGCATTCAGCTCCCGGTAATCCACACACATGCGACGCGAACCGTCCTTCTTCTTTACCAGCAACACCGGTGCTCCCCACGGAGACACACTGGGATTGATGTATCCCTTCTGCAAAAGCTCGTCCAGCTGCCTACGCAACTCCTCCAACTCTGCTGGTGCCATTCGATACGGCGCCTTCGAAATAGGCTGCGCTCCCGGAACAAGGTCGATCGAAAACTCGAGAGCTCGATCGGGTGGCAGTCCAGACATCTCCTCGGGGAAGACGTCGTCGAACTCACGTACCACAGCTGGTCTATCCTGCTCCATCTGCATAGCAACAAGCTCCACCGGTCTGGCCCGAAACCTGACAGGGCCAAGCGAACTGCTACCTCGACTGAACTCAAACACCGGATGTCCGGGGATCTCGAACACCACCTTCTTCCTCCGACAATCGATCGTAGCATAGAAACTTGCAAGCCAATCCATCCCAAGCACGGCATCGTAGTTGATGATGTCGTGGACAATAAAATCAGCGTAAAGCTCATGTCCACAAACCACCAAAGGGCAAGAATTGCACCCACGATGCACCAAGATAACACCATTTCCTGTAACGATGTTCCAACTCTTGGGAAGATGGGAAGTCGTCAAGGAATGCTTCTCCACGAAGCTCCGGGATATAATGCACATTGATGCACCAGAGTCAAAGAGGACTCGTGCAGGAAACGTGCAAACCAAAATCACACCTAACAAACAGACTAACAATCAAACCTATTCTAACAACCAATCATATGCAAGCAACAAACATAATCTAACAATCAAAACTAAGGAGAGAACAACTAGACAGAGGGTTACCTGTGATAACCTCGTCCACAGCCTCGGTCTCCACTGCAGTCATCAAGTACGCCTGCCTCCTCGGCTGAACAGCCTGCTGAAACGCCTGCTTCTGTGGTGGAAGAGGCGCTCCACGTCCAGCAGGTACAGGTGCTCTCTGCTGCAAGGGCTGGGCTGCAACTGGTCCCCTCTGTAGCTGAGCTCCATCAGGTCCTCTCCTCAGCTGGTTCGCATGCTGACAATCCCTCGCTACATGAGTAGCATCTCCACAGATCAGGCACTGCCCCAGAAATTTCCTGCACTGCTCCTTGATGTGACCAGTCTTGCCGCAGAAATGGCAAGTCTTCACAATAGGCCCACCTGGCCTCTTGAACTGCACTGGCTGGGTAGGCTTGACCCCAGGCCTAGACTGCTCCATAGGCCTCTTCCCAGCTCTAGGAATCTGACCTCTCTTCAGCCTCGCAATCTTCTCCTGTCTCCGAGCAGCTACCAGCAACTTCTGATATGACTCCATGTCCGACGTAGACACCAGACTCTGCAAATCTAGAGATAGACCCTGCAGAAACTTCTGGGCCTTCTCTTCAGCATCCTCTACCATCTTCGGCGCGAAGCGACTCAATCTAGTAAACTACTGGTGGTACTGGTCCACCGTCAGACTCCCCTGCTTCAGCTCGATGAAGCGCTGCAACATCTCCCTCCTGGCAGCCTTCGGAAAGTACTCCTCATCGAATCTAGACTTGAAAGTAGCCCAAGGTATAAGGCTCACCAACAGCTCCTCCTCTGCATCCCACCAATTTCGGGCATTATCCTTCAGCTGCCTCTTCGCCAGATCAACCCATCCAGCCGGGTTGACCTTCGACATCTTCAGATTATCCTCGGTGTTCCTGATCCACTCCTCTGCAGCCATCGGTCCTTCAGATCCATCAAAGTACGTCGGGCCCAGCTCCCGAAACTGCTTCGCTCCTGGCTCGTGGCGAGGAGCACTTTGGGTATTCTGGAGCATGCCCTGCTGCACCTGCATCATCTGATGCATCATCCTCATGATCTCAGCATTGGTGGGCTCTCTATCCGGCTCCTCAGCACGATTGGGCCCACTGCCAGATCGGGTCTGTCGTCGTCCAGCCATCTAATGACATAGAAAACGAACAAACAAATTAGACTCAATTAGCTTAATGACTTGGATGTTGCAATTTATTTAATGGATATTCCGTTTATTATCGTTGTTCCGTTAGTTCGCAATCGCAAGTGGACCTGCATGGGCCACCAACAAAACCTGTCACGCCCCGCTTCCCAAAAACGTGGAGGCGAAGCGTGAGAAGGTCCGCTCAGACTTGAAGCTACAAAGCTGCAAGTCCGATAAGCGTCAATCAAATTTAACTGCAGGTCCTTGCAACGCGAAACGATACAAAGATAATAATAACGAAAGAGGCAAAAGAAACATCTCAGAATATCCATAATAATAAATCTCAACATCGCAGAAAAGCCACCAGGCTAAAATAAAAGAGTCTAAAAGAGGCCCAGCATGGCCAACGAAAGTACAAAGTACGAAAGCAAAGAAATGGTGCAAGCACCGACAACTAACAGCAAGCTAAAGCAAAAGTAACTCCACAGCCACTAAGACTGGTCTCCGGTGTCCTCGTACTCCTCGACGAACGTAGGCTCAGGCTCAGCGTCAGCAAAGACCTCGTCCTCAACACCTGTCTCTGGCTCAGGGTCTAACATGTGACACCCAAAAGAGCAAGGGGCACATGTCAGCAAGTCTAAAAAGACTTGTGCAAGTGAAACTGAAAGTACAAGTAAGAGCAACCTAAAAGTTCTAGCATGATGCAATGACATGGCAGTTAAAGTATGAGTGCAGCAAGTAAGGTAAAGTAAAGTAAAGTACGAGCATGGCATGACATTCACAAGACAAGTACAAGACAAGAAAAGTAAGCACCTCGTGCACAGAGTTCACGCCTTACAGCTAAAGAGGCTGTACGGGCACACTTTTACGCTGAGTGGTCGCTCAACCCTACCCCTCCACGTGTATCGAGCCAGGGCCTTACCCCCGTACGGGAATGCTCGCTTCTGGATCACGAGCCAGGAAGTGTTTTGCCTTGCTGGTCTAGGGGTGCACCTAGCCAGTCAAGAGAGTACAAGTACAAGTATTGTAGCGTGTGCTACCAATGCGACATTCAATGCATGGATGACATGACATGACAAGTAGTAAGGCGTACAAGTAAGGAAAGTAAACGTGACAGTTTAGTATGCATGAACAACAAGTTTAAAGGTTGGATCTAGCTTCGTTGTCAAGCTAGATCAATTAGGTGACGGATCTAGTTTCGTTGTCAAACTAGATCAAGTAGGCGTCTAGCCAGCTATCATTTCACTGACTAGTCTCTTTTACGCTAAAAACAAGGAAGTGGCCTAAAAACATGGCCCTAAACAAGGTTTGGCAAGTTTCACTTGCCTGCAATTATCACGTCAAGAAAACACCGTCCAACGAGTCCAAAGTCACGATTCCTACGTGCACAAGTCCACCGGCCTACATCCGTTTTATTAATCTTGATTAGTGATTGCTAAAAAATTTAAAATACTTTAAAATACTGATTTTTAGTCTTGATTAGCGTGCAATTGGGTTGGGGGTCCTAGGGGTGCAAAACGTTACCTCAACACGACGCGAAAGCTACAGCGGCGTCGGGCAGCGACGCCGGGGGTTGGAATAATAAGATCGCGCTCCAAGTCCAGATTCCAATTAGATTCCTCGCTGGAAATTTCAGAGCAATCAACCGGGGCGACGATTCCAGATTCCAAAGCTCGCACGTGCGACGACGGGCTACGACGTGCGACGACGTCGTACGCGACGAATCCTCAAAGAGCAAGCACCTAGGTGGGGCCCACAGTACTCCTAGGGGCCTTTGGGGGACCCACAATAACTCTGGAGAACTTGGGGGGCCCACGGAGGCAAGCGGTGCGACGGATGCGGGGTTGCGACGAGTGGCTCTCGGTCGTACACAGCCAATGCGGGGGAATCTCTCGGTCGTGCGCTCAAAATGCGGGGGCTGCGACGTTGGGGTGTATAGCGGCTGCGGGGTGGTTGGGTGCGGGAGCTTCCGTCGGTCAGGTCGAGGGAACGGGTCGGTTGTGCGGGGTGCGGAGCGGGGCGACAAGCGGGGTCGATGCGGGCGCTGTGCGGAGCTTGGGGCCTCGGTCTGACCGAGAGCCTCTCTCGGTCAGAGCGGGGGAACGGGGGCGGCGGCGGCTGCAGCGTGCGGAGCGGGGCGGAGCGGGGTTGGGCTTCAGTCTGAGCGGGGGAACGGGGCCGTTTCCTTCGGTCGTGCGGTGGCTGAACGTCGCAACGTTGCGACGAATCGTCGCAACGTCAAATCTGAGTTTTGGAAGAGGCTAGGGCTAATTTCTTGCGAAAATAGGACTTCCTAGGGGTTGCTTATATAGTATAGATGGGTTGACTTGGTCTAGGGCTAAATCTAATAGGATTAGAATATTAAAATAATTTAAAATTTGAATTCCAACTACTCCAACTCACCCAAGGATTTGACCTGGTCCAATTGAACTGGAAATTGGCTCAAAAATTCTTTAAAACGTTTAAAACTTAAATAAATTTTATTTGGCCGAAAATAATTTAAAAATAAATTATTAAAAATAATATAAAACTTGTTAAAAATATTAAAGTGGTCTAATAAACTCCAAAAATTATAAAATAAATATCGTGGTGATCGTGGCAACGAATGTGAGCTAACTAAGAAGACGAATCTCAATTTCGACGTCGGACGACTAAACTAAAAATAGAAACGTCTCCCGTCAAGAGTGAGAATCGTCACGTCTCATCAAGTAAGTTTAAATTGTGGGAAAACGACTCGAGAAACGTCGTTCCAAATTAGTGCCACTATTTAATACTCTCAGAGACGTTCACAATGGCATATCACACAAAAGTGTTCACAAACAAATGAAGTCTAAAATAAAACACGTGCACGGCCAAAAGCACGTGCACGAACAAAGTACAACGAAAACGTACCGTTACAGAACTCGTTTCACGTTCACAATCTCAATTGGTTAAGGAATACTAAAGGTGTTGGCACGACCAACTAAACTAACAAATATGGTGAGTGGAAAGTGTGTGGTGACACGGTTGAGCCAAACCCAAGGTAGGTAGGGTGGAGACCGAGGTAGGAGCTAGTCAAGCAAGGAAGTGTGTGTGGAATGTGATATCATAAGGGTTGTGAGTTGATTAGCAATAGGTTCATTCCAAATGAATCAACCCTCGCATCCATTTCAAGGTATGCGGGGTTGTGCAAATAAGTAATGCCTTTAAGGCACACCGCCGTTCTACGGCCCCACCAAGGGTAATGCACGATTCATTCGTGTGTTGATTAGTGGGTTGGAATCCCTAACAATTGCTCGTGAATCGATCATTGCATCCGTGTTAATAGGATGCACGGATCGTGCACGTAGATGTGACCCTTAAGGTACACCACCGTTCTACGGTCCCACCAAGGGCGGTGCACGACTCAATGAAATCTAGGGCACAACCCATCAATCAACATTACTAGCACCCATTTCATGGCATTCTAGGTCTATTAAATGCAAGGAATGAGCAATTACTATTCAACCACACAAGCCCTAATTAGCCCAATTCTGCACACTATTGGCTCTAGGCCTTCATAATGAAAATAGGATGATAAACATTAATGAGCATTCATTACAACCATTAAGCAAACAATTATCCAATGAATCTCACTTTCATTCAACAACCATTCACAAATGTTCATATAAAGCAATAGAAACCAATAACTACAAGAAAGGGGAAGAAATCACCAAATGTAACCCTAAAAACCCAAGCTTTCCCCTTTCTTGCTCCTCCTCCAAGCTCTCCTAGCCTCCAATGGCCTCCAAGCCCTTGCCCTAGCCCTTTGGAAAGAAGAGGGGCTCTAAAATCCCTCCAATGGAACAGTAATTTTCGGTCGAATTGATGCATACTCTCGATGCTACAGGCGCACCAAATAACCCAAAAAACCTGAGTTACGGGCTTGCGGGTCAGCGTATCTGGGGGCCGGGTCGGAGACCCGGCCCAGTTCTCGCTCGCCTTCGACCCGGCCCAGTTCTCGCTCGCTTGCAATCAGCGGGTGGGGCCTTGGCCTGCTATTGCGGGCGGTGCCCGCATCGCTGGGGCACGCGCAAGACGCGTGCCCAGTGTTCCAAGTTTGATATGATCCTATTTAACATGTTTTATCGCATATCTTCATGACACATTTCACCCTCCAAACCCCCATTTTGTACGCTTTTGTGCTATCATTTGGAACAATTTGACTTTCGGAGCGTTTATTTCCATTTCAGGGATTTGGAGCGATATTGGAGCAATTTGGAGTCAATAAGACAATCGACGACGCAAGAGCACCAATAAGACTCATGATGAAATACTCAAGGCACCAAAGAAGAATATTGGAGCAAGGAAGGGGCAAGAGAAAAGGTCGCACGATCGAGCTATGTTGTGGCGAAGGAATCGAGCGACCCGAAGTGCTGAAAACAGGACAGCCATGCACTATTTCTAAATCTGCTATCACCTGGGATTTTTCACTATTTTCCTGATATTTTTTCCAGATAATAGACTTCAAGACGGTTCCAACTCCACTAAGAACGCTCCAATCGGAGGTTGGATGAGCCCTGTGGAATTTCTGCAAGGTGATGGTGCAGTGCTGAAATTGTTCTCAGCTGCCTACTCGGTCGAGCAGTATACTACTCGGTCCAAGCAGTGCACTACTCGACCGAGTAGTGTGAAAAATCTGCTGAAATGTGTTTTAGCCCCTACTTGGCTGAACATCGGGTTGCTCAACCGCACAGTTGACTGCTCGACCGAGCAGGTGCTGAAATGTGATTTTTGCACCTCCTTTTCGGCTGAACATTTGGTTGCTCGACTGAGCAGTTGAGTGCTCGACCGAGCAGCTGTATACTCGGACCGAGCGGAATCTATTCTGTTTGGTTTGGCAGAGCGACATATTTTGGAGAAGCTCGCTTCTCTGTCGTACTCGACCGAGCAGGAGGGCTGCTCGACCGAGCAGCCGGACTACTCGACCAAGCATGCATCACTCGGCCCGAGCAAACATGTGGACGACGTATCTGACTTTTTGACGGCTCGACCAAGCAGCTTCCTGCTCAGACCGCGTCAACATGGGCCCACACGTGCATCCAGATCGTAATTTTGTTTGGCGAGGGTTTTGGGAGGATATTGAGCGACCGCCACAGAGAGTTCTGGGGGGAGTTCTGTATAGATTTTTGGGGAGACTTTTGTATACTTTTGAGAAGAGAATTTTTAGATCTTTCTTAGGCTTTTTTGGAGACGATCTTTTGGGGAGTTTGGCTATGCCCTAGGCCCCTCCTTTATATCAAGATAAGTATTTTTGTCTCTTCAATTCTATTTTTGTTATTTCTTTGTGATTATTGATTGAATATCTTGTTGATGCATGATAGGATGAATTCTCTTGCTATTATTGAATCTTCTATTGTTTTTCCTATGATGCATGTGTAGTTCTATCTAGGGCTAAGGTATTAGCCAATGGATCTTAGGATTTAGATGTACAGTTAGGATTTTTATGGTGCGTTGGTTATAAATGGTGTCACGCCCCGCTTCCCTAAAATGGAGACGAGACGTGAGAAGGTCCGCTCAAACGTGGAGCTGTGAAGCTGCACGCCTGATAAGCGTCAATTGAGTATAAGCAGGTCCATGTAAACGTAAAAGGAACAACAACAATAATAATAAAATGAGACGGATATGAAATAACCAATCCCAATGTTTGTCCACAAAAATATTCAACATCACAGAAAAGCCACCAGGCTAACAGGAAAGAGTCTAAAGGCCCAGAACAAGGCCAAACAAAAACACAAACATAACAGAGTATCAAACTAGGTGCCACGCACCGACAACTAAGCAGTCTAACAAAAGAAGCTAAACGAAGACACTAAGACTGATCCCCAGTGTCAACGAAGTCCTCGATCAACGCGGGTTCTGACTCAGCGTCAGAGAACACCACGTCCTCAGCAAGTATCTCGGGCTCGGGCTCTAACATGTGTCACCCAAAAGAGAAAAGGGGCACATGTCAGCAAGTCGAAAGACTTGTGCAAGGAAACGGAAAGAAGGGTAAACTAGCAACCTAGCAGTTAAAGTATGGTGCATGGCAAGTAAGGTAAGATGGTAACAAGAAAAGTAAAGTACAAGTAGCAAGTGGTTGTTGTGACATGTAATGTCAAGTACCAAGTATAAGTACAAGGGATCACTCAACGAGTGCCCTATTGCCCGCAGGCTGTGTTCAAGTATCAAGTACAAGGGGTCACTCAACGAGTGCCCTATTGCCCGCAGGCTGTGTTGAGCTCGTCTTCTGGAACACGAGCCAGAAAGTGTATTTGGCATAGGATTGTGCCCACGCAAGGTGGGTGCCTAGCCGGAACAAATAGTACAAGTATGTAGCGAAGACACACAATCACGATGAGTTTTCAAGCATGCAATGACATGAGCAGATATTCGTGTACCGTTAATTGTATTTAAACATGACAGGCAAAATGCAATGACATGAACATATTCGCGTACCGTTAATTCAAATTAAACATGGCAGTTAAAATGCAACAGCAGTTAAGGATGCATGGATAACATGAACAGTTAATACGCGTACCGTTAAGGGAAAGTAAACGTGACATACAAGCATGATGAGGCTGACGGACCAAGCTTCGTTGTTAAGCTAGGTCAATGGCGTCTAGACGGCTATCCTTTCACCGTCTAGTCTCTTTTACGCTAAAGCAAGGTAATGGCCTAAGACATGGCCCAAATCAAGAGATGCAAGTTTCACTTGCCTGATACCGGGATTGACGAGCAATGAAGATCGTCACACAAGCTAATTACGGAATGGATCACTGTTATGGCAAAACAATTATTAGCATAATGATTCTAAATTGATTTCTTATTAGAACCCTAACCATCTAATAATCCATTTTATTAGGGTTTCACAATGTCAATGTGGGTTATGCTAAAACTAAAGGAATCAGGTATTACCGTGAAGAAGCGAAGGAACGATGCCGAGCAACCACGGCGACGGAAGAACGATCCGGCTCAGATCTGGAAATGAGGGAAAAATCTGGAGAAATGGGGTTTGATGTGGATTTTGGGGGTTTGATGAAGGTTTGGGGAAGATGGAAGGTGGGTTGTGACAAGGGAGGGTTTGGATGATGAAGGATGAGCTTGGGATGAAGGATTAATGGTTTGAGGAAGATGGGGGCTCAATGGGGGAGAAATTAGGGTTTTAGGTCATGAGGGAGGAGAAGAAAACGTTTGGAGGGGTATTTATAGAGTTTGGTGGCGGCTAGGGCAAAACTAGGGTTTCCTGTACTGTTTAGTCGGTCAAAGAACAACCACTGACCGACTAGTTTGGTAACTAGTCGGTCGGTTGACCAACGCATACCGACTAAGTGTAAACAGTAACCCAGACGAAAATTAGGATTTAGATTTAGTCGGTCAAAGAACAATTACTGACCGACTAGTTTGACATCTAGTCGGTCGATGAACGTTCTTGGACCGACTAAGAGTAAACAGTAACTCGACTGTACAGAAGAACTAAGAATTAGTCGGTCTGAGTACAAAACTTAACCGACTAGTTTAACAACTAGTCGATCGAAAGATGAACTTAGACCGACTAAGAATGAACAGTACTGATACCAAAAAATAGTAAATGAGTTAGTCGGTTAAAGAAGCATTGCAGACCGACTAGTTTGCAACCTAGTCGGTCAACCAACGTTCTTAGACCGACTAACGACAAATAGTAACTCCTGAACATTTAACAAAGCCAACTAGTCGGTTCAAGAAGGTTTTCCGACCGACTGGATCGTCACCTAGTCGGTCGGTGACCCTTCTTACACCGGCTAACGTGCACCAAAAGTTCCGAAATGGAGCGCGAAGCTCCGGGATCGATTTCTAAGACTCCTAGGCTTGATCTAACAATAAGATATGACCGATATGAAGCCCGTCACGAATGACTTGCTTCAAACACGTCGACTGACGGAAGAATCTAGAGAATCACGACGAAACGAACGAAAATGAAAACTATAGAGATGGAAATGGAAATCACATTCAAGGAGTAGCAACCAAATATATATATATATATATATATATATATATATATATATAATAAAATCCATACATGAAAAACCAGTCGTTACATCCTCCCCAACTTAAGAAAAATTCCGTCCTCGGAATTTCCCAACACTCACGTGTCCGGGAACAAAAGTGGGAAACGCTCTCGCATCTCATCCTCATTCTCCCAAGTAGACTCTCCAGGCGAGCCGTGTCGCCACATCACCCTCACAAGATTGACAACCTTGTTCCGAAGTGACTTCTGACGCCTGTCCAGAATCTGCACTGGATGCTGGTCATACGTCAAATCTGGGCGAACGGTAATCTCCGAGAAATCCACAGCATGAGATGGATCGCTGATGTATCGACGAAGCTGCGACACATGGAAAACATCGTGAACTCCTTCCAAAGATGGCGGAAAGGCTAAGCGATAAGCTACCTCGCCAACTCTCTCCAGAATATCAAACGGTCCAATGTTTCACGGGCTCAACTTCCCTCGCTTCCCAAAACGAATCACTCCACGATTCGGGGAAATCCTCAGAAACACATGATCGCCCGGCTGAAACTCCAAAGGACGACGTTTAGCATCCGCCCAATGCTTAAAACGGTCCTGAGCAATCCTCAACCTCTCCCGAATGTTCCTGATAACCTCCACAGCCTCCACAATCATCTCAGGTCCCAACAGCTCCCGATCGCCAACGTCATCCCAACTCAATGGCGATCGACATTTCCTCCCATACAAAGCGGCGAAAGGCGCCATGCCAATAGACGCCTGGTAGCTGTTGTTGTATGAGAACTCCACCAAGTGTAGATGGTCCTCCCACAAACCCTTGAAATCCAACATGCACGCTCTCAGCATGTCTTCCAAAATCTGAATTGTCCTCTCGGACTGGCCATCCGTCTGCGGATGGTACGCCGTGCTGAAACTCAGACGCGCACCCAAACTCTTCTGCAAACTCTGCCAGAACTGAGATGTGAACCTCGTGTCCCTGTCCGACACGATACTCACGGGGACTCCATGAATTCGCACGATCTCCTGCACGATTCACGTTACATCACTATCCAAACTAGGAAAAGGAAATAAAAACGGAGAGTAAAAGAATTTACCTCCATATATCTCCTTGCTAGTGCCTCAGTGGACTGTCCCACTCGGAACGGAATAAAGTGCGCGGATTTGGTCAGCCGATCTACGATCACCCAAATCGCGTCATTCTGCTTCAGACTCCGAGGTAGTCCAGTCACGAAATCCATAGTGATGTGTTGCCACTTCCACTCCGGAATCAGAAGTGGTTGCAGCAACCTTGCCGTACGCTGATGCTCCGCCTTCACTTGCTGGCAAACCAAACACTTGGCTACACTCCGAGCCACACTCCTCTTCATACCATGCCACCAATAGTTCAGACGAAGATCCTTGTACATCTTGGTCCCACCAGGATGCACAGAATACGGTGAACTGTGTGCCTCCACCATCAACTCCTCTCTGATATCCCCAGCTGGCACACACAACCTGGCTCCAAACCTCAGCGAGCCATCCTCATGAATCAAAAAGTCAGTCCACAGACCGGCTTCCACCTGCTCCCGAATCTTCACCAGCTTCGGATCCTCAGCCTGGCCGTCCTTGATCCTATCCACGATCGTCGACTGTACATGCATACACATCAACGAAGAAGCCTCCCTAGGAAGAACAATCTCCACACCAGACTCGCAAAAATCCTGCTGCAATCTCCACTGCGAGGTCAAAACCATCACCGCTGGAAGCCTACTCAGTGCATCAGGAACCACATTCACCTTGCCAGGGTGATACTGCAAATCAATCTCATAATCCGCCATGAGCTCCAACCATCGACGCTGTCGCATGTTGAGCTCCTTCTAAGTGAAAATATACTTCAAGCTTTTGTGATCAGTGAAGATCTTCACTTTCTCACTCAGCAAGAAGTGCCTCCAAATCTTAAGAGCAAACACAACGGCAGCCAACTCCAAATCATGCGTCGGGTAATTCTTCTCATGAACCTTGAGCTGACGAGAAGCATAAGCCACAACATGCCCGTGCTGATGCAATACACAACCGAGACCCTTGCCAGAAGCATCGCAAAAGATCTCAAATCCACCGCTGCGATCAGGCACAACAAGAATAGGGGCAGTCGTCAACCTCTCCCTCAGAACACCAAAAGCATTCTCACAATCACCCGACCAAACAAAAGCAACATCCTTCCGCGTCAATCTGGTCATCGGCTCGGTAATACGGGAAAAGTCCTTAATGAATCGCCGATAGTAACCAGCAAGCCCAAGGAAACTCCGGATCTCAGACGCTGACTGCGGAACAGGCCACTCTCTGATGGCCCTGATCTTCTCGGTTGCCACTGAAATACCCTTTCCAGTCACCACATGCCCGAGAAAAGCAACTCTGTCCAGCCAAAACTCACACTTCAAAAACTTAGCATACAATCGATGCTTCCTCAAAATCTCTAATACCGTCCTCAAGTGCGAGGCATGCTCTTCCTCCGACTTCGAATAGATCAGAATGTCGTCAATAAAGATAACGACAAACTTATCCAAGAATTCATAGAAAATCAGGTTCATCAGATTCATGAAAACTGCGGGTGCGTTAGTTACGCCGAAAGGCATAACCACAAACTCGTAGTGTCCATACTTCGTCCTGAAGGCTATCTTTGGTACATCATCCTTCTTCACCTTCAACTGATGGTAACCACTCCTCAAATCCAACTTAGAAAACACCCTCGATCCTCCCAGCTGATCAAAGATATCATCGATGCGAGACAACGGGTATTTATTCTTAATAGTCACCGCATTCAGCTCCAGATAGTCCACGCACATGCGACGCGAACCATCCTTCTTCTTCACCAACAACACCGGTGCTCCCCACGGAGACACACTAGGGTTGATGTAACCCTTCTGCATAAGCTCATCCAACTGCCTACACAACTCCTCCAACTCTGCTGGCGCCATACGATATGGTGCCTTTGAAATGGGCTGCGCACCTGGAATAAGATCAATAGAAAACTCCAAAGCTCGATCAGGCGGCAATCCAGACATCTCCTCGGGGAAGACGTCACCAAAATCTCGCACCACAGCTGGCCACTCCAACTCCATCTGCATAGCCACAACATCCACCGGTCTGGCCCGAAATCTGACCGGACCCAGCGAAGTGCTACCACGACTGAACTCAAATACTGGATGTCCGGGAATCTCGAACACCACCTTCTTCCTCCGACAGTAAATCGTAGCATAGAAGCTCGCAAACCAATCCATCTCAAGGACCGCATCGTAGTTGATGATGTCGTGGACAATGAAATCAACACAGAGCTCACGTCCACAAACACCAACGGACAAGAATTTCACCCACGATGCACCGAGACCACACCGTTCCCTGTGACGATATTCCAACTCTTAGGAAGAGAGGACGACGACAATGAATGCTTCTCCACGAAGCTCCGGGCCAAAATGCACATCGACGCACCTGAGTCAAAGAGGACTCGTGCAGGAAATGTGCAAACCAAAACCACACCTAGCAAACAGTCTAACAATCAAATCTTATTCTAGTAAAAAGCATGAGCAAGTAACCAACAAAATCAACAATCAAACTAACTAAGGAAGAAAAATAGCTAGAACGAGCGTTACCTGTAATAAGCTCATCCACGGCCATGCTCTCCTCCTCAATCATCAGAAAGGCCTGCCCTCTCAGCGGAACAGCCTGCCGAAAGGCCTGTCTCTGTGGAACAAGAGGCGCTCCACGTCCAACGGGCACAGGAGCTCGCTGTTGCAACGGCTGTGCTGTAATAGGAGCCCGCCAAGGCTGCTTCGACTTGGGACACTCCCTGATGGTGTGGGCAGGATCTCCGCAGACAATGCACTGTCCTAGAAACCTCCTACACTGATCCCTGAGGTGTCCAGTCTTGCCACAGAAATGGAAAGTCTTCAGAATAGGCCCTCCTGGCCTCTTGAACTGCACCGGATGATTAGGCTTGAAACCAGGCCTAACCACCGCCCTGGCCTGCTCCATAGGCCTCTTCCCAGCTCCTGAAACATGTCCCTTCCTCTGGTTCAAATTCAACTCCTGCCACCTCGCAGCAATTAGAACCTTCTGATATGTCTCCAGGTCAGAAGAGGTCACAAAACTCTGAAGCTCCAAGGCAAGTCCATGAAGAAATCGCTGAGCATTCTCATCGGCATCTTGCACCATCTTTGGTGCAAACCGACTGAGCCTCGTGAACTCTTGGTGGTACTGATCCACCGACAAGCTCCCCTGCTTCAGATCTATGAAGCGCTGCAGCATCACCTGCCTAGCAGCCTTCGGGAAGAACTCTCCATCAAATCTGGACTTAAAGGTAGCCCAAACTATTGGCTCCACCAGCATCTTCTCTTCAGCATCCCACCAGTTTTTGGCATTGTCCTTCAGCTGCCTCTTAGCCAAATCAACCCATCCAGTCGGGTTAATCTTTGACATCGCCAGGTTATCCTCAATGTTCCGAATCCACTCATCGGCAGCCAGAGGACCCTCAGACCCATCAAAATATGCGGGACCCAGCTCCCGAAATTGCTTCGCTCCCGGCTCGGAGCGAGGGGTATCTGGAAGTGCCCGGGCAGCTCGAGCAAGTGGAGCATTCTGGACTTGCAGGAGCACGCCCTGCTACACTTGCATCATCTGGATCATCATCCGCATCATCTCTCCATTGGTGGGTTCCCGCTCAGGCTCCTCATCATGAGGGGGCGCACCACTACCTCCACCACGGGTGAATCGCCTTCCTGCCATCTAGTGACACAGAAAACAAAGCAGATTAGACTCATAGCTTATGACTCAGATATCAAATTTATTTGTTGGACAATCTTATATTATTATCGTTATCCCTGATAATTGCAGTTACAGAGAGACCTGCATGGGCCACCACTAAAACCTGTCACGCCCCGCTTCCCTAAAATGGAGGCGAGACGTGAGAAGGTCCGCTCAAACGTGGAGCTGTGAAGCTGCACGCCTGATAAGCGTCAATTTAGTATAAGCAGGTCCCTGTAAACGCAAAAGGAACAACAACAATAATAATAAAATGAGACGGATATGAAATAACCAATCCCAAAGTTTGTCCACAAAAATATTCAACATCACAGAAAAGCCACCAGGCTAACAGGAAAGAGTCTAAAGGCCCAGAACAAGGCCAAACAAAAAAACAAACATAACAGAGTATCAAACTAGGTGCCACGCACCGACAACTAAGCAGTCTAACAAAAGAAGCTAAACGAAGGCACTAAGACTGATCCCCAGTGTCAACGAAGTCCTCGATCAACGCGGGTTCTGACTCAGCGTCAGCGAACACCACATCCTCAGCAAGTATCTCGGGCTCGGGCTCTAACATGTGTCACCCAAAAGAGAAAAGGGGCACATGTCAGCAAGTCGAAAGACTTGTGCAAGGAAACGGAAAGAAGGGTAAACTAGCAACCTAGCAGTTAAAGTAGGGTGCATGGCAAGTAAGGTAAGATGGTAACAAGAAAAGTAAAGTACAAGTAGCAAGTGGTTGTTGTGACATGTAATGTCAAGTAACAAGTATAAGTACAAGGGATCACTCAACGAGTGCCCTATTGCCCACAGGCTGTGTTCAAGTATCAAGTACAAGGGGTCACTCAACGAGTGCCCTATTGCCAGCAGGCTGTGTTGAGCTCGTCTTCTGGAACACGAACCAGAAAGTGTATTATGCATAGGATTGTGCCCTGATCGCTCCGGGGTGTAACCCTAAAGAACGGTTGTAGTTTTACCGCAAGTGCACGGTGTAGCAGCGAGCGGGATATCGAACACAGGGAGGACGAATGACCGTGCTTGCTCTAATCAACCCGGCTATTTAAGAAGAAAGATTTGCCTTTGGCGATCCTGTCACAATCGTCAGACAAAGTATGGAAATATCAAATCAAATAAAGGACGTCTAGGGAATGGGGAATTCCCGCTACTCACCATATTTCATAAAAGTGGTTCATCGGTATCAAAATTGCTAGAATAAGAATTTGGATGAACTAGTTGCAACTGAATGTAGAACCAAGCTCACGCTCTCGCGCTGTTGCCGGTCTATAGCCATCCTAGGTTCGGGCCCAATCTCTTGCAAACCCTAGCCTAGGGAAGCTAGCGTTAGGATCAACATCATCATTCAATCGCGCACCGAGTCCAATCTCTTGCAAACTCGGCTCACGACCTAGATTGGGATAGTTCCTACCTGTCCAATCTCTTGTAAACGGGTATTGGCACGGAATTGGAACCGGAAACCCTAGTATCGGTCCAATCTCTTGCAAACCGATACTACGGAAATTCGATTCCAACCCAATTCGGATTTCTAGGATTTCCTATCGAATTGGGATCCAATCTCTTGCAAATCCCAATCGGTATGAACTCCTAGCCATCCGTAATAAATTGATCTCAATCTAATCTCTAATATCAATTCTAGCAAAATTTCTACTAATTCATCACACATATGAAATTGGGCTTGTAGGGTTCATCCCCACGCCCCGAGACGTGGCTACTACTCACAATTCATAGCAAGATCACAAAAATAATCAATGAAATAAGCAATAGAATTCATCACAATATTGAGATATGCAATAAAAATAGAATTTTTAGAGAAGAGAAAAGCAAACCAATGGAGTTCTTCAATTAATCCAACAAAAATCCAATTTTGTCTCTTCTCCAATCTCAAGAATAAAACTAAAAAGCTAATCTAAAAGCTGTAAAAAATCTAAGAAGAAGCTCTCTAAAACTAGGGTAAAAACAGGGGTTAAATAGCCCCCAAAATCGTCCAAAAACTGTGACCAAAATACCCCTGCGCAGCCTGTTTTCCGCAATTTTCGCTACAGGCAGCGCGTCGCACTCGGCCGAGTGACATAAGTCGCTCGGCCGAGTGAAAACCCTGTAATTTTCCAGTAAGTCTCGATCTTCAGGGGTCTTCACTTCGGGGGCTGCTCGGCCGAGTGAGTTGTCGTCACTCGGTCGATGGCTTCATGGTACTCGGGCGGACGTGATTATCCACTCGGCCGAGTGGGTCTTCTGAAGCTCAGGCAGCCGAAAAACAGTAACATGGCGATTTTTGACGGGCTTCGTCTGGGCGCCACTCGGGCGGACGGGGTCTCGTCACTCGGCCGATGTGGTCTCCGTCGCTCGGCCGAGTGCACATAGACATCGTGTCTGATCTGGTCGGCCGAGCAGTGTCTCGCTGGTCGGCCGAGTGACTCCTTCACTCGGCCGAGTGGGACACAAAACATGCCCAAACTGCTTGTTTTGGCCTCATCGTCGCTCCTGCGACGTCCGTTCTTCTTCCGCTCCTCTCCAACAGCAAAATACCCCTCGGGGAGGTCGTCGGTGACCGTCTGGAGTAAGCGCATCTCGAGATCACTCCAAATCGCGCCAAATCACCTGAAATGCGACAAAAACAACAAATCGTGAAAAGCATCGCAATATCGTCGATATATCGTGAAAAACATGATTTGGGCGATCTAAATGGCATGCAAACATGCGGTAAAAAGGTGTAAAATAAGGAGTGATCAAAATCCCCCAAGCTTGCCTCTTACTCGTCCTCGAGGAAGACAAGTAAAAGGCGAACCCGGTGGATTTGAAAAAACGAAAACGGTGAAAAGATGAAAAATGAAAAACGGAGAAGAATGAAAAAACGGAATAAATATAAGGAAGAAAGAAAGAAGCGAAGAGGTAGGCTGCTAGATCATTTTCTCAGGACGTGGGTTCCGCTTTCTCATATAGCATGCACTGAATGAAAAACACATGTCAAAGAATTTTATTCTGTTATCATAGTATAATAGTGCAAATAGAAATAGAAAACCCACGAACAGCAATATAATCATGAAAAACGGAATAATTTTATAATTAACATCGTCTGAATCATTTAAAGCGGTATACAAATCACAGATCACACACTTTTCAATTGAATGCTTTCTATCCGGAGTATAAGAGTATCACACTATAGAATAGAGAGAATAGAAAAGTATGGATTTCATGAAATGAGTGCTAGGCTTAGATTTCTGGATTTCGTAAAGCTAGAAATAATCTCACCGAGTATAGAATATTACTTAGCCTAGGTTGTCGTGCAACGTCAAGTAGTCACTCTCTCACACATCAATGGATCCCCTCCCCCAAGCTTATCTATAAGCGTGGTGGCATAAAAAATATTTACATCCCCATTTTTATAAAGCTCCAAAAGCAATGAAAAGAGAAGAAGAGAGAAAGAAAGTGAGATGGGATCTTTTATTGAGGATTTTCCTCTTTTATTTTGTTTTTTTTTCAGAAGCAATAGCATATATACACAACGATCCCAACTCAAAGAGAGATAATGATATACAAGAATATTTTCTCTTTTCTTTTTTTTTTGAATAAGAAATTTGGAGCTAGGAATTAATAGCGGGGGAAATGCCATATAAAAGAATCGCTAAGGGGAGATTCACCAATGATTTTAAAAGTAGAGAAATGATGTTCAAGATTTGTGGAGAAAGAAATAAATATATCACTCGGTTCACTCTATAAGACATGCACGACAACTTCAGCAGGGTAATCTAATCTACTCAGTTTCGATCACAAAAAAGCTAACTAATCCAGATTTATCATAGCTAACATCATTCAATCATCCTGAAGTGAAATGTACAATTCATGCATATAGAAGTGATATAGGAAAAGAAATCGGTACTCCAGATATAGGCATCCAATGAGTGAATCTTGGTGTGTTTTCTGTGATAGCATACATATGAATATTCAGACTCAGCTAATAATAAAATGTCATCCATTTTCATGTGGAAAAAGTGTGGGTTACTATCTCTAGATGCAAGGCAAGTCATAGCATATGATATCAGAAATAAAGTCTAAGACATGACAAATAAAGCATGCATATAGAATAAGCTAACTCCACGTCATCATCATCACAGAAAAGTCATCTCTAGCATGAGATGAAAAAGAAAGAAATAAAGATAAAGGGAAAATAGAACTATTTACAATGCGGCACACAGAAAAATAAGAAAAACGTGATGCATGGTAAAATAAAAGAAAATTGATGAAAAAAGTGCAAAAGTGAAAAATGGTGTGAAAAACTAAAAATAAAGGTGGCAAAACGAAAAAGAATGTGAGAACTCACTCCCCCAAGCTAAATGGCACAGTGTCCTCAATGTGCAAAGTGTGGCACACCGAGAGACAAGAAGTGTGAGGGGCAAGTGAGGATCCATGCATGATGAAAATAAATGAAAATAAACGAAAAATAAAGAAACGAAAAATATGATGCGGACATGATGCATGCAGGAATGGAGTGATACAGATATAAAGGTGGGGCACCAAAACTCTCCCTCTCTCCCAGAAAAGATATATAAAGATATGGTGGTCATGAGAATCCCAAAATAAGTGAGGGGAGGGGGTGGACAAAAATGCAACAGGACCCAGCAGAAACGGGCAGCACAACGGCAGGAATAATAGATGGCATCAAGGGTGCCTAAGAAGGTGGTGATGCGCCGTCTCTGTCCTGAGGCGGAAGTGGTGGTGGTGGCTGGACAGGCTGCTGAGCGGGTGTGGGTGAGGAAGTGGTAGCAGGCTGAGTGTGTGCGGAAGTGTGGGTGGGAACCTGCTGGGTGGGTGGGGGTACGCGGGGGAGACGCTCCAGGACCTGGGTAAGACAGTAGTGAATCTGGGGGATCAGGTCAAAGCGGTCAGCCATCGCAGAGACAGTGGAGGACAGGGTCCTAAGGTCGCGTCGAAGGCCACTCACCGCCCCCTCTAGAGCACGAATGCTCTGAAGTACAGTGTCAGGGGGAGGTGGTGCAGAGGGACGCACGGGGCGGGGCTGTGCAGGGCGTGGCTGGCGTACTCGGGTCGCGTATGTGACGGGCTCAGCGGGAAAGGGAACGAAAGGCGCTGCGCTTGGAAATGTGGGCCTGGCCTCAGTGTGAGGCCGGGGCACCGGCTGGTGAGAAGTGGAGGCAGCAGCAGCGAAAGAAGAGTGCAAAAGTGGCAGCGAGGCAGCCAGAGAGGTCAGTGGCACAGAAGTGTGGACAGACGCCACGACACTCTCGGAAAATACAGCAGCAGTGGAGACAGAGGGCTCGCCGCACTCAACTACGGTCGGTGGGCGCTCGTGTGGGGCAAAAGAAACAGGCTCAGCAGACAGAGGGCCAGTGGTGGTGGTGGTGACAGCCGCGGAAACAGTGGAGGTGGGCTCAGCTAAGGTACTCGCGACATCGACAGAGGTGGGGACAGAGGTGTCAAGAGCAGCGGAAACATCAGGTATAGGCTGAGGGGCCACAGGGTCAACAGGGGCAGCAGGCTCGGCAGGGGCGACAGGGTCTGCGGGGGCAGCGTGGGCCTGCTCGGCCTCCTCGGCCTCGAGCACGTAAGCAGCGGGGATGAGAACATCCATCGCAGGGAGCCAGTCAACGTGGGCAGGTGCAATCTAAGTCCAAGCTGGGCTCGGAAGAATCATGTAATCGACACCGTAAGGGCCGTGCAACCAGACCCAGTGACGCTCACCGTGCGGACGAAGTATCTTCATCCGGGCCATAACATCGATCGACAAAGAAGTGGGGCCCAATACTCGCCGCAGGTCGTCAGGGAAGTCCTCGCCGGTCATAAGGGCAAGCAAGGTGATCAGGCCGTCGCAGCATATCGGTGAGCGAGCGCCCACCGACACAATGATGCGGTCCAAAAACCAAGCCGCGACATCAATCACGACGGCGGGGACCAGCTCATCTCCATCCCTAGATAGAGCTCTGGGACGTGTCATCGCGTAGAGCATGTAGAGCTCTGGCGTAGACATCGTGCCCGGCTCATATCTGGCCAAAAAGGTCGTCGCCATAAGGCGCTGAGCAATACGGAGGCAGGGATGGACAATGGCCGAGGCCTTGGCCCTACTAGGGTCAAAGGCAGCGTGAAGACCCGTAATCCGGGCCCAGAAGGCACCGGCGTCGAAGGAAGGTGGGGGGATATGGGTGGGGCCGTAACCGCGATCGGCTCCGGGGACAGCGGGCCACGAGAAAAATGCTCTCATCATATCGAGAGTGACCTGGCACTCCCGGTCCATGAACCGAAACGAGCATCCCTCGTCGGTCCGGGCAATCGAACTAAGTACCTCAAGTGTCGGGCGGGTGAAAGTGTCCGCCGACACCTGAAAGAAATCTCGCCAGCCCACGTTGTCGTACAACGTGAGCATCCCCTCTAGTACCCCCAGGTGTCCTAGGTCAGCAAGGTGTGCAAACCTGGAGGGTACGATCGAGCGCTGGGAGATACGCTCGAAGACGGCGCGGTGTGCGTCGTCTCGGAACGTAATCCCGAGCGGCCCGACCAGTGGAGCCGGAGGTGGTGGCTGTGGAGCGGTGGGGAGTGGCTGTGCGGGCTGTGCGGGCGCTGCAGGCTGTGCGGGGCCTGCAGGCTGTGCTGGGTGGATGGGGTGTGTGGGAGAAGGCGGAGGAGAGTCCTCCAACTCGTGGGAGGGGCCGGCATCATCCGACCGCTTCCGCTTGGCGGAAGCTCTCTTCGACCGCGGCCGTGTCCGGGGCGGCATATCGGCCCCGAGCGCACGCCGAAAAGTGTAAAAAGTGCGGCGTGTGCAAAAGAATGGAAGGAGTATACCCAGACACGCCGCGAGTGCAAGATAATGGAAGCGTGCGAAGTCAGTGCCTCCGCGAAGCCCAAATCAGTCCGTAGAAGCTCCCCTGGGCTCCCCCAAGCTCCTAAAAACAACCTGCGCATGAAATGGAGATATCAGCGGGTAATATTCAAAACGTATGGAGAATTAGGGGTATAATAGATAGATATAGAAATTGATTAGGGGTTGGGGGTCGTTTAACACATGGATCATCGAAAAATACACAAAAAGAGGAGAAAAGGGCGAATCAGGCGATACCGGAGGTGGTCGGAGCGGCGGCCGCCGACGGCGACTCGGGCGAGTGGCGGCGGGTGGTCGGCCGGCGGTGGCTGGCCGAGCGGCGGCGCTAGGCGGTCGGTCGGGCGAGTGGGGGCGCGAGCGAGGGGAACGGGCGAGAGGAGCTGAAGGGTCGGGCGTTTGCGTTTCGAAAAACGTGCACCCCCTTCGGCTCCTTATATAATAAAAGTTACGACTCGGTCGAGTGACTAGGTCACTCGGCCGAGTGAGATCAAATGAAATATCCTCCCCACTTTCACTTCAGCCGAGTGGCTTTACCAGCCTCGGCCGAGTGGAGTAAGTCCATTCGACCGAGTGGCTCAAGCTACTCGGCAAGACTCGCCCTAGTAGCGTATCCGTTTTACTCGGCTGAGTGAAAATATATACTCGGCCGAGTAGCAGTTATACTGAAATCAAGAAAATAAACAGAGAGTTGGGTGAAGCAGACTTCCCTCGTTCGTGAGCGGCTCGGCCGGACGAACTTATGTACTCGGCCGAGTGACTAGTATACTCGGCCGAGTGAGCCTTGTCTTCTGCTGTTTGTCTTCGTTTGGGATCTAAACTCCGTCTTTCTTCCTCCAGTCGATTTTATCTTGCTCCTAAGCATCGAGCGTCTTCCTGGGGTGCTCCTCGTCGTCTCGTTCATCCTCCTCATGATGGATTTACCTATCTCCTCTCCTGTCAAGAAAAATAGGACCCGTTATCACAAAATTTTTGGGCGAACGACTCAAAACAATAAAAGTTTCTAAAACAAAAATAAAGAAAAAGTAAAAATAAAGTAATAACCGTCGGGTTACCTCCCGACAAGCGCTCGTTTAAGGTCGTGAGCTCGACCCCCTATGATTTTCAATTAATGCGGGATGTTTGGTGCATATGAGATGCACCCATCAAACTTTCCGGGGAGAACACTTGGATTCAAAAGTTGCGGTGGCGTGTTCTCCCGCGGTGGTCTCTCGTCTCGAATAGTGTTGGGGGGAGGCTCCCACAAGCTAGCGTTTGCTCCGGTCAACGGCTTCACCGGTGACGCCGATTTTCGTATCGGCGGAGCTTTCTTCGGAGACTTTAATTTCGAGAGCTTGCAGAGCTCTCGAATCCTTGCGACATCAGCGTCGCCTTCATCATTTTCAGCGAAGAGGTCGGGGGAATCGTCTATCTTCTCATCTTGGCCTAAATCCGGGCCTTCATCAAAATCCTCATCGAAAAGAGCGCCAATCGAGTGGGGGGTCGCCTCTTCTATCACCTCATCAAGGAGGTCCATGTAGTCAAGTTCCTCGTGGTAAGGCATGTGTTTCATAGCCTTAGGAATGTGAAGCTCCACCTCGATGTTGCCGACATTCAAAGTTAGGGTACCTTCTCGCACGTCGACAATCACTCCGGCGGTGGCGAGGAACGGGCGTCCAAGTATCAATGAAGTATCTCCCTCCTCCTTAACGTCCATGATCACGAAGTCACATGGCAAGCATATTCCCCCCGGGACTTGTAGCGGGATGTCTTCGGCTATCCCTACCGGCCTTGTTATTCGCCCATCGGCCAATTGTATCCGCATGTCGGTAGGTTTCAACTTCGTCCCGGTGTTTAGCCTTAAGAACATGGAGAGAGGCATGCGGCTCACACTAGCCCCTAGATCTACCAACGCCTTTTGAAGAGGGACGCCGCCCAAGGTGCAAGGAATCCGAAAACTCCCCGGGTCTTTAAATTTGGCCGGCTCCTTCTCTCTCTTGGTGAACCAAGAGCCCTCCTCGGCTAGCATAATCTTCTCCTTCCTCTTTCTCCCCGAAATTAAATCCTTTAAGAATTTAGCATATGTGGGGATTTCCACGATGGCGTCGAGGAAGGGAATGTTGAGGCTAACTCCTCTAAGATACTCGAGAAACTTCGCTAGCCTTTTCTCCATTTTCGCTCTAGCAAGCCTTTGGGGAAATGGGACCGGTGGCATGAAGCGCCTTTCCTCAATCAATTGCTCCGCTCTAGATTTCTCCTTCTCTTGTGGCTCTTTCTCCTTATCATCTTCAACTACCGGCTCAATCGGCTCCAAACTTTCCTCCACGGGCTTCTCGGTAGGAATCATAGCGGGGGAGGTATCCTTCCCGCCTCTAGTAGTAACGGCAACTACGGCATTGATGTGGCCGGTGTTGCCCCGTGGGTTTTGCTCGGGTTGCGCCGGTAATCATTGAGTGTTCCGATTGAGCAACGCCAATTGCTCCGATATTTGAGCCACAACGGTATTAAGGGAGTCTTGCCCCGCCTTCAAGGTAGCATTGACCTTATTTTGCTCGACCATAAATGTCTCCACTCTAGCTTCGAAGTCGGATCGTTGTTGAGCTTGTGGAGGGTTTTGATTTTGATTCCTCCACCCTTGATTGTAACCGGGCGGCCTATAAGGTGGAACTTGTTGCTTCGGTTGAAAATTTTGTTGTGGAGGCCCCCTCGGCGGATAGTGTTGTTGTTGGGGTGGTAGTGGTGGTCGAGCTTGTTGAGGCGGTGCTTGGGGCGGGTTCAAGGCTCCTTCATTGTTGGCGTAGGAGAATCCGGGATGATTTCTTGCGGCCGGATTGGCCCAATATCCTTGGTTCCCCGCGACATATTGTACTTGCTCCAAGGATCCTTCTCCTTGCTCTCCTCCCACATACATGGCTTGAGATTGGTCTTGCCAATCACTCATTTGGTTCGTTGGAGCGGAGGTGGAAGGGGCTCCTTGGGGCTCCGTGATAAACTTCTCCAATCTCTCCACTACCTTGTGGAGAGAATCAAACTTGCTCGTAAGCTCCGCTACGGCCTTCGCTTCATAGATACTAGTTAGCTTCAAGGAGGACGTGGAGTGTCCTCGCTCATCGCCCCATTGTTGGTTGTTTGAGGCCATCTCCTCAATTAGGGCCGTAGCTTCCTCGGGAGTCTTTGACAAGATAGCACCATTCGCCGCGGCATCAATAATTTGTTTGGTCCCCGGTTGGAGACCATTGTAGAAGCTATGCACTAGCTCCCAATCTTCTATGCTATGGTGCGGGCATTGGTGCTGCAGATCCTTAAAACACTCCCAAGCCTCATAGAGCGTCTCTTGGGGTCCTTGATTGAAGGACATGAGAGCGCTCCGGATCTTCACCGTCTTGGATGGCGGATAGAACTTGTTAATGAATGCACTCGCCAACTCGTCCCAAGTGGTGAAGATTCCCTCAGCCTGCGTCCTCAACCAATAGAGTGCCTTGTCCTTTAGCGTGAAGGGGAAGAGACGCAGTCTGATGGCATCGATGGAGACCCCCGGCATTTGAAATGTGGCGCACTTCGACAAGATTAATTGGATGTGGTAGTGGGGATTTTCATGGGCATTCCCATGAAATGGATCCTGCTGCATCAGAACCACTAGTCCAGTTTTTAGCTCGAAGTTCTTGTCAGCCGCCAACTCCGGCATGGCAATGGAAGAGGTAGTAGAAGAGGTCTTAGGCCGAAGCCTATCTCGAATAGAAATTATCCTCGCCATCCTTGCCGCTAATTGGTCCGCAGTTTCCGGGTTGGTCATAAACCGCCCTTCCGGATTTTGTCTCCTTTCCGCTCTAAGTCTCCGCACGGTACGTTCGATCTCGGGATCAAATAATATAGTTTCAGGGTCCGCCGTAGATCTCGTGTACATGCACAGGGAAAACAGAGTTTCAAAAAAATGATTAGTACCGTGGAAGGGTTAGGTAAAAGTGAAGGAATGGAAATAATAATAATAATAATAAAAAGGAAATAGCTAGGGTGGTAAGATCAAATGCAATCGCCTCCCTGGCAACGGCGCCAAAAACTTGATCGCTCCGGGGTGTAACCCTAAAGAACGGTTGTAGTTTTACCGCAAGTGCACGGTGTAGCAGCGAGCGGGATATCGAACACAGGAAGGACGAATGACCGTGCTTGCTCTAATCAACCTGGCTATTTAAGAAGAAAGATTTGCCTTTGGCGATCCTGTCACAATCGTCAGACAAAGTATGGAAATATCAAATCAAATAAAGGACGTCTAGGGAATGGGGAATTCCCGCTACTCACAATATTTCATAAAAGTGGTTCATCGGTTTCAAAATTGCTAGAATAAGAATTTGGATGAACTAGTTGCAACTGAATGTAGAACCAAGCTCACGCTCTCGCGCTGTTGCCGGTCTATAGCCATCCTAGGTTCGGGCCCAATCTCTTGCAAACCCTAGCCTAGGGAAGCTAGCGTTAGGATCAACATCATCATTCAATCACGCACCGAGTCCAATCTCTTGCAAACTCGGCTCACGACCTAGATTGGGATAGTTCCTACCCGTCCAATCTCTTGCAAACGGGTATTGGCACGGAATTGGAACCGGAAACCCTAGTATCGGTCCAATCTCTTGCAAACCGATCTACGGAAATTCGATTCCAACCCAATTCGGATTTCTAGGATTTCCTATCGAATTGGGATCCAATCTCTTGCAAATCCCAATCGGTATGAACTCCTAGCCATCCGTAATAAATTGATCTCAATCTAATCTCTAATATCAATTCTAGCAAAATTTCTACTAATTCATCACACATATGAAATTGGGCTTGTAGGGTTCATCCCCACGCCCCGAGACGTGGCTACTACTCACAATTCATAGCAAGATCACAAAAATAATCAATGAAATAAGCAATAGAATTCATCACAATATTGAGATATGCAATAAAAATAGAATTTTTAGAGAAGAGAAAAGCAAACCAATGGCGTTCTTCAATTAACACAACAAAAATCCAATTTTGTCTCTTCTCCAATCTCAAGAATAAAACTAAAAAGCTAATCTAAAAGCTGCAAAAAATCTAAGAAGAAGCTCTCTAAAACTAGGGTAAAAACAGGGGTTAAATAGCCCCCAAAATCGTCCAAAAACTGTGACCAAAATACCCCTGCGCAGCCTGTTTTCCACAATTTTCGCTACAGGCAGCGCGTCGCACTCGGCCGAGTGACATAAGTCGCTCAGCCGAGTGAAAACCCTGTAATTTTCCAGTAAGTCTCGATCTTCAGGGGTCTTCACTTCGGGGGCTGCTCGGCCGAGTGAGTTGTCGTCACTCGGCCGATGGCTTCATGGTACTCGGGCGGACGTGATTATCCACTCGGCCGAGTGGGTCTTCTGAAGCTCAGGCAGCCGAAAAACAGTAACATGGCGATTTTTGAAAGGCTTCGTCTGGGCGCCACTCGGGCGGACGGGGTCTCGTCACTCGGCCGATGTGGTCTCAATCGCTCGGCCGAGTGCATATAGAAATCGTGTCTGATCTGGTCGGCTGAGCAGTGTCTCGCTGGTCGGCCGAGTGACTCCTTCACTCGGCCGAGTGGGACACAAAACATGCCCAAACTGCTTGTTTTGGCCTCATCGTCGCTCCTGCGACGTCCGTTCTTCTTCCGCTCCTCTCCAACAGCAAAATACCCCTCGGGGAGGTCGTCGGTGACCGTCTGGAGTAAGCGCATCTCGAGATCACTCCAAATCATGCCAAATCACCTGAAATGCGACAAAAACAACAAATCGTGAAAAGCATCGCAATATCGTCGATATATCGTGAAAAACATGATTTGGGCGATCTAAATGGCATGCAAACATGCGGTAAAAAGGTGTAAAATAAGGAGTGATCATGCCCACGCAAGGTGGGTGCCTAGCCGGAACAATAGTACAAGTATGTAGCGAAGACACGCAATCACGATGAGTTTTCAAGCATGCAATGACATGAGCAGATATTCGCGTACCGTTAATTGTATTTAAACATGACAGGCAAATTGCAATGACATGAACATATTCGCGTACCGTTAATTCAAATTAAACATGGCAGTTAAAATGCAACAGCAGTTAAGGATGCATGGATAACATGAACAGTTAATACGCGTACCGTTAAGGGAAAGTAAACGTGACATACAAGCATGATGAGGGTGACGGACCAAGCTTCGTTGTCAAGCTAGGTCAATGGAGTCTAGACGGCTATCCTTTCACCGTCTAGTCTCTTTTACGCTAAAGCAAGGTAATGGCCTAAAGACATGGCCCAAATCAAGAGATGCAAGTTTCACTTGCCTGATACCGGGATTGACGAGCAATGAAGATCGTCACACAAGCTAATTACGGAATGGATCACTGTTATGGCAAAACAATTATTAGCATAATGATTCTAAATTGATTTCTTATTAGAATCCTAACCATCTAATAATCCATTTTATTAGTGTTTCACAATGTCAATGTGGGTTATGCTAAAACTAAAGGAATCGGGTATTACCGTGAAGAAGCGAAGGAACGATGCCGAGCAACCACGGCGACGGAAGAACGATCCGGCTCAGATCTGGAAATGAGGGAAAAATCTGGAGAAATGGGTTTTGATGTGGATTTTGGGGGTTTGATGAAGGTTTGGGGAAGATGGAAGGTGGGTTGTGACAAGGGAGGGTTTGGATGATGAAGGATGAGCTTGGGATGAAGGATTAATGGTTTGAGGAAGATGGGGGCTCAATGGTGGAGAAATTAGGGTTTTAGGTCATGAGGGAGGAGAAGAAAACGTTTGGAGGGGTATTTATAGAGTTTGGTGGCGGCTAGGGCAAAACTAGGGTTTCCTGTACTGTTTAGTCGGTCAAAGAACAACCACTGACCGACTAGTTTGGTAACTAGTCGGTCGGTTGACCAACGCATACCGACTAAGTGTAAACAGTAACCCAGACGAAAATTAGGATTTAGATTTAGTCGGTCAAAGAACAATTACTGACCGACTAGTTTGACATCTAGTCGGTCGATGAACGTTCTTGGACCGACTAAGAGTAAACAGTAACTCGACTGTACAGAAGAACTAAGAAGTAGTCGGTCTGAGTACAAAACTTAACCGACTAGTTTAACAACTAGTCGGTCGAAAGATGAACTTAGACCGACTAAGAATGAACAGTACTGATACCAAAAAATAGTAAATGAGTTAGTCGGTTAAAGAAGCATTGCAGACCGACTAGTTTGCAACCTAGTCGGTCAACCAACGTTCTTAGACCGACTAACGACAAACAGTAACTCCTGAACATTTAACAAAGCCAACTAGTCGGTTCAAGAAGGTTTTCCGACCGACTGGATCGTCACCTAGTCGGTCGGTGACCCTTCTTACACCGACTAACGTGCACCAAAAGTTCCAAAATGGAGCGCGAAGCTCCGGGATCGATTCCTAAGACTCCTAGGCTTGATCTAACAATAAGATATGCCCGATATGAAGCCCGTCACGAATGACTTGCTTCAAACACGCCGACCGATGGAAGAATCTAGAGAATCACGACGAAACGAACGAAAATGAAAACTATGGAGATGGAAATGGAAATCACATTCAAGGAGTAGCAACCAAATATATATATATATAATAAAATCCATACATGAAAAACCAGTCGTTACAAATGGGGTTGTATTTTGGTTGATCTAGCAAAATCACTAGGAGAACTCGTACTGAGATCGTGTCTACGGTCGGTGGAATCGATTAGCTTAAGGAGTATCATATGGATTTAATTAGGGAGTTAGTGGATTCAACCGAGGTACGTGACCATGCCCGGCTCGTGCCTTGATGGGATCCACCGACGAACTATATCACTAATTGACGGCTACCGCCATTGCGTCAAATAGAGCCACCAAAGTACCTCGAAACTCTAACCCACAAGAGTCGTACGAGTTGAGAGCATTCGAACCACGAGAGTGGTGAGATTATTGTAGATCCTTAATGCACGTATCGTATGCGCCTATTGCGAGAGCGGGGTTAATGCGATACGTTAGATTCATGATGCCCAGACACATGAATTCACTTCCTAGATGCTACAATCACCAATAAAACCAATGCAACGTAAGAGTCCTAGCCTACGTCGACGTCCGACGGTCCTAGTGGCGAGTCCTAAAGCCATAGTCTTTTCTTTCTTTCTTTGTGTGGACCCACTTGTTTGCGATATCGAGTGACATGACCTTCGCATCCATCACCATTACAACACTCCATACTCCAAATCCACTAATAAACCCACAATTCTAACTCAACCTAGGAGTAGATATGTAGTATAGCACCGCTTCCCCGTGTTCGATACCCTCTTACCACTATACCGTGCGCTTGTAGTAAACGACATTTTTTCGGAGTTAGTTCCGGCACGATCAAAATCCCCTAACCTTACCTCTTACTCGTCCTCGAGGAAGATGAATACGAAGCACACCGGGAGGTAAAAATAATAAAACAAAAAGGAATACAGAGAAAAGAGGGTCACTAGATTATTATCTCAGATTTCTCAACATTCACCATATATCACAACGACTCAGAAAGTAAATCACACACTACCGCAGAGATTTCATATCTTATATAAACGAAGTACTTGAGAGTTAAGAGTGAACGAAAGGGGTCTCGCTGATATTCATGCATTTAGTTTATATCAACATCCTATGTTTCATAGCATCGAATATGCATAACATTGGCGACACACTTTTCAATCAGAAGATATAACTGAATCGTGGAAATTCACACAAAGCATGCAATAAAGAATAGAATAAAAATCAAGACATACACTTCCTCATATCAAATCATAAGAAATTCTCATAACTAAATAGTTTCGTTAAGTTTTAGCATTATCAAACTTTCCCGTTCGTGCACGACTCCACTCTAATTTCATGCTCACGCATGTGGTCAAAAGATTCCCCCCAAGCTTGAATTGAGGCGCCGCATCCAAAGAAGTATTTGTGGATTTGGAATTTTTTTTGGTTTTCCCAATAGTATATGTATTGCCCCAAGTAATGAAAGTTGAGCTCTTCTCTGAATTTTGAGCTTTGTTTCCCCTTTCTTTTCTTTTTGGGTTTTTGTAGGAGCAATAGTATTTGTATTTTTGGTTTTTGGCCCCTTTTTGGCTTTTTGGACTTTTGGAGCAAGCTTTTCTTTTGTAGGGAATTTTTGGGAATGGATGAGGTAGAAATAGCTTTGGGTAGTAAAATCAAGTGACGTGTAGAAAAATATAATATATAAGTGGAGAAGGAATAGATATAACGCTCGGTTCACTCAAAAGTGTGCACAAACGGTTCTGTAAAATAATACATCAACTAAACTCATATAATAGCATGTGTATCCTTAATCATATCAATGAGTAGTGAAGTCAAGCAGTAATATTTTCAATTATATCAAGCATGCAATAAGAATGCGAATAAGAGATGAAAGCAAGGCTTCAGAAATTCTAGTGATGCGTGAATCTTGGTGTGTTTCCAATGAAAGCATACTAAATACTACTCTACATATTTAGTTTCAATAAGCTTCATGCATTCGCACTAGAGAGACCATCAAAAGAATATTTTCAAGTACTTATCAGGATTAGGATTATGAAATTCTCTAAGTAGCATGGCATGAAAAATAATCGTTGTGAGAAAGGTGAAAGCATAAGATATGGAACATCTCTAGCAAGAGAAGGAGAAGAAAATAGAGAAATAAAAATAGAAGAAAGAAATAAAAGAAAAACAAGCAAACAATGTGATGCATGAACACACATAAAAGGAAAATGTGACGGAAAAAACAAAAAGATGATGCAAAAATTTGAAAAATTCTTAAAAAAATCTTGGGTAAATGACTGGAACCCTAACGTTTGAACGTTTCTCACATATATACCCTATGGTTCATTTTGGGAAAAATTAGTCCCAAACGTTCGGCAAAAGTGACAACGTTATACCCATTTTGAGTTTTCCGTCAGAAAATATGTTCACGTGATAGCACGTGATACGAAAATGACAATTATGCCCCCATAGGTTTTTAATAGGGGATGGACCAAAATTTTGACGGCCAACTCGGTGGCAGCAGCTGAGCTAGGGAAGACGCAACGGCGGAGCTAGGCAAGCGCAACGGCGTGAAGGTGGAGGAGCTCCTGCAAGGAAGAAAGAGGACGAGTAAGTATGAGATTAAAATGTGTAATTTATGTTCTAATTACATGTGATTTTTTTTGGTAAAGGAAGAAATGAGCTATGGGGACAGCAGCTGCAGCAGCAGAGATCGCCGGAAAGATCCAGATTTTGAAACCGATTATGATGATTTCAAGCTGTGACTGTGGATTGAGGACGCCAAGGAGGACATCATGGTCAGAAGATAACCCAGGGAGAAGGTTTTGGTCGTGTCCTAAATATGAGAAGTCCCAGAGATGCAAAATGTTCAAGTGGAAGGATACAGCCCACTCGGAATTCTCAAAGAAGGTGATACGTCACCTAATGGATGAACCTGAGAGGAGGGTGCTCGAGGTGGGAAATGAAGAAAATGATGTGATGGTTATGGTGACAGAGGCAAGGATGGTAGCGGCAGAGATTAAATTGGATAAGGCTGTAGGTGTTTGTGATGATAACAATTTGAAGCTGATGGAAAACAATGATAAGCTCCAGAGCATCATGAAGGAGTTCAGGCTAATGAAGCTGTGTTTGATTGCTAATTTGGGGCTTATAATTATGTTGTTGTTTGTGGTGATGAATAACAAGCCAGAGTGGTGATGAGTCAGAGAGGGTAAGGAGGAGGAATGTATATGTTAGAAATAATTTAGATTTGTGATGTATCAGAATAGTGATGAGAGAGGAATGTATGTGATGTTAGGAATGTATCTGGGTGAACATGATTGTCCTGTTGGTAGATGAATGAAACAATGTATCATGTATCAATTTATGTTGGCAGGTCAATGAAACATTGTTCCATTTATCAATATATGCCTGATGTGATGAGCTATGCAAACTGAAACAATATCATCAGTATTTGAAGAAGCCAATAGAATCATGACATAACACATTTCAAAGCAGTAAACAGAATCATGACATAACACATTTCCAAGCTAGATATTTCCAAACAAACTATACACTAACATAGATCATGACATAACACACTAAGCCTGCTGAAATACTGACATACCACATTCCCAACAAATCATGACATAACACATATACATTGGTCATATATATTGCTCAAACAGCTGGAGTCTAACATATACATTGTTCATAGACAAACTACCACCAACATTGTTCATAGACAGCTGGAGTCTAACCTATACATTGTTCATAGACAAACTACCACCAGCATTGCTCAAACAGCTGTACTGCTGCCTCTACCACCAACATAAACAAACTAGGGTCCCAACAAACTATACATTGTTCATAGATACTGGTGTCTCTACCACCAACATTGTTAATAGACATTGACACACACAGATATTACTCATAAACATGAGCTATGCAGTCATCAAGCTACACCGAACAAACTCAGATGCTTGAGGCTGCACTGATGTTTCCAAGCTGAGTACTCCTAGTCATCACTCTATGATGGATTGCCTTTGCCTTCTTCAGCCCTCCCTTGTGCAAATGTCCTCTATGTGGATGATGATGTTGTTGGGTCACACCAATGCCAGCCTCACCTGGAAGATTTGGTTGAGTGATCCCACATCCACTATTATGATTGGGGCCATGAGGCTGTTGAGAAGGCTGGAAACACACAAATATAAGACACGTATCAGAGATATATCACTAGTATGTGTAAGACATGTAACAGACATATATAAAAAGAAATTCGTAAGACATATATCACTTACAACATGATGGACTTGACCACCACTGGCAGAAAAAATTTGTCTTGCTCCCAATCTTCTGCCTCCTCTTTGATTATGGGCTTACTGGTGGGTAGGGGTACTCTGTAAATAGTTATGAGGAAATTATAGCATGAAATCACAATTACATCATGAAATCACAATAACAATTACAGTTATGAGGATATCACAAAAACAATCACAGCATTAAATGTCAAATGTAAGCAAGCATGTTGAAATCACCAACTCAAAATAGCACTTACAACTGGAGGTACTTGACCACCCCTGCCAGAAGAATGTTTTCTTGAACCCGATCTTCTGCCTCCTCTATGACCCTGGGCTTGTTGTTGGGTAGGGGTACTCTGGCTCCTACCCTCAACATTGATACCAGCCATCCTCAACAAAGCTAAAAACTCTGGTTGATTATCTTTGCTGAGCTCCTTCTATTGAGATTTTGGCCTCCCTCTAGGAGTTGCAGATCTTGAAGATGGTTGTGGGGCTGATGGATTTTTACAACTCCTCTTATTGTGCCCAACTTCATGACAGTTTTGGCAGGTTTGTGTCTGTCCATGTCTAGACAATTGGATTGAGCTTGCTGATGAGCTAGTCCTTGATCTTGATTTTGACCCAGTTTCAAATTCACCCCTCCTCCTCTTCTTAGCAGGCCTTCCAGGCTGCTTGGTAAATGGTGGTGGCACCAACTCAGAATAAGTGGTCTTTGGCCAAAATCTTGAATCAGGAATAGGGTGGATCATGCCTGCATATGCTTGCATATAGGCAGTCTTTGTGTAATATCTGTGCACATAATCCTCTGGGTTTTTATTCTCAGCCATGATAGCTTCACATGCATGGACGCAAGGAATTCATGTCCTCTGCCAATACCTGCAGTCACAAGTTCTTGACAACAAATTCAATGTGTACACCCCATTGTCTTGTCTAACCTCATACTGCCCCTCTCCAGCATAGACCACAAAAAGACCTGTACATTTCATCTTGAACTTCATCACCTTCTCCAAAATACTGGGGCATGTCTCTCCAATCCACTTGGCTGCACTGGTTTTCTTCTTTTGAAATCTAATCATCAGTTGCCTCCTAATCATTTCAAGGCAAGTTATGATTGGTTTATCCCTAGCCTCTAAAATGAACTTGTTGAATGATTCAGAGGTATTATTTACAACTAAATCACAACAACTTTCATCTGTGAAGTAGCACCTACACCAAGCATCCATCCTCACATCATAAAGCCATTTAACAGCTTCTGGGGAGATCTTGTAGAATTCCTCAATTGCAGTTATGCAGTCCTCCTCCACAAAAGCTCCAGCAATCTTCCACATCATCTGCCTATATAACATGGGCCTGAACTCCTTTCTGAAGTTGTCATACATATGCCGCAAGCAAAACCTGTGGTGTCCTCTAGGCAAGACCTCCTTAAATGTCTCCAGCAGTCCTTTCTGTCTGTCTGATATGAAGGTGAATTGCCCGTCATTGTTCACATCAAGTGCCTCAAGCAAGCAGGTCATGAACCACGTCCATGTGTCTTTTGATTCATTATGTACAATAACTACGGCCAATGGAAACATTGCATTGTTCACATCTCTGCTTGTAGCACTAAGCAACACTCCCCCAATCTCTGTCTTCAGAAAAGTTCCATCAAGTCCAATGAATGGCCTGCATCCATCTTTGAAACCCTTAACCTGACAAGGGTAGGTGATAAAAATTCCACTAAATATTGGTGCATCATCCACATCACTAGGCCTTGATCTAATCCTGTAAAAAGTGCCAGGGTTTCTCTGTAATAGGGCATGGGAGTAATTCCATAGTTGCTTAAACTGCAACTTGTAGGAGCCTTCTATGTAAGCATTGGCAAAGCTCCTAGCCCTGTATAACTTTTTATCTTGCCTAATATCTAGGCCATAATCCCTGCTCAGATGCTTCCTCAACACTTTGATTGGCAGATGTGGTTGGTCTCTTATGTGTTCAACATATTTTTTGCCAATCCATTGGAATGTCACTTGAGAATTGGTCCTCACAACATGGCATTCTGAATGTGTTGTGAGTTTCTTCACTACCCAGTATACTCTGTTGCTATCCCAAGAGCCTGAACACACCCATCCACCCTTGTTAATGCACTCCACAGAAATTTTGCATCCTTCGTTCTTCTTGAATTTAAAATCATATCCATTTCTTATTGCATGCTCTCTTAACAACTCCCTGAATTCTCCTGGAGTTGCAAACTTCATTCCAAGCTCCAGTATTGGGTTATCCATATCAACATTATGCACAAATTTCCCCCCTCTGCTTGTCCTCTCATCACCACTGCCTCCAATGCTCCTAATCCCATCTGAATTATCTGTGTCTGTGGCCCAATCATTATGTGGCTCACATTCTGGGCCTCCATACACATGGATGCCATCAGTCCTCTTCTTTTTTAAGTGCACAGTGTCTTCACCCACAATTCTACCCAAATCAACACCATCTTCATCCTCCAAAATGACATCACCTTCATCCTCCAAATCAACATCATCCTCACTGCTTCCACAGTCAACATCATCATCATTTGTTGGTTCATACTCATCATCTGCATCTGACTCACTTGGTTGCTCACTTGCATCATGCATAGCCTCTGCTGTATCATCCATTTCTTCCTCATCATGCCCAGTATCTGATGTATCATCCATTGCTTCCTCATCATGCATATCATCTGTTGTATCATCTTCAACATTGTCATCTTGAAAATCTGACAGCAACTCTGCAAGACACTCTGCACTTTCCTCCTGCAACTCTGCAATACACTCAGCCCTTGCCTCCTGAACATCTGCCCTTGCCTTCTGAACATCTGCCCTACCCTCCTGCAACTCTGCTTGACTCTCTGCCATTCCCATTGCCTCCTGAAAATCGGCCCTATCCTTCTCCACCTCTGCTTGCCAATCTGCCATTTCCACTGCCTCCTGAAAATCTGACATATGCTCCTGCAAATCTGCTTGACAATCTTGTGTTGCCACCTCAATATCAGCCCTAGCCTCCTGAATATCAGCCACAGCCACCTGCAATTCTGCCCTTTCAACTTCATTATCACATTCATTAGCATATTCATTGGGTAGTGATGATGAGCAGCTTAGGTTCACATCTATTTCCTTATAAAGTTCCCTCCTACTTGTATCTGTATCTGTTGGTTGAATCAGATTTGCCACTGTTTCAGCATCCTTTCCTTTCAAATTAACATCTGTGCTTCCCTCTTCTGTTTGCTTGCTTCCCTCCTCTGTTGGCATAGAAGTTGGAATGCTAAGATCACCTTCCCCTTCTGACTCACTCAGGTTGACAATTGCTTCCTGTGAATTAGAATTGCCTTCAAGTTGATGCCCTACACATTCATGTGACACATATAAGTCCACAGTCCTACTGCCCTGCATGTTCAAGATTTCAGAGGCCTGCACATCATCATCAATTCTACTACACCAACTGAAATCCTTTCTCCAGGGCTTGAAGTATATGTAGAACCTGCCTTTATGTCCTAAATCTTTAATTAGCATTTTCAAATTTTCCACTGTCAACAACCCAGCAACACAGTCAAGGAAAACTGCCTGCTGTCCATGTTCATAACTTCCTTTAGCTCCAAGTCTCAATACTCCCACATGATGGATCTTCATGTTAACTTTCTGACTCTGTCAACAACATTTTAGACATTTCTTAATATCACATATGCACAATATACTATTCACCATATGCAACATAACATATTCATTATGTTGTATAATAAAGACCTAGCAGATAACCATAATTAGCATTAACAAATTCACAACATTACTTGGATTAACAGTCCATACTTAGCATAATTAGCATTGACATAGTTACATGCACCTTACCGTTTCTACAACAGATCATACTTAGGATACAGCTTAATTGACTTACAAATTCTACTACCTCATGCAACACAAAGTCTCTACCAATTCAACCTAATTCACCCTAAAGACCTCAGCTTTGTATCCTAATTCAACCATTTCTACCAATTACCCCTTTAATTTAACTTATTTTCGTCAAAAAAATTAAAAATTAAAAATTTTACGTACCATCTTGCTCTTTGCAGCTGCAGGTCTTCAACTTGCTTCGATCACCAACCTCCAGCAACTCCTCTTTCTCCCCCCGCAATTTCCCTCCTTTCCCCAATTTTTCGCCCTAGCTTTCCCTCTCCCGCGAATCCTCTTTGTGGACACGGCAACATGTAAGTGTTCTTTGATGCTGCATGTCTTCAACTTGCTTCGATCACCTTCCTCTTGTGTTGCCATCCGCCCTCCTCAATTTCCGTCATTTCCCCGCCCTAGCTTTCCCTTTCCCGCGATTTCTCTTTGGGGACACGACAACGGGTAAGTTATCTCTTTAACCCTATTTTAAGTAAGGGGCAAAACGGGTAGTTTGTGAATAAGTTAACCCCAGTTAGCCAATTTTCGTTCTAGGTATCAATGTGTCCCAAAATGAACCATAGGGTATATATGTGAGAAAGGGTCAAACGTTAGGGTATTTTCCAGTCATTAACCCAAAAATCTTAAAATGAAGGAAAAAAATGCAACTGAATGGCATGGAAATGCACTCCCCCAAGCTTAAACTTCACATTGTCCTCAATGTGATCATAAAAATAAAAAGGTGAGGAACAACGATAAATATGGGGTGAATAAAAAATGATGAAATGAATGACATGAAATCCTAATGCAACTACATGCACATGCAATGATGCATGAGAGCGCTTTCCCCCAAGCTTATACCAAACAATACTATTCAGATGACTTGATCAAAAAGGTCACGGCTTCGCTAAGCGGGATAAAGTCAAACGAATAAGAAAGTGAGTATTCACTCGAAAGAAATGCTCGATGGTGGTTAGCAAAATGACGGGACATATCAAAATATGAAGATGGCAATTAATAAAAATAATGGGTTCAGGGTGTAAAAGATTTTTTTGTGGCCTTCATAAGGGGTGAATTTATTAAACTAAGAAATCATAAAAAAGCCTATACGGTCCTCTCGCTATAGAGAGGATTCGTGTTTATTGAAAGCATAAAATACTACGCTATTAGATTGGTACCACCTGTAGCAAAAGGCGGGTCCAATATCTTTACCGGTGCAGGCAGCTGCGTTATCTGCTCTTTCCATGGCTCCGTTAGGCGCGTGTCTCCACGGGCTCCATTAGATTCCAGCAATGCAGCTCCCAGCATCTCCCCAAGGACTCCACCTGTACCCTGCAAGAGATGAGCTGCATCAATCTGATGTGGATGATTTTTCCCTAAAATAAATGTATTCCAGATAGGGTCATCAATAATAGTATTTAAAATAAAAAATGGTTGACAACACTTCCCTGGAAATAAATCTCTACTCCGATGCACCACGTCGATCAACTCCTCGTTGTTTTCCTTTGGTTCCTCAGGTAACTCTGGTATAATGGAGTGGATCTCGTCAGGGTGCTCCTCCTCATCGTCAGAATCATCCCAGCGCACCTCCTGATTATATTCAACAGCGTCCATGTGTGCTAACTCCTCGCCCTCCTCCTCGTATACGTCCCATTGTACCTCTTGATCATATGTATGTGTATCCTGCAAAAGGTGCAATGAGTCATTGAAATCTGAATCATAATAAACATCATACACGGGAGGGGAATCAAATGTAAAGGGTGAGGTGGTGAAAAGATCTCCCTAAAGGGGTCAGTAAGCTCTGGTGGGTGGTCCTCAGAGTCAGTGGAAGGACGAGGTGGCTGCAGAAGCTCTGAAGGAGGAGGGTAATGCTCGGGATCCTCATGAATGGCTGTGTCCTCGTCCCGACGCACGACCTCCTCGACGAAAGTCTCTGGCTCCGCATGCAATATGTAAAATAAATATAGCTTGGCCTCCTCGCGATGCACTGCTTCGGTCTCCTCCTTGGGTTCCTCTCGTATGGTAGGCAAAGTGAATTTCATCTTCTCCTTTCTACGCCTATGTCTTCGTCTTTGTCCCGGAACTCGAGGCAGTGGATGGTGTGGCTTGGCCCTCTCAATAGTATATACAGGTGGCTCTATGGGCTCCTGTATCTCGGCCACGATATAAAAGTGAGTCTTGTGCCCCTCAACTAGAGCGCAGACTCCATCATCAATTGTGCTTGTGGAAGAGATACGGTGAGTAATAAACTTTTGAAATCCAAGCTCAAAAGGGTCACCTGCCGTTATTGTTAATGGACCGGTGCATCGAACTGCGTCCACGATGCTTCTCAATAAGTCCATATATGTGTCCTCCTCTGACAGCTCAGATGTCTCTATTTGTGGAGTGTTAATGGTGTGAAGGTGGATATGATCACCTTCAAGTGAAGCATACACTCCATCTATGATAGTACCTGCATCAGAGACATTAGCCATAACAAAATCGATGAATACTTGTGTCACGCCCCGCTTCCCAAAAATGTGGAGGCGAGACGTGAGAAGGTCCGCTCAGACTTGAAGCAACAAAGCTGCAAGTCTGATAAGCGTGAATCAACTTTAAACTGCAGGTCCTTGCAACGCGAAACGAAATAAAGATAATAATAATGAAATGAGACAAAGATAAATCTCAGAATATCCATAATAATAAATTTCAACATCGCAGAAAAGCCACCAGGCTAAAATAAAAGAGTCTAAAAGAGGCCCCAGCATGGCTAACAAAAGTACAAAGTACGAAAACAAAGCAATGGTGCTACGCACCAACAACTAACAGTAACCTAAAGAAAAGCAACTCAACAGTCTCTAAGACTGGTCTCCGATGTCCACCAACTCCTCGTCAAAAGTAGGCTCTGGCTCAACGTCAGTAAACACCTCGTCCTCAGCTACGATCTATGGCTCAGGGTCTAACATGTGACACCCAAAAGAGTAAGGGGCACATGTCAGCAAGTCTACAAGAGACTTGTGCAAGGAAACTGAAAGTAGGTAAAAGTAAAGCAACCTAGCAGTTCTAGCATGATGTAATGACATGGCAGTTAAAGTAAGAGTGCAACAAGTAAAGTAAAGTACGAGCATGGCATTTAAACATGGTATGGATGACAAGTTTTACATGAATCATTCACAAAGACAAGTACAAGTCAAGTAAGCACCTCGTGCACAGAGATTACGCCTTTTGGCTAGAGTGGCTGATCGGGCCAACTCTTAAGCTCAAGTGATCGCTTATCCCTACCCCTCCACATGTATCGGGAATTGGCTTTTGACCAACACATGAGGCCCGCTTCTGGATCACGAGCCAGGAAGTGTTTTACCATGATGGCATAGGGGTGCACCTAGCCGGACAAGGAAGTACAAGTACAAGTATTGTAGCGTGTGCTACGAATGCAACAATCAACTTGGATGACATGTAGAATGCAATGCATGGCAGTTAAAAGTGCGTACAGTTAAGGAATTTAAACGTGACAGATATCAATGCATGCATGACATGGCAGTGTGACGGATCTAGCTTCGTTGTCAAGCTAGACCCTAAAGTTGCGTCTAGACAGCTATCATTTCACTGTCTAGTCTCTTTTACGCTGGAAACACGGAAGTGGCCTAAAAACATGGCCCAACACAAGAGTTGGCAAGTTTCACTTGCCTGCAAGTATCACGTCAGAGTAACACCGTCCGACGAGTCCAAAGTCACAATATCCTACGTGCACAAGTCCACCGGCCTACATCCGTTTTATTAATCTTGATTAGTGAGTTCTAAAACATTTAAAAATACGTTAAAAATATTGATTTTAGTCTTGATTAACAGGCAATGGGTTGGGGGTCCTAGGGGTGCAAAGCGTTACCTCAACACGACACGAAAGCTACACTGGCGTCGGGTAGCGACGCCAGGGGTTGGAATAAAAAGATCGCGCTCCAAGTCCTGATTCCAATATAGATTCCTTGCTGAAAGTTCAGAGCAGCAACCGGAGCAACGAATCCAGATTCCAAAGCTAGCACGTGCGACGACGGGCTACGACGTGTCGCAACGTCGTACGCAGCAAATCGTCGAAGAGAAAGCACCTAGGTGGGGCCCACAGTAGTCCTAGGGACCAATAGGGGACCCACAATACCTCTGGAGAACTTGGGGGGCCCACGGTGGCAAGCGGTGCGACGGGTGCGGGGTTGCGACGAATGGCTCTCGGTCAGACACCCTCGGTGCGGGAGATTGGCTCGGTCGGTGCGGGGGAACAGCTGTGCACAGCTGCGGGTGCGGTGCGGGGCTTGGTGCTCTCGGTCGGTGCGGAGCAAAGTCTCGGTCGGGCGTTGCGGATGCGAGGGTTCGGGCGCTGCTACGTTGCAAGCGTTGCAACGAAGCGGGGCTTCGGTCGGTGCGGGCGGGCGCCTCGGTCAGGCACGGCGCGGAGCGGGCGACAGCAGCGGGCGATGCAGCGGGGTGCGGAGCGGGCGTGATGCGGGCGGGGGCTTCAGTCTGACCGAGGGGATCTCTCGGTCTGACATGGCTTGGTGCGGGGGCGATGCGGAGCGGCTGTGTAGATGCGGAGCGGGGCTTGGTGCGGGCGGCAGCTTCGGTCGGAGGGGGAAACGGCGATGGTTCCTTCGGTCGGTGCGGGGTGACGGCCGTCGCAACGTTGCGACGAAACGTCGCAAGTGGGAATTGGGTTTTGGAAGCGGCTAGGGTTATTTTATTGCGAAAATAGGTCTTCCTAGGGGTTGTTTATATAGAGTAGAGGGGTTGACTTGGTCTAGGGCTAATCCTAATGGGATTAGGAGTTTAAAATAATTTAAAATTCGAATCTCACCATCTCCAACTCGCACAAGGCTTGGGTGCGGCCCAAATGAGCTGAGATTTGGCTCAAAAATATTTTGAAGTATTTAAAACGTAATAAAATTTTATTTGGCCGAAAATAATTTAAAACCAAATTATTAAAAATATTATAAACCTTGCTAAAAATATAAAAGTGGTCAAATGAACTCCAAAAATTATAAAATAAATATCGGGGTGATCGTGATGACGAGAGAAAGGTAACTAAGAAGATGGATCTCAATGTTGACGTCGGACGACGAAACTAAAAATAGGAACATCTCCCGTCAAAAGTGAAAATCGCAACGTCTCATCGAATAAGATCAAATCGTGGGAGAACGACCCGAGAAATGTCGTTCCAAATTAGTGCCACAATTTAATACTCTCAGAGACGTTCACAACGGCATATCACACCAAAATGTTCACAAACAAACAAAGTCTAAAATAAACACGTGCATGGTCAAAAGCACGTGCACGAACAACGTACAACGAAAAGTGGTCGTTACATCCTCCCCACCTTAGACTAAAGTCCGTCCTCGGACTTTCTAACATATCTAGTCGTTCTATTAACTACCCCAATCATGTCACATTATACTTCAAACCAGGTATAGTCATTACAAGTGCTTATATATGCACTAGGTAGTCAAACATTAACACTACCAACATGTATATATTCACGCACATTATACACTTATACCCATTATAGTCAGTCAAATTCATACAGGTATTTCTATCATATATATAAGCATACATCCCTTATATAACTACTACTTACCTAACACAAACAATATTTCAGATACTCATATAAGTATGGTCTCACACTTGCAAATACAATCATTGTTCTACGTATAGATAACTACTCATGAACAAAACAAACATGGGTATACGACACCCTAATATTTCCTAGTATACATCCGACACCAAACACATCAACTCATGTGGTCACACCACACTATTCTTAATCAAGCTTTACTATATCCAATACACATTCACCTCTACTATAATTTCACAATATATATAGTCATTCAAATGCATCCAAATATTTCACCATTCATTCACATTACGTACGGTCCTATAACTTTATTTACGTCACGCCACATATACCATAGTCACCAGTGACTATAACTAAGCACATACTTACCCATGCATGGTGCACACCCATACACGCTAACATTTCATTCATATATACCAATCGTATCATTATATAACTAGCACATCTACACTCCTAGTTTAGCTGGCACACAAACGTTCACACGGCAAGTCCTTAGTAATTAACTATACCACACGACCAACACCTATAACTATATAATGGTGTAGCGACCCACAATCATGTGCGTAACACAACCATGCACAAACACTCCTATCACCATACATACATCAAACATCGCTATATTCAAACTACAGACATACATAACCATATACTTAGAGTATACCCACTCAAGCTTGAGTGAGACTCAATACACATATCAGATTATCCTATATACGTAACACGGCATTTATACCTATACCAATACCACTCCAATATATATGTCTACCAATACAACCATATACATACCATAAGTCAATCACACTTAATATTTAGTCAGATAATACTCACATAGTTCAATCACTCTATATACCATAATAATAATACAGACTTCAGCACACGTATAATTATAATACACTCCCTAATACATACGCATTCATCGTATAGTCACACACATATAATATATATTCACACCATAGCCTACTACCATATGTATATCACATATATACTCATGCCACAAAACATAGCTACTTACGTCTAGGCACAATACATATCTATGTACGAGCACACACTCATACGTACCAACATATGGGTCACTCAATAGGCCTACTCACTTATCTATACGCACACCTATTATTATCACACCTAACATATACATAGCTTTACCAATCATTTTATTTCAACCATTATACGTATCTCTAACTACATACACCTCATTAGATATTTCAACACTAATTCTTATATATACATGCATCCCTAGTATGGTATAGCTAACCACCCACAAATCTATAAATACTAACACACAAACAACTTCATCATATCACGAATAACTCCGAGTATATATATATATATATATATATATATATATATATATATATATATATCACACAATAGGCAAACATCAATATACCATGGGGGGTACACTCATTCCAGCCCACATACACAACTCAGGTACATGCACCACAACACCTCACAAAGGTCCAAGGGCCTACTAACAACTTAGAGTTGGCACAGACATTGACGGGCACTAAAGCCTAAGCAATAGAGGAAGATTGGAGGTCGAAAGCGTGACGAGGGAAGGATCGATAAGCACGAGTTCAGATAGGATGACTATAAGGAGACCGCTTGGTTAGATGAAACATTGACTCAATTGTGAAAGTTTAGATAGGGGAAAGGGAGATGTAGTGATCTTTACATAGGATTGGGAAATAAAATATTATAAATAACATAAGCTAAAATACGCGAAATTTGAAAACTGTTGTACGTCAAAAGTTGGAATCCTCGTCTGTACAAAAATATTTGGAGATCGAAGAAACGAGTTGTTCAAAATAAGTTTGAGTCGAGTATACATAATAAGAGAAAATGGTTTATTGGTTTATATAAAATCATTAAAAGAGGAAGTAAATCATTTACACGAATATTAAGGACGTGGTTTAGAAAATATTATACGTCAGTAGTTTAATATAATGTTGGCAAAAGTTTTGAAAGTCAAGGAATGAAATTAAAGTAACTGAAGAATTTAAGCTCATGTTAAATGCTTTCAACACCTTTAGGCTAGGGAAAATTTTAAAATAATCAATATCGAAACTACTTTTAAAGGAACCAGGATTCCAAAAAGTAACGGATTTACACAAAGTTCTTATCATACGAGCACGACGAGGCTGGTACGGATATATAGAAATATCTGAAATTCAATTTAGTTTAGAAATCATTCTAAAAGCATGTATGGTGAACAGAAAGATGACTTAGTAGTAAAATTATCAAAATTTGTAATAAAGCTTTAAAACCAAATTATGGGGAGTCTAGATCAGGAATAGTAATTTTACACAAATTTAAAATAGCGAAAACGATGAGCATAAAACCGACTTGCTAAAAGCTGAAATCCCATGTGACTTGTAAAGTATATTAAAGTAAACATGATGTATCATTCGAATGGCATAAATAAGAAAGAAAATTACAAATCGAATTGGGCAGAGTAAAAGTACGGTTCAGAATAAAATTAGTATATGAAGGGGCAAGGTTTTTACATCGGTACGAAAGTATAGGCTGGAAAACTATAATAAGCTAGCATTCAAAAATTTCGACAAAAGTTTTAAGAATTTAAGTCAACGAAGGAGAATGAAGTATACATTAAAATTTTGAACAAATTTAAACTTAATGAAAGAGGAAATCGAAAAATACTTTCAGAAGATTCAAGATTTGTAACGGAGAGATTCGAAAATTGACGACGGTCGACCAACCAAGGATTTAAGAAACTAAGCGCTAAGACTTTCTAAGGGCTAGACGGTAATGAAATGCATTCAGCTTAGTCTGAAATCGATGAACCCAAGCGAACGACTAACGAAATTCTAGAAGTCTAATATGGTTAGGGTTAGACAAAAACCACTAAAGTAACTCCTACGACGATCAAGTCAATTTCTAGAAGGGAGTCTAACTATCAATCAGAGGCCTCTAACTAGCAAGCACAGACATCTAACTAAGTCTTCTTATCACCTAGCGACATAGGAAAACGACTAGACTCAGGGCTTATGACCCGGATGTTGCAATTTATTTAATGGACATTCCGTTATTATCGTTGTTCCGTTGATTCACAATTACAAGACTGGACCTGCTTGGGCCACCAACAAAACCTGTCACGCCCCGCTTCCCAAAAATGTGGAGGCGAGACGTGAGAAGGTCCGCTCAGACTTGAAGCTACAAAGCTGCAAGTCCGATAAGCGCCAATCAACTTTAAACTGCAGGTCTTTGCAACGCCAAACGAAACAAAGATAATAATAATGAAATGAGACAAAGATAAATCTCAGAATATCCATAATAATAAATTTCAACATCGCAGAAAAGCCACCAGGCTAAAATAAAAGAGTCTAAAAGAGGCCCCAGCATGGCCAACAAAAGTACAAAGTACGAAAACAAAGCAATGGTGCTACGCACCGACAACTAACAGCAACCTAAAGAAAAGCAACTCAACAGTCTCTAAGACTGGTCTTTGGTGTCCACCAACTCCTCGTCAAAAGTAGGCTCTGGCTCAACGTCAGCAAACACCTCGTCCTCAGCTACGATCTCTGGCTCAGGGTCTAACATGTGACACCCAAAAGAGCAAGGGGCACATGTCAGCAAGTCTACAAGAGACTTGTGCAAGGAAACTGAAAGTAGGTAAAAGTAAAGCAACCTAGCAGTTCTAGCATGATGTAATGACATGGCAGTTAAAGTAAGAGTGCAACAAGTAAAGTAAAGTACGAGCATGGTATTCAAACATGGTATGGATGACAAGTTTTACATGAATCATTCATAAAGACAAGTACAAGTCAAGTAAGCACCTCGTGCACAGAGATTACGCCTTTTGGCTAGAGTGGCTGATCGGGCCAACTCCTAAGCTCAAGTGATCGCTTATCCCTACCCCTCCACGTGTATCGGGAATTGGCTTTTGACCAACACATGAGGCCCGCTTCTGGATCACGAGCCAGGAAGTGTTTTACCATGATGGCATAGGGGTGCACCTAGCTGGACAAGGAAGTACAAGTACAAGTATTGTAGCGTGTGCTACGAATGCAAAAATCAACTTGGATGACATGTAGAATGCAATGCATGACAGTTAAAAGTGCGTACAGTTAAAGAATTTAAACATGACAGATATCAATGCATGCATGACATGGCAGTGTGACGGATCTAGCTTCGTTGTCAAGCTAGACCCTAAAGTTGTGTCTAGACAGCTTCATTTCACTGTCTAGTCTCTTTTACGCTGGAAACACGGAAGTGGCCTAAAAACATGGCCCTACACAAGAGTTGGCGAGTTTCACTTGCCTGCAAGTATCACGTCAGAGTAACACCGTCCGACGAGTCCAAAGTCACAATATCCTACGTGCACAAGTCCACCGGCCTACATCCGTTTTATTAATCTTGATTAGTGAGTTCTAAAACATTTAAAAATACGTTAAAAATATCGATTTTATTCTTGATTAACAGGCAATGGGTTGGGGGTCCTAGGGGTGCAAAGCAATACCTCAACACGACGCGAAAGCTACACTGGCGTCGGGTAGCGACGCCAGGGGTTGGAATAAAAAGATCGCGCTCCAAGTCCTGATTCCAATATAGATTCCTCGCTGGAAGTTCAGAGCAGCAACCAGAGCAACGAATCTAGATTCCAAAGCTAGCACGTGCGACGACGGGCTACGACGTGTCGTAACGTCGTATGCGACAAATCGTCGGAGAGAAAGCACCTAGGTGGGGCCCACAGTAGTCCTAGGGACCAATAGGGGACCCATAATACCTCTGGAGAACTTGGGGGGGCCCACGGTAGCAAGCGGTGCGACGGGTGCGGAGTTGAAACGAATGGCTCTCGGTCAGACACCCTCGGTGCGGGAGATTGGCTCGGTCGGTGCGGGGGAACAGTTGTGCACGGCTGCGGGTGCGGTGCGGGGCTTGGTGCTCTCGGTCGGTGCGGAGAAAAGTCTTGGTCGGGCGCTGCGGATGCGGGGGTTCGGGTGCTGCAACGTTACAAGCGTTGCAACGAAGCGGGGCTTCGGTCGGTGCGGGCGGGTGCCTCGGTCAGGCACGGCGCGGAGCGGGCGACAGTAGTGGGTGATGCAGCGGGGTGTGGAGCGGGCGTGATGCGGGCAGGGGCTTCGGTCTGACCGAGGGGATCTCTCGGTCGGACACGACTTGGTGCGGGGGCGATGCGGAGCGGCTGTGCAGATGCGGAGCGGGGCTTGGCGCAGGCGGCAGCTTCAGTCGGAGCGGGGAAACGGCGATGGTTCCTTCGGTCGGTGCGGGGTGACGGCCATCGCAACGTTGCAACAAAACGTCGCAAGTGGGAATTGGGTTTTGGAAGCGGCTAGGGTTATTTTATTGCGAAAATAGGTCTTCCTAGGGGTTGTTTATATAGTGTAGAGGGGTTGACTTGGTCTAGGGCTAATCCTAATGGGATTAGGAGTTTAAAATAATTTAAAATTCGAATCTCACCCTCTCCAACTCGCACAAGGCTTGGGTGCGGCCCAAATGAGCTGAGATTTGGCTCAAAAATATTTTGAAGTATTTAAAACGTAATAAAATTTTATTTGGCTGAAAATAATTTAAAACCTAATTATTAAAAATATTATAAACCTTGCTAAAAATAAAAAAGTGGTCAAATGAACTCTAAAAATTATAAAATAAATATCGGGTTGATCGTGATGACGAGAGAAAGGTAACTAAGAAGACGGATCTCAATTTCGACGTCGGATGACGAAACTAAAAATAGGAACGTCTCACGTCAAAAGTGAAAATCGCAACGTCTCATCGAAAAAGATCAAATCGTGGGAGAACGACCCGAGAAATGTCGTTCCAAATTAGTGCCACAATTTAATACTCTCAGAGACGTTCACAACGGCATATCACACCAAAATATTCACAAACAAACAAAGTCTAAAATAAACACGTGCAAGGTCAAAAGCACGTGCACGAACAACGTACAACGAAAAGTGGTCGTTACAGCTTGGTCGGATGGTTTACCTACCGTAACTGTTACCGAACCAGTAGATCGAGCATCATCTATCATTTGCTCCAAGGTCGTTGCCAACTGAATATCACTGAACTTTCCCACTTGCATCCTCTTCATAAACTCACGTGAGGGTCCCTTTAGTCTTCCAGTAAAGATATTAAATAGCCTGGAACCATCCCACTCATGGTTTGACTCCGTATGGAACATCCCTAACATTCTTTTAAATTTGCGCAATGCTTCTCTGATGGACTCTCCATCAGCCTGATAGAATGTAGCGATGTATATATAGGACCATATAGAACCCGGTCGCGTCTTTAAAAGTACCATCGCTGCATCAACTGTACCTGATCAAGAAAAAATAGACAACCTGGAAAAGATGTCAGTTGTACAAAGAGAGATAAAGATAATAGTAATAGTAGGTGGTGGGCAAAAAATCTCTCTGTTTTATTTATTTATTAAAATTTTTATTGTTTGTTTTTTTACGCAAGTTAATTATCCTAATTGTGGTAAATAGATAATATGACGGAATGCCTCCCCGGCAACGACGCCATAAACTTGATGCGTCCGGAATGTAACCCTAGATCGACCTAGTAATGGTGCAAATTACATGGAGATAAATCCCCGGCAACGACGCCATAAACTTGATCGTGCCGGAACTAACTCTGAAACGATGTCGTTTACCGCAAGCGCACGGTATAGTGGCAAGAGGGTATCGAACACGGGGAAGCGGTGCTATACTACCTATCTACTCCTAGGTTGAGTTAGAATTGCAGGTTTATTAGTGGATGTGGAGTATGGAGTGTTGTAATGGTGATGGATGCGAAGGTCGTGTCACTCGATATCGCAAACAAGTGGGTCCATACAAAGAAAGAAAGAAAAGACTAGGGCTTTAGGACTCACCACTAGGACAGTCGGACGTCGACGCTAGGCTAGGACTCTTACGTTGCATTGGTTTTATTGGGGACTGTAGCATCTAGGAAGTGAATTCATGTGTCTGGGCATCATGAATCTAACGTATCGCATTAACCCTGCTCTCGCAATAGGCGCATACGATACGTGCATTAAGGATCTACAATAATCTCATCACTCTCGTGGTTCGAATGCTCTCAACTCGTATGACTCTCGTGGGTTAGAGTTTCGAGGTACTTTGGTGGATCTATTTGACGTAATGGCGGTAGCCGTCAATTAGTGATATAGTTCGTCGATGGATCCCATCAAGGCACGAGCCGGGCATGGTCACATACCTCGGTTGAATCCACTAACTCCCTAATTAAATCCATAGGATACTCCTTAAGCTAATCGATTCCACCGACCGTAGACACGATCTCAGTACGAGTTCTCCTAGGGATTTTGCTAGATCAACCAAAATACAACCCCATTTATAACCAACGCACCATAAAAATCCCAACTTTACATCTAAATCCTAATATCCATGGGCTAATCCCTTAGCCCTAGATAGAACTACACATGCATCATAGGAAAAACAACAGAAGATTCAATAATAGCAAGAGAATTCATCCTATCATGCATCAACGAGATATTCAATCAATAATCACAAAGAAATAACAAAAATAGAATTGAAGAGACAAAAATACTTATCTTGATACAAAGGAGGGGCCTAGGACATAGCCAAACTCCCCAAAAGATCGTCTCCAAAAAAGCCTAAGAAAGATCTAAAAATTCTCTTCTCAAAAGTATACAAAAGTCTCCCCAAAAATCTGTACAGAACTCCCCCCAAAACTCTCTGTGGCTGCCGCTCAATATCCTCCCAAACCCCTCGCCAAACAAAATTGCGATCTGGACGCACGCGTGGGCCCACGGCAACTCCGTCCGAGCAGGAAGCTGCTCGGTCGAGCCGTCAAAAAGTCAAATACGTCGTCCACATGTTTGGTCACGCCGAGTGATGCATGCTTGGTCGAGTAGTCCGGCTGCTCGGTCGAGCAGCCCTCCTGCTCAGTCGAGTACGACAGGGAAGCGAGCTTCTCCAAAATCTATCGCTCTGCCAAACCGGACATAATAGATTCCGATCGGTCCAAGTATACAGCTGCTCGATCGAGCACTTAACTGCTTGGTCGAGCAACCAAACGTTCAGCCGAAAAGGAGGGGTAAAAATCACATTTCAGCACCTGCTCGGTCGAGCAGTCAACTGCTCGACCGAGCAGGCCGATGTTCAGCCAAGTAGGGGCTAAAAACACATTTCAACAGATTTTTCACACTACTCGGTTGAGTAGTGCACTGCTCGGACCGAGTAGTATACTGCTCGACCGAGTAGGCTGCTGAGAACAATTTTAGCACTGCATCATCAACTTGCAGAAATTCCCCAGGGCTCATCTGACCTCCGATTGGCACGTTCTTGGTATAGTTGGAACCATCTTGAAGTCTATTATCTGGAAAAAATATCAGAAAAATAGTGAAAAATCACATATGATAGAAGATTTAGAAATAGTGCATGGCTGTCCTGTTTTCAGCACTTCGGGTCGCTTGATTCCTTCGCCGCAACATAGCTCGATCGCGCGACCTTCTCTCTTGCCCCTTCCTTGCTCCAGTATTCTTCTTTGGCACCTCGAGCATGTCATCATGAGTCTCATTGGTGCTCTCGCGTCGCCGATTGTCTTATTGACTCCAATATCGCTCCAATATCGCTCCAAATCACTGAAATGGAAATAAACGCTCCGAAAGTCAAATTGTTCCAAATAATAGCACAAAAGCGTATAAAATGGGGGTTTTGAGGGTGAAATGTGTCATGAAGATATACGATAAAACATGTAAAATAGGAGCATATCAAAGTTCTTTGCCCGCTTTGGGCGGTCTAATTTGCGCTGCGTGGCACCACGAGATTGCGCCACACGGCGCCCTCCAATAATTCCATTCTCCCCCCTTTAATCTACATATCTCCTCCATTTAATTTACCAAAAATACCTAGAAATCCCAGAAAAATCCCAGAAAATTCTGGAAAATCCCCAAGACTCCCAGGAGTACCTGAAAAATAGGAGGAGGAGAAATTAGTCCACATAATGCTGTTTTGTGCAAAGAATGCAAATAAGCTCTAATATGAAACATAAAGTGATAATACACTTGAGAGAGCAAGATTAAGCCTAATCTTTAGCACCAAAATAGGGGTAGTTAGGGAGTATAAATATACACTTTTCACCACGAATCACCCATCTCCTGTAGCCCCCCTACTCTGCCTACGCACCGCCCGAGAACCGCCACAACCACCCAAGAGCCCCTTTCTCTCCTCTCCTGTAAGAACCCTAATGCTAATGTACGTGTATTTTTGGGCGTATGCATATGTATAAAATTCTGGGTATTTTATAAAATAATTTCCCAATTTTTGTGGTGAAGAAATTATTTTTAAATAATTTCTCATCATCATTTGGATTTAATTAAGTGAATTATTAGATGAAACACTCGTGTTGAAGGTGTATGTGGTATTTAAGAGGAGTATTTTTATTAGAAATTTAAATTTTAAAATTTCCTAATGAGGACACCTAATCACCATGAGGTGTCATCAAACCCTTAAACTTCACCTACCTCCCTACCCCTTGGCAACATTAGTGGTTAAGAGAGGAGTGACTAAGATTAGAGAGAGAGAGAGTTAAAGAGGAAGAAAAATTGAAGAAAAATGAAAGAAAAAGAAAACTGAACTCTCCTCTTCCCTCTCACCCTCAGCTCACGCAAAGGCCGAACCCAACTCTCCCTGCTGCCTTTCCTTCCACCTACCCAAAAAACTCTAACCCCTAAGAACTCCAAGCATTGAATCATCAATTAAAGAAGAGAAAATTAAGCTTCAGATGGCCGTCATGGAATAAGAAGGGCCCCAGACCATCTGAACGACAGATTGAGGTAGGAATCTTAACTAGTCTAGTAAGGGTTTAGTTAGAATCACATAGGAGTAAATTTAATCGCTGTAGAAATCGACAGCTCCCTATAACCAAACGACTCTGTCTCGGTCGTGTAGTGGACGACACGGTCGTGTCTCGACTGTGTTGTGGTCGTTTGACCAACTATAGCGTCACATGGTCATTGTTCGACCGTATCGCTGCTTGTGTGGAATTCTCAAGCCAAATGGTCGTGTCGACTTTGACATGGTCGTGTCATCCCTAACCCTTCAAGTAGTATCGACGTAGACGCGAAAAATTAGTTTCCTCGAATTGACACAACCGTGTCATTATGGGAATCGACCATGTCGAACGAGATTCGACCATCTGCAGTTTTACCCCCACACGGCCTTTTGAATCGTCAAACGATCGTATGGATTTATTCTCTGAGCCTTTCGCTATTTTACCTCACACGACTGTGTGAGTGTATTGAATGGCCATGTGGCTAAGTTGTTTAAGACCTGATGCCCCCACACTGATGTGTGGAAATACCAAACGGCCGTGTGTTTCTGCTGTTTTTTTGAACTGAAGTTGTTATGCTCCACACGGTCGTATGGATGTTCCAAACGACCGTGTGGATTACTTTACAGCGTGTAATTTTGATGTTTAGTTGCTAGTGAACACCAGGTTGAATTTTATGCTGCATATCCATGTTATATATGCTGATAATATATTGATTACCATGCTCTGGAGTAATTATCTTGAGGCATCATTGTGGAAGATCATGCTCATGTTGCAATTGCCATGCTTATTATGTTACGCCCTTGTTACACATGTTAAAATGAGAACTCCAAATCATTCTGGGAAGTGATTCATATGTGGAAATTCGACTATGGAAAATATGTAAATGGCATGGAAATGAGAACATAATGAAATGTTCATATGGAAATGATATTCATGAAATGACTATGAATGCGGTAGTGAGACCGTCGAAATGAAAAGTACTATGAACTGATGAAATTGAGAGTGAGATGAGTGTAAATAGTCTGGACTCCTCACTCCATTCAAAAATGAGTGAGGCTCTGGATGTGGGTTTGGGGGGCACACATGTAAAGAATAGGCGTTAAGGAGTGGATATGGATTTGTAATCTCACTCGCACTTCCGACAGCCAACACGGTGAGTGGGCAGGGTTAGAGAGGCACATAGGTGTACTTTGATGCACCATGAGGTAGAAAAGTATCACCATCTCACTCCTAAAATGAGGGGTTACGTGAGGCCCCTACAGTGCTCGTGTCACTGGTAGAGGTACCACTATGTTCACCCACCATGGGTGAAGTACAGCTCCTTAAGTGTCCTACGATTTACACTGGTTTCTGAATATTTAAGTAATAACCTTAAATTAACTGAAATCCACCCATAAATATTGTTACTTCATGTTCTCAGCTTTACTGTTCAATACTTGCGTGATGTTATATGTTTCACTTATGCATGCTCCATAGGCATGTTTACTTCAATAGAGCATCCCTTTAGATAGTGTTAGGGCCAAAGAATGACTAAAACAATGATGATGCTGATGTTGACCTTTTCTTGTTGAGTTGGAGCCTCGTCAGCCAGTTGAGTGGGACCCAAGGTTAGTAGAACCAGGGTCGTTGACGATTTGTAGTCGACTTGCGATGCTTGTTCGACCCTCGAATGGATCATACATCGGTCGATTGGTATCAAGAAGCACTGGCACGACCTTTCTGCTGGATCGGGACTCGATGATCTGCACCACAAGGAAGCGTCAGGGGGGGATCTGGGTCCCGACCCAGATCCCCTCCGATGCTTAAGTTAGAATGGGACTTAAGCGATGGAGCTTGAAGCTGTTGAGATCGACCCACAGAGGCTCGTCTTAAGTCTAGCATAGCAAGCTCTTTTGAGGAAGGAATATATGTTGGAGTATGTAAGTCAGAGTTAGATCTCATACCTCCCTTAGTCTGTTCATCTCCTATGTATTTATAGACCTCTGAGGCCTCTTCAGTAATGTTGGAAGAATAAAGGTCACCAATTATGGTGCCCTGATCTTCCCCTTAATAAGGGTAACTGTCATGCACGTCCTTGCTATTTATGGGCTCATCGTCAATCCCATGTTCAATTGGTGGGAGTGCAATGGGCGAATGGTGTGTGGGTTTTGACCGAGTCAGCTTCAGACTTCTTTCATGGGCTTTGTGGGCCTTAGTCATTCGCTGATCGAGCCCCCTCAAGTGCCAGCCCGATGACTCAATAATGGCCCCCGTGCTCGACCTCAGACAGTTCGCATGTTGGGGGTCAAGCGATGTTACATCGCATTAATGGGGCTCGCCAGTCGAGGAATTAATATTCGAGTTTTAGGTGCCAAAGCACCCACTTTCCTAATTTGGATGATTCGCCAGTTCGAAATCTAAGATACTAAGAGGCTCGGATCTTCGACACATGTTTCAACATGTTTATGGTCGTCTTGTCGATATAAGACGGTTCCGGATGGAAAAGTTGAAGTCATTGCCTTCATCGTTCTCAACTTAGATTTTCTTCTTTCAAAAAATGGCTTCGTCATCCGTCCATGCCTCTCAGAGGAGTTCGGCTTCCGTTATGCAGAAGAATAAGGATGAAGCCGTGGTGCCCAACCTGATCGCCAACCAAATATCCCAAGTTGGAGCCGATCAAATCCCCGAATTCCAGAAAAAATCTGCCTGGCTCGACTACCAGATCTGGTTGCCAAAGAGGGATAAAAGGGTTCATCGTCCCAGCGATCGAAAGGTTGGGGTTTACATCAAAGCCTTCCAACAAGGGCTTCGATTCCACATGCATTCTTTCATGCGCTACGTACTGAGTAAATTGAACCTTTCCATTTGTCAGCTGATGCCAAACGCCATAGGTGTGTTGGTTGGCTTCATCAAGAAAAGGAGGCGGTAACTTCGTCTTAGTGACGCAGATCCATCTGGGTCGACTGATGCCGTGGATCGGCCTGCACCTTTGGATGTGAGCCAATTGCATGGTGAGGCCCCATCTTTACGAGCAGGAGCATGGAGCTCTTTTAGAGGGAGATTCAGGGGAAAACCGACCTCCTCTGGAGCCCCTTCTGCATCAGGATTCCTGGCCTTGGGGGGACATGTTCCCTCCAGTATCTCTGGCCGAGGATATTCCTGAAGAATCCAGATCACTTTTGCTGGAAAAATCGATCGCCTCAAACCCCATTTGATTGTTCCATGGAGGAGCTCCTTCAGATGGAATTTCCAATCAAGAGAGATGAATCTGCTCTTCTGGATTGCAGGACCGCTCTCGTATCGTCGAAAATACGACCTTTCCATGGGATAGGGCCGTTCTGGAGAGGGTCGATTACGAGAGGCTCACTTCAATTACCGTCCACGCGAATGTCCAGGTAACTATTATGCTAACCTTCATTACAGATGAAGAAAGCGTGGATGATGATCGCTGTGACTTGTATGCATGCTCTCGTGGCCGATGCTGTGTTGTGTCGATGCGTGGTGGCCAACCATGAAGTCACCTTAGAGGCCGTCAAGAAGGCAGTGGAGAAATCTCAGGCGGAGCTGGATAGACTGGGACTTTTGTGTAAACTGAGACGATCACAGGTGCTTGAACTTGAGCACAAGTTAAGTGAGTCTCATACGAAGGAAGCTGCCAAACCGCCTCGAGGGAGCGAGCAAAAAAGAAGCTGCTGGAGGAGAAAGCCATGTGGGAAGTCAGGGAGTACAAACTCCTCGTCCGACTTACCGATAGCTTTCAAGGAGTTGGTATAGAAGTTGTAGTGGAGAAGGGGTCCAAGAATATAAGGATTCATTGCCCGACTTCGACGAACTATATATGCAGGGAAACGAGCGATGTCGGTCAGAAGTGAAGGATCGATTCCCTAGTATCACTGCTGAGATTGACCAGATCCATGTGATGTTTCCGGTCATTGATGGCGATAATTTAAGTCAAGGCATGGAGGGACCGCTCCTACTGGCGAAATTGTCACCACGATGGGTGACAGAGCGGGTGTTGGTGCTCCGAAGGATCAAGAGCATGTTGATGTGCTTGAGGGAGACCAATGGCATTATGACTCGTTGCAGAATCTTGACGCTCTCTTCTTATCCCACCAAAATTTTCAAATGTATGGGGGGGGTAATTTCCCTATAAACGCTGACAATTTTGTAATGTAGTACAATGCCAGAAAAGTTGACTTATATCTCTCTGTTTATCATCATTCATATGGGGTGGTTGTAGTACCTGATGGCCCCTTTCGACGGGTTAAACCCTTGCTCAATATGGTTGGGGTTAAGTCGTTGAACCATGTCCAATCTAGACCACCTCGTTCATGTGCGAAGGGGTGGCCCCCTCGTCTTACAGCTGATGACACGAGAGGGTCGTTCAATGGCGAGGGGGTGGTCCCCTCGTCTTACGATTGGTGACGTGGGAGGGTCATTCAGCGGTGAGGGGGTGGCCTCTTCGACTTACATTTGACGCCACAAAAGGGTCGTTCAGTGGTCAGGAGGTGGTCCCCTCATCTTACGGCTGACGACGCAAGAGGGTCATTCAGTGGCGAGGGGGTGGTCCCCTCGTCTTACGACGGACGATGAGAGAGGGTCGTTCAGTGGCGAGGGGGTGGTCCCCTCGTCTTACGACGGATGATGCGAGAGGGTCGTTCAGTGGTGAGGGGGTGGTCCCCTCGTCTTATGGCTGACGACGCGAGAGGGTCGTTCAGTAGCGAGGAGGTGGCCCCTTCGACTTCCGTCTGACGACCCGAAAGGGTCATTCAGTGGCAAGGGGGGTCCCCTCATCCTACGGCTGACGATGCAAGAGGGTCGTTCAGTGGTTACGGCTGACGACGTGAGAGGGTCGTTCAGTGGCGAGGGGGTGCCCCCTCGTCTTACGGCTGACAAAGTGAGAGGGTTATTCGGTGGTGAGGGGGTGGCCCCTTCGACTTACGTCTGATGACACGAAAGGGTCATTCAATGGCGAGGAGGTGGTCCCCTCGTCTTATGGCTGATGATGCGAGAGGGTCGTTCAGTGGCGAGGGGGTGGCCCCTTCGACTTACATCTGATGACACGAAAAGGTCGTTTAGTGGTGAGGTGGTGGCCCCTTCGACTTACGTCTAACGACACGAAAGGGTCGTTTGTTAGATATGGATGACGTTTGTACATCCTTGTAGGGGATGTACGAGGGAACACGGACCTCGAACGTCGCACAAACAAAGTCGTGTGCAAAGGGAATTTGTTCCCTTGCGGAGAGGATCTCTAGATTAATGGGAAAGTTGCATTATATGTGCATAAGTGCATGCGACATATGGCTAATAAAGGGGTAATATCTTAAGCTTATGTTGTACCATGCATATGGTACAACTTAAGCTTATAATGTGCCATGTATGATGGTACACCTTAGTTAAATTGTTCCAAAGGAACAATTACTCCTAAAATAACTACCTTGGGGGCTATAAATAAGACCCAAGGGTTAGCCATTTCTTTACACTTTTGCATGGTATTCTTGCCTTGCATTTCATTCTAGCGAAGCTCTGCCGAAATCCTTCCTCTCTCTTTATCCAAGTTCTTAATCTAAAAGTAGAGATTTAGATTGTGGATTTAGTAGCCTTACTCCGTTCGTGAGAAGACTCGATCCGTCGTGGCGAATCCGAAGGCGAAGTTCCAAGACTACCGTGCCGCATACGCAAGCGTAAGTCTCAACTTCATTTATCGATCCTAACTCTGTTTTGACAGGATCCTACATTGGTATCAAAGCCATACGGATTCGCTCCGGTCAGAACCGTCGCCCCGTCAAAACTATGAACGAGTCGTTGTCTTTTTCACGAGTGGGTATCCTACCATTACGGATATGGTAGGAACGCTTCATGACGGAGAGAACGCAGCGGTTGTTCTTTTCACGTTAGGGTCTTCTGTCATTATGGATATGGCAGGAACTCTCCGTGACGGGAAGAACCGACCGTTCATATCGTCAAACTCGCTCTCTTCATGGATGCTGAGTCTACATTCATAGGGAATGGGTGCTCTCTTCATGTGGAGCGCATAGTTTACGAATTTTTGAAGTGGGTTAATTTTTTGGCACACGGCCATTGGAGGACAACTACTTCCTCGACGAACGGGTGCTTCACCGGAGAAGAAGGTGGTAGTTATTTCCATCGGGGAAGATGAATTTTGGTGCATGTGCACCATGGCCAAATGGGCTATGAAGGCCATGCACCCCCCTCCCCGTGCGGAGGGGGTTGGCTACGGCCAATAACCACCACGGCAACCCCCTCCGGCGAGGGTGTGCGGCCACCCCACACAAGGGGAGGCCGGCCATGGCCAAAGGGCCATGGCCAAAATGGCCTTGGCCATGACCGGCCATGGCCAAGCCATGGCCGGCCATGGCCAATTCATGGCCGGCCATGGCCAGGCCGGCAGTGGCCGGCCCCGGCCAGGGCCAGGGGGCCCTGGCCGTGGCCAAGGCCAGGCCAGGGCCAGGGGGCCCTGGCCGGCCTCGGCCAAGGCCAGGGGCCGGCCTGGCCAGCCCTGGCAGGGGCCAGGGCCGGCCCTGGCCATCCTCGGCCAGCGTAGAGGCCCTGGCCGAGAGGCCAGAGCCTCTGGCCGGCCCTGGCCGGCCTCGGCCAGGGCAGAGGCAATGGCCGGCCTCGGCCAGGGCAGAGGCCCTGGCTGAGGGGCCAGGACCCCTGGCCGGCCAGGGCAGAGGCCCTGGCCGGCCAATCATGGCCACTGGCTGGTCAAGGCATAGGCCCTGGCCGGCCGGGAGGGTGCAAATCCATACGGGGATTTTTGGTCGACCAATCTGGGTGTTTTGGTCGACCAATCCGGCAAAAGGCCTTAGTCGAACACGAATGTGCCGACTAGCCCATACGGGGCTAACAACAGTCGTCTGCTCTTATTTTATAAAGTTTTTTCTTGGGCTCTACTCCTTGAAGATTAGCCATAGTGCTCTACTTCATGCGAGATTAGCCATGTCATTGTGCTCTACTCTACGGAGATTAGCCAATGTACTTATGACGTTGTGCTCTACTCTACAGAGATTAGCCAATGTATTTCAAATTTTTTTTTTTGAAAAAGATGTTTTCAAATAGGTAATGTCCCGTCCTTAATCGGGATAGCACAATTTAGAATTCCAAGTCCTACCACGATCCGACCATGGTTATCTAACCCATGGGTGTGTAGAACAGGTCTCGTGACTTGGCAATTGTTGCGCTAAAATTCTTTGCGCAAACTCTCACCTATTCCATTTTGAAAGATATGTTTTTCAAAAGTATTTTTTCCGCTGCTGGTACCATACGGGTATCATTTCTGATTTCTTTTTACATGAGATAAGTAAGAGGGATACTTTGAAAGTTACTTCTAGATGGTAGTTGGGAACGTAGTGAACTTCTCGATTCTAGAGTAACATTTCAGCTTATCCAAGGAACTTATCAAGTGTTTAAGAATCGAAACTTTATGCATAGAATTTTGATCGTGTTTTTCATTTTCTTTGCAGTTTTTTGATTCGAATATGTCTACCGCTTCTAAGAACATTGTCGCCGAGCTCAACAAAGGTGAGAAGCTCAACGGCGACAATTATAAACTTTGGTCAATAAAAATCCAATATGTTTTGGAGGAGCAAGATGTGCTTGAAACACTCCAAAACATAATGGAAGAACCTGAGTTGGGCAATACGGCCCAACACAAGAGGGACCGGGAAGCTTATGAGACTTGGACTCGAAAGAACAAAATAGCACGTATTACGTTATTGTCCGCAATGGACAATGACATAATGCGTCTATTTCAGGAATTCAACCTAGCCAAAGACATATGGTCTGGGCTAGAAATAAAGTTTGGTGGAACTTCGGTCACCAAACTCCGCTCCTTAAATATTCAATTTGATTCGTACAAAATGCGGCAAGATCACTCTATGAAAAAGCATCTCCGCCACATGGCGAATCTTATAGCTGAATTGAAGGATGCGGGTCTTACGCTGTCTGACGAACAGCAGATCCAAGCAGTCATTCGTTCACTCCCAGATAGCTGGGATAACATGAAAATGCACCTCGCTCATAATGAATGCATTAAAACTTTAAGCGATGTATCCAAACACCTCGAACTCGAGGAAGAGCGGATTCAAGCCGCAAAACCTAGTGCCGAGGTGCACATGGCCGCTAGTTCCTCATATGGAGGAAAGAAACGGAAGGATAAACGCTTAAGGTTTGTGAACGAACGAAAGCAAGAACCGGAAACCTCAAAGAAGACTAAGAACAAAAAGTGGCAAAAGAATGTGCACTCAAAGAAGAAAAACTTGAAGAAGATCAAGTGCTTTAAGTGCAACAAGTACGGTCACTTCGCCCGTACGTGTACGGATGGAAGTGATAAGGTAACTTGTAGGGCTAGTTACATATGTGTTTCTAGTTCCATGTTTCTTCCTGAATCTAACTATTTTTGGTTGATTGATTCAGGGGCCACAGACCACGTTGCGAAGGACAGAAGGTTCTTCGTAGAGTATCAAAGGATAACTCAAGGAACAAAGTGGATATACGTCGGCAACAACACTCGTGTTGAAGTCAAGGGCGTCGGAACATGCAAGCTAGTTCTCGACAACGGCCGGACTATATTATTGCACGACGTCCTCTTTGCTCCAGATATTAGAAGGAATATCGTATCCGTGGTCATGTTAATGTCTTTAGGTTATGAATGGAGGTTCTATGAACAAAATGTTGACCTTGTTTGTAATAGTTCTTTAGTTGGGTCGGGTAATATTTGTAATGGATTGATTGTTTTAAACACTATGTGTGATGATTCTTCTTCTATTAATGAAAGTTTCCATTTGACAAATGCTTCTAATTCTGAATCTGAGATCATTTGTTGGCATGCAAGACTTGGTCACATTGGACCAACTAGAATGGATAGACTTGCCAAAAGTGGCTTGCTATCTAATGTTTCAAAAGTTGAAATGTCAACTTGCGAACATTGTCTTGTAGGGAAAACTTGTCGCAAGCCGTTTGGAACTGGCACAAGGGCCGAAGTTCCATTACAGCTTATCCATTCGGACATTTGCGGTCCAATGAATGTTAAGACAAGACGCGGGAAGTCCTATTTCATCACCTTCATTGATGACTTCACCCGTTTCGGTCACATTTATTTGATTTTCCACAAACATGAAGCTTTATCTTGCTTCAAAAACTATATGAGTTTAGTGGAAAATCAACTAGATCGCAAGATAAAGGTCTTGCGAACCGATCGGGGTGGAGAATATCAATCAACGAGTTTTAAGGAACTCTGTGATGAAAAAGGCATAGTTCATCAAATAACTATGCCTTATACTCCGCAACAAAACGGTGTTGCGGAAAGAAGAAATAGGACATTGATGGAAATGGTCCGATCAATGATGTCTCAGGCAAATTTGCCCATCACCTTTTGGGGTGATGCATTATTGACGGCAGCATTCATCTTAAACCGTGTACCCTCGAAGTCGGTAAGTTCTACTCCTTATGAGTTGTGGAACAATAGAACTCCAGACTTAAGCATTCTAAAACCTTGGGGTTGTGCCTCTTATGCACATTTATCCCCTCACAAATATGGCAAACTTGGGCCACGTGGGAGGAAGTGTATCTTCATCCGATACGCTGAAAACTCCAAAGGATATGTTTTCGTCGGTCAAGAGGACAATGGGGGTCTAATAGAATTCGAATCGAGGAATGTTGTCTTCTTGGAAAACGAGTTTCCAAGACAGGGTGAGATAAGTCAAGACTTATCCTTGTTTGAGACTTGGGATCAAGAAGGATCGGAACGTTCGAGTGGGAGAATTCTTGGTGAAGAGGAAAATGACCCTCATACTTCACCTATGGATGATACGAACGATACCAATCCTATTCCGAGTAGGAGTGATGTTATTCCAAGTGGGAGTGATGTCATTCCAAGTGGGAGTGATCAAACTCAAGCAAGACGTAGTAATCGAACGAGGCTAACACCTCTGAGATTTGAGGATGAATTTCCTCAAACATTTATGACATTACTACAAGATGATGACGAACCTGCAAATTTCAAACAGGCCGTCACATGCCCTGTTAAAGATAAATGGATAGCGGCGATGGAAGAAGAACTTCAATCCATGAAAACAAACCAAGTCTGGGACTTAGTTGATTTACCTAAGGGACGTAGAGCCATTGGGAACAAGTGGGTTCTCAAAATCAAGCATAAGGCTGATGGCTCCATCGAGAAATATAAAGCCCGCCTTGTTGTGAAAGGTTTCACGCAACAAGAAGGAATAGACTACGAAGAGACTTTCTCTCCTGTCGTGCGTTTTACCTCCATTCGCTTAATTCTGGCAATGGTGGCTTGTTTGGACCTCGAGTTACATCAGATAGATGTAAAGACTGCTTTTCTTAACGGAGAACTAGATGAGGAGATCTTCATGGAACAACCAAACGGGTTCGTACAAGAAGAAAACAAACATAAGGTTTGTAAACTTCGTAAATCCATATATGGTCTTAAACAATCCTCAAGGCAGTGGTATATGCGCTTTCAAGAAGTCGTTTTGTCGTATGGTTTCTCCATGCTCGACGAAGACAACTGCGTATACATTAAGAGGATTAAGAACAAGTATGTAATTATGTCTCTTTATGTAGATGACATACTTATAGCCGGAAATGATAAGCGTCTTATCATGGATATCAAAGCTTGGCTTTCATCCGTCTTTGAAATGAAAGACATGGGTGAAGCTGTATATATCCTTGGGGTTAAGATCTCAAGGAATCGTTCCAAGAAACTTCTTTCTCTCTCTCAAGAGACATATATAAAGAAAGTTTTAGAACGGTTTAATATGCAGGACTACAAGCCAATTGATACTCCAATAATCAAAGGCGAGGGTCTATGTTTGGAAATGTGTCCCAAAGATCCAAAAGAAAAGAAAGCTATGGAAAAGGTTCCATACTCCAGTGCTGTCGGGAGTCTGATGTACGCCATGATGTGTACCAGACCGGACATTTGCTATGCTGTTGGTATGGTAAGTCGTTACCAATCCAACCCAGGACAGGCACACTGGAAAGCGGTGAAGAGGATATTAAGGTACCTCAAAGGGACTGCGGACTATGAGTTGTGCTATCAAGGCAATACCTTGAGACTCGAAGGCTATACCGATGCTGATTGGGCATGTGATCTCGACGAGCGAAGATCTACCTCAGGCTGTGTTTTCTTGCTCGGGAATGGTGCAATATCCTGGAGCAGCAAGAAGCAAACCTGTATCGCCCTATCAACCATGGAAGCCGAATTTGTAGCATTCAGCGTGGCGGTCCAAGAAGCTGTTTGGCTTAGGAAATTCTTAGATAGGCTGACGGATGCCACTGACTCGAGCACTGTTCCTATATACAGTGATAGTCAAGCTTCGATTGCCTATGTCAAAGATCCTAAATTTCATTGTAAGACCAAACACATTGATATTCGATTCAAGTTTGCGAAGGACAATGACAAACAGAAGGAAGTAGACATAGGATACATATCCACGCATAAGATGATAGCGGATCCCCTTACTAAGGCGATCCCCTGAGATGTGTTCTTCAAACACTTATCATCTATGGGAATGCGTAGGTGCTGAGCTGTATCATGTAATATTTCCCATGTCTATAGAAGATCAAAGTTTAATAAAAGGAAGAAGTTCTTTTATATATTGCATACAAGTTTCTTACAAATGATTTTATACATTTGTGTTTAAGTCTCAGCTATTTTATTGTGTGTATGTCGGACAGATTAAGGTTGGCTCTCTCACATGAGCAACCGCCTTATCTTATCAGATGGATAAGATAGAGATGAGACTAGTTTAAAGTCAAAATCATTAGACAAATGATTTAGAGTCGTGACTTAAACAAGATAGTCGAATGAAAGATCTGCATCATATGGATGCTTACAAAAGATCTGAGATCTATATCACAAGGATATTTAAAAGAGATCTCATAGGATTTTTTAAATCCTATCTGTCTTATGCAGGATGAGAGTCCGTGAATATTTCATGGGTAGTAAGGGGACTCAAAAGATAGGCACTGTGGTGTCTGATCTTTCATCCGTACAACATCATTAAGACATACTCTCCCTGGGAAAGGAGTGATGTTGTAATACGTGTTCATACCACGTATGCATTTCGACCACTGAGTTAGTAGCATTAGTGTTTGCTATTATGTGAGACTCAAAGGCCATATGGGTCTTAACTCTTACCCTCAAGGACTCCAATTGGTTCCTTTAGATTTGACGAGATGATCGCTATCTTAGCGTGTTGCTAATGGGCTATGATAATTCGGCTCGGCGGGGCACGTTAGAAAAGCGAATCAAGTCAAGATCAGAAGGTTCGCAAGAAGAGGAAGATTGATTTCATATTCGCATTTGGACTTTAATGATTCAAAGCTGGCCAGCCAATTGTGATCCAGATGGGACTCAATTGTTGAATATAAAGTATAAGAAATGTGAAGACATAATCTAGGGTAAAGCATGCGTTGAACTACACAACTTTGCACCTTCGAGGTCGTTGTGTATCTCTAACAAGTGCACAACAACAGACTCTACGCGCATGACGGTCGCACGGTCTATTTCTCGGTATGATAGATGAAAGAACTAAGAGAAAGACGTTCTCTTACAATCCCCTCAAGTGTGAGTGGGAGATGTTGGATATGGATGACGTTTGTACACCCTTGTAGGGGATGTACGAGAGAACACGGACCTTGAACGTCGCACACACAAAGTCGTGTGCAAAGGGAATCTGTTCCCTTGCGGAGAGGATCTCTAGATTAATGGGAAAGTCGCATTATATGTGCATAAGTGCATGCGACATATGGCTAATAAAGGGGTAATATCTTAAGCTTATGTTGTACCATGCATATGGTACAACTTAAGCTTATAATGTGCCATGTATGATGGTACACCTTAGTTAAATTGTTCCAAAGGAACAATTACTCCTAAAATAACTACCTTGGGGGCTATAAATAAGACCCAAGGGTTAGCCATTTCTTTACACTTTTGCATGGTATTCTTGCCTTGCATTTCATTCTAGAGAAGCTCTGCCAAAATCCTTCCTCTCTCTTTATCCAAGTTCTTAATCTAAAAGTAAAGATTTAGATTGTGGATTTAGTAGCCTTACTCCGTTCGTGAGAAGACTCGATCCGTCGTGGCGAATCCGAAGGCGAAGTTCCAAGACTACCGTGCCGCATACGCAAGCGTAAGTCTCAACTTCATTTATCGATCCTAACTCTGTTTTGACAGGATCCTACATCGTTCAGTTGCAAGGTGGTGGTCTCCTTGTCTTACGGCTGACGACGGGAGAGTGAAACGGTCTGGTTTCAGTGTACACGAATTTCCGTATTCATGATAGTACCAAACAACTTCAAAATGAGTAAATGAATTATTTATAATTTTTTTGTCACTCAAACCTTAAATTTGACTTCATATTCATGATCCTCGTAACGATACGAACCAGTGGCTATTTTTTTCATAATTTTTCGGAGTCGTTTGTATGATATTTCAATATAATCATTATTACTAATTACATTAACTAATTACATTTACTACTTAACCATTAGTTTACCCTAACCCCCATCACTTAAATGTGGAATCACGTTTAAGTAATTCTTTAATCTTAGTCAAAAACATCCCCCGCCATCATTAATTATCTAATTAATGGATTCATGCATCTAAGTGAGTGGTTATAGCTATAAATACCCCCTTATCTCAATTAAACCCTAAGTTAATAAAAATCAATAATAATTCGAATTATTAAACCCTCGGCTCTCTCTCCCTCTCTCTCCCTCACATCCCACTCTCAGCCTGCGTTCCCCTTCCCTCCCCCCTCTCTCTCCCCCCTCTCTCACCACACCCTCCGACGGACCTCCGCCCTTTGACGTCGCCTCCTCTGCCTCGAAGCCAACGCCCCCGCCTCCTGTAGTTGCCCCGTCATTGCTCTGCTACTGCAGCGATGCTCGATGAGCCTCGCTACCTCTCCCCCTTACTTCATGCCTCCACACAGCATCCAACACCGCTCGTCATCCGCCACTGACCACACTTTCACCACCGTTAGCGCCGCCCCGCCACTCCTTCGTCGATCCCGCCCCCACATCCCCCGGCAAAGCCTCTGCCATTGCTAAGGACCCTTGCAACCCTCACTCCACCACCTTGTCTCCTCTATCCTCACTCCGCTGTAGCATCGCCACCTGCGCTGCTCAATCGCCGATGTCGCCTCCCTTCGACTCCGACACACTCCTCAGCGTCGTCGACACTGCCCCGACGCCACCGTAGCAACCCCGCAGACTCCTCCTCTGCTCCCATTCCCCTCGCCGCTGTCGTCGTGCTCTGCCGTCACAAGCACCACCTCTTGTCTCTGTCGCCGACTTCGCCACCAACCGCCGCGACCCTCGCTGCCCTTCGATCGCCGTCGTCAACGTAAACGCACGGAGCCCCCTAGCATTGTTAACGAAAGAAGAAGAGAAGGAGAAGGGTAAGGGTATATAAAACATATTTTTATACGAAAATACACGTGTAATGTATTTTCGCACGTATTTCGTATTTATATAATATGTGTTTTTGATGAAAAATTCATAATTAATCCTATAGGTCTCAAAAAAATACAAGACCATGCCCAAAAAATCGATCGTGATGTTCCGGTCACATTGGCTCTGATTTTATCTTGATCAGGCGAGTAAATTTTTCACAGTAAAATTTTAAAGCTAAAATCTAATTACAATATTTTCACTTAATAATTCATATCTTAAAATTTTTACGTGAACTGATATATGGAAAACTTATATGTTGTAGTATTCAACGAGACGCTCGTTTTGACAGCTTACTTGAAACATTTGATGAGTATTTCATTCAGGAAAAATTATTGAAATATTGCAATCGCTATTTAAAATTAGTTTTTAAATTCATTTTGAGCTTTTAAAAATTATTAAAGATACCTAGAGGCTTCAGAAAAATATTTCCTTCTTAAATAAAATTATTTTTCTCATATCTATCATATCTAAAATTTTAGAACAATTTTGACGACTTTTCGAGCCATTATAAAATACAAAACGGTGGAGATAAATAGATAGAAAACGTTACGGCCTATAATCGATGAATTCTTGTGAATGCAGGTACCTATTCTCTCGCACCAGCATCCTTGGAAGCTTTAGCTTTAGCTCTAGCTTGCTACAACAACCCTGAAACCGATATGTCATAGCAAATTTTAAATTTAGAAAACTAGATAGTGTACGAGCATGAAATTAGGACATATATCACCTCGGAACGGCTATTGACTTGAACTAACAACTAGAGAACTAATTTAATAGGAAACTAAAATCTCAGGAAGAATATTCACTTAAACCAACAATTTTTGCATTCCATATTTGTTGGACTTGTCTTATCCTCAAGTTTCTTAGCATTCGCATTACTTTTACTTTTGGTTTTAAGAAAGTCAATTAGTGGTCTTGGTTTAATTATCTTAGTGGTAGAGATCTAAATGAATATGGAACTCTAAATAAACAAGAACTACTCTACTTTTCAATATAATCGATGGAACAATTGGTGTTCTTAACATTGGTACCACCAAGTGTCTAGGATCATTTGTGCAAAAGTTTGGATCACCCTGCTTGCAGAGATAGTGACCTGCTTGGGCAAACCTGACTGGCCGCGTATGCATGGATCAATGTTAGAATTCCAATCCGTTTACAACCATTGATTATAAATACATTCAATTGAGTTTCTTCAACCTTTCATCGCACGTAAACCCGTATTTCCCTATGAACATTATCTTGTCTCGTTCACCCTTACCCTTCTTACTTGTCACATAAAACTATTCATGGAATGCCGTGTAAAGTTCTTTTGGAAGTTGTATTGGAATCTCATGTGAGAACATCGAATTGGTTACTAAACTAGAACAGAAATGCAAATCTTGAAACACTTGACACTGCTGGGTTTTTGGGGTAACTCATAGTTTGAGAGAGTGTGTGGGAGTGACTGGAGTTCATCTACCTGCTGTCGACAAACATAGATGACTGTGTCAACAAAACCTTACATGCTGCATGCATCGGCAAATACCGACCTGTGTCAGTTTCGTCTGGGTAATGCGCACTCTGGCAAGAGATGAACTCAATGGTTGCATGTCATACTCTCCGGCTTGAGTCACGTAGTTTTAAGTTTTTTTAGTTTATTCACCGCTTGCACCACCACAGTACAGTCCGTTGTTTTCTTTTAGTTCTGCTTACCTTTACTACTCTGTTATGTTCGCCTTGTCACAGTTGTTGCTCAGTAGTTTACTTTTCGCTCTTGTTTGCTTATACGTAGTTACTTTTTATCACCTGATTTAATCATATTTGTGTACTGCTTATTTTCTATGTTTAGAATTATTTTGACTTACCTACGGTTCCATTTTGTGGCACCGACAGATGACATGCAGATCGAAGAAGAGGCTCCCGAGTTTAAGGAGCCAGAGTTTGATCCAGAGACTACTGATTTCTAGAGATAGTTGAGTTGGTGTGCATATCGTATTTCTTTTCTGTATTTTCATGTACGTACTTCCTTTCATGTACTGAGTGTGAGAGTGATGTTGTGTGTTGTATTTTAATTACGGACTGTAATAATGTACGCTGGTGTGAGTATTAGTACATCTCTGTACTGTGGCTATATTATTTTCACTGGTAATCTATTACCTACAAATGTAATCAAATAAGTAATAGCCCCCTGAGAGCGGGTCGTTACAGCTGAGGACGCGAGATGGTCGTTTAATGGCAAGGGGGTGGTCCACTCATCTTACGTCTGATGACATAAAAGGGTCGTTCAGTGGTGAGGGGGTGGCCCCTTCAACTTACGTCTGACGACACGAGAGGGTCGTTCAATGGAGAGGGGGTGGTCCCCTCATCTTACGGCTGACGACAAGAAAGGGTCGTTCAGTGGCAAGGGGGTGGTTCCCTGGTCTTACGGCTGACGATACGAGAGGGTCGTTCAGTGGCGAGGGGGTGGTCTCCTCGTCTTACGGCTGAGGACACGAGAGGGTCGTTCAGTGGCGAGGGGTGGCCCCTTCGACTTACGTCTGACGACACAAGAGGGTCGTTCAATGGAAAGAGAGTGGCCCCTGGTCTTACGACTAACAACATGAAAGGATTGTTCAGTGGCGAGGGGATGGCCCCTTCGTCTTAGGCTGACGACGCGAGAGGGTCATTCGGTGGAGAGTGGGTGGCCCCTTCGACTTATGTCTTAAGACACGAAAGGGTCATTCAGTGGCGATGGGGTGGTCCCCTCGTCTTATGGCTGACGACACGAGAGGGTTATTCAGTGGCGAGAGGGTGGCCCCTTTGACTTACGCATGATGACACGAAAGGGTCATTCAATGGAGAGGGGGTGGCCCCTTCGACTTACGTCCGACGACACGAAAGGGTTGTTCAGTGGCGAGGGGGTTTCGTGTCATTCCGTGGCGAGGGGGTGGCCCCTTCAACTTATGGCTGATGACATGGAAGGCTCATTCAGTGGCGAGGGGTGGTCCCCTCGTCTTACGGCTGACGATGAGAGTAGTCATTGAGTGGCGATGGGGTGGTCCTCTCGTCTTACGACTGACGATGTGAGAGGGTCGTTCAGTGGAGAGGGGGTGTTCCCTCGTCTTACGGTCGACGATGTGAGAGGTTCGTCCAGTGGCAAGGGGGTGGCCCCTTCGACTTACGTCTGACGATACCAAAGGGTTGTTCAATGGCGAGGGGGTGGTCCACTCGCCTTATGTCTGACGACACGGAAGGGTCATTCGGTGGCGAAGAGGTGGCCCATTCGACTTACGTCTGACAACATGAAAGGGTCGTTCAGTGGCGAGGGGGTGGTCCACTCGTCTTACGACGGACGACGCAAGTGGGTCATTCATTGGCGAGGGGGTGGCCCCTTTGACTTACGTCTGATGACACGAAACGATCATTTAGTGGCAATGGGGTGGTCCCCTCGTCTTACGGCTGACGACTTGTGAGCATCGTTCAGTGGCAAAGAGGTGGCCCCTTCGACTTACGGCTAACAACACAGAAGGATCATTTAGTGGCGAGGGGGTGGCCCCTTTGACTTACGTCTGATGACACAAGAGGGTCGTTAAGTGGTGAGAGGGTGGTCCACTTGTCTTACGGCTGATGACTCGAGAGGGTCATTCGGTGGCAAGGGGGTGGCCCCCTTGTCTTAGGCTGACGACACGAGAGGGTCATTCAGTGGCGAGGGGGTGCCCCTTCGACTTACGTCTTACGACACAAAAGGCTCGTTCAGTGGCGAGGGGGTGCCCCCCCCCCCCCCCCCCCGCATCTTACGGCTGACGATGCGAGAGGGTTGTTCAGTGGCAAGGAGGCGGCCCCTTCGACTTATGCCTGATGACACGAAAGGGTCGTTCAGTGGCGAAGGGATGGCCCCTTCGACTTATGGCTGACAACACGGGAGGATCGTTCAGTGGTAAGGGGGTTTTGTGTCATTCAGTGGCGAGTGGGTGGCCCCTTTGACTTATGGCTGACTACACAAAAGGCTCGTTCAGTGACGAGGGGGTGGTCCCCTCGTCTTACGGCTGACGATGAGAGCAGGTCGTTCAGTGGCAAGGGGGTGGTCCCCTTGCTTACGACTGACGAAGTGTGAGAGTCGCTCAGTGGATAGGGGGTAGTTGACCCGCCCCCCGGCGGCTGCGCGCCGGATGTGTGCAATGATACAATTGGGGGCATGAGATTTAAATATTTGTAACCGCAAGCGCACGGTGTTGTAGTGTGGCTTGAGGGTCGAACACAGGGAGGCGTGGATGTGCTTGTGTCAAAGAGGATCAAAATCACCCCATGGGCGAGCTAGCCCAGATCGAATGATGGGTTGTCACGGTAAAGGAATGCAAGGTATAGACAATATGAAGAAAAAACCCGGGACTTTGGTTTCCACCCTATCGAGCGACTCTCGCCGATACGGCCTACGGGTAGGATAGCGATCAAAATTAGGGTCTAAAGGTGAGACGTTGCCTCTGAAAGTGGTACAGGCGTCCCATGGGCCCGATATTCCGGTCGGTGCCCAGGATGATACGCCAGACTTCCCGGGTTCAATCAGTGGGCACTCCCGTGTCCATTAACACTGATCGACTCTGGGAGCACTAAGCTCGCAACGATAACTCCCAACGTCTCATCCTGCCGCTCCCGCGCGCTAGGATTCGGTGTCTACGCTAAGGACATGAGCTATGGCTAGGGAGTCAACCGCCAAGTTTATTCCCCCTTGGCCTGACAGTCAAAGGCGGTCTTTTTCCCGCCGATGACAATAAAACACCCCGCGTAACCGTTAGAATCCTAATCCCTATCGATTTCCTAGCCCTATGGACGTATCGGGAAGAGCCCACGAAGGGGTTTCCGCCAAAATCCCAGATTTGGGAACTACTTACACATATTTAGTAAAAAGCGATCTAAACAGAAATCGACCGTAAAAATCATGATCAGACAATAGAAATGAAATGGTAGTAAAGCAATTAAGATAATACTAAAGTTTGACAAAGATCTGAAAACTTACAAAAACTGGAAAATTACAGCCGTCACAAAATGAAGAAAACAGCAAAAAATAACCAACTCCCGAATCTGGGAAACCTAGGGTTTTATATATATAAAACGACATCACCCGATCGGTTGACAAGTCAACCAATCGGGTGAACCGCTTCACAGAATTACAGCGCAATGCGGGATTTCACCCGGTTAGGATGAACCGGTCGGTTGAAACATGGATGCGGTCGGTTGGATCTTGGTGCCGACCGGGTAAGGAGACCGGTTGGATCTTCGTGTCTTGGCTTTTGAAATTCAGCAACAGGTGAACAGATCGGGTGAAGGTCACCCGATCTGTTAGCAATCAGCTTCGAATTCCAGAGACTTTAAGCTTTTGACCCGGTCACTGAACCGACCGGGTGACTTCTCGTGAGCTCCAAGCTGCGTCCGGGTGGTGCACGCGTGCATCACCCGATCGGTTGAAGATGATCAACCGATCGGGTGCGGGGCAGAAATATGCCATCTTCGTTGTTTGACCCCCTAGATCACGTGTGACTCATCCCGTTGCTCCGGGGACACATGATATCATCGTTTTATGCCCCATATGCCAGTAAACTCCTGCAAAATACGGAAAACACGGAAAAGTGAAAGAAAACAAGAAAACACGAGAAAACGAATATAAGACAGCGGTAAAATACGGAAAAACACGGAGGAAAACATGCGTAAATATATGAAATATAAACGCACGTCAAAATCCCCCAAGCTGAACTCTTCCTCGTCCTCGAGGAAGACGAGTGAGAGTAGGAGCTCGGAGAGAGAAAATAAAAAATAAAAATAAAGAGAAAGAGAGAAAAAGAAAACTCTATATCCTAGATCGCCCGTCAGGGCCAACAAAATCAAAAACGACACACCAAGCAAGCAAACGCCAAATCACATCACTAAACCAAGGAATACGAGTCCAGACAAGTTCCGTGGGCCCACACGGTGAAGCGCGAGTGAGTGTGGTCGTGCGCTAGCAGTCCGTGTCACTATCTACGATGTGCGATAAAGCTCGATATACACAAATCCAGGAAATGACCCAAATATCGATTCAAATTGAATAAAGCGGTGAATATATAGTTCAAGCATGCATGAGAATAGAGAGAGAATCGAAACATATCATGCGTCAGGGACTCCACATCTAGGGTTAAGGAAATCACACCACTAAAGCCCAGATAATAGCTAAAAAGTTCCTAAGCCAAGTGTTTTCGAAACTGATGGGGGTTGAGATGAGTGCAGAAGAACACTCGGTGCAAATTCTCGCCTTCCCTTTATTCTCGGCAAGTAGGAAAATATTCACACGGGAATTTTTTTGGGGTTTGGGTATTTGTATATTTTTTTGGATTTTTGGCTATACAAAATTTTTCTTTCTTTTCTTTTGGGTTTTTCTTTTCTTTTCTTCTTTTTTTTGGATTTTTGGGATATTGGCTATACACATGTGTATTCTCCCAAGCGGGAGAACGGTACACGACGAGGGGATTTGCACCAAGTAAAACAAAAAGAAGTCGGAATCTAAACACTTGGGCAAAGGAAACTATTCTCGCTAAATAGAGCATGGGCTAAATGGGTTATCCTAGTCCTTAATTGTGGAATCCCGACACATGCGAAATGAAGCTTACGATATATATGTAGCATGTAGAAGAAGCAGACAGTAGAAACAAATACCGCATTATTCATATCGAAGCGTGATAATCTAGGGGTCATTCCTGGACAGGTATATAAAGTAAAATCACAAAGCAGAAGCACACCAAACAGCTAGGCACGACACATGACTCACAAAAAGTTAAGTGGACCCACGATGCGTGAAATGCAAGAGGACTCGATATCCTAGGGTTAGTGAGTGTGATTATCGATGCTATGCTAGGTGTGTGTGATTTTGTGGCAATTCATCATAGGGTTCATCTCTAGGAGAAAGAGATAAAAAGAAGACAAGAAAAATTAAAACACGATGAAAACGGCACAAAAACGAAAAAGAAAGACTCAAATGACGCACAAAGTGCGACTCCCCCAAGCTGAAGCTTGCATTGCCATCAATGCAATAAGAGTGAGCACGGGAGGGCAATGAAAATGGGGGGGAATACGCACTAACACAAAAAAAGAAATGAAAAACATGGAAAACACAGATACGAAACTGAAAATAAAGAAAAAATCAAAATCAAACCACACGACACGAAAAATAGAAAAAGAAAGAAAGAAAATGATACGACATGACAAAAAGTAAAACAAGTACACACACAAAGAAAGCAGAACACGACAACACAGTAAAATAGACTTCCCCCAAGCTAGACATGACAAGGGGGGTGAAAGGGGGATGTCAAAAAAAACAAAGTGAAATCAAAAATCAGGAGAAGGCGAATCCTCGCCCTCCTTGGAAGAGGGTGTGGCTGGGTGGTCGGGGGATGCGGGGGGGGTGTGTGAAGAAGTGGGGACAGAGGTGGGGGAATAGGTGTAGTGGTGGTGTGAATGATGGGTAGAGTGTCGGTAGAGGTGGGTGGTGGTGAAAGTACGACGATCAAAGCGGTGGTAGAAGGGATAGAAATGGGGGGAGAAGACGTGATGGTGACGGTAGTGGGTGGCGGTGGGAGAGATTTGGAGCGCACCGGCAATTTCTTGCGGCGCACATATGAAGTGATGGTGGATGAGGAAGGAGGTGGTGTGGGGGCGACGGAAGTGGTCGTGAGAGGAGAAGTGGATACGGGGATGGGAATAGATGTGGATGGGGGAGATGATCGCCTAGGTGGGGGTGGGGAAGGTGGGGATGGTGGAGGAGAAGAATGTTGCGGGGGAGGTGATGGAGGTGGGGATGTGTGGGAGGGTGTAGGAGAAGATCGTTGAGGTGGTGAAGGTGGTGGTGGTCCGTGGATGTGAGTGAGAAGGCGAAGAATGGCGGCCACGTTCCTCTCAAGTGCGAGGAAGCGTGGGTGAGTGAGAAAGGAGGACGGTGATGGGTCCGAGGGGGCAGAGGACATGACAAGATCACGTAGGGCTGCGACCTCCCTCTCGAGAGAAAGACGGGCAGAGACCTGGCGGCGACCAAAGGAAGTGGACTGACGTGAGGCGGAAGTGGTGCCGGCAGGTCATGTGGAAGTAGTGCTGGCGGCAGTGGTCATGCCGGCACTGGACACAAGGCCAGAGATGGCCGCAAAGAGGTGCTCAGAAGTGATGGGGCCAGGAGCAGAAACAGGGTGACTCGGGCCAGCCCCGATATCTCCTCGGGACGCAGGAATATCCTGCTCACCTAAGTGGGCGGCAGGGGAAGGTGGTCTGCATGCGTCCAGGGGAAGGAAAGGAAGGTGCAACCCCGCAAGAAACTCGGGATCGGGCGGAAAAGTCCAATCCGCCACGATAGCAACAGTCATGCGAGTGGGGTTGGGGAGAATGGTGTAGGGGCGAGGGGGTGGCCGTAATTGAATTCGAAATGACCATCGGGGCGGGGCCTAATCATATGAATGTGCCGCAGGACGTCAAGATCTAGACGTGAGGGTCCTGCGGCAGTAGGAAGATTTTGGGGGATGTGAATGTTAAACTGTGGGGAGGAAACAATAATAGTGATAATGCCCCCACAATAGATCTTGCCCTTCCCGGCCCTGCTAATCTCGAGAAGCTTGTAAACAAGCCAATCGCCAGCATGAACAGGGACAGTAGGGGCCCTAAAGCTAACTCCATCATCATCACGAACAAAGGGGAAAGTCATGGCCCAGAGAATAAAAAGATCGGGGATAGTCACGGTGCCTGACTCATTCGGCGGGAAAAATGCAGAGGTTATGATCCTATGGGCCAGACGAAATATGGGATGGATGATGGAGGAGGCCTTGGCCTTACCCCGAGGATAGGGAGGGAGTATGGTGAGGCGAAACCAAAAGTTATTGACCGGCGCCCCGTTTACGATATGGGCGCGGTGTCGTTTTACCGCAAGTGCACGTAGGGTGCGGGTTTATCGAACTCAGGGAGGTGGATGGCTTGAGTGGCTACTAGCCTCGCCTAGGTTGTGTGCTAGCTACGCGGATGATATGGGTGAAGTGTAGAAATATAGAGAAGAAATAAAAAGACACGAAATGAATCCCCGCTAACACGGGCCAGAGCATTCATGACACTTGACATTTGACTCGACCCAGGGTGAGACATTGCCCCAAAAGGTGGTACCTAGTGTCCATGGCCCGATATTCCGGTCGGTGCCAAGCACTCTAGGCCTACCCGGTTGCGGACGGTGGGCATTCACATGTCCATTAACACCTTCCGCAACCGGGAGCATTAAGGCCACAATGATATCTCCCAACACTTCGTCCAAGCCGTTCCCACGCGCGAGGACTCCATGTCAACACTAGGGGCGTGAGCTATGGCTAGGGAGTCAACCGCCAAGTTTATTCCCCCTTGGCCCGACAGTCAGAGGCGGTCTTTCTCCCGCCAATGACAATGAAACACCCCCGCGTAACCCTAATGGCCAAATAGGTCAAATGTGATTTCTAGCAATACATCGAAGCGGATCTTGACTGGACAAGCACCGGACCCCAACCCCCAACACAACTAGTGTGTCGTCGTACGAATTGGACCCAGATTGCTAGAAATCCCCATTGACGCATTTCATCGAACACATGCCATGCAACCAAGTCAAATGAAACAACCCAAGCATCAATCCTACTCTAACCCGTATTAGGGTTCATCAACACTACTCCATGGTGAGAAACATAAAGACAAACAAAACAAATAACATACAAACATTCACCATTGAGCAAAATGAAAACAACACAATACAATAGAAAATGAGAGAAGAAAAATAGTTATCTTGATTCGAATCCAACAATCCGGTACAAGATTTATTGAGCAAAGACCTAATCTAATCTACCCTAAGCCCCCTAGCAAAGGGGCTGAAAAAGCCCTAAAAACTCAAGAAGAAGCTACCTAAGTCGTGCCCCCAACCTCTATTTATAAACCCCTCAAAAACCCTCTTGGGTCGGGTTCAGAACTGTCAAAAAAGGCCCACCCGATCGGGTGGAAACTCATCCGATCAGGTGGAATAAACAGAGAGCTCAGATTCGCAGAAACAGATCTCACCCGGTCGGTTGACAAGTCAACCGATCGGGTGAAATGAAATTCCAGACTGCAGCCAGTTTCAGCACATAGCTGCGCTCAGAAAATTCCAGAAAAATCTAGAAAAATCGGATTTGGGCATGCGACCTATCGTTGGAAAGATAACGACGATGCCGATGCTAGAAAAATAAGAGATCACCCAAAATCCTTCTGGAATGATAGCAGATCTTCAATGAATGAGCAGCAGTGCGTGAAAGGGGACGAAAAGGCCACCCGATCGGTTGAAATGTCAACCGATCGGGTAAGCGGCTTGTTGCTTCGGCCGTCGCCTTCGGGAGCATCAACCGGGTGTAGAGGAGAGCGGGTGGCGTGATCGGGTCGTCCTTCGAAGGAATTGGCTACAGATGAACCGATCGGTTGGAATTCAGCTCCATTTTCAGCTCCATTTTCAGCTCCATTTTCAGCTACAGATGAACCGATCGGAGGAATCGGCTACAGATGAACCGATCGGCGTGATCGGGCCGTCCGATCGGTTGGAATTCAGCTCCATTTTCTCGAGAACTCTGTTGGGATGAACCGGTCGGTGAACCGATCGGTTGACCTTGCGCTTCGCTCCAGCTTCAGTTCGGGTCGGACACGCATGCATCACCCGATCGGTTGGCTGTGTACAACCGATCGGGTGGGTGCTGAAAAGTGGCAATCTTGGTCGTTTGACCCCCTGGATCCCGCATGACTCCTCCCGTTGCTCTGGGGACTCAGAATATCGTCGTTTTATGTCCCAAATGCTGTAAATTCCTGCAAAAATACAAAAAACATGGAAAAGTGAAAGAAAACAAGAAAATACAAGAAAACACGAGAAAACAAATAAAAGACGACGGAAAATACGGAGAAACACGAAAGAAAATGTGCGCAAATATATGAAATATAAACGCACGTCAGTTATCGACGTCAAATTCCGGAGGATATCCATAGTGTCGGATAGCATCATTCCCAAGAATAGGGAAACCAAATATATCGCAGATGGTATCCAGGTTGGTGCGGATGGTTTGGTTACGCACCCGGAAAGTGACGGTCAACCCCGACTCACAAACGAGGGAGGAAAGGAATTCTAGGGTGAGTGACGGATAGGATACCGTAGAGGCATTCAGGAAGGCCAACCAACCTAGGTTAGCAAAAAGAGTCTCGACCTCGGTGAAGACACCGAGGTCGACGGGTGATTGGGTATGGGCAAACTTGGTTGATAGATGCCCTCGAGTATCTAGTCTGTGGTAGAAGTCTTTCTGCTCTTGGTTCCTAAATAGGTACTCGTGCGGGCCCAACATGGGGTCCACAGTGGGGATGATTGGAGGGGGAGGGGCAAGTGTCAGTTCACGTGTGTGGGGAGGAGGATGTGTTTGTTTACGTCTCTTTCGAGACGGTTCCTCCTCCCGCAAGATACCCTTCCCTTTATCTCTCTCCCGGGCCATGTGTGCGTATGGGTGATGCAAATGAGTGCAAAATACTATTGAAGCACACACACACGAATAACCAAGCAAATCAAATATCTAGGGTAAAAATTGAAATTTGAGAAGTGGAGCGAAGTTACCCCGTAGAAATTCGAGTTCCTCGCTTGTAGATGACCCAATGCCGTGCAATGGGAGAAGTGTGGACCCGCGGCACTCTTTTTCAGCAAAAATTCGAAAGTGGGGGTGGGTGTTGTGAATTAGGGCTAGAAAAATGCGAAATAGGAGAGAGAGAGCGAGAGAGAGAGAGAGAAAGAGATGGAGAAATGCAAGGGGAGGTGGAGAGAGAGTCTAATGGAGGAGTGGAGGAAGTGGGAGGGGAGTTTTCGGCCGTTGGGAGGGGTTTGGAAGGCGAAACGACGGCGGAGGAGGCGATCGGGCGAGGGGCTGTGAACGGGTGGATCGGGGGATATTTATAGGGTTTAAGTCGAACCGATCGGGTGAGAAGTCACCCGATCGGTTGACTTTAGGTAGAAATTTTAAGCTGAAAAAGCGCTACAGGTGAACCGGTCGGGTGATAACTCACCCGATCGGTTGGCCGCTCCACAGATTTTCCCGAGATTTCAGAGTGTCTCACCCGTTCCCTCAACCGGTCTCGCTTCTTGTCACCCGGTCGGTTGACAAATCCCTGAAATTTTCCCGAGAGTTTCCCCAGGTCACCCGGTCCGCTCACCCGGTCTCTTCTTTCCTCACCCGGTCGGTTCATTCAGTGGTAGACACGGCTGTTAGCTGATACATCCGAACCGATCGGGTGAGTTATCACCCGATCGGTTGGGGCTTTGTTTTCTGCAAAAAACCCAAAAATCGCCTAAGTTCCACGACGGAATTCCTTGCGGCTGGATTTATTTATAAAAGTAGATAAAATAAAGCTAAAAATAATCCTAAAAATTGAAACAAAAGTTTAGAGCATGGGTTGCCTCCCATGAAGCGCTTTTGTTTAACGTCGTTAGCTCGACGCCCGTTGATGATGTTCATGGTGGGTGATACGGGTGATGCCCAAAATCTGGCATCTCTTTAACTCCAGATCTTGTGGCTATTGATGTAGTCGGCGGCTGTAAAAAGATTTGCTCAACTACCCTCCCTTTGTCGATAGGATCCCGGGGCTTCTCCCTCAAATTGGCGTCTACCGCCATCTTCTTCAGGGTCCAGACCTCATCACCGGTGAGGTCCATGTGTTCTTTTCCTTTTCTCCTCGTAGGAGGAGACTTAGGGAATCCGGGAGGGATCACATGTCGCGCAACCGCCTCATTAGCAACTTCATTCTTTGGGGAGCCAACTTGCTCTCCAAGGTCCCCCAAGCTATCGGGGGGATTCCTCGAGAGCACTTCACAGGCACTTGTTTCAACAGCTCTATCGTCTTCATTCTCCAGCATACCGATACTAGGATCGTCCGGGGGATTTGGGTGTTTCATCGACAAGCCTAAGTCAAATTCGACTCTTTCTTGGCCCACATTGAGGGAAAGCTTCACATTCTTCACGTCTATCAAAACTCCGGCGGTTGTCATAAAGGGCCGTCCAAGGATAATTGGGGTATGCTTGTCTTCCGGCATGTCCATCACCACAAAATCAACCGATACTTGTACTCCTCTCACATTGACGGGGAGGTCGTTCACTACTCCCACCGGGTACTTGACCGAACGGTCAGCAAGTTGTAATGTCATACCGGTGGGCTCTAAGTCTCCCATCCCTATTATCTTGTACAGCGATAGGGGCATTAAGCTGACGCTCGCTCCTAGATCGACGAGCGCCCTCTGGATTTGCACTTCCCCAATAGAGCAAGGGATGGAGAAACTTCCGGGGTCCTTGAGCTTGGGCGGATTTGCGCGCTGAATGAGTGTGCTGCACTCCGCCGTTAACACGACCTTCTCTTTTCTAGATCCCCGTGTCACCAAGTCTTTCAGAAATTTGGCATATGAGGGAATTGTCTCGATGGCCTCGAGGAAGGGGATTTGTAAGCTCAAATCTTTCACCATGGCAAAGAATTTGCCATACTTCTCATCGATTTTGGCTTTGGCAAGCCGTTGTGGGAAAGGCACAACGGGCTTGAACACTCTTAGGTTCCCTTCCTCATCCTTCTTCTTCTCCTCTCTATGAACTCCCTCCGGAGTAGTTGGCTTTGGTGACGAAGCACCGTCGTCATTTAATTTCTCAATTGGTCGTTCCACGACCAACGGTGCTTCCGGTCCTTTGGGGGGCTCTCTCGTAGGTATTTGAGTTCTGCTCCTCAAGACGATGGCGGACACGTTCTCATGCTCATGTGTGAGCGCCAAGGTCTGATTTACCCCCTAGGGTTCACCTCAGGCTGTGGTGGTAATAAATTCTGCGGTCTCTGAAGGTTCGCCTCTTACAACCCCAGCTGGGTCACCTGATCAGTGAGGACTCTTTGTCCCATCTCCAGCTTCAGATTTATCTTCTCCTGATTGGTGATGTATTGAGTCAGGAGGGACTCAACCGGAGAAATGGCCCTCTGCTGGCCGTATTGCTGCTGGGTGGGCTGCTGATTCCTAGGAGCATACTGTTGATACTGTTGTGGAGGTTGTTGCTGCTGAAATTGCTACTGCTGAAACTGCTGCTGGGGCCTAGCCGGCTGATATATCTGCTGTTGTTGCTGAGCCGGCTGTTGATAAGGCGCTCGGTAGCTAAGGTTGGGATGATTCCGGTTGTTAGGAGAGTAGGCCGGGTTGGAGTTGGTTCGTGGTGGAAATGGCGCATTCCCCATAGGATTGTAAAATAATGCGCTCGCCTGATCCAACGGTGGTGAGATGTCACCACCATCAAACTCTCCAAAAACTTCAGATTCCACCGTAACAATCTGTTGTGTATCGGCGCCACCGGCGCCTCCATCAATGCGGAGATCTGGGTCGACATCAAGTCAAACTTGCTTGACAATTTGTCAATGTCTTCGACTCTATGGATGCCCCAGATCTTGGTGTGGCTCTCTCGTCACACCATCGCTTGTTGTTAGATGCCATATTTTCAAGAATCTGTCCGGCATCTTCTTCGCTTCTTGACATGAAGGACCCTCCAGCCGCGGTGTCCATGGAAGATTTTAAATCGTCCCTCAACCCATTATAAAACAGATTTATGATCTGCCATTTGGGGAGCTCATGGTGGGGACATCTTCTCTGCATCTCCTTGTATCTCGTCCAAGCTTCATGCAAGGACTCGTGGCTGGCCTGGGAGAAGGAGGAGATCTCACTCCTCAGCTTCATGGTCTTCCCCGGAGGAAAGAACTTCGTCAGGAAAGCATTTAAGAGCTTCTCCCAGGTATTAAATGTATTCGGGTCCTTCCCCCTAAGCCACAGCTTGGCCTTATCTGGCAAGGAGAAGGGGAACAGCTTCAGTCGGATCGCCTCAGTTGTGACACCGTTTATCCGGAAGGTGTCACATTTCTCCAAGAAGGAGTCTAAATGCTCAATCGGGCTCTCCATGGGTGCACCTGAAAATTGATCCTGCTGGATCCACGTCACCAAAGATGGCTTAAGCTCGAAGCTTTGGGCCATAATAGCTGGAGGACGGATGGCGGAGGTGGACTCGATAGATGGCATCGAGTACTCCAGCAGAAACTTGTGAGGTGGGGTGTTCTCTCCCATGGCTTCAGGATCCTCTCTTCTTCGCTTCTCGGCGGCTAAACGCCTTAGGGTGGCATTTATCTCTGGATCAATGGGGATCAAGTCGTCGAGACTTCTTGAACTCCTGCGCATGAAAAACAACAAACCCCGTGAAGCGAAAAGTGGGAAAGAAACAGATAAGATAAGAAATAAAAATAGAAATAGAAATAGAAATAAGAAGATAAAAAGAAAAAAGAAGAATGCGAAAATTATCGCGAGGTAGGGATGTGAGCTAGACACGAGGGTTCATGAAATTCAAAAATAACAAGCATGTTGCCTCCCCGGCAACGGCGCCATAAACTTGACCCCCCCCCCCCCCCCCCGGCGGCTGCGCGCCGGATGTGTGCAGTGATACGATTGGGGGCGTGAGATTTAAATATTTGTAACCGCAAGCGCATGGTGTTGTAGTGTGGCTTGGGGGTCGAACACAGGGAGGCGTGGATGTGCTTGTGTCAAAGAGGATCAAAATCACCCCATAGGCGAGCTAGCCCAGATCGAATGATGGGTTGTCACGGTATAGGAATGCAAGGTATAGACAATATGAAGGAAAACCCCGGGACTTTGGTTTCCACCCTATCGAGCGACTCTCGCCGATACGGCTTACGGGTAGGATAGCGATCGAAATTAGGGTCTAAAGGTGAGACGTTGCCTCTGAAAGTGGTACCGGCGTCCCATGGGCCCGATATTCCGGTCGGTGCCCAGGATGATATGCCGGACTTCCCGGGTTCGATCAGTGGGCACTCCCGTGTCCATTAACACTGATCGACTCCGGGAGCACTAAGCTCGCAACGATAACTCCCAACATCTCATCCTGCCGCTCCCGCGCGCTAGGATTCGGCGTCTACGCTAAGGGCGTGAGCGCTAGGGAGTCAACTGCCAAGTTTATTCCCCCTTGGCCCGACGGTCAAAGGCGGTCTTTTTCCCACCGATGACAATAAAACACCCTGTGTAACCGTTAGAATCCTACTCCCTATCGATTTCCTAGCCCTATGGACGCATCGGGAAGAGCCCACGATGGGGTTTCCACCAAAATCCCAGATTTGGGAACTACTCACACATATTTAGTAAAAAGCGATCTAAACAGAAATCGACCGTAAAAATCATGATCAGATAATAGAAATGCAATGGTGGTAAAGCAATTAAGATAATACTAAAGGTTGACAAAGATCTGAAAACTTACAAAAACTGGAAAATTACAGCCGTCACAAAATGAAGAAAACAGCAAAAAATAACCAACTCCCGAATCTGGGAAACCTATGGTTCTATATATAGAAAACGACATCACCCGATCGGTTGACAAGTCAACCGATCGGGTGAACCGCTTCACAGAATTACAGCGCAATGCGGGATTTCACCCGGTCAGGATGAACCGGTCGGTTGAAACATGGATGCGGTCGGTTGGATCTTGGTGCCGACCAGGTGAGGAGACCGGTTGGATCTTCGTGTCTTGGATTTTCAAATTCAGCTACAGGTGAACCGATCGGGTGAAGGTCACCCGATCGGTTGGCAATCAGCTTCGAATTCCAGAGACTTTGAGCTTTTGACCCGGTCACTGAACCGACCGGGTGACTTCTCGTGAGTTCCAAGCTGCATCTGGGTGGTGCATGCGTGCATCACCCGATCGGTTGAATATGATCAACCGATCGGGTGAGGGGCAGAAATATGCCATCTTCGTCGTTTGACCCCCTGGATCACGCGTGACTCCTCCCGTTGCTCCGGGGACACATGATATCATCCTTTTATGCCCCATATACCAGTAAACTCCTGTAAAATACAGAAAACACGGAAAAGTGAAAGAAAACAAGAAAACACGAGAAAACGAATATAAAACAGCGGTAAAATACGGAAAAACACGGAAGAAAACATGCGTAAATATATGAAATATAAACGCACGTCAGTAGTGCCCTCGTCTTACGGCTGACGACGCGAGAGGGTCGTTTAGTGGTGAGGGGGTGGCCCTTCGACTTACGTCTGACGACACCAAAGGGTCGTTCAGTGGCGAGGGGGTGGTTCACTCGCCTTACGTTTGACGACACGAAAGGGTCGTTCAGTGGCAAAGGGGTGGCCCCTTCGACTTACATCTGACAACACGAAAGGGTTATTTAGTGGCGATGGGGTTGTCCCCTATTCTTATGACTGGCGACGCAAGAGGGTCGTTCAATGGCAAGGGGGCGGTCCCTTCGTCTTACGACTGACGACGTGAGAGGGTCGTTCAGTGGAGAGGGGGTGGTCCCTTCGTATTACGGCTGACGACACGAGAGGGTCCTTCAGTGTCGAGGGGGTGGCCCCTTCGATATACGTTTGATAACAAAAAAGGGTCGTTCAGTGGTGAGGGGGTGGTCCACTTGCCTTACGTCTGACGACACGAAAGGGTCGTTCAGTGGAAAGGGCGTGGCCCCTTTGACTTACGTCTGACGACACGAAAGGGTCTTCAGTGGCAAGTGGTTGGTCCCCTCGTCTTACAGCTAACGATGCGAGAGGGTCATTCAGTGGCGGGGGTGGACTCTTTGAATTACGTCAGACGACACGAAAAGGTCGACGACGTGAGAGGGTCGTTCAGTGGCGAGGGGGTGGTCCCCTTATTCTACGGTTGATGATGCGAGAGAGTCGTTCAGTGGCGATGGGGTGGTCCCCTCATCTTACAGTTGACAATGCGAGAGGGTCGTTCAGTGGCAAGGGGAAGGTCCCCTCGTCTTACAGCTGACGATGCGAGAAGGTTGTTCAGTGACGAGGGGGTTGCCCTGTCAAATTACGGCTGACGATGCAGGAGGATTGTTCATTGGCGAGGGGGTGGTCCCTGATCGATCCATATTTTACACCTTTTTTGCATGTTTTCACGCCATTTCGATTGTTCATATTACGATTTTCACGAGTATTCGACGATATTGTGTTACTTTTCACTATTTCTTGTTTTTGTCGGATTTCAGGAAATATAGAGAAATTGGGAGAAAAAATGAGCTTAAAGGACTTGCACATGTACCGGAGCATCGCCTATGGCCTTATCCAGAAGCTAACTGTGTTGGATGATGAGTGGAAGAAGAATGAAATCGATAGAATCGATGAAGAGGCGAGGAGAAGAAGAGTTGACTCCAAAAACAGGCCACTCAGCCGACTAACACAGCCCACTCGGTCGAGTGAAGTAGCGCATTTGGTCGAGTACAACTGATACGAAGGGATCTTGACCCACAATGCACTCGGCCGAGTGGTGAATTCCACTCGGCCGAGTAGAGAACTCCACTCGCCCGAGAGAGTCAGAATTTTGAAGGAAATCAAGGCAAACTCTCTGGAATTTTGGAAGAATAGTAGAAGACCCTACTCGACCGAGTAGAGAAGTCCACTCGCCCGAGTGAAGAATCCCACTCGGCCGAGTGAAGCCGATGACACGAGCGCCCAGATTTTCAGACAGCCTTCAAATCTTTTGAAATCTGCTATCATTCCAGAGGTCAAAGTATTTCTCTCATATTTTTTATGGATAGTAGACTTCATGATGATTTCAACACCATCAAGAACGTGCCAATCGGAGGTCGGATGAAATCTGGAGAATTTCTGCAAGTTGATGTTGCAGAGCTGGAATTTGCGTATCAGTGTCACCCGGCCGAGTGACACTTTCACTCGGCCGAGTGAGTTTTCCACTCGGCCGAGTGACCAGTTTTTGACAGTTTTTGACAGAGTGCTGGTTTCTGGAATTTCTGCAGGAATTCTCATTCGGCCGAGTGAGATTTCCACTCGGCCGAGTCGCTGCCCGCCCAGAACTTAAGTTGCGCGCAGAATTTATTTCGGGCGCGGGTTTCGGAGGGTTCTTAGGGTTTTTTGCTAGGGTTTTTTGGGGGCTATTTAAGAGGGTTGTAGCCGTCATTAGAGGAGGTTCCCACATGTTTTCTTAGGGATAATTTTAGAGGTTAGGCCATGCCCTAGGCCCCCTCTTGGATCAAAAAGCTTGTAATTGGATTGAAGTTCTTCATCAAAGCTAAGTATCTTTGTTCTTATTATTTGAATCTTTGATTTGCTATCTTTTCATATGCAAGCAATGTCTCATATTGATTTCTATATCGTTATTGCTATGCTTGGTTGATTGTTGTTCTAGGTCATAGGGATGAACCCTATGGATCTAATTTCTGAATTGTGAAGAATGAATTTCTATATTGCTAGAATTGCTAGAAGGTTAGATTGTGATTGATTTATTACGAATAGTTAGGAATTTCAATCGATTTGGAGTTTGCAAGAGATTGGATTCTGATCGATGGGAAGGCCTAGATATTCGATTTAGGTTTATAATCGAGATTCTCTAGACTTGGTTTGCAAGAGATTGGACCAAAGCTAGGATTTTTATTATAAATCTATACCCATATTCGTTTGCAAGAGATTGGACGAATACGAGCTATCACAATCTAGGTCGTAACTCGAGTTTACATGAGAGTGGGCTCGAGGTGCGATTGGACGATGATGTCGATCTTCATGCTAGTGGCTTAGGTTAGGGTTTGCACGAGAGTGGGCCCTAATCTAGGTTGATATAGACCGGCAATAGCGCGAGAGCGTGAGCTTGGTTCTCTATTCAGTTACGACTAGTTCACCTCGACACAAGTCTTGCAATATTGAGATTCACAACTTACAAGGATGAATGACGATTCGTAGTGGGGATTCCCTAGCTCTAGACACTTTTATTATATTGTATTTGAATCGATATTTGACCAACATCTCTATCACCGACACCGACAACCACCACCATTTCCATTACATCACACCATAACCATCTCCACCAATAATACATTCGTAGTCAACCCAACCTAGGATAGATTGGAACCAACACCACCTCCTCGTGTTCGATACCCGCTCGTCACTTGACCGTGCGCTTGCGGTAAAACTACAATCATTCTCCGGGTGTATCCGGGGCCGATAAAGTTTTTGGCACCATTGCCGGGGAGGTGTTTCCTGTTGGGTGCCAATTTATCACAATTAGGTTGATTAGACTACACAAAAAACTTAATTAACAAAAAGAAATTTTCACCCTCGCCACCATTATTATCATTTCTATATTCTTTTGTGCCACTGATATTTTTCTCCAGGTATTTATCTTTGTTGTTCAGGTGCTATGGATTATACCACGTGGACCACAGATTTTGATCAGAGTGCTCAGACGGGAGAATAATATTTTGATCAGAGTACTCAGATGGGAGAATACTTTTTTGAGGAAATGCACTGGCCCGAGCTTGATGAGAAACAAAGGATTTTTTTTGATGAGATGCATACACACCAAGTTGAAACACAAGCCAGGCTTGATACGGGCGACCTTCAATTAGAATTGGTGAAGAGGGAACTTGAAATGAATGTGCTCATGCTTAAGGTTGCAGAGATTTCCAAAGAAATTAGTTCTGCTTCTTCATTTTATGGGCAAGAAGCATCACCTGTCATATTACCATAGCCAGAATGTGCAGTCGTCGATCCCACATCCTATGATACAACTATTGCATATGAAGAATGGATGGACGAAGAGGCAGTGGAGGAAACAGAAATTGAGTCATATGAACAGCCAGAGGAGGCCGCATTTCAAAGATTATTGGAGGGCCTCTTGGAGTCAGTGAGGTTGGCCGGTTCAGAGAGCATTACAGCAGGTGATGCATTTGAGCTACGATTTACAGATTTTGTTATGAACCGTGTTTCAACTGCAGGAACAATTGAGGCGGACATCCATGTCAGTCTTGATGGGGATAGACTATATTTTCGGATTGTTTACGGGCATTCCCCTCCACATGATACATCCCCACAAGTTGACACACCTGAGCAGCGAACATCACCATTCCAGAGAAAGCCTACATTGATAGTTGATGAGAAGGCAAAGGAGCACAATGTCGAGCCAGAGCATATTGACGAGGAGGCCTCACATGCAGAGCCAGAGCATGCTTTTGAGTAGGCCTTACATACAGAGCCAAAGCTTATCACAGAGGAGATCGTACATCGGGACGAGGACACAACCATTCAAGAGGATCCCGAGCACTATCCTCCTCCATTAGAGCTCCCGCAGCCACCTCATCCTTCCACTGACGTCGAGGACTATCCCACAGAGCTTACTGCTCCTACTCAGGGAGATATTTTTACCCACTCCATTTCTGAATCATGTATTCCATTCGATATTTATTTTGATTCAGATATTTTTGACACGTCATACCTTTTGTAACACACATACGATTATGGACCGGAGGTATGCTTGGACGTGTCACAGTTTGATGAGTCTATCGAGGAGATCCACAGCTATGATCCAGATTTACCTGAGCAGATGAGAGAGGACACCACGGAGACAACTATCACATCACGACATGATATTGGATTATTTCCAGGGAAGTATCGCCCACCATTATTTATTTCATATATTTATATAGACGATCCTCTTTGGAATACTTTTATTACGGAGGCGAATTTTTTACAGCGAACTGATGCATCCTATTCTCTACAGGGTACAGGTGGAGTCCTTGTAAGAATGCTGGAGGATGCATTACTGGAGTTCGTTGGTGTTCGTAGACATACGTGCCTGGCGGAGCCACGGAAGGAGCAGTTGGAGCAGTTGCATGTACCGACAAAGATACTGGATCCGCCTTTTGCTATATGTGATATCAATCCATTAGTGTAGAAATTTTTATGCTTCAAATAAACACAAATCCTCTCGACAGCGAGAGGACCGTATAGATTTGATTGAATAAATATCACCTCATATGACGGCAACAAAAATTTTTACACCCCAAACCCATTATGTATATTAATTGCCCTCTTTATATTTTGATGTGCCACATCCTTTTTGCTCACCACCCATCGAGCATCTCTTTCAAGTGAATACTTACTTTCCTATTCATTTGACTTGATCATGCTTTGCAAAGTCATGATTTTATTGATCGAGTCATTTGAATAGGATTGTTTAGCATAAGCTTGTGGGAAAGCGCTCTCATGCATCATTGTATTTGCATGTAGTTGCATTAGGATTTCATGTCATTCATTTCATCATTTTTCATTCACCCCCCATTATTATCGTTGTTCCTCATATTCCTCCACTATGATCACATTGAGGACAATGTGAAGTTTAAGCTTGGGGGAGTGCATTTCCATGCCATTTAGATGTATTAGTAGCATTTTTACTTTATTTTAGGGTTTTTAAAATTTTTCAAAATTTTTGCATCATCTTTTTGATTTTTCCCATTTTATTTTCCTTTTATATGTGTTCATGCATCATGTTGTGTGCTTGCTTTTCTTTTCTTTCCTCTCTTTTATTTTTTTTATTTTTTATTTCTTTATTTTCTTTTCCTCCTTTTGCTAGATATATTCCTGATGATGATATCTCTTATTGCTTTAGCAACCATCACGATGCTTATTATTCCTTGTCATGCTACTTTGAGTATTCCATAGTCTTGCTATTCACACGTGCTTGCAAATCTATTTCTCTTGATGACTCCTCTAAGTGAATGCATGATATTAATTGAAGCTGAATGTATGGATTAGTGTTTGGTATGCATTTGTTGGAAATGCACCAAGATTCACGCATCATTAGTATATCTGAAGCATCAGTTATATTGTCTTATTCACCTTCTGTTGCATACCTGATATGATTGTAAACTTTAATGCTTGACTTCACTATTTATTGAAATGATTGAGAATATCCATGCTTATATATAAGTTTAGTTGATGTATTATCTTACTGAATCATTTGTGCACATCTTAGAGTGAACCGAGCGTTACACCATTTCCTTCTCCACTTATATCTTTTTATTCTCTACATGTTACTTGAGTTCACCTCCTAAGCTACTTATATCGCATCTATTTCTCAAAAATCCATACAAAAGAAAAGGTTAGCTCCAAGAAAGTCCAAAAAGCCAAAAAGGAGCCAAAAACCAAAAAATACAAATCAAATTGCTCCTACAAAAATTCAAGAAGAAAAATGAGAAACGAAGTTCAAAAAGAAAAAGAAAAATATTTCTCTATCTCATTATTGGGGCCACAAAATACTTGGGAAAACCAAGGCAAAAATCCCATTTTCCACTATTATATTCCTTTGGATGTGACTCCTCAAGCTAAGCTTAGGGGATGAATTCATTTGACCAAATGAGTGAGTATGACATTAGAGTGGAGACATGCATGAATGGGAATATTCGATAATGCTTAAACTTTGCAAAATATATTAGATATGGAGATTTTTCATGATTTGAAATAAATATGTGAATGACATGACTCTTATTCTATTCTTTATTGCATGCTTGGTGTGTATCTTATACGCTTCATTTATAACTTTTGATTGAAAATTGCATCACCAACATTTGTATATTAAATTCTATGAAATGTGTGATGTGGATATGAATTGATTGTATGAATTTAGAGAGTCCCTTTTGTTGTTCTTAAAAGCTTGCAAGTATCATGTCTAAGTAAGATATGAAATCCTTATAGCATGTGATTCGTATTTTCCAAGTTATCGTGATGTGTAGCTTATGGCTTGAGATCTGAGAGAATAATCTAGCGACCCCTTCCACCTCGTGTTCTTTCTTCTTCATTTCATTTTCTTTGTTTTCATCTCCCGAGTTCATCTCTCTACTTATCTTCCTCGAGGACGAGTAAGAGGTAAGCTTGGGGGATTTTGATCGGTCCATATTTTACACCTTTTTTCTGCATGTTTTCACGCCATTTCGATTGCTCATATTGCGATTTTCACGAGTATTCGACGATATTGTGTTACTTTTCACTATTTCTTGTTTTTGTCGGATTTCAGGAAATATAGAGCAATCAGGAGCAAAAATGAGCTTAAAGGACTTGCACATGTACCGGAGCGTCGCCTATGGCCCTATCCAGAAGCTAACTGTGTTGGATGATGAGTGGAAGAAGAAGGAAATCGATAGAATCGATGAAGAGGCAAGGAGAAGAAGAGTTGACTTCAGAAACAGGCCACTCGGCCGAGTAACACAGCCCACTCGGCCGAGTGAAGAAGCGCATTCGGCCGAGTACAACTGATACGAAGGGATCTTGAGCCACAATGCACTCAGCCGAGTGGTGAATTCTACTCGGTCGAGTAGAGAACTCCACTCGCCCGAGAGAGTCAGAATTTCTAAAGGAAATCAAGGCAAACTCTCTGGAATTTTTGAAGAACAGTAGAAGACCCTACTCGGCCAAGTAGAGAAGTCCACTCGCCCGAGTGAAGAATCCCACTCGACCGAGTGAAGCCGATGACACGAGCGCCCAGATTTTCAGACAGTCTTCCACTCTTTTGAAATCTGCTATCATTTCAGAGGTCAAAGTATTTTTCTCATATTTTTATGGAGAGTAGACTTCATGACGGTTCCAACGCCTTCAAGAACGCGCCAATCGGAGGTCGGATGAAATCTGGAGAATTTCTGCAAGTTGATGCTGCAGCGCTGGAATTCGCGTATCAGTGTCACTCGGCCGATTGACACTTTCATTCGGCCGAGTGAGTTTTCCACTCGGCCGAATGACCATTTTTTGACAGTTTTTGACAGAGTGCTGTTTTCTGGAATTTCTGCAGGAATTCTCACTCGGCCGAGTGAGCTTTCCACTCGGCCGAGTCGCTGCCCGCCCAGAACTTAAGTTGCGCGCAGAATTTATTTTGGGCGCGGGTTTTGGAGGGGTTTTAGGGGTTTTGCTAGGGTTTTGGGGGCTATTTAAGAGGGTTGTAGCCATCATTAGAGGGGGTTCCCACACGTTTTCTTAGGGATTATTTTAGAGGTTAGGCCATGCCCTAGGCCCCCTCTTGGATCAAAAAGCTTGTAATTGGATTGAATTTCTTCATCAAAGCTAAGTATCTTTGTTCTTATTATTTGAATCTTTGATTTGCTATCTTTTCATATGCAAGCAATGTCTCATATTGATTTCTATATCGTTGTTGCTATGCTTGGTTGATTGTTGTTCTAGGACATATGGATGAACCCTATGGATCTAATTTCTGAATTATGAAGAATGAATTTTTATATTGCTAGAATTGCTAGAAGGTTAGATTGTGATTGATTTATTACCGATAGTTAGGAATTTCCATCGATTTGGAGTTTGCAAGAGATTGGATTCTGATCGATGGGAAGGCCTAGATATTCGATTTAGGTTTATAATCGAGATTCTCTAGACTTGGTTTGCAAGAGATTGGACCAAAGCTAGGATTTTTATTATAAATCTATACCCATATTCGTTTGCAAGAGATTGGACGAATACGAGCTATCACAATCTAGGTCGTAACTCGAGTTTGCACGAGAGTGGGCTCGAGGTGCGATTGGACGATGATGTCGATCTTCATGCTAGTGGCTTAGGTTAGGGTTTGCACGAGAGTGGGCCATAATCTAGTTTGCTATAGACTGGCAATAGCGTGAGAGCATGAGCTTGGTTCTCTATTCAGTTACGACTAGTTCACCTCGACACAAGTCTTGTAATGAGATTCATAACTTACAAGGATGAATGACGATTCGTAGTGGGGATTCCCTAGCTCTAGACACTTTTATTATATTGTATTTGAATCGATATTTGACCAACATCTCTATCACCGACACCGACAACCACCACCATTTCCATTACATCACACCATAACCATCTCCACCAATAATACATTCGTAGTCAACCCAACCTATGATAGATTGGAACCAACACCACCTCCTCGTGTTCGATACCCGCTTGTCACTTGACCGTGCGCTTGCGGTAAAACTACAATCATTCTCCGGGTGTATATTCGGAGTCGATTAGTCCCCTCGTCTTACGGCTGACGACGCGAGAGGGTCGTTCAGTGGCTAGTGGGTGGCCCCTGCGATTATAGCTGATACACGTTAAAGTGCATAAGCCAGTTTTCATCAATATGATTGTTAAATGAATGTGAACCATCTAGATCTTCCTAATGATCGGATCCTTGTAACAAGGAGCTTGATGGGGTAATTCCTATAAAAATTCATAAATGCTCTATCGAAGAAAGTTGTTTCGAGAAGGAAGCATACTTGTATTGATGAAAGATAAAATGTTTAATAAAGGAAGAAAAAAGCGTACATGCATTTTCGATTTTTGCCCAAGATCATTTTCTTTTCACGCCTTTATTTGATCTTGGACTTTTGTAACGCCCCGCTTCCCAAAAGGCACCGGAAGCGAGGACGTTACATGGTCCGCTTGAACTGGAGCGGCGACGCTCGAGTTCAATAAGCGTCTGTGTTTAAAACACAGATGAGGTCCTTGCAACTACCATTCAGAAATAATAAGAAAACACAACCAGCACAGATATAGCCACATCCAGAAATGAAGTTCGTACACAGAGTTTAACAATGCCACAGCTGGGCTAAAAGTAGCAACAAGAAAAGTAACGTACTCGAAAGTAACTACAACGACAAAAGGAACTAAGAAAAGCAGTAAAGGTGTCGGGGTCCACTAGTCCTCTGCTGGGAGAGGCACTGCGTCAGGTGCGAACTCCTGACTCTCCAACTCAGGCGTCTCGTACGGGTCCTCCTGGTACTCAAGCTCTGAACCTGACATACATCCACAAACATGAATGTATGTCAGCTAGGGGTCTGCAAGAAGAGTTAGCATCCCAAGGCGAAGTATATAACAAGTATATGAAATTTTAGAAGTATTTAATAACGGAAACGACTGCAGCAATTAACATTAATATTTCGGAGCAGAAAGAAACAATCCTAGCATGCAGTTCTAGTCGATAGCAAGTGTAAAGTTAAGTTCTCAGAGTTTGTTAGTATTTCGATATTCACGATGACAAGTTAGCGTTTCAATGACCATGTCAAGACTTCACATCTAATCTAGGGTTCTCGCCTTTAGGTCGTGATGAGAAGGTCGTTCCTCTCACGGGGGCTTACCGTGATTGACACTAACCCACCGCGTCGGGTGGTGCTCTTGAGGAGAGTACCTTTCATATGCCCAGTGGCCGCTCAACCCTAACCCCACCCAAAAGTTTTGCCGGAACACGAGCCGGCCTAGTCGACTCACACGACATCACGAATTCACGATTCCGCCTTCGAGGCGCACGATTTCACGATGTCCAAACTGTTAAACATGTCAAGACTCACTGAATTTCGTTGTTATCAAATTTGTGTTTTATGGTGACAATTCTGCAAAGCGGAAGCGGGTCGAATGACCGGTTCCGTAATTTCCAATAATGACGATTTCGTCCTTTCCGTTCAATTTGCTACAGAAACAATTTCTTTCTCTAGTTGTTTAAATTGGGGGTATATCGTATGATATACCGTTGGATCCCAATTTTTGTCCTAATCATTATGGTGTCACTTTCCTACATTATTTCACGTCACAATTTCAGGTCATTCAGCAATACGTGAAGGCGGCGTAAACGTGCCGAAACTTCTAAAAATCATAACAAATTGTATACTCGCCTGTTTTTGGTGTTCTTGGTGTCGTTGGATTCGTCTCGACGAGTACTACGCCGTGGAGTGTTTGGTTTGCTGTTTTGGCAGAGCACAAAATCAGAAATGGCGTTTTTCAGTTCAGGTCAGATTCGTACAAGCTCCTACGACGTCTAATCAACGTGTTTTATTAGATTTCTCTACTTTACGGTGGGGGTTATGAGTTTTAGGGGATAGATCTACCAACCTGGAGTGAAGCGTGGGATCGGATGACGCCAACGAGCCGTGGCGACGCGCAAAACTCCAAAACAGCGAGTGTCGAGCGTCGGGTGGAGCGTTCTCGTCAGATCCGGGGCTGTCAACGTCAGATCTGAGTCGAGCAGTGCGTGCACGCGGCCTGGAGGCTTGTTGCGGCCTGTGGGAGTGCTGTCTTGGGAAACTCGGCCTGCGGGTGTTGTTTCGCGGGAAGGTGATGGCTTGGGGAGTCACGGCCTGAGGCTGTGGGGTGTTGGCCGTGGAAGAAGGAGGAGGGGGAGCTCGGCAGAGGTTTGGGTTGCGGCTGTGGAGAGGGGAAGTAGGGGAGAGAAGCCCGGCCTGTGAGGGTTTGTAGCGGCTTGTGGGGGAGAAAATAGGGGAGCAGGCCGTGGAGATGTAGAGGCTGCGGGGTGTTGAGGAAGAGGAGAGGGAGGCGCAGGTGCTTGCGTGGGAAGGAGGCCGAGTACAGGGGGCGGCGCAGGTTTGCTGTAGGGTTTTAATAGATAGGAAATAGGGCAAGGTTATATATAACTTTAGGATGTGGGGGTGTAGCCTAGGTCTAGTCTTAGGGTTTTGTTTTATAGGGCTAGGTCTGACAGAGAACCCAGGTTGCGGGTTGGGTTGTTTGATGGGGTAGGGTTGTACAGCCTTGGGGGGTTTTTTTTGTATAGAGATATAGGGTTTTATAGGGGGGCTGTGAGAAACTTAGAGTAGGTTTCTTTTACTTAGGGTTTTATAATCAAAAAAAGTGTAGGGTACTGTGTTTGTTGCTAGGAGAAAATAAAAGGAGCCTGGGTTTTTTTTGAAATGGGAATAGGGCTAGTAGGTTGTTTTTAATATTATACATCCTAGGTTGTGCTTCACGTGGGGAGAAATTGATGGGGGGTTGCGGTTTTGGGGGAAAGAGAGAGAGTACGGGATATGGGGAGAACGGGTCAGAGGGATAACCGTTTGTTAATGGTCATGGTCTTATCAGGTTGCTTCAGGTTTTCAAAAAAAATGATTTGGTTTGATTAAAGACCCAACCGCATGATAACAAATCAATAACCCAATTAGGTATAAAGTAATATTTAAATATTTGTTTATAAAAACTTGATCTGTCTAACCCCGCTCTTTTTTTAAAAAAAAAACAATTCACGTTTTGATTATAAGGAACAGTGTTTTTGAAAACATGCAAATATTAATACATATAGTTATGATCATGATAATAATAGGTTAGTATAAGATTGAGCCCCGACTGCTAAAAATTAAAAAAAGATATCGGGAAGATCACGCCTTCGAAAAGGATCACGAATATGGGATCCGATCATGCGTCCGGACTACGGGACACAACCAAAAAAACGATTATGAAAATACTCATACAGGATAACATACGCACCCTAAATACGTACGACCCGACAGTGGCCGTTACAACTTTGAAACCCGCTAATCGACCACTTTGGTGACAGGTGACCCTGTCATCTTGCCTTTTTGCTTTGAGGCCCCTTCTTTGCTTGGTTGGTCGTCGACTGTGGGGTGGCCACACTTGACCAGTGCATCGATTTCTTTTTTAAGTGTCCAACAATCATTATTGTTATGCCCATAATCATTGTGGTACTTGCAGAATTTGAGGTCGTCTCTTTTTTCATGTTTGTCCTTCTTGGCAGACTCTTTAACAAGTTCTTCTCGCTGGGCATAAGCTAGGACCTCTGCCTTGGGAGCGTTTGGTCTTGCATAAGCTGGGTGCTCCTTACTTTGAGAACTCCTTTCCCTCTGTCTCTTATCCCGAGTTTCCTGGCGATGGGTTCCCTGGGATTGCTTCTCCCATTTGGTGTCTCCACGGCGGGCATGGGTGCCTCTTTCAGTAGTTTCAGTTGTCTCCTCCACTTCTTCAGAGACGGTAAAACGATCTGTTATATTGAACAGCTCCATGAGGTTGTTAGGTAGAAACTGGTGGAGGGCCCTCCGTAAATGCTTATTCTGCACTGCTTGAGTAAAAGCTGCGATGACAGTCACATCTGATGTGTCCTCTACCTCGAGCCTTTCGTCGTTGAACCACTGGATGAGGGCTCAAATTGACTCCTTTTCCTTCTGCTTAAAGGTGAAGAGGTGGGAGGACTTCCCCTTGGGGCGCCGACCTGCGACAAATTGCCTGCAAAACAGATCAGACAATTCATCGAATGACCAGACACAATCATCGGGTAATCCGTTCTACCACCTTTCTGCCGTCTTAATTAGGGTAGTGTGGAAAGCTCGGTAGAGGTATGGCTCATCTGCTCCATGAAGTAACATCACGTTTAGGTATTTACGGATGTGTGCCCATGGGTCCCCTTTGCCATCGTATACCGGCAGGGAGGGGAGCTTGAACTTTGGGAGGAAAGGGGCAAACGTGATGTTTTCCTTCAACAGGGTCTGTCGAATTGTGGGATGGGTAAGTTGGAATCACACATCCCTACCTTGCAGGTAAGTAGCTTCTGAGGAGCGGTTAGGAATTTCTTCTGCCTCTCTCCTCTCATTTCCACCTGCAAAATCGAGAGGGTTGTGGCCTAGAGTGACCCCATTAATTACCTGATCTAGGATGCTATGAGTTGTGCGTTTATAGCTGGAGGGACTGGGTCATCCTTGGAGGCCGAAAGCATGGTTATCATTCCCCATTTTTCCATTATGGTGAGATGTAGGTGTTGTATTGAGTGGTGCATTCTCCTGTCGATCCGCTCTTGAATCCCTTGGATCCCTAGGCATGGTTGCATCCCTCGTCAATGCCAAAGTTGGATTTGGAGGCGATAGTTGCTCATTTGCAAGCGATGTGCCTCCCATGCTTTGGCGCACCACGGCCACCACTGTGATGAGGCTCTTGTTGACCTGCTCTGCAAATCAGTCGAATTGCTCCTGAGACACCTTAGGCACCTTGGTTTGCCTTCTGGGTCCTTTTGATGAGGATGTGGAGTCTGTGGCATCCTCCACCTGGACATTGTTTGCGTTCTGATTCTCGTTTGGACCATGGTTTGGTTCGACGTTGCTGCATCCAGCCGACGTACTTTGTTTATTGCTCTAGGATGTCGAACTGATGAATGTTTTATACAGACGGCACCAAACTGTTAGGGCAAAAAATGATCGAAACAATGATGATGTTAATGTGAACACTTTCTTGTTGAGTTGGAGCTCGTCAGCCAGTTGAGCGGGACCCAAGGTTAGTAGAACAAGGGTCGTTGATGGTTTGTAGTCGACTTGTGATGCTTGTTTGACCCTCGAATGGATCGTACCTCGGTCGATTGGTATCAAGAAGCACCGGCAAGACCTTCCCGCTGGATCGGGCCTCGATGATCTGCCCTACAAGGAAGCGTCAGGAGGGGTCGTATCTGGGTCCCAACCCATATCCCCTCCGATGCTTAAGTTAGAATGGGACTTAAGGGAGGGAGCTTGGAGCTGCTGATGTAACGGTCGCTTTCCGACCTTATGGATTTTCTACGTGCACGTTCTTTATCGTGCACGTATTTTATTTGGCTATTTCTGAACTCCGAAATATGCGATGTGATATGCCGCTGTGACCGTATGGGAGTGTAGAATTTTATAGTAATTTTTGGGAACCTCATTTCACGGCTCGTTGTCCCGTAAAACGACTTGGAATGATAGGGGTGTTTTAGTCAATTGTCTCAAAACGCCGTTTTCAATTTTACGTAAATTCTTGATAGGTGTTATGCACGATCAGGCTCTGTAGATCTGTGTGTCTCGTCTCTACGATCGTCCCGGTATTTTCGGATTATTTTTCTGACGCCCGAGGCGAAAGTTATCACCCGGATAAATCTCGACCGTTGATTAGCCCAACCAATTCAAATTCGAATTTGATAGCCAAATCTGGCTATATCACTAATTAATCTCATGATATCTTTCCTAAATTGTTTTTCTATTTGTCCCCTAGACTTATCCCAGTTTACACACCCTCTATCGCTATCTCTCTCCCTCAAATAACACCTACCCTATTGCTATATATCAAGTTTATTATATTATTAAAACCCTAAATCACCTAACCTCTTTCACGTGAATTTATAACCTAGGTTTAATCTTTTCAGCCGCCGCAGCCTGTGAAAACTATCCCCTCCCTCTCACGAGTTCATCTCCCTCATGCTAAACCCCGAATGAAACCCGGGCTCGCATCTCTCCCTCGCACCTCACCCCGCCGACGGCCACCTTGTTGAGACAACCCCCGACCGTGCCCTCGGCCACCTCAACCGCCCTCGTCCGGTGCTTCTCACCGCCGCAGTGGCAGCAGCAGCTAGCTGCTGCTGCGAATCAACAGCAGTACAGGCCGATCACCCCCGTCTCCAGCGCCTTGACTCCGTCGCGGCCGCCTGAACAGACCCGCCGCCTGCCGCTCTTCGCACGCGGACAGCAGCAGCGGCAGCTGCATTTTCCGGCGCCCCCCCTTCGTCGCCGGTGCAGCTGCACCCCATTCGCCATCTGCACGGCCACCGCGACGCCGGAGAGCCGCCGTCTGGTGGTCATTTACGCCGCAGCAGCACGCAGCAGCCACGCGCTATGTTTCCGATCGCCGGTGCAGCCTCCTTCGAGCGCCACTCACATTTTCTGACCACCCTTAGGCCAGACAGCCCACGGCCGCATTTCGGTGACGTCGTATCGTTGTTTTCGCCTCTGTGCTCGCTGTTTTTGCCTCTGTGGCCGCTGTTTTCCCGTTGCTCGCTGTTTTGGATGTTTCCACTTGCTCGCTGTTCGAGATCTTTTTGACGCCGCCCACATTTCCTGCGGGCCGCTACCGAGCTCACCTTCACTGTCCGCTATCTCTGCCCGCTGCCCTCACGTTCAGTCCGCTACCAGAGCGTGTCTGGCTACGCTACCCGTAGCCGAGACGCCTCAAGAAGACGTTCTGTAGCCGTTCAGATCGGTCGTCGTTCAGACTCTACTTCCCATTCATGCCAAACACTAGAGAGGTTGGTCCCTCGAACTCGTAGCAAACCCACACCATAGCAAAACAGAACCCTAACTAAGATCGGACAACTCGAACTAAAATTACTTTTCCGCACCAGTAAAACGCTGCTCACTGTAGAAATCGACCATCGGACAATTTTTTCTGTGCATATAGGGTAGTGGTCGATTTAGGCTGAACAAAACACCAAAATATGACGTTGACAAATAGGATAGCCCCGATAACCTAGAAACAAACCCTAATAGGACTTGAAGAAAATCGCGACCTGACACCGTCGCCGTGATACTGTTTCAGACGGACGACCGCAGACGCGACGCCTGGACAAGACGCCCCAGACGGACGACACACTCGCCATCGCAGGCAAGTGTACTCACTTGCTCTTTTGGCCGTGCCTAGGCCTTAGACTGTTAGAACTATTAAACTGTGAACAAAGAGAACCGGTCTTAAAATGATAGCGTCCGGGACGCCCCTGACGACTTAGACTTGATGACGAAGTCTAGGCGTAACAACAACTTTTGACACCGTAGGGTTATCTTGTGTGTACGTGTGTGTGGACCCCCCCTAAAATCAACAACAACTGCTACCATAGGTTTCATCTGCGTGTGCGTGTGTGTGGACACCCTAGAACAACTTTTCCCTTGCCATGTCATGAACATCTTGCACGTCGTGTCTTGTGTAGCCTGTGGGCAATGAGACGCTCACCTAGCAGAGTGGGTGATCTTTGTTACGGAACACCTACAGGAAGCTCGGCACCCATCTAGCGGAGTTAGTGTCCCAGTAGACCGAGAGGATAGAGACACTCACCTAGCAGAGTGAGTGGTCCTATACAGTAGTACGGTTTCACCTACGAGGCGTCCTTCACTCACCTAGCAGAGTGAGAGATACGCCACCAATCGTGGGGATAGAGGCACTCACCTAGTAGAGTGAGTAGCCCTATATTGTCTTGTCTTGAGCACTTGGGTTTGGGGTAGGGTTGAGCGTGCGCACGGGGAGAGGGTCTGATCCCCCTCGAACTGTAAGGCATGAACCCTTCGAGTCACACGTGTCTCGTCTTGTCTTGTCCTGTCCTGTCTTGTTTGTCTTGTCACGTCTTGTCACGAACCGTTTAGGTTAGTCCCGTAGTCGGTAGCACACGCTACGACTACTACTTGCTACGCTTTACTTTCCTGCTGCGTTTACGTTCTTTCGTCACTCTGTTACAACCCCAGCATGCTATCAACCAGTAAACTGTTGTTTAATAGTTCGGTATACTTGCAGTAGAGTCTGACCCTTTTTTTAGACCTTACCTGATGTACAGTTCCTTTCTTTTGGGTGATGTACATCAGGTGTCGAGACATGGTACGTTGACGAGGCGGACCTGCCAGAGTACGTAGAGCCAGAGGACGTCGATCCTAAGTACGTGCCCGAGGAGGACCAGAGCTAGAGATCTTCACATTGCTGATTCAGAGGTTTCACTGCAGTTTAGTTGGGTGCGTAGCACCGTTTACTTTCTGTCTAGGTTGGGTGCTTGCACCATTAGTTTACTCCAGCTGTTTTGTAGCCGTGTTGGCTTTTGTTTAGACTCCCCGTACTTTTCTGGATATCTGTTGAATAAAATGAATGCATCTCTTTTAGTACTTTTGTTGTTCCGTACTAATCTACAGGGACTTGTTCCTTCGTCTTGGAGTACCACACAGATGCTTATTGGGTCCGAGCTTCACAGCTCTGGCTTAAGCGGGCCTTGTCACGTTTCGCTTCCGTTGTTTTGGGAAGCGGGGCGTGAGGATTGACCCACGGAGGCTCGTCTCAAGTCTAGCGTATCAAGCTTTTTTGAGGAAGGAATATAAATTGGAGTATGTAATGTCAAAGTATCAGATCTCATACCTCCCTTATTCTATTCATCTCCCGTGTATTTATAGACCTCCGAGGCCTCTTCAATGACGTTGGGAGGATAGCGGTCACCAATTATGGTGCCACGATCTTTCCTCATTAATAGGGATAATCGTCGCCCACGTCCCTTCTATTTATGAGCTCACCTTCAATCTCACATTCAGTTGGTGGGAGTGCAATGTGCGAATGGTATATGGGCTTTGACTGAGTCAACTTCAGGCTTTTTTCGTGGGCTTTGTGGGCCTTAGTCGTTCGCCGATCGAGCCCCCTCGAGTGTCGGCCCGATGACTCAACAGATTGGTAGTTCGGTTTTAAACTGTGTCCTACCTGGTTTAATTAGGTTTCCTATTGGGTCATGCATTGACATGTCCCATCTAAGTTTTTCATGATCAGGAGTAGAGGCGACAGGGCAAATTCTTGCCAAGCAGACCACTCCATCTTCTGAGGTACAGATGGAGACCACTGATGGTGATTTTGTCCAGTTAGATTTCCCCAGAGTAGATTAGAGAGTTTGTTGTACCGGGTGTGGACCCCTTTTTGGTTTGTTTTTGTGGGTTGGGGGTTTCTTTTTGATTTTGCCCCACTTTTGTACTTTTCTACCCTTGCACAGTTCGAAGTATGTATGATGTACTTTTGTTTATATGATATAAAGCTTAGTATTTCTTTTTCAATACCTGTGGATTTAAATTTTGTTGGAGCATATTACTTTACTTTTCTGTACTATTCCAGTATGTCGTAGTGGCGTGCATGTATAGTTTAACCGTAATCACAATTAATGCCTAGTGGTATTTGGATATTAGGGGTTCGAAGCCTAGTTTCTAAATACTACGGTGGCTTTGTCAGCTACGTACCTCAGTATTTGGGAGAGCTGGGCATGACAGGTTTTTGTGGTGGCCCATGCAGGTCAGCTCACACTGCGATATACGTAAGAGTAGTACAGATGAAGCTCCAACATTATAACTCGTTAATTTTGTATTGAACCCTATTTATTCTATTCCTTCCTGAAAAATGAATAGCGGGAATGGGATGTTTGGGAACAGGGCATCTGCTTCAGATCTGGCATCTTCTAAGTCATCTTTGATGGCAAATGTTCTGATAGGTATACTGGAGCATCTGAGTCAACAGGATGAGAAGTTGGCTAGCATCCTGGCTCAGAAGACGGGAGGTTTCAGGCAGTTCAGGGCTTTGCATCCGAAGTCTTTTTCAGGTAAGGAGTGCCCTCTGTAGGTAGATGAGTTCTTGAGACATACGGAGGATGACTTGACTACAGTGAGATATCCACGGGATGGATGGGTGGATGTCACAAAGAGGTAGCTGACACATCAGGCCCAAGATTGGTGGGATGCACAGGAGCTTCATTTGGCTGGACATATTTCATGGGAGAAGTTCAAGGAACTATTCGAGGCTCAGTTTCTTCTAGAGACGAAGAAGGATGATTTGCATCTGAGGTTCGATCATTTGACTCAAGGGCATCAGAGTGTGGATGCATATGACGCAGAGTTTCATTGCTGAGCAAGTTAACCCCAGAGTTGGTGAAGGTTGATGCTACTCGGACTCGACGATTCAGGATGGGACTTGACCCGAAGTACAGAGCAGCTATGTCTACCCTGGACCTACCTACACATGAGGTCGTACTGAAGGCAGCAGGATGCATGCGACACATTTGAAGAGTGCAGGGAGGGTACCGGCAGCAGTATGTAGATGCCCTACAGGTCATCAGAGGAGATTTTCGAGGCCAGTATAGACCACTCGGTTCAGGAGGCCTGGAGCTCCACCAGCACCGCAGTGGCGAGTGTCTTGCCAGCATTGCAGTAAGTCGAGGCATGAGAAGAAGGATTGTAGGTCCCTTGCCAGGTATTTCTATGCATGTGGATTGACCGGACACATCAACAGATACTGTCATCAGCAGAGTCAGACTTCTGGACCAGTGGCACCAGTGGCAGCCAGGCTGATGCAACAGAGGACCCTTTCGCCTGCTCCACAGAGGCTCCACTTCCAGCACCACTAGGTCCCAGTGATATAGCCCCTATAGGACCACCCTTGCCTATTCAGCAGCAGACCTTCAGAAAGGCGACGCCAAGGCATCAGGTCTTTACTATGATGCTGTGGAGGCGGAGGTGAAGGATCCTGTCAAAACAAGGACGTTAGGATCGAATAATAAAGTCGAGACTTACGCTTGCGTACGCGGCACGGTAATCTCGGAACTTTACCCTCGGATTCGCCACAACGGTCGATACTTCGTCACGGAGGATCGAAGCAGAGTTTCACCGCCTAAATCTCTAACTAGAAGAGGATTTTAATGGAAGGGAGAAGAAGAACATAAGATGCCTTATGCAAACTTATGGCATGGAAAGTGTAGTATGAATGCCTTACCCTTGGGTCCTATTTATAGGCTTTAGGGGTGGTTATTGTAGGAAATAACCAATTATAAGCTTATTAGCCTATATTAGCACATTCATTTATCCTCTTCTCCATTCACTTATCAAGTGCCTTTATGCACTTATAAAGTGACTTTTTCCCCTTATCGAGTGGCGTTTTCCACTTATCGAGTGGTCCTTTTCACACGAGAAAATGTTCCCTTCGTACATGCTTTGGTGCACGCGACATTTGAGGTCCGTATACCCTCATACATCCCCTCATGGGTGTATTCATGTCGTCCATATCCAACATCTCCCACTCACACTTGAGGGGATTGTAAGGAAACATCTTTTCCTTTATCTCTTCTGTTTGTCATACCGAGAAATAGGCCGTGTGACCGTCATGCGCATAGAGTCCGCTGTTGTGCACTTGTTAGAGATACACAACACTCCTCGAGGTGCAAAGTTGAGTAGATCAACGCATGCTTTACCCTAGATTATTTCTTCACATTTCTTATACTTTATATTCAACAATTGAATCCCATCTGGATTACAATTGGCTGGCCAGCTTTGAATCTCTAAAGTCCAAATGTGAATATGAAATTTAATCTTCCTCTTCTTGCGATCCTTTTGATCTTGACTTGACTCGCTTTTCTAACATGCCCCACCGGACCGATAGCAATCACCCAGTCAAATCTTAAGATAGCAATCACCCATAAGCAACATGCTAAGATAGTAATCACCCAGTCAAATCTTAAGGAACCAATTAGAGTCCATAAGGGTAATGAGTTAAGACCCATGTGGTCTTTGGGTCTCACATAATAGTAAACACAATTACTATTCTAACCCAATGGTCAAAATGCATACGTAGTATGAATACGTATTACAACATCACTCCTTTCCCAGGGAGCGTATGTCTTAATGATGTTGTAAGGATGATAACCAGACACCACAATGTCTGACTTTGAGTCCCTTTTACTACTCAAATAATCTTCTGGACTCACATCCCGCATAAGACAGATAGGATTTCAAAATCCTCTTAGATCTTTTGAAAGCATCCATATGATGTAGATCTTTCATACGACCATTTTGTTTAAGTCATGACTCTAAATCGTCCGTCTGACGATTTTGACTTTAAACAGGTCTCATCTTTATTTTACCCGTCTGATAAAATAAAGGCGGTTGCTCATGTGAGAGAGCCAACCTTAATCTGTCCGACATACTAGAATTCAGCTGAGATTTCAAAAAAAATGTACACAAACATTTCTAAAGAAATTCATATGCAATGTTGAAAAGAACTTATTCTTTTATTAAATTTGATCATTTACAGACATGGGAATTTACATTGGTACAACTCAGCTCTTGCGCAATCCTTGAGATGATAAGTGTTTGTAAAACACATCTCTGGGGATCGCCTTCGTAAGCGGATCCGCTATCATCTCATGCGTAGATATGTACCTTATGTCTACCTTTTTGGTCTTGTCATAGTCTTTTGCAAGTCTGCAGTTCCTTTAAGATACTGCATTATCCTCTTAACCGCTTTCCAGTGTTCTTGCCCTGGGTTGGATTGGTAATGACTTACCATTCCAACGGCAAAACAGATGTCCGGTCTTGTACGCATCTTAGCGTATATAAGACTACTAACTGCACTGGAATATGGAACTTTTTCCATAATTTCCTTTTCCTTTTGGTTCTTTGGACATGATTTCAGACATAAATTATCGCACTTGCTTATAGGAGTATCAATGGACTTGCAGTCCTGCATATTAAAACGTTCTAAAACCTTCTTTATATAAGTCTCCTGTGAACGAGAAAGAAGTTTCTTCGAACGATTCCTTGAAATCTTAACTCCAAGGATATATGCGGCTTCTCCCATATCTTTCATCTCAAAAACTGATGAAAGCCAAGCCTTGATATCCATCACAAAGCCCTTGTCATTTCCGGCTATTAAAATGTCATCTACATATAGAGACATAATAACGTACTTGCTCTTAATCCTCTTGATATATACGCAGTTATCTTCATCAAGCATGGAAAAACCATTTGATAAGACAACTTCTTGAAATCGTATATACCATTGCCTCGAGGATTGTTTAAGACCATATATGGACTTACGAAGTTTACAAACCTTATGTTTGTTTCCTTCTTTTACAAACCCGGTTGGTTGTTCCATATAGATCTCCTCGTCCAATTCTCCATTGAGAAAGGCAGTCTTTACATCCATCTGATGTTATTCGAGGTCTAAGCAAGCTACCATTGCCAGAATCAGGCGAATCGAGGTAAAACGCACAACAGGTGAGAAGGTCTCTTCGTAGTCTATCCCTTCCTGTTGCGTAAAACCTTTCGCGACAAGGCGAGCTTTATATCTGTCTATAGAGCCATCAGCCTTATGCTTGATCTTGAGAACCCATTTGTTCCCAATTGCTCTACGTCCTCTGGGTAAGTCAACTAAGTCCCAGACTTGGTTAACTTTCATGGATTCCAATTCCACCTTCATCGCTTCCATCCATTTGTCTTTTGCAGGGCATGATACAGCCTGTTTAAAAGTAGCAGGCTCGTCATCATCTTGTAGTAAAGTCATAAAGGTTTGCGAAAATTCATCCTCAAATCTTAGAGGAGCCAACCTTGTATGACTACTACGTCATATTTGAGATTCTTCAAGTCCTTGTTGACTTGAATTTAGATCAATTCTAATATCACTCCCACTTGGAATGTTGTTAGAAATGCTCCCACTTGGATCATTATTCCCATATGGAATAGGATTAGCGTCATTCGTATCATCCATTGGTGAAGTTTGAAACATATTTTCGTCTTCACCAAGAATTCTCCCACTCGAATGAGGTAATCCATCTTGATCATAAATCTCAAATAGAGATAAATCCTGACTTATCTCGCCCTGTCTTGGAAACTCGTTTTCTAAGAAAGTGACATCCCTCGACTCAAATTCAATTAGACCACCATTGTCTTCCTGACTAACGAAAACATAACCTTTGGAGTTTTCTGCGTATCGTATAAAGATACATTTCCTTCCCTTTGGCCCAAGTTTGCCATACTTATGGGAGGAAATATGTGCGTAGGATGCACATCCCCAAGGTTTTAAAATGTTTAAGTCAGGAGACCTTTGGTTCCACAACTCATAAGGAGTGGAGCTAACTGATTTCGAGGGTACGCAGTTCAAAATGAAAGTGGCCGTTAATAATGCATCACCCCAAAAGGTAGTTGGCAAGTTAGCTTGCGCCATCATTGAATGGACCATTTCCATTAAAGTCATATTCCTCCTTTCTGCAACACCATTTTGTTGAGGAGTATAAGGCATAGTTACCTGATGTACTATGCCCTTTTCATCATAAAGTTCCTTAAAACTTGTTGATTGATATTCACCGCCCCTATCGGTTCGCAAGACCTTAATCTTGCGATCTAATTGATTCTCCACTAAACTCATATAGTTTTTAAAGCAGGTTAATGCTTCACTTTTGTGGGATATCAAATAGATATGTCCGAATCGGGTGAAATCATCAATAAAAGTGATGAAATAGGACTTCCCGCGTCTTGTCTTGACATTCATCGGACCACATATGTCCAAATGGATGAGCTGTAATGGAACCTCGGCCCTTGTGCCGGTTCCAAACGGCTTGCGACAAGATTTCCCCACAAGGCAATGTTCGCAGGTCGACAGTTTAACCTTTGAAACATTAGATAGAAGGCCATGTTTGGCAAGTCTTTCCATTCGTGTTGGTCCAATATGACCAAGCCTTGCGTGCCAACAAATTTTATCAGACTCATAAGTCGAAGAATTTGCAACAAGGAAATTTTCATTACAATCAGAGGAATCATACATTGTATTTAATACAATAAATCCTTTAAATACATACCCAGTACCAATTAAGGAATTATTACAACACAAGTCCACTTTACAATCATGAAAAAACCAGCTATAACCAAGACCCATTAACATGACCACAGATATTATATTCCTTCGAATATCTGGAGCGAAGAGAACATCATGAAGTAGGAGAGTGCGGCTGTTGTCCAAGACTAGCTTGCAAGTCCCAACGCCTTTCACTTCAACACGTGTGTTGTTTCCTACATAGATCCACTTCGTTCCTTGGGGTATCCGGTGATACTCCACGAAGGACCGTCTGTCCCTTGCTATGTGGTTGGTGGCACCTGAATCAATTATCCAAAATGGATTAGATTCCACAAGAAATATTGAACTAGAAACACATATGTAACTAGTATTACAAGTTCGTCACCTCCACTCGTACACGAACGAGCATAATGACCGAGCTTGTTGCACTTGAAGCACTTGATCTTCTTCAAGTCTTTCTTCTTGTGCCATTTCTTGTGCCCACCCTTATGTTTGGGTTTCTTGGTAGACTCATGTTTCTTATTACGTTCATTAGAAGACTTCGAACGATCTTTACGTTTCTTTCCCCCGTGTGAGGAACTAGCAACCATGTGCACTTCTGCACTTGGCTTGGCAGCCGCAAGCCGCTCTTCCTCTAATTCGAGGTGCTTAGAAACATCGCTGAAAGTCTTGATGCTCTCATTATGAGTGAGATGCATCTTCATTTGGTCCCACCCATTTGGTATGGAACATATGACTGCTTGGATTTGTTGCTCATCAGTGAGCACATGACCTGCATCCTTTAACTCTGAGATTAGATTCGCCATATGTCGCAGATGTTTCTCCATGGAATGATCAGGACGTTTCTTGTATGAATCAAATCTTATAGTTAAAGGACGAAGTTTGGACACCGATGTGCCACCAAACTTCTCCTCAAGCTTGGACCATATGTCCATAGCTAAGTCATGCTCTCGGAAGATGCGCATTATGTCATCAGCCATACTGCTTAATAACGTAATGTGTGCTATCTTGTTCTTCCGAGACCAAGCATCAAAAGCTTCCTTGTCTCGTCTGTGTTGGGCCGTAGTGCCCAACTCGGTGTTCAATCATTACGTTCTTTAGAGTTTCGAGCACTTCTTGCTCCTCTAAAACGTATTGTATCTTGATGGACCAAAGTTTGTAATTATCGCCGTTGAGTTTTTCACCTCTGTTTAACTCAGCGACGATATTCTTTGAAGCGGAAGACATTTTACTTTTAAAATGCTGCAAAAGACACAAAAACCGAAGGTTTGATCAAAAAACATTGTATTGAAAATTCTTAAAATAAATACAATTCCCACTTGAAATGAGAATAGAATATCCCATTTGGATAGTTCTAATTTCAACTCCCACTTGGAATGATATTTATAATTTGATAAGTTACTTTCGAAAAATATTGAAGATGTTACTCTAGAATCGGAAAGGTCACTATGTTTCCAATCACCATCTAGAGTAACTTTCAATATTTCCCCATCACTTTATCAAATAAAAGTACTCTTATAGTACTTTGCAGCGGAAAAGTGTTTTTGAAAACGTATTTTTCAAAACGTATGAAAAACTTATTTTTCAAAAATTGTATATTTCAACCTAGTACCCTTATGATACTAGTGAAATATACGGCACTTCCTGGCCATTTGCCGGGAATGAGCCGTAGCCATGCCAAGGCCGAATTCCCCTTGAGGGGATTTTTCTGCAAGCCATTGTTGCCGGCTCCCGTATGGATCCAGGCGCTTCCCCCCGTATGGGAGAATTTCGTCGCAGACCACTGTCGTTGGCCCCGTATGGACTAGTTGGCATGTTCGTGTTAGACCAAGGCCTTTTGCCGAATTGGTCGACCAAAACTCCCAGATTGGTCGACCAATACCAATGGTCTGAAACCCCTCCCTGCCAGGGCATCTGCCCTGGCCGAGGCTGGCCAAGGGCCAGCCAGAGCCTCTGCCCTGGCCGGCCAGGGGCCCTGGCCGGCCAGGGGCCCTGGCCCCTCGGCCAGGGCCTCTGCCCTGGCCGAGGCAGGCCAGGGCCGGCCAGGCCTTGGCAGAGGCCATGGCATTGGCCCTGGCCTCTGCCAGGGCCGGCCAGGCCGGCCCCTGACCTTGGCCACGGCCAGGGCCCCCTGGCCCTGGCCGGGTCATGGCCATTTGGCCATGGCCGGCCATGGCCCATATGGCCATGGCCGGCCACCCCCTTATATGGGGTTGCCGCACACCCCGCCGGAGGGGTGGCCGTGGTGGTTATTGGCCGTAGCCAACCCCCTCCGCATGGGGAAGGGTGGTGCATTGCCTTCATAGCCCATTTGGCCATGGTGATCAAGCACCAAAAAAGTCATCTTCCCCGATGGGAATAACTACCATCTTCTTCCTCGATGAAGCACCCATTCGTCGATGAAGCACCCGTTCGTCGAGAAAGTAGTTATTCTCTAATGGCCGTGTGCCAAAAATGAAAAATAACATACTTTAAAGTTCGTAAACTACACGCTCTACATGAAGAGAGTTCACATTCCCTATGAATGGAGACTCGGCATCCATGAAGAGTGCGAGCTTGACGATGTGAACGATCGGTTCTTCCTGTCACGGAGAGTTCTTGCCATATCCGTAATGACAGAAGACCCTAACGTGAAAAGAACAACCGATGCGTTCTCTCCGTCACGAAGCGTTCCTACCATATCCATAATGGTAGGATACCCATTCGTGAAAAAGACAACGCCTCGTTCATCGGTTCGATGGGGCGGCGGTTTGACCGGGGCGAACCCGTATGGCTCCGATACCAATGAAGGATCCTGTCAAAACAAGGACGTTAGGATCGAATAATAAAGTTGAGACTTACGCTTGCGTACGCGGCACGGTAATCTCGGAACTTTGCCCTCGGATTCGCCACAACGGTCGATACTTCGTCACGGAGGATCGAAGCAGAGTTTCACCGCCTAAATCTCTAACTAGAAGAGGATTTTAATGGAAGGGAGAAGAAGAACATAAGATGCCTTATGCAAACTTATGGCATGGAAAGTGTAGTATGAATGCCTTACCCTTGGGTCCTATTTATAGGCTTTAGGGGTGGTTATTGTAGGAAATAACCAATTATAAGCTTATTAGCCTATATTAGCACATTCATTTATCCTCTTCTTCATTCACTTATCAAGTGCCTTTATGCACTTATAAAGTGACTTTTTCCACTTATCGAGTGGCTTTTTCCACTTATCGAGTGGTCCTTTTCACACGAGAAAAGGTTCCCTTCGTACACGCTTTGGTGCATGCGACATCTGAGGTCCGTATACCCTCATACATCCCCTCATGGGTGTATTCATGTCGTCCATATCCAACAGGAGGATACCTGGCGAGTCAACACTGGTATTTCTCCAACCTTTCTTTTAAGGGATACTTGTCTTTTCATTCATGTTTTAGCATGATATGATGTTTGTTATAATTAGGATGTTAGAGCCTTATTCTTGTCTTGTATCTCTTTCCTTTGGCATTATTAGAGTTGCCACCTTTCTCGTCCTATCACTCTTTGGCTCGGGAGCTTCCCATTGCTTCATGTCCCAACAATTTGTAGCTAGACATTTTATAGTTGTAGTTTCTTTGCAACTAGTTGGAACATTCACACATGAAATGGAGCGCTCCGCAATTCTTCAGGATGCCGTCAGTGTCCTGTGGAGATCTGTGGGCGAGAACTGTATGTTGATTTTCTAGTAATAGAGATGCCCAGTTTTGATACTGTGTTTGGACTGGATTGGTTAGGAATGTTCTATGCCACTATAGATTGTAGACTCAGGAGGGTAGTATTCCATATCCCAAATCATCCAAAGTTTAAGTTCATTAGTGGTAGTAGCTCACTTGGACCGGTGAAGTTCAAGGCAAATTCAGTGAAAGAGTTGTTCAAGATTTTCCTCATGTCTTCCCGGATGACATCAATGGGTTACCTCCAGATATATCCTTGGAGTTCACCATTGACCTTTGTTCGCGTTCGGATGATGTTAGGTATTGGTGTTTTAGACCAATATTATTTTGATGATGATCACAACATTATGTTGTTGCTAATAAATCTCATGTTTTAGTCTCATGATTATCAAATGAAGAATAACATGATTTGGAGACTAATAGCTTGGAGTAATGATGAACATCAAGAGGAGTATAGCCAAAGCTTGGATCTTGATGAAGGAAAGCTCATCAAGAGGTACCAAAGCTTAGAAGATGATGGGGAGCATCAAGGATCAAGAGCTTGAAGATTAGACTCTAACAGAAGCAATGTAATCCATGTAATATTTCATTTACTTGGTTTTCTCTTTTTGAGTCTAGGATTATTGTAATGCCTTGATAGATGGTTCATTCATGCATATGCATATAACCATTTTAGTGACCCTTATGATTATCAAAGAATCTAACCCATTAGGTTCATCATGCCAAATGACTCAATTGGGATCTCTGGGTGATTCCAGGTGCCTGACCGACCTTATACAGTCGACTGTTGTGCACAGCTCAAGTCAAATACTTCTTGACTCTTTCTTGAGCTTTTAGAGCAGGTGACCGAAGTTCATTTGACAGGTGCCTATCTTTCATCAGGCGCATGGATATTATTCTTCAGTCGTCTGTGTACCAAAGTGCATAACTTGTCATTTCTGGGTTCCGCTCCAGCTTGTGTGTCAGTCGACTGATGTAGAGTGTACAATCACCTGTAATTCTTTAGGCGCCTGGACTTTGCTCTTCAGTTATCTGAATGCAGAAGTGCATAACTTGTCTTTCTCGGCTTCTCTCCAGCTTGTGTGTCAGTCGACTGATGTAGGGTTTACAATCGCCTGTCATTTTTCAGGTGCCTGGACTTTGCTTGTAAGTCGTCTGAATGGACAAGTGCATAAGTTGCATCTTCTCTGTTTCTGTCCATCCCATGTGACAGCCGCCTGACGAAGTTTTTACAGGCACCTGCACATTGTACATGCGCCTGTGTAGTCTTCTACAGTCACCTGTCCGGGCTTAGATTATAGCCGTTGGTAATAATATAGCTGTTGATCAGTTGATTGTCGATCCATATACAGTCGCATATCATTGCCGTAAAATCAATGATTATAGCCGTTGCAGCTTTTCTCTCTTGGCTTTTTCCTTGGGTTTTATGGGTTTCTTTGGGCTTCCTATATATATGAGAGGGCTTAGTTCTATTTGAATGCTTGGTTAATATTGAATATCTTAGTGAATCAATAAACCACTCCTAATCTCTCATTTCCCTCTCATTGGAGCTCTAATCTCTTCTTGCATTGAAGCTTAGCTCAAGGAAACTCCTCCAAGTGTAATCATGCTCATCTCATCACTTGAAGATCCTCTTCCATGCCTTCATCTTCATATTGAGTAAGTACATCTCAAGGCATAGGTAAGAGTAATTTGTTTCATTTTGTGAGTTGAAACCCTAGCTTTCTTTGTGAGAGCTAGTTCCTCTCTTTGTAAGAGGTTAACCCTTGTGTAGGGTTGGTTGAGTACTCTCTGTGTGAGAGTTAAAGTCTATCTGTGTGAGAGTAAGGATTCCTCTTTGTGAGAATCCAAATCCTCTGTGTGAGTATCTCTTTGTGAGATTGTATTCACTTCATTGTAAATGATTATAGTGGATATTTGGTATGGCTAGACGTACCCAAGTTTGGAGAACCAGTGTAAAATCTTGTGTTTGCATTTGCATTGATTGTGTGAATATTCTCCTCTTGCATTTATAATTTCGCATTTGCAAGTTTAATTTTTAATTACACAATTTGTGCCATTACACTATTCACCCCCCTCTAGTGTGTGTTGTTAGTATTGCAAGGGATATACGCTCCTTATAATTAATATCAGAGGGAGGTTGTAGCATACAACAATGATGGCATTCAACGCTTCATCTACGTCTCATGAAGAATGTCTCTCAACCGTTCAAACCCCTCGCTTTAACGGAACCAATTACCCAAGTTGGAAGATCAAGATGATGATCTACTTGGAGGGTCAAGACCTATGTGACATCACGGAGTTGCCATTTGAGAAGCCTACTACACCCGCGGCTACAAGGACAAAGGCAGAGAAGGACTTGATCAAATACAATGCGAGGGCAATGAACACATTCCTTTGTGTCCTCACTCACAATGAGTTCAACCGCATCTCCATGTGCAAAACGGCCAACGAAGTTTGTTATAGTTTGGAGATTTGTCATGAAAGGAAGACAAAGGTAAAGAAATCTAAAAAATTGTGTTTTTATCTAAATATGAAATGTTTAAGATGCAGGAAGGAGAAAGCATCTCGAAAATGTTCACAAGATTCATGGATATTATGAATGCTTTGGGAGGACTTGGGAAGGTGATTTTTCAAGAGGATCGAGCGGAGAAGATCCTTGACTCGCTTACATCTCAATGGGAGTCAAAGGTCGAAGGGATTTTGGAGTCAAATGACATGTTCAAATACACCGTTGAGGAGTGCATTGGGAATTTTATGGCATATGAAGTCAATCTTCAATACAAGAAGGAGATTCAACCAACCAAGCTCGAGAATCCGGAGAAGCAAAAGCGGGTTGGATTCCATGCCGAGAAGGAGCCAATCGAGTGGAGAAAGAAATTCTATCGTGAAGCTTCTAGTGAAGAAGATGTGGCTAGTGATGATGATTTCATGGAGCTTGCCAAGCAATTCAAGGCATCCTCAAGGGCAAGCAAGGTAAATCTTTGTCAAAATTTGCATCTAAATCTAATAAGGTTTATTATACTTGTAGTGACAAAGGTCATCTCGCTACCGAATGCCCTTCCAAACCCCCGAAAGATTCTTACAAAAGGAAAGGGAAGAAACATTGGAAAGACAAGTCCAAATTCAAGAACCAAAAGAATGGACTTGTTGGCATATTTGATGATTCGAATAAGGACGCATTAAGTGACAAAGGAGAAGATGACAAGGAGCAAGCCCACATGCGCTTCACCGCATTGAAAGATCTTTCTTCAAGATCTAGCAATGAAGAGGTGGAGGCTTGGCTCAATACCAATGAAGAAGTGTGCTTCATGGCAAAAGGGAAAGAGTCTTAGTCAAGATCTAAAGAGGATGAAAGCGATGATAAAGTTGAGGAGAAGCCAAAGCTATCTTATGAGGAGCTCGAATACCGCTTCAATGTGGCTTCCAACGTGGCAAGTAAGTGCATCGACTCATATGCTAAATTGAAAGATAAATTTAAAAATGCTATGAGTAGGTTGCATGAGCTTGAGTCTACCAGTGTAAATGTGAATGATATGAATGTTTGTGACACTAGTGAGAGATACAAACTTCTCTATCCAGTTAAGGATTTGAGCATAAGTAATGAAAGCTCGGTAGCTCAAAAAATTAGCTTAGAATCTTGCATTCAACAACTTACGTTGAAATGCGAAGAGGAATCTCAAAAGCTCATTAGCTTTGTACATGCTAGGGATTCACTCCACGCTTTGTTGGAAAAACAACATCCGTGCAAATCATTGAGGAGGTTTGGGGTATATTCAAAATATGGTACACAAACCCACCTCTAATTCTTTTTATGGTGCAAATACAAGAAATTTGCTAAAGAAACTAATAAGAATCACCACGCTATCTTGTATAACAATAACACTAACAAGAAGCATGTAAATCACAAGGAGATTAGGAAAAACGAAAGTCTTTCATTTTCTGCTAAAAAGCAAAATCCTCATTCTTTGCATGACAAGAAAATATTTTTTACACCTAAACATGCCACATCAACCCCTCTTGCAATGGCTAAACCTTTACCTAGGCAATCCTTAAGTCTTTGGATTCCTACTAATGTTAGTATGCAAGAGAGGGATAGTTACATCAACTCATTAGTTAGGGATGTATCACCTCAAGTGATTACATTGGGAAATCAAACTCTTCTTGGGTTTGGTTCCCTAATGTTTAAGTTTCTCACACATGTGCATTTTGCAGGGGTATTATGCTTAATGTTTATTTTTAGCATACCTATTAATTGTGTGTGGTTTTTCATGATTTTGAAAACTTTTTCATATTATATTTTTTCATGAAAATGGGGACCTTGGAAAATACATTGGCATACATGCATTTGTTGATCCATATGTATGTCAATTGGGGGGTTAATATGTTTAATATGTTTAAATTATTTATAAAAAATATTTTAACTCTCATTGTGGGTTTATGTTTGAGATCATTGTTTACATTGTTTACAATTGGTTATTATGGTCGTGAACACAACCCACTGATATTGCCAACATTTCATGCTTTACTTTTGCTTTGGCAATGTCATGTGTTTCAATGTTGTTTGATTTTTCCATATCTATGCTTTGATACACTTTAGGCCCATTGCTCCAATTATTTTTTCAATTGGTATTAGATCCTAGAAGTCAATATTTTGACCATTTCTATGATTTAGGGGGAGCATGTGATAGTGATTGATACCCACTAAATTTTTTACATTTGGTATCCTACATCTCTTGATTATTTGTCATTTTTTATAATTGGTATCAATGACAAGAGTCATTTCTTGTATGTTTAATGTCCGCCTATTATATGTCACAATTGTTCATTATCTCAGTTTACCTACAATTGGTATAATGTGTATTTACTATTGGTTATATATCATTTTACAATATATGCAAATAAGTAGGGGGAGCTCATTATCATTGTGCTTTTATTATTTATGTTTTACATAATGTGTGTCATCATCAAAAGGGGAGAGATTGTTAGGTATTGGTGTTTTAGACTAATATTATTTTGATGATGGTCACAACATTATGTTGTTGCTAATGACTCTCATGTTTCAGTCTCATGATTATCTAATGAAGAATAGCATGATTTGGAGACTAATAGCTTGGTCCAAGGATGGACATTAAGAGGTGCATATCCAAAGATTGGATCTTGATGAAGGAAAGCTCATCAAGAAGTGCCAAAGCTTGGAAGATGATGGGGAGCATTAAGGCATCAAAAGTTTGAAGATTAGACTCTAAGAGACGCAATGTAATCCATGTAATATTTCATTTACTTGCTTTTCTCTTTTTGAGTCTAGGATTATTGTAATGCCTGATAGATGGTCTACTCATTCATGCATATGCATATAACTATCCTAGTGAGCCTTAGGATTATCGTAGAATTCAACCCATTAGGTTCATCATGCCAAATGACTCAATTGGAGTCTCTGGCTCTCTAACAGGCGACTGCTGAAGGAAGGACAGGCGGCTGAGTGATTCCAGGCACCTGGCCGGCCTTCTACAGCCGATTACTGTGCACAGCTCAAGTCAATATTTCTTGACTCTTTCTTGAGCTGTTGGAGCAGGCGACCGAAGTTCATTTAACAGGGGCTTGTCTTTCATCAGTCAACTGGATATTGTTCTTCAGTCGTCTGTGTGCCAAAGTGTGTAACTTATCATTTCTGGGGTTCTCTCCATCTTGTGTGTCAGTCGATTGATGTAGAGTGTACAGTCACCCGTAATTCTTCGGGCGCCTGGACTTTGCTCTTCAGTCGTTTGAATGCACAAGTGCGTAACTTGTCTTTCTCGGCTTCTCTCCAGCTTGTGTGTTAGTCGACTGAGGTAGGGTTAACAGTCACGTGTCATTTTTCAGGCGATTGGACTTTGCTTTTTAGTCGTGTGAATACACAAGTGTGTAAGTTGCATCTTCTCTGTTTCTCTCCATCCTATGTGACAGTCGCCTGACCAAATCTTTACAGGCGCTTGTATATTGTACATGCATTTGTGTAGTCTTCTACAGTTGCATGTCCTGACTCAGATTATAGCCGTTGGGAATAATATAGTAGTTGATCAGTCGACCATCGATCCTTATACATTCGCATGTCGTTGCTGTAAAATAACATATTATAGCCGTTGCAGCTTTTCACTCTTGGCTTTTTCCTTGGGTTTTATGGGTTTCTGTGGGCTTCCTATATATAGGAGAGGGCTTAGTTCTATTAGAATGCTTGCTTAACATTGAATATCTTAGTGAATCAATAAGCCAATCCTAATCTCTCATTTCCCTCTCATTGGAGCTCTAATCTCTTCCTGCATTGAAGCTTAGCTCAAGGAAAATCCTCCAAGTGTAATCAAGCTTATCTCATCACTTGGAGATCCTCTTTATGCCTTCATCTTCATATTGAGTAAGTACATCTCGAGGCATATTTAAGAGTAATTTGTTTCATTTTTTGAGTTGAACCCCTAGCTTTCTTTGTGAGAGCTAGTTCCACTCTTTGTGAGAGGTTAACCCTTGTGTAGGGTTGGTTGAGTACTTTCTGTGTGAGAGTTAAAGTCTCTATGTGTGAGCGCAAGGATTTCTCTTTGTGAGAATTCAAATCCTCTGTGTGAGGTATCTCTTTGTGAGATTGTATTCACTTCCTTGTAAATTATAGTGGATATTTGGTGTGGTTGGATGTACCCAGGTTTGGGGAACCGATGTAAAATACTGTGTTTGCATTGATTGTGTGCATTATTCTCCTTTTGCATTTATAATTCCGCATTTGCAAGTTTAATTTTTAATTACACAATTTGTGCCATTTCACTATTCACCCCCCCCCCCTCTAGTGTGTGTTGTTAGTATTGCAAGGGATAGACGGTCCTTACATATGACAGCTTTAAATTTATAACCCGCAAGCGCACGGTGTAGTTGTAGCGCTATATGGGTCGTCCTCTGGGAGGTAGCTGTTGCTATCAATTTCTTTCTAGGTTTATAGCTACACAATTGGATATAAGAGGGAAATCAAAAAAACGAAGGGAATATAATTAATAAAAGGCTTTAGGGCATGGATAACCCCACCATTTGATTAAATTAGGATTGATTAGCATTATTCAATCGTTGAGTTCTTGAGGTTCGTGAGAGGTCGTTTATGTAGGATCCCATCATAAGATGATAGAGGATCGAAAGAGAGAAGAGACTTACGTTAGCGTACGCTTCGCTATAGTCTGTGAACTTCGCCCTTGGATTCGCCACAACAGTCGATACTTTGTCACAGAGGATCAAAGCAGCGTTTCACCGTCTAAATCTCTATTTGGAAGAAGAACTTAATGGAATGGGAGAAGAGGAAAAATAAGTTGCCTTATGCAAACTTATGGCATGAAGGATTAGCCTTAAAAGCATTACCCTTGGGTCCTATTTATAGGCCAAGGGGGTAGTTATTGTAGGAAATAACTACTTATGTGCTTATTAGCCTATATTAGCACCATTCCTTATCCTCTTCCTTATGCACTTATCAAGTGCCTTTATGCACTTATAAAGTGACTTTTTCCACTTATCGAGTGGTCCTTTTCACACATGAAAAGGTTCCCTTCACACATGCTTTCATGCACACGACATCTGAGGTCCATAGACCCTCATACATCCCCTCATGGGTGTATACATGTCGTCCATATCCAACATCTCCCACTCACACTTGAGGGGATTGTAAGAAAACATCTTTTCCTTTAGTTCTTCTGTTTATCATACTGAGAAATAGACCGTGTGACCGTCATGCACATAGAGTCCGCTGTTGTGCACTTGTTAGAGATACACAACACTCCTTGGGGTGCAAAGTTGAGTAGATCAACGCATGCTTTACCCTAGATTATTTCTTCACATTTCTTATACTTTTATTCAACAATTGAATCCCATCTGGATTATAATTGGCTGGCCAGATTTGAATCTCTAAAGTCCAAATGTGAATATGAAATTAATCTTCCTCTTCTTGAGATCCTTTCGATCTTGACTTGACTCGCTTTTCTAACATGCCCCGCCGGACCGAATTGACCATAGTCCATAAGCAACATGCTAAGACAACGATCGCCCAGTCAAATCTAAAGGAACCAATTAGAGTCCATAATGGTAAGAAGTTTAAGACCCATGTGGTCTTTGGGTCTCACATAATAGTAAACAAAATTACTATTCTAACCCAATGGCCAAATGCATACGTAGTATGAATACGTATTTACAACATCACTCCTTTCCCAGGGAGCGTATGTCTTAATGATGTTGTAAGGATGATGATCAGACACCACAATGTCTGACTTTGAGTCCCTTATACTACTCATTAATTTCCTGGGCCCACATCCTGGATAAGACAGATAAGATTTCAAAAATCCTCTTAGATCTTTTGTAAGCATCCATATGATGCAGATCTTTCATACGACCATTTTGTTTAAGTCATGACTCTAAATCATCCGTCTGACGATTTTGACTTTAAACAGGTCTCATCTTTATCTTATCTGTCTGATAGAATAAAGGCGGTTGCTCATGTGAGAGAGCCAACCTCAATCTGTCAGACATACTAGAAAATATAGCTGAGATTAAAAGAAATGTACACAAACATTTTCAAGTAACTCATATGCAATGTCGAAAAGAACTTATTCTTTTATTAAATTTGATCTTTCATAGACATGGGAATATACATTGATACAACTCAGCTCTTACGCAATCCTTGAGATGATAAGTGTTTGTAAAACACATCTCTGGGGATCGCCTTCGTAAGCGGATCCGCTATCATCTCAGGCGTAGATATGTACCTAATGTCTACCTTCTTGTTATTATCATAGTCTTTTGCAAATTTGTAGCGGATATCAATGTGTTTGGTCTTACAATGGAATTTTGGATCTTTGATATAGGCTATAGATGCTTGACTGTCACTGTATATTGGTACAGCTCATGAGTCACTTGTATCAATTAGCCTGTCTAAGAACCTCCTAAGCCAAACAGCTTCTTGGACCGCCATGCTAAATGCTACAAACTCGGCTTCCATAGTTGAAAGTGCGATGCAGGATTTCTTCTTGCTACTCCAGGATATTGCACCAGATCCGAGTGGAAAAACATGTCCTGAGGTCGATCGTCGCTCATCGAGATCACCAGCCCAATCAGCATCAGTGTAGCCTTCGAGCCTCAAGGAATCTCCTTGATAGCATAAAGCATAGTCCGCAGTCCCTTTAAGATACCGCATTATCCTCTTAACCGCTTTCCAGTGCGCTTGCCCTGGATTGGATTGGTAACGACTTACCATTCCAACGGCAAAACAGATGTCCGGTCTTGTACACATCATAGCGTACATAAGACTACCAACTGCACTAGACTATGGAACTTTTTCCATAATTTCCTTTTCTTTTTGGTTCTTTGGACACATTTTCAGACATAAATTATCGCATTTGCTTATATGAGTATCAATGGACTTACAGTCCTGCATATTAAAACGTTCTAGAACCTTCTTTATATAAGTCTCTTGTGAAAGAGAAAGAAGTTTCTTCGAACGATTCCTTGAAATCTTAACTCCAAGGATATATGCAGCTTCTCCCATGTCTTTCATCTCAAAAACTGATGAAAGCCAAACCTTGATATCCATGACAAAGCCCTTTGTCATTTCCGGCTATTAAAATGTCATCTACATATAGAGACATAATAACATACTTGCTTTTGATTCTCTTGATATATACACAGTTATCTTCATCAAGCATGGTAAAACCATTTGATAAGATAACTTCTTGAAATCGTATATACCATTGCCTCGAGGATTGTTTAAGACCATATATGGACTTACGAAGTTTACAAACCTTATGTTCGTTTCCTTCTTTTACAAACCCTGTTGGTTGTTCCATATAGATCTCCTCATCCAATTCTCCATTGAGAAAGGCAGTCTTTACATCCATTTGATGTAATTCGAGGTCTAAGCAAGCTACCAAAGCCAGAATCAAGCGAATCGAGGTAAAACAAACAACATGTGAGAAGGTTTCTTCGTAATCTATCCCTTCCTGTTGCGTAAAACCTTTCGCGACAAGGCGAGATTTATATCTGTCTATAGAACCATCAGCCTTATGCTTGATCTTAAGAACCCATTTGTTCCCAATAGCTCTACGTCCTCTGGGTAAGTCAACCAAGTCGCAGACTCGGTTAATTTTCATGGATTCTAATTCCTCCTTCATCGCTTCCATCCATTTGTCTTTTGCAGGGCATGATACGGCCTGTTTGAAAGTAGCAGGCTCGTCATCTTCTTGTAGTAAAGTCACAAAGGTTTGTGGGAATTCATCCTCAAATCTTAGAGGAGCTAACCTTGTACGAATACTATGTCACATTTGAGATTCTTCAAGTCCGTGTTGACTCGAAGTTGGATCAATTCTAATATTACTCCCACTTGGAATGTGATTAGAATTGCTCCCACTTGGATCATTATTCATATATGGAATAGGATTCGCCTCATTCGTATCATCCATTGGTGAAGGTTGAAATGTATTTTCGTCTTCACCAAGAATTCTCCCACTCGAATGAGATAATCCTTCTTGATCATAAATCTCAAATAGAGATAAGTCCTGACTTATCTCGCCCTGTCTTGGAAACTCATTTTCCAAGAAAGTAACATTCCTTGATTCAAATTCAATCAGTCCTCCATTGTCTTCCTGACCAATGAAAACATAACCTTTGGAGTTTTCTGCGTATCGTATAAAGATACATTTCCTCCCCCTTGGCCCAAGTTTGCCATACTTATGGGAGGAAATATGTGCATAGGATGCACACCCCCAAGGTTTTAAAATGCTTAAGTCAGGAGACTTTTGGTTCCACAACTCATAAGGAGTGGAGTTAACTGATTTCGAGGGTACGCGGTTTAAGATGAAAGCAGCCGTCAATAATGCATCACCCCAAAAGGTGATTGGCAAGTTAGCTTGCGCCATCATTGAACGGACCATTTCCATTAAAGTCCTATTCCTCCTTTCAGCAACACCATTTTGTTGCGGAGTATAAGGCATAGTTACTTGATGAACTATGCCCTTTTCATCACAAAGTTCCTTAAAACTTACTGATTGATATTCACCGCCTCTATCGGTTCGCAAGACCTTAATCTTGCGATCTAATTGATTTTTCACTAAACTCATATAGTTTTTAAAGCAGGTTAATGCTTCATTTTTGTGGGATATCAAATATATATGTCCGAATTGGGAGAAGTCATCAATAAAAGTGATGAAGTAGGACTTTCCGCGTCTTGTCTTGACATTCGTCGGACCACATATGTCCGAATGGATGAGCTGTAATGGAACCTCGGCCATTGTGCCGGTTCCAAAAGGCTTGCGACAAGATTTCCCCACAAGGCAATGTTCGCAAGTCGACATTTCGACCTTTAAAACATTGGATAGAAGGCCATATTTGGCAAGTCTATCCATACGTGTTGGTCTAATGTGACCAAGCCTTGCGTGCCAACAAATTACATCTGACTCATAAATCAAAGAATTTGTAACAATGAAATTTTCATTAAAATTTGAGGAATCGTACATCGTATTCAATACAATGAATCCTTTAAAAACATACCCAGAACCAATTAAAGAATTATTACAAGACAGATCCACTTTACAATTATGAAAGAACCAACTATAACCAAGACCCATTAAGACGACCACAGATATGATATTCCTTCGAATATCCGGAGCGAAGAGAACATCATGAAGTAAGATAGTGCGGCCGTTGTCCAAGACGAGCTTGCACGTCCCAACGCCTTTCACTTCAACACGTGTGTTGTTTCCTACATATATCCACTTCGTTCCTTAGGGTATCCGGTGATACTCCACGAAGGACCGTCTGTCCCTTGCTATGTGGTCGGTGGCACCTGAATCAATTATCCAAAAGGGATTAGATTCTACAAGAAATATTGAACTAGAAACACATATGTAACTAGTATTGTTACAAGTTACCTTGTCACCTCCATCCGCACATGAGCGGGCAAAGTGACCTAACTTGTTGCACTTGAAGCACTTGATCTTCTTCAAGTCCTTCTTCTTGTGCCATTTCTTGTTCCCACCCTTTTGTTTGGGTTTCTTGGTAGACACTGGTTGCTTTTTATGGTCATGAGCAAACTTCGAGTGATGTTTACGTTTCTTTCCCCCGTGTGAGGAACTAGCAACCATGTGCACTTCTGTACTTGGCTTGGCGGCCGCAAGCCGCTCTTCCTCTAACTCGAGGTGCTTAGAAACATCGTTGAAGTTCTTGATGCTCTCATTATGAGTGAGATGCATCTTCATGTTGTCCCATTCAATTGGTAGGAAACGTATGACCACTTGGATTTGTTGCTCATCAGTGATCATATGACCTGCATCCTTTAACTCTGAAATAAGATTTTCCATGTGTCACAGATGCATTCCCATGTAATGATCTGGACGTTTTTTGTACGATTCAAATTTTATAGTTAAAGAGCGAAGTTTGGTCACCGAGGTGCCACCAAACTTCTCCTCTAGCTTGGACCATATGTCCATAGCAAGGTCATATTCTCTGAAGATTCGCATTATGTCGTCAGCCATACTTGATAACAACGTAATGCGAGCAATTTTGTTCTTCCGAGACCAAGCATCGAAAGCTTCCTTGTCTCTTCTGTGTTGGGCCGTAGATCCTAACTCAGGTTCAATCATTATGTTCGTCAGAGTTTCGAGCACATCTTGCTCCTCTAGAACATATTGTATCTTCATGGACCACAGTTTGTAATTATCATCATTGAGTTTTTCACCTTTGTTCAACTCAGCGATGATGTTCTTAGTAGCGGAAGACATTTTAGCTTTAAAATGCTGCAAAAGACATAAAAAAAGTTCGATCAAAAACATTGCATAAATTTTACATTTGATAAGTTACTTTCGAAAAATATTGAAGATGTTGCTCTAGAATCAGAAAGGTCATTACGATTCCAATCACCATCTAGAACAACTTTCAATATTTCCCCATCACTTATCAAACAATAGTACTCTTATAGTACTTGCAGCGGAAAAGCGATTTTGAAAACGTATTTTGAAAACGTATTTTGCAGCGGGAGGTAGAGGCCTGCCCCGGCCATTACCGGGGTCGAGCTGTGGCCGTGCCAAGGCCGGATTGCCCCCGTATGGATCCAGGCCCTCCCCCTACAGGGGGCTTTACCTCAGGCAACTGTCGCTGGCACCGTAAGGGCCGGCCATGCAGGTGGCTGGGGCCGAGGCCGTCGGCACCGTAGGGCTCCTCGGCCTGGCCCTGGCCTCGGCCAGGGCTCCCCGGCCTGGCCCTGACCTCGACCAGGGCCGGCCTGGCCTGGCCCTGGCCTCTGCCAGGGCTGACCGGGCCCTGGCCGAGGCCAGGGCTCCCCTGGCCCTGGCCCTGGCCTCGGCTAGGGCCGGCCTGGCATGGCCCTGGCCGAGCCAGGGCCGGCCTTGGCCCTAGCCAAGGCCAGGGCGCCTCTGCCCTGGCCTCGGCCAGGGCCGGCCTCTGCCCTGGTCTCGGCCAGGGCCAGCCAGGGCGCCTCTGCCCTGGCCGAGGCCCTGGCAGGCCGGCCGGCCTCCTTGGAGTCCGGCCGCACCCCCCCGAAGGGGGGTGGTCTTGGTTGTCATTGGCCGAAGCCAACCCCTTCCCCAATGAGAAGGGGGTGCATAGCCACCATGACCCACACAGCCATGGTGATCATGCACCAAAGAGATATGCTATTGCCATACTACATGGTGACAATTCACCATGCCCTTCCATGGTAATCTTCTTCTCCGATGAGAAGTTTGGTAACCACCATCTTCTCCGATGAGACAGTCGTTCATTGAGAAAGTGGTTATGTTTTAATGGCCGTGTGCCAAAAAAATAACACACTTTCAAGGCTGCAAACTTCACGCTCTACATGAAGAGAGTGCTCATTCCCTATTGAATGGAGACTCAGCATCCATGAGGAGCGCGAGTTTGGCGAGATGAACGGTCAGTTCTTTCCATCACGGAGAGTTACTGCCATATCCGTAATGGCAGAAGACCCTAACGTGAAAAGAACAACTTTTGTGTTCTCTCTGTCACGATGGGTTCCTACCATATCCATAATGGTAGGATACTCATTCGTGAAAGAGACAACGTCGCATTCATCGGTGAGACCGGGGCGAACCCGTGTGGCTCCGATACCAATGTAGGATCCCATCATAAGATGATAGAGGATTGAAAGAGAGAATAGACTTACGTTAGCGTACGCTTCGCTATAGTCTGTGAACTTTGCCCTTGGATTCGCCACAACAGTCGGTACTTTGTCACAGAGGATCAAAGCAGCATTTCACTGTTTAAATCTCTATTTGGAAGAAGAACTTAATGGAAGGGAGAAGAGGAAAAATAAGTTGCCTTATGCAAACTTATGGCATGAAGGATTAGCCTTAAAAGCCTTACCCTTGGGTCCTATTTATAGGCCAAGGGGGTAGTTATTGTAGGAAATAACTACTAATAAGCTTATTAGCCTATATTAGCACCATTCCTTATCCTCTTCCTTATGCACTTATAAAGTGACTTTTTCCACTTATCGAGTGGTCCTTTTCACACATGAAAAGGTTCCATTCGCACATGCTTTCATGCACGCGACATCTGAGGTCCATATACCCTCATACATCCCCTCATGGGTGTATACATGTCGTCCATATCCAACAGTTTAATCTAAGGGTATTCTCTCACCCTCCCACTCTCGTGGTGCATGATGAGATATTCCCTTATATTAACCATATCCCCCACTCTCATGATGCATCATAGGACTACTTAACACGTATCGACACTGACTCTTGCTGTGCATTGATACGCGTTAGATGCATTACGTCCGAAGAATTTCTCCAATCTTCCTCCATGCCACTCTCGTGGATTAGGATACTAATCTATGTTAGGAAGGCTTTAATCGATCGTCGACACTAGCCAAACGAATCTGTTGGATACAATGATCGATGACTTCGTGTTTGATGATAACAAACTTGTATGAACATTTTGATGTGTGACTTCGTGTTTGATGATAACAAATGTGTGCGAATGTTTTGATGTGTGTGCTAAGTGTTTTCAGGAGTGACAAGCACGTAAATACTCAAAGGGGGACTTGGTCAAAGTGATGGAAAAATTCCAAATTCATATGCAAAGAGGACTTGGTCAAAGATCGAGAGATAAGGAGGGAATCCCATTCAAATCAATCGGTGATTAATTCAAATCAATTTGTGATTCAATCAAATCCCATTACAATCAAATTCAAACTCCAAATCCTATTTCAAATCCTATTGTGATTGAAAGAGATCTTTCATATGATTATTTCAAATCCTATTCAAATTTGAATTCAAACTTCAAACTTCTACAATTATGGGATTCTACTAGAGCTAAAATTCTCCACAAACTTCTACTTAAGCCCCATCCAAAAGAGAGGGCATCTATGTGGCCAACACAAATTGATAGCCTAAGCTTCAAACCCTTCCTATTGCCGAAATCCTCTTTAAGATTTGAAGCCCCATTACCGCAAGCTCCAAGGATAAAAACAAAGTTGTTCATCATCATATCCGCAAGCATCAAGAGCATATCCTCATAGCCGCAAGCTTCAAGCTTCAACATCCTCATAGCCGTAAGCTCCACAAGCCAAAAATCACATCTCCCAAAACTCCAAGGCCAAAACTCCATTGCCATCTTCATACACATATCTTGGAGAGTCATCTATATGTTTTTGTGGAGGAGGAAACCAATAGGGTTGACGTTGGATTGAAGATCAAGCTTTCGCATCTAAGCTTGACAACTATTGCAACCTCACCGTGCTGACTGACCTGCAAACCCTGCATCTTCCTCTTACCGAACCAAACTTGCAGCCCGCACCAACTTGCTCGATTGACAGAGGATTCTCCAGTGTGAAGCCTTCGTCGACCTAGTCAGTAGCCCGCAGCTTGAGCATTGCTAACCCATTGCTAGCATCCCACACTTTACTCGTCCGACCAAAGGGAACCCCTGCTGCAAGATTACTGACCGAGATCTGCTGCTGCAACAGTCATCTTGACGACCAAGCTTGCAAGCCATGCACTTGGGTCCTTGCTGACCGAGGAGATCGCATGCACTTGCTCATCGCCGACCGATTGTTGGAGCCAGCTTGCCTTGCTTGCTGACCGAGAGACATCCCTGCATACAATGCTTACTGACCAAGAGACATCCCCGTACACAAAGCTTGCTGACCGAGATATCTCTAGTGCCAAGGCTCGTGCTGACCGGGCCATCTCACGAGCCATCTTGCATTGCCCTGAGAGCCATCAACCAAGCTTCAATCAAGAGGGGTACTGAGATATAGACGCACCAACCAAGGTGCTAGCCGAGAGCAACTTCTTCCTCTATCCAAGCTTGCTGACCAAGAGGGGAAATTGCACACTTGAGCTTTGCTAGCCGTGACATCAAGCATCATCCAAGGAAGCTAGCTAAGACTTCAGATCAGAGACTACATCTTGTCAGACTGAAGCTGACGACATGCTGATTGACAGAGGCGATAACACCGACACAAATTGAGCTTTTCTAAACTCTTTATAATTTTATATTTGTGTATTGGTGTGTTGATCTTTGTAGGTTACCTACATTATACTTTGGGGTTTTTGGAGTCTTGACTACTTGGTGCTAGTCAAGAGATAGAGAGAGATAGAGAGAGAGAGAGAGTTTACTGGATTAGTAGTGTTTAGCACTTTGGTGAGTGTGGTCTTGAACTTGGTGAGCGTAAAGTGGGTGCTCGTAGCTCTTTATAATTGTACCATTGACACTATTGCATCTAGTATTTGCTTTGGGGCTAGAATTGGTCATTGGGACGACCGAAACAGGGTAAATATCTCGTGCACTCTGTGATTGTCTTATCTGCCCTTATTTTACTTTGTGTCTGATTGATTGCGCTGAATATTGCAGGTGTGATATCTTGAGAATTTTTATTAGCCTATTCACCCCCTTAGGCTTAGATCCAGATCCAACAAGTGGTATCAGAGCAGGTTAGAGGATCTAGGCTAGATAACCATGAATATTTCTGATTTAGCCTTTGCTGAAGGGCAATCCATTACCCGACCCCCTAAGTTTAATGGAGTAGACTTTGCCTATTGGAAAGCTAGAATGAAAATCTATTTAGTGTCTGTTGATTATGATGTGTGGAACATTTTTGATAAAGGTTATAAACCCCCCACTATTAAAATTGAAGACACTGAAATTTTAAAACCGGAAGAAAAATTGAATGATGTTGATAGGAAACGATATTCATTGAATGGTAGAGCTATGAATGCAATTATCTGCTCTTTAGATAAAGCTGAATTTAACAGTATCTCTCAATATCTAATTGCGCAGGAAATTTGGCACACACTGGTGGTTACACATGAGGGAACATCGCATGTGAAGGAGTCCATACTTGTCTTGCTGAGCACAGAATATGAAAGCTTCCGCATGCTTCCCACAGAGTTCATTAAAGAGATGTTTGCAAGGTTCACAGACATCGTCTACAATTCCAATGCTCTTGGAAAACCATACTTAAGTCTGGAGTAAGTAAGAAAGATCTTGAGGGCGCTGCCAAGCTCATTCCATCCTAAAGTCACTGCTATCCAGGAAGCTAAGGATCTCGCATAGTTGAGGGTGGAGGAACTGATAGGGAACTTGATGTCCCATGAGCTTGAAATAAAGAGCATCGAATCAAGAAAGAAACCAGAGGCCAAGGCTCCCAAACCACTAGCTCTTCAAGACGAGGAAGATGAAGATAATGAACTTGATGAGGAGCAGGCACTTAAGGTCAGAGGTTTTAGAAGATACATCAAGACAAAGCAGGGAAGAGCTGAAATGGCACACAGGTTATATCGTTCTAATAAATTTAATCCTGCTAAAAATTCCTCTGAACACAATATTGTTGAGTATTGGTGTTTCATACCAATGTTATTTTGATGATGATCACACCATTATGTTGTTGCTAATGACTCTCTTGTTTTAGTCTCATAGTTAACATTTCAAGAATATCATTTTTGGAGACTAAACACTTGGTACAAGGATGGACATCAAGAGGAGTAATGACACAGCTTGGACTCAAGTGGTGCCAAAGCTTGGAGATGATGGAGAGCATCAAGGTTGAAGCCATAGACTCTAAGAGAAGTAATGTAATCCACGTAATATTTCATTTATTGCTTTTCTCTTTTTGAGTCTAAGTTTAATGTAATGCCTTGATAGATGGATTAACTCATTCATGCATATGAATTTTCCATCTTAGTGAGCCTTAGGATTATGAAATCATCCCAATAGGTTCATCTTGCCTTAAACTCAAATTGGAGTTTTTGGCTCTCTTACAGTGGACTGATGAATGCACGACAGGCGACTGGGTGATTCCACGTGCCTGCCTAGCCTTCTACAGCTGACTGGAATGCACAGCTCAAGTCAACCTGTTTATTGACTCTTACTTGAGCTTTTGAAACAGCCGACTGAAGTTCAATTTACAGTCGCATGTCTTCCAACAGGCGCCTAGGTATTATTTTACAGTCGTCTATGCGTAACTTGCACTTTCTAGGTTTCATCCCACTTTACAAGTCAGTCGACTGATGAAGTATTTACAGGCGCCTGTCAAATTACAGGCGCCTGTCAAATGGTCATCTATCAACTGAAAGCTCTAGTGCGAAAGTTGCATTTTCCTGTTCCATTTCCATCCCAAGTAACAGTTGCTTGCTGAAGGTTATATATGCACCTGCTCATCTACAGGCGCCTGTGTAGTCTTCTACAGTCACCTGTCCTGGCTCAGATTATAGCCGCTTGGAATTTTATAGCTGTTGACCAGTCGACTGTCTGTGCCGTAAACTGCCAAAATCTAGCCGTTGCATATCTATTATTTTCGGGGTTTTCTTTGGGTTTGAGGGTTCCTTTGGACTTCCTATTTATAGGAGAAGGCTGAGTTCATTAGAACTTCTTGGAACTATTGAAGATCATTTGAGAATCATTGAGCCACTGTCAAATTCTCTCATTTCCCTCTTAGAGCTTCAAATCTCCTTCATGCATTGAAGTCAAGCTCAAGGGAAATCATCCAAGTGCTTTCAAGCAAATCTCATCACTTGCAGATCCTCTACCATGCCTTACATTCATTAGTGAGTAAGTTCATCATCAAGGCATAGGTAAGAGTATTTTGTTTTACTTTGTGTTTTCATTGAAACACTAGCTTTCTTTGTGAGAGCTAGTTACTCTCTGTGTGAGCGTATAACCTTCTGTGTGAGCGTTGGTTGAGATCTCTCTATGTGAGAGTTTGCGTATCTCTGTGTGATAGCAATAGTATCTCTGTGTGAGAGCAATGATACCTATTTGTGGGAATCCAAAATCCTCTATGTGAGGTATCTCTGTGTGAGATTGTATTCACTTCTCTGTATGAGAATTATAGTGGATATTGGTGTGGCTAGACATTACCAAGTTTGGGGAACCAAGATAACATCTTGTGTTTGCATTTGGATTTTTGTGGTGTTTATATTCCTCTTGCATTTATAATTTCGCATTTGCAAGTTTAATTTTTATATACGCAATTTGTGCCATTACACTATTCACACCCCCTCTAGTGTGTTGTTGTTAGTATTGCAAGGGTAAGACGATCCTTACAAATACTACTGATAAAATTCATTGTTTTAAATGCAAGAAGCAGGGACACTTTATGGGGAATTGCCCACAAGAAAAGAATAACTCTACATAAGGAAAGGAAAATCTCTGGCAATAATGTGTGATGAGGATAGCAAAAATAAAACTCAGGAGAAGACTGCTCACTCCTCCCTCTGCTTGATGGGAGAGCATGATGATGTAAAATCTTGCACTAAAGCTGAACTTCTAAATATTTGTAAAAAATGAAAGATGAAATTGATGATTTAGAATCTACTATAGATTGCTTTAGAAATGCTAATTATGAACTGTAACAAGAAATTGTGACATGTCAAAAGAAGTTGATAAACTGAAAGATAAAATTGTTGCATATAAATCAACCATTGATTTGCTGAAAAAGGAAAAATCTAGCATACATGAAAGAGTTGAATGCCTTAATTGTCCTACTTTATTAAAAGAAGATAACATGCTTAAAGAAAAAGTTACTAAGCTAGAAACTGAAAATAAAGAGCTTAATGAAAAGACGTGCATGCTAAAGAATGAAACCAAAGAGCTTAAAGGAAAAATGATTGAGTTTGAACAGAAAGCTGAAAATGTGAAAAAGAATGAAGAGGATAATAAGAAGGCTTTCATTAGTAAATGCACTTTGCTTGTGAATGAAAATCTTTATCTGAAATCCAAAGTCACGGATCTAGAATTGTCTATAAAGAAATTCGGTATTGGAAAACAATCTTTGGATATAATTCTTGGAAACAAAATATATGGCAATAATAGGCGTGGACTTGGATATGATTTGAAATATGTTGAAAAGCCAAAATACAAGAGAGTTCACAATGAGCCAACAAAAGTTAGAAATATTCATGCAAAGTGCTTTACATGTGGTTGTGTTGGTCATACTTCTCATCATTGCATGTATAAGAACAAGAATATTAAATTTAAGCAAATATGAGTTCCTAAAAGTTTGATGACAAACATGAGTGGACCTTGTTGGATTCCAAGGTCACACATAACATCTTCCGTGTAAGCAAGATGGAGGGGCGAGGAACAATGGATTGGACGTCACATTTCATTATAGTTCCTAAGCCAAATGACAACGCGAAAGTATGGTTTCTTCTTTGAGCTTAATGTATACCTTCATAGTATTTCTGGTGTGCTTCCATTTTTGGTGTATACCTTCATTATATTTCTGGTGTGGTTTCCATTTTTTGTGATAAAATTTTTGAAAACCATAAAAACTGCATTATTGAAAAACAAAAAAAATTAGAAAAGTGCAAAAGGTATAAAGAATGATCTTATTGTATACATCTCTTTTGATTGTCAAAATTGCACTAATGAATAATATTTATATCCATGTAGAAATTGTTGTATTATTGTTATGACTACATGCACATGTTTGATTTTCCAAATAACTATGACATGTTCAATGACTTGAATAATTTGATTTCTACACCTACACTTTCACTTCCACAAGTATTAAATGGTGTTGTACATTTGGAGACATCTTTTATGAAATATTGGAAAGCGAATGTAGGTGGAAAAATTAACTGAAATTCTACCGGATATGATGTGTCTTGCCTTGGATAAAAATTGAGCTCAAAAGAATTGTTTTTTAAAAAAAATAAAAGAAAGAAAAGAGCTCCGTATTAAAAATGGATACAATCCATGGCAACAATACTATCCACGAGCATCCAACATAAGCTTTAAGAGTAAACTTTAGCGTTGGTGTTATACTCGTCAAGCAATGCCACCCCACATCTAAGAGTCCTCATAGGCTATATTTTGGGTGTGGTACCTTGAACTCATTTTTAGTGAGATGTGGAAAATCAAACCTAGATGATATCATGTTACAAGGAAAAGCGGATTGGTTTTGGCTAAATTTCTTGAAAGTTCTTTCTATATACTTCAATTTTTAATCATCACACTTACACGATGGTGTAGAAGTCTTTGGTATGATTTTCATTGGATTTGACTTGGCTATTCTACGATTATCTACATACAAGTGTTTGTTATAATTTATAATGCTCTATTTTTGCATGTGATATGGCATTGACTTCACGAGTACACTTTTGATGATAACAAAAAGGGGAGAAGAAAGATTTGGTGTTCTTAATACTTAATGAATATGTCTTCAAGGGGGAGCATGTATAAAGGGGGACCATAAATATAGGGGGAGCATGCATATATGTTGAACATCATTGTACATCATTGTATTTGTATTATTTCATCCATCATCACACACACACACATGTCATTTTGATATTATTTGGATTGTTATTGCTTAAATCTTATATATTGTTTGTCATCATCAAAAGGGAAAGATTGTTGGATACAACGATCGATGACTTCGTGTTTGATGATAACAAATGTGTGTGAACGTTTTGATGTGTGACTTCGTGTTTGATGATAACAAATGTGTGTGAACATTTTGATGTGTGTGCTAAGTGTTTTAAGGAGTGGCAAGCACGTAAATACTCAAAGGGAGACTTGGTCAAAGTAATGGAGAAATTCCTTTTTATATGCAAAGAGGACTTGGTCAAAGATGGAGAGATAAGGAGGGAATCCCATTCAAATCATTTGGTGATCAATTCAAATAAATTTGTGATTCAATCAAATCCCATTACAATCAAATTCAAACTCCAAATCCAAATTCAAATCCTATTGTGATTGAACGAGATCTTTCATATGATTATTTCAAATCCTATTCAAAGTTGAATTCAAACTTCAAACTCCTACAAGGATTCTACTAGAGCCAAAATTCTCCACAAACTTCTACTTAAACCCCATCCAAAAGAGAGGGCAGCTATGCGGCCAACACAAATTGATAGCACAAGCTTCAAACCCTTCATATTACAGAAATCCTCTTTAAGATTTGAAGCCCCATTGCCGCAAGCTCCAAGGCTAAAAACCAAGTTGTTCATCATTATATCTGCAAGCATCAAGAGCCTATCCTCATAGCCGCAAGCTTCAAGCTTCAACATCCTCATAGCCACAAGCTTACAGGTTCAACATCCTTATAGCCGCAAGCTCCACAAGCCAAAAATCCAATCTCAACAAAACTCCAAGGCAAAAACTCCATTGCCATCTTCATACACGTGTCTTGAAGAGTCATCTACATGTTTTTGTGAAGGAGGAAACCAATCGGGTTGCCATTGGATTGGAGATCAAGCTTTTGCATCTAAGCTTGACAACTTCCGTAACCTTGCCTTCCTGATCGAGTGCTAAGCCGTACAATTCCACTTGTTGACCGAGCTGCAAGCCGCGCATCTTCCTCTTGGCAAACCAAGCTTGCAGCCCGGACCAACTTGCTCTGCTGACCGAGGATTCTCCAGTGCCAAGCCTTCGTCGACCTAGTCAACAGCCCGCATCTTGAGCATTACTGACCCATTGCTAGCATCCCGCACTTTACTCGTCCGACCGAAGGGAACCCCATGCTGCAAGGTTACTGACCGAGCTCTGCTGCTGCAACAATCATCTTGACGACCAAGCTTGCAAGCCACACACTTGGGTCCTTGCTGACCTAGGAGATCGCCCACACTTGATCATTGTCGACCGACTGTTGGAGCCCACTTCCATTGCTTGCTGATCACAAGACATCCCCGCACACAATGCTTGCTGACCAAGAGACATCATCGCACACAAAGCTTGCTGACCGAGATATCTCTAGTACCAAGGCCCGTGCTGACCGAGACATCTCATGAGCCATCTTGCCTTCCCTTAAGAGCCATCATCCAAGCTTCAATCAAGAGGGGTGTCGAGATATAGAGGCACCAACCAAGGTGCTAGCCGAGAGAAACTTGTTCCTCAATCCAGGCTTACTGACTAAGAGGGGAAATTGCACACCTGAGCTTTGCTAGCCATGACATCAAGCATCATCCAAGGAAGCTAGCCAAGATTTCAGATCAGAGACTACATATTGTCAGACTGAAGCTGACGACGTACTGATTGACAGAGGCGACAACACCGAAACGAATTGAGATTTTCTAAACTCTTTATCATTTTATATTTGTGTATTGGTGTGTTGATCTTTGTAGGTTACTTAAACTATACTTTGGGGGTTTGGGGTCTTGACTAGTTGGTGCTAGTCAAGAGAGAGCATTTATTAGATTAGTAGTGTTTGGCACTTTGGTGAGTGCGGTACTGAACTTGGTGAGCATTGAGCGGGTGCTCGTAGCTCTTTATAGTTGTACCCATTACACTATTGAATCTAGTATTTGCTTTGGGGCTGGAGTATGTCATTGGGACAACCGAACCAGGGTAAATCTCTCATGCACTCTGTGATTGTCTTATCTGCACTTATTTTACTATGTGTCTGATTGATTGTGCTGAATATTGCCTCTGTGATATCTTGAGGAATTTTATTAGCCTATTCACCCCCCTTAGGCTTAGATCCAGATCCAATAGAATTGATAGTAACGATAAACATATTCGAAAACCCAAGATTAACATCGATGCTAGCCATGAATTAATCTAATTACCTGCGAAGGGGAAATCCGATATACATTGATAATAATCATCCTAATATACCCCTTCTCCTCAATCGCTCAACAATTTCACAACGACTTACAAATTCATAGTTTAATCCATTAGGGTTTAACCCATTGGCCCTAGATGATCTCCAGTCACAATCCATGCAACAATAGGTGATAAGTGGTCGACCCCAGATATGCACCCGGAGAATGATTGTAGTCTTACTGCAAGCGCACGGTCAAGTGGCGAGCGGGTATCGAACTCAGGAGGAACAATAACAGTGTCTCGTTCTAATCACCTAGCTATCGGAATGGTCAAGAATAATACGGGGTAAAATTGTCACAATCGTTCGTATATCTATGGAAATATCAATGAAATAAAACGCCTAGGGATAGGGAATCCCCGCTATAACCCGTATCTCGTCGTTGTGATTCATAGGTTATATCATTGCTAGACTTAAATCTTAGGTGAACTAGTCGCAACTAAATGTAGAACCAAGCTCACGCTCTCGCGCTATTGCCGGTCTATAGCAAACCTAGGTTAGGGCCCAATCTCTTGCAAACCCTAACCTAAGCCGCTAGCATTAGGATCGACATCATCGTTCAATTGTATCTCGAGCCCACTCTCGTGCAAACTCAAGCTATGACCTAGGTTGAGATAGTTCCTACCCGTCCAATCTCTTGCAAACGGGTATTTGTATATAAATACGATTAAAACCCCTAGCCTTGGTCCAATCTCTTGCAAACCAATTCTAGAAAATTCCAATCGTAAATCTAAATCGAATTTCTAGGGCTTCCTATCAATTGGGACCCAATCTCTTGCAATTCCCAATCAATATGAATCCCTAACTATCCGTAATAAATTGATCCCAACCTAACCCTAATCAATTCTAGCAATAATTTCACCAATTCATCACAATTCGGAAATAGGGTTCATAGGATTCATCCCCATGCCCTAAGACGATAAAACTACTCACTAATCATTATGCAATTCATAAGAAATTCAATAGAAAATTCAGCACAAATCATTGTAATGAAGAAATATTCAATAAAAATAGAGTTTTTGACAAGAAAAGAGACAAACAAATGAGAATCCAATAGCATCCAACAAGAATCTCCTTTCTAATCTCTCAAAAAGCCTAAATCTAAATCCCTAAAAAGCTATCTAAAAAGGCTGCAAAAAGTATCAAAAAGTTCTCTCTAACTAGGGCAAAAACTGGGTTTAAATACCCCCTCAAAATCGCCCAAAAAATAGTGACAAAAATGCCCCTACGCAGCTCAAAAATCGCAGTTTACGCTACAGGCGGGGCGGCTCACTCGGCCGAGTGACAAATGTCACTCGGCCGAGTGACAAACCCCGTAAAATTACAGTAAGTCGGGGATTTTTGGGGGTCTGTCTTCGGAGGTGACTCGGCCGAGTAGATTTACTCACTCGGCCGAGGGGCAATGCTTGCTCGGCCGAGTGGAAGCTCTGAAAAGCCTGTAAAATAACAGTAAGTCGGCCGTTTTCGAAGCGTCTGTTCTCGTTCCACTCGGGTCAGTAGACTTCCATGCTCGGCCGAGTGGACTATCGTCACTCAACCGAGTGCACGCCCATTTTCTTCTGTTGATGAGTGTCCGGTCTGGTCGGCCGAGTGGTCTTCTTGCTCGACCGAGTGGGCGGTTCACTCTGCCGAGTGAGATGCTGCAAAGGCCCAATCTTCGTCTTTTCGCTTCCTCGTCGCTCCTACGACATTCTTTCTTCTCCCACTTGTCTTCCATCACCGAATAACCCTCAAAAGAGCCTCGGGTGACACTCCGGAGTGGGTGCGAATCCTCTTGATCTCAAAATCACTCCGAATCGCTCCATATCTCCTGAAATACGACAAAAACAAGAAAAAGTGAAAAGCATCGCAATATTGTTGAATAATCGTGAAAAACGCGATATGAGCGATTAAAGTAGCATGCAAACATGCAGAAAAAAGGGTGTAAAATACGGAGCGATCAAAATCCCCCAAGCTTACCTCTTACTCGTCCTCGAGGAAGATGAGTAAAAAGCGAGCCCGACGGGCAAAATGATGGAAAAGAGGGAAAAATAAAAGAAATGAAAATAAAAACAAAAAATAAAAATAGAATAGAAAGCGAAGAAGGGGGGTGCTAGATCATTTTTCTCGGGAAGTGGGTTTTGCTTACTCATATTGTCACGACCCGCTTCCCTAAAATGGAGACGAGGCGTGACGAGGCCCGCTCAGGCTTGGAGCTGTGAGGCTCCATCCTGTAAAGCGTCTGGAATAAACACGCAGATCCCTGTAATGTGACATGGAACAAGGATAACAATAATAGAAAGAGGCAAATAAATAAATTATTCGTCTCAATGTCCAATAAAAATTTGTCCAACAACCAGAAAAGCCACCAGGCTAACAAAAGAGTCCAAAAGGAAAGGCCCAGCATGGCCAACAATAAAATAACAACAAAAAGGTGCTACTCACCGACAAGCTACAACAACTAAGAAAGAACGACGAAGGAACACTAGGACTGGTCACCGGTGTCCTCGTACTCTATGTCAGCAATGGAATCAGGCTCAAACTCCACGAACTCCTCTCCTTCAACTGTGGACTCTGGCTCCGCAACTAACATGCGTCACCCAAAGAGAAGGGGCACATGTCAGCAAAGTCTACAAGACTTTGTGCAAGGAAACTAAAAGAAAGGTAAAAGCAACCTAGCAATTCTAAAGTATGCATGACATGACATATATAAGGGATGTGCAACAGATAAGTAAAAACAGCAAGTATGGCATGGCAATGTGTAAACATGACATGGAATCAAGGAACACAAGTATACATTCACAAGTACAAGTACAAGTATAGTAAGCACGTCGTGCACAGAGATTCCTCCCTTTGGCTAGAGAGACTGTACGGACCAACTATTACACTCAAGTGACCGTTTATCCCTACCCATCCACGTGTATCGAGCCAGGGCCTTACCCCCGAACATGGAATGCTCACTTCTGGATCACGACCCAGGAAGTGTATTAACAAGTATGGCGTAGGGTTATGCCCGCATAGCAGGTGCCTAGCCGGAAACATGGAAACATAGATTGTGCATGTATTTGGTAGCGTGTGCTACGATGCAACATACAAATCAAATGGCATGTAAAGAATGCAATGCGTGGACAATATTCAATTTAAATTGCGTATCGTTAAAGGAATTAAACGTGACAGGCAAATGCATGACATGACATGACAAGGCAATTCTAGCTTCGTTGTCAAGCTAGAACTTGGAAATTGCGCCTAGACCGCTATCATTTCACGGTCTAGTCTCTTTCACGCTAAAGTAAAGAAATGGCCTAAGGCATGGCCTAAAACAAAAGTTGGCAAGTTTCACTTGCCTGGTACCGAGGTTGTTGATCGATGAGTGTTCGCTATTCTACGGGGATGGGTCACTGTTATGGCAAAACAGAAAATCAGAATTTGATGTTCTAATCCGGGTTTGTATCGGAATCCTACAACGTCTAGTAGTCCATTTTTATTAGGTTTTCTAAATTATAGCGTGGGTTATGGGAAGATTTAAAGGTAGATCACTAACCGTATACGAAGCGGAAGAACGACGATCCACGTCTACGAATCTGCATGTAGGAGAAGATCTCGACGTATCCGGATTTGTCGTCTCCAAATCTGATCAAGCACGGCAACGGAGGAAGCGATCCCGGGAACTACGATTGAAAAGATCTCCTCACGGCTGAGATACAAATCAGATCTGGGAAAGGAGATTGTAGGGGAAAAACTGGAGCAAAAGAGAATTTGAGGGTTTTAGGGTTGGTCGGCGGCCTACGGGGTGGTTGCCGGTGCAATGGGGGTGAGAGAGAGCACGGGAGGATGAAGGAAGGTGACGTGCGTTTATATTTCATACATTTACGCACGTTTTCTTCCGTGTTTTTTCGTATTTTACCGCCGTCTTTTATTCGTTTTCTCGTGTTTTCTTGTTTTCTTTCACTTTTCCGTGTTTTTCGTATTTTGTAGGAATTTATTGGCATTTGGGACATAAAACGACGATATCATGAGTCCCCGGAACAACGGGAGGAGTCACGCGTGATCCAGGGGGTCAAACGATGATGATCGCATCTTTCAACCCCTCACCCGACCGGTTGGTCACTTCCAACCGATCGGGTGATGCACGCGTGCACCACACGGACACTAGCTGGAGCAGCCAAGAAGTCACCCGGTCGGTTCAGAGACCGGTTCAAACGCCCCAACTCTCGGTCATTTGGGCTGAATTCCAACCGATCGGGTGACTCTTCACCCGATCGGTTCACCTGTAGCGGAATTTTCCAAGTGATGACCCGGACAGCTCGACTGACCGGTTCGTCGACCGTTTGAATCCGACAGAGCTCTCGGCCAAATGGAGCGTAATTCCAACCGATCGGGTGACATGTCACCCGATCGGTTCATCTGTAGCCGTAGTTCCTCAAACAATGACCCGGTCACGCCACCCGCTCGCCTCAGCGCCCGGTTGAAGATCTTCGAAGCTCTCACCCGATCGGTTGACTCATCAACCGATCGGGTGGCGTTTTTTCTGCGGGTTTGGACTCGAACCATTAGGGTTTCGAAGTGGGGCTATAAATACTCGAAGTTGGCCGACTGAAAGGGATTCTCCTCTTATTTTTAGGGCTTTTTCAACCCCTTTGTTGGGAGGCTTAGGGTAGATTAGATTAGGTCTTTGCTCAATAAATCATGTACCGGATTGTTGGATTCGAATCAAGATAAGTATTTCTTTCTCTTGTTTTCCATTATTTTGTGTTGTATTTGTTTTGCTTCATGATGATTGTTTGTATGTCTATTGTGTTGGTTGTTTATATGTTTTTCATCATGGAGTAGTATTGATGAACCCTAATACGGGTTAGAGTAGGATTGATGCTTGGGTTGTTTCATTTGACTTGGTTGCATGGCATGTGTTCGATGAAATGTGTCAATGGGGATTTCTAGCAATCTGGGTCCAATTCGTATGACGACACACTAGTTGTGTTGGGGGTTGGGGTCCGGTGCTTGTCCAGTCAAGATCCGCTTCGATGTATTGCTAGAAATCACATTTGACCTATTTGGCCATTAGGGTTACGCGGGGGTGTTTCATTGTCATTGGCGGGAGAAAGACCGCCTCTGATCGTCGGGCCAAGGGGGAATAAACTTGGCGGTTGACTCCCTAGCCACAGCTCACACCCCTAGTGTAGACATCGAGTCCTCGCGCGTGGGAATGGCTTGGACGAAGTGTTGGGAGTTATCATTGTGGCCTTAATGCTCCCGGTTGCGGAAGGTGTTAATGGACATGGGAATGCCCACCGTCTGGAACCGGGTAGGCCTAGCATGCTTGGCACCGACCGGAATATCGGGCCATGGACGCTAGGTACCACCTTTTGGGGCAATGTCTCACCCTGGGTCAAGTCAAATGCCAAGTGTCATGAGTGCTCTAGCCCGTGTTAGCGGGGATTCATTTCGTGTCTTTTTCATTTCTTTCTCTTATTTCTACACTTCCACCTATATCATCCACGTAGCTAGCACACGACCTAGGCGAGGCTAGTAGCCACTCAAGCCATCCACCTCCCTGAGTTCGATAAACCCGCACCCTACACTAACCGTGCACTTGCGATAAAACGACACCGCGCCCATACCGTAAACCGGGCGCTGGTCAAGTTTTTGGCGCCGTTGCCGGGGAGGCGTTCGGTTTAATATTAGCTTAGCTTGGGTTCGTTAGACTACGCATAAAAACACAAAAAATTTCTTTTTCTTTTTTAAAAAAGAAAAAAATTCAATAACCAAGAAATTTTCCCCCCACCATTATATTATCTTTTTGTTATTTTCGTGTACTATTGACGCTCCTCTCTAGTTTTCTTATTTTTGTTGTCCAGGTATCTTTGGTGTAACCATGTGGAGATCAAATTTCGATGCTCAGATGGGAGGATACGATCCTTATTCGGTTGTGGTTTGTGAGACTTGTGGGATGGCAGGGCATGTGTATTATGATTGCCCATTTACGCTCGAGAGCCTCCCCCTACACCAAGGCCAAACATTTTCCCACAACCTTAGCCCAAACACCTCCCATCCATTTTCTCAACCTTATATCCCTCCACCAACACAAGAAGAATCAAACCTCGTGTCTCTCCTTGAAAGTGCCATGTTTAACCAAGGCCAAATATTACAAAACTTAATGGTACCAATCATCGAGCCTACACCGAGGAGAGGGGACGAAGGAGAGGATATACCCACTTCCATGGTTGAGACCACCATGCCATCGACCACCATAGACACATCTCATGCCGATACCCCATTTTTCCATCACTGCCACTTGGATGACGAAGCATTTTTTGATGATGATAGTGAGGATGGGGAGATGTATCTAGGATCTGTGGGAGATATTTCTTGTCTTGATTTGGATACCCCATATGAGTCCTATGAGAGCACTGAGGAGTTTACAGAGATTATGCATATAGGCGAGGAGGATGTGCGTGAGGATGAGGACACCACGACCACATACGAGGGGTTCGCTCTACAACCACCTCCACAGCCATCTCTGTCGCAGCTTCCTCCTTGGTCGGTGGTCAACCATGAGGATGTCATTCAGGACATCAGGCAGATGGTGGAGCATGAGCATATCGTCGAGGAGGATGTGCATGAGGGCTTGGATACGATGGTACACTCCATGGAGCCCGAGTCACATCTACTTTTACCGTCGCTCTCCACTTCTTCTGCGGCTGAGCATCTACTTGAGCATATTGCCCCTATTTAGGGATATTTTCATACTCACTCTCACTCCACTTTTGAGTCTCACTTTTCACTTCCTATTTCTTTAGACTCGTATATATTTGACATACCATATCTCTCGCAGGACACAAGATCTACTTCCCTTGAGGTATGTTGCGGTGTGTCACCACCTAGAGAGCCACTTCTTATGGAGAGCGAGGATTTGGTCGTCGCTAGTACAGAGGACAGCGACCCATTCTCAGGGAGTATTCGCCACATTTCATATATTTTACCATCATTTACATGTGACTATCTCTGGGATACATTTATTTTGGGAAAAGATTTCTTGCCATGGACTAATGCACCTCGTCCTTTGCAGGTCACAGGTGGACACCTACGAGGGATGCTTGGAGGTGCATTGCTTGGGTCCATTGGCACACGTAGCACAGCGCTTCTGGTGGAGCCACAGAAGGAGCAGTTAGAGCAGCTACCTGCCCCACTTCAGATCTTGGATCCACCTATGCTCAGGTGTATCCTAATCCAGTAGTGTAAAAATTTACCGCTTTCTAGTTTAGATTTGAATAATCTCGTCTCCTCCCATTAGCGAGGGGAGCGTATCTAGGATTTGCTTTTGCATCATAATAACCCATCATGTCGTGCCCTTCTATCACTTCTACCGCCCACACCCCACATCCTCTTCTGAGGAGAACGAGCACACTGTCTCTCCTGCATTCTGATTTCTTTCTTTTCCGATTTCCCCCTAGCATATCTCTACATCCCCATTGATCATATCATTTTGCTAGCATTGTCATGTTCAGCTTGGGGGAAATCGACTTTTATGTGCATGTTTTCGTGTGTTTGTGTCTTTGAGTCCTTCGTCGTGTTTTATATCTTTTATTCTGTATGTTTCTTTTTCTTTATTTTCCAGTTTCGTTCGTGTGTTTTTCGTGTTTTTCATTTTTTGTGTCGGTGCGTAACTCCCCCCCCCCCCCATTTTCATTGTCCTCCCGTATTCACTACTATTGCATTGAGGACAATGCAAGTTTCAGCTTGGGGGAGTCACACTTCGTGCGTCATTTGTCTCTTTTTCTTCGTTATTTGAGTCGTTTTTCTCCGTGTTTTTCTTTTTCTTTTTCTTTTCTTCTTTTTATCTCTTTCTCCTAGAGATGCACCATATGATAAATTGCCACGAAAATCACATGCGCACCTTGCACAGCTTCGATAATCACATTCACTAACCCTAGGATATCGAGTCCTCTTGCATTTCATGCATCGTGGATCCACTTAGCTTTTTATGAGTCGTGCGTCGTGCCTAGCTGTGTGGTGTGCTTCTACTTTGTGATTTTACTTTATATACCTGTCCAGAAATGACCCCTAGATTATCATGCTTCAATTTGAATATGTGGTATTTGTTTCTCATGTCTGCTTCTGCATGGTAGATATATATATCGTATACTTCATTTCGCATGTGTCGGGATTCCACAATTAAGGACTAGGATAACCCATTTGGCCCATGCTCTAATTAGCGAGAATAGTTTCCTTTGCCCTAGTGTTTAGATTCTGATTTCCTTTTTGTTTTACTTGGTGCAAATCCCCTTGTCGTGTACCGTTCTCCCACTTGGGAGAGTACACATGTGTATAGCCAAAAACCCAAAAACCCAAAAAAAAAGAGGAGAAAAGAAAAGAAAAACCCAAAAAGGAAAGAAAAATTTTGTATAGCCAAAAAAGCAAAAAAAATACAAATACCCAAAACCCAAAAATTTCAAGTGTGAATATTTTTCCTATCTACCGAGAATAAAGGGAAGGCGAGAATTTGCACCGAGTGTTCTTCTCCACATCATCTCAACCCCCATCGGTTTCGAAAACACTTGGCTTAGGAACTTTTTAGCTATTAACTAGGCTATAGTGTGGTGATTTCCTTAACCCTAGTTGTGGAGTCCTTGACGCATGATATGTTTCGATTCTCGCTCTATTCTCATGCATGCTTGAGCTATATATTCACAGCTTAATTCGAATCGAATCGATATTTGGGTCATTTCTTGGATTTGTGTATATCGAGCTTTATTGCACATCGTAGATAGTGACACCGACTGCTAGCGCACGACCACACTCACTCGCGCTTCACCGCGTGGGCCCACGGCACTTGTTTGGACTCGTACTCCTTGGTTTAGTGATGTGATTTGGCGTTTGCTTGCTTGGTGTGTCGTTTTTTATTTTGTTGGCCCTGACGGGCGATCTAGGATATAGAGTTTTCTTTTTCTCTCTTTCTCTCTATTTTCCCCTCCAGGCTCCTACTCTCACTCGTCTTCCTCGAGGACGAGGAAGAGTTCAGCTTGGGGGATTTTGACGTGCGTTTATATTTCATACATTTACGCACGTTTTCTTCCGTGTTTTTCCGTATTTTACCGCCGTCTTTTATTCGTTTTCTCGTGTTTTCTTGTGTTTTCTTGTTTTCTTTCACTTTTCCTTGTTTTTCATATTTTGCAGGAATTTATTGGCATTTGGGACATAAAACAACGATATCATGAGTCCCCGGAACAACGGGAGGAGTCACGCGTGATCCAGGGGGTCAAACAACAAAGATCGCATCTTTCAGCCCCTCACCCGACCGGTTGGTCACTTCCAATCGGGTGATGCACGCGTGCACCACCCGGACACTAGCTGGAGCAGCCAAGAAGTCACACGGTCGGTTCAGAGACCGGTTCAAACGCCCCAACTCTCGGTCATTTGGGCTGAATTCCAACCGATCGGGTGACTCTTCACCCGATCGGTTCACCTGTAGCGGAATTTTCCAAGTGATGACCCGGACAGCTCGACTGACCGGTTCGTCGACCGTTTGAATCCAACAGAGCTCTCGGCCAAATGGAGCGTAATTCCAACCGATCGGGCGACATGTCACCCGATCGGTTCATCTGTAGCCGTAGTTCCTCAAACAACGACCCGGTCGCGCCACCCGCTCGCCTCAGCACCCGGTTGAAGATCTTCGAAGCTCTCACCCGATCGGTTGACTCATCAACCGATCGGGTGGCGTTTTTTCTGCGGGTTTGGACCCGAACCATTAGGGTTTCGAAGTGGGGCTATAAATACTCGAAGTTGGCCGACTGAAAGGGATTCTCCTCTTGTTTTTAGGGCTTTTTCAGCCTCTTTGTTGGGAGGCTTAGGGTAGATTAGATTAGGTCTTTGCTCAATAAATCTTGTACCGGATTGTTGGATTCGAATCAAGATAAGTATTTCTTTCTCTTGTTTTCCATTATTTTGTGTTGTATTTGTTTTGCTTCATGATGATTGTTTGTATGTCTATTATGTTGGTTGTTTATATGTTTTTCATCATGGAGTAGTATTGATGAACCCTAATACGGGTTAGAGTAGGATTGATGCTTGGGTTGTTTCATTTGACTTGGTTGCATGGCATGTGTTCGATGAAATGTGTCAATGGGGATTTCTAGCAATCTGGGTCCAATTCGTATGACGACACACTAGTTGTGTTGGGGTTTGGGGTCCGGTGCTTGTCTAGTCAAGATCCGCTTCGATGTATTGCTAGAAATCACATTTGACCTATTTGGCCATTAGGGTTACGCGAGGGTGTTTCATTGTCATTGGCGGGAGAAATACCGCCTCTGGCCGTCGGGCCAAGGGGGAATAAACTTGGCAATTGTCTCCCTAGCCACAACTCACGCACCTAGTGTAGACATCGAGTCCTCGCACGTGGGAACGGCTTGGACGAAGTGTTGGGAGTTATCATTGTGGCCTTAATGCTCCCGGTTGCAGAAGGTGTTAATGGACATGGGAATGCCCACCGTCTGGAACCGGGTAGGCCTAGCATGCTTGGCACTGACCGGAATATCGGGCCATGGACGCTAGGTACCACCTTTTGGGGCAATGTCTCACCCTGGGTCAAGTCAAATGCCAAGTGTCATGAGTGCTCTAGCCCGTGTTAGCGGGGATTCATTTCGTGTCTTTTTCATTTCTTTCTCTTATTTCTACACTTCCACCTATATCATCCGCGTAGCTAGCACACGACCTAGGCGAGGCTAGTAGCCACTCAAGCCATCCACCTCCCTGAGTTCGATAAACTCGCACCCTACACTAACCGTGCACTTGCGATAAAACGACACCGCGCCCATACCGTAAACAGGGCACCAGTCAGAAGGCAAGAGGAAGATTGGGGGATGATTGGGGAAGAAGATCGGCTAGGAAATATGAAGGGAAGATAGAAAGGATCGAGGGTTTAAATAAAGAAAGATACGGCGGCTGCAACTTAACCTAGGTTTCCTGTGTAAACTAGTCGGTCAGTGAAGAGTGGTCGACCGACTAGTTAGGGAACTAGTCAGTCGGTCGTCCAACTGAGACCGACTAAAAGGCAAACAGTGAACAGGGTCGACACAGGATAGACAGATCTTGTCGGTCTGTGAAGGTCCGTCAACCGACTAGTTAGGGAACTAGTCGGTCGGTGAATATTCATTGACCGACTAAGGGCAAAATATGAAAGACAAAAGGTACTGAGAGTTAGTCGGTCTGAGAAGAAACTCTAACCGACTAGTTCGAAAATTAGTCGGTCGATAGTCGTTCTTTGACCGACTAACGGTAAACAGTAACTCGGCTGTCAGAAAGATCTTAGAATTAGTCGGTCTGAGAATAAGTTCTAACCGACTAGTTTGAAAACTAGTCGGTCGGTGGATGTGCTTAGACCGACTAAGCGTAAACAGTAACTCAGCTGAAATATACAAGATGAACTAGTCGGTTCTTGAAGAGTTGTCGACCAACTAGATTGCAATCTAGTCGGTTGTTTCCCCTTCATGAACCAACTAAGATGCACGGAAAGTGCCGAATTGAAGCGCGAAGCTTCGGGAAGATTCCTACGGCTTCTAGGATCACTCTAGCTCTAAGATACGGTCAAGATGAAGCTCATCAAGGAAGAAGATCAGAAAGAACTGAAGAATAACGTCCAACCGAGGAAAACACACAAAGGAGAGAACAACCAATATATATATATATATATATATATATATATATATATATATATATATATATATATATATATATATATATATAGCCAAAACATAGATGAAAACCGGTCGTTACACATATAGCATACATCGAATATAAAACACACGTCAAAGACTTTTATTTCGATATCATAGTATAATTGATGCATTCGAAATAGAAAACACCAAAATATCAATATAGCATGAAATATGGAATCATTCTAGGATTAACATCGTCTGAAGCATCTAAAACGGTATGCATAACCATAGATCACACACCTTTCAATTGAATACTTTCTATAATGAGTATAAGAGATATCACACGATATGGAATAGTAAGAATAGAAAAGCATGGTTTTCATGAAATGAATGCTAAGTGTCGATTTCTTGATTTCGTGAAACTTTGCAATCTCACCGAGTATAGAATATTACTTAGCCTAGGTTGTCATGCACCGTCAAGTAGTCACTCTCTCACACATCATTGGATTCTCTCCCCCAAGCTTATCCATAAGCATGGTGGTATAAACAAATCAATATGTACATTCCCCATTTCTTTTGAAGCTCCAAAAAAAAGTAAAAATAAAACAAAAAAGGGAAGAATGAGAGAAAGAGTGTGAGATGGGATCGTTATGAACTTCTTTTTCTCTTTTCTTTTCTTTTTCTCAATTATTCTCTCCATTTTTTTTCTTTTTTCTTTTTTTTCATTGCAATAACAATATATACATAAGCGATCCCAAATCAAAAGAGAGAAGGATATACAGATATATATATTTTTTCTTTTTGATTTTGGGGATTTGGAGCATGGAAATTAATAGCGAGGGAAATGCCGATAATAGACTTGCTAGGGGGATTCACCAATGAATTTCAAGTAGCGAAATAATGCTCAAGATATGTGGAGAAAGAAATCAATGTATCACTCAGTTCACTCTATAGGACGTGCATGACAACTATCAGCAGAGTAATATAATCTACTCAGTTTAATCCCGAAAAAGTAAACTAGTCCAGATATATCATCCTAGCAAACATTCAATCAACCTGAAGGTGAAGCGTACAATTCATGCAATAAGAAGTGATATGAGAGAGGAACGCAGTACTCCAAATATAAGCAGACAATGCGTGAAACTTGGTGTGTTTTCTATGATAAGCATACATATGAATCATCAGACATCAGCTAATAATAGAATTTCATCCATATTCATACAGGAAAAGAGTGGGTTACTATTTCAAAATGCAAAGCAGGACATAGCATATGATATCTAAAACAAAAGCTATGACGTGACAAAATAGCATGCATATGCAGATAAGCTAACACCACGTCATCATCATCACAAAAAAATCATCTCTAGCAAAAGATGAAAGAAACAAAGATAAAAGGAAATAGAACTATATACAATGCGGCATACAAAGAAAATAAGAAAACGTGATGCATGGTAAAAAAAACGATAAAGTGGTGAAAATAAGTGCAAAAGTGGAAAGAAAACGTGAGAAATAAAAAATAAAGGGTGGCAAAAATGAAAAGGTGTGAGAACTCACTCCCCCAAGCTGAAGTGCACAGTGTCCTCAATGTGCAAAGTGTGGCACACCGAGAGACGTGAAGTGGGAGGGGTGGGTGAGGGTGCATGCATGATGGAAAAGAAAGAAAATGAAAAATAAATTAAAATGTGAATGAATGCGATGCATGCAAAGATCAGGATGATGCAGATATAAGTGTCCCCAAAAAGTCTCTCTCTCCCTCACTCCCAAAAAGATATAAAAATATATGATCAGGATGGTATCAAAATAATAATACTGGAGGAGGGGGTGCAAAAATCAAACACCAGGCCCAGGAACAAACGGGCAGCATAACGACAAAAAAAATCAGAGGCATCAAGAGTGTGCCTAAGCTGGTGGTGGCGCTGCACCATCACCGTCCTGTGGCAGAGGTGGTGGCGAAGGTCGTGGTATCTGCTGGGTGGGTGGGTGTAGTGGAGGCAGTCGTGCCAGAATCTGATCCAGGCAAGCCTGAATATCGGGAAGCATGGCGACGTGGGACTGCACAGAACTGACCGTGGCAGAGAGAGCCCTAAAGTCTCATCAGAGTCCACTAACAGCCCCCTCTAGAGCACGAATGCTCTGAAGTAGAGTGTCAGGGGGTGGTGGAGCGGAGGGACGCACAGGTCGAACAGGTGAGGTGCGGGGCTGTCTCTGGCGGGAAGCGTATAGGATAGGGCCAGTAAGGTAGTGTGGAAGGGGTGATGTGCTCGGTAAGTGATGCCCAGCCTCGGTGCGAGGCTGGGACGCAGGCTGGGTCGAAGCAGCAGTAGCAGAAGTGGAAGGCAAAATGTGTGACGAGGCAGCAGGAGAGGTCAGAAACGCAGAAATAGGGACAGAAGTCACGACACTCTCGGTGAAGACAGCGACGGTGGAGACCGTAAGGTCGACGACTGGGGAGGCAGTGTAGGGCACAAAAGTGGACTCCCCAGGATCCGTCGACAGCAATCGGGGGAGGGTCTCCACAACAGCAGAAAAGGAAGACTCGCCGCTCTCTAAAATAGTGGTGGGACACTCGGGGCTAAGAGAAGTGATAGGCTCGATGGACATAGGCTCAGCGACGGCGGTGGTGGTGGTGGTGGAGGACGGCTCAGCAAAGGTACTCCCGACACTGACAGAAGTGTGGACGAAGTGTCGGGAGGTGCAGACAGTGCAGGTGCGGGCTGAGAGATCACGAGGTCCACTGGTGGTGCAGGGGGTGCTTGCTCAGCATCCTCAGCCTCAAGTACGTAGGCAGCGGGGATAAGTAGGTCCATCGCTGGGATCCAATCCCCGTGGGCCGGTCCTATGTGTGTCCGAACGAGGCTCGGAAGAACCATGTAGTCAGCAATAAAGGGATCATGCAACCACACACAGTGCCTGCAACCGTGGGGACGAAGCATCTTCATCCGGGCTATAACATCTATTGAGAGTGAAGTGGGGCCCGGGGCTCGACGTAAGTCGTCAGGTAGGACCACGCCGGTCATAAGGGCTAGAAGTGTGATCAGACCGTCGCAGCAAATAGGTGAGCGAGCGCCCACCGAAATGATGATGCGGTCTAAAACCCAGCTAGCAATATCGATCTCAACGGCGGGGACCAGGTCATCGTTACCCCTATCCAGAACTCTAGGGCGAGTCATCGCGTAGAGCATGTAGAGCTCAGGCGTAGACATCATCCCAGGCACTGTGTAATACGGAGGCAGGGGTGCAGAATGGCTGAGGCCTTGGCCCTACTAGGGTCAAAGCCAAGTGGGGACCCCGTGATCCGTGTCCAGAATGTGGAGGTGTCAAACAACGGTGGTGGGATGTGCGTGGGTGCATAGGCACGGTCGGGGACAGGGACAACAGGCCACTGGAAGAATGCACGAAGCATGTCGAGAGTGACCTCGCACTCTCGATCCATCAGGCGGAATGTGCATCCTCCAGGGGTCCGGTCAATAGAGCTCAGGACCTCTAGTGTCGGACAGATGAAAGTATCCGCTGACACCGCAAGAAAATCATGCCATCCCACGTTGTCGTACAACGTGAGAAACCCCTCGAGTACCCCTAGGCGGTCAAGGTCAGCTAAGTGTGCGAACCTAGAGGGTACTATCGAGCGATGGCAGATACGCTCGAACCTGGAGCGGTGTGCGTCATTTGGAAACGTAATCCCCATCGGCCCGACGGTGGGAGCGGGTGGAGGGACAGGATCGGCTGGGATCGGCTGTGTAGGTGGTGGTGGCAGTAGCGAGCTAGATGGAGGGGAGTCCTCCCTAGCGTGAGAGGGACCGGGGTCATCGGTCCGCCTCCGCTTGGGGGTGGATCCCCGTGTATGCGGCCTAGTGCACGGTGGCATGTGTGCCGCAAGACGTGTCCCAATTCAAATAAATACTGCGACGTGCTAAATAATGGAACGAATGTACCTGAACACACCGCGAGAGCAATAAGTGGTGCGTGCTAAGAGACGCCTCCGCCGCGAAGCTAAATGCGCGTCCAGAAGCTCCCCAAAGCTCCCTTAAGATAGCATGCAAATCAAATGATCAAATCAGTTATTAATATTCAATATGTATGGGGGAGATGAGGAATAATAGATAGATATAGAAATTAATTTGGATTTTGGGCTCAACGGGTCTACGGATCAAGAGAAACGGGGAGAAAAATGGGTTTTGGGGGCAAACTGAGGCTAATCGAGGCAAATCGAGGCTGGGGCGGCCGTTGCCGGCGAGGTGGGTGACCGCCGACCGTCGGCGAAGGGAGGGCAGTCCGATCGTCGGCGAGATCGGCTTGATTCGGGCGAGGGACGAGCGAAACAGTGACCGAGGGAAGAGCGAACGACGCGATTTGGGAATTTTTAGTTTTTTAGAAATTCGCGCCCGCTGCAGAGCTTTTATAGAAAATGTTACGACTCGGTCGAGTGACAGTTTCACTCGGCTGAGTGCGTAAACAAAGCAATTTCGAAAAATCTCTTCCCCACTTACGACTCGGCCGAGTAAAAACTTGGTCGGCCCCGGATATGCACCCGGAGAACGATTGTAGTCTTACCGCAAGTGCACGGTCAATTGGCGAGCTGGTATCGAACTCAGGGAGGAACAATAACAGTGTCTCGTTCTAATCACCTAGCTATCGGAATGGTCAAGAATAATACGGGGTAAAATTGTCACAATCGTTCGTATATCTATGGAAATATCAATGAAATAAAACGCCTAGAGATAGGGAATCCCCGCTACAATCCGTATCTCGTCGTTGTGATTCATAGGTTATATCATTGCTAGACTTGAATCTTAGGTGAACTAGTTGCAACTAAATGTAGAACCAAGCTCACGCTCTCGCGCTATTGCCGGTCTATAGCAAACCTAGGTTAGGGCCCAATCTCTTGCAAACCCTAACCTAAGCCGCTAGCATTAGGATCGACATCATCGTTCAATCGTATCTCGAGCCCACTCTCGTGCAAACTCAATCTACGACCTAGGTTGAGATAGTTCCTACCAGTCCAATCTCTTGCAAACGGGTATTTGTATAGAAATACGATTAAAAACCCTAGCCTTGGTCCAATCTCTTGCAAACCAATTCTAGAAAATTACAATCGTAAATCTAAATCGAATTTCTAGGGCTTCCTATCAATTGGGACCCAATCTCTTGCAAGTCCCAATCGATATGAATCCCTAACTATCCGTAATAAATCGATCCCAACCTAACCCTAATCAATTCTAGCAATAATTTCACCAATTCATCACAATTCGAAAATAGGGTTCATAGGGTTCATCCTCATGCCCTAAGACGATAAAACTACTCACTAATCATTATGCAATTCATAAGAAATTCAATAGAAAATTCAGCACAAATCATTGCAATGAAGAAATATTCAATAAAAAGAGAGTTTTTGACAAGAAAAGAGACAAACCAATGAGAACTTGTAACGCCCCGCTTCCCAAAAGACACCGGAAGCGAGAGCGTTACACGGCCCGCTTGAACTGGAGCGGTGAAGCTCAAGTCCAATAAGCGTCTGTGATAAAAACACAGAAGAGGTCCTTGCATTTGCGTATCAGAACAATCAGAACATTCAAAGGTAAATGCCACATCCAGAAATATAATGCGTACACGAAATTACAAGACAAGCCACAGCAGGGCCAAAAAGAACTACAACAACACCCTAATCCTACTACAAGGAACTAAACTAAAACTCAAGCAGTGACTAAGGCCCTAGTCTTCCGCAGAAAGCGGCTCAGCGTCTACGACCAACTCTGGCTCTCCGAGCCAGGCGTCACGTATGAATCCTCCGGGTACTCAAGCGCTGAATCTAACATACATCCACAAACAATGAATGTATGTCAGCAAGGTCTGCAAGGAAAGATTAGCATCCCAAGGCAAGATATACAAATGATATGAATTTAAGAAGCATTTACTAATTTAAAGAAATGACTGCAGCAATTTAACATTAACAATATGTTGAGACGGGAACAACATCCCTAACATGCGATTCTAAACAGTTGCAAGGATTAAAGTTAAGATTTCTCTGAGTTCATTAGCATAACAATTTCCAAGAGACCAAAGTTAGCGTTACAATTTCCATGTCAAGAGTTAGCATTCTAATCTAGGGTTCTCGCCTTTAGGTCGTGATGAGAAGGTCGTTCCTCTCACGGGGGCTTACCGTGATTGACACTAACCCACTGCGTCGGGTGGTGCTCTTGAGGAGAGTACCTTTCATACGCCCAGTGGCCGCTCAACCCTAACCCCACCCAAAAGTTTTGCCGGAACACGAGCCGGCCTAGTCGACTCACACGACATCACGATATCACGAGTTCGCCTTTGAGGCGCACGATTTCACGATGTCACTCTCGTTAATGACCAAGCAAGATGGACATGACTTAGATGTTGTCAATATTCTTGTTTTACCACATCTACATTAAATACAAGAAATGTCAAGCAGGTTGGTTTAATGAGCGTTTTACATAGAACGATTTACTCTGCCAATGTTTAAATCTAACTCGTGTCGAGTTATATGTCAAAGTCACATTTTGGGGCTAGAACATCAAAAAAACATTTTCATATGCCGTCATACGTGCAATTTACGAGATACACGCATTAAAGTAAAAATGATGCAAATGTTCTACAATTCCAGAAATTCATATTTGATTGCACACTTGCCTGATTTGACGATTTGGATGCCCGAGTGATCGCGGAGTACACTGTGATTGCCTGCGACATAAGATTTTGCAAATTTATAACTAATAGTGATTTAGTCACTGTACTACCACCACAAACTGATCTTATGGCATGTTTCTGTTCCCCTATCGAAGTGGCTACTCATTAGGAATCAACTAACCTATATCATATGCTGCTAATATAACATGACCTTGGCTTTCTTAAAAAATAGTTATATAACCACTTATAAGATGCTTATTAATAAACAACAACTAACCGTAGTTAGTTCTCTACTAACTTTATCAGGCTGGACTAATTATACTACTAGTTATCATGTAGATCTGTCCGCATCAAAACTTGCAAAAGGAAATAATAATAAATAATCTAACTGATATGAATCTAACTTAACTTAACTGACACGCATATGAAAACGTAAAGGTGCAGCTTAGTGTACTTAAGAGGTTACCATTCATAAGTTCAGACCTCCTCTTATCCTATAATCGTTCTGACATCAGTAACATATAAGTACAGTGATTAATATATAGGTGTAGGGCTGCATGAGTCCTAGTTATTGTTTGAAGATACTGCTCCTATTCAAAAAGAGCAACGTACCGTCGAGCGTGTTGGTGGTGCTCGTAGATGGGGAAGAGTCACGGCGGCGACTGCGGCTTCTGGCGGGACTGAGGTCGGCGGTTGTAGCACTGGGACAGGGAAGCGCTGGAGGGGTAAGGTGACGCTCAGCCTCGGCGTCGGGCTGTAGTCAAAGGCAGGTGCCCGAGGATTGAATATGAGGCGATCAACGTCGGAGGGCGGAGGATCTTGATGCTGGGAGGCGGGGGTGACGTTGACGTCGGAAGGCGTGGAAGTCTCGCCGACGGGTTGGTGTGGAGACGGGGCTAGGCGACATTTAACGGGGATGCCGGTGTCGGGAAATGAGGCTAGGGCGCTTGGGGTGTGATTCGATCTGAGGGGAGTCGAGAGATGACGAGGGAACTGGTGTTTGGATCTCCGAGGTGGGTTGCTGGCGTGTGTGCGGGTCTGATGGCATCGAGCTGCGCAGCCTAAGGGTGGAGGCGAGGGCGGCTGTGCATGTAGAGGGAGGAGGCCGTGGATGTTTGGGCTGGAGATGACTTGCCGACGGCCTGTGGGGGTTGCTCCGGCATCAGGGGTCACGGGGGTGTTGCCGTGAGATGGGGAGAAGAGGAGAGGGGGGCGGCTGCAGGTTGCGTGGGGAGAGGGGAAAATGAGTAGGCGGCTGTTGTGTTTGCAAGTAGGGTTGAGAGAAAAACCCTAGGTTTAGATATATAAATAGTTAGGGCTTGAGTAGGCTCACGTGCAAGGAGGAGGCCTAGGTTTGTCTGTTATTTTTTTTTATAAAGGGTGGGTGCTGCTGGCTTAATGGTCCTATGGGGTTTTTGTAAAAGAAATGCAGGTTGAAAGAATAGGCTACGGTGCTAATGTTAGCCTTTAGAGTTTCTATTCATGTTAGTTGTAGGTGTGTGAGGGTCTGTGTACAGAGGACAACATGTGAATACACTAATAGTTTTAGGGTTGAAATAGTTTCTAGCCTCTCTCTCTCTATCTCTCCTATTTCATGCTGCTAGTTGTGTGTGTATAACAGGGTGTGTGTGTAATCATGTTGGGTTCGGCCATGGTGTAGAAAACTAGTGGTTATTAGGAAGGAAATTGAGTTAATGATGGAATTGGTATTTAAATGGGTTAAGCTATATTAGGAAAGCTAATTAAAATAAATTGATTGTATTAGGGCTAATCAAGTCAATTAAATGGGCTCTAACAGGAAAGTTTTCATTTTGATTTTAAAAGATTTGAAATGATTCGAATTTCGAATTTGAAACTTTAAATTAATATAAGAAGTTATTCTCAAAATAATTATTGTAAAGGATTTGACCAAGTAGTTTAAAAATAATGATAAAAATAATTAATATGAAAAAAATATTTTAAGTTGAAGTGATTACGGGGATAGAAAACGCCAAGCTACGGGTTTGGGAAAAATATACGATAGAAAAATACCGATAATAGTAACGGTGAAACCCGGTCGTTACATCCTATCCACCTTAAGAACGATTCCGCCCTCGGAATCTCATCGAGTAAGACACGGGGAAAACGTAAGGGTAACGCTTGTATCTCCTCTTCTAAAGCATACACACCATAACTAACTATCATGCCATATCCTAATAGTATTACTAATACTAGTATCAACACCAATAGTATTACTACTGATAACATTAATCATCGTCCATTCTAGTAGTAGTAACAACACACATACATACATTACCAATTACAAATTAACATAACACGTTCAATATAATATCATCCTACAAATACAATCCAACCAATATTATACTCGGGTGAATAGTAACACGCTACTACACAACCATATCAATTTATTAACTGTAAGTGTGCCATCCCCTTGCACACTCACAATATTACTAATACACAATGTATTATCATATACCTTATACACTCACCATCTATAGTGATATAGTATTTCGTGTCACTTAAACATACCACTAACACATGAATACAATCATTCTTAGTCTATTAACATTCAATCGTACAATCACTTTTACATACCGCATATTACCATATAATACAAATTACTACACGTATATACATGCACGTAATACCTTACACCATACGGAGAATTATATAAGTCTTACCCCTAGCACTTGGGTCGTCGTAATCTACCCACCTTAAGATCAAGTCCGTCCTCAGACTTCCTTAAATAGGCCGACATAAGGTTGGGCGGACTTAGACACCAAGGTCATTCTATCTCATTCATACATACATTAGAATGACACTATATACGTCCATATGCATACACTTACTCATATATCACACACTTTCAAATATCTATACATACGTTCATTTTACACACATATACATGCTTACACTATTACACGCCTACCTCATATCTACATACACACACTGGTATTCACAACCATGGTAATTTACATACATAGGGCTAGTATATTATTACATACATCCATATATACGTAGTCACAAACATACGACTAGGCATACTTCCTTGTATACACATGCTCATACATCATCCCGTAGGAGAAATATTATAATCCTTCTATACATAAAACACACTTATTCATACAATGTATATATACCTATAACTAACCACATACACAAATACACACGAGCACATGCCAGACATACTAACATATAGATCACATAATAGATCTGAACACACCACTATATGTACACCTATTATCATTACACCTAACGTGCATATCACTGTACTAGCATACAATTATAATCATTAACAAGTACGACTAAGGTATATATATACTCCTAGTAACTAGCCAAAACCAAATCAATCACGCTCAGATATTCCTATGGTGATATAGCTAATTGCTTGTCTAAGTATAAATATACGCTTACTACTCTACACTCGACTATATACGTACATATCACAATTTACCATACATACATGCACATACGACACAATAGATAATCACACTATACTAATATACTCAGGGTAGCACACTCATACATGGGTGGTATATAGAGATTAGCACGCACGGGTCCACACTCACTATCTATATACATGCACCACAACACCACAATCAAGCTAATGGTCCCACTATACTTAAACTAAAGCTGACATAAGCAAAGGTAAGCACTAATGTAGTAACTAGGTAATAGGGTAGGATTCAGAGTTGAATGAGGCAACGAGTTAATGCTGTGAGGGACAGTCTTGGAGGTGGTTGGATAAGAGGTTAGTCGGTTGGGTGACATAAAATATTTATGAATAATTAAATAATTAAGAAGATAAGGACATGCGTAAAATAATAATGTCGCTATAACTTACGTAAAATAGCGAGCATACGGTAGGAGTTAAAACATAGGATATGATTAGTCAAATAATAGGTGAAGAGTAATATGGGCATTGTGTTGTAGTGATTGACTTGTAAATGGAAATAGGTTTGTAAAAAGAAAATTTTTCTTTTCTTAAAATATATGAAGATAATGATTATAAAACTGACACACAGGATTTTGAAATTCTATTTAACTTAGGAAAGTAATTTAAAAGTATGTATGTATGATTGTTTTTGAAATCTGTTAGTAAGAAAAAGGAGATTGTATTTGAACTAGCGAATTAGAAATAAAGTTTTAAAAAGAAATTCATCACATGAGGAAAACAAAGTAGTTATGCGAGGTTATGTGAAATAGAAGTACGGAAGATGTATGTTAGAAAATCGCTATAAGATAGTAGCTAAAGATCGCATCAGAAGAGTTTCATAATCAAGTTTGGGTTCAAGTCGACTGAAGTGTAGAAAATCATAAGTAAGGGTTTTCGAAAGGATTTTAAACTTAGCGAAGAATTCAATAAAATAAATATCCAAAATATTTTTTTTAAAAGATCTCGGATCTGCAATGGGGAGGTTCAAGGTTAAAGATGACGGAACTGAAGGGTTTATGTAAATCGAGGACAAGGAATAGGTTTGACGATCGAAACATAAGTATGGCTAAGAAGTAACTCAGTGAATACACTACGATGGCTTTCTACGATCATTAACATGAAAGTGTAATAATAAGAAAATAATAAAATCAGGGGGAAAATAATCATTGGGTCGACTAAGGTTTAGGAAACTTAGCACTAAGGTTCTTCAACGAACTAGACTGCGATAGGGAATCTGAGGTAAGGGTTCGTTGAGGATCGAGATCGAGATTTATCTATAGATCTGGAATCTCTTACGATTCGAAGTCCACTCATGCATGCATCTCAGGTTCGACTGGCTTGGCGACGATAGCTACGCTCGGTTGGGCCCTAGATTTGATAAATCTAGGTGAACGACTAACGAAACTCTAATATGGTCAGAGCTGAATGACCAATCACAAGGGTGACTCCTGAGATAATACTAAGTCACGACACGGGTGTCTAACTAACTGGCACGAGCGTCTGACTAACTCTTCCGATTATCCTGGTATTGGGTTTTCCTATCGTGCTGAGACAAGGTATTCGAGTAATTTTGCGTACGAACTAATTCTGAATGTTTTGGCTAATGAAAAGTGTTCTCATTGTTCTGAATTTTCGCAGTTGCAGGAGACCTGCATGGGCCACCACTAAAACCTGTAACGCCCCGCTTCCCAAAAGACATCGGAAGCGAGAGCGTTACACGGCCCGCTTGAACTGGAGCGGTGAAGCTCAATTCCAATAAGCGTCTGTGATAAAAACACAGAAGAGGTCCTTGCATTTGCGTATCAGAACAATCAGAACATTCAAAGGTAAATGCCACATCCAGATATATAATGCGTACACGAAATTACAAGACAAGCCACAGCAGGGCCAAAAAGAACTACAACAACACCCTAATCCTACTACAAGGAACTAAACTAAAACTCAAGCAGTGACTAAGGCCCTAGTCTTCCGCAGAAAGCGGCTCAGCGTCTACGACCAACTCTGGCTCTCCGAGCCAGGCGTCACGTACGAATCCTCCGGGTACTCAAGCGCTGAATCTGACATACATCCACAAACAATGAATGTATGTCAGCAAGGTCTGCAAGGAAAGATTAGCATCCCAAGGCAAGATATACAAATGATATGAATTTAAGAAGCATTTACTAATTTAAAGAAATGACTGCAGCAATTTAACATTAACAATATGTTGAGATGGGAACAACATCCCTAACATGCGATTCTAAACAGTTGCAAGGATTAAAGTTAAGATTTCTCTGAGTTCATTAGCATAACAATTTCCAAGAGACCGAAGTTAGCGTTACAATTTCCATGTCAAGAGTTAGCATTCTAATCTAGGGTTCTCGCCTTTAGGTCGTGATGAGAAGGTCGTTCCTCTCACGGGGGCTTACCGTGATTGACACTAACCCACCGCGTCGGGTGGTGCTCTTGAGGAGAGTACCTTTCATACGCCCAGTGGCCGCTCAACCCTAACCCCACCTAAAAGTTTTACCGGAACACGAGCCGGCCTAGTCGACTCACACGATATCACGATATCACGAGTTCGCCATTGAGGCACACGATTTCACGATGTCACTCTCGTTAATGACCAAGCAAGATGGACATGACTTAGATGTTGTCAATATTCTTGTTTTACCACATCTACATTAAATACAAGGAATGTCAAACAGGTTGGTTTAATGAGCGTTTTACATAGAACGATTTACTCTGCCAATGTTTAAATCTAACTCGTGTCGAGTTATATGTCAAAGTCACATTTTGGGGCTAGAACATCAAAAAAACATTTTCATATGCCGTCATACGTGCAATTTACGAGATACACACATTAAAGTAAAAATGATGCAAATGTTCTACAATTCCAAAAATTCATATTTGATTGCATACTTGCCTGATTTGACGATTTGGATGCCCGAGTGATCGCGGAGTACACTGTGATTGCCTGCGACATAAGATTTTGCAAATTTATAACTAATAGTGATTTAGTCACTGTACTACCACCACAAACTGATCTTATGGCATGTTTCTGTTCCCCTATCGAAGTGGCTACTCATTAGGAATCAACTAACCTATATCATATGCTGCTAATATAACATGACCTTGGCTTTCTTAAAAAAATAGTTATATAACCACTTATAAGATGCTTATTAATAAACAACAACTAACCGTAGTTAGTTCTCTACTAACTTTATCAGGCTGGACTAATTATACTACTAGTTATCATGTAGATCTGTCCGCATCAAAACTTGCAAAAGGAAATAATAATAAATAATCTAACTGATATGAATCTAACTTAACTTAACTGACACGCATATGAAAACGTAAAGGTGTAGCTTAGTGTACTTAAGAGGTTACCATTCATAAGTTCAGACCTCCTCTTATCCTATAATCGTTCTGACATCATTAACATATAAGTACAGTGATTAATATATAGGTGCAGGGCTGCATGAGTCCTAGTTATTGTTTGAAGATACTGCTCCTATTCAAAAAGAGCAACGTACCGTCGAGTGTGTTGGCGGTGCTCGTAGATGGGGAAGAGTCACGGCGGCGACTGCGGCTTCTGGCGGGACTGAGGTCGGCGGTTGTAGCACTGGGACAGGGAAGCGCTGGAGGGGTAAGGTGACGCTCGGCCTCGGCGTCGGGCTGTAGTCAAAGGCGGGTGCCCGGGGATTGAATATGAGGCGATCAACGTCGGAGGGCGGAGGATCTTGACGCTGGGAGGCGGGGGTGACGTTGACGTCGGAAGGCGTGGAAGTCTCACCGGTGAGTTGGTGTGGAGACGGGGCTAGGCGACATTTAACGGGGATGCCAGTGTCGGGAAACGAGGCTAGGGCGCTTGGGGTGTGATTCGATCTGAGGGGAGTCGAGAGATGACGAGGGAACTGGTGTTTGGATCTCCGAGGTGGGTTGCTGGCGTGTGTGCGGGGCTGATGGCGTCGAGCTGCGCAGCCTAAGGGTGGAGGCGAGGGCGGTTGTGCGTGTAGAGGGAGGAGGCCGTGGATGTTTGGGCGGGAGATGACTTGCCGACGGCCTGTGGGAGTTGCTCCGGCGTCAGGGGTCACGGGGGTGTTACCGTGAGATGGGGAGAAGAGGAGAGGGGGGCGGCTGCAGGTTGCGTGGGGAGAGGGGAAAATGAGTTGGCGGCTGTTGTGTTTGCAAGTAGGGTTGAGAGAAAAACCCTAGGTTTAGATATATAAATAGTTAGGGCTTGAGTAGGCTCACGTGCAAGGCGGAGGCCTAGGTTTGTCTGTTATTTTTTTTATAAAGGGTGGGTGCTGCTGGCTTAATGGTCCTATGGGGTTTTTGTAAAAGAAATGCAGGTTGAAAGAATAGGCTACGGTGCTAATGTTAGCCTTTAGAGTTTCTATTCATGTTAGTTGTAGGTGTGTGAGGGTCTGTGTACAGAGGACAACATGTGAATACACTAATAGTTTTAGGGTTGAAATAGTTTCTAGCCTCTCTCTCTATCTCTCCTATTTCATGCTGCTAGTTGTGTGTGTATAACAGGGTGCGTGGGTAATCATGTTGGGTTCGGCCATGGTGTAGAAAACTAGTGGTTATTAGGAAGGAAATTGAGTTAATGATGGAATTGGTATTTAAATGGGTTAAGCTATATTAGGAAAGCTAATTAAAATAAATTGATTGTATTAGGGCTAATCAAGTCAATTAAATGGGCTCTAACAGGAAAGTTTTCATTTTGATTTTAAAAGATTTGAAATGATTCGAATTTCGAATTTGAAACTTTAAATTAATATAAGAAGTTATTCTCAAAATAATTATTGTTAAGGATTTGACCAAGTAGTTTAAAAATAATGATAAAAATAATTAATATGAAAAAAATATTTTAAGTTGAAGTGATTACGGGGATAGAAAACGCCAAGCTACGGGTTTGGGAAAAATATACGATAGAAAAATACCGATAATAGTAACGGTGAAACCCGGTCGTTACAGAATCTAATAGCATCCAACAAGAATCTCCTTTCTAATCTCTCAAAAAGCCTAAATCTAAATCCTTAAAAAGCTATCTAAAAAGGCTGCAAAAAGTATCAAAAATTTCTCTCTAACTAGGGCAAAAACTGGGTTTAAATATCCCTCAAAATCACGCAAAAAAATCGTGACAAAAATGCCCCTGCACAGCTCAAAAATCGCAGTTTACGCTACAAGCGGGGCGGCTCACTCGGCCGAGTGACAAATTTCACTCGGCCGAGTGATAAACCCTGTAAAATTACAGTAAGTCGGGGATTTTTGGGGGTCTGTCTTCGGAGGTGACTTGGCCGAGTAGATTTACTCACTCGGCCGAGGGGCAATGCTTGCTCAGCCGAGTGGAAGCTCTGAAAAGCCTGTAAAATAACAGTAAGTCGGCCGTTTTCGAAGCATCTGTTCTCGTGCCACTCGGGCAAGTAGACTTCCATGCTCGGCCGAGTGGACTATCGTCACTCGGCTGAGTGCACACCCATTTTCCTCTGTTGATGCGTGTCCGGTCTGGTCAGCCGAGTGGTCTTCTTGCTCGGCCGAGTGGGCGGTTCACTCGGCCGAGTGAGATGCTGTAAAGGCCCAATCTTCGTCTTTTCGCTTCCTCGTCGCTCCTACGACGTTCTTTCTTCTTCCACTTGTCTTCCATCACCGAATAACCCTCAAAAGAGCCTCGGGTGACACTCCGAAGTGGGTGCAAATCCTCTTGATCTCAAAATCACTCCGAATCGCTCCATATCTCCTGAAATACGACAAAAACAAGAAATCGTGAAAAGCATCGCAATATTGTCGAATAATCGTGAAAAACGCGATATGAGCGATCAAAGTAGCATGCAAACATGCAGAAAAAAGGGTGTAAAATACGGAGCGATCAATAAGATTCATTGATAGAACATCCATTGCAACAGAATATGACAGGAACCCAATAGCATACAACCAAATTGGCCAGAAGCAATCAATGGAGAATTCACTATTCAATTATTAAACTAAAAGTCATAATAAAACAAAGAGAATTAACTCCAAGCTACAGAGAAAATATGAAGAATAAACCTAAAAAGGCAATGAAAATTCTGCAAAAAAAGGGTTCTGAGGAGATCCCCCACGCAGAGGGGACTCAAAAAGTATATATAGTGCTCAGAAAAACCCAAAATTACCCCTTAACAGCACCTACCCGGGCCCCAAAACCTAGGAGGACGTGGTCACGTCATAAATGATGCGACCGCGTGGCCCAAATGCGTAAAACAAACCCAACAACTCTATAGGCGACGCGACTGCATGGCTAGGCCATGCGACCACATCATCTGGGGTTCTTCTACCCCAATTTTGATCTAAAATGGCCGCGTGAAGCGGCTGTTTGGTCTTAGCACAGCATAAGCAGACGGGACCGTGTCGTCTTCAGTGACTGAACCGCGTCATCTCGATTCTTCTCTTCCTTCTTCTGGCATGACACGGTCGTCTGGCTTCTAGGAATGCGACCGCGTGGCTTAAAAAATCCGATCTTCTCAGCTCATCCACGCGATCATCTGACTCAGATGATGCGACCGCGTGGTCTCTACTTGGGGCTGCTGGTGTGTACTGGTCCACGTGGTCGCATGGGTTGATCTACATGGCCGTGTGAGCTTCTTTTCAACTCATTTCTCCCCAGATTTGCTTCCCGATTGATTCTTGCTCCATTTTTTCTTCTTTTCTCCACGTTTCGACCCCGAAATCCTTCATTTCTCCTGCAACTTATGAGAAACACCAAAAAACGTAAAAGGAAACAAAAACGGGGGAAATGTGGTGAAACAGGGGACGAAATGATATGAAATGCAAATGAAATGAGTGTAACATATGTGTAATAATGGCACACATCAAAAATCCCCCCAAGCTAAACCCTTCCTTGTCCTCAAGAAAGACATGAAAGGGTAGAGCTTCGAGAAATGCAAGCAAGCAAGCAAATGATGACATGAAGCTTGAGAAATTCACGAATTTGAGTATATATATGTGATCAACTCGAAAATTCAAGTTCGTAGAAACCAATTACGCTGATCCCTTTCCATTGATTAGAACATAATCCTAGGACATCGCTTCTAGCCCAAACGTCAAGTAATATGCGAAAATCATGTCTTCACCCAAGTCCTAGGATAGTTCCTATAAATCGTCTCTAAGTCGAAAACAAAGGAATCAAAGTTATACAATGGTCGATGGAGGGATAAGTCAAGGATAATGAGTTATTAGCTCATCAGAGGAATTGGTTCCTACGGTGTATCAAAGTTCCTTGATTCGTGACATTGCTATCACATTCATGCTTCTAAATTTTCTTCTTTTTCATTTTTTTTCATTTTTTGGATCATCGTTGGTTCGCGTAAAGAGCGTTTGGTCGGTGACTCCCGCGCCAGACGACCTTAGGGTACCGGGCCAAGAAGGACCACTCGGACCTACTAGCTCCAACCAATGTGAATCCTTATATATTTTTTGAATGCACTCCCCCAAGCTAAACCTTTCGGTGCGAGGCCCCGATGATTCCTGAGTCATGGGAATCTGGCTACTCAGCGTCGCTGGGGGAACAATGCACGTATTCTTCTATACAAACTCAAGTAAGTATATTTTTTTCTTTTTTTTCAAAAGCATGAATGGGTCAAGCCATATCAATCCTCAGTACTAAAAGACACACCATTATCCAAGTCCCAAAGAGTTATAAAACATTATAGTTGACTATCAATTCATCGTTTCATGTATAAAGTGGACTCCTAAGTGAAACTCGACTCAGCACGGTTTCAAGTACTTCTCTCCTAAGGGCTATGAGAGTAGTCCCGAAATGCATATTAAATGGGATCTGAAGTTAAAAGTTTATCCTAATCAAATATCCTAAACAATATCGAGGAGTCAAGCGTAGAAGTGGAAAATGAAATTCAACTCGACATGTCTAGCATTTAAAATCTTGAATTCAAAGATTTCTCAAGGCGAATGCAAATATAGACAAATGGGTGCATGGTGAAGGAAGAGAAAAAAGGAATATAAGCATGTAAATGCTCCTCCCACAAGCTAAATCTCGCATTGTTCTCAATGCGATAATCATGAGTGTGTGAGGCCTTGTGAGGGGGAAGAGTGTGGTAATTCTCATCAAGCAGAGCCACCGTCAGGTGGTGGTTATGTGGGTGGGGTGGATGGTTGGGGCTAGTCAGAGGGAAATGGGTTTGCATGAGGAGTGGGCGATGTGGTAGATGGAGCAATGGTAGATGGTGATGGTGTAGGTTCTCGTATGGATGGCGGTGGTGATGGAGGTGCTCCTGATGTCTGTGGGGGTGATGGGGGTAGTGAGGGAATGTGTGGTGTGGAAGTGGATGGCTGTGCAGACGATGAAGGCTCAGATGGATGGGGGTGGGGGTGGCATGAGCACGAGATGCGGTATAGCAGTGGGATAGTGCCCCTGGGTATAATGCCAATGGTAAATGACCTTGAATTGTGACTGGAGTGTCGTGACTATAGATGTGAGGCCATCTACCAATGATTTGACCTCGGTCATAGTGTTCTTAAATCCAGTCAGGGTGCTAATAGTGGAGGACTTGATGTCCTCGAATGCCCTCTCTAATACTGTAAGTCTCTCTGTGGAGGATATAGGTGGAGGAGGTGTGCTGCTAGAAACTTTGCCAATATGACAAGATCTCCAGTGAAACTGATGAATGGAGGTCTGACGTAGTGAATGAGGTGGAAGCCTAATGGGGCCTGACTATATGGCAGAAGATGGATCAGGGATAGCTGGGATCTCAGGGTAAGGTTGTGGAATCTGTGCTAGATCAGGGGGAGGCTGTGCAGGCTGGGCAATCAGTGCAAGCTGGGGCGGTGCAAAAGATCAAGATCTAGAGGAAATCTCCACTACATAGCTCCAGCTGCAGGGATCCTAAAGCGATCGGGGTTGGGAAGGAGCGTGTATGGTGTGGAGGTAGGCCCGTAGAGCCAATGATATCTCTGGTCCCCAATATCCTTAATCATATGTATGCTTGTGAGGACTGAGAGATCTAGTGAGGTGGGGCCAAGAATGGGCATCTAATCATCAGGGGGCTAAAAAGGTACGGGACGGAGACAGGTAATGACGGTGATAAGTCCACCGCAGCAAATCGTGGCTCGGGGATACTAACAGTATGTAATAACATATATCCTTGATAAGAGCCAGTATGAATGAGAAGACATGGAGAAGTGTTATTGCCATCGTGAACTCTACGGGGTTGGGTCATCACCCACAAAAAGAATAGCTCATCTCTTGAAACCTGGCTAGTCTCTTCCCGATAAAAAATGGTGTTGGCTATGATACGAAGGGCTACTCGAAGGCATGTATGGACGATGAATGATGCCTTACCCCTAGTGATGGGAAATTTAGGCTGGCCAGTGATGCTTACACCAGACTTATATCTATATACCCCAGGGGTGTTGGACAAGGGCCACTTGAAGATGGTGTTCAATGAATCGTAGGACATGCCATAGTCCTTGTTCTTCAAGCGAAAGGAAAATCTATCTTTCTGGCGCTTGATAGAAATCAAAAACGCAAGGGTGAGTCTCTGATATGTCTGTGCCTCACACTCTAGAAAATCACTCCACCATATGGTGTGAAGTAGGGTTTGGACACCCTCAGTGAGACCTAATGAATTTAGTGCAGGAATGCTCGGGAATTTGGAATGGATAATGGGTCTCTGATGAAGGCTCATGAAGGTCTCTTGCTGATGTTCATTAGTGAAGGTGATCCCTATTGTGTCAATCTGTAGGGGAGGAATGGTAGGTTGATAAGGTAGGGGCAGTGGATGCAAACGCAACATCTGTGGACGTGCGTGCTCGTGTTTTCCTCCCTTGTGTGGGTCTGGAGATAGTGTGTTTACCTTTTTTAGGGGGCATCGTGAATTTGTAGAGCGTGTATGCAGTGTGAGATGTGTGTGTGAATGAGTATGACACACGACTCTATGCAAAATTTGCAATTTTAAGCGAGGAACACAAAAATTGGGCAAGAAATGAAATTGCGTGTGGGAAAAAGTATACCCAAGTGGCGGAGCTTCCTTGTTGCAATGAAGACTTCTCCAAGCTGTTGTTGATCCCCCAAGCTATTCTTGTGCCCGCATCGAGTGAAGTTGTTCGACAAACCCCCAATTGGACATTTTAGGGTTTTTCTTTGGGTCGTTTCGACCGAGATGATGGTGGGAATGTGGAGTTGGAGGAGAGGGTGGTTGTGGGGGTGCAAAATTTGAGAGGAGAGGGGCTGATGATGGCTGGGTTGGTCGGAGAAGAAGATAAATGGATGAGGGAAGTCGAAACATTTGAAGAAATACGAGTAAACTCAGCCGTTTGGAGGTGGGTTGGGTTATTTAAGCAGGTGACGCGGTTGAGCGACGCGGTTGAGCGACGCGGTCGCATCGATCGATCGAGGGGCATGTCACTTTGTTTGACTCAAACCCAGGTGACGTGGCCGAGGCGACACGGCCGCGTCGCTGGTAAAATGACCATGTAGTTTAAGGAAATGAGAAGACAAAATTGATATCCACGTGATCGCATCGTCTGAACGATGCGACCGTTTCAAAAGAAGAATTTAGGAGCCAAAATTCCAGAGATTTGGGGTTGTGACATAGTCGTGTCGATGGGATGAAATGACCGCGTTGTTTGGGTTGGAATTTGGCTTTGGTGGAGGGATGGATGAAACGATCGTTTCGCTTGGATGAAACGATCGTTTTGCTTGGACAAAATGGCCGCGTGTAGGCTGATTTTTGTGGGGAAATTTGGTTCGAAAAAGTGGGTTGACACAACTGTGCCGTTTGGACGATGCGACCGTGTCAGGTGAATGAAAATGAAAGAATTGAGAGCCAAATTTCCAGGGAGTTGGCTACGAAACACGATCGTGTGGTCAAGATGAAATGACTGCATCAATCAATATCTCCACATCTTCACTTCCTCTTCAAGTTGGCCCCTGTAAGGATCGCTTTACCCTTGCAATACTAACAACAACACACTAGAGAGGGGGGTGAATAGTGTAATGGCACAAATTGTGTATTTAAAAATTAAACTTGCAAATGCGAAATTATAAGTGCAAGAGGAATTTAAACACCATAAAAATCCAAACACAAAGACAAGATGTTACCCGGGTTCCCCAAACTTGGGTACGTCCAGCCACACCAATATCCACTATAATTCTCACATAAAAAAGTGAATACAATCTCACACAGAGATACCTCACACAGAGGATTTGGATTCTCACACAGAGAAATCCTTGCTTTCACAAAGAAAGACTTTTGCTCTCACACAGAGAGATCTCAACCAACCCTCACACAGAAGGTTATATTCTCACACAGAGAGTAACTAGCTCTCACACAGAAAGCTAGGGTTTCGATAAAATAACAAAGTAAAACAAATACTCTTACCTATGCCTTGAGATGCTTACTCATAGATGAATGTAAGGCATGGAAGAGGATCTCCAAGTAATGAGATTTGCTAGAATTGCACTTGAATGATTTCTCTTGAGCTTGACTTCAATGCATGAGGAAAATGAGAGAGTTTGAGAGTGGCTTAATTAAACTCTAATGATTTTCAATAGCATCAAGAAGTTCCAATGAACTCAGCCCTCTCATGTATATAGGAACCCTATAGGAACTCTTAAAAGCCAAGAAAACAGCCAAAAACAAAAGGATGCAACGGCTAGATTTTGGGCTGAAACGTCACTGACAGTCGACCGATGAAAAAATTTCAGTCGACTGTTCAACGGCTAGAAAAATCCCAATGGCTATAATCTGAGCCATGACAGTCAACTGTAGAAGACTACACAGTCGACTGTAAAACAGACAGTCGATTGTATATCCTTCATCAGGCAACTGCTGCTGGGGATGGAATAAAACAGAGAGTTGCGACTTACCCCCAGTATGCATACAGTCGACTGATAAACAAAGTACAGTCGACTGTAAAATAGACAGGCGGTTGTATATCATTCATCAGTCGACTGCTGCATGAGATGGAAACAAACAGAGAGTTTCATCATTCGCACTTACGCCTTTCAGACGACTGTTGACCATTCACAGGCGACTGTAAATATACAGGCGACTGTAATTGGAACATCAGTCAACTGATGCAAAAAGCTTAAGTAGAGTCGGTAAAAATGTTGACTTAAGCAGTGCACTATAGTCGACTGTAGAAGGCTCGACAGGTGACTGGAATCATCCAGTCGACTGTAAAACCTTCATCAGGCAACTGTAGGGGAGCCAGAGACTCCAAATGAGTCTTTGGGAAAGATGAGCCTATTGGGTTGGATTCTATTATAATCATAAGGCTCACTAAGATGGTTAAATGCATATGCATAAATGAGTAGACCATCTATCAAGGCATTACAATAAACCTAGACTCAAAAAGAGAGAAAGCAATAAATGAAATAATACATGGATCACAATGCTTTCCTTAGAGTCTATGGCTTCAGTCTTAATGCCTTGATGCTCCCCATCATCTCCAAGCTTTGGCACCCCTTGAGTCCAAGCTTTGGCCCTTCTCCACTTGATGTCCATCCTTACACCAAGTGTTTAGTCTCCAAAAATGATATTCTTGAAATGTAACTAAGAGACTAAAGCAAAAGAGTCATTAGCAACAATATAATGTTGTGATCATCATCAAAATAACATTGGTATGAAACACCAATACTCAATAGCCCCTAGCGACGCGGTCGCGTGTGACACGTCACACGACTGCGTCGACCAGGACATCTGCCATGATTTCTTGGTTTCCTTTCCATCCTCCACGCGACCGCATGGATGATTCCATGTGGTCATGTCGCTGTTCCTGTAATGAAAATCAATTGGATTGAGTTGTGGTTTTTAGGATTCTTTATTCGCCCTAAAATCAAATTATCATAAGTAACGAAAAAGTAAAAATAAGAAATAGAAAGACTAAAAACTTGGGTTGCCTCCCAAGAAGCACTTCTTTTACGTTGTTAGCTTGACTCCCCTTGTAATTTTCATGGCGACTCTGGGGAGGAGAGCATGTGGTCGACTCTTACTCCATACTCCTCCTTGTGGTTGCTTGACATAGCAATACGCTGCCCTTTATTTCCAGCTCACCGGGGTCAATAGGATGTGATTGTGGATCTCCTTTCTTAACCTCCCCTTCATTGGCGCTCCTTCAAGCTTCCTCGCTAGAGCAACCGTCTTTATATTTTCTTCGTATTTGGGGCTTACATGCAGAAGCTTCTCCATGGAGCTCAAAAATATGTCCTCTAGCTCCGTCTCTTTAATCACCCCTTTAGAAGATTGACTTGATCAGAGTCATCCTCCATGAACTCCTTCATGCTCTTCTTGAGGTCAAATTCAGCTTTCTCCTTTCCGACGTTAAGGGACAACTTCCCTCCCTAAACATCTATCTTCACCCCCGGGTGGCTAAGAATGGACAGCCCAAGATAATAGGGATACGGGCATCCTCCGGTATATCCATCATCACGAAGTCGCATGGGATTATCATGTCTCCCACCTTCACTGGTACGTCTTCCAAAATTCCCACGGGGTATTTGATTGACTTATCTGCGAGCTGCAACGTCATCCTTATGGGTTTTGGCTCTCACATCCCTAATCTCTCGCTTATGCCCAACAGCATTAAGCTTACACTTGCGTCCAAGTCACATAGCGCCCTTTGGATTGTCATGTTTCCTACGACGCAGTGGATGGTGAAGCTCCCCGGATCTTCAAGCTTCTCAACGCTCTTTCAATGTAAGATTGCACTGCATTTTATAGGCAATACAACTTTTTCCCTTCTCCTTCTTGTCTTGATCAATTCCTTTAAGAACTTTGCGTACGAGGGGATCTCTGAGATGGCGTCCAAGAATGGGATCGTACTGTTGAACTACTTAAACATATCGAAGAATTCCCCATATTTCTCCTCAAGTTTTGCCTTTGCCAATCTCGAAGGGAATGGAACCTTAGGGATGTACACTCTTGGAGGCTCTGATGTGGTGTCTCCATTGACTTTCTCAGTTTCCTTCTCCCGTGACGGTTCCATAGTTGGTGGTTCTATAACATCATTTTCATCAAGCTCGATCTCGATGCGAGGATCAACTTCTACCATGGGTTCTCTTTCCTTAGCACAGGCATCATCGGGTCCTTAGTCTGTTGACCACTCCTCATGGTAATGGCATTGACATGCCCTCGTGGATTGGTCTCTGTCTGCCCTAGCATCTGACCTTGTTGCCTGTTTAGCTATGCCACTTGCTCGGCCAACTGTGCAACCTAAGTCTCCACAGACTTTTGGCCCATCATGAGCTGCTGAATTGATGTTTGGAAGTATTCGTTCTTCTGCCCCTACATGACAATAAAACTCACCGTTAGTTTCTCGAGATTAGACTTAACAATGGGAGTGGTGGTTGTTGAATAGGTTGATGAAAATTGTTTGGAGGTCCATAGGATTGTTGCTGCTGTGGGAATGGCATCTATGGCTGCACTCCTCCACTCCGGTACGAGAAGTTTTAATGGTTCGTCCACCCCTGATTGAATGTATTGGAGTAAGGATTGTTGCCTTGGCGTTGATTGTAGAGTAAGGATTGTTGCCTTGGCGTTGATTGTTCCCATAAAGAGTGTTAGCTTGCTCTATTGACATTCTCAGTGGTGTGGCGAGGGTAGATGGGCATTCTCCTCCAGAGTGTCACTGTACACCACAAACGTCGCCAAATGCCGTCGTAGGAAGATTAGCAGCACCAAGTCCTAGTCTAAATAAATGATTCGTTAGAGCATCAAATTTTGCAGAAAGAGACTAAAAGATTAACTACTCATCTGAGGGTGACAAGCAAGGGCGACCTTATGATGAACTCCATATTTTTCAGCATCGTCTCGAACTTTCTTTCGATGAAATGACTCCCTCCGTCACTTATGATCGTCTGGGGCACTCCAAAGCGAGGAAAGATAGTATTCTTGAAAAACTTGGCTACTATCCTCGCGTCGTTTGTCGGGGTCGCTATGGCTTTCACCCACTTCGAGACATAATCGACGGCGACCAAGATGTACTTATTGCCGTTACTCAATGGGAAAGGTCCCATGAAGTCAACGCCCAACATTCAAATAGTTCTATCTCCAAGATGCTGTGGAGGGGCGTTTCATTCTTCTTCGTGATATTCCTCGTCCTCTGGCATCTTCGCACTTCCTTATGTATTCATTTGCATCCCTGAATATAGTGGGCCAGTAGAAACCACTTTGGAGGATTTTTGCCATGGTTTTAGTGACAGCTGCGTGTCCACCACATGGTTGGTCGTGGCAATGCTATATGATGGAGGTTGCCTCTTCCTTTGGGATACATCGCCTGATGATCCCGTCGGCGCATGCCCTGAACAGGTACGGGTCGTCCCAGAAGTAACTCTTGGCATCATGTAGGAACTTCCTCGCCAACCCGTGTGGGACTATGCCGCTCACCAGGTAATTCACTATATCAGCAAACCAGGGGGCTTCAGAGGAATTTGCCGCAAATAACTGTTCACTGGTGAAAGAATTGTCAATTGGCAAGCTGTCATCCCCGTGCCTTTGGATTAGCCGCGACAAATGGTCTGCTACCACATTCTATGCTCCCTTCTTGTCCTTGATCTCAATATAAAATTCTTGGAGCAGGAGGATCCACCGTATTAGACGTGGTTTAGCATCCTTCTTGCTTAGTAGGTATTTCAATGCCGCGTGGTCCGTGTGGATGATCACCTTGGACCCCAAGATGTAGGATCTGAACTTCTCGATAGAATATACCACGGCTAGTAGCTCTTTCTCCGTAGTGGTGTAGTTCTTTTGAGCTTCATCCAAGGTCTTGCTAGCGTAGTATATAGCATGAAGCTTTCCCTCCTTCCTTTGACCAAGAACAACTCCTACTGCCTGGTCACTAGCATCACACATTAGCTCAAACGACAGATTCCAGTCTGGCGGCTGTATAATCAGGGCTGAGATGAGAGCTTCTTTTAACCTGTTAAAAGCTAGCAGACAGACGTCAGTAAACACAAAAGGAGCGTCCTTGGCTAGGAGCTCCGTTAGGGGGCGGGCAATATTAGAAAAATCTTTTATGAAGCAACGATAGAAACCTGCATGCCCAAGGAAACCACGGATACCCTTAAGGTTAGTGGGAGGCGGTAGGCTCTTAATAACTTCAACCTTGGCTTTATCGACCTCAATTCCCTTGGAGGTGATAACGTGGCCAAGAACAACCCCTTCTGTCACCATGAAATGACATTTCTCCCAATTCAGGGTTAGATTATTGGCATGGCACCATTCCATGACTTTGGATATATTAGCCAAGCAATCATCAAACTCTGTGCCATAAACGAAAAAATCGTCCATGAAGACTTCCATGATATTCTCGATGAAATCTGAGAAAATAGACGTCATGCACCTTTGAAATGTGGCCGGTGCATTACATAGCCCAAACGGCATTCTTCGATAGGCGAATGTGCCGTATGGACATGTGAATGTCGTCTTTTCTTGGTCTTCCCGATGTAGTGGGATTTGGAAGAATCCAGAGTATCCGTCTAGGTAACAGAAGTATTTGTGCTTAGCTAAGCGCTCAAGCATTTGGTCTATGAAGGGTAGAGGATAGTGGTCCTTTCTGGTGGCTTTATTCAGTTTCCTATAATTGATACACATACGCCATCCGGTGACAGTCCTAGTGGAGATTAGCTCGTTTTTTCATTTTTAACGACTGTTATGCCCCCTTTCTTAGGGACAACCTGCACAGGACTAACCCATTTACTATCAAAAATAGGATAAATAATGTCGGCCTCTAAAAGCTTCAGGGCCTCCTTTTTCACCACCTCCTTCATGTTGGAATTCAATCGCCTTTGAGGCTCAATGGAGGTGGCGTCTTTATCCTCTAGATGGATCCTATGGGTGCATATGGTTTCGCTGATACCCTTCAGGTCAGCGATATTGTACCCTATTACTTTTCTGTGGGATCTAAGGATTTTTAGGAGGCTTTCTAGCTGGTGTTCGGTGAGAGCTGCATTGACAATGACTGGGTACGTGGAATCTTCCCCCAAGAAAGCATATTTTAAATTGGCAGGGAGAGGTTTCAGTTCTACCTAAGGGGGCGTTGTACCCCCGTCATCTCTCACCTGTGAGAAAGGTGTGTCCTCAATTCTGGTTCAAAAGGTGAAAACTCTTCATTGGCGGAATCATAGGAAGAGCAGGAAGATGATGGTGTGTCAAGGCGGACGTCTGCAGATTTCGTTTCCGAAGTGCACCTGTTAACAGAGGCGAGGTGTTCAGGTATGTATCCACTATCAAACATAGAATCTGAAATACTTCCCTGGTCAATGTGGTTTCACGATGGTGAGGGATCTGTGTACTCTTCATAGGCATATTCTTCACATGATGAAATCTGTAGGGGCCTATAGTTGTAGAAGCGTAGCGTGTCTCCCTCGCACCGCACATAGATTCCATCAGCGACGGGGACACCATCCAGGGCATCCGCATTATAGAAAGCATTTGCGATAAAAACTGAGAGCTCTTGTGTAACTGGGTCGTCTGTAGGGAATTCCACTGGGCCATGGACCCATACATCAGCTACTATGCTCTCTATTATACCCAACAACTGAGAGTCATTCAACAGCTCCAATTGATGAGTCTCCCTCCAGCCTGCATCAACGGGTAAGTCCTCAATGGTCTGGAGGAGCATCACGTCCTCGTCAAAGCTTATGCTAATGTCACCTTCAATGGTACCTGTATCAGAAACCAGGTTCATTATATAATCCATGACCAATTGCTGATTTGCGTTACCTGCAACGTAGGTTCCTAAGCCGATAAATCGAACTGCATCAATCAGTTCTCTGACTGCGCATTTGATCATGGACTCGTCCATGCGCGAGTCCTGGAGTCCAGGCAAATGATAGGGAGAAAAACTGAACTCCTCTGAATCACTGTCGGACTCACATGTCCAATGTACTTGCATCACCATCTCCATTATGTCTGATTAGCCGGGAAATAATCGCAAGCTGGAGGGAGATGTTAGCAAGGCAGAGAAATAAAAAGAAAATAAAAGGGTGGAAAGGTGAGAAATGATTAGAGTGCTAGCAAACTTCAAAAAGAATAAAAATAAACTGAGATAAACACTATTACTGTCCCCGACAACAGTGCCAAAAACTTGACGCACGCAAAACCTACACCTAGATTCCACCTGGCGGTGTCACGATCGCCAGGCGTGGTATGGCCCCTAAGTTTCAATTCCGGGCTTGATCCGCAAGCGGACGGTGACAAGTTGTAGTTAAATGATATCGAATCCCAAAGGGCCGGTGATAGTGTATATGGATTCTCAGTTTACTTCTAAATCTTGAAGTGAGATAGCTATCGAGTTGAAGTAGTTGGTTGGGGTGTTGTGGTCGTTTTACTAATAAAAAGGGCTAGGGCATTAGGGATCACCACTAAGATCGTCGAGGATCGATGTTGGAATAGAATCATCACGTTGCACCAGGGTTAGGGGATAATTCTCACAATTCGTACCACTCTCATGGGTTAGAATTGTGAGGTATTTCGATAGCTCTTGTTGACGCAATGGTGGTAGCCGTCAACGTAGCAGTATGGTTCGTCGATGGATCCCCCCAAGACACGAGCTGGGCATGGTCACGAGCCTTGGTTGGATCCACCGATTTTCCTATTCGGATCCCATAGATACCCCTTAAGCACATCAATTCCACAGACCGTGGGCATGATCTCAGTACGGATTATCTAGGGATTCGGTAGGATCGACCGAAATACTTCTCTAAATCCCTGATTCAATGTGGAGATTCAGATCTACATCTTCCCCCTAGGATCTTAGGGCTAACCCATCAACCGTAAAAAGATCTACTCACACATGGCAATATTCACGAATAAAAGCATCATTTTTAGAGACGAAGACATCATAGCAATCGAAAGAATAGAGATAAAAGACTTACAACGGGAGATAGATAAGAATTGCAGTTTATAGATCCCAGAAAAATTCCAAATTTCCCAGCACAAGAACAATCGAGAACAAGAGTAATAATCCGAAAGTTTCGATCCAAGATTCCTTAACAAAAATTAATCTAAAAGTAGTTTACTCAAAATCACCTTAGCTCCCTACAAAAACCCTTTCAAAAATCCCTAAAATGAATCGCCCCTCTCGTTGTGCGAGCTCCCCGCATTCAGTCCCCCAGATCGTGCAACCGACGGTTTCAGCAAATCCTTCCAAAAATAGCCCTGGCACTGCCGACCTAGTAGGCTGCTCGGTCGAGCAGTGCATTGCTCGTTCGGTCGCTCGGACCGAGCAGCTGTGCTGCTCGACCGATCTTGACAGAAAATCCAAAATCTTCAAAATCCTCGCTCTGCCTGCACGGGTCGAGTCGGCTCAGCTCGGTCTGAGCAGAGGCTGACTCGGTTACGAAAAAGCTACTCGGGCCGTGCACTGGAATTGCTTCACCCTTGGGAATTTGACGCTGCTCGACCGAGCAGATGAACTGCTCAGTTCGAGCCACCCGCGTATCTGCTCCTTTCTTTCAATTGAATCTGCTCGGTCCGAGCAACTGTACTGCTCGACCGAGCAGTCTGGGAAATGAATTCCAGGAGCTGCTGAAGCTCTCTCCTCTCCTCCTGCTCTCTCTCTCTTCTCCTCCAATGGCTCCAAAAGTATGGCGAACCTCTCCAAAGCTTCGCCAATGAGCTCATAGACGTGTCGGATGTGTCCATACCCAGGCAGGGTCCCAAATCACTCCAAAATCCCTGAAACTCATAAAACACTACGAAACTCGAGTATAGAGTCAGAAATGCAATATCGTAGTAAAATGTGGGATTTGGATGTGAAAATGGAGTGAAATGAAATGAAATGATGATATGAAAATAGTGGAAAATATGGACACATCACGTGTCATGAATGGATTTGTTGCCTCTACCCTCCCCAACTTTTTCCCACTTTGTACACCCCCACACTCACCCTCTCTCCTAGTCATTCCTTAACTACACCCTCTTTAAAACAAGTTATAGCAATTCTCTTCTCTTAAAAACCAACCCAGCCCCTACCCTAGTTTTTCACGCAAAGAACCCATATGGCCGCCTCCTTCATTTTTGTGCCTCCTCGCCACCGGCAAGGCACCAACAGCACCTCCCCCATCTCCGGCCACCCTCTTCTCCATCGTCAGGGGCTGCACCCGAAGATTCAGGCTTCCATGTCCTCGGCAGACTTTTCGACCATGGGAGCTGTGTTGAATGCCGCCAGGAATCATGAGATCATAGCGCGTCAATCTAACCCTCCGGCTGGCGGAGGAAAGCGTCCCATGGAGCAGTACCGGTCACCTGCTAGGCCGGCGATGAGATCCAACCAGACGGTGCCTTTCAAGATGCCTGGAGCACCTGGACAGAGTCAGAGCAAGGGCCCATGCCACTTCTGTGGTAAGCCGGGGCATATCAAGGGCAATTGCAGGAAGATGTTGGGTTTAGGCCTGGCGTGTGGAGATGCCTCACATGTTGCCAGAGACTGTCCGAGTCTTCTTCGTACAGTAGACAGAGCACCAGTCCTGCTACAAAGTAGAGCGCCTGCCCCAGCTCAGAGAGGAGCTGTTGTCCGTGGACCACCCTTGGCACCACAGAAGCAGATATTTCGGCAGGCAGCACAACCCAAGAGGCCGGCTTACACCATGACAGCCTTTGAGGCTGAGGACATGGATGGTGTTATTGCAGGTATTTCTCTAGACCTTATCTTTTATTTCATAGTTTAGGTCTTACTTTTAGCATTGTTTGTTGCCTTGTTAGTTAGAGTAGTTTTGTTTGACCTTAGTTCCTTTATATCTTAGGCACCATTCTAGTGTAATCTCACCCGGCCTTGACCTTGTTCGACTCCGAAGCATCTATGTGCATCATATCCCAGAGATTCGAAACAAGGCACTCTATTCCCACCCATACATTTCCAAAGTGTTGGGACATCACTACAGAGAACGAAGTGATGACAGTGATATACACATAAAATGCCTAGAAATTAACACCCGTATCAAGCCAAAATACGCACATATCAAGCCGTTAATAATTCACGATATCACAAATACACCCGTATCAAGCCAAAATTAACATGATATACACATAAAATGCCCAGAAATGGGAGGGAAAATATGCAATTTATATCCCGAATCACACCTCCCAACTAGCTTTTTGCTAGTCCCTAGCAAAATATGCGATAAATTCGGATTAAAATGAAAACATGCACCAACTTTAAGATATCCTCATGGCATGCTCCAAATGGTATTTCCAAATGATTTCAAAGCCAATATACACAATGTATGAAAGGAAATAACGAATGACATTCTCCTCAATCCAATTCAAAGAAAAGTGAAGTAATAAGCACCGTATCGCATTTATCGGGAAATATCACGACGTCAAAGTTTCCAATTTTCTAGGAAGTGGCCAAAACAAAAGAAATTTCCCCTAAGTTATGGGAGATGAGATTGCATCATTCATTTCGCTTATTCACTCATTTGTTCATTCTCTTTTTCTTTTTCTTTTCTTTTATTTTTGTATTCTTTTTTATGTTTATGTTTTGCATTCACGCAATAATGCTATGAAATGCAAACACGGCCACCTTTTGCCTACACGCGATAACGCTATATAGGTAAAGGGATGGAATGATCCCCTAAATCTCATTTTTGGCGTCCTCCCCAATGTTTCGTGGGGCACCGGCTACTCAATTTGATTAGGAAAATCATTCACTTATATAACTCTCTTTCTCATTCTAAACATGAATTATCAACTCATCCACCCACTCCTTAGGAGGAAAACAAAACATGCACCATTGGCCACACTCAATCCAATCAAAAACTACACCATTCATCCCAACTCATGCAATCACTTACACTAAACTTTTCAACATTATCTCAAAGAGAGTATCACAACATCTAAAATAGTTTCATACATGGCATATAAACATTTGACTCCAAAATGGAAAAAGAAATTAAAACGTGCCAATCAAATATCGAAGAAGTTGATACCAAAATAATAATCCGAAAAAATTGCATGGCATTAAAGTATGTAGGGACTACGCATAAAGCTAGCAACATAGGGACAAGGAGGACAAATATGATATGCAATAAAGAGCAATGGGTGATGGCGAAATGGAGGTATCTAAAAAAAATTTAAGCTAACATCAAAATCCTAACAATCCTAAAGATTCTAACACTCTCCCACCAACTTAAAATAAACATTGTCCTCAATGTTGGGAGAGTATTAGATCTCGGCAAAAGATCCTAGAAAAGAAAAGAAAAGCATATGAAAGCACTAACATAAAATATTTATTTATTTACACTATTGGAAAGAACATGTCACGCCCCGCTTCCCAAAACAAAGGGAGCGAGAACGTGACGAAGGTCCACATGGGTCGGAGCTGTGAAACTCAGACCCAATAAGAGGTACTCTAGAGATAAACAGGTCCGTGCAGATTAAAATTCGAAACAACAAAAGTACGGAAAAGAAAGTTGCATTCATTTTATTAATATGAAATATCCTGAAGTACAGGTCTAAAAAGAATGCCCAGCATGGCTACAACTAAAGAAAAGGAAACTAATGGTGCGACGCACCCAACCTAGACAAAAAGGAAAAGCGGTGCTACGCACCTAAACTAGAAAGCAAAAACCTCTAAAATCAGCAACTGAGAGCCTCTAAGTCTGATCCTCGTCAGGATCGTACTCCTGGTCAACAACGAACTCCTCCTCCACGTCCTCTGGCTCCACGTACTCAGGTATGTCCGGCTCGTCCACGTACTCTGGCTTAACACGTGACGTACATCATCCAAGAGAAAAGGAACTGTACGTCAGGTAAAATCTACAAGGAAAGGTTAGACTCTACTGCAAGTGTAAGGTAATTAAGAGCAACATTTTACTGGTTGATTACATACTGTTGTTATGATATGGCAATTATACTATACAGAAAGTAAAAAACGGTGCAGGAAAGTAAAGCCGTAGTGTGTGATACTAGATACGGGACTAAGCTAGACAAGACAGGACATGACAAGACAAGACAAGACATGTGTGACACGAAGGGTTCACGCCTTACGGTTTGAGGGCAGCCAGACCCTCTCCTCGTGCGACCGCTCAACCCTACCCCAAACCCAAGTGCTCAAGACAAGAAAATACAGGGATCACTCTTGCTGGGAGAGCATCTGAAACGCCCGGAGGCTTTTCTTGTAACAAGGATCACTCTCGCTTGGAGAGCATCTGAAACGCTCGAAGGCTTTTTGTGTAACAGGGATCACTCTCGCGTGGAGAGCATCCGAAACGCCCGGAGGCTTTTTGTGTAACAGGGATCACTCTCGCTTGGAGAGCATCCGAAATGCCCGGAGGCTTTTTGTGTAACAGGGATCACTCTCGTGTGGAGAGCATCCGAAACACCCGAAGGCTTTTTGTGTAACAGGGATCACTCTCGCATAGAGAGCATCCTAAATGCTCGGAGGCTTTTTGTAACATACATGACATGACAATTTGTGAGGAGTTGTTAATTTTAGGGGGTCCACACGCACGCACACACAGAATAGCCCTAAGGTGTCAGTTGTTGTTGTTGTTATGCCTAGACTTCGTCGTCAAGTCTAAGCTATCAAGGGGGTCCCGGATGCTATCATTTCACATTCGGTTCTCTTTAAATGTTTTTAACTTTCTAAGAAGGTAATGGCCTAAACATGGCCATAAGAACACAAATGTAAACACTTGCCTGCGGTGGCGAGTGCGTCGTCTATCTGGAGCGTATCGTTGAAGCGGCGCGTCAGCGAGGGTTCATCTGAAACAGGTCAACGTTGGTGTCAGGACACATTTTTCATCATTCCTATTAGAGTTCATTTCTAGGTTCAACGGGGCTATTCTAGCAGTCAAAGTTATGTTTTTTGTTTTGGTTCAGCCTAATCGACGATCTATCCTATGTGCACAGATATTCAAGTCATTCGTCGATGTCTAAGATTTAGCAATGTTTTAAAGGAGCAGAAATGAAATTTAATTATTTTTGACAATTTTTAGATTAAGTTTTCGATTTTCTATGGTGTGGGTTCTTACTACGCGTTAGAGGGCTAACCTTTTTGACGTTTGATCGTAGAGCGGATGTCGGGTCTAAATGGCGATGGATCTACGTCGTCAGCAACATCTCGGCCATGGGTAGCACAGCGAGACACTTCCAAACAGTGAGGTGGAGGCACGAACAACGAGCAAGCGTCGGTCTCTCTCCCATTGCGGGTAGCGCAACGGATCTACACAGCGGCGGCAACGTCGGGTACGCGAGTTCGGCGACGCACGTGAACTCCTAAGAGCAAAGGTGGCTGCCAGGGATTGAAGGAGGTCAGTGGGGATTGCTCGGCCTGGTGGGTGGCTGACGACGTCAGTGCACGACACTGGGCGGTCGTGAGAAGACGAAGAGAACAGATTTACACAACGGTTGTTGTCGTGCGTCACATCAGAAAATCAGCGACCATAGGGGTCAAAGGGGAATTGCAGTAGATAAAGGGGTTCGAGGGGGATCTAATGGTGGTGGAGTGGTCATCGGAGGTGGCCGGAGGTGGCCAGGCGCCGGCGTCGAAGTTCCAGACGCAAGTCTGTCCAAAACTGTCGTTAGGGCTTGGTTTCAAGGGGATTTCGAGGAGAGAGAGAGATGAGAGAAGAGAGGGCGGAGGGTTGCAGGTGATAGGGGGTTCGAGGGGAGTCCAACGGTGGTAGGGTGGTCACCGGCGGTGGCCGGAGGTGGCCGGGCACGACGTTTTTCCGGCGATGGACAGATCTGTCTAAAACCGGGTTTCGATGGGTTTGAGAGGTGTTTTGCGGGAGATAGAGAGTAGAGGAGAGGGGAAGAAGAGTTGTAGGTGATAGAGGGGCTTGAGGGGATGCCAAGGGGAGGCCGTGGCTCGTCGGCGGTGGCTGAAAAGGGGGTGGGCACCGGTAGGAGCTGATGGGCACAACCTGGGCTGTTTTAATGGCTTCTATGGGGGGGAGAGAGGAGATAGGAGAGAGGGAAGAAGGAGGGAGATGGCTGGACTTAGGGGGCGGCCGGCGGCCTATCACCGGCAGCGAGGGAGGAGCAGGAATGCAAGAGGGGGCGGCTGCGTTGGGTGCGTGCGTGACCTAGGGGAAAGGGTGAGGGGTTTGTTTTAAAGATGATAAAGTTGCGATTGTATGGTATAAAGAGTGTATACTTAAGTGATGACTAGGAGAGAGGGTGAGTGAGGGGGTGTGCAAAGAGGGGAAAAGTTGGGTGAGGGCAACTATAGGAATCCTAACATGATATGTAAGAGATTTCCTAAGGATTTGATTAGCATTTGAATTTTGAAATTGGGTTAGGCTAATTGGGCTTTGATTTTGATTAGTGGGTTAGGCCAAGTAAACGGTGTCTAAAAATTACGAAAAAATATCGGGACGACCGTGATGACGAGAGAATCGGGGGTACTGTGGTCAATCGCACGTTGGTTTCACAGAAAACGAACTAAAAATAAAAAGATCCGGCACCGAAGTCTAAAGCTACGACATCTCTACAATCAAACCTAATTTGTGGGAGAACGACCCGTGAAATGACGTTCACTAAAAATCCCACAAATAACTACTCTTCCATACGGTCACAACGACATATCACATCACATAGTCCGGATCCAAGAAGAGGCCAAAGATAAATATGCACACGAAAGAGTCGTACGCGTAAAAATACTAACGGTCGGAAAGCGGCCGTTACATTCTACCCACCTTAGAAATGATTCCGCCCTCAGAATTACTTATACTACTAATAATAATATCTATATACACTTATGCCTACAACTCCCATATTCCACATAATGATCGGTAATCCTATAAATTTTAATCAGTGTTCCTCAACAATTCATCATAACTCGTCTCTCCACTGAGTAAGCTACAACTAGAAACGCATCCTAGCACCTAATCCACAATCATCTCGTCCCCAATATATCCTCCATCAGATCGACTCATAAATCTATTCTCCAATAATCAATGAACCATCAAGCCACATCTTATCCTTAACCCTAACATCTAATCTCCTAACCATACTAAATCCGTCTACCTAACCATCCATTCATCCCAACTTGTCGTGTTATTCCCAAAGTCTTCTCACGTCAACTTATTAATCAAGGCTTGATGCTTTAAAAAGCTCTACTCGTTTCATGATCACCCTAAATCAAGTTATACCTCCATAGCTACTCCCATCTACCACCCATCCAAGATTCAGATCTAATAAGTACTCATCTCCCTGTGTACAATTCCATCCAACTAGAATTCTCCATTGAGTTCTTTACACATTGGTATAATTAAAAGTAAATAGATAAATCTTGGACACCCCATTCCTTTCATCCGAAAAAAATCTAATCTAACATCCATGTATTCAAAATCAACTAATCACTGATACAACATATCTCATCTCACTCTATGCCTACCCGCAAACATAATCATATAATAATAATAGTTAGTATTAATCATATCATAACAATAAAATAACACTCCCGAAGAGGGAATGAGAAGAAAAGAATGTTTAAGGCGAAAGACATATTTTAAAACATGTGGGAAAAGAACGTGTGGAGTCGTGGTATTGGATGAGGGAGGATAAGGGGTTATGATCTTGTGTGCTAGTCTCGAAACTTTAAAGATTTGATTTAAAAGTGAACAAAAAGTTTTGAAACATACTCATGCAGCCAAAAACAAGTTATACTATAATATGAAAAACTAAGTCTATGGAATTACCTGCAAGGACACTATCCACATATATATAAATACCATCATTCATACAACTTCATGCATATATCATGAGTAACACTGAGTACACCTACATGACACAAGAGACAATCATTAATAACCTAAAGGTCGCACACTCTTACGGGTCCACACACTCTACCTATATACATGCACCACGAGGACGTCCCAAAAACCAATGGGCCCGCTACTAAACTAGAGTTGACACAGGCAACTACAAGCACTAATGTCTAAACAATAGAAAGAAAACCGAAACCAAAAGCGTAACGAAACAAGATAGGAAAGAACGAGTTCAGGTAAGGCGAGGATAAGAAGATAGCCGTGGGACAAAAATATTGCTCAAAATAATTAAAGAGGCGAAAGAAGGATTACGTGTAAAATATGGTAGCATATATATATATATACATATATATATACACACACTTATAAATTATGTAGAAATAGCAAGCAGATGGTAAAATTTTACAACTTGGAAAAAGAGCTAGACGAAAAAATAAAGAGTAGGGTGAGGTAGCGATTGTTTTGCAAATGTAAATAGTTTTATGCAAAGATTTTTGAAGTATGAGCACGATGAACATAGAACTGATATATAAAAATTGAAGTTCTTATTTAGTTTAGAAAATATTCTAAAAGTACGTACGGTAAGTGGTTAAAAAAATTTCGTAGTTTAGAAAAAAATGTTATATTGAATTATCAAAATGGTGACAGGATTTTAAAACTGAAATACGAAAGATACCGGTTCGAAAATAATTACGAGTTAGTAACTTAAAAATTACGACCCAGAAGGATTCAAAATCCAAGAAAGAATTTTAACTTAATCGAAAAGCAAGAATTTTAAATATCTAATAAGGGGTTTTCAAAGAAGTTAAACTGACCGAAAAATTTAATTCGAAAATACCTTTAAAGAAATCAAGATTTTGCAATGGGAAAGATTCGAAGAATTAACGATAATCGTCATGAAGCGATCACGTGAATCGGGGCAAAGAACATGATCGCATGATGAATACACATAAGATATGATTCATGAAAGCTACGATGAAATCTACGGTCGATAACACAGAAGTGTAATGATTAGAAAGATGCTAGACATCAGGGGTTCTAATTATCGGGCCGTCTAAAGATCAGGAAAACTCAGCACTATGACTTCCTAATGAACTAGACTGTAATGGAGATCTCAGGGAATGGTCCTAAAAGAATCAAGATTACGTTCTGTTGGGCCCGAAGTTGGTGGACCCGAGCGAACGACTAAAAGAAGGACTCTAGAAATATAACATGGTCAGAGCCGGGTGAGAGGCTACTAGGGTATCCTAAGACGAGTATGACTAAATCTTAACCAAGGCGCATGACTATCAAACCTGGATGTCTATCTAAGTCTTCCTACCATCCAAGACAATGAAAACCTAATTTAAACTTGTACATGGATATTAAAGGAATGCGGTACTCTTATTGTTCCGAACTTTTTGCATGAACTGTATGGGCCACCACTAAAACATGTCACGTCCCGCTTCCCAAAACGAAGGGAGCGAGAACGTGACAAAGGTACACATGGGTCGGAGCTGTGAAACTCAGACCCAATAAGCGTATGTGAGGTACTCCAGAGATAAATAGGTCCTTGCAGATTAAAATTCGAAACAACAAAAGTACTTTCAGAGCCAGACTTCGACCATGAGACCGCAGCTTCCAGAGTTATTTTCAGTTGTGTACTTTCTTTCTTTCATGTATCATTGGTGGAACATTTGTACTGGATGGATTGTAATAATTGGAAGCGTATTTGGGTATTTTTGTACATCTCTGCATCGTGGTTATTTTGGTTTCACTGGTTAACTGCAGGACCTGCGCAAATATCAAATAAGTAACGGGCCCCCGAGAGCGGGTCGTTACAAAATCCTTCGTCGATGTCTAAGATTTATCAATGTTTTAAAGGAGCGGAAATGAAATTTAATTATTGTTGACGATTTTTAGATTAAGTTTTCAATTTGCTACGGTGTGGGTTCTTACTACGTGTTAGAGGGCTAACCTTTTTGACGTTTGATCGTAGAGCGGATGTCGGTCTGAACGGCGATGGATCTGCATCGTCAGCAACGTCTCGACCGCAGGTAGTGCAGCGAGACATTTCCGAACAGCGAGGTGGAGGCATGAACAGTGAGCAAGCGTCAATCTCTCTCCCGTTGCAGGTAGCGCAATGGATCTACACGGCGGCGGCAACGTCGGGTAAAAACACGCGAGTTCGGCGACGCGTGTGAACTCCTAAGAGCAAAGGGGGATACCGGGGATTGAAGGAGGTCAGTAAAGGTTGCTTGGCCTGGTGGGTGGCTGACGGCATCAGCACACAGCGGTGGGCGAGCGTGAGAAGACGAAGAGGACAGATTTGCACAACGGTCGTTATCGTGCGTTGCAGCAGAAAAGCGGTGACCAGAGGGGTCAAAGGGAAATTGCAGTAGATAAAGGGGTTTGAGGGAGATCTAATGGTGGTGGAGTGTTTGCCGAAGGTGACTAGAGTGGCCGGGCACTGGCGTCGAAGTTCCAGACGCAAGTCTATCCAAAACTGCCGTTAGGGCTTGGTTTCAAGGGGATTTCGAGGAGAGAGAGATGAAAGAAGAGAGGAAGGAGGGTTGAAGGTGATAGGGGGATTCGAGGGGAGTCCAATGGTGGTAGGGTGGTCGCCGACGGTGGCCGGAGGTAGCCGGGCACGGCGTTTTTCTGGCGATGGACAGATCTGTCCAAAACCGGGTTTCGATGGGTTTGAGAGGTGTTTTGCGGGAGATAGAGAGTAGAGGAGAGGGGGAGAAGAGTTGCAGGTGATAGAGGGGCTTGAGGGGATGCCAAAGGGAGGCAGTGGCCGAAAAGGGGGTGGGCGCCGGTAGGAGCTGCTGGGTGCAACCTGGGCTGTTTTAATGGCTTCTAGGGGAGAGAGAGAGATAGGAGATAGGAGAGAGGGAAGAAGGAGGGAGAAGGCTGAACTTAAGGGGCGACCGGCGGCCTGTCGCCGGTAGCGAGGGAGGAGCAGGAACGCAAAAGGGGGCTGCTGCGTTGGGTGCATGCGTGACCTAGGGGAAAGGGTGAGGGGTTTGTTTTAAAGATGATAAAGTTGCGATTGTATGGTATAAAGAGGGTATACTTAAGTGATAACTAAGAGAGAGGGTGAGTGAGGGGGTTGATCGCTCCGGGATGTAACCCAAAGAACGGTTGTAGTTTTACCGCAAGCGCACGGTATAGCGGCGAGCGGGATATCGAACACAGGGAGGACGAATGACCGTGCTTGTTCCAATCAACCTGGCTATTTAAGAAGAGAGAAATTTGCCTTTGGCGATCCTGTCACAATCGTCAGACAAAGTACGGAAATATCAAATCAAATAAAGAACGTCTTGGGAATGGGGAATTCCCGCTACTCACCGTATTCCGTAAATGTGGTTCATCGGTGTCAAAATTGCTAGAATAAGATTTTGGATGAACTAGTTGCAACTGAATGTAGAACCAAGCTCACGCTCTCTCGCTGTTGCCGGTCTATAGCTATCCTAGGTTCGGGTCCAATCTCTTGCAAACCCTAGCCTAGGGAAGCTAGCATTAGGATCAACGTCATCGTTCAATCGCGCACCGAGCCCAATCTCTTGCAAACTCGACCCGCGATCTAGGTTGGGATAGTTCCTACCCGTCCAATCTCTTGCAAACGGGTATTGGCACGGAATTGCAACCGGGAACCCTAGTATCGGTCCAATCTCTTGCAAACCGATACTACGGAAATTCGATTCCAACCCAATTTCGGATTTCTAGGGTTCCCTATCGAATTGGGATCCAATCTCTTGCAAATCCCAATCTGTATGAACTCCTAGCTATCCGTAGTAAATCGATCCCAATCTAATCCCTAAACAACAATTCTAGCAAAATCTCTACTAATTCATCACAAATATGAAATTGGGCTTGTAGGGTTCATCCCCACGCCCTAAGACGTGGAGACTACTCGCAATTCATAGCACAAACACAAGAATAATCAATGAAATAAGCAATAGAATTCATCACAATATTGAGATATGCAATAAAAATAGAATTTTTAGAGAAGAGAGAGGCAAACCAATGGAGTTCTTCAATTAATCTTAACAAAAATCAACTTTTGTCCTCTCTCAAATCACAAGAATAAAGCTAAAAAGTAAACCTAAAAGCTGCAAAAAACTAAGAGAAAAGCTCTCTAAAACTAGGGTAAAAACAGGGGTTAAATACCCCCCAAAATCGTCCAAAAACTGTGACCAAAATACCCCTGCGCAGCCTGAAATCCGCAATTGTCGCTACAGGCAGCGCGTCGCACTCGGCCGAGTGACAAAAGTCGCTCGGCCGAGTGAGAAACCCTGAGAATTTCCAGTAAGTCGGGGCCTTCAGGGGTCTTCTCCTCGGGAGTCGCTCGGCCGAGTGAGTTGTCGTCACTCGGCCGATGGCTTCTTGGTACTCGGGCGGTCGGGATTATCCACTCGGCCGAGTGGGTCTTCTGAAGCTCAGGCGGCTGAAAGTCAGTAAGTTGGCGATTTTTGAATAGCTTCGTCTGGGCGCCACTCGGGCGGACGGGATCTCGTCACTCGGCCGATGTGGTCTCCGTCGCTCGGCCGAGTGCACGTATGAGTCGTGTCTGATCTGGTCGGCCGAGCGGTGTCTCGCTGGTCAGCCGAGTGGCTCCTCCACTCGGCCGAGTGGGACACAATAAATGCCCAATCAGCTTGTTTTGGCCTCCTCATCGCTCCTGCAACGTCCGTTCTTCTTCCGCTCCTCTCCAACAGCGAAATACCCCTTGGGGAGGTCGTCGGTGACCCTCTGGAGTAAGCGCATCTCGAGATCACTCCAAATCACGCCAAATCACCTGAAATGCGACAAAAACAACAAATCGTGAAAAGCATCGCAATATCGTTGATATATCGTGAAAAACATGATTTGGGCGATCTAAATGGCATGCAAACATGCGGGAAAAAGGTGTAAAATAAGGAGTGATCAAAATCCCCCAAGCTTACCTCTTACTCGTCCTCGAGGAAGATAAGTAAAAGGCGAACCCGGTGGATTCGGAAAACGAAAACGGCGAAAAAAAAAAGGAAAATGAAAAAAAACGGAGAAGAATGAAAAACGAAATAAAAATAAAGAAGAAAGAAAGAAGCGAAGAGGTAAGCTGCTAGATCATTTTCTCAGGATGTGGGTCCGCTTACTCATATAGCATGCACTGAATGAAAAATACATGTCAGAGAGTTTTGTTTTGATATCATAGTATAATAGTGCAAATAGAAATAGAAAACCCACGAACAACGATATAATCATGAATAACGGAATAATTTTAGAATTAACATCGTCTGAACCATTTAAAGCGGTATACAAATCGCAGATCACACACTTTTCAATTGAATGCTTTCTATGAGGAGTATAAGAGTATCACACAATAGAATAGAGAGAATAGAAAAGTATGGATTTCATGATATGAATGCTAGGCTTAGATTCCTGGATTTCGTAAAGCTAAAAATAATCTCACCGAGTATAGAATATTACTTAGCCTAGGTTGTCGTGCAACGTCAAGTAGTCACTCTCTCACACATCAATGGATTCCCTCCCCCAAGCTTATCTATAAGCATGGTGGCATAAAAAAAATATTCACATCCCCATTTTTATGTAGCTCCAAAAGTACTAAAAATGAACACGAAAAGAGAGAAGAAAGAAAGGAAGTGAGATGAGATCTTTTATTGAGGATTTTTCCTCTCTCTCTTTTTTTTTCTTTCTTTTGACATAGCATATATACAAAATGATCCCAACTCAAAGAGAGATAACGATATACAAGAATATTTTCTCTTTTCCCTTTTTTTTATTTGGGATATTTGGAGCTAGGAATTAATAGCGGGGGAAATGCCATATAATAGAATCGCTAAGGGGAGATTCACCAATGATTTTTAAAAGTAGAGAAATTGTCACGCACCGCTTCCCAAAAATATGGAGGCGAAGCGTGAGAAGGTCCGCTCAGACTTGAAGCTGCAAGGCTTTAAGTCCGATAAGCGTCAATCAACTTTTAAAACTGCAGGTCCTTGCAACGTGAGCGAAACAAGATAATAATAATGAAATGAGACAAAAGAATAATCTCAGAATATCCATAAAATAAGTTTCAACATCACAGAAAAAGCCACCAGGCTAAAAGAAAAAGAGTCTAAAGGCCCAAGCATGGCCAACAAAAGTACAACGTACAAAACAACGGTGCTACGCACCGACAACTAACAGAAAACCTAAAACAAAAGAAAGCTCAGCAAAGTCACCAAGAAAAGTCATCGGTGTCCACAAAACCTCCCCTGGGCAAACATGGACTCAGGCTCAGCGTCAGCAACACATCACGTACTCAGCAACGGTCTCTGGCTCAGGTCTAACATGTGACACCCAAAAGAGCAAGGGGCACATGTCAGCAAGTCTACAAGAGACTTGTGCAAGGAAACTGAAAGTAGGTAAAGCAACCTAGCAGTTCTAGCATGAATGCAATGACATGACAGTTTAAAGTAATGAGTGCAACAGGTAAGGTAAAGTAAAGTAGAGTACGAGCATGGCATTTAAACATGGCATGGATGACAAGTATTACATGAATCATTCACAAGACAAGTACAAGACAAGGAAAGTAAGCACCTCGTGCACAGAGATTCCGTCTTTTGGCTAGAGGGCGGATCAGGCCACTCCTAAGCTCAAGTGACCGTTTATCCCTACCCCTCCACGTGTATCGGGCATTGGTTTTCAGCCAACACATTAGGCCCGCTTCTGGACCACGAGCCAGGAAGTGTTTTAAACAAGTATGGCCTAGGGGTGCACCTAGCCGGAAACACGGAAACACGGATTTGTACAAGTATTTTGTAGCGTGTGCTACGATGCAACAATCAATTTGGATGACATGTAAGATGCAATGCATGGCAGTTAAAAGTACGTACAGTTAAGGAAAGTAAACGTGACAGTTTAGTATGCATGAACAAAAAGTTTAAAGGGTTGGATCTAGCTTCGTTGTCAAGCTAGATCAATTAGGTGACGGATCTAGTTTCGTTGTCAAACTAGATCAAGTAGGCGTCTAGCCAGCTATCATTTCACTGACTAGTCTCTTTTACGCTGGAAACAAGGAAGTGGCCTAAAAACATGGCCCTACACAAGAGTTGGCAAGTTTCACTTGCCTGCAAGTACAACGTCTGAGAAACACCGTCCAAGAGAGTCCAAGTCACAAATAACCTACGTGCACAAGTCCACCGGCCTAAAGTCGACGCGAGAGCTACTCTGACGTCGGGTAGCGACGTCAGGGGTTAGATTCCGGCAGCGTGCATGATGTGGAACGGCGGATACACTGAGATAAAGACACGTGCACGAAATAAGTTGTGACGAATTTAGACAAGTCCTAAAACGTCTAGTGGCCCGATTTTTAATTGAGTTCTCTGTCCTACGGGGTGTTCGTATTATAAAATTACTAACAGAGCATGCTACTACCAACCAAGATAACCCATGTATAATGGCCTACCTTCTATTATTCTTGTGTTCAAAAGTATAATCATAAAGCTCCTAAGAAAAATTACGGTTCATCCTATAAGGGTTATTGTTCATTAGGAACAAGCAAAAATTAAGTTACTTACTGTTAATAATTCTACAACTAAGTTTACTATTTAAAACAACTGCACCCTAACAGATTATGCACTATAGTACTAGTAACCTAACCTAGTAACAATAATATTACGCACTGTTCATAATATTTAAAACATTCGGCAATATAAGTATTCATAACTCACCGTTCATGCTTGCAGTGGGGGTGACCACGCCGGACGGGGAGAAGGCCGGAGACTGGGCGTGCGCTGCAACGCTTTGGCGGCTGCCTGCGGCATGACTGGGCGGAGCGCGGGGCGGGGGTCGCCGGCGTGAGGCTGATGCACTGCGAAAGAGGGCGCGCGCTGCTGTTGCTGCAGCGGCTGCGGGATGCGCTGGCGGAGCTCCGGCAGCTAGGCGGCGGGGCAGACGGCGATAGGGAAACTCCGGCAAAGGGTCAGGAGGGGGTGGACTCGATGAGGAGGCTGCCGAGGGGTGTCTATGGGCGGAAAGAACTCAGGTGGCCTCGGAGATGACGTCGGAGAGGGAGGGGGCGGTGGCTGCGAGAGGCGGGCGTTGCGACAACTGGGGCGCCGCCGTGGTCGGATCCCGGCGGGAACGACAGGAGAAAGGCCGGAGTGGGGCGAGGGCGGATCAGCTCGTCGCGGGGTTGGCCTTGGGGCGAGAGGCGCTGCAGGTGAACGGGGGGAAAGGTTGCTGCGGCCTGCTGCAGCGAATCTCGCGGCCTGCGGCTCGGAATCACCGGCGAGCGGCAACTTGGGGTCGGAGAACGCGAGGCGGCGGTGCAAAGGGGAAGTGAGAACGCGAGTTGCTGGGCGGTGAGGTGTTGTCGCGAGGGAGGAAGAGCCGAAGGGTGTGTGCGGCGATGCGTGTTCTTCCGCGTGGGGGAGAAGAACGCACAGGGAGGGCGGGCGGCTCGTTAGTCCCCTAGGGTTTTGTAAGGGAAATAGGACGGGGGTTTTAAAAGCCCTATGGGTTAATAAAGCATATGAAGGACATCAGGTCTTAGAGGGCACCAAGCACGTGAGTAGGTGCAGGCTATAGGGTTCTTTTTGCAAGCTAGGGGTTTTTTTTTAAAAAAAGTAAGGCTGTGATGTTGTTTAAGGTTGAAACGAAATGACCCTGGGTTATAATGCAACATGTGATATAAGCCTATAGAGTCTAGGGGGTGTGGGCTAGAGTCAGAACCATGTGAAGGCTGTGGGTTATCCTTAGGGTCTAGAGTTATATGATTTAAAAATTTGATATGATAGAATTGGTATTATCTATAATATAAAAATAAGAACTCTCACCAACTCTCCCTCTCTCCAGCTTAGGGTGCGGCCAAGTAACGGACGGGGCTGAGTCAACAATAATATAGGGTGAATAATATAATAATAACTATATTAGGGAATAAAGCCAAGAAACTTAGGGTTAGATCATTATTAGGTTGGGCAAAAGGTGAAAGTAGGTCAAACGAAATCCAAAAATTGTGAAATAAATACTGGGGCGACCGGGTCGACGAGAGAGCGAAGGCAGAGAAGACGGATCACAATTTTGACGTCGGACGACGAAACTAAAAATAGAAACGTCTCCCGTCAAAAGTGAAAATCGCCACGTCTCATCGAATAAGATTACATTGTGGGAAAACAACTCGAGAAACGTCGTTCCAAATTAGTGCCACTATTTAATACTCTCAGAGACGTTCACAACGGCATATCACACAAAAGTGTTCACAAACAAGCAAAGTCTAAAATAAACACGTGCACGGTCAAAAGCACGTGCACGAACAACGTACTACGAAAGTGGTCGTTACATCCTCCCCACCTTAGAATAAAGTCCGTCCTCGGACTTTCTATCATATCTAGTCGATCTAGTAACTACCCCAATCAAGTCATATAATAATTCAACCAGGTATAGTCATTACGAGTGCTTATATATGCACTATGTAGTCAAACATTATCACTATCAACACGTATATATATACATTCACGTACGTCCTATATTTATACTTATTATAGTCAGTCAACTTCATACATGTATTTCAATCATGTATATAAACATACATCCCTTATATAACTACTACTCACAAAACAATAGTTCAGATACTTATATAAGTATGATCTCATACTAGCAAATACAATCATTGCTCTACGTATAGGTAGCTACCTATGCACAAACATCAAGGGTATACTACCCTCTAATATTTCCTAATATACATCCAACGCATCAACTCATGTAGCCACACCATACCATAATTAAATTCGGTTTCACTATATATATATATTCACCACTACTATAGTTTCACAATATAGTCATTCAATGCATGCAAATAGTTCACCATATATTCTCATCGCATACGGTCCTATAACTGTATTTACGACACGCCACATATATCATAGTCATCAATACCTATAACTAAGCACATACTTACCCGTGCATGGTGCACACCCATAAACGCTAACATTTCATTTACGCATACCATTCATACCATTATATTACTAGCACATCTATGCACCTAGTTTTAGCTAGCACACAAGCAAGTCCTTAGTAAATAACTATACCACAAGACCAACACCCATAACTATATACTGGTGTAGCGACCCACAGTCATGTGCGTAACTCAACCAGGCACAAACACTCCTATCACTATACATACATCAAACATTGCTATATTCAAACTACAAACATACATTCAATATACTTAGAGTATACCCACTCAAGCTTGAGTGAGACTCGGCACATATACCAGAATATTCTATATACATAACACGACATTCATACCTATACCAATACCACTCCCTTATATATACATCTACCAATACAACCATATACATTCCATAAATCAATCACACTTAATATTTTAGTCAGATAACACCCACATAGTTTAATCAATTTATATACCATAATAATAACATTACCGACATCAGCACCCACATATTTATAATACCCTCCCTAGTACAAACATTCACCGTATAGTCACACATAAATAATGTATATATTCACACCATAGCCTACTACCTATAATTAGTATACTAACACATTCACCCATACATAATTAAGATGTGCAATAGTCGTGTATACCTCACGGTATGCACGCATGCAACATCCCGAAAAGCAAGCAATACAAATCAAAATTATACTCCTACTACCATATGTATATCACCTATATACTCAGGCAACAAAACATAACTACTTACGTCTAAACACAATACATACCCACATACGAGCACACACTCATACGTGCTAACATATAGATCACATAATAGGCCTACCCTCTTAACCATACGTACTCTTATTTTTATCACTACTAACATACACATAGCTTTACCAATCATTTATTTCAACCATTATAAGTATCTCTAACTACATACAAAACTTAGATATTTCAACGCTAACTCTAATACACACCGGCATCCCTAGTATAATATAACTATCCACACAACAATCCATAACTACTAACACACAACAACTTCATACTATCACGAATAACTCCTAGTACATATATATCACACAATAGGCAATCATCAATATACTATGGGGGTACACTCATTCAAGCCCACATACACAACTTAGGTACGTGCACTACGACACCTCACAAAGGTCCAAGGGTCTACTAACAACTAAGAGTTGACACAGACCTTGACGGGCACTAAAGCCTAAGCAATATAGAGGGAGGTCGAGGTCGAAAGCGTGACGAGGGAAGGATCGATAAGCACGAGTTCAGATAGGACGAACACAAGGAGACAGCTTGGTTAGGCGAAACATTGACTTACTTGTGAATGCTTAGGTAGAGGAAAAGGAGATGTAGTGATGCTTACATAGGATGGAGAAAAGAAAATAGGGTAAATAGAACAAGCTAAAATACGCGAAATCTGAAAACTGTTGTTCTTCAAAATTAAAATCCTCGTCTGAAAAGAAATATTTGGGGATCGATAAAACGAGTTGAAATGAGGTTGAGTCGAATATTCAAAATAATAGAAAATGGCCTATTGGTTTTAAAAATCATTTTGAAAGGAAGTAAAATCATTTACGCGAATATTTAGGACATGGTTTAGAAAATTCTATCAGTCAGTAATTTAATAAAATGTTGTCCAAAAAGTTTTGGAAAGTCAAAAATGAAATCAAGTAACGGAAAGGTTTAAACTCATGTTAAATGCTTTTAAAACTTTGGGCTATGGAAAATTGAAGATAATCAATTTGAAACTACTTTTAGAAAACCAAGGTTTACCGAAAATGAAAAAAAACTGATTTACACAAGGTTCTTAATATACGAGCACAACAAGTCTGGCACGGTTATAAAAATAGTTGAAATTCAATTTGGTTTAGAAATTTTTTTTTCTAAAACGTGTATGGTGAGCGGAAAGGAAATAGTAGTAACTTAGCATAAGAATTTTCAAGATCGAATAGCAAATCTTTAAAATCAAATCAGGGAGGGTCTAAAGCAGGAAGAGGTTATGAAAATAGTAATTCTGCAAAAATCTGAAATAGTGAGAACGACGAGCAAAAACCAACTTGCGGAAATCCGAAATTCCATGTGACTTGAAAAGTATATTAAAAGTAAACACGAAGTATTATTCAAATGGCATAAATAAGAGAGAAAATTATAAATCGAGCTGAGCAAAATAAAAGTACGGTTCAGAATAAAATTAATATATGAAAAGACGACATGAGTACGAAAACATAGGCTGAGAAAAATATTATAAGCTAGAGTTCAAAATTCCGACAAACGTTTTAAAAAAATTTAAATCAATGAAGAAGTATGAAGTATAAGTATATTAAGATTTTAAACCTAGGGAAAGAGGAAATCGAAAGATACTTTTGGAAGATTCAAGATTGTAACGAAAAGGTTTGAAAATTGACGACGATCGTCATGGGGCGATCTCGTGAATCGAGGCAAGGAAATTGGTCAGGTGATCAAAACATTCATATGCCTAGGTCATGAATCAGGAAGGTCTACGGAAAGTCCTACGGTCGACCAACTAAAGATTAGGAACTAGGCGCTAAGACTTCTAAAGGTTAGACGGTAAAGAAATGCGTTCAGCTTGGTCCGAAATCGATGAACCCGAAAGCGAACGCCCGAAGGAAAATTTTAGAGGTCTAACATGGTCAGGGTTAGGCAATAACCACTAAGGTAACTCCTACGACGATTAGATCAATTGCTAAAAGGGAGTCTAACTACAGTCAGGGCCTCTAACTAGCAAGCACAGACGTCTAACTAAGCCTTCTTATCACCTAGTGTCCTAAGAAAGCGACTAGACTCGGGGCTTTATAACTCGGATGTTGCAATTTATTTAATGGACATTCCGTTATTATCGTTGTTCCGTTAATTCGCAATTGCAAGACTAGACCTGCATGGGCCACCAACAAAACCTGTCACGCACCGCTTCCCAAAAATATGGAGGCGAAGCGTGAGAAGGTCCGCTCAGACTTGAAGCTGCAAGGCTTTAAGTCCGATAAGCGTCAATCAACTTTTAAAACTGCAGGTCCTTGCAACGTGAGCGAAACAAGATAATAATAATGAAATGAGACAAAAGAATAATCTCAGAATATCCATAAAATAAGTTTCAACATCACAGAAAAAGCCACCAGGCTAAAAGAAAAAGAGTCTAAAGGCCCAAGCATGGCCAACAAAAGTACAACGTACAAAACAACGGTGCTACGCACCGACAACTAACAGAAAACCTAAAACAAAAGAAAGCTCAGCAAAGTCACCAAGAAAAGTCATCGGTGTCCACAAAACCTCCCCTGGGCAAACATGGACTCAGGCTCAGCGTCAGCAACACATCACGTACTCAGCAACGGTCTCTGGCTCAGGTCTAACATGTGACACCCAAAAGAGCAAGGGGCACATGTCAGCAAGTCTACAAGAGACTTGTGCAAGGAAACTGAAAGTAGGTAAAGCAACCTAGCAGTTCTAGCATGAATGCAATGACATGACAGTTTAAAGTAATGAGTGCAACAGGTAAGGTAAAGTAAAGTAGAGTACGAGCATGGCATTTAAACATGGCATGGATGACAAGTATTACATGAATCATTCACAAGACAAGTACAAGACAAGGAAAGTAAGCACCTCGTGCACAGAGATTCCGTCTTTTGGCTAGAGGGCGGATCAGGCCACTCCTAAGCTCAAGTGACCGTTTATCCCTACCCCTCCACGTGTATCGGGCATTGGTTTTCAGCCAACACATGAGGCCCGCTTCTGGACCACGAGCCAGGAAGTGTTTTAAACAAGTATGGCCTAGGGGTGCACCTAGCCGGAAACACGGAAACACGGATTTGTACAAGTATTTTGTAGCGTGTGCTACGATGCAACAATCAATTTGGATGACATGTAAGATGCAATGCATGGCAGTTAAAAGTACGTACAGTTAAGGAAAGTAAACGTGACAGTTTAGTATGCATGAACAACAAGTTTAAAGGGTTGGATCTAGCTTCGTTGTCAAGCTAGATCAATTAGGTGACGGATCTAGTTTCGTTATCAAACTAGATCAAGTAGGCGTCTAGCCAGCTATCATTTCACTGACTAGTCTCTTTTACGCTGGAAACAAGGAAGTGGCCTAAAAACATGGCCCTACACAAGAGTTGGCAAGTTTCACTTGCCTGCAAGTACAACGTCTGAGAAACACCATCCAAGAGAGTCCAAGTCACAAATAACCTACGTGCACAAGTCCACCGGCCTAAAGTCGACGCGAGAGCTACTCTGACGTCGGGTAGCGACGTCAGGGGTTAGATTCCGGCAGCGTGCATGGTGTGGAACGGCGGATACACTGAGATAAAGACACGTGCACGAAATAAGTTGTGACGAATTTAGACAAGTCCTAAAACGTCTAGTGGCCCGATTTTTAATTGAGTTCTCTGTCCTACGGGGTGTTCGTATTATAAAATTACTAACAGAGCATGCTACTACCAACCAAGATAACCCATGTATAATGGCCTACCTTCTATTATTCTTGTGTTCAAAAGTATAATCATAAAGCTCCTAAGAAAAATTACGGTTCATCCTATAAGGGTTATTGTTCATTAGGAACAAGCAAAAATTAAGTTACTTACTGTTAATAATTCTACAACTAAGTTTACTATTTAAAACAACTGCACCCTAACAGATTATGCACTATAGTACTAGTAACCTAACCTAGTAACAATAATATTACGCACTGTTCATAATATTTAAAACATTCGGCAATATAAGTATTCATAACTCACCGTTCATGCTTGCAGTGGGGGTGACCACGCCGGACGGGGAGAAGGCCGGAGACTGGGCGTGCGCTGCAACGCTTTGGCGGCTGCCTGCGGCATGACTGGGCGGAGCGCGGGGCGGGGGTCGCCGGCGTGAGGCTGATGCACTGCGAAAGAGGGCGCGCGCTGCTGTTGCTGCAGCGGCTGCGGGATGCGCTGGCGGAGCTCCGGCAGCTAGGCGGCGGGGCAGACGGCGATAGGGAAACTCCGGCGAAGGGTCAGGAGGGGGTGGACTCGATGAGGAGGCTGCCGAGGGGTGTCTATGGGCGGAAAGAACTCAGGTGGCCTCGGAGATGACGTCGGAGAGGGAGGGGGCGGTGGCTGCGAGAGGCGGGCGTTGCGACAACTGGGGCGCCGCCGTGGTCGGATCCCGGCGGGAACGACAGGAGAAAGGCCGGAGTGGGGCGAGGGCGGATCAGCTCGTCGCGGGGTTGGCCTTGGGGCGAGAGGCGCTGCAGGTGAACGGGGGGAAAGGTTGCTGCGGCCTGCTGCAGCGAATCTCGCGGCCTGCGGCTCGGAATCACCGGCGAGCGGCAACTTGGGGTCGGAGAACGCGAGGCGGCGGTGCAAAGGGGAAGTGAGAACGCGAGTTGCTGGGCGGTGAGGTGTTGTCGCGAGGGAGGAAGAGCCGAAGGGTGTGTGCGGCGATGCGTGTTCTTCCGCGTGGGGGAGAAGAACGCACAGGGAGGGCGGGCGGCTCGTTAGTCCCCTAGGGTTTTGTAAGGGAAATAGGACGGGGGTTTTAAAAGCCCTATGGGTTAATAAAGCATATGAAGGACATCAGGTCTTAGAGGGCACCAAGCACGTGAGTAGGTGCAGGCTATAGGGTTCTTTTTGCAAGCTAGGGGTTTTTTTTTTAAAAAGTAAGGCTGTGATGTTGTTTAAGGTTGAAACGAAATGACCCTGGGTTATAATGCAACATGTGATATAAGCCTATAGAGTCTAGGGGGTGTGGGCTAGAGTCAGAACCATGTGAAGGCTGTGGGTTATCCTTAGGGTCTAGAGTTATATGATTTAAAAATTTGATATGATAGAATTGGTATTATCTATAATATAAAAATAAGAACTCTCACCAACTCTCCCTCTCTCCAGCTTAGGGTGCGGCCAAGTAACGGACGGGGCTGAGTCAACAATAATATAGGGTGAATAATATAATAATAACTATATTAGGGAATAAAGCCAAGAAACTTAGGGTTAGATCATTATTAGGTTGGGCAAAAGGTGAAAGTAGGTCAAACGAAATCCAAAAATTGTGAAATAAATACTGGGGCGACCGGGTCGACGAGAGAGCGAAGGCAGAGAAGACGGATCACAATTTTGACGTCGGACGACGAAACTAAAAATAGAAACGTCTCCCGTCAAAAGTGAAAATCGCCACGTCTCATCGAATAAGATTACATTGTGGGAAAACGACTCGAGAAACGTCGTTCCAAATTAGTGCCACTATTTAATACTCTCAGAGACGTTCACAACGGCATATCACACAAAAGTGTTCACAAACAAGCAAAGTCTAAAATAAACACGTGCACGGTCAAAAGCACGTGCACGAACAACGTACTACGAAAGTGGTCGTTACAGAAATGATGTTCAAGATTTGTGGAGAAAGAAATAAATATATCTCGCGGTTCACTCTATAAGACATGCACGACAACTTCAGCAGGGTAATCTAATCTACTCAGTTTCGATCACAAAAAAGCTAACTAATCCAGATTTATCATAGCTAACATCATTCAATCATCCTGAAGTGAAATGTACAATTCATGCATATAGAAGTGATATAGGAAAAGAAATCGGTACTCCAGATATAGGCATTCAATGCGTGAATCTTGGTGTGTTTTCTGTGATGGCATACATATGAATATTCAGACTCAGCTAATAATAAAATTTCATCCATTTTCATGTGGAAAAAGTGTGGGTTACTATCTCTAGATGCAAGGCAAGTCATAGCATATGATATCAGAAATAGAGTCTAAGACATGACAAATAAAGCATGCATATAGAGTAAGCTAACTCCACGTAATCATCATCATAGAAAAGTCATCTCTAGCATGAGATGAAAAAGAAAATAAAGAAAAAGGGAAAATAGAACTATTTACAATGCAGCACACAGAAAAATAAGAAAAACGTGATGCGTGGTGAAATAAAAGAAAAATGATGAAAATAAGTGCAAAAGCGGAAAAATGGTGTGAAAAACTAAAAATAAAGGTGGCAAATCGAAAAAGAACGTGAGAACTCACTCCCCCAAGCTAAATGGCACAGTGTCCTCAATGTGCAAAGTGGGGCACACCGAGAGACAGGTAATGTGAGGGGAAAGTGAGGGTGCATGCATGATGGAAAAAAAGAAAATAAAAATAAAGAAATGAAAAATATGATGCGGACATGATGCATGCAAATATAGGAGTGATACAGATATATAGATGTGGCACCAAAAACGCTCCCTCTCTCCCAAAAAAGACATATAAAGATACAAGCAGAATGAGAATCCCAAAATAAGTGAGGGGAGGGGGGACAAAAATGCATCAGGACCCAGCAAAAACGGGCAGCACAACGGCAAAAATAATCGATGGCATCAAGGGTGCCTAGGAAGGTGGTGCTGCGCCGTCTCCGTCCTGAGGCGGAAGTGGTGGGTGTGGCTGGACAGGCTGCTGAGCGGGTGTGGGTGTGGAAGTGGTAGCAGGCTGAGTGCGTGTGGAAGTGTGGGTGGGAACCTGCTGGGTGGGCGGGGGTACGCGTGGGAGACGTTCCAGGACCTGGGTAAGACAGTAGTGAATCTGCGGGAGCAGGTCGAAGCGGTGAGCCATATCGGTGACGGTGGCAGACAGGGTCCGCAGGTCGCCTCTGAGGCCACTCACCGCCCCCTCTAGAGCACGAATGCACTGAAGTACAGTGTCAGGGGGAGGTGGTGCAGAGGGACGCACCGGTCTGGGCTGTGCAGGGCGGGGCTGGCGTACTCGGGTGGCGTAGGTGACGGGCTCAGTGGGTAGGGAACGAAAGGTGTTGTGCTCGCGAATGTGGGCATGGCCTCAGTGTGAGGCCGGGGCACCGGCTGGTGAGAAGTGGAGGCAGCAGCAACGAAAGAAGAATGCAAAAGAGGCAGCGAGGCGGCTGGAGAGGTCGGTGGCACAGAAGTGTGGACAGACGCCACGACACTCTCGGAAAATACAGCAGTAGTGGAAACAGAGGGCTCTCCACACTCAACTACGGTCGGCGGGCGCTCGGGTGGGGCAGAAGAAACGGGCCCGGCAGACAGAGGGCCAGTGGTGGTGGTGACAGCCGCGGAAGTAGTGGGGGTGGGCTCAGCTAAGGTACTCCCGACACCGACAGAGGTGTGGACAGAGGTGTCAGGAGCAGCGGAAACATCGGGGATAGGCTGAGGGGCCACGGGGTCAACAGGCTCGGCAGCAGGCTCGGCAGGGGCAACGGGGTCTGCGTGGGCAGCGTGGGCAGCGTGGGCCTGCTCGGCCTCCTCGGCCTCGAGCACGTAAGCAGCTGGGATGAGAACATCCATCGCAAGGAGCCAGTCCACATGGGCTGGTGCAATCTGAGTCCGAGCTGGGCTCGGAAGAATCATGTAATCGGCACAGTAAGGGCCGTGCAACCAGACCCAGTGTCGCTCACCGTGCGGACGAAGCATCTTCATCCGGGCCATAACATCAATCGACAGAGAAGTGGGACCCGGTACTCGTCGCAGGTCGTCAGGGAAGTCCTCGCCGGTCATAAGGGCAAGCAAGGTGATCAGGCCGCCACAGCATATCAGTGAGCGAGCGCCCACCGATACAATGATGCGGTCCAAAAACCATGCCGCGACATCAATCACGATGGCGGGGACAAGCTCATCGCCATCCCTAGATAGAGCTCTGGGCCATGTCATCGCGTAGAGTATGTAGAGCTCTGGCGTAGACATTGTGCCCGGCTCATATCTGGCCAAAAAGGTCGTCTCCATAAGGCGCTGAGCTATACGTAGGCAGGGATGGACAATGGCCGAGGCCTTGGCCCTACTAGGGTCAAAGGCAGCGTGAAGACCCGTAATCCGGGCCCAGAAGGCACCGGCGTCGAAGGAAGGTGGGGGGATATGGGTGGGGGCGTAACCTCGATCGGCCCCGGGGACATCGGGCCACGAGAAAAAGGCTCTCATCATACCGAGAGTGACCTGGCACTCCCGGTCCATGAACCGAAACGAGCATCCCTCGTCGGTTCGGGCGATCTAACTAAGCACCTCAAGTGTCGGGCGGGTAAACGTATCCACCGACACCTGAAAGAAATCTCGCCAGCCCACGTTGTCGTACAACGTGAGCATCCCCTCTAGTACCCCCAGGCGTCCTAGGTCGGCAAGGTGTGCAAACCTGGAGGGTACGATCGAGCGCTGGGAGATACGATCGAAAGCGACGTGGTGTGCGTCATTTCGGAACGTGATCCCCAGCGGCCCGATAAGTGGAGCTGGAGGTGGTGGCTGTGGAGCGGCAGGGGGTGGCTGTGCGGGGTGTATGGGCTGTGCGGGCTCTGCAGGCTGTGCGGGGTGTGCGGGGCCTGCAGGCTGTGCTGGGTGGACGGGGTGTGCGGGAGAAGGCGGAGGAGAGTCCTCCAACTCGTGGGAGGGGCCGGCGTCATCCGACCGCTTCCGCTTGGCGGAAGCTCTCTTCAACCGCGGCCGTGTCTGGGGCGGCATATCGGCCCCGAGCGCGCGCTGAAAAACGTGAAAAGTGCGGCGTGTGCAAAATAAAGGAAAGAGTGTACCCCAACACGCCGCGAGTGCTAAGCAATGGAAGCGTTCGAAGACAGCGCCTCCGCGAAGCCCGAATCAGTCCCTAGAAGCTCCCCTGGGCTCCCCTAAGCTCCCAAAAACAACCTGCGCATGAAATGGAGATATCAGCGGGTAATATTCAAAACGTATGGAGCATTAGGGGTATAATAGATAGATATAGAAATCAATTTGGGTTTGGGGTTCGTTTAACACATGGATCCTCAAAAAATACACAAAAAGAGGAGAAAAAGGCGAAATAGGCGATACCGGAGGTGGCCGGAGTGGTGGCCGCCGGCGGCGACTCGGGCGAGGCTCGGCGGGGCTCGGTCGGCGGTGGCTGGCCGAGCGGTGGTGTGAGGTGGCCGGTCGGGCGAGTGGGTGGCGCGAGCGAGGGGAATCGGGCGAGGGAGCTGAACAGTCGGGGGCGATTGGGTTTTTTGTGTTTCAAAAAACGTGCCCCCCGGCCCTTTATATAGTAAAAGTTACGACTCGACCGAGTGACTAGGTCACTCGGCCGAGTGGGATCAATTGAAAATTCCTCCCCGCTTACGCTTCGGTCGAGTGGCCTTGCCAGCCTCGGCCGAGTGGAGTAAGTCCATTCGGCCGAGTGGCTTAAGCGACTCGGCAAGACTCGCCCTAGGAGCGTATCCGTTTTACTCGGCCGAGTGAATATATATACTCTGCCGAGTAGCAGTTATACTGAAATCAGGAAAATAAACAGAGAGTTGGGTATAGCAGACTTCCCTCGTTCGTGAGCGGCTCGGCCGGACGAACTTGTGTACTCGGTCGAGTGACTAGTATACTCGGCCGAGTGAGCCGTGTGTTCTGCTGTTTGTCTTCGTTTGGGCTCTAAACTCCGTCTTTCTTCCTCCAGTCGATTTCATCTTCCTCCTAAGCATCGAGCGCCTTCCTGGGGCGCTCCTCATCGTCTCGTTCATCCTCCTCATGATGGATTTACCTATCTCCTCTACTGTCAAGAAAAATAGGACCCGTTATCACAAAATTTTTGGGCGAACGACTCAAAACACTAAAAATTTCTAAAACAAAAATAAAAGAAAAATGAAAATAAAGCAATAACCGTCGGGTTGCCTCCAGACAAGCGCTCGTTTAAGGTCGTGAGCTCGACCCCCTATGATTTTCAATTAATGCGGGTTGTTTGGTGCATATGAGATGCACCCATCAAACTTTCCGGGGAGAACGCTTGGATTCGGAAGTGGCGGCGGCGTGTTCTCCCTCGGTGGTCTCCCGTCTCGAATAGTGTTGGGGGGAGGCTCCCCCAAGCTAGCATTTGCTCCGGTCAACGGCTTCACTGGTGACGCCGATTTCCGTATCGGCGGAGCTTTCTTCGGAGACTTCGATTTTGAGAGCTTGCAGAGCTCTCGAATCCTTGCGACATCAGCGTCGCCTTCATCATTTTCAGCGGAGAGGTCGGGGGAATCATCTATCTTCTCATCTCGGCCTAAATCCGGGCCTTCCTCGAAATCCTCATCGAAAAGAGCGCTAATTGAGTGGGGGATCGCCTCCTCTATTACCTCATCAAGGAGGTCCATGTAGTCAAGCTCCTCGTGGTAAGGCATGTGTTTCATAGACTTAGGAATGTGAAGCTCCACCTCGATGTTGCCGACGTTTAAAGTTAGAGTACCTTCGCGCACGTCGACAATGACTCCGGCGGTGGCGAGGAACGGGCGTCCAAGTATCAATGACGTGTCTCCCTCCTCCTTAACGTCCATGATCACGAAGTCACATGGCAAGCATATTCCCCCCGAGACTTGTAGCGGGATGTCTTCGGCGATCCCTACCGGCCTTGTTATCCGTCCATCGGCTAATTGTATGCGCATGTCGGTAGGTTTCAACTTCGTCCCGGTGTTTAGCCTTAAGAACATGGAGAGAGGCATGAGGCTTACGCTAGCCCCTAAATCTACCAACGCTTTTTGAAGAGGGACGCCGCCCAAGGTGCAAGGAATCCGAAAACTCCCCGGGTCTTTAAATTTGGCCGGCTCCTTCTCTCTCTTGGTGAACCAAGAGCCCTCCTCGGCTAGCATGATCTTCTCCTTCCTCTTTCTCCCCGAAATCAAGTCCTTTAAGAATTTAGCATATGTGGGGATCTCCACGATGGCGTCGAGGAAGAGAATGTTGAGGCTAACCCCTCTTAGATACTCGAGAAACTTTGCTAGCCTTTTCTCCATTTTCGCTCTAGCAAGCCTTTGGGGGAATGGGACCGGTGGCATGAAGCGCCCCTCCTCAATCAATTGCTCCGCTCTAGATTTCTCCTTTTCTTGTGGCTCTTTCTCCTTATCAACTTCAACTACCGGCTCAATTGGCTCCAAACTTTCCTCCACGGGCTCCTCGGTAGGAATCATGGCGGGGGTGGTATCCTTCCTGCCTCTAGTAGTAACGGCAACTACGGCATTGATGTGGCCGGTGTTGCCCCGTGGGTTTTGCTCGGGTTGCGCCGGCAATCGTTGAGTGTTCCGATTGAGCAACGCCAATTGCTCCGATATTTGAGCCACAACGGTATTAAGGGAGTCTTGCCCCGCCTTCAAGGTAGCATTGACCTTATTTTGCTCGACCATAAACGCCTCCACTCTAGCTTCGAAGTCGGATCGTTGTTGAGCTTGTGGAGGGTTTTGATTTTGATTCCTCCACCCTTGATTGTATCCGGGTGGCCTATAAGGTGGAACTTGTTGCTTCGGTTGGAAACTTTGTTGTGGAGGCCCCCTCGGTGGATAGTGTTGTTGTTGGGGTGGTGGTGGTGGTCGAGCTTGTTGAGGTGGTGGTTGTGGCGGGTTCAAAGCTCCTTCATTGTTGGCGTAAGAGAATCCGGGATGATTTCTTGTGGCCGGATTGGCCCAATACCCTTGGTTCCCCGCGACATATTGTACTTGCTCCAAGGATCCTTCTCCTTGCTCTCCTCCCACATACATGGCTTGAGATTGGTCTTGCCAATCACACATTTGGTTCGTTGGTGCGGAGGTGGAAGGGGTTCCTTGGGGCTCCGTGATAAACTTCCCCAGTCTCTCCACCACCTTGTGGAGAGAGTCAAACTTGCTTGTAAGCTCCGCTACGGCCTTCGCTTCATAGATACTAGTCGGCTTCAAGGAGGACGTAGAGTGTCCTCGCTCATCGCCCCATTGTTGATTGTTGGAGGCCATCTCCTCAATTAGGGCCGTAGCTTCTTCGGGAGTCTTTGATAAGATAGCACCATTTGTCGCGGCATCAATAATTTGTTTGGTCCCCGGTTGGAGACCATTGTAGAAGCTATGAACTAGCTCCCAATCTTCAATGCTATGGTGCGGGCATTGATGCTGCAGATCTTTAAAATGCTCCCAAGCCTCGTAGAGCGTCTCTTGGGGTCCTTGCTTGAAGGACATGAGAGCGCTCCGGATCTTCACCGTCTTGGAGGGCGGATAGAACTTGTCAATGAATGCACTCGCCAACTCGTCCCAAGTGGTGAAGACCCCCTCAGCCTGCGTCCTCAGCCAATAAAGTGCCTTGTCTTTTAGCGTGAAGGGGAAGAGACGCAGTCTGATGGCATCGATGGAGACCCCCGGCATCTGAAATGTGGCACACTTCGACAAGAATAATTGGATGTTGTAGTGAGGATTTTCATGGGCATTCCCATGAAATGGATCCTGCTGCATCAGAACCACTAGTCCAGTCTTTAGCTCGAAGTTTTTGTCAGCCGCCAACTCCGGCATGGCAATGGATGAGGTCGTAGAAGAGGTCTTAGGCCGAAGCCTATCTCGAATAGAAATTATCCTCGCCATCCTTGCCGCTAATTGGTCCGCAGTTTCCGGGTTGGTCATAAACCTCCCTTCCCGATCTTGTCTCATTTCCGCTCTAAGTCTCCGCGCGGTACGTTCGATCTTGGGATCAAATAATATAGCTTCAGGGTCCGCCGTAGATCTCGTGTACATGCACAGGGAAAACAGAGTTTCAAAGAAATGATTAGTAACGTGGAAGTGTTAGGTAGAAATAAAGAAATAAAATAATAAAAAAAAGAAATAGCTAGGGTGGTAAGATCAAACGCAATCGCCTCCTGCCTCGTCTCAAATGATGTGAGAACTACTCCCAAGCGCATGAGATCGTGCAAGTAATATCCTGGTGAGTCCAGGTATCGAATCCGCGGGACAACTGACCTGCAAAACTACGAACGTCAATCTGAAAAGAGTAATAATACGATGTAAACCAACCACCTATTGAACACGAAGATATAGGATCAAGAGTATCAAATAGCAAAAGAAAATGATATTTACGGTGACTTGGAGAGGGATACAAGTATGGGGATCATTTGCTGGGTTTGGTTTCGTTAGGGTGTGCACAATCAAAGAATATCAACACCTTTTCTATAACTCGACGTTTCGTCCGGTCAGGGCACGAGAACGTCGGAAAATATGGCGATCAAGCATATAGAAACGTGCCAAAGAATTATACAATTAAAATAGGGCGAAAAGATATAGAAGTCAATAATCACGACACCCTAACTACGTCAACACCAACACATATAAAGTGGATGTGCTACGGTTGTGAGTTCATTAGGAGTTAATAATCGCTGAAATATCATGTCTTTTATATAACTCCACGCTTCGTCCGGTCAGGGCACGAAGACGTCGGAAGATGAAACGATGAAAACTAGTCAAATTGGCCGTATACGCATCACTAGCAACATTGATTTCATTAAACGATAAATGCAACAATAAGTTCAGATTAGTGAACATGAATTGACTAGCCTTGTCAGGGCCTAGCCATACGGGATGTAAATAATATCGACAATAAGCAAATACCCAACAAATACGTTGTAGAAATCAATGTTACGAGTGATTTTAACATGAAAATAGGGCTAAAGACATGAAATTCATCAATTAAATACTCCTAATTACTTCACAACCATAGCACAAGGAGATTAGCCACGCATGGTGCAAAAACAATCAATTTTGATAGCCAAATACATCGTTATACTAGCCAAATACAATGAAATACACCAAATACGGGGTATAAGTTCAAGAATTTATCACCAAATCTCCACTTTAAAGCCCAAAACTCCTTTAGAATAGGAAGAATAGCCTCTGGAATTTTTGATAATTTTCCCCTGGAGAAATACGCACAGTAGCCGCTCCAAAAGTCCCAAAATACGCCAGAATACCCCAAAAACCCTAGAAATACGCTTATATATTAACATTGCGGGTTTTACTGTGCTTAATGGGTTGAAACCCGCTCAAAATCCGATCAAAACCCGCTTAAATCGATCGGCGCAAATATGAGCCGTTGGATCGAGGCGGGATGCGACCACAGACCGCCACGTGTCACCGCTTATCGGATCCCCGCCTTCGTCTCACGCCCGCTCCGCTCTACGCTTTCGAATACGAGTCGGATCGATTCTCGACCGCTGGATCTAGATCAGACGGCCCTGGGAACACCACGTCGCCCGCCTTCGTCTTCGCTTCGGGACGCCGTTGGATCGGCATCGGACGGTCCTGGGACCGCCACGTCGCCCGCTGAATCTCGCGATCGGCTGCCTTTTTCGGGCCGTTGGATCGAGATCCAACGGCCAAGATATTTCCACGTCGCCCGCTGGACTGAGAGCTTGTGCGCCGTTGGATTAGAGCGGAGACGGCCAGATCTTCGCCACGTGTGCGCCAAGATTCGTGCGCAATTAATTATTTTCCAATAAATGGTATTCTGCATTCAAAAATTCATAGAAATTAGCACAGATCTCAGAAAAATACAAATAAATAGTCGTTGGAATCGTGAGATCGAGACGATGCTAGGAAAAATATAAAAATGCAGAAATACACAATCAAATTCACGTTTTATGCACAAATAGAGTAATTTCTCTAATAAATGATGATGAGAAAAATACGACTGTATTCGAGATAAATTAAGCATCATATGGGCACAAAATAGGACTAATAAGGGGGTTAAATACGCAATATTCACTCCGAATCACACCCCCCAACTAGCGATTTGCTAGTCCCTAGCAAAAGAGCGATAAATACGGATGAGTAATAAAACAATAAGTTCTTTCAAATTGCTCATGGCTTGGCTCAATAATACACTTTCCAACATGATCCTCACCATCAATATACACATCCATGAACAAAAATCAATCACATGATGTTTTCTCTAATTTAGTATGAATAAATAACATACAAGCGTCGTTTTGCGCAAGCGAAAGTATAACGCGTCGTTTTTCTCTAGTTTTCTTGTTTCCAAGGAATTGGCCTATCAAAATAATCATTCAAGACATGGGTATTGAAGTTGCTTAGTATTTTCTTTTCTTTTATTCGTTCCGCATAACGCGCATCAAGCAACATTCGCAGAAAAATGTATAACTTGGATCGCTCCATCAAATGAGTGAGTTTCCGGTCAATGGCTCCCAAATCAGACGATAATAGGGCATTAGGCGAAAAAGGACCCCTCGGACTGTACTACTCGAGCCAACCAAGTTATTTATTAGTGACAAACTTATTCATTTTCTTCATTCATTTTTCCTTCATTCTTTTCTTTTCTCTTCTTCATCATTTTCTCTTTTTTCTTTGTAAGCAACTCAACACCCATTATTTGAATACAAATATCAATAACCAAGGCCAAATTCCTCTTCAACTTGAAGACTTTTCAAAAAAAATCGCGTATACTCAAGCTTTTTCATCACATTAGCATGCATGAAATAAATTCAAACTATTTCGAGATATTAATCATGGCAATTGAAAAATTTTCATGAATAGCATATTAACGGTAATTCATGGAGGAAAAAAAAATTAATTCAAGCCATAAACAATTTTTAGAACTCAGTTAATGCATAATCATCCGCATTTGAGGAATATGAAGGAGTTTAAAATGGTGAGATTGGTGGGTCAATCTTTCCTTATGCCATGCTTTTCAAAAAAAAATCCTAAGGTCTCATACACACCCCCCAACTAAAGATGGACATTGTCCTCAATGTCGAAAGGGGTACGAGTTTATTCAAGCAAGCATCCTAGAAAGCATATAAAATCTACACTACTGGAAAGAACACACCGTGATCAAATGGCGGATCCTGAATCTTTAATGGTGGAGGAAGTTGTTCAATTTGTTCCTTGCGCTCCTCGGCGATTGATCTTCCTCCTTTAGCTAAATTGGACTCCAGCAACGTAACTCCCAGCATCTCTATAATCTGGTAACATGTATCCTGCAAGAGATGAGTCACGTCAATCCAATTTATTTTAAAATTCTTCGCCATAAACACATTCCAAATACAGTCATCAAAATAGGTGAAGTAAAATAGAGCATGGTGATGACAACTCCCGGAAAAATGTGCACTACGCTCGGTATGATGCTCAGTCAATGTGGAGAGGGGTAAATGATTTTGGGAAAAAACTGGGGAAGGGAATGGTTCGGGCTCCATAGCGATATTCTTTAAACCAATGTCCCTAGTCGTCTCCTCCTCCTGTTCATCCAAAATTGCTCGCTCATCCTCTACTTTGCACACACTTCCTGCCATGTCAATGCTTTCATTCGTGACTTCATCGTGACATGGCTCGCTCGATGTACCTGCAATAGAAGATGAAATCAGATTAGATTTTGGAAATTGAATTTCAAACGAATTTTTTTCCTCTACGCAAGTGGAAATCAGCTTAAGGTTTTCAATATATTGCTGAATCTGCCGACTCCGAGCGAGAAAGTTTTCTTGGAATTGATGGGATGTGGCCTCCTGTGTCTGAATGAGCAATTGAACTTCCTCTTTCAAGTGGTGCAAAGGTACGTCTACGCTTTGCTCTCCTTGATCAAGGCTTGAAGGTCCCGTTGAATCTGGAGGAGACGACAGCTCAGGCTCAACATAAACCATCTCGTAATCGTCCTCGCTATCAGAAAGTGTAGGCTCCGCAGACCTCCCCAGACTATGAAGTGTATCCTGAAAATATCCATGAATGACGGCATGGTGCGTATCCGGAGGAGAAGGGTATATGACCTGCTGCACTGAAGTAGGAGGAAGGTCTGGCTCGGGCTCCGTCATGGTCTGTAAACTCACTCCCTCGCCCAAATCATCCTCATCATCATCAAAGAAAACTCTCTCATCAGTCCGTCACATGCACTCGTACACCTCAAAATGGGCGGATGTAGTAGATGTGAAACAAAACTCAGGCTCTCCAATATCATCCATATCGCTCGTGCCTTCACGTGCATCCACCACAACATCACCACCAATATAAAAAATGCATCGTGTCCTTAACATGGTCGACACGCACTCCATCATCCATCTCCTCCGACTCATCCAAATGTATATGCTCAAATTCCTCTACTTGGCCCCAATGCACCCTCTTCACAGGTTTCTCTAGGTATTCCATATGGTCATATTGGAATGAGCCCACAGCTGGCTCCTCAGGCTGGACCTGAACCTATTGGACCGTGTCCTCATACTTTGACAGGTCACTCAGATAACACCATGAATCCTCGGTCGAATAATCAAAGATTTTTCCAACGCATCTCATCTGCACGAAATCTCGCCCAGATGGCGATAATCCTGTATAAAATATCTGCAGGAGATGATCCTCGTGGAAACAATGGTGTGGGCACGCAAGCACCAAATCACCGAACATCTGCCAAGCCTGATGGTAGGCCTCTCCATCAGCTTGGGTAAAGCTCTCTATGTGCTGCTCCATGGCCTGCCGCCCCTGTACCTGCTCCAAGAAAGTAGGCAAAAACACTCGGAGAAATTCAGCCTGAAATGACAACCAAGTAAAATGTGAGTCGAGAGACAATGAATCAAACCAAAGTCTAGCATCATCTTGCAACGAATGGGGGAAGAATCTAAAATATATGCAATCATCACAGATATTCCCACCAAGACATGAATACATCCATTCTTCAAAAAAGTTAATATGTAAATGAGGATTCTCCTACTCCGAGCCATGAAAGTATGGCAGAAGTGGGATATCCTCCAAATCAATGTCAAAAAAATCTGAAGACGATGTCATTTTGTTGTAAAAAATTTTCTCAAGAAAATGAAAATAAACAACCAAAAGACTCAATAAGTGGAAAATAAATAAAATGTAAAAACACAACACTAAGAGATAGGAGTATCACACTAAAACTTTCAAAATCAATCAAAAATGAAAATAGTAGAAACTGTTGTCCCCGGCAACGGTGCAAATTGATTGAACCATAAAACACGCAAAGGCATGCCTTTCACTCCCAAGCGTAAGAGCGTCAATGCAATAAAATGTAACCGGTAAGTACCGGGTTGGATCACAGGGACAAGTCGTTCTGCGCTCGCAAGTTTGATCGATAAAGAAAAACAAAGCGTGATACAACAACCTCAACTAACGGTGGATGAGTGGGAAAACATGTGGTGAATCAACAATCCTATCCTAAGTATGTAGGGTTAGAGAACCAAATGGGGATTTAGGCTAGCTAGGCGAGGAGAATGGGTTGTAGGTTCACTAATGTTGGTGTTAATCAAGCTCAAATTACTCACATATAACTCAATTAGGCTTTCGGCTATGGCAAGCTTAATCGGTGAATTTAGCTTTCATGAACACGATAATTGACAATAGGGATGGATGCATCATCATGGCACTAATCAAAATAGGATCACGGAATTTTCTCAAAGTGTGCCCACATGGGACTTAACCAATAAAATTAGTCCTAATGATTCATCCAACATTAACATTGAAAATGAGCAAGAGGAAATTAAAGATATAATTAACATCCAACATACATGAATCACAACCCAAACCATTCAACACTACTCAATCATTATGAAAAAGATGAGAAATTTCATACAAAAATAACATCACTAATTCATTACAAATGAGAGATATCAAAATTACAAAAGGGGAAGGAAGGATTTCACCCAAGAACTCTCCCAAATGAACCCTTGCTTCCACCCAGTTGCTCCTCCAAGCTTTCCCATTCATCCATGGCCACCATGCCCTAGCAAAACCCAAGAGGAAGAAGAATAGGGCTGAAAAACAGACCCCAAAACCCCTTAAAAACGTGTTTCAGCCATTTCAGGTCTGAAGGAGCGAACTGGGTCGAAAAAACGCACCCAAAACCCGCTAGAACACTCAAAACCCCCAACAAAAGGCATTGCAGGTCAGGCGCAGGGGCGCCCGCTCTGGGCGCGGGCACCCGCGCTACACGTGCCTGCCCCCAAGCAGGCTACGACCTGCTTCCATTTTTTTATTTAAATGCAGCGGCCCGCTCGGGCCGCTGGCTGTGAAGCCCATTTTCCGTTTTTTTTTTATTTTTTGTTTTAATAAATCCACAAAATTGCCTCTAAGCTCCAATAAATCCCCAAAATAGCTCCGAGCTCCAGAAAATTCTGGAAAATTTTTTCAGGAAATCCAGAAAAATCCCAGGAGTACCTGAAAAATAATGGGAGCAAAAATTAGTTCATAAAACCCACATTTTATGTATAAAATAGGAATAGGCTTTAATAATTTACGATATCACAAATACGCCCGTATCAAGCCAAAATTAACATGATATACACATAAAATGCCCAGAAATTAGGGGAATATGCAATTTATATCCCGAATCAATAGCACCGCCATTCGGGGAAGTTGTCATCACACTTTTCCCTTCATTTGTGAATCTCAAGCTTCATTTCCATATACCTTAGATTCAGATTGTCGTCATACATATTCATATCCTTATTTTTATTATGACGACTCTATTTGGACTTCCTTCATTGGAAGTCTTACTTATTTTCCTTGGATTGACATAGCTTGTCTCCAGTAGGACACATGAGCATATTATAGGGAGATGCTGGGAGCTGTGTTGCTAGGATCCACAGAAGTTGGAGGAGCGGTGTTTCCAAAGCAGCTGGCTGAGGAACGCAAGGATATGATAGAGAAGCTGCCTCCACCATTACACATTCGGGATCCGCCTTTTGCTAAGGTGTATTCCCTCTTTTCTTTAGTGTAAATAAATTAAAATAAAAAATTTTAGTTTCGTTTGCTTTTGTATACTTGTTTTCCCTCTAGCATCGTTGAATAATATCTAGTTTCACTTCAACCATTAAGGACAATGCTCATTTCTAGTTGGGGTGGAGTGAACTATGAAGTTGGATGCTAGTTTTGGATAGTTTTGAAAAAATTTGATGTTAATAAAAAAACAATTCTCATTCTTCATCATCATTCATTCATTTTGAGCATATCATTTTGATGCCTCCATCCTTACCTCCATCACATTTCTTTTGCTTAGTCCCTACATGCTTAATGCAATGCAGTTTTTTCGGATTATTATTTTGGTATCAAATTTATAGATGTTTGATTGGCATGTTTTAATTTCTTTTCTATTTTGGAGTCAAATGTTAATATGCCATGTATGAAAATATTTTATATGTTGTGATACTCTCTTTGAAATAATTTGGGAATAGTTTGGTGTAAGTGATTGCATGAACTGGGATGAATGGCTTAGTTTTTGATTGGATAGGATGTGGCTAATGGTTCTGTTTTGTTTTCCCTCCTAAGGAGTGGGTGGATGAGTTGATAATTAATGTTTAGAACGAGAAAGAGAATTAACATAAGTGAATGGTTTTTCTAATCAAATTGAGTAGCCGGTGCTACACGAAAGATGAGATTTAGTGGATCATTCCATCCCTTTGCCTATATAGCATCATCACGTGTATGCAAAAGTCGTGGTGTTTGCATTGAATTATTGCATGAATGCAAAACATAAACATACTAAAACAAATAGAATACAAAAGAGAGAGAAAATGAAAAGAAAAAGAAAAATTGAATGAATAAATGAAGGAATAAGCAACATGAGTGTTGCAATCTCAACTCCCACAACTTAGAGGAAATTTCTTTTATTTGGCCACTTCCTTGAATTTTGAAAATTTTGCCATTTACGCGTCTTCCCAAGAATGTGATACGGTGCTTATTTCATTACCTTTTTGGAATTGGATTGAGGAGAATGTCATGTGTTAGTTCATTTCATACATTGTGTATATTCGCTTTGAAATCAATTGGAAATAACATATGAAGGATGCCATGATGATATCTTAAATTTGGTGCATGTTTTCACTTTAATCCGAAATTATCACTTATTTTGCTAGGGACTAGCAAAATGCTAGTTGGGGGTGTGATTCGTGGTGAAAAGGGTATATTTATACTCCCTAACTACCCCCATTTTGGTGCTAAAGATTAGGCTTAATCTTGCTCTCTCAAGTGTATTACCACTTTATCTTTCATATTAGAGCTTATTTGCATTCTTTGCACAAAACAGCATTATATGGACTAACTTCTCCTTCTCCTATTTCTCAGGCACTCCTGGAAGTCTTTGGGATTTTCCAGATTTTTTTGGGATTTTTCTGGGATTTCTAGGTATTTTTGGTGAATTAAATGGAGCAGATATACAGATTAAAGGGGGAGAATGGAATTATTGGAGGGCGCCGCGTGGCGCAATCTCGTGGCGCCACGCCGCGCAAATCAGACCGCCCAAAGCAGGCGGAGAACATGGAACGCGGGGCACGCGCTTTGCGCGTGCCCCAGCGATGCGGGCGCTGCCCGCAATAGCGGGCCAAGGCCCCGCCCGCTGATTACGGGCGGGCGAGAACTGGGCCGAGTCTCCGACCCGGCCCCCAGATACGCTGAGCATAGGTGCGCGCTTTGTTGTTGCGGGCGGCGGGTCGGGCGCCCAAAACCCGACCCGCAAGCCCGTAACTCAGGTTTTTTGGGCTATTTCGTGCGCATGTAGCATCGAGAGCAGCCATCAATTCGGCCGAAAATTATTGTTCCATTGGAGGGGTTTATTGTTCCATTGGAGGGGTTTTGGAGCCCCTCTTCTTCCCAAAGGGCTAAGGCAAGGGCTTGGAGGCCATTGGAGGCTAGGAGAGCTTGGAGGAGGAGTAAGAAAGGGGAAAGCTTGTGTTTTTAGGGTTCCGTTTGGTGATTTCTTCCCCTTTCTTGTAGATATTGGTTTCTATTGCTTTGTATGAATATTTGTGAATGGTTGTTGAATGAAAGTGAGATTCATTGGATAATTGTTTGCTTAATGGCTTGTAATGAATGCTCATTAATGTGTATCATCCTATTTTCATTATGAAGGCCTAGAGCCAATAGTGTGTGGAATTGGTCTAATTAGGGCTTGTGTGGTTGAATAGTAATTGCTCATTCCTTGCATTTAATAGACCTAGCATGCCATGAAATGGGTGCTAGTAATGTTGATTGATGGGTTGTGCCCTAGATTTCATTGAGTCGTGCACCACCCTTGGTGGGACCCCAGAACGATGGTGTAGCTTAAGGGTCACACCTACGTGCACGATCCATGCATCCTATTGACACGGATGCAATAATCGATTCACGAGCTATTGTAAGGGATTCCAACCCACTAATCAAAACACGAATGAATCGTGCATTACCCTTGGTGGGGCCGTAGAACGGCGGTGTGCCTTAAGGGCATTACCTATGTGCACAACCCCACATACCTTGAAATGGATGCGAGGGTTGATTCATTTGGAATGAACCTATTGCTAATCAACTCACAACCCTAATGATATCCCATTCCACACACTCTTCCTTGCTTGACTAGCCCCTACCTCGGTCTCCACGCTCCCTACCTTGGGTTTGGCTCAACCGTGTCACCACACACTTTCCACTCAACATACTTGTTAGTTTAGCTGGTCGTGCCAACACATTTAGCATTCCTTAACCAATTGAGATTGTGAACATGAAAGGAGTTGTCTCTGTGGATTTAACCCCGTACTCACGGGTTTATATTGCTTTGACACTCCTACCCATGGGAGGCGAGCATGTGCATCCTACTTGGATTGTGCACGCCCTGCGGTCAATCAATTTGTCATCATTGCCAGGGACAACGGTTTTCACATTCACATTTTGGGTTGGTTTTGGACACTTTAGGTGTAGTACTTCCAGCTTAGTGTTAAGCCTTTTTGGTTGTTTGTTTTATACTTTTTGAGTCGTTTTTCTTTCTTTCTCTTTTTTATTTCAAAAAACTTTTGTGAATAATTTAGTATTATTATTATAGATTCATTTTCAAACTTTAGCGATGCTTATGTGGAGGATTCCCAACTACCACCCTTCTTTCACGGTATGGGGTTGGAAAATCCTAGTTCATTTATGTAAAAGTTTGAAAAATGGTGTAGTAAAGAATTTTGGGATTTGTTTGATGAGAACACTTGTGCAGATTTTATTTATTTTAAAGTGTTCCCATATACATTGAGAGATGATGCTAAAATTTGGTTTGATAATTTTTCTCGAGATTCTTTTTCTACATGGCTTTCTTTTCACACTGATTTTCTTCTAGCTTTCTTTCCTATTTATTACAGGAATCGGATACAGATGCGCCAGGCATTTGAGGAACAAATGGTGAGCTTTATCCAGTTTGACGGTGAGACTTACTGTCAGGTTTCGGAGAGGTTCGATGGCTTAGTGCTTGGGTGTCCTAGCCATGCTTTCAGTGCAGAGGATCTTCTTCGGATTTTCTACACTGGGTTGCAGCCGTCGACACAGGACTTTGTGCAGATGAGCAGTAGTGGAGATTTCTTTGCATACACGACAGATGATGCATGGGTGTACCCGAGGGACCTTGCAGAGTGGGAGCAGACTGCGCCATCTGGAGAGCCGTCACTTGGATATGAGGATGATGGCCAGTCTCCGGTTCCATTTCTGGATGCAGAGTAGCAGGTCTAGTACCAGTCTGAGGAGCCACCTTTGGGCTCTTTTTCTTGCGACCCCATGGGATACAGAGTAGAGCAGAATGTTGGGTTAGGAGAGCCAGGTAGAGGACGATGAGAGATTATATGTTGAGGATCAGGAGGAGAAGGATAATGGAGTGTGTGTCACCATGTTGGAGACATGATGCAGTTTCGTTGGGTTATGGTGATGATGAAATGGAGATGTGTCTAGGCGAGAGTGAGATAGATGACATCGGAGTGCCTGTGTCACATTGTCGTTCTGATCCATTACCACAGCTGGAGGTGTGCAAGCATCTTGGATGGACTACTGAGATAGCTTACTACGGTGGTATTAAGGAGGATGAGTGCACGGGACACAGCCTACAGACTACTTTGGAGCCCGAGCCCTCCCTCCCTTCAGATTCAGTTCAGCAGCCATCACTTCAGAGACCTCATGACACACATCAGCCCATCATCCAGGACGATGATATTCAGGGTGGACCACAGAGTCCAGAGATGACTGCAGAGGCCATTACCTTCGATGGCGAGGATGCGGCAAGCGACAGTGACTACGAGATGATCTACATTGAGCTTGTGCTGCCTTCTCCACCACGCTCAGCCATTTCACCCTCCTCTTAAGTAGTCGCATCAGCCAGGCGATAGCTGATTGAACCGTAAAACGCACAAAGGCACACCTTCCACTCCCAAGCGTAGGAGCGTCAATGCAACAAAATATAACCGGTGAGTATCGGGTCGGATCACAGGGACAAGTCATTCTACGCTCGCAAGTTTGATCGATAAAGAAAAATAAAGCGTGACACAACAACCTCAACTAACGGTGGATGAGTGGGAAAACGTGTGGTGAATCAACAATCCTATCCTAAGTAGGCAGGGTTAGAGAACCAAATGGGGATTTACGCTAGCTAGACGATAAGAATGGGTTGTAGGTTCACTAATGTTGGTGTTAATCAAGCTCAAATTACCCACATATAACTCAATTAGGCCTCCGGCTATGGAAAGCTTAATCGGTGAATTTAGCTTTCATGAACACGATAATTGGCAATAGGGATGGATGCATCATCATTGCACTAATCAAAATAGGATCATGGACTTTTCTCAAAGTGTGTCCACTTGGGCCTTAACCTATAAAATTAGCACTAATGATTCATCCAACATTAACATTGAAAATAGGCAAGAGGAAATTAAAGCTATAATAATATCCAACATACATGAATCACAACCCAAATCATTCAACACTACTCAATCATCATGAAAAAGATGAGAAATTTCATACAAAAATAACATCACTAATTCATTACAAATGAGAGATATCAAAATTACAAAAGGGGGAGGAAGGATTTCACCCAAGAACTCTCCCAAATGAACCTTTGCTTCCACCCATTTGCTCCTCCTCCAAGCTTTTCCATTCATCCATGGCCTCCATGCCCTAGCAAAACCCAAGAGGAAGAAGAATGGGGCAGAAAAACAGCCCCAAAAACCCCTAAAAACATGTTTCAGCCATTTCGGGTCTGCAGGAGCGAATTGGGGCAAAAAAAACGCATCCAAAACCCGCTAGAACACGAAAACCCCCCACTAAAGGCATTGCGGGTCGGGCGCAGGGGCGCCCGACCCGCAAGCGCCTGGGACGCGCGCTCTGGGCGTGGGCACGTGCAGCGCGCGTGCCTGCCCCCAAGCGGGCTGCGGCCTGCTTCTGATTTTTTTTATTTAAATGCAGCATCCCGCTCACTGAGCAGGCATCAGGCTGTGAAGCCCATTTTTCGTTCTTTTATTTTTTGTTTTAATAAATCCCCAAAATTGCCTCTAAGCTCCAATAAATCCCCCAAAATAGCTCTGATCTCCAGAAAATTCTGGAAAAATTCCAGAAAATTCAGAAAAATCCCAGGAGTACCTGAAAAATAAGGGAAGTAAAAATTAGTCCTTAAAAATCACATTTTATTTATAAAATAGGAATAGGCTTTAATAATTCACGATATCACAAATACGACCGTATCAAGCCAAAATTAACATGATATACACATAAAATGCCCAGAAATGGGGGAAATATGCAATTTATATCCCGAATCACACCCCCAACTAGATTTTTGCTAGTCCCTAGCAAAATATGCGATAAATTCGGATTAAAATGAAAACATGCACCAACTTTAAGATATCCTCATGGCATACTCCAAATGGTATTTCCAAATGATTTCAAAGCCAATATACACAATGTATGAAAGGAAATAACAAATGACATTCTCCTCAATCCAATTCAAAGAAAAGTGAAGTAATAAGCACCGTATCGCATTTATCGGGAAATATCACGATGTCAAAATTCCCAATTTTCAAGGAAGTGACCAAAACAAAAGAAATTTCCCCTAAGTTATGGGAGATGAGATTGCATCATTCATGTTGCTTATTCACTCATTTGTTCATTCTCTTTTTCTTTTTCTTTTCTTTTTTTTGTATTCCTTTTTTTATGTTTATGTTTTGCATTCACGTGATAACGCTATGAAATGCAAACACGGCCACCTTTTGCCTACATGCGATAACGCTATATAGGCAAAGGGATGAATGATCCCCTAAATCTCATTTTTGGCGTCCTTCCCAATGTTTCGGGGGGGCACCGGATACTCAATTTGATTAGAAAAACCATTCACTAATATAACTCTCGTTCTTATTCTAAACATAAATTATCAACTCATCCACCCACTCCTTAGGAGGAAAACAAAACATGCACCATTGGCCACAACCAATCCAATCAAAAACTACACTATTCATCCCAACTCATGCAATCACTTACACCATACATTTTCAAAATTATCTTAAAGAGAGTATCACAACATCTAAAATAGTTTCATACATGGCATATTAACATTTGACTCCAAAATGGAAAAGAAATTAAAACGTGCCAATCAAACATCGAAGAAGTTGATACCAAAATAATAATCCGAAAAAATTGCATGGCATTAAAGCATGTAGGGACTACGCATAAAGCTAGCGGCATATGGACAAGGAGGACAAATATGATATCTATAAAGAGTAAAGAGCAATGGGTGATGGCGAAATGGAGGTATCTCAAAAAAAATTTAAGCTAACATCAAAATCCTAACAATTCTAAAGATTCGAACACTCTCTCCCCAACTTAAAATAAACATTGTCCTCGATGTTGGGAGGGTATTAGATCTCGGCAAAAGATCCTAAAAAAGAAAAGAAAAGCATATGAATTAAATGGAGTCTTGGGGATTTTTCAGATTTTTCTGGGATTTTTCTAGGATTTCTAGATATTTTTGGTGAATTAAATGGAGGAGATATGCACATTAAAGGGGTGAGAATGGAATTATTGGAGGGCACCGCGTGACGCAATCTCGTGGCGCCACGCGGCGCAAATCAGACCACCAAAAGCAGGCAAAGAACTTGTAACGCGGGGCACGCGCTTTGTGCGTGCTCCAGCGATGCGGGAGCCGCCCGCAATAGTGGGCCAAGGCCCCGCCCGCTGATTGCGGGCGAGCGAGAACTAGGCCGGGTCTCCGACCATGCCCCCAAATACGCTGGGCACAGGCGCGTGATTTGTTATTGCGGGCGGCGGGTCGGGTGCCCAAAACCCGACCCGCAAGCCCGCAACTCAGGTTTTTTGGGCTATTTGGTGCGCCTGTAGCATCAAGAGCGGGCATCAATTCGGCCGAAAATTACTGTTCCATTAGAGGGGTTTTGGAGCCCCTCTTCTTCCCAAAGGGCTCGGGCAAGGGCTTAAAGGCCATTGGAGGCTAAGAGAGCTTGGAGGAGGAGAAAGAAAGGGGAAAGCTTGGGTTTTTAGGGTTCCATTTGGTGATTTCTTCCCCTTTCTTGTAGCTATTGGTTTCTATTACTTTGTATGAATATTTGTGAATGGTTGTTGAATGAAAGTGAGATTCATTGGATAATTGTTTGCTTAATGGCTTGTAATGAATGCTCATTAATGTTTATCATCCTATTTTCATTATGAATGCCTAGAGCCAATAGTGTGTGGAATTGGTCTAATTAGGGCTTGTGTGGTTGAATAGTAATTGCTCATTCCTTGCATTTAATAGACCTAGCATGCCATGAAATGGGTGCTAGTAATGTTGATTGATGGGTTGTGCCCTAGATTTCATTGAGTCATGCATCACCCTTGGTGGGACCGTAGAACGGTGGTGTACCTTAAGGGTCACACCTATGTGCACGATCCGTGCATCCTATTGACACGGATGCAATCGTGCATTACCCTTGGTGGGGCGTAGAACGACGGTGTGCCTTAAGGGCATTTCCTATGTACAACCCCGCATACCTTGAAATAGATGCGAGGGTTGATTCATTTGGAATGAACCTATTGCTAATCAACTCACAACCCTAATGATATCCCATTACATACACTCTTCATTGCTTTATTAGCTCCTACCTCAGTCTCCACCATGACTACCTTGGGTTTGGCTCAACCATGTCATCACACACTTTCCACTCACCATACTTGTTAGTTTAGTTGGTCGTGCCAACACCTTTAGCATTCCTTAACCAATTGAGATTGTGAACGTGAAACGAGTTGTCTCTGTGGATTCGATCCCGTACTCACGGGTTTATATTTCTTTGACACTCCTACCCATGGGAGGCAAGCGTGTGCATCCTATTTGGATTGTGCACGCCCTGTGGTCAATCAATGGGCCACGTCGGGGTTGGGGTTTGTGTTGGTGTTCGGGTGGAGGATTTGCGGTGGAGGAGCAGATGATTGGAGGCTGGGGGTGGGAGGAGAGGAGATGGTGGCAGTTTCATTGGAGAAGAAGGTGGAGCTCGGGGGAGGTTGCTAGGTGTAACGACTGCATTTCATGTATCTGGATTTAATATAATATAATTTATGTTTTGGTGGATTTTCTCCTCTTGTGTGGGTTTCGTCTCCGTAGCTTTCGTCTTCGATCGATTCGTCGTATTTTCTCGCTTCTTCCTTAGGATCGTCGATTTCGAAGTGTGTCACTCGTGACGGACTTCATAACGGTCGTATCTAACTATTAGATCAAGCCTAGGAGTCTTAGGAATCGATCACGGGGCCCCGCGCTCTGTATCGGAACTTTCTGTGCTTATTAGCCGGTATAAGAAGGGGCACCGACCGACTAGATGACGATCCAGTCGGTCGGTAATCCTTCTTGGACCGACTAGTTAGCTTTCTAAATTTCTCAGGAGTTACTGTTTATCGTTAGTCGGTCTAAGAACGTTGGTTGACCGACTAGGTTGCAAACTAGTCGGTCATCAATGCTTCTTGAACCGACTAACTCATCATATTATTTTTGTATCAGTTACTGTTTACTCTTAGTCGGTCTAAGAACGTTCATCGACCGACTAGATGCCAAACTAGTCGGTCAGTACTTGTTCATGGACCGACTAACTCTAGAATCCTATTTTCGTTCAGGAGTTACTGTTTGCACTTAGTCGGTCTGCGTTGGTCGACCGACCGACTAGTTGCCAAACTAGTCGGTCAGTGGTTGCTCTTTGACCGACTAACCAGTGTCAAAACCCTAATTTCTGGGCAGCCGCCAGCCCAACCTATTTATACCCAACCCAAACGATTTCATCTTCTCCAACACGACCCAAAACCCTAAAATCTTCCCCCTTCAGCCCCCATCTTCCTCCAAGATCCATTTCTCCATTCCAAGCCCTAAATCCATCATCCAAACCATCCATTCACTCCATCTACCTCTCATCTTCCCCAAAATCTCACCAAACCCCATCAAAATCCCCAAATCCCCCAAAACCCTAGTTTCCCCAAACTTCTCCAATCTTCTCCAGATCTGATCCTAGGGTTCCCCGGAGTGTTTCTTCCGCCTCCTCTCGGTAAGAAATCGTTCTACCGTTGTTTTCATAACTTATTGATAATTTTGGTGAAACCCTAATTAATTTCATGTGTTTGATATTTGTTTCCCCCTTAACAGCGATTTCCCCCGTAGATAGCATCCGTGTGACGAAGTGGTCGTCATTCCCGGTGCTAGGCAAGTGAAACTTGCCACTTAGGGTTTAGGCCATGTTTTAGGCCATTTTCTTGTTGTAGGCGTAAAAGAGGCTAGGCGACGAAATGATACTCGCCTAGACGCAAATTGGGGAATTAGCTTGACAACGAAGCTGATTCCGACATGTATCATGTTGCATAATTACCATGTCATGTTTACTTTCCATTAACGGTACGCACAATAAATTGTCATGACATTGCATACTTTAAGTGTTTCTGTGACTGCGTAGCTTGCTACGAATGTTTGTGTTCCTGGCTCGTGACAAGAAGCGAGCATAATGAGTTGGAAACCCCAACGCTCGATATATTGAATTGTGAACTAGGAATGCGAGCTCATTGTGCGGGGCAACCCCAGGCTCACTAGCTGAGTTCAATGTGCGGGGACCCCAGGCTCCATTACGTGTGGGTATAGGGGGTGAGGGTTAAGCGGCCATTCAACTGGGAGTCTGTTTGATCAACAACTGCAGTTGTAAGGCGTAAACTCTTTGGGGTGGGGTAGTGTTTAGTGCCGATCGGTCTGAAATGCTATGCCATTCAGCGAAGGGCGTAAACATCTACAAAACAACGTGAAACGTGAAATGTGTTTAGTGCCGATCGGTCTGAAATGCTATGCCATTCAGCGAAGGGCTTAAACACCTACAAAATGCGAATTGATTGAGATTGATAGTAGCTTGGCTACTCTTGTCTTGTCCCGATGATTGTTCTCTTGTACAAATTGTCTTGCCATGTTTTAAATTGTGCACTCATGTTATAACTGCCATGTCATGCATACTAAACTGCTAGGTTGCTAGTTGCCTTACTTTCAGTTTCCTTGCCCAAGTCTTTTAGACTTGCTGACATGTGCCCCTTTACTCTTTTGGGTGACACATGTTAGATCCTGAGCCCGAGTACCTCGTTGAGGACGAGGTGTTTGCTGACGCCGAGCCCGAGCTTGTGTTTGACGGGGAGCACGTGGACACTGGGGACCAGTCCTAGTGTCTTCGTTGTGTTTTACTTTTGTTAGTTAGTTGTTTTGTTATTCGGTGCGTAGCACCTATACTTTGTCGTTGTTGCTTTTGTTGGCCTTGTTCTGGGCCTTGGACTCTTTTCTTTTAGCCTGGTGGCTTTTCTGGATGTTGGACTTATTTTTGATGTTGGACAATTTGTGAGATGTGGAATTTTATTTCAGTCTCTCCTTGTGTTATTATTGTTATTCTGTTGTGGTTACATGGACCTGTTTATGTATTGTGGACGCTTATCAGGTTTGGGGCTTCACAGCTCCACTCTCGTGCGGACCTTTTCACGTCTCGCCTCCATTTTAGGGAAGCGGGTCGTGACACTAGGCTTACGGGCAGTAGAAGCAAGGGAGATAGGGGCTCAGAAATGGGTCGTGCGGTTCACATCGGAGCTCGTGGTTGGTGGCGGGATTTGCGAGTAGGGGAGGGGCAGAGGAGGGGGTCTGTGGATGGGGAGGTTAGTGTTTTTGTTAATTAAAAATGATGTTAAGTGATTTTAATTAACTAAATAATTAATTATTTTAATGATGGTTGAGAAGGTTTGTTAAGAAGTTATGAAGTTCTGTTCAGAAATCAAGGAGACAAAGATAGAAGAAGAAGAAAAAGAAGAAGAAGAAGAGGCAGCTGAGCAGTAACTTAAACTTGTTATTTTCCAAAAGGACGATTTTTGCAAATAGTCTAAATTTTAAAAAATATTAAAAATAAGACCAACTTAAAAACTATTTCCAAAATCGAACAAATTTTAAAAAGGCAGATTAGACGTTTGGACGCGGTTTGAAACCGCGGCCAAAACGTAATTTGGCCACGGTTTCAAACCATGCCCAAATTGAAATGGTAAGGCAGCTGCCAGCTGTTGCCCCCTTTCTTTCTTCCTTCTTTCTTTCTTCCTCACCAAAACCCCCGCATTTTCCTCCTTCTTTCTGTGATTGAAATCTCCCTCTCTCTCAAGTAATAATCTTATCAAGGAGTGAAAACCATCATTAGGTATGTTTCTTTTCATCTTTTTTTTCCTGATGATCGTGTTTTCTACCGAATGTCAATGGTTTTAAGTGTTGATGAAATTCTTTGTGGTGCTATTATCTTGCCAACAAACTAATGATGAATTGAAATGTCATGTATGCACTTGGAATGCCATGTACGAATTGAAATGCCAACAAACTAATTCTTAGGTGGTGTGTACATGATCTTGATTATTTATGCAATGAGAACAATATTATTGGATTGTAACAATTATGGATGGCAACCCATCTTCATGTTAGTTGATTGTAACATTCATCATTAACATCACCATCCTATTTTTTTCTTTTACATATTTCTTTTTTGGGATTAATGTAGAGTAGGTGGCACCTGATCCAGTGGATCAGGTGCAAGACACAAAAAGTGGGACCCGGCGAGTACAAGCCCATGTGGGGGGGCTTGTACTTCCACCTTTTTTGTGTCTTAGCACCTGATCTATTTGATCAGTTGCCACCTTTTTTACATTAAATCCTTCTTTTTTTCAATGAATTTTTGTACATATACATTTTGTAAGTTTTTAGGAGATCAATATTTTGACATTCATCTATCTGCCTCCTTCACATGTGTTTTCTTATGTTTATCGTTTGAGTTGTTTCATAATGCCAAAGTCTCTTTATTATGTATGAATTTCAGTTGTATGAATTTCAGTTGGTAATGCGCATTTTATTATTGGCTTCGTAGAAATTGACAATATGTTATTATACATCGAGCATTGTCTCTATTATATTATTCTTCCTTCATTGATTACTTTCCTTTTGAAAACTCATGGTGTGTTTCATCTTATAAATTTTTTTTCAAGCATATATGGAGCCGGGACCCGTATCAGATTCGGTCTTGTATGACCAAGACCGACATCGTTCAGCACATATACAGCCTGGGCAGATATGAACAAAACTAGTGAATTAATTTTTAACGGAAGGTATCTTTCTTTGTAATCTTGCATGAAGTATATTAACATTTCGTAATTATTGGTTGCAGGCGGATATTATATTAGTAGTGGACTACACGAGGAAACATACTGCATGTGTTTTAGATGAGCGTGCAACACACTACATGGAAATTGCCAAGCTTGACGTATGTGCGAGGTTGAAGTGGATACGGTTGGACTGGGCATTACTTACTACATTGGTGGAGAGATGGAGGCCCGAGACCAATACCTTCCATCTTCACCAAGGTGAGATGACGATCACGTTGCAGAACGTGTCAGTCATCATGTGCCTTCCTGTTGAGGGCATTTCCGTATGGAGAATGCCAAGCCGTCCCAATTGGTCGGAGTTGATGGAGCGACTCCTTGAACAGACACCCATAGAAAACCAAGGAGAAAAGGTAAAACTGAGCTGGTTGCGAGAGACGTTTATGGAGTTGACTGCAGAAGCCACCGTTGAGGAGATTCAGCAATATACTCAGGCCTATATTTTGCATATGATAGGCACATTATTGGTGCCAGATCCAAGTAAAGGTTCGGTGCACCTCCGATGGTTGACAAAGATGGAGCATATAGAGACCATTAGAGATTATTCCTAGGGTAGTGTTGTGCTTGCTCACCTGTACTCAGAGCTGAGTAAGGTGGTAAGAAGGGAAACAACTGGCATGCTCCACCTTGTTGCAGGTATACAATTTGATACTTAAGTTTTATTGCAATATTTTTTATATAGTAACAGTCACTTACAAATTCATATTCATAGGTATGGTCATGGGAGAGTTGCATATAGGCCGGCCGACTTGCTCCCAAGACATATTGGATGGCACCCTCCCTTTAGAGTGCAAGTGGAATGTGCCATTATCATTCCGAGAAAATTCTCAGCGGCAACTGCTTTTTATAGAAACGATCTTGACATTGTAGAGCCTACGCAAGTAAGAAGTTGTAAAATTTATACATTGATGTGATAAATGATGGATTAATATTACGAATTCTGATGAGTTAGTTATAATTTTCATTCTCATTAGGTGATCTGGGAGCCATATCTTCAGAGATATCAGAATCTTCTTGATTTATGTGTTTTAGAAAATCAAAGCTGGCGTGCGTGTGTACCGCTAGTTTACTTTGATGTATAGGTGATGCATGTTCCAGATCGTGTTATGCGCCAATTTGGTATACCGCAGCATATTCCAGTAGTGGTTCCAATCATGCCGGTGAAGACCGGCATGACCCATATAGCGTGGAATGAAGCCACTTTAGAGCCTCTCATGAAGTAATACGACAAGACTGCACATATTATTAAGCAGGGGGATTCCGTCAGTTTAGATGTGTATATGGAGTGGTATTGGAGGATCAAACGGAGGTGGATATATAGTAGGAAAGAACCCCCGTATGGTTACATGCCTCGTGGTCCCATTGAGCGGGAAATGGTAAATAGTAGTGTAGCATTAAAATATTTGTTTGTTTATTTTATACATTGGTTTCTAATATATAGTATATCCATTGGTTTTACAGACCGACACATTCAGAATGTTAGAAGATATATGTACACATGCTTACGAATCACGGGACCTAAAGCAGATCCTTCAAATTAGTGATAAGATCTGACAGGTGCTCCGCGGTATACGACGTAGAAGTGAGGGTGCGGAGACGAGTCATGCAGGAAGGCAAGAGCCTGCCGGGGGTGAAGCAGGCACATCTTAGCAGTATCAGCCATTTACCGATGATGAGGCCGACACTTCTCAGCAGCTGCAGCCATATACCGGTTATGAAGCCGACATGTATCAGTAGTATCAGGCATATACCGGGTATGAAGGCGACCCATCTCAGCATTATCAGTCGCATACAGCTAGTACGTCTGAACCTATTTAGCCATATACCATAGTCCCTGAGGACGCCCCATGTCATCAGTAACTGTCAGACGAGCCACAGCAGACTCTGGCAGATGATCTACATCAGACTCACGTGCATGAAGATGACCCTTCACCGACGCAATACACCCAACCGGAAATGGAAGGTGACACATCAACTCAGTAAGCTTCGTTTGTCACATACAGGCGTCGTCGGTCTCTTATGAGTAGGATTTTACATAGGCGGCAATGAATGTAATAAAGATAATTTCATTGTGCTTAAATTTGTCGAAACGTTATTTACTTTTGGAATGAAATCTGAAATTTTATCTTCAATGTGTTGAAATATGTCATTTATGTAGGTTTGATATGTTTGAGATGCGTGGAATAAGATATGTGTTGGATATATGTGGTATATGCGATAGGCGTATGATATGTGTCATATGTCATGTATGTGATATATATGCGATATATGCGATAATGCGATGGATATGCGATATGCGATGGATATGTGCGAATGGGATGAGATGTGGTAATGGGACAAGCTCGGGAAGAGCAATTTGGGAGTGGCATCAGCTGATTGCACAATATCAGTGCAATCAGGAAGCTGTAGAATTAGTCCTGGGCCTTTGCATTTTTGCCGCAGTTTCAAACCTCGGCATGCCAGATTAAGAGCATTTTGGCCAGATTAACTGGGACCATCCCACTCCTTCCAGTACCTTGCATTAGGTATATGGTGAAATTCTGGGATATATAACAGTCGATATTTACTCACACTATACCATGGTGAACAAAATGGCCAATATGATATGTTGGCACCATATTACTGTCTTGACGTTGCGGCGATCACATGGACACATGGCATATGCTGAAGCATAGGAATATTGCACGTACATGTGCAACGGTCGCCTTCTATCGTCACGGTATATGCGTGTGCATCATTATCCATCACTTGCCACTCAAAGTCACCAAATCTTGTGATGTAGCAACACCGGGCTGCTTACACACGTGCACCAATAATGTTCTCAGTGTTTGGGTGTGAAAGTGGTCGTCCAACGGAGTCCATCAAGCCGATGATGATAGAAATACTTGTTTAACCTATAAAAGGTTCTTGCAATCAACGCTTGTATCGGAAGCGCTCTAGCTTCTTTAAGAACCCCATTGCAGCTTTCCGAACAATTGGTTGTCATTATACAACCATCTTCGTGCATCGTCCACCTCCTTGTTTCTGCCCCCAAGTCTGCAGTAACCCAATCATCAGCTGCAACAGACTCTGCTCTAATCTTTGCACGAAATGCATTATATGTCAGCAAGTCTGATGCATTACCAACTCCCCATAAGTGATTTTCCAATTTAGCTGTTCGGTATCCTTTCGACTTGGAATTTGCAGTAATATGTCGAAGACAATACCTATGGTGTCTATAACCCGGCCATCCCTCTCTTAGTGCTCTCGGAATACCTTTCATTCTATCGAAAATGAAGGTAATCGTTCGGTTTCTACGAGCACTTGGTATCAACTCATAGATGCAGCATAAAAGCCATTTCCAATTTTCTACATTTTCAGCTGATACTGCTGCAAATGCTAACGAAAATAGTCCCCTATTTGCATCCACACCTGTAGCCACCAGTAAGCACCCTGCATATTTCCCATACAAATGTGTGCCATCAATAATTAGGACCGGCATGCAGTGTTTGAACCCTTCAATTGATGGTCCAAAAGACCAAAACACTCATGTAAACCGTGCCACTTTTGGATTGCTTTCCTTGATGGCCTCTAAGTACTGCGGGAGCCTGTTGTATGACTCCTCCAAATCCCCAAATATCCTCGCTAAAGCTTTCGATCTAACCATACATGCTTTGTGATATGATATTCTGATGTGTACCATAGCATGAATGGCATCTTGTATTTCTGCAGGTGTCATATCAAGCTTTGTCTTCACCATTAGCATAAGTTTGTAACTTATGAAAGATGATGTGGCTTGACAATGATCAGTATTTAAAGTGGGATTGTTGCAGGTGTGTTCATCACCTACTTTCGTTACTTAAACCTCTCATCTGTTCTTTTTCATACCACTGCATAAATCCTCCAAGGACAGTTACTACTCGCCTAATCTTGAGTATGCAGATTCACTTCATGATTCAAGCCACATATCACGGAATAGCAAGTTTTGTTTGTCTTGATTGGTTTAAATGAGACATTGTGCTCGATGCTCCATTCCGTTATTGCTTTTATCAAGTCGGTCTTTGTATCATACAGATCGCCGACGTTGAAACTCCGTTATTGCTGGAAAGCCTTGGCTCTAGCATATGCCATTATTGGGTATTCCTCATAATTGTAGCGTTTACCCATTGTTTCTCATCCTCTCCATCTGGCAAGGGCTCTTCAAATTGAACATTTGTATTGTCTGCAACAGATTGATGTATCCAGTCTGTATCATCTGCATTTAGATCGGCAACAATCTGCATGCTATCCTCTCTCACAACAGGATGTTCATCATTATCTGTGCCATCACTTTCGTCATCCACTTGTCTCGCCATAGACGTCGATGCTTAACTATATTAGGGTCTGTCAATATCTTCAGGAAGCATATTTGCTTGCGTGGGTAACATCTCTGGTACAGATGGACCTTGCATATAAGTGGAGTAAGTTGCATTTGCATGACCTCATTGTCCCGCAACATTCCAATTGCAAATGTCATATGAATAAGTGAAGTGTTTAGCATATCGAATTTACTTCATACAAATATAACATAAACGTATTTATTACTTCAAAAATTTCTATACTTACGTGTTTTCTTGTGGGTTATACGAACACCATTCTTCCGTCATATTCTCTATAGGCTGATACACTTGATTTGGAGAATATGACATAAAGTCACCCGAATCATTACCCATATCCAGCATACACGAAAATGTGCACTGTGGTTCACTCAATCTGGTGTTGATTATTGCTTCTTTTTCCACATATATTTCAACTGACCGTTGAACTTCACCCAAGCTAAATAGAATCTCCTTGTCACCGTCATCTGATATCTTCACAGCTATAAACCTTTGATCCGTTATTGGCCGTTTGCATACAAGATTTAATGCAAACTCATGCTGGTTTATCCGTGTGCCTTTGTATATCCGATCTACTAGCTCAGAATATGTTGACGATCTTCTCACAGTAATTGGTGTCACAGCACACCGACATACATCGGTTCGTGATTTTCATCAATCACTAAATCTCCATCAAAATAGCATGTAACAAACATCCTATCACTTGCCATTACTTTAACCCTACACAAAATCGACATTCAGTGTTTGTTTTAAAACCACCAAGATTTGAAATATTTCAAGAACGTATAACTTAATTTCAAGAGATTGTAACACATTTAAAGTTATTATAATGTATATTTCTCACCTCAATCTTCAAAATCAACTAAGAGAAGCACCAAATCGCAAAAATCTCCGTGAGAGGGTGAGATTTTTACTTGAGCGAGAGGGAGACTTCACTGAAAGAAAAAATACGCTGCTGTGCGAGGAAGAGAGAAAGAAAACGAAGAAAGAAAGGGCAGCTGGGGCCGCCCTATCTTTTCAATTTGGCCGCTGTTTCAAATAGCGGCCAAATTGAAAGGTTGCCGCGGTTTCAAACCACGGCAAGGCTTAAATCAGCCTCCCACACACGCGCACGCTGATCTGGACCAAACTTGGTCGGTTTTTGTAAATAGTTTTTAAGCTGGTCTTTTTTTAAATATTTTTTAAAATTTAGACTATTTGCAAAAATCGGCTTTTTCAAAAAATTTAAGAGGATACCACCGGTCATTTGGCAGAGTGGTATAAACTCCTTCCCCGTAGTCTTGCCGCGGGATTGATTACCGCTCGTCACTTTCCGATGTACCAAAAAAAAAAAAGAGGCCTGAGCAAAAAGGTCTGTTCGGGTAGCAATTCCGGCATCTAAAGTACCCATTATTAGGGTGGTTGTACTGTTTTGATGGTTTAGCATTGAATTGAGACCGCGGAGCGTGGAGTCCGAACCGAACCGAATCCATCGGCCGCAAATCTCAGGCGCATCGCTCTAACGCGACGAACGGAACACTGCTTCCTACCCTTTAAACCCCAAAAGCCCCTTCGCGCTCAGGCTCGAGAAACCCTACCTAAAACCCCTGCTGCGTTTTATTTCCTCTCGTTTTCACCCGTTCGAAGAACAAAAGGCGCGGGATCGCAGAACAAACCCTAGATCCCATCGCCAATGGCGAGCGCTGTTGACGCCATCGAGAAGGCGCCGAGCTCCAAGACCGTCGACGAGTCTCTCTGGTGGGATAGCTTCGTCACCCTATTCGAAGAGCTCGACGCCGCCCCTCTCTCCTCAGATCTCCCGGATCAACTGGTTCAAACCCTAATTTCCCTCTAACTCTAACTTAGAGTAATGGAGAATACGAAGAAGCTAACTGTGTTATGAATTCTTTGGTTGCAGCTGAAGAAAGTGAAGAGCAATCACACTTGGTTGTTGGACTCGGTCACTCGCTTCAAGAGCCCGAGCGAGGTGTCGAAGCTGGCTTTGGATTCTTCTCAGATATCGATTGGATCCCACCGGTTGATTGTTAAGCCAGAGTTGAAAGAGGCTGCCCTTAGAGTTAGCTCGTGCCTGGTATTTCTCTCCATCTTACGATCAATTTGATTTAGTTTAGAGAACATTTACAAACTAAGGCTGTAGACACAATGAGCTGAAAAGCTTTCACCATCTTGTGTTCTCATCTGTATTCTTTCACGATTCGTTGTTATTATTTTGTTGTTCTAGTACCACATACCTTATTGGAAACTGGAAATCTATTATACAATTGAGCACTTTGTCCCATGTGGCTGGGTTTGCGCCACGTGGCACGTTTGTCCCATGTAGTAGTGGCACATCATCATCTGAGATGCCACATTGCCCTCCAAACACCCAAAAGCTGTTGCGAAAATTGGGACCCCGCAGAATAACACACCATATCAACTAGCTAGGGAGTCAATGCTTGAAAAATCGGGTCATACAACAAAGCAAACAACCAATCTCTCTTCGGATCTTATGAGAGCAAACTAGCAAATGAAAATCAACAAGCAGAAAATAAATGAGGCACAGATTTTACATAGGTTCGGTTGCGAACAACCTACTCCAACATTCCGAGACGATTCCACTATGACCAGAAGAGCACAAGAGCTTTACACCAACACCTTCTTCTCTTCCATCTTGTGAGTAATAACTTGGCAATTTTAAGTCCCCACAAATCTCACAAACCAAGAAGAAGACAAAGAGAATGATAAGAAGACTTAATAATTAAAGGAACACTCAAAGCCTATAGCTTACACACTTGATTCTTCTCTCTTCTAAACTCTCCAAAGCTATAAACCTTTTTCTCTCTTCAATGGCATCTTCAACAACTCTTTCTTGATCTCCCGTGCCTCAGAAATTGCGCTCCAATCGCGTTTTTGAGCAGCAACAAACATGAGGGGCCCACAACTTAAGGCACCAACGACAACACGACATCAGACGTCTGGAGAACATCTCCCAGACGTTTGAGCCCAACATCAGACGTTGACTCTGACCAACCAACATCAGACGTCTGATGAACCAACATCAGACGTCTGACCAAGTCGATAGAAAATCGATAAAGCATCAAGTTGAAGGAGAAACTACATGAGTCGAGATCAAACATCTGAAGCACAAGTCTTAGACGTTTGGATCTCCCACCAGACGTCTGACAAACTCAGTTAACTTCAGACGTCTAGCTAGGAAGTACCCCAATGGCCAACACGGCATCCACATGACCAGACGTCTGACAAACTCAGTTAACTTCAGACGTCTAGCTGGGAAGTACCCCAATGGCCAACACGGCCTCCGCATGACCATACGTCTGATGACCAATCACCAGACGTCTGGTGTGCATGCCTGATGACAACAACGCTGAGACAATGCGTTTGAGCCTCGTGCTCCAAGCGTCTGGTGGCAGCAAACATCCCCAGGTTGTGCTGTTTGGCATATTTTGTGGCACAAAAATGACACTCTACCTTGCTACAAAATCTCCAAGACATGCATCACTCCATCCAAGCTATACCTTGATCAACATACCTCAGCCTCTCCATGGGACTCCTTGTCGTCTTGGAATTCGCGTTCTCCGGTGCCACACTCAAGACACCAAACAAATCAAGCTCAAGCATTCTTGAGCTTGATGGCATAAACGTTCTTGGTGAACATGTTTGCATGGTTCTTTTCAGTTGGAACCTTGTGAAGCTCAATCTGCTTGCTCTTCTCCTCTAGGAAGCAATCACGTACTTCTATGTGCTTCGTACTCGAACTATAAGCCTGATACTTTGCAAGATGTATAGTGCTCTGGCTATCACTGAAAACCAATGACAGTCTCTGTAGCATCTCCAAATCCTCTAGCAGACATCTTAGATACTTAGCCTCCTTCATCGCTTCTATCACATCAATCAAATCGGCCTATGTGGTCGACAACGCAACTACCGACTGTAGGACTGATCGCCACGACATTGCTGCGGTGCTCAACGTAAACACGTAACATGTGGTCAATCTCCACCTGTTCCTGTCACCCGCATAATCAGAATCACAGTACACTGCCATCACCACACCATCATCTCTACCAAAGTGCAAATCGACACCAACTATGCTTCGCAAATATCGCAATATCCACTTGACGACCTGCTAATGCTCCTTGCCGGTATTCGCCATATATCTACTCACTACCCCACGACCTATGCAATATCGAGATACGTGCAAACCATCACATATATCAAGCTTCCAACTGCACTAGCATATGGCACCTGAGATATATCATTCTTCTCATCCTCGATGCTCGGTGACTGCAATGCCGAAAGCTAAAAGTGAGCTCTAAGAGGTATCTCCATATGTTTCGCGCTCGCCATTACATAATGAACTAGCACCTTCTCAATATACACCTTCTGCGACAACCTCAACTCACCATGCCTCATATCCCGGTATATCTTCATCCCTATGATTTTCTTCGTCGGGCCCAAGTCCTTCATATCGAATTTTTTGTCCAACTTCACCTTTATCTTCTTGACATCGGATATATTAGAGGAAGCAATCAACATGTCGTCAACATAGAGTAGGATGTAGACGCGTGAGACATCATCCAATGTGTGCACATATACACTTTGATCCTTCACGCTCCACTCAAAACCAACACTCATCATGAAGATATCAAATTGCTTGTACCACTGTCTGGGTGTCTGCTTCAAACCATACAAGGATTTCTTCAGCCTGCAGACCATTCTCTTCTTGCCTTCCGCCACGAACCCCTTCGGTTGGTGCATGTAAATCTTCTCATCCAAATCACCGTACAGAGATGCGGTCTTGACATCGAGTTTCTCCAACTCAATGTCCATGGATGCAACTAAGGCTAACAAAACACGAATGTAAGTGTCTTACCACAGGAGAAAATATCTCATTATAGTCCTCTCTCTTCCCCGGTGCAAAACCCTTGGCCACTAGCCTATCTTTGTACCATACATCACCACTGTCTTGGGTTGAGCTTTCTTTGATCTTGAAGATCCACCGACATCCAATGACACGCTTTTTATGTGGTAGATGCACTAACTCCCATGTGTCATTGTGGTGGAGAGACTCCATCTCTTCCTCAATAGCTTCTTTCCAATTCGCCACATCACTCGAGCTTGGTCATTGGCTTCTCATGCTCAATGTTCAAGGCATATGACGCCATGTCGTTAAAGGAGAACACCGCGTAATTCCAATCTCCAAGTCTCTTGAGCGCCTTCTTGGGTCCGCTTGGACATCCGCACCTCATCTGTAATAAATTCATCTCGTACCTGAGTTTGGATGGACGTCTACACACGGTTCTCAACATGGACCTCATCATGTCCCGCAACGGGGACTTCGACCATCGGCTCCTTGTCTGGTCGCCTTCGGGGTGGGATCAGAATATCAATCGTGTCTGACTCGGTCTCTACGGGTGACTCGTCCCCCTTCGAATGAGTATGCGTCGCCCTGAGCATCACAGACTCATCGAAGGTGACATGTCTATTCAAGATCGACTTGCGGCCCACCGCGTCCCACAAGCGATATCTTTCATGCCATTGCTATATTCGAGGAAAATAAACTTCTTGGCCTTCGAATCCAACTTGTCGTCCATCTCATTTGTGTATGCCGTGCAACCAATGATGCATAAGTAAGAGTAATCACCAATTGTCACACTCCACTTCTCTTCCGGAATTTGGTAGTTAATCGCTGTCGATGGAACTCAGTTCACTATGTGCACGGCGGTGGTGAGTATCTCACCCCAAAATTCCTTCTCCAAACTGGCCGTGTGCCTCAAGCATCGTACTCTCACCAACCACGTCCGGTTCATTCTCTCTACAGTCCCGTTCGACTACGGATCACCCGGTGTAGTAAAGTGACTTTGAATCCCATAAGATCTGCAGAATTCTGAGAACTCCCTCGAGGTGTACTCCCCTCTATTGTCAAACTTAAGAATTTTAATCGTCTTGCCGGTTTGCTTTTCAACCATGGCTAGCCATTACTTGAACATCACAAAGGTTTGATCTTTTGTCTTTATCAAGTACATATAAACATTTCGAGAATAATCATCGATGAAGATGACAAAGTACCTAGTCCCACCTTTTGACGCTATAGAATACGGTCCCCACACATCAGAATGTATGTAATCCAAAGGACCTCGGCTAGAGTGCACCCCCAGTGTTGAACTGTATCTTTGTCTTTTTCCCGTACACACATCTTTCACAAAACTCTATGCTCTCATCTTAGCTCCAATTAATTTTTTCTGTGAAAACATCGAGGGTCTTATCACATGGGTGATCCAGACGATAATGCCATAACTTTACTGAATCTCCGTCACTCGAGCTAGTTGAGGTGTCATCGGCTTAGTCTTCTAATGTGGTGCCTTGTAGGGCAGATATGTTCCCTATCTTTCTTCCCTTTATCACAACCATGGCTCACTTGGATACTCTAAGTTGGTCGTTCTCAAACACCGACTTACATCCAACATTATCCAAAACACCAATGGATATCAAACTTTTTCGAAGGTCGGGGACATGTCTCACATCGGTTAGGATACACACTATGCCATCGTGCATTTTGATCTGGACGTTCCAATACTTGCGGTCTTACACGTCGCATTGTTCTCCATGAGGATAGAATCTCTGTCTTTTTGGGAACGTTAAGTGAAAAATCAACTTCGATGTGGAGTTATATGATAGGAACAACCACCGTCCATCAACCACGCAACTTGTGTCTCACCAGACACCTCCACTGCAAACATCTTTGGATCTCTACCCCATTCACAGTGGCCTTTGTCATCACGGATATGCATGTCTTCCAAACCCATCGAAACGGAATCGGAAGATTCCTTGCATTTCTTCCCAAATATATTGGGGCATCGGTTAGCCCAATGGCCTCTTTGCTTGCGTACGTAGCATGTGTCCATCCTATCACGAGAATGTTTGGACTTCGAGCGGTCCTTCTTGAAGTGACATTGACCTCCGCTCTTGTCCTGTCTACCTCTCATATGCAACGCTTCATCGCGATTTCCTCCAAAGCCTCTACCTTGGACCTTCTCACATAGCAACTCGGTATGGAGTGCTGTCTTCACCTCTTCCACGGTGAGCGTCGTTCGTCCATAAATCATGGACCGAACAAATTGGGAGGACTTCTTAGTAAACGAGCATAACAAAATCACCGCTTGTTGCTCATCTTCAATCTTGTCCTCCATTCCCCACAACTACATTACAATCCGATTCAACTCGTCTATATGGTCCTTCACCGCCGATACGGGCTTCATCTGCAGATTATATAGCTGCTATAATAAGTAGATGCGACTTGTAAAGGATTTCTTCATATACAAGCCCTCTAACTTCGCTCACATATGCTTAGTTGTAGCCTCGGCCAACATCTCTCTCAAGATGGTATCGACTAATGACAACTGGATGGCGCTATACGTCTTTCTCTTCATCTCAGCCTTCTGCGATGTCGTTACCACCTTATCAATGTTTTCCTCAGCAAAAACAATCTGATAACATCCCGTATACCTCAAATAATTCTTCACCCTTGACTGTCATAACCTAAAGTCATTACAGCCGGTGAACCTCTCAACCGTATACCTCAAAAAATTCTTCATCCTTGACTGTCATAACCTAAAGTCATTACTGCCTGTGAACCTCTCAAAGTTGAGTGTTGCCAATCTAGCCATCTTTGCTACTCAATTTCTCCACAAATAACTGAGAGCTCTGATACCACTTGTTGCGAAAATTGGGACCCGCAGAATAACAAACCTTAACAGCTAGTTAGAGAGTAAAGGTTTGAAAAATCGGGTCACACAACAAAGCAAACAACCAATCATTTTTCAAATCTTGTGAGAGCAAACTATTCAAATCTTGTGAGAGCAAACTAGCAAATGATGTGCAACAAAATCAACAAGCAGAAAATAAATGAGGCACAGATTTTACCCTGATTTGGTTGCGAACAGCCTATTCCAGCATTCCGAGACGATTCCACTAAGATCAGGAGAGCACACGAACTTTACACCAACATCTTCTCCTCCTTTTTGTTGTAATAACTTGGCAATTCTAAGCCCCTACAAATCTCACAAACCCAGAAGAAGACAAAAAGAATGATAAGAAAACTTAAGAATCAAAGGAACACTCAAAGCCTATAGCTTACACTCTTGATTCTTCTCTCTTATAAACTCTCCAAAGCCCTAACCTTTTTCTCTCTATAATGGCAGCATCATCATCTCTTTCTTAATCTCCAGTGTCCTAGAAATCGCGCCCTAATCATGTTTTTGAGCCGCAGCAAACATGCAGGGCCCACGACTCAAGGCACCGACGACAACACGACATCAGATGTCTGGAGAACATCTCCCAGACGTCTAAGCCCACGATCAGACGTCTGACCAACCAACATTAGACGTTTGATCAAGTCGATAGAAAATCGACAGAGCGTCAAGCTGGAGGAGAAACTGCAGGAGTCGGGATTAGACGTTTGAAGTACAAGTCCCAGACGTCTGGATCTCCCACCAAACGTCTGACAAACTCGCTTCAGACATCTGGCTGGGAAGTACCCCAATGGCCAACGTGGTCTCCTCACGACTAGACGTCTGACGACCAATCATCAGATGTCTGGTGTGCACGTTTGCTGCCAACAACGCCAGGACCAAACGTTTGAGACTCGTGCTCCAGACATCTGGCGTTAGCAGACGGCCCCATACTGTGCTGTTTGGCATATTTTGTCGCACAAAAATAACAAAAACAACCCCAAAAAGGACCAAAAAACACACCACAAGCTCAAAAAACACCCAAAACAACTTCACATCCTCCCAATCAAAAAACCCCAAAAACCACAAGACGATAACCCCACTCACACCCACTCTTCCCATTGAACCGGTTTGGGTCCTTATTGTGTGGGTGTTCTTTTGGATGCCCGTGCACTTTGTGCACGAGTTATTTCTAGTACTATTTTCATATTAGGAACGATTGTAAATGATGCCTCATCTTTCACCAACTTTGCTTGCATTATCACCATTTTACTTCACTGAGGTTGCCTAAAAAGCTGAGTTTGCTATTTGTTTCTCGATACTGTGACTTCTTTCCAGACTGATCTTTTAAAGCTTCATTGGCAAAACTTGGCATACACCTGTAGTTTAGTTCCTAGCTTCTGTATGCTATTCATAAATTTGACAAAATAGAGTTTTGCAAACATGTACGACGATGAATCATCGGTAAACACATCACTAAAACCTTGTTGACATATTAGCATGATTTCATCTACATAGATTCCATTATGGTAGATACTTTTTATAAGGCCTTAGTCACTTGAACCTATGTTGCATGACACGAAAACACTTACACAGGGATGCCACAGCACGTCATGTGACGCTTCAAGCGCATTTAAAAATTACATTCAAAATAAAAGTATCATTTCTGATTTGGGTGTCCAACAAGTGTGTCCTATATGTGTCCAATAGGACACGGCTCTTTAGTTGAAGTGTCTGTGTTACCTAGTCTGAAACATAACTATCTATATCTGGAAATTTGTAGTGCTATTGGCTTAATAGAATTGATCATCCTCCTTGACCAACAATTTATTTGTCTACTTTCGATGATAATGTATCGCTATCAGTGATTTCTGTATGCCTTACAAGATACTTATAGTTTTCATGAAAAGTATCTAATTTGTATAAACCAAGCTGTGAGATATCTGTTGCATGGGATACTGATCTTGTTACACACTCTATTTGACTATAATTTACATTTGAGGCATCATTTGATCTTTGTACTGACACTTATTGGGTTTTCTTTGATCTAATGTGTGTGCATTTACGTAGATACATGCATGCATACGTACATACACGTATATGTATAAATACATGTATTTTTATATTCATGTATGTATTTGGGGTGGACATGCATACATATGGATGTATATATGTACAATTATGCATAGATGAAGATACCTGTATGTTTGTTAGCAGGCACATTTCTGTGAACCACCAATGTAAGATTTTTCCTAACCAGCATGATAATAGAGCCATGGACATGCCACATGCACTAAATCTATGTTCAAAAACCAAATTCTTTTGACTTTATTTAAACAACTGGAACATACAACCATGCCATCAATTCATGCTTTGAAATGAGTCTGTGCATATAAATTCTTACTATGCATCAAGACTCCTTTAAAGATTCACGGAACATTAACTTTCTTTCTTACTGCAGCTTATCAAAATGCAATCACAGGAATAGCGTCTATTATTTTCGTGGACTTGATTACATTATTTTCAGCAATTTATCACCACTTGAACTAAATCAATGCATAATATCAGTACCATACTACCTTATGTAGAAGTGTTCTAAAATTAACTAAACTATTTGATGTTACTAGCAAATGTGGGAGATGTAATATATCCTTATAAAAATTGTGACCTTTGTACTGGAAGTTAATGCTAGCTGACCAATTTGGATAGTCTAGTAAAGCGACAGATGTATGCATGAATATTAGAAGCAATATAGACAATACGAATCAAATGCCATTTGTACATGAAGTTTTAGGCTAGCTTGCCAATTCTGATGGCATATTGATAGAAATATAATCAATACAAGTTTTTAAAATTGATATAGACTATGAATTAGTAAGAGTAGCAGATGAATTAGTAAGAGTAGCAGCCTTCGACATTTTCTAATAACTTGCAATTTTAGTGTTATGTGCAGATCATGTCCTAGGAGGAAAACGGTTACCAGCTAGCCTTGGATAAGATTCTCTCTCACGGAAATTAAAAAAATCACTTTACACTTTCTTTAAAATGTTCTAATTTTAGGGTTCTGTGCAGATCATGTCCTAGAAGGAAAGTGGTTACCGGCTATCCTTGGATAAAATTCTCTCTCACGGCAATAAAAAAAACACTTTCCACTTTCTTTAAAATGTTCTAAAACCTAAATACATCAAAGATCTTGTGAACTCTATGCTCTTTTATATATGAGTTGAAAAGCTATGTTACTATGAAATTATTAAACTTTGAACAATCGGATGCATGGGAAAATAATATGGAAATTATAAGATTTTTAGAGCATCTATGTTTTACACGTGTAAATCAAGATGAATGGTGTCATCATTCAAAAGAGGAGAAAATTGGATCTTTTGATCGATATTACAAGGAAAATTTCTATGGTAGCAATGGGGTTGTAAGTGGGCTCGAACTGGCCCACGGCCCGATGAACCAGCACGAAAAATTTAAGCTATGGATGCATGGTTTCGGGATGTAGGCTGAGCTTGTTCAAAAATTAAAGTCATATTAATTTAGGCCAAGTCTGAGCCTACAATCGTCCAGCACGGCACGATTGGAAGGCATGGAAAAATCATGCCTAAATAGTAGAGGAAACTACAATGTTTGCATGTACCTGCTTGCCATCATGTGCATGCCAATACACAATTGCATGACCTGTGATTTTAGCTGTTAGTCTCAGTGGGTATGTAGGAGGCCTGTGATTGCCTAGTCCATTTGGTTGCCTTAGGTTTGGTGTCTTGGTGGGTGCTTGAATCTTTATGTTGGGTATGGTGGCAGATGGGTCAAGGTGAATCAATCTTGAGTGGACTCAACAGTTGACACATACTGATAGTTGATTAAATTTGTGAAGGCAGCTTAGTGGGATCTGATCTGCATATATTGGCTGGCCGCAAAGAGGAATGGCCTGACCCAAAGCACATGTGGTAGGTGAGAGTATAGCTGATTGCCTAGGTCAATGGGTCATCAGTATCCTTAACATTGGTTGCATGAATGTGATTTGATGGATGCCTAAGTTATGCAGCTATGCTTGACATGAACCACTAGGTTTACTTAATTGAAAAGGCAGCCAAGCGGCACCCGTACCACATATAATTTGCTAACCTGGGCTTTCCATTTCACCCAAATATTTTCTCAAACATGCCCCAAGTACATTGGTTTGAATTTTATCCATTAGATTTACTTAATTGGTGAGGCAGCCAAGCGGGACCTGGACCACATATATTTGGGTACCCGAACTTGGTGAAGGCAGTCAATTACAAACTTGAATGACTTTCCATTCAACCAAATTTTATCTTGAACAGGCCCTACGTACATTTGTTTGAATATTATTTCGAATTGTGTTGCTATAATAGTTGACATCAAACTAATCACCATAACATAGAAGATTTAATTTTAGCCATCGCGATCTTGTTGATGGAATGTAGTATATCTATTTTGTTAACACTTTTACTATATCTATTTTGTTAACACGTTTACAATTTTGCAGTATGTCAAATGTAGTCTGTGCATAGGAAGTTGTAATATCTTATGGTTAGTTTGATGACAGAAGTTGCTATGCATATAGTTTTATCATGCTTAATTAAAATTTAATTATTGATGCTATACTGTCAAAGCAAATGACTAGGAAAGATGTATATTTCTGGAATTACTCTATTGGTTAGGACTCTCTTACATTTATTTACTTTGTTCTTCTGAGCATTGTACTTTTCCTACTTTATTTTCTTGCTTTTTGAGTCTTTGATTACTTTGTTCTTCTTATGCTCTAACGTAAGGATAATGGACAAAACTTACTATCTGAATTCTGAAGCAACGTTATGTGGTGCATTTTAGGGTTTAGATGAGGTGCAGTCATATATTCTTGTCAGTAGGGTTTGTGAGCTCAATGGATCTGTTGCTGATTTTGAAAGCCAGTACTTTTTGCATTTGGTAAGCTTCTTTCCTCGTTCCTTCTTCAAAGTTGGGGCATAACTTATTTTTGGTGACTGTTCAACATTAATTTCTTTGTTCTCAGGATGTTCATTGTGGACATTGCATGTTTGTTCTGCTTTTCATATTATTTCTATTGTCATCATCATCATTATTATTGAATCTATCCATCTTTTTTGTTTAGTCTTTTTAATCTTTTGGAGCAAATCTTTAGATAGCTGCTTGGTGAATACCTGGACAAACAAATGATCATGCTATCTAATTTCTTTTAAAAGATTTATATGGAACACAAACATTTTGAGGTTTTTGCTATTTAATTTATGATCATACTTTACTATGTTGTTCATATGAAAGGCGGACATTGCGTTGTGAAAGAGGCCTAAGAGAGTGCATATATGCCACTTAAGTCTGCTGTAACTTAATTCTTTGCCAAGATGAGATCATATAGAATGAAAGCAACCATATGCTAAGAGATGACAAACACGGCCAGGATCTTAGGATAATGGCAGATAGGTACTGCGAGCTAATCTCTATGCACCACATCATGGTTGAAACTTGGGTGTGGATCCATAATCTGGACAAAGATTACCATAAAACCTTTTCAGTTATGTTCTCAGTCTTGAAACCTATCATATGTGCAACTATCCGTGAGTTTGCATTTAAAGATGAGATAATCAATATCTCGGATACCCATTCATTCCCACCTAAAATTTGACATTACTTAGAATTCCTCTGTTTGTTTATTTTTTTTTTTTGGGGGGGGGGGGTGCTAGGGCTGGCAAATGGATTGGGTCGGCTATATTTCGGGTCAACATGTTCACCGCTGACCTGTCCCGTCCCATCAATTCATCGATCAGGGGCATGTTACACGTACCTTGACTTATCGGGTTGTGCGCTGACCCATGATAACCTACGAGTGACATGTTCATTTAAAAAGAAGAAAAGAATGAAGAAAGAGAAGGCATGGCCATGCTCACTCCACAACAATTGTAAACACAATCAAGAGAGAGGAAGTTAGATCGAAAAAGGTATGGATGGAAGTTATAAGAAGGGATATGAAAGAACTTGATTTGATAGAAGAGAAAGCCTTTAATCGTAATGCGTGGAAAATGAATATCTGACATCATGATCTGACGTGATCATGATCCGACATTAGTACATGAAGCCGAGCCTAATTTTTTTTTGGGTTGACGGCTATGATGATGATGATATGTTGTTTTGGTAAAATTTCGAAGTTTAAGGGGGTTTTCATTATTTTTAATAATTAGGGTTGTTTTATTAAATTCAGAAAAGTTTAGGGTAGTTTCCGTAAATTAAGGCCCAAATTTTCTTCTGTCAGTCTTCATAGGTTAGTTCATCATCATATCTCATATTCATATCTAGCGTTGCCGGCATCTCCATTTTCCCAGGTTCCCAGTATATCTGTCTAGTTTTCTCCATCCCAGTGCCGTCATTGTTTTTTAATTGGATTTGTCATTTGAGCGAATTTTAAAGCTGAAGGGTTCCAATGCTACTTTTTGATTTCTTTCATGTGTCTTTTTTTGGGTCTTGTGCCTTAAGTACAAGTTCTTGGCATTTCATTCCTAGACTTATGTATCTTGGATTGCATGTGACTGAATTCTGCTTCTTGGCCTTTTTTCCTATTGCTTTTATGAAAATTATTTTGATGAATCATGGTTAGTGAAATTTGGTGATGGTTGAAATATTATTATTGGTGGTCTTGATAGAAGTATCTTATCCAAGACATCATGTCAATAATGCTTGGTTTTGTAGTTTGCACTCAGTTTATAAATCTTTCTTTGCCAGTCTATCAGTGGAGCTCTTTAGAAGAAGTGTCTTCTCTACTCATGAGATATACTTTGTTGAAAATTCTAAACTGTATGATGGTGAAACCTTACCTGATAACTGATAAGAAATGAAGGGAAGTAAGTGACTATGATTAAAGTTTAATTTAACTCTTGTCTATCAAGTTTCAAGATAAATCACCTTCACTTGACCGTATTATAATTTTGAGGTTGCGGCTGTTACCCACAGAAGTTATAGTTTTCCACTCTTTGAATCAATGTTACACAAATATGCAGATCATATGCTCAAATTGTGGTGCAGTAGCGGTTGGGAATGATATAATCAATGTTTTTAGTCTTGAACAACGTTTTAGACTTATATCCTTGATGATCCTTTGACAACAACAGATGTGGGCGTTTAGTTTCCTTACTATCAGTGAGACTAGTATAAAAGATGAAGGGCCACTATAAATATGTTTTTTTGAAGCAAGAAGGGAAATGTTAACCTGATACTTTATTCTGGAAATAAAATTCTGTTTCAAATACATGTATACCAAAAATTACAAACTAAAATGGTTTTACATGTTCATCGTTACCAAGATGAGGCACATCGTTGCCAAATTTTATTGTTTAAATATAACGCTTGCGGACACACATCCTTGGATGTGTATTGAGTAGGAAAATTCTAACAATCCTATTAAATTCATTTCTCTTGCCAAATAAATGTATTTTGTTCTTACTAAGTATCCAAAAAGGCCTGTCTCTAATGTGTCATGTCTTGACACAGTAGCATCTTACGTACCCTTTTTCGTTCCCCATATTGAAGCAATCAACTCCTGTGATAGACACACTCAATACTTGGATCTTTTGCCGGACCTATTCTGGTTGTTTCCATTCACTATCTTATGTTACTAAAATTTCGTTAAATGGATATTAAGTGTAAATTGGGTATAGTGAAAAGGAACTGACAAAAAAAGTTACCAGTAAAAAGAGATTGTAGACTGTATACATATAAATGCTAAATAATTTATTTCGTTACATGTATCCATATTATTGCATTTCCAGTCTTATTATCATGAGACTTCGTAGCAAACTATCACTCGCCAACCTACACATTTTCCTGATTTAATATTTTGTTAACATGCTTGAAGTGACATTGCAATTTGTCTTTTGAAGGTACTATTGCAATATTGTCATGAGAGGCAGTGCTTGTTGAAGTGCATCAGACGTATATTGGTGCATGCTTGTAAGTCTTTGATGCTTAATGACATAAGACCATAATCATTATGGTCTCTGTCTTCATTTGCTAGATATCATTAATGTACTACTTAAACATTAATGATGTTTTCCCTTTATATTTGTAAAATAAAGGATAATACCATCTTCTCTGGAAAGCGCTAAAAAATTTATTTATGAAAAATATGTGAGTTTTCCCCTAGTTTTGGTTGGTTGTTGGTCCAGTTCAATATTTACTTCCATGGGCTTTTTGGTTGGATGAAAGCAGAGCTGTTACAATCAGTTAGATTTCTATTTCCTATGGTTCGTATGTTACATGATGTGTGAAAATGGTAAATCAAACTAAAAATGCAGCAAATGTTGATTCAAATTGGTCCCACAAATGTTCCACCTATTTACAACATAAATGATTGTTATTTTGTTTCCTTAACATACCTAAATCATAATTATTCCTATGGGTGTAAATGTGTATCCAGAATATTTGAGCCCACTTCATATCCGCATTAATTTAGGCGGATTCAGATATGTGTATATGTGATCCGGGCATAAGAATCGGATGTCTAAACCGATACCCGCTTAAAAACAGAGCGGATTTTTGATAGTGTGGTATTTGCTTTGTTAAATATCCGTGCCCACATGTATTTAAATGTAGATACATCTTGCAAATTTTTTAAATGCACTGTCGAATTCAGGTTAATTGAATTTTATGTTAGAAGAGATTATGATATTATATCGAATGGAACTTGGGCACTGGTTGATGCTTAGCATATAAGAAAGTCTTTGGTTGCATGTGGGTCTCCATGATGAAGATGCATCCCGATGGCTCCTTAGCCCACTTGAAGGATCATCTTGTTGAAAAAGGATTCTCGCATGCATACAGAATGAAATATCAATTCAACGTTCTCCCCTGTAGCTAAGATAACTGTTGTATACATTCTCATCTCTCTTACTGCTAGCTATTTGGCCATTGCATTACCTTAATGTTAAGAGTATCTTTCTTCATGGTATTCTCGATAGGAAAGTTTATATGGAGCGACCACCTGGTTTCTTTGCTTAGGAGAAGTTTGGGAAAGTTTGGCAATTACACAAGTCGTTGTATAATTGACGCGATCTCATAAGACATGGTTTGGTATGTTTATAGAAGTAGTGATGGATTTTTGGACTTTGCAGTTGTCATGATAACCACTTTGTGTTTCCATCAACATCTTAGGGTAGGAAATTTTTCCTAGTAGTATATGTAGATGGCATAGTCCTACTGGGGATGATGTTGAGGGTTTTAAACAACTGAAAGAGTTTAGTGAGTAAAAATTTCGGCTTAATTTCGCAAAACTATCTCATACTTTCGCTGAATTCTAAAAAACTATCTCTTGCTATGATATAATTGCAAAACTATCTCATATTTTTCATTTTAGATTTCAGAAAAGTCTCCAACGTGATGGCCGCTTGTTTGACGTGAGTACGTGATGATCAGGGGTCAATTAGGGGTGGCAAACGGAACTGGTCCGGGTCGGGTCGGGTTTGACCCGACCCGGATAGGGGTTAACCCGAACCCGACCCTAATTAAATTCGGGTCACGGTTCGGGAACCCGTACCCGACCCGGTGTAACCCGGGTTAACCCGTACCCGACCCGATTAGTCTTGCAGGTAGGGTTCGGGTAGGGTTCGGGTGGTCGGGTTGATGTTTAGAGTAAAAAATTTCTTTTAATTCAAAGCAAACCGTGGATGGAAAGGCTCGAACCCACAACCTTGCACATATGTGGTCAATGGATAATACCACTCGGGTAGAATTTTACTTGTGAACTAATGATATTTAATTATATTATAGTGTTTAATTACATCTTAATATTTTAAATTTGAAACAAAACATTGAAATGAGTGCGCCTAACTGGATTCGAAGCAGGAACCTACCCACAAATAAGCAAGATCTCTAACCAACTATCCAAATGGTGCTTGTGTAATAACCATACGTAATATTTATTATATATTTAAACGTTTAACCGGATTCGGGTCGGGCCGGGCTCATTTTGCCACCCATAGTGTTCTAAAATGCCCTTTATAATGTGGGCTTAATTTCACAAAACTATCTTGTACTTTCGTTGAATTCCAAAATGCTACCACTTGCTATGATATAATTGCAAAACTATCTCATACTTTTATTTTAGGTTTCAGAAAAGTTTCCAACATGACAGTTGCTTATTTGACGTGAGCACGTGATGGTCAGGTGTCAAGTAATGCCTAAAATGTCGTTTGACTTCCTTTTATAATGTATTTTTGGGTGCTATTATTTCAAGAGAAAAAGTAACATGTTAAGGAAAAGAATTGCACGTCCCCTTCCCATTCCAATTGCAAATCTGTGCGGGGAGGTCAACGGAGATGTATTTGTGTTCATCATCTCGTCGTGTGGCGTATTGTTGCTTTTGCGGTGGGGCGTGTAAGGACCCTGGTTATGAGGAAAACACTAGAAGGGGGGTTGATTAGTGTTTATAAAATTTAAACTATAGTTATACCAATTTAAATTCCTAACCAACAATAAATGCGGAATTATAAATTAACACGAAATGAAACAAACTAATAAAGAGATGTTTCAAGGGTTTGGATTACCCAAGTCTAATCCCGACTTGTTTCCGGTAATCCTATGTCCCTTCCACCCGGATACCTCCGGATACTCAAGTTAGAACCATAACACGAGGTTTCCTTTAAACCCATTTGTAGCAACACTATAAGTGTAATCGATGTACAATCGATATCCTCGACTTCCACAACTTAGGATCAAGCAAACACACTCTAACAAATCGAGAGTGTAATCGAAATACGAGATAATGAAATTCGAAATGCAAACACTTACAAACACATATGCCTTGAAGTAGAACTTGAAGGAGCAAGTGTGTGTGTTGATGTCCCTTCTAAGATGAGAGAAAGTCCTTGCACTTGTCTTCACCAAAGCTTGAAGCTCAGATTTGGTTTAAGTGGGAAGACAAGATTAGAGTTGAGATTTCTAGGGCTTAAGAGTTGAGGAAGAGAGAGCTTGAGAGATTGAGGATATGAATGAATGCAAGTCTGTCATAGAGATGCTCAATGGAACAGCAAGAGACCCTCTTACAGGTTCTCTAAAACCATCAAGCAAAATATCCAAAACCCCCTTTGAAATCCGTGTGGAAAAAGCCAACGGATAGAAAATACGCGCCGGACAGTCGACTGGTGAAGAACTCACGATCGCCTGTTGTACTGTGTCAGAGGGTAGGTGAGAATTCAAACGGTAATTTACCCCGTAGGACAGTCGACTGATGAAGGTCGGACATGTGCCTGTAAACCAACATGCGACTGAGAAACCTTCTACAGGCAACTGAATTCCTAAGTGCGTAAGTGGTGAAAACTCAGGAATTCTGGGAGGATAAGACATGCGACTGTAGAAGCATATACAGGTGACTGTGCCATAGGCAGGGGCCAGCAAATCATTCTTACATCGCCTGCAGACGCAAGTGTGAAATTTGTCAAAACTTGAGAAGTTTGACAAGCCGGGACATGCGACTGTAGATGCATATACAAGTGACTGTGCCATGAGCAGGCGCCTGTAAATCCTTCTTACATCGCCTGCAGACGGAAGTGCGAAAGATGTCAAAACTTGGGGATTCTGGGCAAGAGTAAACAGACGTCTGACTAACAAGTCACATGCGCCTGTACTTTGTACAACAGTCGCCTGATGAAAGATAAGAACAAAAAGCCAAAAAATCAAGTTAAAAAGTATGCGCATAACAAACGACTAAAGAACTAATCTCAGGCGCCTGTATTTCGTTCATCAGTCGCCTGTTGAAAGTCCAAAATGTACATGCTTGAGAATTATAAAATGTAGACCTAGAAAATGAGTTCTAAGGCTTTCCTAGGATAGAATGAAAGGTGTGTGTGTGATCCAACATAATTCTACTTCTAAGCTACATACTAATGAGAAAGAAAAGAGAACAAATAGATTACATTTGTTTTTGTCTCTCTTCTTTCTATTAAAAGATCTTCACGTCTTCTTGAAGCTTCTATCTTCATTTTTGATCATTCAATCGACATTACGAGCTTTGATTGATCCTTGAGTGACATCCATTGCTAATTGATCTTCATTATTGGCTTAGGCAATGGATTAACTGCAAGTAGGAGATTAGTCACAAATATTTATGTTTGCTCATCATCAAAACCAAGTAGGGAGAAGTTCAATACTCAACATGGCGGCCGTTCTCAAGAGATCTGGAACAAAAAAGAACCCCGATCGTTTGTTTTGGAAATGCCCTAATTGGAATAAGATGGATTACGACTATTTCAGGCGGCCAACCAACGAAGAAATCTCCAACAAACCAACAGATCAATCATAAGAATGTAAAGACGATGCCCTAATTCTCATGATTGATTTGTTGGTCTGTTGGAGATTTCTTTGTTGGTTGCCCACCCGAAATAGCCGTTGTCCATCGTCTTCCAATTAGGGCATGTACAAAACAAACGATCAAGGTTCTTTTTTGTTCCAGATCTCTTGAGGACGGTCGCCCCACCGCAAACGTAACAACACGACACACGATGAGATGACGAATACGAATACATCTCTGTCGAACTCCCCGCACAGATCTGCGATTGGAATGTGGAAGGGCTGTGTAATTTTTTTCTTCGCATGTTACTTTTTCTCTTGAAATAATAACACCAAAAAACATTATAAACGTAAGTCAAATGGTATTTTAGTCATTACCTAACACCTGATCATCATTTGCTCACGTCAAACAAGCGGCCGTCCCATTAGGGACTTTTCTAAAATCTAAAATGAAAGTATGAGGTAGTTTTGCGATTATATCATAGTAAGATGTAGTTTTTTTGGAATTCATATGAGGTAGTTTTGTGATATTAAGCCTTAACTGATTCACTGAAATGAGATGGGTCACATGATATTATTAAAGTTGGGGTAATTTTGTCAATTCAATTTTTTGTTAATGGACGTTAGGTGGTTTATCGAAACATGATAAGTTCAGGGTAGTTTTGTGATTATATCATAGTATGCGGTATTTTTTTGGAATTCAAAGAAAGTATGATATAGTTTTGCGAAATTAAACCAAAAATATCAGAAGAATGACCTTGTGCCTCTTGATACTTTTTGGGTATTATGTCAGCTTGTTCTCGAAAATGTTTCTATTTATCTTATAGGATATATGTATTGCATATGCTATTAAAGTTAAAGTTTGGGATGTTAGGATGTAAGTCGATTATAGCTTCGATGGATCCTAACACTAAGCTTATACCTGGTCAAGGGGAGTTAGTTACATGATTTAGGGAGATACATGAGGATTGTTAAGAAGTTGAGCTACCTTACAGTGACTCGTCTAGACATCACGTATCTGGTGAACATAGTAGTTCATGTTTGATTCTTGGACTGGACATTGGGTGTGTTTCATAATTATTGCAATATATTAAATAGATATTGCGATATCTAAAAAATGCTTCATGTAGATGCATTCTTTATTTTGATTGTGGACATAATCGAGTGATTGGATTCTCGGATGCAGATTGGTACATCCACCATTTAGATCCAATACATAGTACTATGTGTTTTAGCAGATAATCTTATGTAATGAAAAAGAAAGAAACAACTGATTGTTTCCAGGTTAGGGGCAAAATCCTAGTATCAGTCCATGGCAAATGTTACTTGTGAATTGGCGTGGATACAGTAGTTGATGGCTAAGCTTGGGGTTCTGTAGTTTACTCTTATAAGGTTGTATTGTGATCATTATGTATCCATTCATATTGAAAATAGTATAGTGTTTCATGAGAGAACCAAATATATTGAAGTTGATAGTTATATTGTCGAGAGAAGACTGATAAGAAGGTGATTGCGACTAGACATGTGAGCTATGTGAATTCGACTGACCGACTTGCTTATTGTAACCCTTGAAGGATCACAGATTGAGTACATTTATAACAAGCTGAGCATGTATGATATATATGCTCCAGTTCAGGGGAGTGTTAGAAAAATGTGATAATATAGAGGGGATTTATGTGAATGATGTGTTTTCTTATGTGTAATACATTGATTGGTTAATATAACATTTTAACCTTTATTCTAAAATTCCAATTTACACTTGATAATAGTCCAATTGGGACCGTTCTCATTAGAATTAATTGAAACTTTAAATATATCGAGAGTGAAGAAAAATCGTTTTGGTTGCCTGACTCTTTTGCAGAAAAGATTAGTGGGAGATTGTGGTCTAAGTGGTCACGGATACCACATCTTATATTTTTACAGGAGCAATGTTGTAGAAAAAGAAGCTGTTTGGAAGTCATTGTAGTGCCCATTGTTGATACATATTAAAAGTCATTGATGGTTTGTTGGTCCACAAGGATACGATTGAGGAGTCGAACAAGATCACCACATATATTTTCGGCATTGTTGGGTTCTTATCCTAATAAGAGCCTTCACGGATGGAAGAAATTGGCAAGACATGCGGTGACAATATTTGCTACCAATTATCTTTGCCCATGAGCATGTCAAAGTAAAAAGTTACATTTGGGCTATGTTTGCTCGAAGGAGTGGCAAAATTCCTTATTGTAGGAAAATCGATGTAGTAGTTGTGGAATACATCATTCTGATGGTGATTTCGAAAACAAGCCAAGTATTGTTTGAAAGGCATGATCCTCTTTGGTCAAATTGCTTAGGCTTATGGATTGTGATGTAACGTCGGTTATGGGATATATATATGAGGTGATGGATAAAGATAAGGAGCAAACTGAGTGGAATTTTGAGAACAAGAAGGCTAGATACCAAAGTATACATGACGTCATTGATGAGAAGTAGGGGTTATAACTATATTGGGTTGTCCACGCAGTCGCTTGATTTCTTAATCCCATATAATGTTATTCTTGAAATTCAAGTTTAAGTTAATTTCAATTCCTGTTAGATGACTTGCTATTTATTGATTTTTTAATTTGTTTTCACCTATGTAAACCTCCATAGGTTTCATTATGCTGAAAATTTTCATGTGGATATCAAGCGAAGATGGGATGGTATCAAACCATTGAAAGGATGTACCATTGTTTGAAGATTAACAGGTACATGGAAAGATTTAAGAGAACACAAATGATGTTTGGAATAGACGTGTCTAAATTAACAAAGGATAACAGGCAGCCTGTTAATAATATTTAAAATTTTGAAGTCAAGTACCATTTGCCATTAATTTAATTACGGTTAGAATTGTTCTTTATTTGCGTCTTTCCTGTTTTTTGGCTCTATGATGAGAGAGTTATCGGGAGGAATGTAAAGAGCTTCAAAAGCTTAAATTTCGCGCGTTGATTCTCATGTGTAGTGACACATGTTGTAAGATGAATTAGAGTATCTTTGAGTTTGTTCATTTCAAGAGAAGGAATAGATTGGAGCAACTAAGACTCAATGTCTTAGTTTTTGTCAAATAGAACATTCAATTAGAGTTGAGACAAAAGAATAGAAGATAGGGCAATACTAATACTGATGATCTTGTCAGATATGACATCCAATGTTGAATGGATAACAAAAAAAAATGCTCCTTCTTTCCGGCAAGACCCTACTTGGATGTACATTCTATAATGTTTTGAAATTCTAGGAGGAGCATGCGGTGCTATGCAAAAGAAGATGAGGAAAAGAGGCATATTGACTAGAAAATTTTCTTTAATTCCAGTGTTCTAACTTCTAAGTTTATGTTTTGTTACCCACCAATAATACTTTTCATTCTATTAGGACGTCGAAATTTGAATGCAGTGAAAATCATGATAGTAAAAAGGAAGACAAAAATAGTGGATGTGAATGAAGAAGAGGAATAAATGTTGGAGAGTGAAGAGGATGAAGACGATGCAGAATTTATGGAGAGTGACGAAGATGAAGATGAGAAAGAAAAAACTTAATTGTTGAAAAAAAATGATGGTGATAAGGCTGCAAGTAATAGATTGATTCAGCATGATTGATCATGATTGATCTGTTATCTTTGCCATGCATTAGATTCACTTTTGTGTTACTTTTGTGAGAGGTGTTGTTAAGTGGCCATAGTTGACCTCTCTTTTGTTATGTTTATGTCTGTTTTTATATTTTGAAACAATGAAAATTTAGTTTTTCAAATTTCTAGCATACTTCATTGTCTATTTTTTGTTTTATGCTTAAAAGTCTTTATTGTTTTTGTGATATATTTAGTTATTTGAGCGATTTGCTTAATTTTTTGTACACTGTCATTTATTGTATGATACAATACATGATACTATATTTCATGACAACGATACACGATATGCCAAGTATGTCAAAGACCTAAATGTTTTTTTTGATCTTGAGAGATTTTAAATGTTCCTACAATTTTGGACTTAAATTTCTTGAGTTTGTTTGAAATTCTTCCCGGTTCGTTTGCATTAAGTTTCCTCAAGCTCTACCAATATAGTTTTTAAATATACAATCAATTGTTTCAAACTTTTGGATATTCTGTAAATATGGTTGTTAAATAGAAAATGAGTTGTTTGAAACTTTTGGTTAAACGATTGCCTTCCTATGTAATTTTTCTAATTACTGCATTCGATTTTGTTTTGATTTTGGGTTCTTCTCTTATTTTTTTTGAGTTTTAATGTGTAGCCTCCGTCCGTGTATCTGCACATGCCATGCGTGCCGAAACATAACAGAGCCCTTGAAACTATCGAAACCACTGGTTTCAGAAGGGACCAAAACTAAGTGCTTAAACTTTTCTGTATATTGCTTGGTTCATGATCTTTATTAAATTCCAGTCAGGGTGCAATTAAGTTTTTATTATGAAAATTTAGTCATATTGTAAGAATGCAATTAAGTTTCTATTATGTAAATTTAGTCATATTGGTTTAATGCACATGCGAACATCTGTACACCGGCGACCTGCAAGCTCATATGGTTACATCCTAGCTTGATGCTATGGCTTCTCTAGCAGGCACCATACTTCATAGTTGAGACTTGAGAGCCGACCGAGATACATTAGATTAAGCTGCAGAATTACTTATGATTAGTACCAGTCTTTGTCTTGTGATGTCTTTTCTTCTAGGGTAGTTAGTTCTATTTATTTATTTATTGTTTTAATTGTGAAGTTTGTCAGTTTTTGGTTATTAAAAAGCCTTGGGACCTTTGATTACTAGAAAATTTGAATAGAAGCTGCGACTTTTGGGAGTTCTGGTGATTGCTGAGTGAATTTGATCTTCGAGGACCTTCTCTGGTTCTTGTTTATTTTGTTTTGAATACGCCAGTCAGAGTGATACAAAAGTTGATTTTTGTTAATCATGCAATCAGAGCGGTTATCTACATCATGTAGTTTTTATTTGGTATTTTATATCATCTTAAATAATCACTTTAAGTTTAGTAATTGTTCAGACTTGTTCTCATAAAGGATCTGTTTTATGGTCATTTTTTTCTTTTGTTGGTTGTGAAGGTTTCATATTACTGGTACTTATTATCTATCAATAAATGCTCACTTGGCACAGCTGATTCATGCCTCTTTTTATGCCCAAGCTATCGAACTTTTATTGATTTGATTGTTTGTGGCGTCTTGTTTCTTTATTCTTTTCTTTGTAATTTAAATTGAATATGGTTTTCTGCAGTGTGCTTGAACAATGTACCATGTTCAAGTAATGCTATCGTGGCAGTGGCTACACAGTTAGTTCATGATGGCTTGGAGAGTAAGCTGTTGTCCGTCGTTATTGAGTTACTATCATCTGCAACTTCTGAAAAATCTGTATGTTCCTTACAAAGCTCTTCACAATTTTAATGAAATTATATATCAAGTTTTGTCTGCTCATAACTTCAATTTTATCCATTGAAGAACTTCTTGGTTCTTTGAACAATTACCTACACCTTATATGACATGTATGGTTGTGGTTTTTTTTGGGATTTTATTTTTTTACTGCAACCTTTCTAGAGTGCATTTGTAGTCGTGCCATCTATCTATCGTGTGTGTGTGTGTGTGTGTGTGTGTTCCCCTCCTCCCTCCTCTTGTTGTGTATTGGGGTGGTTTTGTTTGGTTTGTTTGTTTTTCGGTGGCTGGATGGTTGGGTGGGTGTTATGCTAGCAGCTGCATCCTATAGTTAAGAACCTCAGGCTGAACCATAATCCACCATTTTCGATGTTTTGTGGCTATGGAGAACTCTTTTTAAGTTGTGGACATCAAGGACCTGATGAAAGTATTGTAATTCAAAAAGAGTGAACCCTCCAAAGTCCAATGCCAAGACTTAAATAATGCAAGGGAATATCTAAGGGGAGATGGAGTCTAAGTAATATATTTTTGTAACTTTAAGGGGCAATTTGTTTTGTTGCAAAAGAAAGTATAGCAAATGTTGGGTGCAACATTTGTTGCAGTATCTACAATTTTTATTATCGAAAATACATTTACAGTGCAAATTCAGTGTTTGGTTGCAAAGATGATGTAGTAAAGTGCAAGATTTGAAAATTATGTTTTGTTGTAACAAAGGTGATAGCTTTCAAATTTCTATTCGCAAGATGCAGCGAAAGCTGTAGACAAATTGACTACAACATTTGTTGCGACTTTTTCAATATTTTAAATGACGGATATCAGACTTGTGTCGGTTTAAAAAATACAATACTTGATGGTGAGCATCGGTGATATGTTGGCGATATTAAATATCGGGTATCATTTCAGATACAAACGATACGTCTTATATACATGTCTAACAATATATGTTATATATAGACTCGTATAAATCATGTTTAGAGTATATTTACTTCGATAAGCTGTATTAAACTGCGGATTGATACCCATTATATATGATACATATTGTAATGCCCAAATATTTATGCGTTGATAATACTATATATTGATAACCACTATAATGTCCCTGTTATATTAACACTTAAGGCGATGTGGAATTTTAAGGTGGCCTCCATTGATTTTAGAGGTTGCTTCCACAGACTTAAGGGGTGTCCTTCATCACATCCTTGTCTGGTGCAATGCTTTGTTTTGTGTAGAATGTAGTTCCATGTGACGTTTAGTTCCTACACTTTTAGCTAGTGTTAGGTTTGATACCATGCATAATACTTTAAATGGGATCTTCACAGCTATCTTAGGAAGTTTCTCACCCGAGCACACTTAACCATAGAGTTTTTTTTTCATAGTTTATCCCTAAAAATGTTAGATACAATTAATATTTGAGTTCATAGGATCTCATGTCTGATGTGGGACTTGTCACTTGGGGTGTTACCCATAAACTATATATGATACATATAAACTCATAAAACATAGTTAGAGTATATGGACATCGATAATCCATATATAAGGCATATTCTGACATATTTCAACAAAAAATATAGCAATATCAGCAAATCAAACAAATTCTAGTAATAAATTTAGAAAAATCATTAAATTTCAGCCATGTTAATAATTTTTCAGTGGGAATTTCAATTTCCATGAATAATCTAACAAACTCAGCAATAAATTCAACATAATTGAAAAAATTACGTTGGTTGTTGGTCGTTGCAAGCAAGAGACATAAAGAGAGGTTGAGATTAATAGATTGAGGGAGATGGAGAGCTTGGGAGAAAGAGGGTGAAAGGAAAATGTTTGTAAATTTTTGAAGAAAATTAATTTACATTGGTAAGAAGACTCACAACATAGAAAAAAATTGCAATTTCTATTGTCACCAGCCAAGACATCGTCTCAAAGTTGAAGTACCATTGAAGTTGAAGCACAGTCACCTGATGAACCTGATGAACCTGAATTTGTCGTTGAACTTGAAGAGCTCATAGATGCCATCACAAACGGAAGAAGAGATTAGAGAGAAAAAGAGAGAGTTGCGTCCTAATCTCTTTATAAAGATTTGGTTTGGGTCGGGTTTAAATTTTGACCTCTATCTAAACTCCTAACATATAATTAAAAACAATCAAAAATCATCTTACACATTGAAACCGAAATGTTGACGATAAGAAGCTGAAACACTCATGGTGTGTGGCATTGATGGAAAAAACCAAAATGTCAGTAGATATGTAAGATATGTTGCTGATATTTAGAATACTGAACTTTTTAACAAAATGTAAATCCTTTACCGTTTTGAAGTGTTTTGCTCCAATCCAAACGCTGAAAATAGAAATCAACCTGTTGCAGCTCTATTTTGAGACAACCAAACAATCCCTAAATGAAAGAACCTTTTTAGGAACCTGCTAAGATTTTAGTGGTGGTCGCTTGTTGCCGTCAATGATCTGTGGATGTTGCCATGGCCTCTGTTGGTCACCATAGTGGGGCAACCAAGGAAGAGGAAGAAGAAGAAAGAAGGTGAAAAATAGAGGAGAATAACACGATGATAATGACCTGGGCCATAATATCTAATTAAGGTCATTCTCATTAACCTCTTTTCTTTCATTGAATTTCAGCCCTTAATATGCTTTATAATTAGGAATTAAAATCAAATAAAAGTGAACAACTAATCAAACCTTTAGATTCTTCTTAGATTTTTTTTTGGAATCCCAACAAATCCGGAATGTAGTTTCAAAGGTGAAATTTAAAACAAAACCAAATTATATTTTAATAAAAAGATTGACTCCTAAACAATACAAACTAACCAATAGTTGACTTCAAGCAAATTTCTACAAGGTAGAACATAAGCTAATGAATTTTCAATCAATATCATAGTGCAACAAAGTAAGGAGAGAGAGTAGCAACGACGTAAAAAAATTGGCTACGATTTTGATTGAAAGTACATAACATTCATCTTCTTCTCATGTTCAGCCAATTAATGCAATGCATATTAGAAATGCACCTTTTAGGGTACAAGTATACATATACACTTAAAACTGTGCCAGGAATAACCAACCTACCAATACTAAAATGAGGTTCTCACTTGGGATTTGGCGGGCACTTTGCTAACATGTAATGCTTTACTAACTAGAGTAACAGAATTTGCCTTGGCTGTCCAGGCAGCTCGTGTTTGGTCTTTGTTGGGCACTACAGAATAGAAATCACAATGCTTTGTTTCCGTGGTCTTCAATTAGTCGAGTTAAGTTGAGAACAAAAGCTTTACAAGAAAGCCAATGACACCTTCCCTTTTTTATATTAGGCCTTAGTATGTGTTTACGTAAATTCCCTTAAATGAAAAAGAATCTGTTACACATCATATAATTTACATATTATGCTTAACATTTCTCTTGCTGGAGCACATATATCATATGCTCCTAATTTGTTACAAATATATTTATTCTAGATCCTCCAAGCGTTAATGGATCCACCAATTGATCATAGGAGTTCATTCAATACTTTCTCTTTTACAAATGGTAATTAAACTAAATCCTACTTGTCTATTGCCGATCATTTGAACCAACCTAATATGCATCCATGTAAGCCACAATATGCATTTGTCAATTGTTTTGATACGAGTATACGACCCCTATCTTGGACCACAATGAAGATATCTCAAGATATGAATCACTGCATCTTGATGACTAGTGTGACTCTAAAGCATCAAGAAAACGACAAAGTAGTAACTACACTGATAGCATCTAACTATTTTCTGCCAGTTTAATATTAGACTTCACATGAGAATCAATAAGTTTGCTTCCCAATATCATTGTTTCACAACAAATCAAGAATTGATTTTCTTTGGGATTAAGATATTCCACACCGTGATAGTGCTATCTAAATTCTCAAGAAATTCTGCAACTGTCCCAAGCACTTGGTCTGAAAGTGGACCTAAACAATGCCTCTACTTTAATACCCTTATTATCATCTTCAGTAATCACTATATTATCCACCTTAACAACTTCGAAAATTCTCCTTGAAATTGTATTTTGTAATCACTATATCCACCTTAACAACTTCAAAAATTCTTCTTGAAATTGTATTTTGTTAGAGGACTGTGTACCCCATTCACATCTTTGTAACCCAAACTGGATGACAAGAATATTGAATCAACTGAATCAAGCTTTTGAAGATGGCTTCAATACACACAATGATAACCTGAGATGACAAGAATGGTGGAATTGTTAGTTGGTGTTTTGGGGTGGTTGGTTGTCTGTGGCAGTAGATAACAGCATATGACGATGGTTTGCTGTGGACTTGGGCTTCAAAGAAGTTTAAGAAGAAAACAGGACTGAAGATGACATTTGGAAAAAAAGGAAGTTGAGATGAGTATTCTAGGGGTTTGATACCATGAAACCCACAACAAAAAACCCTAGTCGAAGCTGATAATGCCGACGTATTAGGACTAAATATGAGTTTGAAATAAAGCCCATTGCACTTGATATTTGATCATTTACACATAACATTAAGTTACACATACATAACAACCAATATACGTGCATATAATCTTCACTTCCCGCTCAATATTTTGAGGGGTCCGTTTTGTTTTCTTTTTTCCTTTTATTTTTTGTGGGCTTTTGTTTGTGGGGTTTCAACGAAGGGTTTAGTCGCAAGACATTCAAGCATGAGGTTGCATAGACATAGTAGCATTTTTGTTTTGATTTATTGTTATATGAAAGTGTCAAAAATACGTGGAATGAGTAGCTAGGAAGATTTGATGTGGGAAATGCGTCCTAAACTGTGGATGGCGTTTGAGAGAAGCTTAGAGATGGTATATAAATGTGTAACGAACATAACTGACATCTTGCTTGAAGTGTGAGAACATATATGGTCGACTAATAGTATCGCTTGATTTTGTTAGTTGGGCTTGGAATTTATGCTTTTCTTAAGTCTTGGGTATATGTACAATCACTAGGGTCCAGATGTTCAAATAAAGTTGACATCGTGGTAAGAAACTGATAGGATCCAAACAAATCTGCAAGCAAATTGATATAAATTGGAATAAAAATGATAACTTTGGCTACAATTGATAGGTGTAACCTCCCTCCCAAGACGCCAATAAGCGATGATGTCCGCACTCTCCTAGATCTACCTGAGAATTCTTGAAGAACTCTCTTTCTAATTATCAAATAACTCTCAATTTCAACATAATAGAAAACTAGGGCCGACTGGCCTCTTATAACCCCTATTGTAGTGTGCACAACAATTCTCTTCCAGCTTGTAGTGTGCATAGTACTTTCCTTCCAGCTTGTTGTGTGCATAGAAATTTCACCCCTTTGGCTCCTCGCATGGGCATTGCAGAGTCCCTGCAGTGGGCTGCAGAGGCCCTGCAGTCCCTGCTGGGTCATGTAGAGGGCTGCAAGCCCACTGCAGGCCTGCAGTGGCCTACAGGCCCATTGCAGGATCCTGCTGGTCCTATAATTGGTCGCTGAACCCCCCATGACGGCTAGGGGTTTTCTGATCCGTCGGATGTTCTTCCGCTCTGTCGGATCTCGCCTCCGCGTTTGATAGATGGCCTCCTTTGAAATCTTCTTCCGTCTCTTTTTCGTCAAAGTTGTCGCCGTTTGCCTTAGATCTGAATTCACTCAGAACTGGAACTGAAAATTTCAGATCCGGATTGGGGATCATCGCCGTCTTTAGATCCGCGAATTGTTACATCATGATTTGCATGAAGGTTTCAAATTTTTCATCCATTCGCACTTCAAGCCCTTTTATCGACGCCTTGACCTCAAATCTGCGATCCTCCATAGATCTTTAATTTCGCCATCGAATTTTTCCTCCAAAGTTTCAATCTTTTTGGTGGTTAGCCGACTCCATTGATGCCAAGATCGTCGCTCTGATACCGCTCCGATACCAAATTGATAGTATCCAAACAAATCTGAAAGTAAATTGATATAAATTGGAATAAAAATGATAACTTTGGCTACAATTGATAGGTGTAACCTCCCTCCCAAGACGCCAATAAGCGAGGACGCCCGCACTCTCTCAGATCTACCTGTGAATTCTCGAAGACCTCTCTTTCTAAGTATTAAATAACTCTCAATTTCAACATAATAGAAAACTAGGGCTTGCTGGCCTCTTATAACCCCTATTGTAGTGTACACAACAATTCTCTTCCAACTTGTAGTGTGCATAGCACTTTCCTTCCAGCTTGTTGTGTGCATAGAAATTTTACCCCTTTGGCTCCCGCGGCTCATGGACATCATGTTTGTGCCTCCTCCACTCGTACGTCATGATCGCATCAGAAACCAATCATTCCTTTTCCTCTTGTCATTGGTAAGATGGTATTCTTTACACTCAATTGTAGATTTTTGGGTCCTTTTCATAACTTGTCACCATGAAATTTTGTTTTATATGAAGTCTAATTTTGTTGTTTGAACATGATTGAACTTGGAATCTGAGTTCTTGATAGTCTTTCATTGCCATTTACTTGAAATTCTGGTGCTGCTCTTCCATATGATACTCATTGTTTGTCTGCTCATCCTTTTTTAAATTTCGGTTTAGGAAGTTGATTTTACCGTTCTTTGGGTGGAGGAATCTCTCATTGAAAATAATTTGGTTTTGGATACTATGTTCCTTCTCTACTATGATAATTTTTGTAGCTGCAATTGTGAGCAGTGGAAAAGGTTGTGCTCAGTTCTTAAGGTGAGTGCATTCAATTTTAATTCTAAATTCTATCATAGTTTTCTCTACATTTTGAAGGTTTACAGTTTTTGAACATGTATTATTGCAGGACATATTATGCGGCTCATTTAGAACAGGAAAATTAGCTGTTTCACTAGAAGCTAGGACGTCATTTGATCATGCAAAATCCCAGATACTTCTTATTCTTATTGAAACATTGGATCTCGAAAATCTTCTAAGGATGATCCATGATGAAGTTCCTTTTAGGTTTTTATCCTAACATTATCCCTATCATTGATTTATTCGTACTATATTCTGTATCTTGAATCTGACATTTCTTTTGTTCTGTAGGCAATTTTTGTCTCTGTCGTCATTAAAAGACGTTTCGGGGATGGATGTTCTCGTGTCAAGCTTTTCTGTCGTGGGTACAAAAGAAGCTGGTCTTCTACTACTTGTCTGGGCAGTGTTTGTGTGTCTTCTCTTATCACTTCCTGAAGGGACAAATTGCAGTTTGCTTATGGTACATGGAAAACTTAATAATGTGCACGTGTGCTCAAGTAAAATATATGCATGTATATTAAGGCGCAATTTGTATCGTTTCAGGAAATTGATCATAATGCTTATCTCCAGCAAGCCTTTGAGGCTGCACCTTTTACTTACGTGCTTGAAATTCTACGTGGTGATGCATTCAAGAACTCAGATGTAAGTTTACATCATATAAATTCTTGAAGTTTTAATATTTTGCCTTATTTGTCTACCTCTTTGTGTTTAATGCCTAACCGTAACTTCTTAGTCATTGCTTTGTTTACATGACATGCTTGCCTGCATGATGTTTTGGGTCTAATGGTTTACTCTTGCATGTGCCTTGATGGATACACAAATTTACGGTTTCTTGAAGGGGTGGCATGCATAATATATCTATCTATACAATTATAAAAAAAGTGAGTTTTATGTCATTTTTTTTCCAGAAATGACCTCTTGGGTCGGTGGCTTTTCGATTTGGAAAACACTGTTTTGGGTCCATTACTTTTCGATTCTCAAATACCCTCTTGGGTCGAAACAAGCTTAAGATAAAAGAGCCTGACCCATTTGAATCTGATTAAGTTTGATATTTAGACTCAAATGTATTTGAATCCAACTGGACCGGTTCATACAGCTACATTTGGGGATTGCACTGTTCATGTACCTTCATTACAACTCGGCATCCTCTTCCCTCGTCAACTTGTCCCGAACATAAAATATTTGACTCCTACTCACGCTCTATTTCTTTTTCAACTCGCTCTTCCTAAAGTTATTCCTCTAATTCTATCTGTGCTCCAATCATGATTTGATTTGTGTAACCCAGAATAATTTTTCTTCCAATCAACCGCTACTTGGTCTATGATTTACTTGGTCTATGATTTCTATTCCTAATAAACTTCCGATTCGTGCAATTCTATATTACTATAAAACAATCAAGTCCAAATTTGGGTCGGTTCCTTTTAATTCCCTGAGTACCCTTTGAGTCAACCACTTCTCGGTTCCCGAAATTACTGTTACTATTATAAAATTCGAAAGAAACTGCAATATGGATTACAGTCTGTAGTATTTTGGTTCTCTCCCGAGAGAACTCAAATTAAGCTGAAGCAAAAGGCTAGAAACTAGACTTTTAGGTGAATGCAAATGTATATAAGGTATTACTTGAGAATAAGCAACTAAAATATGCTGTAAAACTTTAGGTTTGTAGGATTCCTACAGCTATATATTTTTTGCTCTTTTCTTGTTCTTTCTAATTAAAAAAGAAACATGCGAAAATTTATAATTCAGGTATAATAAAAAAATCTTTGTTTGATTATATATTTACTTAGAAATTTTATTTATTTGTTTATGATAAATTAATTACTTATGAATACTTAGTCGACTAGAAACTCAATAAATAACAATTCAAATATAGATAAGAATGTTTGATTATAATTATTTAAGAATTCTTGGTTAAGAAACCTATTAATTCAATTATGACAAAGATAATTTGAATTATTTTAATAAAACTTTTAGATGCATTAATTAAGTAAGCTTACTTTTTAGGAAGCACAGAAAACTTGAGATCCTCGCAGTTTATTTTAGAAATTCTTATTTGATTATGATTTCCTAGATTTATCATAATAAATCATTATCATATTAGGATTACTTAATTAACTAACAATCTTTTGGTTATACCCATTGATGATGTTGATTCAATATTAGGTGGGTGATTTGATTATGACTTGACCTAAGTTCAAGATCAGGCTACATCCAAGTTCTAGCAATATATAGATCCAGCATATATTATTATTTCTGTTATTATCATGCATGTCACTCCATGTGTCTCCAGTCTATATATATGGTTGGACTACACATTTTTTTGAACAAATACTTAACGCCACAAGTAAAAATATAAACCCAAATATAGAAACCCATTCAAATAGACGTGATCTGCCCCATTTAAACTATCTAAAAGAATTCAAATTGTGTTGGTATGTTTTGCCATGCAACATGTGGTGACAAAATCAGTGTCAGAATTTTATTAAAATTGGTTTATCTGAAACCACGTGATGACTTGGTAAAACATACCAAAGTCATTTAAATTTTTTTCTTTTGCAGATATTTTCCAATATGTTAGATAACTACCAAGATAATGGATTTTGATTTGCGTTACCATTTTTTTAGTGTTCATTCAAAAAGTATACAAAAAAATTGTAGTTCAACATGCACATGTGTGTGTGTGTGTATGTATAAGTATAAGTATATGTATATGTATATGTATACGCACCTATGTATATGCATATGCATATGTATGTATACTTGTTCACGTACATGTACATATTTGCATGTGTGAGAGTAATGAGTATGTGCGTGCGTGCATGTGTTAAGTCAGATATTTTGCTTTATAGGTAATTTATTCAATTGACTTATGTTATAATAATACTAAATCATGCATATTACTAATAACCATATATAGGTTGTAACTTTATAAGTGTCATTGGATATACCATAACCGAACTGTTTCATGGCTTATGTAAGACTATGCTATGAGTTTTATTAGTTTAATATTTTGGCAACTAGTTTACTTGGTAGTCAAAGCTTTGTGTTATCACTAAATATGATCCTAGCTTATTAATATGAAATGTAATGATACATGATAACCACACCTTGTGTTCATGACATCTGACACATTCTTTTTGCTCAAAAACATTGTTATAACCTTTTTAGGATGTAATGATCAAGTGAAGATGCACGTGAATTTCTCATTTATTAATATATGAATCTAAATACATCATTATCTCTTATTGAGGTTACAATTTATTAAAATGATGATCGAATGGACACAATTATCTTATGATTGTTAGGATATTGAGTCACCCCGTATAGTTTTGATTATGAGCAAACATGTCATCTAATCTATGCATGCCTATGAAGCAAATCAACGAAGCACTCAAAGTGAATGTGAGTTCAACAAGGCCATGAATCGAAGAAAGCTAGACAAGAAGCTCAAAGTATCAATGATACATCAAAGAAGCACAAGTGTAATTTTATTTTTGATGTAATTTTTTATTTCTTGTCTTGGCATGTTAAAGCCTTGATTGAAGCTCACACACACTTAGAAACACACTAAAAATATTTTAAAAATATTTTTAAAAGTTATTTTCAAAGTTTTTAGAGCCGTATCAGAATATCTAAACACTCGTCGACTAGTTTTTGAGCAGTGGTCGACTAGTACTCTCGAGATTCTCCAGCAGACTGCAGTAGTCGAGCACTGTTGTCCAACTGATCGACCAGTCAGCCACTAGTAGAATAATGTATTTACTGTGTTCGACTAGTTGGTGCCAGCCAGACTACAATAGTCATTTTTTTCAAGCCGTTGAACTAGTCGTTGGAGGGGAATTTTGGTCATATGTTTGGATCCAAATGTTCTTCTATAATTGAGGGTCGTTCATATGTTTTAGATATGATTTTAAGATTATTTTGAAAAGAGAAAAACAAGTTTTTAATCTCAAAAGTTTTCAAAAGAAACCCTCTTCTTTGGCGAGCTTCTCAAAGTTTTTCTGTCTTTCATTGGCCAACCCCCTTGATCTCCCAAAGCATCAAATTCTATCTTTTTAGATCAAGCTTTTCCTTATAGATACACATCTATACAAGTGCTTTAAGTCAAGGCTATATGTAATTGTATCAACTTCTTTGTAAGTGAAAATCCTCAAGTGTGAGGTGGTGAGTTGTAAATCCTCTTAGGAAGAGGTGGCTTGTAGAAATTTTCTTGAGAAGAGGTGCTTGTACTATTTGTTGAAATAGTGGAACTATGCTGGATGTAGAGTACATGGTACCTGATACATGGTATATCATTTTGTTTGTGCTTGTGTCACTTTCTGTGTTGTGATTTATTTCTTGTAAGTTTTCTGTTTGCCACATGCTATATTACAAGATTTAATTGTTGATTAAGTTTAAATTAGGTAACACTAATTACAATTTTAAATTGATTTTCTAGAGGGGTTTTCAATATTTAATGGACACTATATACCCCCTTAGTCTCTATTTTGCCATCCATAGGGATCCAACATTGACATGATGGTTTCTGTTGCAAAAATTAGCATTCACAAGGGGGAGATGTGGGATAAGCTTTAAGCTTTTAGTTCAACGGAATGAGCTTGAAAGAGGAGCTACTGAAAGCATGCAAACATGGCTCGTTGGATTAGTCTCAGAACATTCAGCAAAAGATTATTTCATGAGTATAATAATGATCCCAAATTTCCATGTAGTGTGAAATGAGTTGAATGCTTAACATCTATTATACACATGGCAATGTCACGCCACCTGTGGGAAAACCCTCTCACCCAAAAGCCACCAGCCCACATATTTACAGTTTTGCCATTGAACCTTTAAAAACCCAAAAAACATACACCCAGAAACACACACATTGCGCAGAGTTTACGCGTTTGTCATTGGGCCCTTTTCCACCTTAACCCCCCAACTTTTTGCACGTTTACCACCCACTTTTCTCACTTTTACCCCCAAGACAATACCTGCACTCACATCCACTCTTCTCGCTCCTTCACACATGGTTATGGGTCCCGCACTTTGTGTGGGGTTTTTTGGGTTCCCCTTTTTGTCCCCGTGCACTTTGTGCACATGTTTTTGCTAGTTATAAGTCATTTGAGGAGCATTTTCGATGCTCCAATATATCGATTTTCAATATGATTCAACATTGTATTTTTTCCACCACCAACCCATCCACCTCGACTCATCTACTCATCTGTCTTATGCGCTTTTTTGTCACGTTGGATATACATAATGTAGTGCTATTCATGTTTGCATTACTCAAGGAGTTTTTCTGTCTGTGTGTTTTGTGATGGGTTTTTTTGGGAAGGGGCACCTTCTTGAGGGGTGTTGACAGATTAAGGTCTGTTTGGCTTTGGAGTTAAACTTTATATACATCAGTTTTCTGAAGTTTTGTATCTGAACTTAAAAAACCCAACCTAAGATGCGTTTGACCAACATTGAAATTTTGAAACCATAATTCACCACCTTCAAAAATTCACCACCTTCAAAAGTAAGCCTAACTGTGGTTTAGAAATTTCCAGTGAGGCTAAGACTGGATAACCTAAGCCCCAAAACAACAAAAAGAAAAAAGTGCACCTCCATCTTGAATTTAAAACACTGTTAAAGTTGATGAAACCACAACGTAGAAAATTGCAGTTAAAGATTTGCAATTCTTTATCGAGAACTTAAAATAAACTATTTTTTGAATAACTTCAAAGCCAAACATGGCCTTAACGATTTGTTATAAAATCCTATAGGTCTCCCATGGAGACTACCACGTCTGAAAACGCCCTAGAGCCTATGACAACTGGCACAGTCGTGTTAGGTTGCAAGCCTATAATCTGCCATATTAGAAGAACAAGCTATGATTGTATGTCCGTGTGCATGGATGTAGTATCTAATAGACATTAGCATCTGTGAGTAACACACTATAATGCCAGAAACACCATTCAAAGATTCAAAAATATTCCGAGATGTATGATACCAAATTGTAAAAATTTAGTGGGTATCACTATCCCATGCTCTTCCTAGATCATAGAAATGGTCAAATTGTTGACTTATAGGATCAATACCAATTGTAAAAGAAAAATCTTTACCAAGTGAAAAATATTGGAGCCATGGGCCTAAATGTATCAAAGCATTGATATATATAAATTATGCATCATGATACAAATGATAGTGCCAAAAGATAATATAAGATCAAAAGAGTTGGCAACATCAATGAGTTAAGATCAAGACCATAATAACCAATTGTAAATAATGATCTCATAACTCAAAGTGAGAGTTAAAATCATGGATTGAGGTTTCGGCCGAAACCGAGAGGTTTCGGCCGTTTCGGATCGGTCTCGGAGGGGACCGATCCGAAACCCCCCAGATTTCTCGGTATCGGCCGAAACCGCCCGGTTTTAGCCGGTTTCGGCCGAAACTGGGCGGTTTCGGCCGATACCGGCCTTCATTTTTTGGGTAACAGCAAAAGAAAAAAGAAAAGAAGAAGAAGAAGATGCTGTTGCTACATCAAAACATCAAAAAGAACGTCAAAAAATCAAAAAAGAAGAAGAAGAAGAAGAAAACGAAGAGGAAGATCAAGAAGAGGGGGACTTACCGGATCTCCAGTGGCCACCCTCCAGCCATCGTCCAGCGGCCACCCTCCAACAGCTTCCCTCTTTTTTTCAACGATGGGCTGGCTGGACGGATGGGGGCAGAGAGAGAGAGAGAATGCATAATGTGTTTATTTTTATTTAAACAAAAAGCCTGCAGTTGCATTTATTTGAGCAAAAAGCAAAATGAATGGCAAACTTGCAAATAAATGTTAAAGGTTAATACAAATGTGTAAATTAAGCTCAAATATTTTTCTTGCTATTCAAACTTGTAAATAAATGCTATCTCACTTCTTTTATTTACAAGTTTGCCATTCTATTATAGCATCATGTGATACATTTAGCATAATGTGTAAAGTGAATAGCAAATTCTTCCTAATTATTTTTAATTTTGATAGTAGTATACAAAATTGTAAATACGCATTAGTCATACAAATTTGATAGTATTTGATTAATACTTTAGTTAAAATATTTAATGCATTTGAGAGTATTTGATACTAATTGATAGGATTTTAAGTAGTTAAAATTACCGATACGGACGAACCGAAACTCAGGTCCGAAACCGCCGAAACGGACGATACCGATACCGAAACCTAAATTTTCGGAAGAGCGAAACCGAGACCGAAACCGAGACCTCAAACCTTGGTTAAAATATGTTGCAAAAATAATTTTAAACATACTTAACATATTAACTCACCCATTGACATACATATGGATCAACAAATGCATGTATGCCAATGTAGTCCCCAAGGTCCCTATTTTTATAAATTTTTTTGAAAACATTTTCAAAAACATGAAAATTCACACACAATCAATGTGTATGCTAAGAATAAACATTAAGCATAATACCCATGCAATATGCACATGTGAGAGAGACCTAAACATTAGGAAAATGTCAGATTAGGAGTGGCTTATTGATTCACTAAGATATTCAATGATAACCAAGAGTTCTAATAAAACTAAGCACTCTCCTATATATGAAGCCCAAAGAAACCCTTAAAATCAAGGAAAAAGCCAAGAGAGAAAATCTGCAACGGTTAATATGGCATTTTACGACTAAGACAGTTGACTGAAGAAGGACTGCCAGTTGACTTGTCAACGGCTATAAAATTCCCAACGGCTATAATCTGAGCCAGAACAGGCGACTGTAGAGGACTACACAGGCGCCTGAATATTCTTTAGCTGGCGACTGTCAATTGGGATGGATAGAAACAGAGAGACTGCAACTTACGCACATGTGCATTCAGACGACTGACGAGCAAAGTCCAGACACCTGACAAATGACATGCGACTGTAAACTCTACATCAGTCGACTGACTCACAAAGTTGGTTGATGCCCATAAAATGCAATTTACGTACTTTGGCATACAGACGACTGTAGGATAATCTCCAGACACCTGATGGAAGACATGCACCTGAATAATGAGCGTCAGTTGTCTGTTGTCAAAAGCTCAAGAATGAGTTAATAAAAAGTTGACTTGAGCAGTGCACTACAGTCGATTGTAGAAGGTCGGCTAGGCACCTGGAATCACCCAGTCGACTGTTCTTCGTTCAACAGTCGCTTGTAGGAGAGCAAGAGACTCCAGTTGAGTCTATTGGCAAGGTGAACCTATTGGGTTGGATTTTATGATAATACTAAGGCTCACTAAGATGGTTATATGCATATGCATGTATGAGTTGACCATCTATCAAGACATTACATTAAACCTAGACTCAAAAAGAGAAATGCAAGTAATAAAAGATATTACATGAATTACATCGCTTTTCTTAGAGTCTAAGCTTCAAGCCCTTGATGCATTGATGCTTCCCACCATCTTTCAAGCTTTGGCACCACTTGATGAGCTTCCCTTCATCAAGTCCCAAGCTTTGGCTATGCTCCTCTTGATGTCCATCCTTTCACCAAACTATTAGTCTCCAAATCATGCTATTCTTCATTTAATAAATATGAGACTAAAACATGAGAGTCATTAGCAACAACATAATGTTGTGATCATCATCAACATAATATTGGTCTAAAACACCAATACTTAACAAGATAGAGAGGACACGTTGAAAAGCCCGAAGGGGTGGGCTCGCGGGCAGAGAGAGAGAGAGAGAGAGAGAGAGAGAGAGAGAGAGAGAGAGAGAGAGAGAGAGAGAGAGAGAGAGAGAGAGAGAGAGAGAGAGAGAGAGAGAGAGAAGCCTCGTGGGCCTGGGCCTGAGCGGGCCAAAAAAGAAAAGAAAGAGAAGAAAAAGAGGGGGAAGAAAAATGATGCCGTTACAACGGGTTTTTCTGTCAGATTTGGTTTGAATTTGATACAATTTTTGGATCAAGATTTAGGCAACTAGACATAGTTTAATCCAAATGAGAACTCTTATGTATTGTAAGATTTCTAGGAATTTTACTTTAATCCTGTAGATAGAGTTTTGACTCTAACTAAAACAATTAAGGGTTAAAGGATTTCAAGAGACATTTCTTTAATTCTAACATGTTATTGGATAGATTTTTATTTTAACTAAAACTTCTGAACATGAAAGGATAACATAGGATCCTAGCACTATATAAAGGGGTCATTTCCTCCTCTCAAATGTATCCATCATTAAGAAAATTCAAGAGAACAATAACCTTAATCTTTCAAATAGAATTTTTCCCTCTAAAAGCAGAAGTTTTTTCATTCTCATTCTCTCAAGTGCTTGCAATGCTTGGGACTAAGTCCGAGTTCTTGGATGGCTTGTTAACCGTAAGGAGTTTCATCATCAATGTGAAATTATCATTGTGCCTAGTTGGTGAGGAGATGTGAGATCTCCATCGGAAATTTTTGGAGAGTAGATATCACATAAGAATATTCGTTATCTTAATCATTAATTCTGTAGTATTTTGTTAATTGTGCTAGGACTTGGAATTTTTTAAAAAATTCCATGCTCTTGTCTTTCTAATGTGATTAAATATCCTAGTATTATAGACTTGCAGGTCATCAAACGAGACTTAGAAGACCTTCAACGAGGGTTCATCGACGTTCAATGTCAGGTTGAAGATTGTCACGTACCTTAGATATGATTTTTTTTCTTTTCGGAGAGCTTTTTGGGGTTGATTGGTCTTCAAATAAGTTTTTTCAAACCCGATAATTGAGTTGGGTCAAGTTTAATACTCGACACGTTCCAAAAAATGTCACCTGAACTCAATTCTTATTGCCCTTCATATTAGTACGATATCATATAGGATGATATGAAAAATATATATATCGATATTTGATCCAGTGAGACTACTGTAATGCCCCAGTCATGGGTGCCGTCACACTCACATTTATTTTGCAGATCATGCATTTGCCAGTGAAGTCAATATAGGAACAAACACGAAATATTATAAGAAATCAAACTTCTCGTTTATTTTCATCCTTCAAGAATTACAATGTCTAGAGCAAAAGGAACTACATCTCTGAACTAATAAGTACTGGAAATGAAATAAATAAAAACAAATGTAAATACTCTCATGTCAACTCAAGATCACTCAAAACTCAGCGTCGTTTACTGGGAACTCGGACTCGTACTGTGAAGCCTCCTCGTTAATCTGATCGTCATTTAGCGGAAACAACAGGAATCGAACCACCATTAATATAGTAGATTTTAAACCCCAACTATAACAGTTAATTATATAATGCAAGAATTTAAAGACATGTAAAGGAAAGCTGTGAGGGAAAGTACTAACTTGGTCATGTCTAGTAGCCGTAAGGGTCTATCAATTAAAGGAAAGTAACTAATCAAATAGTGTTGTGACTTATAATAGGAGAGCACGATGTGCAATGTAAAGTCCACCTTGGACCGCGGGGTGCGACACCAAGTCGAGTAAAAAGGTCAACTGTAGCAAGAACTCGGGATTTATAGACGGAAATCCTCCCAGATACGGGCCAAAAGATTGACATCAATCGCTCCCGTACTTTCTCCATTATAAGTTATCCCAAAATCTGTGTCATGTCAAGTGTGTAGTTGTTATAGTTCTAAGTTATGTTGAGTGTTATTCCCGTAGTCTCTAAATTACATAATCAAGCACTATACAGAATTTGTATATTTCATGTAGCATGTCAAGTACGTTTGTCCAGTATTCGGTTCATGTAGTATAGCCTTTAACTTATGTAATCAACTGGATCGTATAATGTATGAATCAAGTGTACCATTCGTTTACATATATCAGATCAGTTAACCATTTAATCAGCTATTGCAGGCGTTCATATCAGAACTTAACATTTAGAAAGCAATCAAGAAAAGTTTTAAATAAAAGAAATTATGTTTTGACACTTTAGGGATTAGATTCGGCAACTCAACTCAACCCTACGACCTACCAGCTCAGTGGGAGGATTCGCCACATCCGGTATAAAGCCATAAAAGCAAATAAAATAAAGCAATATTTTGTTTTAAAACTTTCAGAAACTGTACGATAAAAACATACTCAAAAAAGCCTAAAACAGAAATCCCAACAGATCAGTAAACAACTGTATAGTGCAGTCAGCTACATGAGATAATTAGTAGGTAAAAGCTCGCAGAAACAACCACATAAGGAACCCATAGAAAAATTAGAAACATCCACAAAAAAACCCACAGGAACAACCAGGAACAACCACAAAAGACACACAGGAACAACCACAAAAGACCCACGGAACATCAGGAACGGCCACAAAAGACCCATATGACAATCCGCAAAAGAACCAAACAAGAAACAACCACACAAGAAACAACCACAAAAAGAACCTGCAGGAACAACCGCAAGCGAGCCACAGGGGCAGCCGAGGGAAGCCACTGAACAACCATGGGGAAAACCCAACAACGACAGCCCATGTAGAAGCCGCAAGGACTACCGAGGGCAAAACGCAATAACGACAGCCCAGGAGAGAAGTCGCAAGGACTGCCGAGGGGTAAACCCATCGGCGACAGCCATGAGAGAGCCGTAAGTGAAACCCCAGCTAAAGAGACAACAAAGAACACTAGCAGGGTGCTGGTGGCAAATCTCCCCCACGTCGGCCGGTGGGGTTGAAAACTAAAGGGAAACGACCACAAAGATAATGGATGCAACGTCCGATGGTGGCCGATGTGTCTCGGGTTGTCGGGGTTATAGAATCGTTGGGGAAAATCCATCGATTCAAAGCCTACATCATGCCCCACACAAAAACAATCAAAAGAAACAAAACACAGCCGTGACGAAGATCGCTAGAGAACCACAACATATAACATTAATTGAATGTTTTGGAGAGATCGAATTTGCCATTCATCGAAGATCGCGTAAGAATTCCAAGTTTGCGTGAAACAGACACTAGATAAGAAAGTTTTTAATTGACTTGGGTATCTTTTGATGTAATCCCACTAGGCTTGGAAGTCCTAACTTGGCAGGAGAAAAAAGATGCCCTATATAAATTAATATAGTCTTTCAAGCAAACCCCAAAAACTCTTGGGGGTAGGAAAAACCTATCACTTTAGGCAAAAACCCTAGGCAAGTAGGAAAAACGAAGACCCTATAAGATCAAAATTTGGTTTGAACTTTCTAGAGAGGCGTCAGAGAGGAGGAAGAAGAATAAATCTTTCACTTATGTGCATCATCTGAAAGAAAATAAAATAGAGAGTCGGGAATGCCACTCTCACAAAAACAATATACCTTTTGCATTCCTTTTTTGCATTCATGTTGGGTAGATTGAATGCCTGATCTCTTGGGGTTGTTCTCTCCATTGTTCGCGGACGTCACTGTTCTAAACCACAGTATATGCGGCCAAATATATGTATGCAGTTAGAATGCAAATCGACTTGGCAGTCTATACATGCCATGGATCTCACTATGTCATTCATGGCTTCTCACAGATCCACACTAGGTTTAGGCTAATGGCTAGCCTAGAATGTGCATATTTTGTTCATCTCTCCTCATTTTCGTCCCTTACCATGTGTGGTGCACATGTTTTCTTTTCTCCTCTTTTTGTCAAACATTTCATCTGGAGAGTTAAGAATGTCTTGATGCGTGCCTAATTGATATGCCAAGTCAAGGCAATTATGTTTTTGGTGTGGATGGTCCATTTACAGCATTGCTATAAATTGGATATATGGAATGTTTTGTTTTTAAGTCATGAAAATAGCATATATTTTCTTTTAGCAAGGACTAACATAACTGTTGATATCAGCTCTAGTGCTGGCTTTTGGTGATGAAGTTCTTTTACTTTATTATACGTTGCTGTATCTTCCATCACTAAGTAATGTAGTGTAGAACCAATTACTTGAGTGTTCAGTTTTTTGAAATATTGATGGATTTTTCTTTGCAGGGCCCTATTTCTGGTTATTTGAGTGTCTTAAGAACAGTCATTTCAGCATTTATTGCCTCTTATGAGCTTCACCAGGTTCTTCGTCATTCCTTTTGTTCAGCAAATATTGGAGTTCTCCGTTGATGTCTGTTTAAATCCCGTTCATGGATGAGTATGCAATTTTCTGATAACAATAGTTCTTTTTGCAGACTGCAGAGAATACGCTAAACTTGATCTTAGATGTTCTTTTTGAGATCTATCATGGGGAGGTTTGATCAATCATCCTATCTCACTCAAGAGTTTTATATTATTATTTATTCCTTTTTTTAGTTTCCGTCACAATTTACCGTGTTAACTTCTTGATTCAGGATTCACTTTGTATGCAATTTTGGGACAGAGATAGTTTGGTTGATGGACCAATTCGCTCACTTCTTTACATGTTAGAGAGTGAATACCCGTATCATACGGTTGGATTTGTTCGTATGCTTTCAGCCCTTTGCAGTGGAATGTGGTCTGCGGAATGTGTGTATGTGATATTGCTCATTTTTAAATATATTGCACAAGTTTTGTTATTGTATGCATACTTGTTGCTTGAGCTTCTGTTTGATATAAACAAATTTAATGGTTTCATAATTGTTACCATAAGTACCAGGATAGAGAGGTTTTTTCATTCCTGAGCCATCCTTAATCCATAGGCAGTCTTTATTTGTTTTGCAATGTTTGTATCTTTTAGATATTATGGTTTGAGCCCAAGTTAGAGGTCTCGGTCTTCTTAGGAATTTTAGGTTTTGGGCACTTTCGCTCATTTCGGTGGTTTGGAGTTTCGTTTTGTTTCATTGGTTTCAGCAGTTTCGACAGTTTCATTTCAGGTTTAGGCTTCCGTTTCGTAGATTTTTTAAATATGTATATATACATATAGTGACGTATACATATATAGTTATACATTATTTTATACATATAATCAAGGTTTTAGGTATCGACTTGAACTTTAGGGTTTCGACCGTTTCGTTTCGGTCTCGGAGGCTACCGAGACCGAAACCCCTCTTCTTTCTCGGTATCGGCCGGAACCCTAGGGTTCCGGCCAGTTTCGGCCGGAATCGGACGAAACTGGCCGGCTTGAAGACGAAGAAAAATACAAAACTAGAAGAAGAAATAAGAAAAAACTGAAAAAAGAAGAAAAAGAAAAAAGGGAAGAAGAAGAAGCAGGAACTTACTACACCGCCGCACCTGCTCGCTTGTTGCCGCGCCGCGCCGCGTCGCTTGCTCCCTCGCCCTACAGTGCCGCCCCCCGCCTCTCCCTCATCGCCCCCGCAGAGAGAGAGAGAGAGAGAGAGAGAGAGAGAGAGAGAGAGAGAGAGAGAGAGAGAGAGAGAGAGAGAGAGAGAGAGAGAGAGAGAGAGAGAGAGAGAGACCGTTAATAGAGTAAATGGAAACGACAAACTTGTAAATAAGTGGTATGTGCGTAGGATATTTTATGGCAAACTTGTAAATAAGTGTTATGTGCGCAAAACAAACTGGTGTGTGCGCAAAGCAACTCCAAGATATGTTTGGCAAACTTGCAAGTAAGTGGTATGTCCGCAAAGTAAAACGGTGGGTGCGCAAGGCAAACTTCAAGCTAGTTTAGTTTTTTATGTTTCTGATAGGTTTTACGTATTTAAAACTACTGATACGGACCAACCGAAACTCACGTACGAAACCGTCGAAATGGATGATACTGACACTGAAACTTAAATTTTCGAGAGCGCGATATCGAGATCGAAACCGAGACCTTAATCCTGGCATATAATTGCACTTAGTTTTACAAAACTTCTTTAGGATCATAACCATCATTTTCTTATAGTATTAATATAAAGTACTAATAGTACAGAAATAATGCTATAGAAATTTGATCTCATGATAAAAAATGAAGAAAATAAAGCAAAAGATACAAAAAATCTCATTAATCATCCCGTTGGGGAGCAGAGTAGTAAGATAGATATCAATATTGCATCTGTTCCGGCGTTAAAAATGATAATATCATCTTATCATATGTAGAGTGTCGACTTGGCTTGATGGAAGGCATGTCATGACTGCCTTGACTGCTAGTCTGCTCAGATAACCTATATGTAGTGACTAGCATAATGTCTATGGGCATCAGAGTGTTTGTACGGTGTGTAATAATACCTGAGTATTTACTAGAATATGATTTATGAATGATAGGATTATCATAACCTCTATAATAATCGAAACGTTGATATCCGTGATACTCAGATTGTCTACAGTAGGTACGTTGCCCCTTTCTTCACTTTGATGCAGTCAGTCATGATTTATATACATATGTTAATAAGTTGTATTATAAGCATGGTCCACACTTCTCTGAGTAGGACGAATGTATTTCGAAGCATCATAATCACCATCTGTAGGACATTGTTCATAAGAAGATAAATCAGCGTTGCTTTCTCGCCGAATTATTGCCTTCTTTAGCTTATATGTGCGATTCATTTGTCTTTGACTTGGTCGCGGTTAATTGCTTTTTTTCCGTTCTGCTTCCGCAAGTGCTTCGTCTAACCAAGGATTCTCGCTGTCATCGAGCAACCCGTCTTTTGTCTCCCTAATCCATTCCTCAAGTGGATCGTTCTCGTGGAAAATTTACTCTAAATCAATCAGTTGATCTTCAGTTATCCTTTTGTAGTGTCTTTCTCTCCGTCTCTTATTATAACATATATAAACTAGCTTTTTAAGATTTTTGTTAACATGTTCCTGGTTTTTGTGTGAATGAGTGAGAATATGGTCTAGTTTCGTTCACAGTTTAAAGAAGAGACTGTTTGGCTTAAAACATGCATAGCTAAGCATGTAATGTAGAGCTTGATCTCCCAATGATTGATCACCATTCAACTACAAAAGTTGTATTGGTTAAAAAATGTAAGGTAGTTAATGGAAACATATGACGAACTAAAATTCTTATAAATACCTATAGTGACCTATTTTATTGTTATACGTACCTTTTGGGAGTTGAATGCATCGTCTTTCATCATGTATAACTCCACATATAAATATCACAATTGTAGAACATGAACGATTGGATCGAATCATATATTAAATTAAAAATATCTGAAAATTATTTGCATCTTTGTTTATTTCAAGTTGCCTTGCGATGTCTGGCTCTATTCTCTTGACCATATGTCTACATGCAAACACCACCTCGTTGTAGTTGGTTGCCGGGTGGAGTATTGAGAAACGAGCATTCAGAAGATAACATGCAATTGAATTATATCATGTAAATAAATGTTCTGTATCATATTAAGTATAACTACAAAAATAAAAAAATACAGTATCTACTTACGGTATGAATATCTTCATGTAGCTGCATATTTTATCTTTTGTTGATCAGGACTACTATTTTCTGTATCCTCTATCAATATTTATTTATTTATTCTTTTACTCGGACCATGTTCTCATAAAGATAGCTCATCTCAGACTTACTTCTATGTCGACCATTACAAATTTCACCAATGGCTCAAATATGATGATAATTGTCTTATCAGAAGTTATCACCGTGAATCAGATTGTACACATTGGTTGCAACAATCCTATCTTTTGGTTTGAGCTTAGGAAAGTTTTAGGGCCAGTCTTTTGAGGTGATCATTCTCTTTAGATCATCCTAATGCACATAGGTATAGTCCGATGTAATAAAGTTGGTTGCAAATCTTGTGATTATAGGTCCGATCAACTCTTTTCCACATGTCTATTTTCTCGGTAAGCTTAGCACTTAACTTTTGTTGTATATAAATCATGTTACCAATTAAATTTACGCCATGATATTTTTGGTATCTTCTTTTTTTGACATATCAGAAAATATCAAATTAATACACAATGCGCCGCATATGGAGTCTAATCCAGATGTTGCCTTTTTGCATTAGCAATTGTCCAGTTAATTTGTAGTATAATTCTGTTGTTGGTAACTACTTGGACGACTATAGCTCTCCAAATATGTCTACATATTTATCCATTATGTTAATTAATATGTATGGACCATTGTGAAAGATGTTGGTTGCATCCACCAAGTCAAGGAACACAGTCTCTTAAGTAAAATATACAAGAAAATTAATAATCTTCTTTCTATTTTATGTTGTCCAATCATCACACATTGGTGTCTCTCGCCCCTAGGACGTTGCTGTTTTTCACATGTGATGTAGGTCCTGCTATATACGAGTGAAAACAATATAGACCACGAGCAGAGATGCCAAAATACTCGTACAGAATTTCTCATTAAATAATACAAGAAAATGCAAGTTTGTACCTTTCACTTAAAAAGTCTCCTTAGCAAAGTCCGAATCCTTAAATGCTGGCCTCCACGTCGACTTGAGTGGCACCTAAGGGTGCTACGAAACGCAGAGCCGCAAATAGTCAGTGGTAAATCACAGTAATTCTAGAAATTGAAATTAAAAAATTTATACGAGCATACTAAAAACAATTACTGAAAACAAGTAAAAGCAGATGTGCAAAACGAAGCATGTAACTAGCAACAGATACTAGAAACAAATAAGCATGCATGCAAAACAATTTACAGTTTAGAGTTACATAAGTATGGTTCTAGCAGTTATACCAATCATAGGCTACGAATCATATTGGAGAGTATAATAAACACCAGAAGACCACCTTGTACCACGAGACACTCACCCGGGCCAGGCCCAAAATAACAACAAGAGGGGGCCATGAGTTCAAAATATAGATAAGATGGGACTCAAAAATTAAGGCCTACGATACCAAGATGGGTCCATCGAATTCATTATGAGACATGGTCGGAACACATGATGCGATCATGTAACCAGAGGTATGACCCTAGCTGCTCCCGTACTCTCACTAATATGATTTACCTCAATATCCAATAGGTCTGAAGTAACACGTGTATGTCAAGTATACATCTCTCAGTATAACAGTGATATAGTACAAATGTTGTTCTTAAGTTGGTACTATAGATTTGGTTACACATGAATTATGAAATAAGGTTTCTAAGTGTAACGCCCCGTTTTCGGATTCCATTACATTTTGTTATTATCTGTGCATATCCTGCAATGTTCCAGTGAAAGCAGAATATAAATAACAAAAAATTTCATGAATGAAATAACTTTATTCATCCTTCAAAGAGGTATAAAAGCTCAACTAAGCAAGAATTAATAGTGTTTCATTCTAAACAATAAAGAAAGCAAGTAAACAAAAGGAAACACTCTCCTTACTCCTCTAGGACTCAAAAATCAGCACGCTCCATGGGAAATTCTGTCTCCTCAAAAGCTGGAGCCTTCTTGTACTCTGGTTCAGTTTCGGTTGAGAAAACATTTGAAAGGATAAAGTAAACGATATTTAAAATAAACAACAATTATAACTTTCATGCAACTCTAGTCCTAAACAAGCCAATAACACTAAGCAATAGGTTGTACCTATCTACTAGAACATTCCATTCTTTTGTTTTACTCATAATGTGCCCTATATTTATTGGTCCAAGATATCAGTAAAGAGACACAGTCAAGTCATTCAATATTGTCAATGAGCGTATTCTCCGCCACTTTTTCTAACTTTAATTATGAGATCCCAAAACCCCATGTCATTCTAACTACAATCATCATCTAGTTCTATTTTCTCTAAGTTGTGTAAAATTAATAGTGCACTTAAAACTGTAATGTGTATAGAAATTATTCCATTGTATCAATATTCCTCAATTAAATGTTTATTTGCACCATCATTATTACAAAACTTATCTTCTAACATAACAATGCTATAAATGAATTTCTATGGTAAGTAAAACTCTATTTATATCATTCCAAAACATTTCTAAAACAATCAGATCTTTCAAATCTTTTAAAACTGAAATTAACTCACTTTAAAAAGGAGTAAAACATAGTTAGGATCAGATTCGTATTTGTTTGACATCCAAAATGGGTTTCTAGGGTCTACCATGCTCGGAGGAACTTCCTTAAAATTCTAAAAATAGGGACACAAATTAATCTCATTTAAAATCCCACAAATCAGTTATATATGCTACTGAACTCTCTGTTTCGCTGGTGCACGCTAAAATTAGGCACATAGTGAACTCAACAGTGAAGTACTACATAGCCCAGGGACTGGATCCACGTATCAGTCTGTCGGCATAAAAAATTCAAGAAATCATGTTAAATATAGCCGAACCTACAAGGCCTTAGATATACAAGCAGTAGGGAAGCAAAAACAGCAACCCAAGACCAACCGAACACCCCGGTGAAGAGGAAAGAGCCCGTCGGCCAACCCTAGTGCCCAAATAATCCCAAATCATTAGTACGAAGCTGCGACGAAGGTGCTGCCTTGCTCGTAGGATGCCTCAATTTAATATTAGGGAAGAAATCCCTTCTAAAATTACGCGAAATCATCATCTCCTAGGTCAAAATTCTAACTTTCGCAACAAAATCGAAGCACAAACGAATATAATCGAACTTTAAGGTAAAGAAGGTTTACTGCGACCGCGAAAAGCTAAGCCAAGAAATCCTAATAAATCTAGAAGAGAAATCGGAATCTAGTCGAACTCGATCAGAAATTTTGAGAAGAGGAAAACAATTTTTGCATGTCCAAAAACCTTAACCGAGCATTCATATAAATAGAGAGAGAGAGAGGCGTGCAATGAGTTAGGGTTTATGATTCTTATCGGATTTGTAATACAAAAAATCTGCAGCAACGAGAGAGATTAGGGCTAGGGTTTTCGAAAGAACCCTATCGGATTGGCGTTACGCTACTCGCCGCGTGTGCTGAAGAGAAAAGGGGCATCGGGTCTCCATCGCGTGAGTGGGTGCAGGCTTAGATAAGTGAAAGAGAGAGGGTTGTGTTAGTGGGGAAAAATAATAAAAAGAATGGGCTGGTTTGGCCAATGTGGGCTTTATTTTAAAAAACAAGTTTTTTTTAAAAAAATGGGTTATTACATCCTCCCCCCTTACAATAAACTCCGTCCTCGGAATTGGAAGAATTTAAGACTTACTCAAAAAGATAGGGGTAACCCCCCTTCATCTATTCTTCTCGTTCCCAAGTAGATTTGCCTGTTGCATTTCGATGCCACAATACATTCACCAAGTTGACTGTTTTGTTCCTCAGGTTCTTCTACTGTCGATCAATGATTTCCACTGGCTGCTGCTCGTACGTCTGGTCTGGGCGCATTGAAATCTCTGAATGGTCCACTATGTGCACTAGATCTCCCACATATTTGCATAGTTGAGATATGTTGAACACATTATGCACCCCATCTAAGAATGGAGACAATGTAATCTTGTATGCCACTTCTCCCACTCGCGCAAGTACATCAAATGGTCCAATGTAGCGTGTGCTAAGCTTTCCTCGTCTGCCTAAACGAATCAGACCACGATTCGACGAAATCTTCAAAAATACATTGGCTCCTGCCTGAAACTCCAAATGTCTTAGTTTCGAATATGCCAGTGCTTATATCTGTCTTGTGCCAACTGCATTCTCTCTCTGATCGTCCGTACCACATCAACTGCCTCTACTATCATATCAAGTCCCATCACTTCTCGATCTCCAACGTCGTCCCAGCCCAATGGGGATCGACACTTTCTCCATATATGGCAGCAAATGGCACCATCCCGATGCTTGTCTGATGACTATTATTATATGCAAATTCTACGTGGTGCATGTGATCTTCCTACGACCCCTTGAAATCCAACGTGCATGCTCGCTACATGTCCTCTAAGATTTGAATGGTACGCTCTGACTGTCTATCTATCTCAGGATGATAGGCAGTGCTAAACTTGAGATGAGTGCCATGATTCTTCTGTAAGCTCTTCCAGAAATGCGATGTGAACCGATTATCTCTGTCTGAAACTATGCTCACTAAAACTTCGTGTAGTCTCACAACCTCTTCCATATATCTCTTAGCAAGAACATCTGTAGACTGACCAACTCTGAAAGGTACGAAGTGTACAGACTTCGTCAATCGATCCACAAGTACCCAAATAGCGTCGTTCTGCTTTTTTTTGGGGGTAAGCCAGTCACAAAATCCTTCATGATATGCTGCCATTTTCACTCAGGAATATACCGTGGCTGTAATAATCCTGCAACTCTTTGGTGCTCAGCCTTTACATGCTGGCACACTAAACATTTGGCCACATACCGTGCAACACTTCTCTTCATTCCGTGCCACCAATAGTGTTGCTTCAGATCCAGATACATTTTAGTACCGCCTGGATGGATGGAATATGGCGAACTATGGGCTTCCTTCAACAACTCCTCTCTAACATCTCCAAATGGTACACACAGCCTGGTGTTAAATCTCAAGGATCCATCTGTATGTATCGTGAACTCTGGCCACTGCCTTGCCATCACCAACTCTCTAATCTTCTGTAGCTTAGTATCTCCTGCCTGCGCAACCTTGATCTTGTCTACCAAACTGGACTGTATCTGAAGCTCCATCAATGAGGAAGTCAGCCCTGTTAGTATCACATCAATCTCCATCTCCCGTAACTCCTGTTGGAGTCTCCACTGAGTCGTAAGGGTAAGCACCGTTGGAAGGCGACTCAGTGCATCAGGTACACTATTGACCTTTACTGGATGGTACTGAAGATCAATGTTGTAATCTGCCATCAACTCGATCCATCACATCTGTCGCAGGTTAAGGTTCTTCTGATCGAAGATGTATTTCAAGCTCTTATGGTCTGTAAAAATTTTCACCCGCTCTCCGAGTAGAAAATGCCTCCAAATCTTCAATGCAAAAATGACGGCTGCTAGCTCCAAGTCATGGGTTGGGTAATTCTATGTTTTTTCAGTTGCCTTGATGCATAAGCTACCACACGTCTATACTGATGAAGTATACATCCGAGAACCTTGCCGGATGCGTCACATAAAACTTCGAATCCTCTCGATCGGTCTAGAATAGTAAGCACTGGCGTTGTAGTCAATCTCTTTTTCAACTCCTGGAACGCTTAGTCACAAGTCTTAGACCAAACATAGATCACATCTTTCTGCGTCAATCGGGTCAATGGTTCTGCAATCTTCGAAAAGTTCGGAATGAACATCCTGTAATAACCAGCCAAACCCAGAAAACTCCGAATTTCAGACACCGTCTTAGGAGCTGGCCACTTTTGAACGGCAGCTACCTTCTCTGGGTCTACTGCAATCCCTTCTCTTGATACCACATGACCGAGAAATCCCTCTTTCTTCATCCCAAAAGCACACTTGCTATACTTAGCATACAATTGGTGTCATCTCAAGGTCCCTAGGACCATCCTCAAGTGTGTTGTGTGCTCCTGCTCGCTCTTCGAATATATCAAGATGTCGTCAAGGTATACCACCACGAACTTATCCAGATACTCGTTCAGCACTTGGTTTATTAGGCTCATGAATACCGCGGGTGCATTGGTCACACCAAACGGCCTTGCCAAGAATTCGTACTGTCCATATCTGGTGCTGAACACTGTCTTGTAAATGTCCTCATGTCTGACTTTCAGCTGGTGATAACCACTCTGTAGATCCAGCTTAGAAAAGATGCACGAACTCTTAAGCTGATCAAAACATGTCTTCGATGCGTGGCAGATGGTACTTATTCTCCACAGTCACTTTATTCAAATCTCTATAGTCCAGAACATCCTCCTAGTCCCATCCTTCTTTACCAATAGTATCGGAGCACTCTCCATGATGATGCGCTGGGCCGAATCCAGCCTTTCTGCAAAAGATCGCCCAACTGAGTCCGAACTTCAGCCAATTCTGATGGGGCTAGGCGGTAAGGATTCCTGGAGTATAGTTGAGCTCCTGGCACAAGCTGGATCGCAAACTCTACGACACGGCCTGGGGATAATCATGTAAGGCTATCTGGAAATACATCTGAAAACTCATGCACTGTCGTCAGTCTCTATGTTGTAGCATCCATAGAAGTCATCACGACATTCATAAGTCTGGCTCTGTACTCTACTGGTCCTTCTGATCGGCTCCTGCTGACAAATTCGAATTTTGGATGGTTTGAGATCTTGAACACCACTCTCCTGCGTCGACAATCAATTGTGGTGTGTAAGGTCCCTAGCCAGTCCATCCCGACTACGGCATCAAAACTCGGTGTATCGATAACTAAAAAGTCGACATAAAGCTCACATCTACTAATATCTACGGGGCAGTCTGGATATCCACTGGTCGTCTGCAACACACCACCTCCCGTATTGACGTCCCAGCCCGAAGTGAGAGGTGAAACGGGGATATCGTGTCAGTTAGCAAAACGCGACGCCATAAAACAATGCGAAGCTCCCGCATCAAAAAGCGCAAGAGCAGATTTGCTTGGCAGTCTGGATATCCACTGGTCGTCTGCAACACACCACCTCCCGTATTGACGTCCCAGCCCGAAGTGAGAGGTGAAACGGGGATATCGTGTCAGTTAGCAAAACGCGACGCCATAAAACAATGCGAAGCTCCCGCATCAAAAAGCGCAAGAGCAGATTTGCATGCTACTAACACCATCCCTACGGTTGTGAAAACTATGTCTAAGCATACATCATACTATTAAACTAATGAAAAGTTAATGATGGATTTGTACCTGTAATGACCTGGCCTGTAGCCTTGGCCTCCTCAGCTGTCATGGTGAATGTCTGGTGCTTCGGGGGTGGAGCCTGTGGTCGTGCCTGCTGAAATCCTCTTCGCTGTGGTGGGGGTCCACGCTTAGCATTCCCCGCTGGAGTTGAAGCTGGTGCAGCTGTCTGTGCTGGAGCTGCTAGTCTATGTCCTTTCTGGGGGCAGTCTCTGGCAACGTGGTCGTTTGCTCTGCAAATCAGTCACTGGTTTAGTAGATATCGGCACTCAGACTTGATGTGCTCTGGCTTGTTGTAGTAATGGCAGATGGTCTGCTATCTGCGCTGCTGCGGCTGCTGTGGATGTGGTGGGGTTGGCCTCTTAGAAGATGTTTGCTGAGCTGGTCGGGCCGCCTGTCGATTAGGTGGTGGAGTGGGACGCCTCTGAGGGGCACTCACTTGTCGTTCTAGATCTTCCTTTTGTTGCACGTACTCATAATCTCGAGCCGCAGAGAGTACGTCGGCGTGAGTCTTCAGCTTGTGCCACACTAGCTGTTTTTGAATCTTCATATTCAGGCCTTCCTGAAAATGCTGAGCTCTGTCCCAAGGAGCGGACACCACGTTCTTCGCGAACCTGCAAAAGACCATTTATTAATAAATTACATACATCTATAGGTCAACTTTGTAAGTCGAAATACATACTTGCTGTGTTTGGAAAATTCAGCGTAATATCGTTACACATTCATGGAGCCATCTTTCAGGTTCATAAATTGGGCATGCAGTGCCCTCTTCGCCTCTGGAGAGAAATAAAGAGCATTAAATTTCTTCTGTAAGGTGCTCTATGAAATCGGCTGAGTCAAGCGATCTTCCTCTGAATCCCACCACGACATGGCGTCTTCAACCAACTGTAGCTTTGCCACGACCACCCATGAATCTGGCGCGATACATGCTGCTCTTAGCATGGCAGCTATGCGACATAGCCATTCTGCTGCTGCAAGAGGTCCATCTGTTCCTTTGAAAACTGGTGGACGCAGTGATCTGAATTGTTGTACTCCACCTTTCCGTCTATGCTTAGGCTCCTTTTGTAAAGCTCTAACCATCTCTCGTAAAGTTTGATCTGAAATCTAGATCGTCGCTGCAGGTCACTCGGCATTGTTGTTCCCATTATTTCAATTGTTGACGTGATCATTTTCGCCATTTCCATTGTTGACAGGATCATTGAGGTTGGGATCGATGTTGTTAGCATTCTCGTTGTCGACATAGTCATTAAGCTGGTCCTCGGTGTCGTAGTTGTTGTCATTGCCATAGTCGACATTCTCATGAACGGTGTGATTGACGTTGTTTGTGACGTTGTTCATAGTCCCAGTCCTATGCCCATCACTGTGATTTCCCGTCAAATCTTCATGGGTAATGACTGGATTGCTTCCAGAACCGCGTCGACGATTGTATGCTTTCGACATTCTGTATTCCAAAGAATGATGTCAGTCCAATTGTTCATTTATTAGCATTTCTGCTTGCTCTATACTGTTCACGAGGTGTCTTGCGTGAACCTGCATGGGCCACCAACTTGTAACACCCAGTTTTCGGGTACCATTACATTTCGTTATTATCTGTTCAGATCCTGCAATGTTCCAGTGAAAGCAGAATAGTACCAACAGAAAATTTCATGAATGTAATAACTTTATTCATCCTTCAAAGAGGTACAAAAGCTCAACTAAGGAAGAACTAATAGTCTTTCATTCTAAACAATAAAGAAGGCAAGTAGACAAAAGTAAACGCTCTCCTTACTACTCTGGGACTCAAAAATTGGCACGCTCCACATGAAATTCTGTCTCCTCGAAAGCTAGAGCCTCCTTGAACTCTGGTTCAGTTTCTATTGAGAAAACATTTGAAAGGATAAAGTAAATGATATTTAAAATAAATAACAATTATAACTTTCATGCAACCCTAGACCTAAACAAGCCAATAACACTAAGCACTAGGTTGTACCTATCTACTAGAACATTCCATTCTTTTATTTTACTCATAATGTAAAGAGAAAGAGCGGGCTGAAGAACAACCTCGGGTTTCCACAGGCGAGCTCACCTGTGCCCTACATTTATTGGTCTAAGATATCGGTAAAGAGACCGAGTCAAGTCATTCAATTCTGTCAATGCGCATATTCTCCGCCACTCTTTCTAACTTTAATTATGAGATCCCAAAAACCCATGTCATTCTAACTACAATTGTCATCTAGTTTTATTTTCTCTAAGTTGTGTAAAATGAATAGTGCACTTAAAAATGAATAGTGCAATTGTTCCATTGTATCAATATTCCTCAATTAAACGTTTATTTGCACCATCATTATCACAAAACTTATCTTCTAACATAACAATGCTATAAATAAATTTCTATGGTAAGTAAAACTCTATTTATAGCATTCCAAAACATTCCTAAAACAATCAGATATTTCGAATCTTTTAAAACTGAAACTGAATCACTTTTAAAAGGAGTAAAATATAGTTATGATCAGATTCGTATTTGTTTGGCATCCAAAATGGGTTTCTAGGGTCTACCATGCTTAGTGGAACTTCCTCAAAATTCTGAAAATAGGGACATAAACTAATCTCATTTAAAATTCCACAAATCAGTTATATATGCTACGCAACTCTCTGTTCCGCAAGTGCACGCTAAAATTAGGCATATAATGAACTGAACAGTGAAGTACTACATAGCCCAGGGACTGGATCCACTACAAGTATCAGTCTGTCGGCATAAAAAAATTCAAGAAATCATGTTAAATATAGCCGAACCTACAAGACCTCAGATATACAAGTAGCAGGGAAGCAAAAAATAGCAACCCAAGACCAACCGAACACCCTGGTGAAGAGGAAAGAGCCCTTCGGCCAACCCTAGTGCCCAAATAATCCCAAATCGTTAGTACGAAGCTGCGACGAAGGTGCCTCCTTGCTCGTAGGATGCCTCAATTTAACATTAGGGAAGAAATCCCTTCTAAAATTACGCGAATCATCATCTCCTAGGTCAAAACTCTAACTTTCGCAACAAAATTGAAGTACAAATGAATATAATCTAAATTTAAGGTAAAGAAGGTTTACCGTGACCGTAAAAAGCTAAGCCAAGAAATCCTAATAAATCCATAAGAGAAATAGGAATCTAATCGACCTCGTTTAGAAATTTTTTGAGAAGAGGAAAACAATTTTCACATGCCCCAAAACTCTAACCGAGCATTCATATAAATAGAAGAGAGAGAGAGAGGCACACAAAGAGTTAGGGTTTAGGATTCTCATCGGATTCGTAATCCCGAAAAATCTGCAGCGGCTCGAGAGATTAGGGCTATGGTTTTTGAAAGAACCCTATCAGATCGACGTTACGCTACTTGCTGTGCGTGCTGAAGAGAAAAGGGGCATCGGGTCTCCATTGCATGAGTGGGTTTGGGCTCAGATATGTGAAAGGGAGAGGGTTGTGTTAGTGGGGAAAAATAGTAATAAGAATGGGCCGGTTGGGCCAATGTGGGCTTTATTTTAAAAAACAATTTTTAATAAAAAAACTTGGTTATTACACTAAGCAGGTTCAGGGCCACATCGAAAACTAGCTAATATATTGGTGTGACATGTAATTAAATACACTCATGTTTTCATAATAATAACAGGTTATTCCAAGAAGATATTCCAGCAAGATATTCTAACATGATTTCCAACAAGATATTCCAACATGATATTGTATTATTATGATATTTTAAAATTATTTTGTCATCATAACTCATCCAACATCTTACTATTTTCAATGTCATGGAATGCAATAGAATGCAACATATGATATACCAATTGAAACAGGAAACACGTTGCATACAATAGGTGATGTAACATGTGGATAACATATAGCAAGTGAAAGAATAGACTAAGCATATAGCAAGTGACAAAATAGCCTAAACTTGAACTGTATGCAATAGTTAATAAAATAGTCTAACCAGGATAGCATGTAGAGTGCGATATAGCAAACATGAACATGTGGGGATTGCTAATGGGGAAGGGACAACTTCGTGACCTCAGAGCCTTCTCATCATCGATCGTACTAAGTGTCACATCCATATTTTCATGCTTTTCATGTCACCAACATACATTATCAGTAAAGATGATTTTCAGAATTCTTATAAGCATGAATCCAAGCCGCGGGTAATCCGATATCCAATCATCATTAGAGCAAAAGCCTGAGGGCCAAAGCCCAAGCCAACACTGAGGGCCAAAGCCTAAGCCAACACTGAGGGCCAAAGCCCAATGATCCAAGAAGTAAGAAGGGCTAGAGACCAAGTCCAGCAAAGAGTAGAGCTCGCATCCAACCAAAATGGGAATAAGTCCATATCTAAACTCCAACCCAAGTCAACCACCAACACAACTAGGACAGAAAACCAAAGCCACATGAAGTCATGGCAGAGGGGGCAAACCCCCTGACAATCATGGTAGATGGGGAAAAACCCCAAAATAGGTCACTACAAAGGGCAAGTAAGCCCAAAATCAGTCACGACAGGTGGGCAAATCCCTAAGGAAGTTACGACCAATGGCAAGAAAGCCCAAATCAGTCATGACAGAGGAGGTAAGGCCCCAAGTTAGTCACGACAGTGGGCAAAGATCCCTTAGAGGGTTACGACAGGGGCAAAGCCCCAAGGGAAGAGCCCAAATAGTTAGGTGTCAGTCGCTACAGCGGCGTGGGGTTACGGCGAGGGTCGTTGCTAAACCCATGACTCAGAGAGATCATTAGGAAAAATAAAGAATTTAAAGCCAAAATCCAGAATTAAAGCTTTACCGAAAATAAAAAACCATCGGGGGAATCCAAGCCTCGCCGCCTTGCCGAGGCGGCTGCATCTACTTGGCAAGTGGAGGAGGTGAAAACCGAATGCAAACCAAACCCAATAATAAATCCGAACTCAGGGAATAGGAAAACCAAAGAAATTTTGAGAAAAATATATTTTCCTTGAAATCCAAAACCCTAGAAATCAACAGGAGTTTATAGAGTGAGAGAGGGCATGTGGAGTGGGCAAGGGGGCAGAGAGTGGTGGATTTAACACGTCAAGTGTCAAAGGTGGTGGATTTATAGCTAGGGGTGTCGGGTGAGGTGGAGAGAAGAGAGAGGGCTTGGGTCGGAGAGGGTTTCTTCTCGTCGAATGAAAATCGAGAGAGGAGAGAGAGGGATTGGGATGTGCTGACTAAGGTTTCACCGTGAGGGGAGAGAGATCGGGTGAGTGGGGCTGAGGTGTAAGTGGGGTGAGGATGTGGGCTATGGAAAAATTATAGAAGGAACGGGCTTGGGCCTCGTGGGCCTTGGTAAAACGAAGAAAAAGAAAAGAGATGAAAAGAAAAAGAGGAAAACAGACCGGGCTTTGGAAAAAGCAACAGGTCATTACCGTGTGCAACCATAGTCATCCCAATAGCTATTAAAGTTTTAATATATACTTTATTCCATTATTTTAAAATTTTATTATATACACTATTCTATATTGTTTGTTTGGATAATCATTCTATAGAAGCTTATACAAATCAAATTTAAAATTATGCTACTAAAGAACAATTTTAATGAAATGTAGCTTATTGGTTCTCATACTTTTTGCATATCTATTTGGGACGACTCAAAATACTCGTAACTTTTTCCTAAATTTCACTTAAGTATCTTAACGTTTTTTGCATCATTTTACACCCATAAGCGATCTATTTTTTAATTAATGATCAAAATACACTCGTTTCTTCTTCCTCATCTTCTTTCATCTACTCCTTCCGTCATTGATGTGTTTTCTTATCCTTTTTTTGATTTCTTCTTTTTCTATGATTTTCTCTTTTTCTTCTATTGCGGCTTCATTCAACTCATTTCTTCGTCTTCCTTTTCCCCTGCTAACGCCATCCTCTCCCTCGATGTTATTTGTATTATCCACATCATATTTGCTGACATCCCCACCCCTTTCCCCTCTTCTATTTCTGTCAAGATTCTCACCTTTCTGCCACCGCTTAGGGCATTGGCTTCAATGTCATATGAGCAACATGATTAATCGGAGGTGGTGGTGGAAGAGGAGGAGAAAAAGAGGAGAAGAAGAGAAAAGAAAAGAAAAAAAAGGAGAGAAGAGGAGGAGGAGAAAGAAGAGGAAGAAGATGAAGAGGATGATATTTTGGTCATTAATGAAAAAATTGTCCGCTCATGGATTTTAAGTGATCCAAAAAACATTTAGGTTCTTAAATGATTTTCTGAGAAAACGTTAATGATGTTTTAAATCATTAACCCGAAATATTTTGCTCCTAAGAATTTATTGCTGGGTCAGCCACTACAAAAATGACCCATGTGCTGGTATGATCCATACACACGCACCTATAGACACCCGCAACACGTATGAGCACACACGTCGGTATAAATGCATACACAGATATATACATATGCATGCTGTATACATGTGTATACATATACATACATATACATGCATATGTACACACATGTGTAGGAGGGATAATGACAAATTGAACTTGGTCCCTAATTTTAGACCATCACACAAGATATTCGTTTTTTAAATATATATATGTCAGAAGAGTCCCTTCTTTAGACTGACGTATTCTTTTATATCCTCATCCAGTCTAAATAAGATTGGGATGACATTTTTGCCCTTCATTTAGCATTCGCGCTGGCTAACTTTTGATATCTTCTAGCTTTGTCCCTACCACAAACTTGATTTATTTCATTACTCAAAACATAAAGTCCAATAGCGCGCACACACACATTTATGTATATATGCATTTGTGAGCATATTAATAAATGCATTCATCAACCGAACAAAATACACCATACAAGAAGATTCCCATAACCGTGCATGCAAAACCCACAATATGAAAGGGAGGGGAGAGGGCATGGTCATCACCCACCACTTTTGCTTAGAAGTTAGAAAGTAAGTTACGGGGAAAAATAAAAATTTAAAATTCCAGTTACTCAATACAAGTCCATGGACTTGCTATGTATGCAACTAACAATCTCCACTTGTTTGTTCAATCCATGGACATCCATGATAAGTCTAGTTGTTTTATAAATATAGAGATTATTCTGTTCGAATGCATGCTTCTAGGATGGTTGGATGGAGCGTATGCAATTTTCTTGCAGTTAGAAATCTTGATCAAGCCTTTCCTGTTAACATTGGTCTAACCGAGTTGCCACTTTGGAATTTTAATAGCTATGGCGTGAGGGACATCTGAAGCTAGATTCTCTGGCGTTTTCAATTTTTCTTGGTTAAATTTTGAATGGTATTCTTAGGTTGCAAATTAGTTTCAATATTTGTAGTGGGTATAAAAGACTCGGGAATTGACACCCCCACATCTAAAACCACTGTTGAATGCTGGAAATTGGATTGTATCCCACCTCTTTCGGAGTTGGTGTGCATGTAGATGATGGCAACTTAAAGCCTCACTAGGTAGGTGATCTACGTGAGCCTTTGCTACCAGCACAGTTTGCCTCTGTAGCATGGTGATGGACAACTTGGTTGCCCTTAACCAAGGCCATTTTCATGTCTGCATGAGGGATAACATCAACCAGTTAAGCCATCTCCGCATTTGCACACTGTTCAGCATCAACCACTGATTATATCGGCATCTGCACATAGGACAACATCCACCATCGAGTCCATTTCCATGTGTCCATTTGATATCATCACTTTGGACCATGTCTTTTCTAATGGCTCCTAGTAAAGAAGACTGTGAAGCATTGTTCTGATTACCTTCCATATTCGAGCTCGTTGGATCTTCAACCACACTTTCCTTTGTAATCCATGTTTCTTTTATTGGGCACTGAACATTAATGTAGCCAAAGAACATACAGTTCTTAGAATCTGGTGGCACCTTTTTGAACTTAACATCATTATCTAGTTTCTTTTTCTTCCCGTTCTCTATTTAAGAAGAGGCAAAACTAAGAAGGGGTGTTGTATGTTAGATTTCAACACAACTGGCAAACATCACTCTTACCAGATGTCATTGATTTATAAGCAAAGGAGTAACGGAGACACCAACAACCGTTTTGGGGATTTCTCTCAATCAAAGCTTCAATTGATGACCAAAAATTGCACCCCTGTTGCAACCAAGAAAGATTTGGCTGCAGGCCAATATGTTTGTCCACTTTCATAATACAGTGAGCTAACTATCAGGCAATGGTCCTCTTTGAAGCACTCTTTTGCATTTGGCAACATTCCCGAACTTGTAGAATATGCCATCTTAAGTGGTTTTCCAAGGAACATGTAAACCTATAGAGCCTTCCTACATGCTTTTCTCTTTGATCATCTCCAATGAGGGTGTTTGACCATATCTGGACATTGGCATCAATCTCTTTTAAGATTTTAACATTGAAGCCTCTGCATGATCTGCAATGAGATCGAGTGTAATCTAGTTTGCACTATGCATCACAACCTATACATGCTACACGTCTACTTAATGATTTCACTTTTAAGCTTGAAGCAAACCAAAAAATAGAGTTTGTAGCTGGTGGCTTAGGGTTTGGCATGGAAACAGTTTATTACAGACATAATAGACATCAATAGACATCAGATGCATTGACTTGCTATTTGGTACCTCTAATCTAGCATTGTCCTTGTTGAACGCTTAAAGCCTGCTACCCGCATTGCCTCTCGTGCGTAACAAAACTCCAACCGTGATTATTATCCTTGTCTGTAACGGGCCGTTTTCAGTTTCTTCCCCCCTCCTTTTCCTTTTCTTTCTTTTGTTTTGGCCCAGCTTGCTTGCGAAGCGCAATGCTCGGGCTTCTCATTTCTCTTCGCCGCGATCTCTCTCTCTCTCCCACGCTCTCTTGCGAATCAAGTCCGCTAGGGCTTTCAAGCGCAGTCTCTCTCTCTCTCTCTCTCTCTCTCTCTAGTTCTCGCAGCGACATGAGACCATCCCTAGGGCTTTCGACGACGCGACCTTCGTCCTCTCCTATCGTACGAAGCGACATGAGCGTCGCCCCCCATCCTTCTCCTGCGACCAATGCAACGCCCTACTGGGCCATTCCGAACTGTCACCCCTTGCTTCGATAATGCGTGTACTCCTTGCGAGTTCCTCCGAACCCTATATCTTCATCTCCTCTTCCCTTTTCAAGTTTCATGCGGAAACTGTAAGTATTATCTGATTTTTTGGAGCTTTCAATTGGATCTTCCTTCGGTGGGAATTATTTTCTGATAGTATTCTTCGGATCTGTGCTGAACCTTTGGATTTCTTGATTTCTTTGGTTCATCGGCAGTTTTACGGTAGATTTTCATCTTTCTCATGCTATAGTTAATTTCGGTTTAATTATTGGTTATTTTTTGTGCGAAATGAGATTTTTTACGGATGAGGGGAGATGATGATTTAGGTTTCGGGTTACCGTTTTGCCCCGATTGTGGTTGCGGGGCCTCGTTGGCTGTCAGTTTTGGCTTCTGTGGGGACTGAAGGCCGAAGGGCTCGGGTTGGGAGGGTTTGGGGTTCATTTGGGTTGGTTGTGGGGATCTCAGGCCTCCTGGTTGCTCTCTGATTCCCTTGGCTCTCTGACCTTTTGCTGTCTGGGACCCACAGTCCTCTATATTTTCTGTTTGTTGGGGGTTTGGCCTTCTGATTAGCTGCCATGACCATGCAGTGCTTCGTTTTTTTTGCTTCCATTGACCCTAAAGTAACCATTGGCCCTTCCCCACTCCTTCGTGGACTCTCAGAATATTGTCCTGCAGCCACTACATGAAGAAAATCCCTAATCTGATCCCTCTAAGCATAGAACTTTTAGAACCATTAGGAGTTTAACTGTTGGTTTTCCTGTATTAAACAGTTATATTTTCCTTCATGTCTTGGTTCGTTGCATAAAAAGTTGGTGTGTTGAGTCTTTTAATATCTGTTAAAAATATGAAATATCTTGAAATGGCAAATATTTCTGCTTCACTTTATCACAACGTCAGCTTTATTGTTATGCCATTTAAATATCTCTTTGAGCATGCTAGTACTAGGAAGTTTAATATTATGTTAAATTGCGTAGTCCATGGAATGTTAATCGTGAGGTCACTAATGGCTGGTGGAATTGAGAATTGGCTTATGACATGTCTGGTTGCTACACATTCGATTATTGATTATGTACCCTCTTGACTACGTAGTTTAAATGATGTTAAACTTATGCTATATCACGACACTAAAATTGTTAACTAATTAATTTAGCATGACTCATCGGGTTTTGGGGAAAATTATGATAACGAGAGTGTGAGAGCGATTAGAGCCTATCTTTTGGCCAGTATCTGGGAAGATTTCCATTCTATGTTCTATTATTCAAATGGATCCGGAGTCCCTGTCACGCTTCCTTCTTTTTGGACTCGGCATGTGGTAACACCCTGCGGTCAAAGAGGGTCTTCGGGTTGCACATCACACTCTCTGCCATGAGTCATGACCTAGGATTAGTTCACTTTAGCGAGTACCATCTTGTAGTAGTTTGAAGTCACTAAATGATCAAATCATGTTACATCTTTGTAGCATACCAATATAACTGTTACTATTATGTCTCTTTATTGTGCACCGTTATTATTTCTGTTGTTTGGGTTAGATAATATTTACTCTGTTGAGCCGTGGTGCGACTTCTGTTGCCCCACTAGGTGACACAGAATTATACGGAGGCGCATGAATACGAGGAGTCAGAGCTCCGGTGTAGGACATTGAGCCTTGAGCTGACCGAGTGTAGGTGTTGTGTTTACATTTTAGTTGTGGTGTGAGTTTGTATTGTTATTTCCTGTTCAGAACCTTGTAAGCATGTTATAAATGAGTATCTTTATTTATTTCTGCTCTGAACTACATTGACTTCACTGGCACCTACAGGACCTGCATGTAATTGTTTATATTGTGACGGAACCCGGAGAGCGGGGCGTTACATCAGTTACTTAGAACGACGTATTAGTGGTTATGGAGGTGTTCTTAGAATCTACTTCCTTAAAAGTTGTATCATGTTTTTATATCGATTGTTGAATGTTATGCGTATTGGCCACCAAATTAGGTGGCTTATCTCGATCCTCTTCATTGCAATCCGAGAAGAGGAACCGTTAGCATTGGAAACCCTCTCTTACTTTCACAACACTAAATACTTGAGGTTTTGCTCTAGCATGTTTTCTTTTCAAGTAGTATGTGTGTGTGTATGAATGTATGTATACGTGTGTGTCTAAATATAGATGGAGAGTATACGCTATGCTATGCTCGAGAGAATCCATATGAGGATCTTGTCTCCCCAAAATTTAAAGATTGGCAACACAAAGAGATCCATTTCGTTAAATGCGATCTAACACATACTTATACACAAAACAGTCTAATGAACTCGATGTGTTTTACCCATAATTCAGGCAACAACATATTAACCTATTTTATGACAATTCTGAAACATAAGTATTTTTCTCCACTTTTCCAGCTACGAGACACTAATCATTTTAATTTACTTTTAAACTTTTTTAATTATAATTTCTGGAAATGCTAATTTTTTTTGTAAATATTAAAAAAATCTTGAACAATTCTAACAATTGCTAATAAGAAATGCAACCAGTATTTGTGAAACATTTCAATTTCCTGCAAATATGGCAATGGTTAACAAGGTCACAACTTATAATTGTCAAATATTAAATATCAAAATTTACACAGTTGATAATATAATTATGAAGAATCATGGTATTTTTCATCATTATACGTGAAAATGCAATGATGAAACAAAATTATTAATTATTAATGAATTTAAACTTACAATTTATACAATAAATGCTGAATTTTACGGACATCAGACCTGGCACATAACTGTAATGGAATGATTTGAATAAACAACGGGTGCATATTCCCTTGCTGTGTAAAATATGCACAGATTCGATTGCACAAAACACTATCAACTTCACAGTCAGCAATAACAAGAAAAAATTGTTATACTATCAACTTCATATGAAATTTACTAAACAATAAGCCTACTATATCATACCAAATACCAATATCATGTCTCACAATTAAAAAAGGGCAAACCATTTAAGTATTTAAGTTGCATACACAAGATTACCAAGATAACAATAGCAAAGTACACTAAAATAAATCAACTTAATGTACTTGAGTTTCATTGAGACAAAATCTAAAGTTCGTTGTCTCATGTCTCAGTAGTCCATTAGGCCCTAGTTATCATGTCATCCAAATTCCAAACCATCTGACTTACAAATCTCTTCATCGGTGTATGGGTCAATGTTGACATGCTCATGATCGTCAACGGGAGCTTCCTCACCAAGGATCCCTTTCTATTGAGCTTCTATTGAGTTAGAAGCACCATCGCCCTACCCTTCCGTGGCCTGATACTCACACGTGCAACTGTAAGCAGCCTCAATTGCACTTAGAAGCACCTTAACCATCCTCCAAGTAAGGCTTGACCCCAGGATCACATCTTCTTCATCTGAACAACGGAACCTAATAAAATTAATCCAGGAATTTAATTTGTTGCATTTATAAGTGGATTCTTTTCTTCCAAGCCTCATTTCTTGAACTTGATATTTGCATTAAACTTGATATACACACGATATCTCAAATTGCAAATATATGATCTATTCTATTGTGTTAATTTACAATCAATAAGAAAGGCATTAAATCAATAATTGGCAAGATATAAGTATAACTGTTAATTACATAAATGCTTGCATTATTTTAGTAACATGATTTTAATCTTATACTCCCTCAAAAGTGCTCCAATTTCTCTCACATCTAAGGGCATGCTAATCAAATTGAGAATCTTCGCTGGAGTCAACTGCGTTATAGAGTTCTACTAGCTGTATTTAACAGTTCGCTTATTGATAGCTATTAATCACATGTCATGGTAGCACCAAGCAAATGCCATTAAAAAATTCATTGAAATTTTTGGTCGGTCGAAATCAAATTTCTCGCATGATTCAACCTCCATAACCATAACAAATGATCCCTAGCAGTACGTGTGCCTATCCAATTTAGTGCCTGATATCTGAATCTTCATCTAGAGATTAGGATAGAATAACTCCATTGCATCTATATATCCATCCTTGGTGACTTTACAATTCTAGGTCACATCATCACTCCTGTAGAAGTAGATGGGACCAAAGTAATCATGCACTGTGCAAAAGAGTATAAGGTCTATCCTTCACCATCTCATATAATATCAATACCAGCTTGCAGTGTTCTAAATATCGGATATCGGTCACGTATCGGCCTAGGAAATTTGATATCGGATTGCGGATATTGGTGATATATCGAGGATATTGACTAAATATCGAAGTGTCATATTGAAGGCTTAAAAATTATACATATGTCAACATAGATGTATCTAAGAAGATATAAACTGTACTAACTCAAATAAAAGTATGTTTTGATTATACTTGTCTCGTTAAACATGATTATCGGGGATATTGACTTAATATCGGAATGTCATATCAGAGGCTAAAAATGATGTCAAATAAAAGCACGCTTGTTTAAGAAAATATAAACTATAGAAACTCAAATAAAAGTTTGTTTTGTGTATACTTATCTCATTAATCGTGAATATCGACCATCCACTTGGTGGAATATTTCTTTAAGTGGTCACAAACTAAACGAGTTAAATACCTACAAAATATGATTCATGTGGATCAATATTAACATCGTGAATATGAAAATAAAAAAACCGGAAAAATGTAAAAATGTAAAAAAGGGAAAGAATACTCATCTTGATCAGAAAATACTCTCTTAAGAAGAACAAACGCTGGACTGAAAAAACTGACAACTGAAAAAATTCAGAAAAAGAAAAAAATGAAAAAAAAAATGAAAAAGTTAAAGAATACTAAGTAGTAAGTACTAATCTTGATTGGAAAATTCCTTGCGAAGATCGAACGCCAGATGTCAAAAGCTTGATTGACGAAAAAACCCAATATTGGAAGGAGAAAAAAAATCATTAACCGAAAAAATGAAAAACTGAAAAAGGGCTCCATTACTCACCTTGATCGGAAAACTCTTGCAATGATTGAATGTCGAACCCCGAAGCTCAATCGATTGTCGTCGAAAATTCTCACTGGACAAAGCTGAGTGGATCGGTGTAAGGAGCGGAGCATCCAGAGGAGCAGAGCAGTGTGATTAGAAATAGGGTAAAGCAGCAATTATCTCTCAAAAATCCCGATGCCTCTCGTCGTTTTAAGTAAATTATTGGGTCGGTTGACTCGGGTCGGATCCATTTTTAAGTGGACCGATCCGCTAACTTTTTTTTAAAAAATTATGAATTGCGGCCGATATTTCAAAGAGATATATCGGCCGCAATATCGGCGGCAACCCGATATTGCAGCGATATTTCTTCAAATATCGGAAACCGCAATATATAAGACCATATCGTATCGGCCTAGTGATAAAACCGATTTTGCGGCCGATATATCGGATATCGGACCGATATTTAGAACACTGCCAGCTTGTAATCACTCTGCTTGTTCTAATATGCATTTCTGGTCTCAAGCCTCATATCCTCCAACATTCCCACCATGTTGCCCATGGAGGTTTTATAATCATGAATCATGATCAACAACTCTCAAGAAATGGAACAAAGATCTGCACACTTTTAAAAACTTCATCACTGATCTCCAGAAGCTTTTGGTCATCACTATGGCCTCAACTTACTTCCTGTTGGCCGTTTTTGCGAGCCTGCATTTTAGCCTGCTATAGAATGAAAACATAATTTTAGTTTTTCCTTGTTGTCACACTGATTCTGTAATGTCACAAAAGTGGTCGCAATTTCAACTCACAAGACCTCACAATCTCATTAGTATTTATACTGTGCCACATCTTAGACGAAGTCTTTCTGATAAGATCCCTTTGCTGCCATAATTGTCGAGTGATTGTCTATCTGATTGATATTTTTAACATCAATCGCTTCAAAGCACTGGTCCCCACCACTCCAATACAGTTTTACTTGTAGGTATTTTTTGTTCCAAGCCTATTTTACCAGTAAGTCACATTGCCATTGTTGTAACATTTTTGATTTTTAAATGTCTATTGGTAGTAACTGATTTGGGTTAGGGGGATGGTGAATTAATTGTCTTGTGAAGAATTTATTGAGGATGTGAAACTAAAAATAATTATATAATTTCCATTTGATAGATTGCTGCAGAATTAGTAACCTAAATCTTAGTGACTTATTTAGTTCATTTTTTATTTTTCACGGAAATATCTATATTAAGAGGTTGCAAGTCTAACGAGTTTGCTACTTACTCTTCTGTGCCCACCTACCTACTCACCCGCACGCACATGCGCGCAAACACGTGCACACGCACACATATGAACAAACCCCACCCCTCCATCTAAGGTAGGGTTAGTCCCATTTGCTTTGGCTTATGCTTTATCTAGTTCCCTGGAAGTTAGTGGTAATTCCATAAGATCTGCTTTATGCTATTTTATTATTGGGCATGCTTTACAACTACTTCTGTGTCGGTTTGGTTTCTAAAGCATATCTTGCAACGCCGTATTATTGTTACTTGTTAAGTCTGATCATGGAATAGTAGAAATGGGTCTTGTGATCCATTTTCTTGAGAATTTATTGGACTTTGTATTAATTTTGTATCATTTGCATGAATACGTTTGATTTTTTTCAAACATTTAATGATTTATATTTTTAGGTGACAAGAGTTCTTGTTTATTGAAGTGTTTTTCACGAATAAGCCTGTATGAAAGTACAACCACTTTTTCCAGTTTTTGGTTTCTTTTAATACTTTCTTTCCAAACAGGTACAACTTCTTGGAGAAAATGACTGGAGCAACGTTGTTGCATGATATACCTGGTGGGCCCCAATCTGATGATACATACAATGTCATTGCAGCTCCAATTCACGTTTACATTCCCTCAGTTGAAGGCCTTGTGATCCCCAAAGGGACTCATGGTCAGATTTTGAAATTTCTCAATGCAAATGTTGCTCTTGTTCGCTGGGAGGTAATTTTTAAATCTATTTTGTTGTCCTTTCATTTACGAAACACAATACTTCATTTATTTCTAGTATTTTAAAACTTTCAGCTAGGCAGCAATATAATTTTTTTAGTTTGCATCATAAGCATTTTACTGGATTAATATATTTTTAAGGTTGACATTCTCAAATTTTATGTTTTAGGTAACACATTTATCCGCGGTGTTAGTTAATTAAGGTCTTCTTCATAAGCAGTTGAAGCGCACATATGAAATTGTGGCACATATCAACTGCCAGACGGACGTGAATTCTTGTTTCAAAGATTAGAGTTGAATATCACATCTTTTGATGTAATTATAATATTGTTTGTGCCTGTCAAAGTCCGAGTGGGGTGCTTGTCATGGATTTATCTTGGCATCCAACATTGTACGTTCTCCTTAAATTATTTATATGTGAATGACTATATTAAGACACAGAAACATTAAGTGGAGCTCCAGTCCCCTCAGCATAACAGATTGTGAAATTTAAACAAAAGCCCAGGCTGCTTGAATACTTGATTTTTTTTTTCAAATTTAAAAACTTATTGGGTTTTTCTCATATTAGTCCCTTAAATTATGTGTATTTTGATGTTAGTCCCTTAAATCTTTGTAATTTGAATTTAGTCCCTTAAAGGGACTATTTAGGTTAAACTTTAAACATTTAAGGGACTATTTAGGTGATCAAAAGGGACTATTTAGGTTAACGTTAAACGTTTAAGGGACTAAATTCAAATTACAAAGATTTAAGGGACTAATATCAAAATACACATAATTTAAGGGACTAATATGAGAAAAACCCAAACTTATTACATTCTCTAACACAAATATTTCAAATGGTTGAAGCTAATGAAATTAGTAAAAGTGTATAATATATTATACCAACTATGTGGGATCCAACACACACTGATGCGACCTGCTAGGGATTTTAAGGATAAAAATATGATTTTAAGTGGATTATAGGGGAAAAGATGGGATGTTTAGGGCAAAGGTGGGACTTTTAGGGCTAAAAGAGTGGAATTGGGAGAAAATGTGACATTTTTATTGATGATAGAAAGGGGATACAAGATAATTGGCCTCTTTCGGGTGGAAAACCGCTCTCCCTAGCATCCAATTTGGGAAGGCCGGATTCTCCCACTAGATCTATCCCACTCTTAATCTCCGTTCTTCTCAATTCTCTTCCCAATAATTAGTATAACCACTAGTGAACCCAGCCACAAACATATAATACTCAGATTTTCGAAAATTACAGATCTGTTAGTGGACCTATAAAATTACAATTTTGCTACTGATACCAAGAAATTATAGATCTGTCAATGGTTGCCGCTGCACTCTCTGTCGTATCATCATTCCATCCTCAAAGAACTGCCTTGTTTTCAAGGTGGTGTCATGAAATCCGTGGACCACACTACTTCAAATAAGGGGTGCTCGGTCCCTCCTGGCGTCTTACTCTGCGCCTTCATCATTTTCGACCATCAAAACTTGTAGAGCACGATCTCGGTAATGAAGTTTTGGTCTGAACTTCTCATTACATGAAATCATAGTCCTTGTTTGCGCTTATTCTGGAGCTCCGCTTTCGTGAGATGCTTAAATATGTTGACGGGTTGAGGCTCGTTCTTCTTCTCTTGACTCGTCTTTACCATTGCTGGCTGGGACTTTTGAGTATCTGTCGTGACATAAATGCGGGATGTGACCCTCTCATCACTCCCTTGACAGCCCGCTCTGCCATGTTTCTATTTATCACCATTTGGGCCAGATCCATCGCCTCGCACTGCCCCCCGGACTCAGTATACGAAGCTCTGCTCTGATGCTCGTCTTAAGGCCCTCCATGAAATTTCCTTTTAACACCTCTTCAGGGATCCCCTCATGTTGCCCTAGAGCATCTCGAACCTTTCCATGTAGTCTGTCAATGTCCTTTTCGAGGGTAAAGAACTGCTTGTAAAGATTACCGCCCTGAGTGTCTCGAAACAGGGGCATTAAGCAGTCCTTGAATTGTTTTCACAAGCTGACATGCTGTCTTTGCTCCCTCCAATGAAATCAGGCCCGTGTCTTTTCCGTGAGACAAATTCCTGCTGCCATTAGCTTATCTTTCTTTAGACAGTTAACATCGAAATATCATCTTTCTGCACGGTAGACTAACCCATAAGGATCTTCCCCCCTCAAAGACATGCGTCTTCAGCTTCTGTATCTTGTTATCAATGCCCGAGTGCCCTGGCTCTGCTCTCTAATTGGGCTGCTGAAAATCGTTCTGCTGAGCTGTAGGGCCTCCAAAACCTTCATGCTTGCCTCCTACTGCCGTGCTGTCATCCCGATCCATCGTCAAACTCACTTGGATCTCCTCCACCCTCGTCGATACCCTAAAAGCCTTCTCTTGCCATCTTGTTGTTGCCCCCAAAAAGGAAGCCACCTTTTACGAGTTGTTTTCGTCCTCCCTTGGGCCTACCTCCGCTAACCCATGTGCCTCTTGCGGACCAGTCGAAGCCTCGTGGGACTCCTCCGTTGTCATGCCCCGCTCTGCATGGCGTGCCTGTTTTCCACATGTGATGCAGATCCTGCTAGTGACCAGTAAAAACAATATATGCTACGAGCAGGAATATACCAACATACTCATGGAATTTCTCATTAAATATGCATGAAACTGGAAATATTCACAATTGTTATAGTCAGGGTTCTCTGCGGCTACTGTGGCAAAATCTGTGTCCTCGTATGCTGTGGTCTCCTCTAACTCTGACTCCACATATGGTGGTGCAACAAAAATGAAGACCTACCAGATAAATCACAATAATTCTAGAATTTTGAAATTTAAACATGTGAACGTCAGTAAACACTAACTAGAAAGTAGGAAATGGAAACAGATAACAGATTAATTAATACTTTCCTGAAATTTAAGACAAACATGCAACTCAATTGATAGTTTAAGCGATACTAACATGGTCCTATCAATTTATGCCATAACTAGGTTGTGAATTATATTGAAGAGTACAGTAAGCAACTAAGGAATCCACCTCAATACCTCGGGTCGCTCACCCGGGACATGCCCAAAGTAGAAATGGTAGGGGCCATGAGTCCAAAGAGTAACAATGTGGAACTTATTAATTAAGTCCGACAATACATTAGGGGTCCATCGGGTTCATGATGTGACTCGTCGAAGCACCTGATGCGGTAAGTCAATAGGAGTGTGGCTCCAATTGCTCCCGTACTCTCACTAATATGATTTATACTAAAACCCAGTGAGTCTGAAGTGCCAAGTTAATGTCATGTGTATATCTCTCAGTGTCTCAGTGATACAGTACATGTGTAGTTCTAAATTTAGTATTATTTTAAAACATTATTTTTAAAGTAAAGCTTGAATTAAATTTAAGGCCACATTGAAACTAATTCATATGATGGTGTGTTGTCATTCCAGTTCGAGTCATTCTATTCTATCAAATGTATTTCAACCGGACAGTAACAATACATATATTTTGTTGATTTTCCCAATTTATTTTGATTTCCATAGCACACTCAATATATCAGTTATTTCTAATGTCATGGGCAACTGTGCAAGATTACTATTACTATTAAAATCAAGAACATGTAGCATGTAGTAATGGATTCAATGGGACCGTTAGCATACCATTAACATTACACTAATTTAAAACTTATAACATGGAGCATACATGAGATATACTAACATATATCAGGGAACACTTGCATGACAGACAACATATTAAGTATGCTAGGAAGTCTAAATTAAAGACATAAGTAATAAGCTCAAGCTAACATGGGAGTCAAGTAGCGAACAGTGCCGTGCTTGGAAATAGGTGGGGATGGACAATAGGGGGATGGACAACTGTGGTGATTTTAGATAGTTTACATCATCGATCGTTTTTCGGGACTTAACTAAATGTTTATGGTTTTGTATGATCCTTCAGGCAGTAGCCTATGATCTCACAAGTGGTAAACCATGATCATTCATGCAGTAGCCTGGTGTATGATCCAACATGCAGTAATTTCCATAATTTTCCAACGGCCTTTAGAGGCGAAACCCTCATTTTCATTCATCGGGTAATCTAAGCCAACTCCGACATGTATGGCAAAGCCCTGGGGGTTCCCATGCCAACCTACGGCCTCCACCAAGCCTCGACATTAATCGAAACACCACCAAAGCAATATTTACAGTCGTCATCCAAGGAACCCATCAACAGAAACTCACCAAATATATCACAGTAGGGGAAAACCTCATCGCTCAGTCACGGTCTGGCGCGTGATGCCCAGATTCAGTCACGGCTAGGTCAAGAAAGGTACTGCGAGGCTTGAGGGGCCCACAGGTTATGACAAAGGCTGTAAAGCCTAGGCCAGTCGTGACAGAGACACAGAAAAGACAAACAATGGCAAAAAATAGTCTGGACAGTCACGACAGGGCCACATGAGGACTAGTCAGTGGACAAAGTAGCCACGGCAGTCACAGTTAAGGAGGAAAACACCCAAAACAATCACACCACAGCTAGGGGCGGTGGCAGGGGTCACCGCCAAGCCCCGACGATACCCGAGTCTTGCTCAGATCCATCATCGCAAGCATTTACAACAAAATCACAAATTTAAAACCAAAATTAAAGAGTTAAAGAGATTTTACCGAAATTGGAGTCCGATAGGGAGATCCGAGCCTCGCCGTAAGTGGCTTTGGCTGCTAAGGCAAGGTAAAACCCAAAACCGAACTCCAATAGAGGAAAACCCAAATTTCTTTTGAAAATTATTTTTCGTGTGAAAATCCAAAACCATAGCCTTATCCGGGTTTAAATAGAGGAAGAGGAGACCGCTGGTAGTTGGAGAGCGGCAAGAGAAGGCCACAGGTTAGCCACAAAGGCAATCGGCCTCAGATCGAGGCAAAGTCGTGTTGAAACCTTAAGAATTTATGGCACGAAAACAAGGCAATCGGCCTCAGGTCGAGGCGAAGTCGTGTTGAAACCTTAAGAATTTATGGCACGAAAACAAAAGGAGAGGACGCGTGCTCTGTGACGTGGAGTGAGGGGGTCTCGATTATTTTCATTCTTGTCAAAGAAACGAGAGAGAGAGAGAGAGAGAGAGAGAGAGAGAGAGAGAGAGAGTCGTCACTGCCTCGCTTCGATCGCGAAAGGAATCGAGATAACGAAAGAGAGAGACGCGTGTGCGTACGTGGAGTGCACACATGTGGGGTGAGAGGGATTAAGTGAGGCGGGTTTTGGCCGCTATTGTTGGCTGGGTCGCAAGGGGAAAAAGAAAAAGAAAAAGAAAAAGAAAGGAGAGGGGAAATTGGGCCGCCCCTTGTTAAATTAAATGGACTTTTACATATCGTCGGTTCACCCAAGGTCTACACAGATCTCCTTGAAGCTCGGATAGAAGACATGGTGATTGTCAAGCTCGCCTGAAGGTCTACCGCGTCCAACGCATTGTCATCAAGGCACATGATGGTCTTTGTCCGCAAACCAGGGCCAGTGGGTCCTCTGGAAGGTCGTCCGGGGGTCGCTGGGCTCCTGGTAGGATGTCCAGGGGTTGTGGGCTCGTGGAGAGCCCGCCAGTCCATGACACTAGCCTAGGCGGTCTGCCAGGAGGCCGCAGCCCCTGGCAGCCCCCAGGGCCACCCTGGCCTGGGCGGCCCGCCAGTAGGTCGCTGGCCCTTTGGCTGCTTACCCAGGGCTCGCCTCTCTCTTGGGGGCCGCCAGGGGGTTTCCCTTGTCCTTCAGCTTCGTCCGCCTTTTTTCATGATTTTAGTGGATGATTTAATCCCACACGTGTGATCCGTAACCTAGGTGCAGATCTTCCTTACAGTTGATAACTTTTCACCTTCTCGTGTTCAAATGTGGTGTCTGTTGCCCTCGGCCTGCGTTGTAGTAATCACTGATCAGATTTGAAGTCGGACAATCATTCGGATGGACTTCCTCAAAACAGTCGATTTTCCCTTTGCCCTTGTCCAAAGGCAGCGCTTGTGACCCCAAATCTGTACAGTTGACTTCACATTCGTTCCAATCCGGCTTTGTCGTCTATCTCTCAGATGGAAGACGGTTCTTTAACTCAGATGTTTGTTACGTTTGTGTTTGCATGAGGGTTTCCATTGACGTTCTAATCCACTCTCCTCACGCGTTCGTCTCAGATTATCTTTCCTCCATTGATTTCTTCAAACCCTCAATTTCGCTATTGAGTTTTTCCTTCAAAGCTTCCATCTTTCTTGACATTATCAGGATCTATGCTCTGATACCAATTTGATGCGATACGCTAGGGATTTTAGGGTTAAAATGGAATTTTTGTGGATTTTAGGAAAAAAGCTGGGACTTTTAAGTAAAGGTGAGATTTTTAGGGCTAAAAGAGTGGAATTGGGGGAAGACAATATTTTTATTGATGATGTATATGGGATATAGTATAATTGGCCTTTTTCGAGAGGAACGCTCTTCCAAATCTCTAATTCGAGAAGAAGGACATTCTCTTCCACTAGATCTACGTTCCTACTATTAATCTCTTCTTCTTAATTCTCTTCTCAATATTCAGCATAACCCCGAATGAACACAGCCCCCAAACATATAATACTCGGATTTTCTAAAATTACATATTTGCCACTGGTTGTCGCCGCGCCCTCAAGTCGTATCATTACTCTGCATCACACATCCATTTATGTGTGTGGCACGAGGGGGGTTGTAGTTGTATATGTGTGTGTGTTTGTGTGCATGCATGTACATATACGTTTCTGTGTATGCGTGCACGTGTTTCATTGAAGAAGTAAGACGTTTAGAAATAAGAAAAAACAGTGAAATGAGAAATATCAAGAATGAATTACCTTCTAGCCCGAATAATATAATGTTCCTCAAAAATAAGTTCTTTGGGGTATTTGTGTTATTTACCAATTATATATTCTTTTTATGCTTTTCCACATCATTAAACAATGTAGTTTGAGGTGGTCGACAGAAGTGTGAGGTGCATAAGTGTCGAACTCAATTGAGACAGATTAATGAGGCAGAACAAAAATGTTGTTTATAATCTCCATGTCTCCCGTGCATGGTTTTAAACTTTTGCTGATGCATTATATCCAATTTCAAGTGTGCCTATATGGTCCATGTAAAATTTCCCGATACAACCAACAGTAGCTTATAACAGCCAATGCAAGGTTTGGTCCAGAGTTTTGAGCACCAAAAAATTTGTGTCTTATTCCATATGAAGTAAATCTTATTTAATAGTGTTGGAATGTAACAATGTAAAGTGTTCTTTTGTTTATCTTATTTCTTGATCTTCACCTTGTAGTATACATTTCGTAGATGCAACTTGGATAGTGACTCTGGTTCATTTGTTCATTTGAGCTAATCACAGATATCATCAATCTGTGGCAACATGTACTTTTTTTTCACTGTCACCTTGTTCAGTCACTTTGTTCAGTTCTTGGTAGTCTATCGGTAGTCTATGCTTATTGTCAACGACCCGTCATTTTTAACCAATAGCACTGGCGTAGCTCAACAAGATACACCAGAATGTATCAATTCTTTCTACAACAAGTGATCCAATGATCCAACTGAGTACGATGGGACCATGCCGTGTGGAGCCTTGGAGATAGGTTGTGTGCATGTCAACAAATCAATTACGGATTCGAGATGTTCTTTGAAGACATAAGAGCTCGTTCTTTGCAGACATCTCATGTTTACATCATTGAATTCTTGTTTACATCATTGGAGCCTTGGAGATAGCTGGTAAACATAAGAGGTCGTTCTTTGAAGACATCTCATGTTTACATCATTGAATTCTTGGACTACTTCAGCTTTATTCGGTTCCACCTACGATGTTGCTGTAATTGCCTCCTTTAGATTGATGTGAAATTGGATCGGTCTAAGTGATCTAGTTTCACTTATGAACTCGAACAAATGTTGATTGGGTATTTCGAATACTACTCGGAGTTGGGGAGAGTTATCGGCAATATAACTCTGCATGACATAAAAGATAACTAATTGCAACATGTCACTTCTCGTGTTGACATTACAACTCGATGCGTGATGATTGACATATATAAGATAAGTTGCTATAGATAGACAAGATAGAATGTAACAAAAAACACAGACATGATAAAAAATATATATTAAGGTCTTAACCAAATGAAGTGAAATGTAGCGAGGTCGAAAGAAATGAATCAAGAAATCAATTCATGGAAGATTTTTGCTGATCGCAATTAAAATATGGAGTGTGAAAAGAGATTTTTAGACTACAATCAAAGGATTGAAAATGTAGAAGGTCAGATCAAAGTCTAAGAGTTCATGGAAGAAATTCAAAATTCTAACGAATGAAACATTAAGTATTAAGTTAATGATCAAGATTTTGGATTGTAATATTATCTATGTTGCTCTTAAAGTATTCAAGCATGAAAAACAAAGGTCTGTGATTGTTTTCAAAAATAAAATTTTATAAGATTATGATGTTTCTATTATTTTGTCTCTCGCTAAGGAGTTTGTTTGAAACATGCATGTGCTGCCATCAAAAACTTGTCATGTTCCGCTTCCCATTATACTGGAACGGAAATGAAAGGCCCACGGCATGCTAAAATTAATAGAAAAGTGTGTCTTGATGTGAAATTGGATCGGTCTAAGTGATCTAGTTTCACTTATGAACTCGAACAAATGTTGATTGGGTATTTTGAATACTACTCGGAGTTGGGGAGAGTTATCGACAATATAACTCTGCATGACATAAAAGATAACTAATTGCAACATGTCACTTCTCGTGTTGACATTACAACTCGATGCGAGATGATTGACATATATAAGATAAGTTGCTATAGATAGACAAGATAGAATGTAACAAAAAACACAGACATGATAAAAAAGATATATTAAGGTCTTAACCAAATGAAGAGAAATGTAGCGAGGTCGAAAGAAATGAATCAAGAAATCAATTCACGAAAGATTTTTGCTGATCGCAATTAAAATATGGAGTGTGAAAAGATATTTTTAGACTACACTCAAAGGATTGAAAATGTAGAAGGTCAGATCAAAGTCTAAGAGTTCATGGAAGAAATTCAAAATTCTAACGAATGAAACATTAAGTATTAAGTTAATGATCAAGATTTTGGATTGTAATATTATCTATGTTGCTCTTAAAGTATTCTAGCATGAAAAACAAAGGTGTGCGATTGTTTTCAAAAATAAAATTTTATAAGATTATGATGTTTCTATTATTTTGTCTCTCGCTAAGGAGTTTGTTCGAAACATGCATGGGCTGCCATCAAAAACTTGTCATGTTCCGCTTCCCATTATACCGGAACGGAAATGAAAGGCCCACGACATGCTAAAATTAATAGAAAAGTGTGTCTAAATTATTTTCTTCCCTTTTCCCCTTAATTTAAATACGCCTAGCATCAAAATCACACCCATGTTTCAATGCAGATTTCTTTAATAAGCAAGAAATAAAATAGAAAGTTAAAAGTGTTATATACTGAAATAAAGATAATATCTCCCAAAATTGTAGCTTACTTATTTCAACTAAACGAAATATAGCAATGATCAAAATAAGGTTCTACTGCTAGTTCAAAATAGAATCCGTACGTTATTAGTACTACTAATAATGGAAATAATAATAACTAAATCTAATCCTCCGTAAACACATGCTCTTCTTCGTCAACCTGCACAAAGGGATCAACATGTATGTACTCACGCTCCGAACCTCACGCTCCAAACCTGATCTATATTCAACAAAGGAGAATGTCTTCATCGAGATTTACTCTGTATGATCCTACCCAAAAACAGATAATCTTTTTTAAATCATGTAAAATATTTGACAATTAAAATAAACATAAATCAATACAAGATGATAAGTTTGCAGGAATATGACAAATAGGCGATCAATAAAGTGCATCATAAATCATGAACTAATAGTGAATGAATATGCTAGATGATAAATAAATAAAATTAATTTCAACTAATATTTTTAGTCTAGATATCAAGTATAGTTTGATGATACTAGGCTATGATGTCAAGTATAGTATGATAATACTAATATGTGGTGTCAAGTACAACATGCTTATACTAGTCTATGGTGTCAAGTATAGATGATACTAATTTATGGTGTTAATTACAGTATGATTATATTAATTTAACGTGTAATTTAACATGTAACTCATGTCAATTTAATGTGTAATTATAGTGTAATTTAACGTGTCAATTACAGTATGATTATGATATTATATTAATTTAACGTGTAACTCATGTCCGAGGGTATGATATGCAATTTGAGTCTTTCATTCGCTCAGAATAACATTCAGTATGGACCAGGGTTTGAGGTATCGGCCGATACAATTAGGTATCGGCCGTATCGTATCGGTATCGGCAGTTGACGATACCGAAACCAATGGTTAGTTTCAGTATCGGCCGATACTGAACGGTATCGGTCAGTTTCGGCCGATACATGTCGAAACTGATCGATACCGGCCGAAACTGACCGATACCATTCAATACCGGTCGAAGATGGAGGAAAAAAGAATGTGCAATCAAATAAAAAATTTCTTAAAAAAACCCAAAAAATTTCGTTAATCAATAGGTTGCATAGAAAGCTCGGTTAAAAGAGGAGAAAACCCTAGGGTTTCGGCTTGAAAATGATGAAGAATTAGACGAAGAGTCGGAACCAAGAAAAAATTGCTGAAAAAAGAAGAAAATGGGCAAAAGGAAGACGATGAAAAAATTGAACTCATCTCATCGCGTCGCCGACTCGCCGAACATGCATCTTGCCTCGCCGAATCCGGCTCGACCATCTAGCGGAGAGTGAGAGAGAGCAAAGGGAGAGAGGGAGAGGCCCGAGTCGCCTTTCAGGAGATGATGCATTCTTTAAAAGGCAAACTTGTAAATAAATGGTATGTGCGTAAAGTAAAATAGATTGTGCGCATATCAAACGGATATTTTGTGGCAACCCTGTAAATAAGTGGTATCTGCGCAAAGCAAAATGGTGGATGTACAAAGCAATGCCCATCGTTTTTTTGGCAAGCTTGTAAAAAGTGGTATGTGCACAAGGTAAAATGGTTGGTGCGCAAGGCAAGCTTTTGGATTTATTCATTTATCCAATATTTAGTATTTAAGTAGTAAACTTTAGGTATTTAGTATTTGATATGATTACGAACTCAAATTTAGTTTATCTATTTAGTATTTAGTATTTAATAGTATATGATAATATTTTAGTTTGTTAAGTATTTAATAGTATTCGATAGGTTTAGATTTAAGAACCTCCGAAACCATCACTGTGTGTATATAATATATACATATTTAAGTATCTCCGAAACCGAAACCGATATTCTAAATGAAACTGCCGAAACTAGCGATACGAACGAAACCGAAACTTGCTTACGAAACTGCCGAAACTGGCGATACCGAAACCAAAACCGAAACCTAAATTTTGAGAAGAACGATACCCAGACCAAAACCGAGACCTAAAATCTTGGTATGGACTAATAACCTTCTCCCACTGTGTATCATCGGATTATATCCATCGGTTGTAACATGTAACTCATGCCAAGTACAATATGTTTATACTAGTCTATGGTGTCAAGTATAATATGCTTATACTGTCACAGTTTTGGTATATTAATATTTAGCTATAGTACCACTATAATATTGTTATTTTGCTACAATACTATTATTGTATCTACTATTGTCTATTGGTTCACTGTTACCTACACGTTGTGTCTACTAATATCTACGAGTTCTCCATTGCCTACACGTTTTGTGTCATCTAAAGTGTTCTTTTCTTTATGTGATAAGCTAGGCATGATCGACATTTATGTTCTAGCTTAAAGGAGAGTGTTTTAGAACACATGGTAAACATGAATGGAGCATGTGCTAAATATAGAATGTTTAGATATAATGTATCATGTACACATGTCTTAAATCAGTGACTTGAATGGTGCATCTAGATTTGTATCACGTGTAATTCATATACTATAAATAAGAGATAAGGAGAGGGCTAATTAAGCCCTAAATCTTTTCATCAACAGAACATTGGCAACAAAAATAATGTTTTGAACCTAGAAGAAACACAAAGAACTAAACAATATAAAGAATAGATAAACATACCAAAAATAATTAGTAGAAGAATGTAACAAAATAGAAAGACATCACAAACATATACACATAAAAAAGAAATAGTAAAAAACAAAAAGCTAAAATTGAACATTAAGGCAATAAATATGAAAGTTTTGTAAAAAACTTTAAAAAAGAGAAAAAAAATGAAAGAGTAAAAGATGAAGTAAAAGAAAATAGATTAGATGGCAGAAACATATCCTAGAAGAAAATTAAGAGCATAAAAGTAGAACTTTGGAGTTTGCCTAAACGATCTTTATATATATATGATATAATATTTGATATTTTGAAGTTGGGGGAACCGACATAATATATATATATATATATATATATATATATATATATATATATATATATGATATAATATTTGATATTTTTGCACTGATGTTGGTCTAGATTTAGTCATGAAAAGCTTAATAGTAAAGTACAAGTAAAAGAATTTATGAGTAAGAATAAAGTATAATATTCGTACCTGTATTAAACCTAACATGTACCCCTAGAACCACCTAGGTGAGGGCTTTTGGAAACACTGGATGCGACCCCCTACTATATGGCTATATGACATGGCAATTTGTTCTATACAATACTTGGCTCTTGGCACTATGTGGCACTTAGCTATGCACACTTCTTATTGGTGTTAGGCTTTGGTATGGTTTGTAATGCCTTGAACAAGAACTTCCCAGGGGGTTGATAGGAATTTCTAGGGTTTATGAAGTAAAAATAGGATTTTGGAAAGTAAAGTTCTGTTTTTATTGGAAAAGAGAGGAAAACAAAGATATTTGGCCATGTTGGAGAGGTAGACCGCTTTTTCAAGCCACTAATTCGATAGGATGGCCACACTCTCCACAAAAGAGGGATCAATTCAACCTACTATGAGTTTTCTCACAAAATTTCAGCCCACACCATAATCTTCCTAAGCCCCACATATATAATAATCAGATTTTTTTTAAATTACAGAAACGCTCCTGGACCCCAAAATTACAAAAATGCCACTAAATACAATCTCATCTTTACTCCGTCCCCAAAAAACCACCTTGTTCTCAATGTGGTGTCATGAAATCAACATACACGCTAAAGATGCTCGTCCCATTCTAGGTCTTACTCCCATTTCGTCGAAACTCCGGTAACCTCCTTTGCCGCCACTGTTGCCCCTGAGAGGGGAGCAACCATCTGTGGATGGTCATCGACCTCCTTCGGCCCACCATTCGCTTTTCCATTGGCCGTCGCCCCCTTGTGGGTCTCCTGTATTCCAATTGTAGCTTAGCGGGTCTCCTCCGCTGTCATCGGTCCACCCAAGGTCTCCACCGTCCTCAACGAAGACTATATAGATGCTACAATGATCGTTTAGCTCGCCTGAAGGTCCTTCAGGCCCAAACGACTAATACCAATGCTCGGGAGGCATTTCATCTGAAAACCAGGGGCCATGTGGCCCCTTAAAATTGTCTCCGGGTCATGGGGGCCCACACAGGGCTCGTGGGCCCCAGGACGTGCTCCCAAGACCCACCGGTCCTGGGCGTCAGGGCCTCACAGACCCATGGTGGCACGCCCAAAATTGATAGGAATTTCTAGGGTTTATAAAGTAAAAATAGGATTTTGAAAAGTAAAGGTCTGATTTTTATTGAAAAAAAGGAAAATAAAGATATTTGGCCACGTTCGAGAGGTGAACCACTTTCCCAAGTCACCAATTCAAGAGGATGACTGCACTCCCTACAAAATATGGATCAAATCAATCTACCATGTGTTTTCTCACAAAATTTCAGCCTACTCCCTTGTCTCCATAAGCCACACATATATAATGATCAAATTTTTCCAAAATTATAGAAACACCTCTGGACCCTAAAATTACCAAAATGCCATTGAATGCGATCTCTTCATCACCCTGTTTGAAATTTCATTTTCTTGAACTTGCTTAATAATAGTATTTTGCGGCTATTCCTCACTCAAAGTCATTTGCTACAATAATTCTTGAGTACGTAGGAATCTGTACAATGCTAGAGACTCTTCTTGAGTTACATGGAAGCTCGTGGGTGTTACATGCAACCGCTTTGTTATACCCTTTTTACCATCGTCACAAATAGCCATAATCATTTTGAGTTCACTGACAAGGCCTGATCTCTTATCTCGATCTGACACCATGGCATTCAAAAAAATAAGCTGATGTGTATTATTGCCGACAATGAGTATCAAATGAAGTTGACACTGAATAGCTGAATCATTTACAAATCTAAGTTCTTTTCCTCAGCAGACTTGATGAAAGGAAAAATAATTTATGTTGGTTCGAATGCAACTGGTAGCTTCACTATCCTTCCAGTCTCGCTTCTTCACATTGAAAGTTGTAGATGGTGTTTATAATTCACAGGTTGGCAGCGGAAATGTTCCAACATTTTATTTAGGAGTCAAGTATAATTTGTGCATCTGATGCTGACACCTTGAGTCCATATTCAATAGAAATTTCACTACCTTTTAATCGAATCTGGATGGTGTAATATCTCTGCAAAACTTTTAAGTTAATAACCATATTGGACTTACATGCATATAGCAAGAAAAATAAAATAAAATGCTGTTGTCATTATGTTTTTTCACGTTCTAATGTACTTTCTAATTCTGCAGTTTGCACATTCAGGACTTTTTCTTTTGCTATTGTGTCTGACTCAGAATGCAAGCGTTTGTAGTCATGCAGAAGTCAGTGTGATCCTTCAGTTGCTTGATCGGATGGTTTCATCTAGTGTGGTAACTGTTTTTTCATGTTCTCTTAAACTGTGTGTGCTTTCTTGAACAAGAGCTTACATTTTATTGTAGTGATTGCAATTCTTAGCAATTTTTGTTTCGATGAAATGATATTCAATATTAAATAATTATTGTCACTAGTCAATCATATATGAATCCGATACCATGGATCACCATTGCATGAGGGCTGGTTCTTTGCTGGCCAAAGACGTCTACAATGCTGCTTTCAGTTGCTGAATTTAAAGGGTTGATATAAGTGAAGGTTGTGACATGCACGTTGTGGAGCTTAGGAGGTCATGCACTTGTTGAAATATGCAATGGGCGATCAAATTTGTTGGTCCAAACTGTTCACTGTGACCCAGACATCCTAATTTCAATCGAAACCATAAATCAAATGTCTTTGAAACTTGCTAATCAATGTGATATCAGATTGAATTGGTTTAAAGGTCTTGATAGCAATTTACTTGCTCTGCTTGATACCGTGGTCAACTGATGGATTAGTTGGCTGTTTTAAGACGTGGGGCTGTTTTTACAATGTGTTGATCACAGCAAATGGTTTTCATTACTAGCTTGGATGACCCATCATTTTTTTTCATACGGGTGCATGTAAATTCTAATGATATTCATGTTCTTTTACTTTCACCTCGAGTGTGAATTGGCGCATACATATTATTTCTTTTGTATAACCTATAAATATTGTTGTTAAAAGCCTAAAAAAGCCAACCTTAAGCCCACGCTTATGCTTTCCGCGTTTTGGAGCACTTTTGCCCCTCTTCAAGATTTTGAACATGTTATGTTTTCAGAATCATCTTCGCATGTTGAATTATTAGAATCAATTTTACTAGTCAATATTATGAACCATATAAAGATATTAGTATAATTTCCCTTCATTCATGCTTTTCCCCTTACTTCCCAATTGTTATTATTTTTGTACATATTTTTCCGCGTTTTTTGTTGGCATTTCCACCAATTTTATCTGCTTAGTTCACACTTAAGCATTGTGGCAGTGTGATGCTTTTTCCACAGCCGCTGTCTCCGAACTTGCCTTTAAATGCGACTAACTAATCACGTTCAAAGGGGCAACAATTATTTTTATTGTTCTTTCATGTGCGCTTTAGCCTTTAATTATTTGCTTCACTATGCCATGTCCATGATGCTTTTTCATTTTTGCCATTTGTTTGTCCATTCTTGCAATCTACCAAATGATGCAGATGCGAGATATTGGTACAAACACCTGTTGTATACAAGATATTGCAATTTATATAAAATTTAGAGTATACTTTCATTAAAAATTAATTCTTTACTAATTTATGAGTAACAACGTTGGATGTTGCAAAACTTATTTTCTTGTTCTTTCATGTGTGCTCTGGCCTTTCATAATTTGCTTTACTATCCCATGTTCATGACGTTTTTTCATTTTGCCATTTTTGCCTATTCTTGCAACCTACCAAATGATGTTGATGCAAGGTATTGACACACACACATTTGTATACAACATTATTGCAATTTATATAAAATTTTTAGTATAATTTGGTTTAAAACTAATTCTTTGCTAACAACAGTTTGACTCTATGCTTATTTAATCAGAATCTACCATTGTTCCAAATATTGGCCGACAGGAATGATATATCGAAAGATGTATCTTTTAATGGTGTTCCACTACGATATGCTTAAATATTGTTGTACCATTTTGATCTTGTATTGGTCAATATTTTGGATAAGTGACCGATATATCAAACTTATGTATCCTTGTTAAATATCCGTCAATTTGGATCATGTTTGCTTAATGTGTTAAATTTGGTTTGGGTTTCAAGTTTACATTGTATTGTTAATTGTTTACTAAAAGCTAAACCTATTTCATGTTATGTTTTAAATCCAAATTCCTCGCTATCCTATAAATCTCTCTACTCTTCAAATTCTTCGCTTTAATTTTGTTTTGCTTTGTATCTTTATCAAGTGCTTGTGACGATGAGAAAAAAAATGAGGTAGTGACGAATCATAGATGACAAAGCAAACCGATAACGAAGAAGATGCACATGGATAAAAAAAGATGAGAAGAGCCAACCCCGATAAAGACAATAAGAATAATAATTGATATTATAAGTAGGGATGAAAATTGTAAAGGGGGTGAATAAGAGGATAAAATATATCTCATGGATTTTATAATTCTCCGATCTTCTCAGATTGGCTAGTAGAGATGAAGCATTTGTTCGATAGTATTGGTTATCAAATGAGCGTAAGTTTCAATTTTCTAAGATAAAATTGAGTCAAAATCTTCTGGACATCAATAAAGAGACAACGAGAGAAAACACATAGGACCTATAAAGATTTCAAATAAAATGAAAATCAACCAAAAAAATATTTACTTCCTACTATAAAGATTGCATACTAGAAAAATTGAACGACCTACGTTAAATAAGTTAAATAAGTATGACTATAAACAATATATGACTGCAGGAGATTACATACCTAAGTACAATAATCCATTTTAGGATTGCGCTATAAGAAAACTCTCGATATACCTTTGTTAGGTTTTGTTCTAGACTGAGAGTAGACATTAAGTGTGAGATGCTTTCTCATATTATAAACAATATACAATAAGCATTCAACCTGGCCTTAAATTTGGAATGCATTAGAGCCATTATATATAAGAAGCGCAATTTTAAAGTCAGGAGGTAATTTAAGCGGCCAAGTGATGATATGACTAAATACGAAATTAATACCATCAAAGAGATAAATAAAAAGGTTAAGGTTGGAGAACCACTACTACAAAAACCTAAATGGATGTAATGTTTCAAATGTTATGGCTTTGGTCATTTTAGTAGTCAGTGCCATAATATGACTTTATTTGTATGAGAGTTTTGTAATGAAGATGAATTAATTGAACCAGAATACATTGCATATGAAGAAACTGATGATGCATACAATGATCTATAGGAATCTAGCACCCGCTTATAAGTCATTATGTGTCTAATTAATATACCTAGGAGTGAGGATGATCGGTGAAGAACTAATATTTTCCTTACATGCGTCAATATTAGAGATATGCCTTTTAAAGTGACGATTGATGGAAGTAGTTATAAAAATTTGGTCGTCAAATCAGCTATTGAGAAGATGCGACTAAACGCTGAATCTTATACAAAAACTTACGACATTACATGTGTTGATGACAACTCACATTCTATTACTCAATGTTGCATGTGGGTATCCAATTTTTGAGCTATCACAATAGCAGCTGGTGTGATGTCGTGCATATGGATGGCAGTGTTCTAAATATCGGAAATCGGACGCGTATCGACCTAGGAAATTTGATATCGGATTGCGGATATCGGGAATATATCGGGGATATTGACTAAATATCGGAGTGTCATATCGGATGCCTAAAAATGATGACATATGCAAGTATAGATGTATCTAAGAAAATATAAACTATACTAACCCAAATAAAAGTATGTTTTGGTTATACTTCTTTCGTTAAACATGAATATCGGGGATATTGACTAAATATCAGAATCAAAGTGTCATTCATATCAGAGACTAATATGATGTCAAATAAAAGTATAGATGTGTCTAAGAAAATATAAATTATAGAAACTCAAATAAAAGTATGTTTTCAGTATACTTACCTCATTAAACATGAATACCAGCCATCCACTTGGTTGAATATTTCTTTAAGTGATCACGAATCAAGCAAGTTAAATACCTACAAAATATGATAATAAAATCAGTAGGCAACTAGGCATGCGTTAAAAATTAATAAACAATAAACATGAATAATTTAACATTTACGATATGATTAGGCCGAACCGGCTTCAATGTCAAACCAATTCAAATTGTTATATAATAAAAAGTAAAAAAAACAAACATCATATTAAAAGCAGAAGATAATATCAGTCCATAGATTTAAAACATGTTCCAGTCTCTCTAACTTCAAAGTCATCAATAATCATCTCTATGATCGGAGTCATAATTGCCCTCATCTAGCTCGTCCCCCGATGATTCTGATGATGATTCAAATTCATCTTATTTCATGGTCGGTTCCTTTCATTTGGATGATGAAGATGCCCCTTTGTTCTTTTATATGTCACCATTCTTGAGCTTTTCTTTCTTTTAGGATTAGCTCCCATAGCTTTGGTAACTTGTCTCCAAGTCAACTGCTCACCTGTAAACACCTCATCATCGCTATCAGAAACTGAAGCACCATCATTTTTTGATACCAACCAATCAGAGACCTTTTCATTATCATTATAGGTAGCCAAAGGATCACTCTCTTTATTCTCATGCTTATTTTTCAGCTCCGCATTGAACTTGACGAAGACTAAGTCACGTAGCTTGTTGTGACCTTGTCTATTTCTCTTGTTGGTATGAGTCTACAAAAGATAAAGAAATTATCATAAACGGACTATTTTCAATAAATTAAAAGTTTTAGAATATAAATATATGATGAAAAAATTATACTATTTACCATCTCAAATATGTTCCAGTTTCTTTCGCACCCAGAAGAGCTAGTTGCCAAATTAAGGACCCTCAATTCATTTGTTTCAATTCTGGAGCATCGGTCCCATAGAAACCCCACCATGTGATTGTCAAATTAACAATATAAAAATCATCGCTTAACATGTGTTTATTTAAAAAATTGGTAAATAATGAAAATTATATATGAGTTAATTTTTGGATTTTTTGCAGCATTCTTTGCAAAATCTCGTCTAAATGAACCCTTTTGCTTTTGATAGAGGTAGAGCTACTATCCAATCTTCTCAATAATATCATGATCATTCCCATACATGAGATGCATGCACTTCACAAAACCATCAAAAATATTACTCTTTTCGATAGCTTCCTTATTAGGGGTAATAAAAAAGGGTTCAAGTAATACCTAGTCTTATGCAATGGCCACTTAAGTTTCTCATCCCATCTTTTATCTATTATCTTTCATATTGGAAGATACATCTTCTCCTTCTGGGCAAGAGCCGATGCAATTTCAACCAAATCACCATACACAAGGCCCATCGACGGGACTGTCACCATCTGCTGGAGCTTGAGTGGAATACCTATCCATCGGCCCTATCTTCTTAAATGTAGAAAAAGTACTCGATCATGATGAAGACTCCTGGTGGGTCCCATTCTCATGTTCCTCTTGGGCATGTTCCTCTCCAGCAATGTTAACATCATCCATTAAAGCTTGCATCCCCGTCGCCTTGCGCTCCTTTTCCTGCTCAAACTTAGCAAGAATTTCTAACACCTTTCTCTTCACATCATCAGGGACACTACCACATGGCCTCACATTTTCCCTTCTTCCCGCAAGATGCGCCTTAAACCGGATAATTCCCCCATTAACAATTTGATTGCAATAATTACATTGAATCTTAGCCGTACTATTGCTATTCACTTGCTTTCCATATGCCCAGCAAGGGTACTCTTTTGGAACACTTTTGCTAGAAGCTCCGGAGGACGACATATTCACACACTATAATTTTATACCTTAAGAATCGTATGAAAAAAAAAGACATCGGAAAAATTTTATAAATAAAATAAAACAAGTCAACAATGCAACAAATAAATAGTAAATAAATAGTAATTGAATATTTTCAAAAAATGCAATTCTACATTGATCATAGAGATTTGCATTCTTAACATTCTAATATTCTATTATGTATTTTTCAAATATTTTTAGACTCATGTAACTCATAGTTATCGATGTATATTTCACTTTAATACTTTAGTAAATACTTATGTGTTCTATTTGATTTTTTTTGCAGCCATGCAACATCGAGAAGTGCCCATGAATCCATGATCATGCAAAAGAACTTGCTTATAGCAAATTGAGAGCAACTAAAAATCAAGAGCAACTTACAGTTAGTAGGCAATTATCACTATGAGTCTACGAGCAAAAAATACTACACGAGACTTGACTCTAACCTAGAGATGTATGTAATATACTAATATGTATAATTAATTACGTAAAAGTACTGCAAGAACACTGTATTCTTTTACAAATCTTTGATATCAGTATCAAGACAAAATCATGCATGCTACTGGCAAATAAGACAATGCTAATTTTCCAGTGTTTCATAAGAAATAATTAAATTAAAGGGCATGGAGCTGATTAAACTATTTTTTTTAAAAGGGCTCATAGTATACACGAATTGCAGAATGTAAATACTACAAAATATTGAAACTGAAAACATCAAAACGGAAAAAAATAAATTTTTTACCGTGATAGGCGAAGTGAAACCGAGTGGCGAGATGATCTGAGCGGAGAACTGAAAATAGTGGGAAAATTGAAGAAAATAAAAAAAATAGCGTAAGAGGCGAAGCATGGGGATGAACTGAGCAAAGAACGGCGACCATGGTTACTTGTGAGCACCAAAAATTGAAAAAAAAAACGAAATTAGAACACAGCTGAAAAAATTTGAAAAATTTACCTTTTGTTGATGCTCTGAGCGGCGAGATCGTCAGCATTTTGGACTCCAATTGGCGGTGAAAGGGCGGCGAACAGTCGGCGAACACGAGAGGCAAGCAAAGTCGAAGGGAGAACTCAAGCGGAGATTAGGGGTTTTTCTGTTAATGTCACCCAAAAAGCCCGATCGATGCTGTTTTATGCATTTGGTTTTCGGTCGGGTTGGATCCAATATTTAGTGGATCGACCTGACCCGTTAACCCAAACAAATCCATTGACGCCAGGAGCCGATAGGTGCAGAAATCGGCCGATATTTCCTGGGACCGATATTGCGCCGATATCCTCCCACAAATTGGAAACCGCATTTACATTGCTGATATCGTATCGGCCTACTGGAAATTCCGATATATCGACCGATATATCGGATTGCGGACCGATACTTAGAACACTGATGGATGGTACACATTTTGCAAGGTAGGCCTTGGATATATGACTTATGTATTACACATTTTAAGAGCGCCTATACATACACATTTATTTTTGAAGGAAAGAAAATTATGTTGACCATTTGTAGACTCACGAGCATAATTGAAAATCAAAAGAATGTATTAATCCTTAGTATGCCATTAATTCAAATACCGTAACCCTAGTGCATTTCATGAGCATTTTGCATGGAATTTGACTGCTTTCCATGTCGAGACTAGGGGAATTCTTGCAATTAGCAATGATACTCAAAAGTTTGTCACAGAATCAAATTGAAATTTGTAGGAATTTACCATTAGGATGACGAGATGATTAGAGTTTAGCCGAAGAGATTCGTCTAAGAACCAATGAGGCTTTGCATGTATAGTTCTCTGTGAGCTTTACTGAATGAAGATCCTGATCTGACTGAGTCGAGTATTTAACGGGAGCTTGAAGACAAATTCATACTTATAATTCATTATTAGTCCTTCACGTGACTCAGTCGAGTATTTAGCGGGAGAATTAAGACAGAGATTCATAAGCATCATTCATTATTCGTCCATCACATGTGTCATCATGGAGCTGATCATGCTTTTCATTCGGATATTCCGTTGCTGTCGCCATTCATCGAGTGGTAAAGTTCTCAAGCAGAGTAGAATGATAGGGATTGATCAATGACGAATTGAATATAAATTTTGGTATAAATTTTCGGTTTCTCCATAAAAAGCAAGTTTTTTACATTGAAGTGTGAGAGTGGGCTTGGTTACTTGGGCAAGAGGTGCCAAAAATCTATGTGCGAGGTGTGCAAGTCGATGATCGTTATATCTTTAGGATGCGAGGCCCGAAAGTAATCAAATCCTTAATTTCCGTATTTCACAAATCTCTACATCATTTTCCCCTTCCGTCTTTCATCAATGAGGCTCTGCCCCTTATCGCGACTTTCAGGTTTTATCCTCTTGTTGCCATATACTTGACTTTGCCTCTGCTGTGTTTGCTTCATTGCTCTGTTTCTTATGTGACTCTGCCCTTTGTTGTTGTACGTTGCCTCCTGGGGCTCTTTCTTGTTTTGTCTTTGCCTCTGGGCCCTTACATTTCCCTTTGCCGCTTACCTTTATCCTAAGCCGATGGGCTCTGCATCTGTTGTGTGCTATTGGGCTCTGTACTGGATTGGTTCAGGCTTTGTATGTTGCCAGTTGGTTCTATCTTGCATTACTTCGGGCTTTGCTGGTTGCCATTGGGATTTTTTCTGCATTTCTTTGCCTATGCTTTGTCCTGTGTTGCCTTGCATTTGATGTCTTGGGTTGCTTTAGGCCGTGTTTATCGCTGCTGGACTCTGCCTAGGCCTATTGTTCGGTTCCTTGGGTACTGGGCTTTGTGAGCCTGGCCGTTGCCTTTAAGGGGGTGTCTGCATTTTGGTGCTCTGCTTAATGGGCTTTTGCCTTGTTTCGTGACGGGTTGATTTTGATTTTTTAAATATGAACTGTTGGTGGAAAAAGATATCTTATTATTCGATAATGACATTGATATGAGAATGGTTGCATGAAAATTAAGTTTACACTAAATATTCTAAATTAAATGTGGGATATATACACAAACTTGCATAAATGATTATAACATAAAAATTGATCACTTCAGCTTAATTCTTTGTAGTCATGTTTTGGGCCATGCTTGTGTTATGTTATTAGTAATATGATGCAGCGAATAGTTTGGTTATAATAACTTGGATACGATATAGTTTCGGATCAGTATTGAGGTTATGGTTACTGTCTCGTAAAGCTTTGACCTAACTTGTGATTATAAAGGTTGACACATGATCATGACCTTTGAGCTATACATAGAGACTTCGTCTCTTGATATATGATACGCACATTGTAGATACAAATAAAACTTTATGCCTGATCACACTTGACATCGAGCTGAGTTGCTAGAGTACATACATTATACTCCATCATTGATATTGACCCAACACTAACTTTATCTATACATGTAATACTGAACTTGATACTACCTCAGACAAATTATTGTACATGCTAATGTATTGAAATTGGAACATGTTATGCTATTGAACTAGAAATCGAACATGATACCGGACACGTATACCCACATGCATCAAGCCTAATTTATAGGATTGTACTAGATACATAGGGTTGGAGCATCTCATGTTATTTAGGGTGCGTGAGCGACTGGAGTCGTCCCTATTGTATCTGACTGTATTTGTTATTGTGCATGTTGTATTCGACTATATTTGGCCCAGGCACCTGAAGGCATATGTGAGTTTGTATGTTGCGTATTGTACACTAGATGAGTTACGATACTATACTAGAAACACTTACTCTTGCACACTCGTGTATCCATCTTTAGTATAGCCCTTTGTTATCATGTCATACATTGCCTTGTCATGTCACTTGTATTTATATATCATTGCTTCTCCTGCTGAATTTTATTATATATATGCCGATCTCACCTATTTTGCTTATAGTTTTGGGGACCTACAATCTACGTTAACAGTTGCTTAGTTGCTTAGTTGCTTTATTGCCTGTTAGGTGTAGGAGGCGAGTACATAGGGAGCACATGTCTTGAAGAATCGGAACCCTTTGAATAGGATGCAAAGTACTAGCAGCTAGGTCATCGGTTTTGTTTTCATTGTAGAGTATAAATAAATTGTTAGATGGATTCTGTATAATTGAAAAAGTTTTGTGGAGTTAGAACTAAATGTTCAATATTAAAAACTATTGCGATATTTTCAAAGTTTATAAGATTAAATACACATAAAGTTAGGGTTCCTTTCGCGTGAATGATTTTTAATTTGAATGAAATGATATTAGACAAATTTTTTAAATAATTTTAGCCAAAAGAAAATTGCGAATTTTATTTTAGAATACTAAAAATTTACTAGAAAAAAATTCAATGGAACAAACAAAAGCAACAATCATATGGAAGTAATATTGAATACATATCATGTTTTAGACAAAATTATTCATCTTTGGATTTTTGAAAAAAATTAATGTTAATAATATAGCAAACAGTATATGGGATGTCCCACAAGTTCCAAAAGGAAATTTTAAACTTAGAAAATTAGATTAATCCATAAAATTTGCATATGTGTGTGTGTGTGTGTGTACACATATATACTTACATTTATATAATCAACAAATTCTAGATCCTCTGACATACAAATGCTAGGTGTGTATGTGTGTGTGTGTGTGCGTGTGTGTAGACTTACACATAAGAAATCTTAGGATTAAGATTGCTTCCAAATTCCAATCTATGTAGCAGGGTTCATTTTATCTTGTATATCCATACTTGTCCTGGGCATGATGCCAGCAGTTGTGTTAGACTCTACATTTCCCTGATATGTTTCTAAGGATCCTTCAAACACTTCCCGAAACTTCGTGATCACATTGCATTTTTTATTGGTACATCTTATTGCAAGTATGTGTACATTAGAAATGTTTATTCAATTGCATCTAAATATCTATGATGAGTTTAGATATGGAAATGGTCATCAAAATGCTGACTTGTGTAAACTAAGAAGAGTTTAGATATGTCTATAAAAAAGTGAAATATTTTAATATACTCTATACAAAATTTAAGATTCAAGGATATACTTTTATAAAGTTGTAGAAATATGGGTATGTTGTAGTTATTTATGTTACTATATGAGCAGAAATTTGTGCTTGGGCTGTGGATGCTTAGACATGACTATGTAGGAACGTATATTTGCACCCCCTCTTTTTTATATATAAATATTTTGTATCATGTTGCCTTCTCCTTGCGTCCTGATTTTAAAGATTTGCCACGCCACGTCTTGTAACCATGTCCTCGTGTCCTGAGACTGATTTCATGCTTCTTAGCTTCCAATGTTTGAATCTTGGTCGTCTAAGCTTGTGGAAGTGCAAAGCTTTCTCTACCTTTATCCACTTGATATTGTGTTCGAAACATATCGTGCCTATATCCTCCTCCTAACTAGTTGTATCTTATTAGGCACACTTGTCAAAAATTTAGTACAATTTAGTACACAATATTTTTGGCAACTATGAAAACAGTTTGGTGTGAAGTCGGATATCATTGACAGAGAATTTCTTCGTATACCTGCTAGTTTATTCAATTATTGGACTTCCTTGTTATGAATGAATATATTTGTGGATTTCTTGTCCTTTAGTAATATTTTTGTGCTTGTTGTAGTGTTTGATCTATGCTGACTTTTTTGTTCCATTCTCTCTGTGTAATCTTTTGTAGGCTGTGTCTTTCAGATTGTTGTGCTTTGAGAAATCTGTGCCCGTTGAATCTGTTAATGGGATCATTGATATGAATGTGCGGTAGGTACGTTGGTATAGTTGAAATTACATTATTGCTCTCCACCTAACGTTACTGCTTTGTTCCTTGTAGGGTTGATTTGGTTAAGATAATCTGCACAATTGCCTTCAATTCTATGCCAGATGTTAATACTTCACACATTATGTCTCTATGTATCCATATATTAGCAGAAATACTGAAGTGGTAAGCCTCCTATTTCCACTTAAATGCTAGCCCTCCAAAACTTAAAAAGGTTTAAGGAGCTTTAAGTCTGTGCAGAACCTAATAGTAAGTTCTGCATCTCTAGCTCTGTTGTATCCATATTTAGAGGTTTTGGGGCATTATAAATATAAAATGGGGCCTGTTATTTCAAAACTTATTGCAAATTTATTTATTGGTCCTGCAGTATGGTCTCCTTTATGTTTCAAATGTCAGTCTCTTCTACAGCTTATTCTGGGAAAAGTAAAAGGGATATAATTTAATATATCTGATGCCTAATCATTGTATGAGTGTTTTCATATCATTCACCCAACTAATATGATTCTATTATCAATTAGATTAGATTATTAAGTATCAGCATTAATTCTGGTCTATATATCATAATTATGTCAATTATCTTAGGTCATTGAATTATTGGACGATGAAGATAAAATTCTTGTTATATGAATATTTGATGTTTGTTTACTTTCTGCAACTTACATTGAGTGTTTCTGTCGCTTGGATTGTATATCCTTGAACAACATACTTTATTTTTTTGCTTGTCGTATTCTATTTCTATTTCAATACACTTTCACTTTTGGACCCTTTCATTACTTATTGACTGATTAAACAGTTTGTTGATGTCCCTTTATTCTGTATTTTTATAACTTTGCAAAACGTCTAACTTTTCTTTTGTTCTTGGCAATAGAATTTAAAATAGATGATTACCTAAAGTAAAACATGTATTTCAATCTTGTTTTGAACATTGAGGTTTTGTTGTTACACTATAGGTTGGGGCTTAATTAACACCAACTATCTTAAACTGTCTACGTTTAAAAAAACCATCCTAAACTTTATAAATTCACCAAAAACCCTTGAACTTTTCCCATTCAGTAAAAGTACCTCACCTAGTTAGCGGTACATGGAAAAAGTTCATAATACACTTCTTGTACAATTACATTCAACTTCGATACGTTTGCCAAAATTACATTATAGATTTAAATAAGTTCTATCAAAGCTACCTTATAATTTGAAAAACCAAAAAAATTATTAAAATAGATTTTTTTAAAATCATAAAAATATATTAATAAGTAGAATAATACTATTAAAAAAAATAAAAATTTAAGAAATTTCTATTATTGAGAACCATTACTAAAATTGTGTAATGCATAGCATAATGAATACCATTTAAGTTGACTTTTTAAGAAATATAACAAAATTATTTAATATTCTCACAAAATACATAAATATATATTTATCTACAAAAATGAATATGCATATAAATATATATATATATTTAATAATATATAGAAATTTATTATTAACATGAAAGTGTAACAAAATTATTTCTTCTAAAAATGTCTAAAAACATTAAAAAACTAAATGTATATAAACATGTAAATTTCAAAAATTAATGAAACATGAAGAAGTGTATGGAACTGTCCATGATAATTAATTTATGTTAAAAAGAATATTGAAAATAATAAGAATCAAAATTACTATATAAAAAGAAATTCATTATAATTTTAAACTTGATAAATCAATAAAAAAATTAAAAATCTAACAAAATATAAGAAAATTTCATAAAAAATAATAAAAAAGTTACAAAAGTACATTTCATGATAAAAAGTTTAATCGATATTTTATTGAAGTAGATTTCATAATTATCAAACATAAATGGAATACCATAAATTTTTTTTATTGATAAAAAGGGTTTAAAAATTATTATTGATAAGAATTCATATAAAATGCATTTAAATACGAAATAGATTTAAACATATGAATATTAAACTCGAATGCATCATGAGAAGGGTACATAACATTTCGTTAAAAAGAAACTTTATTTAAAAAATATTTAAAATACAGATAACATGAATTTTTTTACAAAAACACATAATTTTTTTAAAAGTTAATAAATCGGTTTTGAAAATATAAATATATAAATGTCAAAGTTTACCATTTATTACAATAGAATATAGAGTTATTATTTAGTTGTTAAAATTAAACTTTATTTTTGAAAGAAAATATTTAAAATAATTTTTTAATAGGATAATTTTTTTTTTGAGAAAACACTTCTTTCATTCATCCTTTCATCCTCTTTCATAGTCTTAAACCCAATGAAAATACTTCTCCTCTACTAACCTGAACTCAAGCCCACTTAGATCATCTTTCATCCTTCATCCTTCCATCTCTTTGGGCTAAACCCAAAACTAATCCTTATACATTTAATCATTTCTCATTTCCTTTCAACCTAACCTAAACCAGTAATCAATTTACCCCCAAAACCCAAACCTGTCCTAAATCCAATTCAAACCCACGTCAATTTTAATCTACAATGATTACCTTACATCTTCATTTCTCCTCTTTCAACCAAATCTAAATCCAACCAAATACATCACCTTCTTCTTTCTCCTCCAACCAAATCCAAACCCGCCCAATCCTAATGCTACCCTAAATCTGACCCAAATCTGCTTCACTCTAGATATATAAACCATGTCTTTTTTCTCCTTCCTCTTCTTTCAACCAAACCTAAACTGTAAGCAATTACATCTCCTGCTTTCTTCTCTATTTCTCTAAACCTAAACCCATCCTAAATCCAAACCCAAATCTGTTTAAAATCAAAGAATATTTTTATGAAAATATTCAAGGAAGAAGAAGGTAAATGCATTTTTGTTATTAATATATCATGTGAAAGCCATGCGACCGTGAAACTAATAGCACCAAATGGCGGGTAATTTTTATGAATTTCTGGGAAAAGTTTGAGGGGGTTTTGGTGAATTTATATATTTTAGTATAGTTTTTTAAATATCGATAGTTTTGGGTAGTTTTGATAAATTAAGACGTAGTTTGGTGCTTTCCCATGATTTTGGTTTTAAATTACTATTTATATTTTGCTAAATTTAAAAAGATATTTTACCAATTTTGAGAAACCCACTTAAATTCTTGTGTGCATAGCGCCAAATCTTTTTCTTTTGTAGATAACCTTCTAACTAGGGATGGAACTGTGCACAAGATGCCATGGGCATTTGCCCAGGGTAAGGAATTAAAATAAACAGTTTTACTAATATCATCACCCTCTCTTTATTGCTATAGATAAGGCGTTAGTTTTCCAAACCAAAGGTTTTGGGTTCAATTCCCAACAAGTCAGTTTTTATGTATTGTTATTTGTTACTCGGTTTTGCTTTATGTATTGTTATTTGTTACTCGGTTTTGCACTTTAAAGAAAGAAAAAAATCTATCCTATATTTAAGTTTTTATCTATTTTTATATTTTGATATACCCCAAAGTGGGACCAAATATGACAAAATGATATTGCATATTAAATAAAAGGCAATTTTACATATTTTACATACAATAATTATGTTTACCATATAAAACCTTTTGTACATTTGATGCATAATTTGCATTTTAAAGAACGATTTGTATTTCGTCTTCTAACAGTGTTTCATTTTTTTCCTTTTCTTTGATTTTGATTCCTACCCTAATACATCACACATGGATGGAACTGTGTACAACTTGCCTGTGCATGGTAAAGAATTATTATTATTATGTATAATCCGCATCTCTCTCTTACTTTCTCCTCTGTCTCTATATTTCTCTCATTACTTCTCACTTCTCTAACTCTTTTCTCTCTCTAACTCGTACTTTCCTCTATTCTAAATTAATGTGAAAAGTTTTATATCAATTATTATTTCCCTATCGTAGTGTGTGTATTAGTAAAAAATAATTATTTTCAATCATTATTTTGTTTATCGAATTTTTTAGGCATGTATGTCTACATGCATGATATTATTTTTCAACTTAAATAGACATTTTATATGTTGTGTGTGCATATCTATCATATTTTGAATATATGTATAATACTATTTTGTAGCTATTATAAGTAAATAATTAAAGAATGTTAACATTTAATTTTTTTCTTTGGTATTTGTTTAAAAATTTTCTTTACATCTTTATTTTCGCACAAGTCAAAATTTTCCTGGTTACGCCACTGCTGCTAATGTCATCAACTAATACAAGTCTTAAATGCCGATGGCTAAGGTTTTTTGTACTCTCTCTCTTTCCCTTGGCTAGGGATGAGTAAAAATGGAAGAAGGGAAGAAGAGGTTGGAGCCAAGGTTGTAGGTCTCGGTTTAGGTCTCGATATCGCTCTTCCCAAAATTTAGGTTCAGTATCGGTATCGCCCGTTTTGACGGTTTCAAAAGCAAGTTTCGGTTTTGTCTGTATTGGTACTTTCGGCAATTTCGTTTCGGTTATCGATATTGGTTTTGGATAGACTTTAAATATATATACTATACACACAATGATGTATTACATGTATAATTATATTGTATTTTAAACATATAATGCATACAAAATTTTTAGCTATAACTCATAGTAATCCAGCCAGTCCTTCATTATTTTATTAATATAAAAGAATGACAATAAAAAATGATGAGGCATAAATATGACATCATGTTACAAAAAATGAATATAAAAGACAATACAAATAAAATTATGCTAAGTCAAAGTATGATCGAATCTAATAAAAAATGATCTTTAAAATGCCGAGTCTTGAAATATTTCTTATATGTGATAGTCTCCACTCCCTTCAGTTCAAAAACCAAAATTTCAACTGTAGGCCCCCAGAATATCAGTAACATAATAAAAATGGCTAATATGATGCGTATAGACAGTAGAAGTCTTGAACGAGGCGTGTAAGTAGACATATGCAGTGCTTATGCTACTGGCATTTAACTTGATTAATGGAGAAAGCAACTCGGTTGATTTCTACATTAATCAGATTAAAGGCTAGTATCTTAAGCAATGCCTAAGTCCACGTGCACGCCTCATTCAAATTACAGATTGCATGTTTCAGAATTCTATTGTTTATATGCCTAATGATGGCCATCCTTACGGTATTACTAAGGTATTCCGGAGACTTGCCGTTGAAGTTCTACTTTTGAATTGAAGGGAGGGGAGATAATTACATATAAGAAAGATGTCAAGACTAGGTATATAAATGTGCCATCTTTTCTCACCGGGCATGACATCGACTTGAAAAGGGAACACGAACACTTTAATGCTGGGCATAAACGATGCATTCACTTTGAAAAATCTATGTACGCACATCGTTCGGTCCTTCGGAACATGTCATCACATTGATGGTTAACTTGTAAACTTTTAATCCTGTAACAAGTTAACATGTAAAAAGTTGTAAGCAGTTATGAAATATAACTAACAAGTATGAAATACAGTTAATAAGTATGAAATACAACTAACGTTTATGAAAGACCTTTAAAGATCTGCATATATTTTTCTGTATTTTTGGTATTTATCTGTATTTTTCGGTATTTCTTCTGAATTTTCCTGTATTTTTTGGTGTTTTCATCTATTTTTCATGTATTTTCCCGTGTTTTCATGTAATGTAATGTATTTTTTCTGTAATTTCGGTTCGCATTACTCATTTGTAACAACAATTAACTAATTAATTAATATAAAAGAACAATAATAAAAATTTATTGAGCCATAAATATGACATAATAATACAAAAACTGAATAAAATACATTAAAAGATAAAACATTAAGAAAATAAATACAAAAATCTCATTTGGAGTTATCATCATGCGGCTGTGATACATATTAGTATGGTGGATATGAGTACTGAATCTGTTCCAGCCCTACAAATGATATCATCATGTTATCATATGTTGAGGGTCGGCTCGGCTCAATGAAAGGTTTGTCATGACTGACTTGACTACTAGGCTGCTCAGTCATATGCGAACCGTAACTATATTGACTACCATAATTCGCATAGACATTAGAGTGTTTGTACTGTGCAAAATAATCGTCCTGACTGTCGGAGTATCCATCAGAATACGGTTCATGAATGCCAGGAATATCATAACTTCCATGTTAATCAGAAGAACGTTGATACCCATGATATTCAGATTGTCTAATGTAGATATCGTCACCCCGTTCTTTACTTTGGTGTTTCCTATCATGATCTCTGTACCTATGCGAATGTGGTGTATCATAAGAACGGTCCCCACGTCTCTAAGTATGGCGAATGGATTCTGACGGACCACAACCTCTGTCTGTAGGACCTTGGTTATCGGGAGACGAATCATCATCACTATCGTGCTGAGCCTGAGTGGCCGCCTTTTTTCGCTTTTACGTAGAAATAACCAGTGCACATAGTGCACGTCGCAAAAAAAACTTACAAACAGGATGCGGTGAACACGCGCAACCGAAAAGGAGTGAGAAGTGTGTGTGTTGGTATCGAGGGGGGAAAGTTGCACCCAAACCGGATCGAATGGAAAGGGTGGGTGTGAGTGTGGGTATCATCCGGGGGGTTTTGGGATTTTTTGAGTGGTGTGTGTGAAGTTAGGTTCTTGTTTTTATGGTGGGAGGGTGTATTTGTGGGGTTTTGGTAAACTTTGGGCCATTGGGGTGAGATGGAGTCCCATGTGGCACCCAAAAAAAGTATGACTAGGACAATGGTGCCACATTGGACAACTTCATCATTTGTAATATAGATTCGCTGGGGCATGACTTGGTCGCGGCTGGTTGCTTCTTGTACATTCTGCTTTCGTAGGTGCCTCGTTCAACCAAGGATTATCTCTGTCATCGAGCATCATGGCTTCTGTCTCCCTGGTCCATTCCTGTAATGGATCATCGTCATGGGAAATCTTATCCAAGTCGATCAGTTGGTGGTCATCCTTCATGCTCTTTCCACGTTTCATTGTCTCAGTCTCATATTATAATGCATATAGACCAGTTTTTTGAGGTGTTCTATTGTTAGCTTGTTCCTGGTCTTAGTGTGAATGAGTGAGAAGGTAGTCCAGTTTCGTTCACAGTTGGAAGAAGAGACCGTTTGGCTCAAAACATGCACAGCTAAGCATGTAACAGTTGGAGCTTGCTCTATCCTAATATGTAACCAACATTGAGCTACAAAAGTCCCATTGAAAGTTTCATTGCTCAGAAAATATGGATTGTTTTGTAAGGAACATATAGAAATCTAAAATCCTTATTGATACATGAGTGACCCTTGTCATCGCCATTTTTTGCCTTACTAGAGCTGAAATAACCAACTCTATAGATCTCCAGCTACAATTATCAGCCATAATTTTAGAATGTGAACGACTTTATCGAATTATATATCAAAATAAAAATATACGAATTCCATTTACCTCTTTGTTTATATCAATTTGCTTCGAGATGTCTGTTTCCAGCCTCTCGATCACACGTCTGAGTCCGACCAACACCTCGGTGTCATTGTTGCATTGGAGGAGTACTGGAAACAAGAATTCAGAAAATAATCTGCGGCATGAATATCTTGATGTAGCTACTTATCACATCTTTTGTCGATCATGTCCTACCATTTTCTGTACCCTCTACCAACATTCTTTCGAATTTCTTCTTTTACATGGGCCATGGCCTCGTAGAGATACCCAATCTCGGCTTTATCATCGTTGTCAACCATTCAGAGAACTTTCACCAACGGATCAAATACGGAGATAACATTAGACATTTCTTGCCAGAATTCATCACTTTGAATCAGATCGTACACGTTTCCAACGGTCTTATCTTTCGGTTTGAGCATTGGAAATTTCTCAGACCATTCCCTTGAGGTGATCATTCTCTGTAAGTCAGCTCGATGCACATACAGAGAGTCCATAGCAATAAAGTGGGTCACAAATCTTATTATCGCATGCCTGATCAACTCTTTTTCATCCGTCTCTCTTCTCATCAAGCTGAGCACCCATCCTTTATTGTATATAAATCGTATTACCATCTGACTTTGTGCGACGATATTTTTGACTACTTCTTTGCCATATCAAAAAATATCAAGTTAATACAATGTGCCACACAGAATCCAATACAGATGCAGTCTCTTTCGCATCAGCATCTGCCCAGCTGACATGTATTTTGCCCCGTTGTCGGTAACTAATTGGACTACCTTTGCTCCCCAATTATTTCTATATATTTTGCCATAAGATCAAATATGTATGGACAGTTCTGGAATTGGTCGGTTGCATCCACAGAGTCCAGGAACACCATCCCATAGGTCGAAGACATAAGAAAATTAATAATATTCCTTCTGTTTTGTATTGTCCAACCATCACACATCAGTGTGCAACCATACTTATCTCACTGACTACGAAAAGTTTCTACGTACTTTATGATCTCTTCGTACTCCATGTCCAAATATGTGTGTGACAGCTCCCAAGCAGTGGGTGGAGCAATGACACGACCTGCTTCTGCAATTGCATCTACCATGGGCTTGTAATATGAGCTATTGGTCACTTTGTATGTGATGTGGTTGAAATAAAAAAATTGGCCATAGCTTGGCCGACAAAAGACTTGGCATTTTTCATTAAGTACTTTATGTTTGACTGGAATTTACCCTTCGTTAGAGAAAAGGGTTGGCACTGGGTCTGAGAACACCGACTGGTCTTTCGGTTGATTCAACATCGCAAGCAGAATCACACGCAAACGTACGTGCCATTCGGTTGGTACGACTACTCGATCTGGCTAGCCAAAGGTCCCAGACGATCTTGCTCCCATCCTTCTGCCCTCACGTCTAAACTCTTCTTCGGCAAGTTCTTTCTTCTTGCTCTAAGATCTCTTCTAAGGTCTATCGCCTCCTCTGTATCATCTTCATACTTATCTGAGTCATTTGAGATTTTCTCAGTAGCCCTTGCCCTTATCTCCTCATCAACCTTCTTCTCAAATCTAGCATGTACACTTTCTTTCTTCTTTTCGAATACATGTGCTTTCATCTCTGCACGCACTTCTTTTGGTGCCTCAGGGCATGTCAGCACATCTCCAGTGTTTCCCGCCAAGTGTTCCTTAAGGCAAGACACGTCTTCATGCATTTTTTACGGCAATAGTTGCACCTTATATGTCTATGATTATTTCCGATCATTGTACAATTAGACCACCCAATATCCACCGTCTTGTCCTCTGGAGTTCTTTGAGACATTTTAATTACTGTGACATATAACGAGGTAAAATTGTAGTGAAAATGACATTTTTAGTATTTATTAATTATTGTAGCAACTAAAAAGTAGAAAGTACTAACACAATTTTTATTATTTGTCTAACCTCTTTTTAAGTATTTCTAACATTAAAATTTTAAGTCTATTTAAGCATTTTTACTATTTTCAGTATGTTTATGACTCTATCGTGTTCCCTTATTATTTTACTAACCTTTTTTATAATTTATAATCGTATTTTTATTAAAATTTTAGTATTTTTATATTCTATTATTATTATTTTAGCAGCTAGAAGGGAGAAAGTACTAACAGAATTTGTTAAATGTATTATTTTTTACTATTTTTAGTATTTCTTTAGTATTATTTTGTATTTCTATTTTACTATTCTAACCCTTTTAAACTAATTTCTAACATCTATTTATTAAGAAATGTTAGTATTTTTACTTTTTAGTATTTCATATTTACTAGTATTTTAGGAGAACATTTCTAGTACTTATATCGTTTTAGTATTTATAGTGTTTATTTGGTATTTTGTTGTATTTCTATTGTATTTTTCTAACCCATTTTAGAATATCTAACCTATTATTACTAGAAATTTTAGTGTTTTAGTATTTAATATTTGCTAGTATTTTTAGTAGTATTTTTAGTATTTTTAGAAATTTTAGTATTTTTAGTTAAAATTTGTAAATAAAAGCTGCTATTCACATTTTTTGTATTTTTTGTATTTCTTTAGTATTTTTCTAACCTCTTTATTATAATTTATTGAAATTTTAGTATAGTTTTATTTATTAGTAGAAACTAGAAACTAGAAAATACTTATATAATTTGTAAAACGTATTGACTTCTAAATTTTTTATATTTTTCTAACTTCTTTTTTATAATTTCTAACACTAATTACTTTAGTATTTTTAAATATTTTTTAAAGTTACTATTATCAGTATTTATTTAGTAATTTTTCGTATTTCTTTTGTAAATTTTATATTATTTATTAGTATCTTTACTTCTTTAGTTTGTTTTAGTATTTCAGTACCGAGTATTATTATTATCTATTGGTATTTGTTATTTGTATTTCTGTATTATAAGGATTTAAATGTTGGAATTCTATAATTTCACATCTCTATTATATATGGTTTTGATATGACAAACTTAATAATAATAATAATATTATTACTAACTATTTCTGTGCAGATAACTGGTTACTCAACATTTATGCCTTGGACATTATCGCTAGTCACTGCTTCCTGCTCAAAGACTTCTCAAATACAGATGCAATCATATCTACGGCTTTTATGTAATCGATGTATTTTTCATTTTATAGCTTTTTAAGCCTGATGATGGCTTATTTTAGTTGACCAGGGTCTCTACTAACATTTATCTACAACATAGTCTTTTCAGAATCCTAAAATTCCTTTTTAAAAAATTAGCCGACCAATTTATTTTTGTTAGCAGGTTAATTTTTCCTTTTCGAATTTGACTTTGAAATTTGGTGGTCAAATTCCTCTTCATATCAGTTCCACGTCAGTAACTTCAAACAGTCAAATTTTGTCGTTTCAAAATTAGCCGACCAACAAAAAATCATTGGCCGACCAATCCCGATTTTGACCGTATCTGCAACCGGTTTGTTCTATCCGTTGGGGACGGGTTCTAACTGTTGAAATATGTCCGTTATAACTATCTCTCAGATCTATAAATAAATGAGTACCCCCTTCTCTTTACTTCTCTTCTTTTTTCCAACTTTCCTCTTTAGAATTTTAATTCTATCCTTTTTTGAGAGAAAGTTCTGACATTGTTTTCCTTTGAAGAAATAAAATTCTGATATTTTCTTCATTTGGAAACTGAATATTCAAGAGTGTTTCTTCCATCCAAAATCTAGAAATCTTGAAATTTCATTAAACACATTTCCTTTGAATTCCATTTGAAATTCACATCAAGGCTTTAGGTGTTGTTTCTTTCTTCATTTTGTAAGTTGAATCTCTTGGTGTAGAGACTCTACAAAGTTTGGGACACTGAGAGTGTCGCCATTTTTGTATGTTGTTCCTTGCAGGGCAAGTATTATAGTGGATTGAAAATCTCTACGGGGTAGAGGACTGGACATAGGATCACGAGGATCCGAACCAGGATAAATCTTGGTGTTTGCGTTTGCCATTCTCTGAATTGTATTTATTTACTTCCGCATTCTTATTGCATTTTTATTAACTTTTAAATTTACAATTTCGTCGTGATATGCACTATTCAACCACCCTCTAGTGTATTTGGTGTGCCAGGAGATCCTACATTAAGTACCTAGTATTTTCTACTAATAATTCCTTAACTTATATTATTATTTATTAGTATTTTTATTAGTATTTTTGTAGTATAAAGAATTAACTTAATATTTTCTATTAGTGCCTATTATTTTCTACCAATAATTCCTTAACTTTTCTTAGTATTTATTAGTATTTTGAGTAGTCTTACTATAGTATGGAATCAATTACCTAGTATTTATTAGTACATCGGCTATTCACACTACTCATTTCGCTAACCATACTTCTTGGCTACGAAAGTAATGTCAAACTTGTAATTAAATGAACTATGGTTAGCTAAATGTTTAATGTGTTTAGTAGGCTAGCAGCACTCCCATATGCAAATTCATTTTACCCAGCTGGTTCTCTATATTTACGACTATGCCATTACTTTTATTAATTAGGTTTTAGTCACATGCCAAACCTGTAAATATAACGAAGAATGTGTGCATGTTGGTAATTGAACAGCAGAAGTCCGGTCCTAGGAGTTTTAATTACCCATCGATTTTAGTTTATTTACAATTATGCCATTAGTTATTTTTATTAGGTTTTTATATGATGGCGAACTTGAAAATATCGCAAACATTGTGGGCATTTAGTAATTTAGATAAATATCTTGAGAGTTGCTTCTTGCACCCACCATGTTACTCTGCGCACATACCACTATTTACAAGTTTGCCATTTTACTCCCATGCACATACCCCTTGAATGGCAAACTTGTAAATAGTTGAATGGCAAACTTGTAAATAGTCGTGTGCGCGCTTTGTAAAACGGTGGGTGTGCGAAGCATCTCTCGTTTTACTTTACTAACATCGATGCAACCAAGTCGACAAAGCTGCAAGAGATCGAGGGCACCTTCGAGCGTCTTTCCTTCAATGTTGATGAAGCTGCGAGAGATCGAGGGTGTTTTCCTTCCTTCAATGTCTTTCTTTCCTTCGAGATCAAGTGTGTCTTTCCTTCCTTCGAGATCGAGGGCGTCTTTGCTTCCAGATCGAGGGACAAAGCTCGACTACGGGCGTCTTTCCTTTTTGAGATCGGGGTTCTTCTTTGGCGAGGCGACGATGACTGTGAGGCGATGAAGTTGCAGCAAAAATTACCAGGATCTGCTGCTCAACAGAGATTAGCTCAGGGTTTTGTATCGGCTGGTCCCCTCTTTTTAAAGCTTTTTTCTTATTACTGTGAACTCTCGTGGACATTCTGTTCACTCATGGGTTCAATTTCTTGTTCTCTCACGTGTGGGGTTCCTGTTAGATTACATGGAATTTGGTTGAGAAATTTTTTTAGGGTTTGTCGTCTTCCTCCGTATGGCGTCTTCTTTCTGCGTAGGGCTTTTTTTTGTTTATCTCTTCTTCCTACACCCCAGGGTTGCCGGAATCCTAGAGTTTTAGTTAGTATCGCCCGATACCGGGCGAGATTGGCCGGAACCCTAGGGTTCTGGCCGAAACCGAGACTATGGGGTCTTTTCGGTACCGGTGGGTTGAGGTACCGATCCGATACTGTCGATTCTAGTTGGTATCTGACGATACCTCAAACCTTGGTTGGAGCATCAGGAGGAGAGAGATGAATATGACATGTTGGGATTTGGGTTTGAGATTGCCACCAAAATGGTGAAGATGTGTGGAGGAAGAAGTAGCAAATTTAGAATATATATTTTTTCAAATCCTTTTATGGTTGAAATTATTTTTAATATGTTATGATTTTTTAATTTTATTTGTTTTAACAGTTACATGTTTTAGCCTTGATAGTTTTGTAATAAAAGCATTTACATAGTTGAATTCTTGAAGTAAATAGTCATATGATTTTTAACGATGTATATTTTAAGCATTTTTTGTGTTTTAAGAATTAAAATTTTAATAAATTTTATGATTAAGAATTGTTTTACATTAGGAGCAGGAATTTGATATTATTTTATTATGATTTTTTAAATAGTAAAAAGACCTTGTTCATGTTGTGTGCTTTAATATGCTTGCTTGGTGATCATGTAGCTGCTTAAAGTAGCAACAACTCATGGTTGCTCGCCCTTTATTTGCATAAGTCTTATCAATGAGGCCAGCCGCAACACAGTGTTTATGCTTATGCTGATGCATATATTTCTCTTTTGCAAGCACATTGACTACGCTTGATTATGCTTCCGCATAAACCATTCCTTTGTAGCATTAGCGATTACTTTCAAACAGTGTTTTAAATATCCGATACGATATGAAATATCGGCCACAATATCAGTTTTATCACTAGGCCGATACGATATAGGCTTATATATTGCAGTTTCCGATATTTGGGCAAATATCGCCGCAATATCGGGTTGCCGCCGATATATCCCTTTGAAATATCGGCCGCAATTCACTATTTTTGTAAAATAAAGTTATCGGATTAGTCCACTTAATAGCGGATCCGACCTGAGTCACTCGACCCAAATCATTTACTTAAAACGATGATGCATCGGGGTTTTTGAGGGATAATCGCTGCTTTGCCCTAAATCTAAATATGCCACTCCGCTCCTCTCGACGCTTCGGTGCTCATGCTGCTCCGCGCTGCTCTGTCTGACGAAAATTTTCGACGAAAATTGATTGAGCTTCGTGTTCGGCATTCAATCTGTGCAAGGGAGTGTTTTCTGATCAAAGTGAATAGTCGAGTCCTTTTTTCAATTTTTCACTATTTTTTCTTCAGTTTTTTGATTTTTTTCCTTCCAATTTTAGGTTTATTTGACATCATTTTTAGTCTCTGATATGACAATCTAATATTTAGTCAATATCCTCGTTATTCATGTTTAACAAGAGAAGTATAATCAAAATATAATTTTATTTGAGTTAGTATAGTTTATATCATCTTAGATAGAACTATGCTTGCATATGTCATCATTTTAAGGATCCGATATGACACTCCGATATTTAGTCAATATCCCCTATATATCCCCGATATCCGCAATCCAATATCAAATTTTCTAGGTCGATACTAGTCCGATATCTGATATTTAGAACACTGCTTTCAAAGTTCCTTCGAGTCCTTATTGGGATCGTTGGCATAATGAGTAAATTCTTATTGTCACTTTGTTGGTACTTGCTCTCCGGCAGTGTTCACTTATCCTTTTTATTCTAATTTTGCAATGAATATTATAATTGAATTTTTGTTAATTATTGTTGTAATAAGCCTACAAAAGTCTCATTTAATCTCTGTGTTCTCTTTCCTTTTATCAGTCTCTTTAGCTGCCAAGATTTTCGATTATATGGGTTATTTATTCTTATGTTGATATGTATTCTTTATTTTATTATTAGTCCTTATTTTTTCTATGGGTTATATCATTTCTCAATTTCCTATATTTGTTTCTATAATCTTCTATTTTATCTGTTTTTATGCTGTGTGGTAATGTTGTATATTTCAACAATTATATTGTTGCCCATTCATTATTAAATTATCGCATGTCAACTTGGATGACTGATTAGTGTTAATTATCATAAAACACATCCATACATGTTACTCATCAACTTAATTTTCCCGCTTCATTTCTATATATTTTCTAATTTTATTTTTATTTTCCGAATTTGTATCATGTTCCATAGTTACTCTTTTAGAAGTTTAACTTGGTGCTTTTGGTTGCTTAAGTCGCTCTAAAGCCCCAACAGCTTGAGTAGAGTATTGCATCTTCAGTTCGCCTTTTGTTTTCCACAATCATGTTGTTCATCATGATAACATGTGTACTACTATTTTCAGAAGCAGTTGCCAGGCACTTAAGCAGATCAGTTAGGAAATTGAAGGTTGTTAACCGCTCAACTTTGTTTCCCTGGAGCACTGACTACTTTGCTTCATTAATTTATTAAATGCACATTGTTATGGCCTTATATGGTGTGCATATTTAGGTATGAAGTAAGTGACAAAACCTTATCGCTATCTTAGTTGTACATCACCAATGCTGTATGCATCTTGTTTATACTTAATATAGACTTAATTATGAAAACCAAACATCTTAACCAATCCTGCCTTAACCTAATGATTCTTCATTTTAGTCCATGCTGCAATAGTTAGCTAACCTCCACCAATGTCATTTCTATCTTCCATGATCTTCACCATCCTAATCAATGGCAACCCACGCCCACTGAACCATGGTTGAATAGATTCAAAAGTTTTTATAAAAAATTAAAAACCATTCCATTCACTTTTTTCTTTTTTTTCTCTGTTCCTGTCATGCTATCTTCTTCCCATTCATTTGTTCTTTCTTTTTTCTTAATCTCCTAGGATGCAACTAAGGTGTGAACAACGATACAACCAACCTATGGGTAAAGTTAATGCATGCAAATCACCATGATCCATTAAAAGAGCAACCCCATAGCTCATGGGTACGGAAAGCTATTTAAAAGGCAATCCCTCAAGCAAAACAGCGTCTGCATCATCAGATCAGGACTGGAAGTCAACATCTGTATGGCACGATGCATGGCTGAAACCAAGACAACTAATCAACTATCCAGGGACATTATCTATTGATTTGATTGATAATGCCACTGATTGCATTTAATTTGATGGAAGTACAATAGAACCGACATGGAATCTAAACCCAATTAACCTCCTACTTCCTCACACTTGCTCACAATCACTCCAGTGCCCTCACAACCAGATCAGATATACTGGATGACAAACAACAGCGCATAGTATAACAAAAGCTTACGAGTTGGCAGTTGTCAAACCATACATTGATCCTGGGAGGCAAATGAGTTTTCACCATATATGAGGACTCTACGCCAAGGTTACCCGGAACATGGAGTGTTTTGGTACGAAGGACAAAAAAATGGATATGTAGCATTTTGTGTTCCAAAACATGGTGTGGTGGGGTAGGTGTTCTTTAGATGCTTAAGAAAGAATTAAATACATTTATTCAGTAAGGATTATGTATTCTATAGGATTATTAAAGAATAAAGTGTTCTTGCTGTATTGGGAATGTATGCATCTGCAATGCATGTATATGCACAAATTAGTTTTATTACAACATTTAAATATGCCTCCTGTCTTGCTGATATGAACCTTCTACCCGTGCAACTGTGTTATATGTATATCTATGAAGTAGATTAATTCATTTTCAAAATAAACTATCGAGCTGTCTACATGAAACATCTCAATTTCCGGGAAATAGTCCCATATTTGATATGCAATAGGAGGGTCTGCTGTATATAAAACTTTTTATGAATGTGGGTATTAATTAGCTAGCATTTTCTAGGGGGATCATTGTTCAAATTCTATTGTTAGGTTGCTTTTGCAGGGTCAGTTTCAGGCCCTGTGGCCTCCAGAGAAATTCACTCAAGGACTTCCTCTTCTCTTCTCACAATAATATTTCTTGTTTCCTATCTTTACCTCTTTGCTGGTTTCACTAATTGGGGAAAATCAGAGAGCTAGAGAGCTACATCCTTTATGTTCAAAAGATTGTCGATCCCAAAACCCCAAATGTCATTATATCTGGAACATGGTTATCGTCATTATCAAATCTCTAATGTGCCACAATTCAGACATGTGTTCTGAATTGTATTTTATTGGGGTTTAGCATTTTTCGGTTAGCATAGATCGATGCAGCATAAAATAGTGAAGCCTTGGGTTTTTTCTTACTTCCTTTTTCCTTATTCATCTCTTTGTTTATATTGTTTGGTTTGTCTTTTGGAATTTGGATGATCTGTTGATTTCTGGTTCATTTACTACCCCTACTATTTGCGTGCCATAATATGCTTTCAAGGCAGCTTTTCATGTGGCACTGGAGAGGAAGTTTGGGATGTGAACTTCCTTCCAGGAGGATTTGCCAGCAGTGATTCCCATTTAAATATACCTATAAGTCATCCAAGTTGAAACATGGTTTGTTTTGATCTTCAAATGTGTGTGCATTTTTTTTTGGTAGAAACATGACGGCTTAAAGTTGCTTGCTATATTAAACAATTGTTTGCATTAAATAAGCTGATGCCAAAACATTTGGTCCTCATCCTAACACTTTGGAATACTTGGAAAAAACTTTTGTTGGGTTTCAAACATTTATTCCATAGATCTAAAAGTTCTTGCTTTGTTTAACATCCATATTATGACGGCTCAATAGTGGGGAAGTGTTATTGGAAGTAATTAGACAGAAAAGGTTAGAGAGATGAGAATCAATCCATAACTCTTTTTTTATTGATTATTATATAGTATAACCATCAATCAACTTTTACGTAGAATCCCATTATAATTTGCAAATTACAAAACGAAGTTTAAAGTTTTATTCAAATTTTGGTTTAAGAACTTCAATCAGTGTAGATCAGGATTAGCTGAAGGATTTTGCCTTTGGAATTTGCATCAAAGGATTTCGAATGTTAGTTGTGATGAAAAAACATGAATGTCTCCCATGTGATAGGGGTTTCCATCTTTTTTAATAAGGATCGGTGTTGAAGATTGGGTAAAATATTCAATGGAAATGTTTTAAAAAAATAATCTATGTTTCCATTTTGGTCTTTAATCTGATGTTGCATCGAATAGTGATATATCCAATTGCATTACTCTTAATGAAAAATTCCTATTAGGAGCCTTCAAAGCATATATCTATGTAAAGTTTTTGAAGGTTATTCCATGAGTTCTTCCAGGAATATTCCATTAGACACTGTTTCTTTTGTCGATGCAATGTTGAGTCACTGATGATTGCTCGTATGTTACACATTATTTTTGAATTCGTTGTATTATCTGAGTAACTTGAAGTATGCATGATTGTAGTTTTATTGGTATGCAGACAGGTTGTCGTTACATGAGTTTATACTGCTTTTGTTTTGCTTGTTCATGTATCTGTGAATTATATCACACATTAAATATTCTAATAAATTGCTTCTTTGAACTTAGTGCGCCATGTCATGTTACTGAGGAGTTATCGATGTCAAATTTATTTGGAACATCAAACTTCGATTCATCAAGGTAAAGTTCAACCATTGGTATAAACTTTTATCTTTTATATTATTTAAACTGCTAATGAAGTCACCATTCTTGTTTTGCTTTTTGTTTTCATTTTGAAGTCAATCTTTATTGGCAACTGAAAAGATTGGTATGCAGAATTCCGTCCATGTTCAATGACTTCTTAGATGCTTAAACTATTTTTTCTTGGGATTTTCCATCCAATCGCCATTAGCCTAGTACTAAAATTGGTTGTTTCACACTTTCTTCAGTAAACGAAGATTTCCCGGGCTGCATAGTAGTTGAGTTGACCACTCAACAGTACTCTATTTTGTCTTGTGAATCCCCCTCCCCAATCATCTTCTTGTTGTTTCACTGTCTGTCTTTCCTGTTGATTTCTTAAAATTTTTAGCCAGGTTATCTTAGAGCCTGATGGGATGCGGGTCTACACCCGCCACCGACTGGGCAACCCGCGTGCGCAAGAGGAGCCGGCCGCGACTTAGGGGCATATTAGTCCATCTCTTCTCTAATTTAATTTTAATGGCATATTTGTAATTAGATTAGAGGGGGGGTGTTTTTCATGCTTATTATTGATAATTTGAGAGAGTTCTTCGAGAGTTCTTCGAGGGATCTTAGGAGAGTGCGGACGTCCTCATTTACGGGTGTCATGGGAGGGTGGTTGCCCCTATATTATAGCCAAACTATCTTATTTTGCTGTTTTAGAAATTTAATTTCAGATTTGCTTTGGAACCTATTAATTTGGTATCAGAGCACGTGACGATCCATGGCGGCATCAATAAGATCAAAGGACAAGATCGATACTTTGGAGGAGAAATATAACGGCGAGATCGAAGGGGTAAAGAGATCGTTGACGAGAAATGAGGAAGCAATAAAGAAATTGACGGCCTCCATCGACCAATTAATGGCGAATCAATCGAAGCACGAAGAGCAATTTGCGCAATTGATCTTCCAATCAACGGCGAACAACAAATGGGATGTGAACCCTAAATCAGCGGGAAAGGCGCCACCTTTAGTCAAGGGAAAGAAAAAAGTTGAGATTTTTGATGCGGAAGCGGAATACGTCGAGGATGAAGAAGAGGAGCCATGAAGGTCGATTACCGCGAGGAGGTGCGACGTAAGTCCGCCAAATCACGGACGGAGGGGGGCGGCGGCCCTAGCCAGCCTCCCTATCAGCTGCGGCAGGGAGCGGCCGGGCTGCGGGAGCTGCTCCCGGGCCCCGCCGACTCTTAGGAGCACCGCCACAATGGCGGTGGCTTCCGCCGGGTTCGCCAAGGGCGACGAAGGCCCCAGGGGGTCTGGCGACCCCCCGACCAACGGGGTGGCTGCTGGGGCCTCCGGGAACAACAGGCGGGGCCAGCGGTTTTGCCCCAGGCAGGCCGCGAACCCATGGACTATGGGAGCCCTTGCGCAGAGTTGTTGAGGCCCGAGGAGGTGATTTTTAGCAGTTTCGTGACGACCAGCCCCAATAGGAGGTCACGACGTGCGATTTCGAGGAGGAATTTGACCCCAGGGACTTACAGGAGTACAGAGACTACGACGATGGGTACCGAAACCCTCCAGACACTTGATTAGGCGATGGCAGGTGGCAGCCTCCACCACACCCCCAGGATGGACGCACCAGAGGCGTGGGAGGAGGTTATAGAGACTTCTAGGAGAGGCTAGATGGCAGATTTGGAGGCGACGAAGGTGGGTGGATATGTGGACCGAGGAGGAGGCCCCCACGGGGTTGCGAGCGACACCAAGAGAGGTGTCAGCACTACCACCAGCCTAGACACGGTGGATGATGCGGGGACAAGGGGGGTTCAATATGGACCGACTAAGAAAGTTGAAGATGCTTATATTCGATGGAAGGACCCGGTCTCGTGGATCTACAAAGCGGAGAGATTTTTTTAGAGTCTCCTGCATGACTGAGGAGCAGAAGCTGGAGACAGCGGGCATCTGCCTAGATGGAAATGCCCTCGCGTGGTTTTAGTGGAAGGACGCAAGGCGCCCCTTTCGCTCATGGGAGGAGATCAGTAATCATATAATAGAGAGGTTCAAAGACCCCCACTTGGGGAACGTACAAGAGCAGCTGCTATCAATCAGACAGGAGATCACGATGAGAGACTACCTAGAGAGGTTTGAGGCCCTATCAGGATATGTGCACGTGGTGACCGACGAGACGATGGAGAGCATTTTCATGTAGGGGTTGAAGGCCATTATACGAGAAGCGGTGCACATCCAGAAGCCTCATAGTCTGATGGAGGCCATAGAGTACGCTCAGATGGCAGATGACTATCAATTGGAGGATAGGAAGGCCAGAAGTGGATGGAGTGGACCGACGAGCCGTAGCCAGCCAGTGACAGGTGGACAGCAGAGAGCCACTACGGGAGCAGATTCGACGGCCAGGGAGAAGACTAGGGAGAGGAGTAGTGCACCGCTGGCTGGGGGCAGTTCAGGCAGATAACAGATGCAGAGATGAGGGAGAAGTGACGAAGGGCTTGTGTTTCAGATGTGATAAGCGATTCACGTTGGGTCACAGATGTGCGGGGCGCAAGCTCCAGATGCTGCTACTCGAGGACGATGATGACAGGGCTGATGTCGAGGATGAGACAGCTAGGGCAGATGAGGAGGAGCCTGAGGGCCATCAGTAAGACGTGGTGGATGTGTCCCTTAGCTCAGTGGTAGGGTTCACACTGAACCATACCATGAAGCTGAGTGGAGAGATTGGCGACCAGGAGGTGACCGTGCTCATTGACAGTGGGGCGACCCACAACTTCATTTCCAGGAGAGTGGTGGCCCAGCAGGGGCTCCAGTTGACCGACTGTGGCAGTTTCAGTGTTATGATGGGGACGATGAAGAAGGAGAGCAGTCAGGAAGTTTGCAGAGGGCTAGTACAGACCATACATGGGATACAGGTGATCACAGATTTTTTGCCTTTAGACCTGGGGAGCACCGACGTCATCTTGGACATGACATGATTGCAGACGTTGGGGGAGATTACAGTGGACTGGAAGCTGCTTAGGATGGAGTTTCAGGAAGATGGGAGAGCAGTTACACTACATGTGACCCCAGCCTATGCAGAGTTTTGGTCTCGTTGAAGACCATGTTGAGGACCATTCAGACCGAGAGAGGAGGATACCTAGTGGAGCTGTACTCGTTGACGGATGAGGGAGGCGCTGAGGCCAGTGATGAGCAGCCCATTCTAGGAGAGGTGCAACAGCTGATGGGGCAGTTTGAGGAGGTCTTCCAGGAGCTGCGGAGTCTACCACTATCGAGGAACCATGAGCACACCATAGTACTGCGAGAGGACGTGTCTTCCATTAGTGTCAGGCCATACCGATACTCCCTGCATCAGAAGGATGAGATTGGGAGGATGGTGTCAGAGATGGTGCAGGCGGGAATGATTCAGCCTAGTGTGAGCTCCTTCTCCAGTCCAGTGCTGTTAGTGAAGAAGGATGAGAGCTGTCGCTTCTGAGTAGACTACAGGGCGTTGAACAAGGAGACAGTGCCAGACAAATTTCCAATACTAGTGATAGAAGAGCTTCTGGATGAGTTACATGTGGCCGCCATATTCAGCAAGATAGATCTCAAGTCGGGCTACCATCAGATCAGGATGCGACGGGAGGATGTGTCCAAGACGACGTTCAGGATGCATGAGGGCCACTACGAGTTTTTAGTCATGCCTTTCGGCTTGACGAATGCACCCGCTACATTTCAGGCCCTTATGAATAAGGTATTTCATCCTTACCTGAGGCGATTCGTACTCGTTTTCTTCGATGACATATTGGTGTACAGTCGTACCTTGGAGGAGCACTTGGACCACCTGTAGGTCGTGTTTCAGGAGCTGCATTATCATCAGTTGTTTGCCAACAAGAAGTGTATTCAGACAGTCACATGTGGAGTATCTGGGTCATGTGGTGTCAGCAGAAGGGGTGGCGGCATATAGAACGAAGATAGCGGCGATGCTAGACTTGCCGCGCCCCACCACACTCAGGGGGCTACGGGGTTTCCTGGGTTTGACAGGTTACTATCGCAGATTTGTGGAGGGGTAGGGGACGATCGCCTGGCTACTGACTGAGCTATTGAAGGATCAGTTCAATTGCGGGGAGGAGGCGACGACAGCATTTGAGGCCCTGAAGTGGGCCATGGTCACCGTGCCAGTTTTGGCGTTGCCAGATTTTTCCAGGTCCTTTGTGGTAGAGGCAGACGCATCAGGACATGAGCTGGGAGCAATATTGGTACAGGAGCATCGGCCCATTGCATATTTCAGTCAGGTGTTGACCGCTAAAGCCAGGCTGCGGTCTGTCTATGATATGGAGCTGATGACCATGGTCCGGTCTATTCAGAGTGGAGGCCGTACTTATTGAGGATGAGCTTTCTGGTGCGCACAGATTAGCGGAGCCTCAAATACTTATTAGAGCACCGCATGATAGCAGATGAGCATCAGAAGTGGCTGCGAAAGCTGATGGGGTACATGTTTGAAATAGAATATCGCCCGGGGCTGGAGAACATGGCGGCTGACGCACTTTCACGGCGAAGGGAGGAGGTAGAGTTGTTAGCCTGGGCAGTTTCAGTATTCCAGGAGTGGGAGCCATTGCAGCAGGAGGTGGAGCAGGACCAGGACTTGGTTAGCACACGGGCGTCATTATTACATGGATCTATTGAGTATCCAGGCTATTCTATTCAGGATGGACTGTTACTGCATTGGGGAAGATTGGTTCTGTCCCGGACCTTGACATACATACCGACCATACTCCAGGAGTTCCGCATCACCACAATAGGAGAGTACTCTGGGGTTCTCAAGACCTACTAGAGATTGGTGAGGGATGTTTACTGGAAGGGAATGAAGAAGGATGTGGCGAAGATGGCTGCAGAGTGTGACGTTTGCCAGCGTCACAAGTACCAAGCGATGTCCCTGGAAGGATTACTAAAGCCGCTGTCTTTGTCCGATCAGGTATGTGAGGACCTCTCTATGGACTTCATTGATGGACTGTCGAAGTCGGGAGGATATACAGTCATATTTATTGTGGTAGACCACCTCAGCAAGTATGCACACTTTATACCACTTCGGCATCCGTACAACGCAGTATCGGTGGCGTAGGTTTTTGTGAGAGAGGTTATTCGCTTGCACGGACCCCCAAAGTCCATTGTGTTGGATAGAGACAAAGAGCTGTTTAGTAGATTCTGACAGGAGTTTTTCAGGCTTCAGGGGACGGTGTTTAGACAGAGCACAGCTTATCACCCGCAGACAGATGGACAGACGGAGGTGGTCAACCGGAGTGTGGAGACGTATCTGCGGTGCTTTATTTCAGAGAACCCCAAGGAGTGGACTCGTTGACTGGCTTGGGCGGAGTATTGATATAATACTTCTTATCACACGGCGGCTCAGACGACACCTTTAAGGAACGTGTACGACAGAGACCCTCTGAATTTACTGCATTATGGATAGGAGACGACACCGGTACAGATGTGGAGCGGTATTTGGCAGAAAGAGATCGGATTCTGGACGAGCTGAAGCTCCATCTGGCTAGGGCTCAGCAGGTTAGGAAAGCAAGAGCAGACCTACACCGCAGAGATGTGCAGTTCGCGGTAGGAGATATGGTGTACCTGAAGCTGAGACCCTATATGCAGAGATCCTTGGCCCACATGAGGAATGAGAAGTTAGCTCCGTGTTATTTTGGACCTTTCGAGGTCGAGGCCAAGGTGGGACCAGTGGCTTACAGGTTGAGACTATCCCCAGGATCTGCTATCCATCCAGTATTCCATGTGTCGTAGCTGCGCCAGGTTATCGGACACCACACACCCTCGCCCGCCCTTCTGGCGACGCTGACAGATGATATGGAGGTGAGGTTGGAGCCGGAGGTGCTGAAGGGGTCTGTAGAGGGAGCACTGGAGAGCGTGAGGTTCTGCTACAGTGGAAGGATTTGTCAGAGCACGAGAGCACGTGGGAGTCCAAGGACGCGATGACGAAGCAGTTTCCAAACTTCCACCTTGAGGACAAAGTGTCTCTTTGGGGAGGGAGTAGTGATGGGATGCGGGCTACACCCGCCGTCGACTGGGCAACCCACGCGCAAGAGGAGCCGGCCGCGACTTAGTGGCGTATTTGTCCCTCTCTTCTCTAATTTAATTTTAATGGCATATTTGTAATTAGATTAGGGGGGTTTACTATTAAACTAGAGCTAGTCGTCATTGATGTTTTTCATGCTTATTATTGATATTTTGAGAGAGTTCTTTGAGGGATCTTAGGAGAGTGCGGACGTCCTCGCTTATCGGCGTCTTGGAAGGGTGGTTGCCCCTATATTGTAGCCAAACTATCTTTTTATTCACTGTTTTCAGCAATTTAATTTCAGATTTGCTTTGGAACCTACCAGAGTCTTGTTAGATATCATTGGCACTTTAATCTTTGTCCAGAAATATTGTTATTCTAGACATCAGTTGCATTTGTCAGCATCTTTATGGACTAATAAAGAGTTGTTTTTGCATATTTGGATACATAATCTTCTGTGATTGAAGGCACAGTCAATCTGATTCTAGTGATGCATTATGTTAAGATCCTACTAGTACTGTTTCCAGTGTTCCTTTTTCCCCAATTACAAGTAACTTCAACTTGACATGTCATTCCTCTTTCTGTATTCAATATTTCTTAACTGTACATCTGTATGCATACTTTATGTTCACGTGGACGAGACTTAGGCTTTGTGTGCTTGGTAGAAGGCCAATGTAGTTTGCAGCATAGTGAAAATTCCATGCGTTGCTTATAGGAATAAGCTTACTAGTTTTGCTTATTTCTTGTTGACTGCATTGCATAGGTGCATAGTAGGTTGCACTGATACAGAATTCAGGCTTACTATGTTTGCTGAAGTTGCCTATTTAGTGCAGGTTACCCATGCATTCCGGGTCACCATCCATTTTTAACTTAATTTATTTCTTGCACAGTGGTTTTCAGGCAATAATTGTGACATTTACTACGTGTTTGGCAGCATCTATTTGTCACCTTTTCATGTTTTATGTTATTACCAGACCAAGTTTCCATATAAATTGCTTATTTTTCGTAATGTCTTTAAGCATGCACTCGTTTAAGTCATATCAATTTTGTGATTATTATTGGGCTGATTGTTGTCTTGTTGTCTTTTCCAAATTGTCTTAGTGTCACTTTATTCCTTGTGCTTGGATTGTAAATGATCTATATTGTTACACTTATTTTGCACACTAAATCTTCATGTCTACAGCGATTCATTGATTTTCGTAGCTTGATGCACCAGGATGTTAAAGGTGGGATAAAACTTATTTATCCCCTATCAGACTGCAGTAGCCGTGTCCCTAATAATTGAAATTATTTGCAATAATGAATCAAAACACTTCATCCTCATATTGTTGGGACATGGGTATGGTTGTGGTATTTCAGATTGTGTGCTAAGAGGGTTACATTGCTTGACATCTGATGGGGCGTTGGTTTGCCTAGCTTTATGTCTGGAAGCTACACATATTGCGAACAAGCCCAATATATTATTATGCTTGTTTCATGCAAGAAAATTGGATATCTTGATAGTCCTCACTTTCATGATCTTTTTGTATATAGATTAAAATTTCTGATTTTGATCCACCATGTATGTGAGTCAGGTTTTAAATATATGCGAGCAGGCATCTGTTAGTCATCTGCTGTGTATGTTTGCACATGTTGTTTTCGTTTGTTGTATCATTTTCAAAGTTGATCGATCAGTAATCTATACTGGGGAAACTCGCATGTGTATCTGCCTCAGATGCTTAAGATGGACTGTATGATTGTTTATGACAAGTTAAAAATGATTATGTTGGAAAGTTTACCTGAGCATTGGAAATCTGTAAAATGAACATGATATACATAAGGGACTTGGTATTAAAATGTGGATTGGTTTGTGCAGAAGGATGGGAAAAAGAAGCTACTTTTGTGTGGCATATATCTGTCATGAGCTCCTCTTGTTAATATTAATTTAAGTTTGAAATTTAGTCTCTTTATTTGTCCATACTTTTCTTCCTATGGGTTCAAAGAGCCTTGAGAGATATGTTTCTTTTTCGTCACTGTCTTATGTCAATGCAGTTGCTTACAGTTTTATCTTTCATCAATTTTCCATTCTTCCTTTGCATGGTATATTTTGAACGAAGTACTCTTTGGTTTTCTGAACTTAAAATTCCATAAGAAACAAAGTTGATTATCCTACCTATCACCTACCTTTTATGGTTTTATGGAAAACTGCTCTCTTGTTCATACTTACATTGGCCATGAATACATTTACATATCAGGTTAATTCCTAGTCACATAATCTTTCATTTATCTTCATATAGCATTTTTCAATGTTAATTGTGCCACAAATGTAACCCATTGTAATGGAAAATGACGCAGAGGGTATAATGTGGCCTTCTGGTTATTGCACTGCCTCTAACTGCAATGTTTGCAGAATTTTGATGTCTGGTGGATGTTCCTTTTTCCCAAAATATGCCTTATGAAGTGACATTTTGATCTTACAGTGGCACATGGTTGCTTTCCGGAGGACTTGCTCGTATGCTTATAGCTGATTGTGAGGAAAATGGGGATTGTTCCCAGTTGGCAACTTCAGGTACATTACCATCCATTAAATGCTTCAGGGACATTACCATCCATTAAATCATAGATCTGTGATATACCTTTCCCATTAATAGAGTAGTTCCAATATCACTTGAACTTTTGTTGCTGGCAATGCTATTTCTGTAGATTGTTTCATTTTTACTGTGGACATTGATAGGAACCAACATGATCTGAACTTTATTAGTAGAAAACTGAAGATAAAAGGGATATATTGATTACAATTTTAGGGGTAATTGCCCTTCCAAGACGCCGATTGATAGAGGACGTCTGCACCCTCCCGTAGAAAGAGGAACATTCTCCTTGATTTATCAAACAACTCTCAAATTCCGCATAACTAGGGCCGGCCCCTCCCCTTGGCTTAAATAGAAAAACTCCAATTGCCAAATTACACAAACCCCCCAAAATAATAAAATATCACAATTAATACCCAAAGTGGGCCCGTACTAGGCCGGATCTATCATTACTCCATCCTCGAAATACCATATTGTCTTCAAGGTGGTACATGAAGTCCACGAGTGCGCTTTTCCAAGTGTTGGAGCACGTCCCTTCGCCTCCCCCTGACCAAAAGGCCACACACGAGCTCCGTCATCCTTGAAATGTTGCTGTAGGAGTGGGAGTTTGTCCGTGGCTGAGTCTTCTACGTTCTAACTCTTTCCGTTCTGAATTTGGATTCCAAACGGGCCTGGAATCGTCAAAATACGGACACCGAGCAAAAAAATAAGCAAAAATTTGCCCGAAAATCCACAAAAAAGTGAAGCCGTCCTGTTCACTGGCTGAGCCGGCTTGAGCCGCCGGCTCGGCTACGGGGGCAGCTGGATCGAGCCGCCCCTGTAGCGAAGGCGGCTCGCCAGCGCCGTCGTCGTTTTCTGGCGATTTCACTAGCAGGTGTTGGCGATTCTTGGGTTGTTGCGTTCGTCTCCTCTAGACGCAGCTGCTGGTGTAGGTGGAAGTTCGATCTCTCCTGGCGGCGTTGTCGGCGTCGCTCGAAACCGCTCGAAGTTGGCCGTCGGCGGTTCATCTGCGTCGCATATGGCTTCAACGGCCTCGTCGGGGCCGGTGAAGCCCTCCCGGGGGTCGTCGTGGCTGCAGCAACCTCCTGTGGTCTCGTCGTGTCTGCTGCGATACCCTGGGGGCTTGTCGTGGTCTTTTGGGGACTCGTCGTGGTCGCGACATCATCTGGGGGTTCGCCGGGGCCTGATCTTGTTCGTCGTTCCCTGTCGACATCGGATCTGTGTCGCCGACGGCCGTATGCTTCAGATCTGCACCGGTTTTCTCCGCCTTCTTCAGATCTGAGGTGCCGCTCTCTCCTTCTCCAGATTTGGTTCAGAGTCAATAGTTTTTTCCTTTCTCTTGTTCCAAGTTAACGCCTTTCGCCGCAAATTAGGGTTTTTGCCGTCGTTCCCCCCTTTACCGCGAGGAGTGCAAGTTGCTTGATCTATTGATTCAATTGCCTGTCATGTTGGGCTAATTGCATGATGTCCTCCAACTCCTCCTTCACGGATCTCCTCAACTCATTCGAGATCGAATCACTCTAATACCAAAATGATAGGAACCACCAAGATCTGAACTTTATTAGTAGAAAACTAAAGATAAAAGGAATAGATTGATACAATTTTAGGGGTAATCGCCCTTCCAAAACGCCGATTGATAGGGGACATCTGCACCCTCCCGTAGAAAGAGGATCCTTTTACTTGATTTATCAAACAACTCTCAAATTCCGCATAACTAGGGCGGCCCCTCCCCTTGGTTTAAATAGAAAGACACATATTGCCAAATTACACAAACCCCCTACAATAATAAAATATCACAAAAAATACCCAAAGTGGGCCCCTACTAGGCCTGATATATCATTATAGGCCGGATCTATCAGACATCCATTTAGTTGACTGGTGTGTAGTTTTCAGCGTTTGATCTCTGCATCTAAGCATAGCTTGTTTGTCCCTTATGGTTTCTATGTTCGACCTCTTAACATGCCATTGCGGATGTTTGTTGAGATCAACACTTTTAATGGCACATATTAGTGTGTTGATAGTTTGTTTCTTTCAAAAATATGTTTCTTTTCCGGACAACTCGTAAATTTAGAGAGAGTGAACCATTTCCATGGCATCATGGAAAATTGCTTTATTTTATAGAACATATGGGTTTTACTCATCAACTAATCCTGCTCTCATTATATGATGTTGTTCATGGAACGGAGCATCCGTTACATTGTTCAAATTCAAGAACTCGATGCTTCATTGGTAATTGGCTAAATTTTTATGGAGGAATGAATTTAACTTTTGTTTATTTTCTTCTTTTTTTTGGCGGGGGGGGGGGGGGGGGGGGCCTACCGTCTAAGCACTTCATATACTATCATTTTGATCTAATTTGTTGATGGACACTTTTGGACACGGTATACTTCAAAAATAGATCATAGCATCATATCATATTACGTTTTCCACTTCTATACGAACACTTAATTTGGAAAAAAGAGATCTTGAGACATCCATTCCAAGCCTAGTCAAGTAAATATACGCAATCCTTGAATTGATTAATTTCTGGATTTTTTTGAGTTCATATCATATTTGGATCACAAATATACATTACAGCCATGCTCAAGTAGCACATTTTAGGGATGCCCAATGCCACATTTGTTGTCACATGGACACTCCCTTATCCATGTAATATTGGTTTGGATACTTATCTTATTGGTAGCACTGTTTATGCTTATGGAACTGGGGAGCGCCCCTTCAGTAGTTGGTCTAGGACCAAGCTTGGTAAGTGGTTGAAGGGTAAAGATGGTGATTCATACATACATACATATAAGCAATTCTTCATGTGAGAAAAGTCATTGGTGCAAAAAGCATTTTGTGTGGGGTTTCCAACAATCCAAACCGTTGAATGTGGTCAACACATGTTAATACACATACATACCAAAAATCAAGAAAATCCCTTCATATTTGCGTCTTGATGGGATCGGTACAAAATGTTCTACTGTTCTAAAATCATTGAATTTGTAACAGTTTCATCAAGGGTCAAATCCCCTTAGGATATGCCCATTATTTTCATTGTGGTATATAAATGTATGAAATTAACATTAGAAAAAATTTTGAAATTTTTTTCAAAAAAGATAAAACTTTTTTGCACCAAGTTCATTTGCAAAATTTTCACACTGGAACATGGCCTTATATATATACATATACACACACGCACGCACACACACACATGTGTGTGTATATATGAGCGATTTCCTGAGAGTGGCGACGCTCTTTACTTCTGGTTTCACACTGGAACATGGTCTTATACACACACACACACATAAACACACACGCACGCACACACACATATGTGTGTGTATATATATGAGCGATTTCCTGAGAGTGGCGACGCTCTCTGCTTCTGGTTCTAGGGTTACGTAAAATCCTATCTCCAGCGGGCCTACTCCCCCCGACCCCGGGGATGGGTTGATTGCCCCGCCCTCTCAAGTGATGACGCATCGGCATTGGATTTGCATGGGGACTGTGAGCAGGGGCTACATGGTGAGGACATAGAGATCATCGGACAATGGACACTTAGGAGGACGTTGAGGACGTTGGCGTTGTCACGGCAGTTGGAGGCTGCGATGAGGGTATCATCGGCGATTTTGTGATTCGAAGGTCACGATTGAAGGTTGTGAGGAGGTCATGGAAGTGGAGATCGCACGCGGGAGACTAAAATAAGGCAATGGTTGCGATTTGGCGGGCGACGTAAGATGAGTTTCTCTCACAATCGTCGGGAGATGGTGGATGCGGATCTGTGGATGTTGATGTGGATGGGTGCAGGGGCTATGTTCGAGAGTTGACTGCAGAGGATTTGGGTGTCACAACGAGTGAAGGCCGGCTGAAGGTGGGGAGCAGGGTTTTGAAGGGGTTTAGTCTATGGATGGTGCTGTGGACCTCGGAGGGCGGCTAAAGGAGGGACTGCAAGTAGCGACCTCATTGGCGAAGTCTACTCGTTCAGATGCCATGCATCAAAGACAATTGGAGGTGCTGTGAAGCTTGGCCATTCAAATGGGAAGAGCTTGTTGGGGCTGGCATCAACACATGGTGTAGATCATATTGTTGTGATGAAACATGATATGGATCATGTTGATGGGATGAACCAGGGTGTGGTTTTTCTCTAGTATGGGTATTGGTGGTGCGGCAACTTTGTCAGTGGCTGGACGTCAGACATTGTCAGTGTTGCAACGGAGGGGGAGCGGCCAACAAGGCTTTGTCGCGACATCAGTATGGAAGAGGGAAACATGGAAAGATGTGCTGGTTACAGGGCATCTGTACAGGGCCAAAATGGGAGTTTGTGGAGTTGAATGTCTACCTTTGTATCTGGAAAGAGTGTCGTGAATTTGTCCATGAACCACCTAATGGTTGTTGCTGGGCAGACTTTGTGTGTTACTAGGCCAAATGTGACATCAATGGGGAAGAATGTGGTTGATGATTCTGGAAAGTTGAAGATGATTGGACAGTGGTGAGGTATCGAAAAGGTCGCAACCAAAAAGTTCGGGTACAAATGAGCGGAAACAGTAAGGCTGTACGTGGGGGGTTCTGCTGTGGCACTCCCTATTCCTGTATGAAACAATAGACTCCTTAGTGTTACTATGCGAAGTTGACAAGCTCACATCGCTCCAACATTCACTGCTAAGGTTACTCCTCAAAGTTGGAAAGATATCTGTTCCTTGGACAAACATAGAGGAGATGATTGTATGCTTGAGTATATTGAGCCTAGGAAAGACTTTGATGGACATTTGTATGCCCATATCACCAAGAAGGAGATAGCCACCAATGTTGAACATTGGTAGAATAATTAGTTGGCTATGTTTTGCAAAGTAAAACTTTTTTCTCCCGTCTCAAAGCTTGTATCTCTCGTTTGTGGAATCATGTATGTGGTTTGAGATTTTCTCTCGGAAAAATGGTTTCTTTTTCTTCAAGTTCTCCATACCTGATGAGTGTAATAAAATCCTTCACGAAGACCCATGGCTATTCGATGGCCGCCTTATTGTTATACCCAAGTGGAGTGCCGATATTGGTATGTGCCGTTGCATGTTTGGGTTCGTTTTCTAGATTTGCATTTAAAACTATGGTATAAAAGAATCATCAGTAAAGCAGCTAGTCTTATTAATAAATCATTATATATGGATTGAGCTACAACGACGGACGAGCGCTTGGCTTACACAAGATGTTTTCTTGAAATTGATGCTACTCGTCCATTGCCTCAAACTCTGTTTGGATATTGAAGGTGGCCAGCGAATGGAGTTGGACATAGAATATGAATGGATGTCTCCTAGATGTTCATGGTGCTGTTGTTTTGCACATGTAGATGCTTAATGCCCTTCAGTACTTGTGTGGAAGGCTAAACATATTTCCCTTCTTTCAGAGGAGCTATGTCGATATGGCGTGATCTCATGTAACACTTATTTTCCTCCAATTGAGTTGCCTTCAGTGATCCAAGATAGTGCTATTCTTGATGTTCGATCCCCTCCTATTGTCGAGCCTACTGCTTATAATATTGTTGGTGACTCTATGATTGTGGATGTATCCTCCATTGACCATGAGTTTTCTGTCTTCCCATAATGGGATACATTTGCTTGTGATAGATTTGTAAGTAATTGACGCGTCAGTATTTTAGAATAGGGCCTCATCCTTTGCTCTACATATTATACCGAATGATTGTGTTTGTGTTTCCCCCACAACCACTGATATTGCTTGCAATGACTTACATAATAATGATTGTATTCCTTCCACCACTGCTGATATTGACACCCCTCCTATACATATTGCTGAAGACACAATGGAGTGGCAGGTGATGCTCACTAACATTTTGAAAAGGAGAAATGCAAATGTCAGTTCCATGCAAGGTAATTCTAAGAAGAGATCTTCTCTGCCTCGCCCTAGGAGTTCTCAAAGAATGAAGGGTCTCCAACATTATTAATATGTCTTTGTTTGGAATATCTGAATCATGTGCTTAGTGTTTCAATCAGATGAAAGGAAGGGATGTAGAACTTTCACATTGAGTTAAAATATTGGCCATATAGTGCTTTTCCTCGTGTTTTGAGTTTATATTTGTTGTAGTCTAGGATTGGTTATTTAGGGATGTCGACGCTTGTGTCCTCTCTCCTCTCTGTCCAAGAAGAGTATGGAACACTATAATATCTTTGAAGTGTATTCTGTATTTTATTCTTGAGTTAATGAATCATAATTATTACATTTCAATAATAATAATGTATATATATATATATGTATATATGTATATATAGACACACACACATATATGTATTTATGTATGTATGTATATATGTATATGTATGTGTGTGTATATATATGTATGTATATTTATATGTGTGTGTTTAGGGTGGTGGTGCTTGGGACATTCCCTTTGTCTATAAGACACAAAGTAAGTCAAGAGAAAAATTGCATCGTGAAAAACACCTTAGATGGGTGGTGAATAGGGTTTATGTCACAAATTTAAAATTTATCACACAACAGAATCAATCAGAGTGCACACAGTCAGATTTTAACAGAGCTGGCTCCCAGCATACTCTCTGACCTCAACCTAGAGGATTTAGCCCTTTTTGAATCACCAAAAAGAAATTGATCACACTTATGGGTGTTACAACCTGATCACACTTTGAGGTGGTGACCAAATCGTTTAACCTGATCACACTTATGGGTGGTATCGAAGCGTTACAACCTAGTTCAGAGAATATAACGCTCAAAGATAATTTCTGAATAAAGTTATTCGATAATATAATCTCACACCAAAATAATTTTAACGGAACCAAAACTGAAGTAATAAATCAGAGAGATATCACTGTAGCGTAGGTTGCGAGATTATGATCATGTTGGCGCAAACGGTTTACCAATCGGAGTTCTTGATTAAAAGATATATCTGCACTTTAAAGTTCGTTACTCAAATCAATTCTTAAGATGTCTGTACGTAAAGTAATCAAGTCTGGCTCATGGGAATCACGAGTCTAGCTCGTGAAATTTGCCTCTTTCACTCGAGTCAGACACACTGTTGGGCTGTTGTGTGACTTAGCTGATGTGCACCAAAGCAAGCAGACTTTTGCGGGGAGCTATGTGTGAATTGTGGCTTGGTGTTCTTGCGGCCGCAGCCGTAGGGTTTCCTTGATTGCACTCGAGTCGTGACTTGCTGTAGCCAATGCAGATAGCTTGCTTGATGCGACTTTGCGTGACTTTAGATCCTTGCTTGATCAATGGGATGTAGATAATGATTGGCCACTTGCCTGCGTGAGTCGTTGGCTTTGTTTGCTTGAAGAGATAGCTTGCAAGTTACGGCCTAGGAGCTCTTCTTCCTTGGTGTTGTGCTTGAATTGTGGGAAGAAGAACTCAATTCTTTGACTTGATGTTGATGCCCTTTGCGTGATTTGATGAGACTTTGGCCCAAGAGATGGTTGCTTGATCTAGGTCTTGCGTGAGCTGATGCTTGAGGGATTCCCTTGGTTGCTTTGCATGAAGCTTGATCAATATAAAGCTTTGCTTGCTTGATGATGGCAATGAAGAACTTAAGATTGCGGCAAGGAGAACTAGCTTGGATGCTTGAAGACTTGGCCCATTTCGTGAAGACGCTTAAAGCTTGGGATTTGGCTTGTGGGAAAGGAGAAGATGAGGACTTGCTTGAAGCTTTGCTAGAACAATGGACATAGCTTAGGGCCAGCCTAGTTTGTGGGCAAGAGGAATAGGGCTGGTTATGCTAGTTTTTTTTTGCTTATTTAGCTTTTCTGTCCTTCTGGGTTTTGGGCTTGTGCATGAGGGGTTTAAATAGTAGAGGATCCAAGCCCTAGTAGCTTTAGACTTCCTTGTGTTTGATGTGCACAATAACTCTAGTAGCCAACTAAACTTAGACTTGTTTGTGCACAAGAACTCTTTGAATCCCACTTGCACAAGGCTCTAGTAGTCACCCAATATGCAATCTTTCATGTACTTTTCTTCCTTCATGATTTGACTCTCTAGATAAGTTTGACCAAGTTTTTGCTCAAATTATCTTCTACTTCTTTTTTTGACTTAGTAGAAAATATTTGACTAAGATAGAATTACCAAATTGTCCTTTCATATTCTACTTGATTTTTGACCATGACTTTAATGCTATAATTCATAGAGAATTATCATGATGTGTTTTGGCCATGGACAATGATCTTTGAACATCTTTGGGGCAACTTGAATGATGTACAAATTACGAAATTTTCCATTGATCAATGTAGCCTTGTTTTGATCTGAAAGTCACTAAACAAACATATTAGTAGTATGCGACTTGTTTGTCATCATCAAAATTAAACATGTGACCTAGTTAGCGAGCTTACTAGGCCAACACATCGTTCTTCCAATTTTTATATATATAGGGTGGTTGTGCTTGGGACCTTCCCTTTGTCTATAAGACACAAAGTAAGCAAATAGAAAAATTAAGTCATACTTCCAATTTTCTGGTTTGGTTTATATACTATAAATTTCAGCTATATATTTTCTTCTTTTCTTAAAATTTTAATATATGGCGTATTTTGTTTCCGACAAAATTGTTAAGGGTTTGAAATGTAATGTGTGTGTTTTCTACCTTAGAAAATCTTTTCTTTACTTTTCTATATTGTTGCAGTGCTTGATTTTACCATTCATCTTATGGAAAGAGGTGGGGATGACAATTTGGCTTCTGCTTTCATAGTATTTTCCCTTCAGTATGTCCTAGTAAACCATATGCATTGGAAATTCAAGATGAAGTATGCTCGCTGGAAAGTGACACTTAAGGTACATCTATATTTCCTTTCTCTTCCTACAGAACATGTTGTCATATATTGTTTTAACATATACCCACATAACAGTTTTTTGCTACTTCATGTGTATCTGTATCATTTAGCCTTTTTCCTATTAACTGATGTCTGTTTCAGTTACTTAAAAATCCTATATCTGGACTATTTATCTTATGTTAACATAGCAGGAGGCATAATTGTAATTCGTATGGAGTCCTTGAACATTAATATCTCTAAAATTGATTAACTTCATCATCCAAATTTTTTCTTCAAATAATTCTTTGTTTTAGGCATTGGCAGTCGTGAAGAGCTGTGTTAAAGCAATCCAGGTCAATCATAAGCTTGGTTTGATGATTCGGGACATATTACTCTTTGATTCCTCAATACATAATATTTTTTATCAGATCTTATGCATATCACCGACTGAATTGGAGGTAAGTTGTGAAAAATTTGTTAAACACGCATTAATATTACCGCTGAATTTGGATCACCTTGTTAATTGAAACTGTTGCTGGCATTCAGAGGTCAAATATATATCGTCATTATGAATTCAAGGAGATTGAGGGTTTACAGCTGGCTGTTTCTTTTGGATTAGATATTGTTTACGCTTTGCTTGATGACTTCTTGAAGGTATGTTTTAATCATAGGACATAACTTAGCATACTACATGCATAGTTGGCTTTGTTCTTATTGGCTTTAACATTCTTAACTAATTGTACTACTAATTTAATGTCTTGTTATCTATTATTTCCAGCGTTGTTCGACAAATTGTATATATTTTGACTGTTCTGGTTGTGTAGAACTGTTAGGTTGCATTGATAACCAGTCCTATGCATATACATGCATGACATTGTGAGTTCTTATCTATGGGATTGTTTGTGTTGAAAATAGAAAAACGGCCACACCCCAAAGAATTGGGCTATTTGTTTCGTTCATATGGTTAAATACAAAACGATTACAACTCGTATCTTGATTCCAACTCCTACCAAACTCTAGTTTCTAATTATAATATAATAATAAAATCTTATCTACTTTAATTAGAACTACTCTTACTTTTACATATTGCTTAACGCTCCTGTCGCCATAACATATATATCATATATGCCCAACTTCCCAACTTGTCACAAATAAAGTGAACCTGCGATCTTTCAAGTGGCTTTGTCAATAGATTTGTTTAATAATTTGTAGATGAACCATGTCTTAGCTTAATTATATCTGCATCACACTTCTGCAAAACTAAATGAGAACTCGCCTCAGTATGCTTTGTTTGCTCATGCAACAAAAGATTTTGTGTGATGTAAATAGTAAAACTATTATCACCATTAGACTCACAAGAGGGGTGAACACAACTCTCCTTAGAATCTAGGAATTTGGGGATAGAAATTAGAGATTTGATAAGTTATGTAATTTGTGTCTCATGCCCAATCACCTTATGCATCAACTCTCAACTCACAAGAAAAGAGATTTTTCAAGAATAGTCAGACTTTTCAGGAAACAATTTATAATTTCTCTTAAAAACAAAATTTCCAATGCATTAACTTCAAAAGTTCAGATAACAAGTTTATTTATTGCCTACATCTACGTGCACAACACATGCATCTCATAAACTCAACTAAAAGAATAAAAAACCCGAATTAATAAAAGATGTGTGCAGTATGTGAAACTTAAATTCAAATATAAATAAGAAGTGTTGAAACTTGACATAAATTAATAAATAGATGGGAGAGATTTCATCCCATCACCCTTATTTTTAATATATATATATATATATATATATATATATATATATATATATATATATATATATATATATAGAATAATGGATATCATACGCCATATGAGAGAGTGCCTCATATGTCCTCTCACATAAAGTGGGCGGGTACAACCAAGTACAAGCCCATATGGGCTTGTACTTGAGTGCTTTATGTGAGAGGGCATATGCGGCACTCTCTCATATAGCGTATGATACCCATTATTCTCATAGACACACACACACACTAAGAAGTCAGACATATAAATATCCAAAACGCAATAACTAATTACACCTTAAAATCTTTCAACAGTCCCCCTCAAGCTAGAGCAATTAACAACCATGACTAGTGATGCTGAACAGAAGTGGAAAGGTATGTGGTGGGAATTTGGGAAAGAAGTATATTATGGATTTGATAAATTTTCAGATCTCGAATCTCAGAAATCTTTCGATCACTGATTCACACGCCTTGTACGTGGAGATTTTTCGGACCTTTCGTCCAGTCATTCCAGCACGCTCTTGCATACCAATGCTGCATGCCTATGCAGAAGATTTAATTTGTAGAGAAATTAAAAGTTTATACCGAAAACTAATTTTCATTGAATTCTTCTTACAAACTAATAAATTTGTGACCTTTATATAAGCTTACAACTTGACTTTCTGAAACTTATTAGCACTAGAAATTCTAGATCAACTAAAAGACTCAAATAAAAAAGATTCAAATAACTAAAAGACTCAAATAACTAAAACTATCAAAATAACAAAAAAACTCCCCTAATTAGAATCCTCCAAGCACTCAAATTCCATCTCCGATTCGATTTCAAATTTGTTCAAATTTCAATTCAAATTTGATCTTTATCACAGCTTAAGAACTTCACTACTTGGCGAACGGCGATAGAAATAGCATAGCCGAGCAGAAATATGTAATCCTTTATAGTTGGAGAAGATGTATCCATGAAGTTTGATGTATAATACGATGTGGATATGTAGACAAATATTTTTTGTGAAATTCTCCCAAATGGTAAAAGAGGTGAAAAATATAGAATCTTCTTGGGCTGTGGAGAATATGGGATGACGAACTCAAAATGCTCAATCTCCTCAAGCTTTTATGAAATATTCTATTTAGTCACATCTGGATTGTAACTCAGTAAAGCGTGTCGAGAACATGTAGAATGCATGCAAAGCCTCTTTGCTGGTTTTAGTATGAACCTCTCTAAGCAAGCGAATCACCTCGTCATCCATAACTGTAAATTTTTGTAATTTCTATTTGATTCTGTAGCTGACTTGTGAGTATCATTGACTTATTGTAAAAATTTCATAAGTCCTGATATGCAAAGCACTCAGATCGTATGCAATATGCTCATAGGATGAAGTAGGAATACAGTCAAAGCTAGTTCTAAGGAATTGAGACTTTATGATGAGATATTTAAATTTGTGGGTTTCTAAGTATTAACACATTCTTTTGATTTTCAATTATGTTCTTGGTTTTACAAGGAGTCAAAAACAATTTTCTTTCCTTTAAATATGAATGTGTATGTGTTGGATCTCACATATAATGCAACATCTAAGTTATACAGCCAAGACCTACCTAGCAAAATATGTAAAGCATGCATAGGTATAACATCACACAAATACCAACATGATAGCTTAAAAACTAGATAGGTACTAAACAAAGTTGGGTAACAGAATGTAATTGATAATCAACCCATGTAATTTTATTAGGTTGTTGATGAGGTTTAGTTTTTAGTCACATCTTTTCAATAGCTGAGTTGGCAACTAAATTGCTACAACTAACTATGTCAATCGTCACTTCTTAAATTTATCTCCATTTTTTACGTAGATAAAGAAAACACTAGTTCTTCGCCAATCATTCTCACTCTTAGGTGTAGTAACCAGACACCTAATGATTTGTAAACGGACACTAGAATCCTCATCATCATCATCAGGGATAACAGTAACATCAGGATTATATTCTTTTTCAATTTCATCATCATTGTTGATCTCTCTCACAAATAAGGTTTTATTAGGGCACTAACTAGCATATTGACCAAAGCAATGACATTTAAAACATTGCACCCCTTTAGGTTTTTGTTGTGAAGATTCTCCAAGCTTAGCCTTTACGTTCATCTCTTTAGCGGCATTAGTTTTTGATTTAGTTATGTTGTCATTAAGTCGCTTAAATTGCTTTTCGGCTTTAAAGTAGACTTCTTATTTATGAGGGCTTTCATGGATTCCAAATTTAAGGCTAGATTAAATGCTTGTCCACATTGTCTACGGTGTGGGGGGAAGATCTCACGCCTAATGTCTGATCTCAATACAGAACGAAACCTAGCAAAAGTGTATCGTGGGTCTTCTTGAAGCTCACTTCTAACACATAAATCATTGAATTTAGTCATGTATTTCTCAACAATTATGCTCTCTTGACGTAGGTCGTTTAACCTCTATAGTAGACGATCTTTATGTGTAGGAGGCAAATATTTTACTTTTAGCTTAATATTCATCTCATTTAAATTCTGTATATGTCTCAAATTCTCTCTCTCGTTGTCTTTCTTTTTCTTCTCTTTTTTCAACGATTTTTTGTTAATGCTGTAACTTCCCGTTTTCGGGTACTATTACATTTTTTATTATCTGTGCAGGTCTTGCAATGTTCCAGTGAAAACAACATAGAGCTAACTAAACATTTTATAAATGAAATAACTTTATTCATCTTTCAAGATACAAAAGTACTATTGAAAAGAAGTACTAGGCTTTCATTTAAATAATAAAGGAAACAACTAAACATAACGTAAACTCTCCTTACTATTCTCATCTCGAAAATCACTACGCTCCACATGAAATTCAGACTCTTCAAATGCTGGAGCCTCCTCGTACTCTGGTTTAGTTCCTGTTGAGAAATATATAAAAGGGGATGAAGTAAATATATTTACAATAAACAACAATTATAACTTTCATGCAACCCTAGTTCTAAACAAGCCAAAAACACTAAGCACTAGACTGTGTCTATTTAATTAAAACATTTAATTTTTATTATACTTATAATATAAACGGAAAGAGTGCACTAAAGGCCCACTCGGGTTTCACAGGCAAGCTCGCATGTGCCCTAAATTCAATGGTCCAAAGATGTCATTGGGGGACCCATTCAATTCATTACAATTCCGTCAATGAGCGTGGTCTCTGCCACTCTTCCTATCTTTAATTACGAGTTCCCAAAACCCCATGTATATATCCTATCTATTTCAGTTTCTATTTCAATTATCCTTTAGTTTTGTTCTCTTTAAGTTATTTAAAAGGAATAATGCACCAAACTGTAATGTCTATAACAATTATTCCAATGTGTCAATATTCCACAATTAATACATTTACTTGCACCATCCTTATTACAAAAATTATCTTCTAACATAACAATGCTATAAACCAATTTTTATGCTAAGTGAAACTCTATTTATAACACGCCAAAACATTTCTAAACTAATCAAATCTTTCGAACCATTCAAAACTGAAACTAAATCACTTTTAAAAGTACTAAAAGATTGTTAGGATCAGATTCGTACTTATTGGCATCCATATCTGGTTCTAGGGTCTATCTAGCTCGGGGAAAACTCCTCAAAATCTGAAAATAGGGACATCAAATAACCTCATTGGAATTTTGTGAATCTGCCTCATGTGCTACAGTAAATACATTGCCCGAATGCCCACAATTAATCATCGACGATATATTGTACACAGAGGAGAAGAACACAATCCAAGTAACAGAATAAAATAAAACAGACGAACACAAAAGAACTCTGTCGAACACAAAAGAACACACGAGTACAAGCTGCAGTAAGTACAATAAAAGAACAGCAACCAACCAAGAAAAACAGACGACAGGGCTGCAAAACTACCGTAAGAGATCTTTGCAGTAAAAAGAAGCACATACGAACCCCTCTAAAGGGGAAATACCCCGACGGTTAACCCTATAACCCCAAAGGCCATAAATCAAAAGTACGGGGCTGCGACAGTTTCTGCCTTGCCCTAAAGATGCCATATTTGTCAAGAGTGTGGAAAAATACCTTTGTATGAATTTGAATCACCATCTCCATCCAAAAACCCTAATTTCTGAAGCAAAATCATGGCACAAAAGAATTTAATTGCAGTTTAAAGTTAAGGTCTACTGATCACGTAGAAGGTAAGCTGAAAATTTACAGAAAATCTAGAGGAGAAATCGGAACTCTATCAGAAGCTTTTTGGAAGGAGAAAATTAATTTTCACATGCATAAAACCCTAGAACTTGCTGCCTATAAATGGAGGAAGAGAATTTGTGTAAGAAGATGTGGTTTAGAATTCTTATCGGAATCGAAATCCCCAAAAATTGTCGACGCGTGGAGCGATTAGGGCTAGGGTTTTGAGATTTCCTCATCGGGTCGTCGTCGGCCTCCTTTGTTTGCTCGCGAGAGAGAGAAGAGGATGAAAACACGTTGGAATTGGGTCGGGTCTTACTCGTGCAGTTGAGTGGACAAAGAGAGAACGAGCTAAAAAATAAGCGTCTTGGGTTTTAATATAAGAGAAATGTGCCGAAGAACTGGGCATGTTGGGCTTAAACAAAAAATTGGTCTTTACAAATACGGTTAGAAATTTTAGAATAACTAAAACACTCAAAGTAAAATGACTTAAATAAAAAAAGACTCAAATAACTAAAACTCTTAAAATAACAAAAAGACTTAATTGGTTAGAATCCTCCAAGGACTCAAATTCCATCTCCAATTAGATTTCCAATTTGTTCAGATTCCAATTCGAATTCGATCTCTATCACCTAGCTTATTACATAAAATAGAAATTTGTTAACAACCAAAGGCTTTGAAAGAATATCAGCTCATACAATTGTGTATGTGAAGGAGTGTAAGGGATGCATATTCACTTCTTATCTATGAAATCTTGACCAAAGTAACAATCACTCCCTATATGCTTAGTTCTCTTATAGAACATGATATTATTTGTAATGTAGATCACAACCTTTATTGTCATTAAACATAGGCATATATCCATGATCCATCAAGCTTAGCTTACAGTAGATAGTTTTAAGCCACATAATCTCGCATCTAATCTGGGTCACTTCATGATACTATATCTAGCCCTAGAACATGACAGCTACATGTTTCTTGCTCTTCCTTTCCCAATGTACGTATAGTAGCTTGTAGTATATTTCCATTCTTTTCTGTCATATACGTAATTAGAAACTGAAAAACTTCAATTTTTAACTACCCATTCTTTCTATACGATATGCATTTTAAAGAAACTTTTTGATATAATCTAAAATCCGCAAGGCTGCCTGGTAGTTTACATCCGTTGCCTTGTACGTAATCTGGCTTACCAACCCTACAACGTATGTAATATCAGGACTAGTTAATGTACTATGGATGAGTCGACCAACCAACCACATATAGTAGGTGACATCAACAAACTTTGGGTAACTCATCTTGTAGTGTTGTATTTGTATCCATAGATACACTTGTTGGCTTGCAACCGATCATTCCATCTCTACAATGGATCAAGCGCATACTTTAATTGGGAAAGAGACACTCCATATGTACTGTGAGTCTGTGAGCAGTCTCAACTCTTCAAAAGTATCCCGATTATCACATATTCTTAGTAACAAAATGGCTTTTAAGATATTCTTTTGTATTCTTTATGCTTTTAACATCACTTTGTGTTAGAAGAATATCATCCTTATAAACTGTTATAATCATTAATAATAAAGAAGGAATAACTCCTTCAAAACATAACTTTCATTACCACTTTATGACACTTACCAAACCATGCATAATGACTCAGATTTAGGCTGTAGATAGCCTTTTTTTTAGTTTTCATGTAACATTCTCTTCCTGAGTAACATACCTTGAAGGTTGCTCCATATACTCTTATGATCACCATATAAAAAGAATTTTGAACGTCATGCTGAAACTATCAGCTTGACTTCATTGTTTGTTGATAGTAACGGAAAATAAAACATGAATCGAGTTTTAACCAAGCTGCATAAAAAACATTTTTAAGTAGTTGATGCCATACATTAGATAACCTTTGGCTGTTGGTTGAGCTTTATACATATTTATTGATTAATCTAGGCGGTACTTAGACGAAAATACCTATTTGCACCTTACAACAGTATATCCAGGCAAACCAAGAGTAAATCCTACGTTCATCAAGATAGTAATGCATTCATTTCCTCATCCGTTGCTTTCATGCAAAGTGCATTAACGCTTCATAATAGGACTTTGAATAGAAAAAGGAAGGTAAAAGAGCAAACTGATGATATGAATGATTAAGTTTATTATATGCGATAAAATTTAAAATGGAATGAGCAGTAGTAGATCATTTTCCATTCACATGAACAAATGTATATCAAAATCTGAGACATGAGAGCTGATGGAACTGTATAAAATGGTTCAAATTGTTGTTTAGAATATGTAGTATGGACCGAAGTATTAGTCAAGAATGAAGAAAACGTCACCACCTTCGTACGTTTGACATACAATTGTGACTGTTTACTTCCAATGTTTTCTTTTAAAGGACTGAATACATGTTGCCGAAGGGGGGACAAGTTCGATCACTGATGATCACTAATGGTTGGTTAGCTGAAAAGTAAGGTACAAACTCAAAAAATGTAACATCGGCAAACACAAACTACCTCATGTTATATGAATCAAAGCAATGGTATTCTTTTTGACTCCTAGAATAGCCTACAAATATATTTTATAGATTAAGGTGATAATTTATCCAAACCAGGTTGCAAGTTATAGACTAAACATTTATATCCAAAAACCCTTAGAGTGATAAAGAAAAGAGGCCTACCAAAATACAAACATGAGTAAGGAATAGCCATATGTAGTACCGAGGATTGCATACAATTTATAAGATAGCATACATAAACAACTGCATCAGCCTAAAGATACTTCAGAACGTTCATAGCAATCATTTGTGTTCTGGTAATATTAAGGAGACATCGATGTTTCCTTTCAACTACATATTTTATGATATGTGGGAATGAGTTGTTTGATGCAAAATGCTACGTGAAACATGAAAATAGATGATCCTTTTTTGCATTGAAAACTACGAAAATAGATGATCCCTTTTTTGCATTGAAAACTTATTCTTTATTTCATTATAATAATTTAACATACAGCTAGAACATGAGTTCAATCCTCTAACAAAGATGTCCTGAAGAAGATATGACTCAATACAGTGCCTAAATATCAGAATGGGAAGTGGACTAAACCATGACTAATATGACAAATAGGATATGAATTTTGATGATGTCGGCATGTCACACAATACTTATATTGTAAGTAGTAAAGAAATGTGTAACATGTCAGGCTTGGGTGCATTTACAATTTCAAGTAATATGCAGGTCATATAGGTACCCGTGAAAACAATATAGAAATAGAACAGAAAATATTATAAAAATGGAAATACTCATTTATTCATCCTTCAACGAGGGTACAATGTCTAATAAAGAAAAGGAAACTACAATCTCTCAGCTATAAAATGAAATAAGTACTAAAACTGAATAATACTCTCCTACTAGGTCCTGAAGCTCAAAACTTTGCGTTCTCCACTAAAAACTCATGCTCATTGTACTGTGGTGCCTCCTCGTATACATGTTCGCCACCTAGCGGAGACACCACAAATTATACCACTACTAAGTAAAGTAAATTAAATCTATACTAAACATTCAGCTTATTATATTGTAGGAAGTAACATGCATGCAATTAAAAAGCTACAACAAAGAGGTACTATTCTGTGGACAGTCTAACAATAGATACATAAAATCTACAGTTGATTTAGCAGTTTGTGATGTGACTTATAATAGAGAGTATAATATGCAACGCGAAGTCCATCTTGTACCACATGGTGCGACCCTAGGCTAAGTCCAAGAACAAAAAATAGGAGGGACTCAAGATCCTTAGGACGAGAAGACAGGAAAAGAGGATCCTCCTTGATATGGACTGAAAGTATTGTTTCAATTGCTCTAGCACTCTCTCAATTATAAGTTTTTCCAAAACCACGTGAGTCATGTGTATAATGTATATGTTTTTAACTCTAGTTTTATTTCAAGTGTCATGTCCTAAAACAATTGTCATGTCAACAGTTCAGAATTGTTCGTGTCTCTGGTTCCAAATTTAATTAAGATGCTATGTAGAATTCCACGTTTCAGTAGTAGCATGCCATGTGTCCGCTATGCGTGTCAAGTCTATAAGCAGCTATATCAAGTTCACATTGCATGACCCTTAATTAACATAATTTAGTGGAGACAAAAAACAGTCCAAAATTCAAGTCATGTAGTATGGCCAAATGAACGTTTCAGATGCAGTTATTTAATTAACAGTCACTTTCAATATTTTACACTAAAACCAATAATATTCATAAAACAGTTTAAAATAAATAAAAGAGATAATAAAAATTGATACATATGATCAAATTCATGCTTGACATCCTAGAGAATTGCTGTCTACTTGCTTAGAGTGGTTGCTCAGACCAAACGAATATGTACATAAAATAACACAATGCAAACCCACAATAATTATATAACCAAGTTAACAAAGTCCAGTCTATGGACATAACAAAACGCAAAAGACCACAATAGTAAGCCCATGAGTGACGGTAAGCCCATGAGTGACGGCCAGAAGCAAGCCCAAAGAGAAGCCCAACAGTACACAGACAGAATAGCACAAACAATCGACCCAACACACGGACAGAAACATCTCAGCAACAAACAATTAATTCAGCATAATGACATAACAGGTCTGCAAGCTCATGGACAGAACACAGAATAGGTCGGCTAGAACACTGAACATGTCGGCAAGCTTAGGGGCATCATATAACAAGAGGCAAAAGTCCAGCAACACCCAGTCACCGTCACGGTTACGGCCGAGCCCAGAAAGCCGCAAGCAGCCCTCAGGGTCGGCTGAAACTGGAATAACACTAAGCACCCAACAGCAAGAACAGCAAGCACGCAAACAACAAGAACACCAAATACACAACCAAGGAGAACAGCAAGCACCCAGACAACAAGCACCCAGACAGCCAGAACATTAAGCTTAGCAGAACCATACCACCAAGACCCAAACAAACCACAACATAGCAACATCCAACCAAAAGCAACCCACGGTCGAACCATCCACCGCAGCGGCTAACAACAACCCAAAATAAAATAACCGAACAACGGCATTGGTCGCCATAACCCTAGGGTTAGGGTGCCGAGGACAGTCATCAGAGAAAGAAACTCCTTCAAGGAACCACATGAATTATCATCTCCATACTCAATAATTCCAACAAAATAAATAATTAAAAGTTTAGTAAGCTCGAATCTATTGTTCACTGAAGTTGCGCAAAAACTTCAAGTAAAAAGCCTAGAAATCAAACGGAAATCTCCTTGATTCGACCGATCAAAGCCGGAAAATTTAAAGAGAAGAAAATAATTTTTTGCAGAATAAAATCCTAGGACTCAATGTCCTTCAATAGAGGAAAAATGAGGAAAACATAGGAGAATAGGAAATCCAATCCCAGAGGAATTCCTAGAGCGAGAGTCCGCTCCAATCCGGTTCGATTTTATCGAATTAGGGTTTGGGCGGATTGTCGGTTGTTGACCGTCGACTTCATTTTGCCGCGAGACAGAAAAAGAGAGAGCTGTGAGAGGGTTGGGTCGGTCAAGTTAGAAGGGGTAAAGGGATAGTGGGTCGGGCTTAACTAAAGAAAGAAAGAATAGAAAAGACGTTGTGGGCCAAGCAAAAATAAAGGAAAAGGAGTGGAAAAGGGAAAAGTAAAGGAAAAGATAGAAAATGGAGAAAGTAAAGAAGAAAGTAAGAAAATTAGAATAAATCCACTAAAAGTCACTTGGAAAATACAGACCTTTACAAGAAGGTTTAACAGAGATTACTTGCTTGAGCTTCTATAGTGACAAATGACCCAAACGAAAATATCACTGTAAGATTATCTTAAAGGAGGAAACATAAACCATAACCACATAGTCACATGTGTCCAAATAGTATAGGCTACCAATTTCATGGCCTCAACCAATCTTCATCACAGTTTACAAGTCCTAAAACACAATATGATGGCGAAAATGTTGCTGAGTAGATTTAACATTTAATCCGATGATCATTTGAAAACAAAATAACCAAAAAACTTGAAACATACATGACATTATATAAGGATAGACCAGAATCACATCATCTGGAATTATGAAATGATTAGATTAAAGTAATTAAAACTTATTTTTGATAGCTACCATGTGATTGGATACTCCCATGTCTAATATCCATGGCGTATTAAGAGTTGCTAAATTTGTAACTATTTTATTTGTTCTCGATATTTCTGTAAAGCTATGACACATTTTTGGGTCAAACTATTCTGATAATTTTTTTGAATTTTCTATGATTTTTAATACATTTTTTCGGAATTATTTCTGATTTTTGTTACTAGTTAACCCATTATTTAAAACCTATTAACCCTTTCTTTATTTCCTAACTTACTCTCAAATTCAATTCAAAATTTAAAAATTAAAATTAAAATTATAAAAATTATTTAAATTTGGATTAAAAATAAAATCCATTTTAAAAATTAAATTAACTCCTAAAATAATTACTTTTTTATATCTAAATAAAACTAATACAAAACTCGACGGCTTGGACATAGAATTGTCCCATTTATATAACCCAAACAGTAACCATATGAATTTAACCTAAACTAATTCCAAACCCATCTCGCTGCATGGGTTCATAACCAGCCTACGTCGCTCCCCTTTACTCCCTTCTCCCAATCCCTTACCAAAAAAAGATAGAAAGACAAACAAACTCATCAGAACCCGAGCTGTTGGTCATCGATGAAGTAGCCAATGTCCCTTCTCGGCCCGAAGCCGAGCCACGAAAGTTCTATTCATGTAAAACTGTTAAATTTGTATCATGTGGATGAACAGACAAAACCCCTTCACCTGATATTAGGTATTTTGGAGGTCTAGAATATGAATCTCAAATGAACGGTTCCGATCCTATGAAAACATGCAGTTTTGGACGTAAGCATATGAGGCTTAGTCTCATATGTCATATGAATCATGATACCCACTACACACACATTGAAGCTTGCATACACACTAACATGTAAGGTATAAATACCCAAAACGCAATAACTAATTACACCCCTACTCTCAACAAGAAATAACTAAGTCTCTGAAGAAGTTTAAACTGGATCCCTGTCAGAGTCATTACCATTGGTTCATGCAAGCTTAAGTACATTTGTTTATTGCAGGGTTTGAGGTATCGGCCGATACCATTATGTATTGGCCGTATTGTGTCGGTATCGGCAGTTGACGATACAGAAACCAAAGGTTAGTTTCAGTATCAGCCGATACTGAACGGTATCGGTCAGTTTCGGCCGATACCTGCCGAAACTGACCGATACCGTTCAGTACCGATCGAAGACAAAGGAAAAAGAATGTGTAATTAAATAAAAATTCTCTAAAACCCAAAAAATTTCGTGAATCAATAGGTTGCATAGAAAGCTCGGTTAAAAGAGAGGAGAAAACCCCATGGTTTCTGCTTGAAAATGATGAAGAATTAGACGAAGAAGAGGCAAAACCAAGAAAAAATTGCTGAAAAAAGATGAAAAAGGACAAAAGGAAGACGATGAAAAAATTGAACTCACCTCATCGCGTCGCCGCCTCGCCGAACATGCCTCCTGCCTCACCGAACCCGCCTCGACCATCTAGCGTGAGAGAGAGAGAGAGCAAAGAGAGATAGAGAGAGGCCCGAGTCGCCTTTCAGGAGATGATGCGTTCTTTAAAAAGGCAAACTTGTAAATAAGTGGTATGTGCGTAAAGTAAAACAGTCGGTGCGCATATCAAGCGGCTATTTTGTGGCAACCCTATAAATAAGTGGTATGTTCGCAAAGTAAAATGGTGGGTGCGCAAAGCAATGCCCAGCGATTTTTTTGGCAAACTTGTAAATAAGTGGTATGTGTGCAGGTAAAACGGTTGGGTGCGCAAGGCAAACTTTAGGATCTATTAATTTATCTAATATTTAGTATTTAAGTTCCAAACTTTAGGTATTTAGTATTTGATATGATTACGAACTCAAATTTAGTTTATCTATTTAGTATTTAGTATTTGATAGCATATGATCAATATTTTAGTTTGTTAAGTATTTAATAGTATTTGATAGGTTTAGATTTAAGAACTTCCGAAACCATCACTGTGCATATATAGCATATACATATTTAAAGTATCTCCGAAACCGATACCCGAAACGAAACTGTCGAAATTAGCGATACGGACAAAACCGAAACTTGCTTCCGAAACCGTCGAAACGGACGATACCGAAACCGAAACCTAAATTTTGGGAAGAACGATACCCAGACCGAAACCGAGACCTAAAACCTTGGTTTATTGTATTAAAAGAAAATTCTTTAATATTCACTATAGAATTGTTTCAGTAGTTTGTTATCATGAATCTTTGTTTTGCATCTGCAATGATTTAAATTGACAGTTAATCTTTTTTTCTTGAACTGCGCTATGTCCGTTTAAATTGCCTGATTTGTCTTTTCACCATATAACTGATTTATTTTTTATTTTTTTTCTTTTTCCTCATTTGAAAGTTTCAGGAATCATTTTCGAAGACTCCAACCTTTATTCAAACAATTTTATCACCTACAACCAAGCCGATTCCTGTAGTTGAAGCAGCTGTGACATGGATAAGTTTCTCTCAAAATTCGGTAAGTCCAATATATCCCATATCCGTTTATCATTATGTTTTCTCTCTCGGGTGGAGTGAGTTAGACATCAACCACTTAATTTTATAACTGGAGGTCTGTGTATGATTAATTTTTTTCAGTAATTGTATATCAGTAAAACAGGGAATAACTAAGCACTTTGGACTGTACTTGAGTTATAATTCTATTTGGACGCATTAAAAATGAAACTGAGTTCTCAAACCCTTGGATAAGATTTTTAAAAGAAATTCCCGTACTGAAATCTGTAACCCTTCAATCCTGTATATATCACAAAACTGTTGAGAATAGGTTAATTCTGGTTAGGAGATTTTATTATACGCATGTCAGATTATGGTTTCAATTATACTTTCTATAGTTTTTTTTATTTCTTTAGGAATTATGCTGGTAGTATCTCAGATTTTTCTTCTGCTTCTATGCACTTATATTGGAGTATTCCAGTTAATCAATTGTTTTGCTCTGATTTTGTAGCAATGGGAAATCTGAGGTCCACATATTCCCCTTTTAAGTGCCCTCTTGAGCGTATGATGTGTCAAGTATCAATAGTATGCTAATCTTAATAGATGATGAGTGCATGAATGTTTTAGATGGTTGAACTTAGCAATGGTAATGACTTGCGCTGGTCAGGTTGATGTCATGACGAGATCAATGTATGAGGACTTCCACCCGCACTGTCAATTTACATTGTCAGGTTACAAGTGTTGCATTATTGGGCTGTGGCCCATATGTCGAAATTTGGTTTAAACGGAGACGCATAAACCAAAACTGAACTTACATACCAATCAGGCTGAGTTCTTTATTTTTTTGAAATGGTGTTAACCAGACTGCTTCTGATTGGCAAGATTTGAATAACATGTCAAACTTGTATTAGTATTGAGTTTATGTAAACGGCAAAGGGCGCATAAAGGTTTTCTTCCTTTCAGCCCATTTTCATGCTTTCCTAAGCCAAAACATAATTGTCATCGCATGTAATTTCTCACCATATCCTATTACTATGTATTGGGCCCTTGCATCCTGGATAATCGTAACTCCTTTGTTGCAATGCTGAAAAATGTTAAATCAGTTCGTAAAAGACGTGCGACTTCTGTTGCTTTCTCCTGGTAGATTAGAGCTCAAATATGGAAGATGAAATTAGAACATTTTTGGATTTTAGGTGAAATTTTTTTAGAACTCTTTGCAGTTATCGGGGAAGAAGTTGTGTTTTTTCCCAATAGTTTTCTTGTGTCAAAATATCGCACAGAATATAGTAGATATTTAAGCAATGTTTGTTTGGCACTACCTTCTCATGTCAAAGCATTTTCTTTGAACATCATTTCTTGCGCTACCATTTAGTGTTTAGTCCATGTCATCATGTATTTCTTGCATGCTGCAACCTTTATTTTCTATAGGTGGCTATTCTGGTGCAATTAAATGATTATAATCTCCCAAGATATGCTTAGATGGTAACAGTTTCTTGAAGACACTTGAGGTTCCAAAACTTGCTGCTATTGATTGTAAATGGCTGCTGTTAGTGTGGAAATGGGCTCAAGTTACTTTCACTTATTTTTCTTTTACATATTATGCTGTTGACCCTTTTTATTAATCCAGTTTGTTCAAGTCAATCCTATTGGTTTTCTATTTGATCTTATTTGGACTCACATATTTTCTTGCAAGATATTATACTACGTGTAAATTTCATCCTTTGCAGCATGTTTTATTTCATGAAGCATGCATGATTCCTATGGCTTATTCCTACGAGTAAATCAGATGATGAGTGTATGATTTCTTTAAGTCAATCCTGATACATTTGAGTTGTGAGAGAATTTTTTAATTTTATAAACAGGCGATTCAAGTAACTGCTGCAAGAGTTTTCTCAAAGCTATGTGTTGTTTCATCAAGGGTCCAACCTGATAAAATTGGAAGTGTTGGCCTTGTTGTCGATGCTATACAGGTTTGATACATTTGCATCTCTAAGTTGGTCAAATATATTAGCTTGCAATGAATATTAATGCTGAACGGTTCTCTCTTGTTTCACTTGTATTCCTCCTTTCCAGATTAAACACTTAAACAGAACCATTTTACGCATTCTTGATGGGGAACTGGGTACAAAAGAAGAATTACTTACAACAATATTTGATCTTTTAACTTGTGCTGCTAATTATCAGGTTTGTGATTCTATCTGTTGCATTATAGCCTCAACTGTCGTATCTTTTATGGGTATCCTAGAACATGATGAAAAACCATCATGGTAACATAACCAATTGATATACACCATTTTCATTATTTTATTATTTAATATTGGCACCCAAAGAAGTTTTTATTGAGCATAAGTGTAAGATGGAAAGACCTACAAAAAAGGGTTGGCTGTTTGCAAATTGCACATTCCCCTTAAGATGGAAGTTTTGAGCTGAAGGTCTATACATGAGTGGCTATCACACACACACACACACACACACACACACACTCTCTCTCTCTCTCTCTCTCTCTCTCTCTCCCCCCTTCCTCCCTCCCTCCACCCCAATGCAACTTGGCATCTAAATATGTTTGGTCTGGATAACAGGTGCTGCATTCAAATATGGCTTAATTTCCATGCAACCAATGAGCAAAATTTAGCATCAAGGTTTTGCAAATTTACCTTACAAATAAGAGACGTATGAGTTGTCTGCCTATTAAGAACTAGTCATCCACGATGCAATACCCCGTTTATAATCTAACAATCAAATATATTATGCAATACCCTAGCGGCCGCCCGCCTGCAATCAAATATATTATGCAATATCAAATATATTATGCAATATCAAATATATTATGCAATCTAATAATCAAATATATTATGCTATTCCCTGCCGACCGCATGCAGTGCCTCCAAGGCCGCGCAACATCCTGGCGGCCCTCCAGAGGGCCGTTTGGCCTCAGTTGGCCCGCTAGGGGACTTGCGGCTTCCTGGCGGTTCGTCGAGAACCCCGGCGACGACTTTTGGCTGCTCCTAGGACCTGAGAATGACTGGAAAGAGTTTCATGGGCTTCGTAGGTCTCAGTTTGCTGTAGAGAAGCAACGACGACGAGTGCTTCTGGCATACGAGGAGTTTTGGGATGATTATGACGAGGACTCGGGCTATAAGGTGCATGTTGACTTTGTTTGGTGTGAAGATGACTGTGACGGCGATGGAGATGGAGACGACGGATCGTTGAGGGGCTATAGGCGATCCATGGAGATACAACGAGACAATTATCATCCACCCTACTATGGGCATGCATGAGAATGAGCGGGCCATGGGAGTCTCGTGATTGATGACAGAGTGAAGAGTGAAGAAGCTGAAGATGTCATTGTTCAAGGGGGTGATTCTTACGGTTGAATCTACCGAGCTGAGATGTTCTTTGTAGTAACACGCCTGACAGAGATACAAAAATTAGAGGCGGCTGGTATCTGCTTTGAAAGTAAGATGCTCTCTAGGTTCCAATGAAGGGAATAACGATGTCGTTTCTGTTCATTGGGTGGAGCTTTAGGCTCCTTAGCTGACATGTTTTCGGTTACTCAGGAAGGGAATGATGCGGTGCGGCCAACAGGTGCGGGGCGCGACGAGGCTAGGCCAAGGGGTCCGGTTCAAGTGTATCAAAGGAGGCGGCGGCTTGGGTCCAACACGGACCCGGTCCCAAACTTGTAATTTCGCAACCACAAGAAAGGGTCGTTTAGTAATTCCCCAATTGACTAATCCCTCCCTTAAACAAGGGCCGGCCGGCTCTAGCGAGGATTATCGAAGAATTGACAAGGTATTTTATTTTCCTAGAACCATAGAATAACTTTCTTAAGTAATTCTCTATTGCTCGTTATTTTAGATCAATTGTTCTAGCTTTATTAGTATTTTCAGATCAGTTCTTCGCATTAACACCCTAGATTTAGTAGTCCAAAGCCATAAAAATCCAACCTTTATCCCCACCAAAAGCCTTAGATGTATCAATTTGGTATCAAAGCACCAGATCCATGGCAAACACACGATCTATGGATCGGATCGAGTTATTGGAAGAGAAGATGGAAAGGATTGAAATACAGGTCAGTCAAGGATTTAATGACGCTCGACAAGAGGACGCCGAGATAGCCGAGCGGATCCAGGAGAGAATACAAGAATTAACAGAGAATCAGGTGAAAACGGATGCACGATTGACATAGATAGTGGAGATTCAGGCGAGTTCTGAATCGCGATTGATGGAGGCGATAACGGCGTTGTCCATGAATCTCAAACCTAGGATGGATCCAAGCAAAAAGGAACTACCGTTGGCCAAAAAAAAGGTAAAAAGTGTTTTTTAACGATGCGGTTTTTGAAAAAGATGAAGACGAAGGCTACGACCCTTGGACAGAGAGTGCGATGCGCCTCTCACCCCTTCACTGCTGCGCGCCGCTGAGACGACCACCGGGGTAGCCTACCCCCACCGCAGCAGGGGGGCTGCCGTCGAACCCCCACGGCCACCTTGGGGGTGTCGAACCCCCAGGTAGCCTTGGGGGCCCCGCTGAACCCCCAGGAGGGGCGGGAGCAGTCGTCGCCCCTCCCTTTGCCCCCGGCGACCACCGGGGGCAGCGCCTGGGGGCTGGCGGCCCAAAATTGGGGCCGTCAGCCCTAGGCGGCCCATTGGGGGAGCTCGCTCAGCCCCCACGGGGCTTTCCAAGCCCAGACAGAGCAGGTCCCCCTTGGGGGTGTTCGCCCAGCCCCCATGTGGTTTTTTGAGCACCGACAGAGCCTCATGGGGCTCCGCTGACCCTCCAGGCACCCCGGCCGCACCTGCAGACCTCCACGGCGCTACATGGGGCCCACTTCGAGGCCCAAAAAGCTCATATGGCCGGATTTCAGCAGCACAATACAGGTTTTCAGCAGCTTACAAGGTGTCAGCAGTTTCCGGGAGGCCCGTCGACTCAGCCTCCGCTGTTCGGAGGAGTGACGGGAGATTGGAGAGCATACCGGGCCCTCCTAGGGGTTCCTAGGCAGAGTATGAACATCCACAGGGGGATGCGAGAGGAGGCTGGCAGTGGGGCATAGCAGATGGAGGCGTACGAGATCGTGTAGAGGCCTATTTACCTGACAGACCACTGGGGTATCAGCCGAGGGGAGGATTTCAGCAACATGAGAGAGGTGGATTCGCGGGGGATAGACCGCTAAAGAAGCTGCATGTGTCTATTTTTGAGGGGGGAGATCCTGATGACTGGTTGTACTGGGTGGAGAGGTACTTTGAGGTGTCGGCAGTACTCGGGGAGGATTGGCTTTGTGCGATAGTGGTCTGCTTGGAGGAAGAGGCTTTGGGTTGGTTCAGGTGGACGGATCAGCAGCAGCCTTTTCAGACTTGGGAGGAGTTCTACTCGCTCTTGGTGGAGCATTTTGGCGCAGTGCAGTCAGGGGGAGTTTTTGAGGGGCGCTATTTTTTGAAGCAGGAGGGGAGCGTATGAGATTATATTAAGAAGTTTGAGTCGCTTTGCCACCGAGTCCGATGAGTGTCAGGAGAATCATTGGAGGGCTGTTTTATGAAGGGGCTGAAACCCACCGTTAGATCCGGACTGAGACAGCTACAACCAGTAGGACTACGGGGGATGATGACATCGACTAGGACGGTGGAGGACCATCAGGAGACGGAGAGGAGAGCCCGCGGAGCGTGGGGAGGTACCACTTTTCGTGGACATGCGTCTGCTATTGGACAGAGGACTACTCCTATACCAGGGGCCGCTCCTGCCCGGGGGTACAGCCGTTGTCGGGGGCAACATGGACAGGAGCCACGGGCAGGGGGCAGGTACGGAGGATGACTGATGCTAAGATGAGAGAGAAGCTGGCGAAGGGATTATACTTCAGATGTGATGAGATATTCACCCCAGGGCACCGATGTGCGAATCAGACTCTTCAGATACTGTTAGTGAACGATGATGAGGAGAAGGACGATGTCGTGGTGCTAGAGGCAGGAGATGAGGAGGAGGAGACTGAGCGCCAGCACTTAGATTTGACAGAGGTATCTCTCAATTCTGTGGTAGGGTTCACACTGAATCACACCATGAAATTGGTAGGACAGGTGGGCGGTCAGGAGGTGATAGTATTAGTAGACAGTGGGGCCACCAACACCATCATTTCCAGCAGGTTGGTGGAAGAGCAGGGACTACAGCTGAGCGGCACAGGGAGGTATGGAGTGATGCTGGGCACTGGACAGGTGATACACATCACCGGTGTCTGTCGCAGAGTGATCGTGTCGATCCAGGGAGTATAGATCGTCACCGATTTTTTTTCCCTTGGAGCTAGGGAGCATAGATGACATCTTGGGGATGAAGTAGCTGCAAACACTAGGGGAGACCATGACGAACTGGAAGATGCTGATGATGGAGTACCAGGATGGGGGAGAACAGTGGTCTTACAGGGGGATCCCAGCCTCTGTCGTTCTTTAGTGTGTTATAAGGCCATGTCACGAGCGATCCACACGGCGGGGAAAGGTTTTCTGGTCGAGCTACAGGCGGTGGCAGCAGCAAAGCGGAGGGAGGACCAGGCACTGGCGGTAGCACCAGAGATTGAGCAGCTGTTTATTCAGTATAAGGAGGTGTTTCAGACACCACATGAGCTACCACCACATCGAGACCACGAGCACGCCGTTGTCTTACGGGAGGGCATGTCTTCCATTAGTGTGCGCCCCTACAGATACCCACAAGTGCAGAAGGATAAGATAGAGAGGTTAGTGGAGGATATGCTGCAAGCGGGGGTGATTCAACCGAGTACTAGCCCGTTCTCCAGCCCAGGTTTATTAGTTAAAAAGAAGGATGACAGCTGGAGATTCTGTGTAGACTACATGGCCTTGAATAAGGAAACCATTGCAGATAAGTTTCCTATTCTTGTGATCGATGAGCTTCTAGATGAGCCACACGGAGCCGCATGTTTTTCTAAGATCGATCTCAAATCTTGGTATCATCAGATAAGGATGAGGGCAGCTGACGTGCCTAAGACGGCTTTCAGGACTCATGAAGGGCACTATGAGTTCCTTGTCATGTCTTTCGGCCTGAAGAATGCTTCGGCGACTTTTCAGGCACTAATGAACAAGGTGTTCCGGCCTTACCTCCGGAGATTTGTGCTGATATTCTTCGACGACATCCTCGTGTACAGTCGCCATGTGGAGGAGCATGTTGGACACTTGCAAGCGGTGTTGCATGAGCTACAGGATCAACAGCTGTGTGCTAACAAGAATAAGTGTCTGTTTGGTCAGCTTTAGGTGGAGTATTTGGGACATATCGTCTCAGCTGAGGGGGGTGGCAGCAGATCGGGACAAGATCGCAGCGATGCTAGATTGGCAGATACCCACCAAATACGAGGCTTGCGGGACTTCTTGGGCCTGACAGTGTATTACAGGAAGTTTGTTCAGGGGTACAGTTCAATTGTGTGGCCACTTACAGAGTAGCTCAAGAAGGACAGCTTCCACTGGGGCGAGGAGGCCACCAGAGCATTTAAGGCCTTGAAGCAGGCGATGACGACGGTGCCCGTCTTGGCACTACCGGATTTTAGCAGGCCTTTTGTTATAGACACGGATGCATCTGGACATGGGTTGGACGCAGTGCTGATGCAGTATCAGAGACCTATTACCTATTTTAGCCAGACTCTGTCAGCACGAGCGATGCTGAAATCAGTATACGAGCGGGAGTTGATGGCGATCGTGCTCTCGATACAGAAATGGCGGCCTTATCTGTTGGGGGAGGAGATTCATAGTGAGGACCGACCAGCGGAGCCTGCAATATTTACTCGAGCAGCGCATGGTTACAGAAGAGCATCAAAGTGGCTTTCCAAGCTACTAAACCTTTAAGATACATTACCGACCAGGCTTGGAGAACAAGGCGGCATACGCCTTATCACACAGAAAGGAGCTCGTAGGGGTGGCCGCCATATCCGTACCGGTTCTCCTAGACTAGGAGCCACTGGGCAGAGAGATTGAGGCCGACACAGATTTGGCACAGATACGGGAGGCACCTCAGCAGGGATCGACAGATTTTCCGCAATACACCATGAGTGGGCATGAACTTCTATATCAGGGGAGACTGGTGATTCCCAGGGGCTCTGCCCATATTCCGTTGATTTTTCAGGAGTTCCACGACAGCGCCATCGGAGGGCATTTAGGTATACATCAGACCTACAGAAGGATGTCTAGGGAGCTCTACTGGCCATGTATGAAGGACATTACCCAGATGATAGCAGAGTGTGACGTTTGTTAGCGTCACAAGTATATGGCAATGTCTCCCGCATGACTTCTACAGCCTTTGGCTCTACCAAAGAGAGTTTGGGAGGATATCAGCATGGACTTCATAGAGTGGCTTCCACTGTCAGAGGGGTACAACTCTATATTGGTGGTGGTAGATCGGCTCAGTAAGTATGCCCATTTCGTGCCACTCAAACATCCCTACACGGCAGTGACCGTGGCTACAGCTTTCATGGGTGAGGTGGTTCGCTTGCATGGTTTCCTCGCTTCTATAGTGTCAGATTGCGATAATGTCTTCATGAGCAGTTTTTGGCTGGTGCTTTTCAAGGTGCAAGGAACCAAGTTGAGAAGGAGCACTACCTATCACGCAGAGACAGATGGTCAGACAGAGGTGGTGAATAGGAGTGTGGAGACCTATCTGAGGTGCTTTGCGTCAGATTCGTCGAGACAGTAGGCCAGGTGGTTAGCATAAGCAGAATATTGGTACAACACCTTGACCACTTGGCAGCATAGAGCACCCCGTTTCGGATTTTGTATGGTCGGGACCCGTCCCAGTTGATACACTACAGCAGAGGGACCACTCCCGTATCCCAGGTAGAGAAGCATCTTGGAGAGCGGGACAAATATTTGGAGGAGTTGAAGAAGCATTTGCTGCGAGCCCAGCAGCTCATGAAGATTAAGGCGGATGAGCAACGGAGAGATGTGCAGTTTGCTGTAGGGGACCGGGTTTATCTGAAACTACGGCCCTACAGACAGAAGACTTTGGCTCGCCGGTGCAATGAAAAGCTGGTAGCCCGCTACTATGGGCCATTCGAGATTACAGCTCAGATCGGGAAGGTGGCATATCGGCTACAGTTACCTGCTACATCCACCATTCATCCAGTGTTCCACGTTTCACAGCTGAGGAGAGCCATTGGGAATCATACTCTATCACCGACTTTGCCACCGACTTTGACAGAGGACATGGAGGTGCTTCTTGAGCCTTAGGAGCTGACCGAGGTTAGATAAGCTACAGACAGGACACATGAAGTGTTGATCAAATGGAGGGGCCTACTTGACTACGATGCTATTTGGGAGCCATTTGCGGTGATAAGCAACTAATTTATAGATTTCTACTTTGAGAATAAGGTGTCACTTTTGGGGAGTAGTGATGCGACACGGCCAACTGGTGCGGGGGGCGATGAGGCTAAGCCAAGGGGTCCGGTTCAAGTATATCAAAGGAGGCGGCGGCTTGGGTCCAACACGGACCCGGTCCCAAACTTGTAATTTCGCAACCACAAGGGAGGGTCGTTTAGTAATTCCACAATTGACTAATCCCTCCCTTAAACAAGGGCCGGCCCGCCCTAGCGAGGATTATCGAAGAATTGATAAGGTATTTTATTTTCCTAGAACCCTAGAATAACTTTCTTTAGTAATTCTCTATTGCTCGTTATTTTAGATCAATTTTTCTAACTTTATTTAGTATTTTCAGATCAGTTCTTCGCATTAACACCCTAGATTTAGTAGTCCAAAGCCATAAAAATCCAATCTTTATCCCCACAAAAAGTCCTAGACGTATCAGGGAACTTACAGGAGCAGTTGTCGGCGCTCATGCAAGATGGGACCGTCAGAGAGTACATGAAGAAGTTCGAGCCGCTGTTAAGGGGAGGAAACTTACAGGAGCAGCTGTTGGCACTCATACAAGATGGGACCGTCAGAGAGTACATGAAGAAGTTCGAGCTGCTATCAAGGCGAGTGAGTGACAACCCAGAGGAGACCTTGGAGGGAAGCTTCATGAAGGGGCTCGAGGCGAACATCCACGCTGAGCTCCGCATATAGCGGCCTATGTGGTTGATGGAGACGATTGATCTGGATCAGTTGGTAGAGGATCGCCTCTCCGAGGAGAGGAGGTTCAGGGGACTTGTAGTGGATCCACACTCCGCAGTCAGGTACTAGCAGATGGGCAGAAGGCACCGTCAGGCGATGAACAATTCAGCAAGGGGCAGAGCAGCGAGCCACTACCGGTGGGACAACTCAAGAAGATGACAGAGGCTATTGTGCATGACAAACATGCTAAGGGATTGGGCTTCCCTTGCAATGAGAAATTCACTTTGGGACATCGGTGTCGAGACCGCTTACTTCAGTTGTTTTTGATGGTTGACAAAGCGGATGATTTGGTTGAGGAGCTAGGGAGAGACGAGCAATCCCACTTCGAGTAGCATGTCCATGATTTTCACGACACCACCTTGAGAATAAGGTGGTTTTTTGGGGGCGAAGTAATGATGAGGCCACATCCTATAAAAAGGGCATATGTTGAATTTGGAGTTTTGGAGACGTTTCTGTACTTTTTAGTTTCTGTGGGCATTTCTGTAATTTTGTTAAATTCTGATTTGTATTTATATGGGGCTAGGGAGATTAGGAAGTTCATGTTGAATCTTGAGAGAACTTATGATGGTTGATAAATTTCCTCTTTGTTGGAGAGTGCGACTTCCTCTCAAATATAAGCTTGGGAGAGTGGTCCACCATACGAACGTGGCTAACCTATCTTCTATTTCAGTTTTTATCAATTAAAATTCAAGCTTTTCTCCCTTTCTAGCACTAAAAATTCTTTCTTTACTCTAAAAATCCCATCTTTTCACTATAAATCCCTTTTTGAGTCCACAAAACCCCAAAAATCTATCAAGATCTCGTTGGTGAAGTGGTCAAACAGAGGTCGGATCTCATCAGAGGGGTCGGCGGCTTTGAATTGTGGTCGGATCTCATCAGAGGGGTCGGCGGCTTTGAATTGTGGTCGGATCTCATCAGAGGGGTCGTCGGCTTCGAATTGTGGTCGGATCTCATCGTCAACGTTGGAGAAGAGCAGATGAGGTCGCATGGTGTTGGAAACTGCCGCATCATTATTGAATAAGAACAGAGAGGTAATGCCAGCTTTGGTCATGGTCGAGAAGGGCTGGAGAGGTTCAGATCCAGAAGCACCAGAATTGCTTGATGATGACTTTTCGTCGATATGGTTTCGATGACATCATACGACCTTGGATCTAGATGGCATGTCATCACTGATCATTGCCGAACAAGGCCTTATCGTTGTTAGTTAGGATTGTGTTTTTAAAGAAACGGGTAACTGAAACAAATTAGGGTTGAGGGGAGGCGGCAGTATATTGATTTGGGATTAATTTGTGATGGCAGTTGTGGCTTTGGAGTTTAAAGGTTATTGATTTTTTAAGATGCAGATGACTGTGGCAGCATCAGCAACAGCAACAACAGAACAAGGCGGCGGTGAAAGATTTAGCTAATCTATAGTTAGGGTTTGTGATTAAGTTAAATTACAGTTAGGCTAATCTAGGGTTTGGGCTCAGATACTTTGTAGATTTCAGAAATATGTTAAGGAAAGTTTGTTATTCTCATCTCTGCATTGGATCTATTATTTATAGTAATAAATTGGTGGTTTTGCACAAAACCCCTTTATATCAGGTATATTACATCTCAACAATTGTGATCAGTGCTTATGGTGTAGCTTTGATTTTCACACCGCATATCACTTACTCGAATGGGAATCTCAGCAATTATATCATAATTTTGTTTTAATTGATGATAGATTCGGAGATTTGGGTGTATGTTTCATTCGTGTGCCCCAATATATTGATGGGGAGCAGCCAACCACCTGAAAATTCTACTTTCTTTGTCTTTCTTCCTTTCTTTGGAGTTTCTTTCTCCCATTTCAGGGTATTTCTTCTTATTTTCTCTTGGCCATGTTCACCCATACATTATTGGTTGACCTTGATCATTGATTATGGTGTAGTTTTGCTTTCCACGCCGCATATCATAACCTTCAATGGTCCACCTGCATGTCACATCTTCAATTGATTAGTTTCTGTTATAACTATCATCTCTTGGCCATCTGGTATTTCATTTTTTTTGTTGCTGTCGAAACTTTTTATGATTGATGGAGCATTCAATTCACTGGCATAGCATTTGGCAGAGTTTGGGCGCGAGTTCGACTTATTGTATGGTGTATGCTTTAATTTCTTGATCTGTTTTGTAATGTTGATTACACCAATGAACTTTTGAACTGCTATTTTCTCCATGGGAGGAAAAAAAATCCAACTCTGTTTAAACTTCTGAAATATCTCATCACATGCTACTTATTTTCAAAGCCAATTTTCTTCGCAATAATCCCCTTTGGAACTAGCCATTTTCAATTAACAAACCAGTCTCCTTCAAACTACGAGACGTGAAAATAAACAACAAATAAGACATGAAATTTATGTGGTTCAACATTGCATGTGGGGACAGTTAAAAAGATGTTGTAATATAATAATAGGCAAAAAAGTATATGTGAGGACTCATCTTATTCTACATCTTAATTCTTTATGAAGGACCTTATACAATCTTATCCCCTTCGGTTGTAAAGTAGAAAAGCCTGTTTTTAAATGCAAAATCACTCTCATTGCAACAGTTGTCGTTCTTTTGGCCTTCTCACACTTCACCTTATGCTGACATCTTTCCAAGAAGGATTGGAAATCCTTCTCAGTATACTTGTTGGGAAAGAACCCCAAAAAAGGAGTCCTATTGTTTTTCCTTTAACTGTCGAACGGTTTTGTTGTTCTTGTGGGCATTTAACCCTGCCCATTGTGGTGAAATCCCTCCAAAAATGATTGGAAATGGTTTTATTTTTGTCATGCAATAACACATGACAGCGGGCCTACTAGTCTTTAAATTGATATTCTTCTCCCTTTGGGTTGTGGAGGAGTGACCCCATTTCATTGTCCCAAAGCGCTTAGCAACAGTTCTGTTACTCTTTTGGGCATCTCGACCTGCAACTGTGCTGAAAGTTCTCCAAAAGCCGTGGAAATCCTGTTATGTATAATATATTCTAGCTATACCAGTGCTGCTGCTTCTTGTCATTTTATTTTCTAAGAATTAATCTTGATGTTGGTAGGAGTTAGGACATGTCAAACTGCTGCATGTGAAGCAACATTGCCCATGTTTTGCAATGGTCTACTATTGAGGATGATACCAACAGTGCCCATGTTTGACTGTTTTTATCTTGTTCAATTTGTTCTTCTGAGCATCGGCTGCCTGCAACCAGTTTTTGGCCAATGATTGGTTGCATGTAGGATCGGGACATACTATTTTAATCGTTGGTTCTTAAAATGCAAGACACATTATCCTACATTACCATCTTGTTCTGTGCTTCTAGCAATTTAAAGAATATTGTGAAATCTCTTTTAAAGAATTTTTTGTTTCCTCCGCCAACATTTGTTTGTTAGTATGTCCAGCAAATCCATAGTGTTTCATGTATTCATGTTTTCTTTTATGTGTCAACCCCATTGGTCTTTTTTGATTGTCTATCTATATTATTAATATGTATCCCTTTGTTGCAGCCAACTATCCTTGTTTCTTTGATGTTGACTGAAGAGGATGAGAAGGTGACAACTACTACTTCCGGTATTAATAGAAAGCAGCTCTCGTTAAGTCCTGTTACTGTACTTTCCGGAGCAGAAAATAGTGTTCACTTGATCTTGAAATATGTCAAGAAGTCTGCGATTCTTATTAAAAGGTATTTAGTCGTTTTGTCTTGCTAAAATAGTGTAATTATATTCTTTACATTCTGTTGCTATTCTGTTGTTGGCAGACTCATCACCTCTGTGACAGCTACACAGATTTAATAAGTTATTATTATGTTGTGACATTTTTATACTAATATCTAATAAAAGGATTGAGTTTGGCTTTTGGGTTTGTCATTGGACAAATCCAGTCGGTCCGAAAGAAAAGCAGTATGCAGTTTCTGCACAAGCAATGGTATCTTACATCAACTCAAATTTAGCAGAAACAAGAAGCGATGGAAACTTGGCCACAAAAGAAAACTAATTACGTGCAGTGTAATATATCGTTTTACAATATGTAACTGAAATAGGACGAAAAGCTTCGGCTTTGTAATATACGTAAAGCATGACTTGCGGATAACACAAGTTTATATTGCTTTAAAATTATTTATTTATATGGTCTTTATAGATACTCTCAAATTATCATTCAACTACAAAATCTTAACTAATTAGGATTTGTAAATAATTAATAAAAATATTTGACAAATTAGAATTAAACTTTACTTAAATAGCCTTATTTGATTGGGATGCTAAAATAAGCTTATATAATTAGCATTGATTTATTGATTATACAATATATTAATTTATTGTAAATTACTGTCGCTCAAAAACCAATCAAATATGAATATGAATTTGACTAACAAGAGTTATGTAGAACTGAATAATTATAAAATAATCTTTTAAAAAACTTGTGAATTAGAAGTCAAATATAATAAACAATCTTGTTTAATTATTTTACTTAAAAAATCATAAATGGAATTATTAAGAATTATTAATTTATGAGGAAGCAAATTAATAGATATTATAGATTAATTTTATTAATGACATCCTTATTTTATTAAGATTTCATATTTTTAGTATGAGCAATCCTTTTTAAGTGGGATTAATTCATCATCATCTTATTAGCCTTCATCCCAAAAATTTGAGGACAGTTTCATGGACTTAATAGAAAGAGAGAAAATAATCAAATAATAACAACAACAAATACTATTAAATAATAATAACCATAATCGTAATAATAGTAACTTAAAAAATAATAGTAAATTAAAGAGAAATTATAATAAAATAGAAATAAATAAATAAAAATAAAACGAAATAATTATAATTAAAATCATGTTGGATCATAATATCATATACTTGTTTTCAACACATTGTGATTTAAAACTTTCTTCTATCAAAGCAAGATCTTTCATAGCCCCACTTATTACTTCCTTCCATGTTTTTTGGTCTACATCTCTTTCTCCTAATCTCAACATTCATATGTTCTATCTTTCTAATATGTGCATCAATAAGTTTTTAACATATAGGGTCAAACCAAGGAATGCGATTTTGTTCAAAAGTACTTAATTTCAATCATTTCGTCTCGGTTTCGAAGGGGTGCAGTTCAAAACTACCTCCAATCTTGGTTTCAACTAGGTTCGTCTAGTATTAACTGAAACCGCCTGAAACCGATGTTCAGGGCCGAAAAAATATTGAATGTGTTTGGGTTTAAATAAAAAATGAGTTTTGGTTTGAATACCTAGGCTCATTTGAACCCGGAAGTTAAGTCCAATAAAGTATGTGTTTGAGAGTTTAAATATCCAAACGCATTTAAACAATATACGTAGAAAATATTTATTAAAATTCTAAAATTCATTAAAAATTTAGAATTTATATTATAAAAATTATAAAAATTCATTAAAACTCTAAAAATTTATATTATAAATGTATTTTAATTAAAATATATACACAAAAAGATAAATAAGTCTAAAACCAAAACTCAGCATGAAATGGGAGAAATATATCAGAACATGTATTTTTTCCAACTGAAACTGAAACCAAAACCAACTTCTGAAACCTTAAGTCAAACCATCTCAAGTGATGTTCTCGCATCTTATCATCAATAAGAATCTTGCATATCTTCACCCGGATATTCTCATTTTCCATCTTATCTTACCTAGTATTTCCATATGTCCACTGTAATTATTGCATCTTGACATATCCGTACTTTATTCATATTTCTTTGTGATAGTCTAACACTCTATATCATATAAAAAAATTAAAATAATCAGCGTCATATAAAATTTACCATATAGCTGTATTGGTACATTTCGACTACACAGTACTCCAATCACAGCTATCCATATTAAGCAACTTGTTTTGATTCTACAATCAATATCTTCCTTAATTTTCGTATCATCTTGGATAATCGACCCGAAATATCTAAAGTACTTATCGATATACTTTTCAAATCCAGTTTTACCACATTATCATATTTTCACCTCACGCTACTAAACTTGTGTTCCATATACTTCGTCTTCTTCGTGCTAAGTATTGATGTAACCCAATGGTGATCGAAAAATTATGTGTTATTCATTCATAAGTCTTCACATTAGTGACTGCGTCTTGATACATGTTTTGAATTAGCGAAACATACTTTAGAGTGATCCTATTAATCATTGAGGCCCACTTTAAACCTCTCTGAGGATTCTATCGTATAGTTTCTTCATATCAATAAAAGATCATATGCAAATATTTTTGTATCTCTTGGTTTATATTGCTCCATAATCTGCTGAAAAGATCTATTGCATCTATTGTTTAGGCAACTAACTAGTAAATCATATTGTGAGTTACAATATGTTCGAATTTCAAAATGAAGCTCAATGTTTGTCGAAAAAATGTATAAGCAATGCCATTATGAAATATAATATTATTTTTATGGTGGTATTATTCTTGTTATTATATTATGATGATTATTTTTGTATTGTAATTAGTTACAATTGTACCACGTGCATTACGTATGCCTAAAGGCTATTATAAATATTTTTTGAGTTGTCTTAGTTATGTTATTTAAATTTTCTTTTGCATCTATGTCTTATAACCTTTTATGACATTTTCTGCAATAATTAAAAATATCAGCTTTATTGGCACATTAAATGCATGCTAATTAATAATTTTATCGTTTAAAACATATTACCCAAGTCTTAAATTAATGAATGCCCAAAAGAGGAGCTATGTACTGTTTTAATCTTATGAAAGCATTATCGTGACTTGATAAAGTTCCTTGACTTTTGTTTGCAGTGCTCCTTGTTTACTATTGAGTGTTCTCAACTTGCTGAAGGCATTATGGGATGATGGTGCCCAATACCTTCATATATTGGAGGCGATCAGAAGATCAGAATTGTTCTGGAAACACCTGTCATCTATATTAGGGATTGAAGTGAAGAGTTATGTTTCAGCGAGAAGTCTGAATGTTTCTGATGCTCAGAACATATCTTACAGGTATTTCTGTTAAGCTCATGTCAAAAAAGGCAATAGTGTAACGTTTTTTCTATTTTCTTTTGTTATGTGCAACAGGTACCTTTGTCAGGGTACAGTTTTGGAAATCCTAGCACGTGAATTGTTCTTACTGGAAAAGCTTATACACAATGAGATACTTGAGGTAAAGGATGGTACTGGTGATTCAAAAGAGCAGGGTGACAATAGATCGAGCACAAAGACATCTAAGTTTTCATATGCATCTCACCCAAATGATATCCTGTCAACCTTTTTTGTAAGTTCAACTATGGAAAACCTTGTAAGATCATACTCGTCAAGTGGATATGATAAGGAGGTTATTCAGCAGGCTAAGGTGAGTAAATTGGAAAGTTCTGTGCCCTTAAATATTAAAGCTTTCACTCAAATTTGGTGAATTTTAAGCATAATTCCACAAATGTATATGCATTAACATTTTAAAATTTGAAAGTTTCTTGGGCTATATTATGCGCTGCAACTTTCATGCTTCTGTTTAGTCACAGTCCCATGTACTTTAATTTAGCAGTGTTTTTATAATGATATATTTGATATGTTGTTTATATCTCGATCCTTTCATTCTTATGATAATACAAAAGAATATGATGGTGACAATGGCTGTTCAAGGTCTTATACCTTAATGGTAGAGATATCATTTTCTAGCCACCATTTGGTAAAAAACTTTTAGTAAAAATCTTCCACAACGTGTGGTTGTGCTGTCTCCAAGTTCATTGGATAATGCATAACACTGGAAATGTGCGCATTACAGTTTGCCAATCACCGTTTTAAAAATGTTTTCAGTTGGTTGTCATTCATGTATAGGAGATTTTGCAAGTACGGTTTGGTATCTTATTAAATTGGTCTGATGGAACCATCCTGCAACTGAACAATTAACCTACATAGCCATGAAATTCATCGTTTATCAGCCTTTGGAGAAGAGGGTGCCATGATGATTATGCTACATATATATTTTGAGTGTTGGAGTAACATAGCGAAAGGACATGATTGGTTAAAATTCTGTGTGTAAATTACCCAAAAGGTTCATGTGGTTCTGTGAAATCTCATAAAAGGTACATATGGTATGTAACAACTACCACGACTATAGAAATATCGATACACAAGATGATCAAATTGTTTACTATAAGTATCGTTTATCCTTTCTTCACTTAGCTATTACCTATAATGATCTCCATACTTATACAAATAAGCTGTATTGTAAACAAGGTTCCTACTTCTTTGAGTAACATGATTGTATTCTGAAGCGTCACATATATCAGTGGGATTTCATTGGAAGATGAATCATCGATTTCTCTTTGAACTATTGCTTTCTTTCGCTTATAAGTTAGATTCATTTAGCTTTGACTTGATTGTGACTAATTACTTTTTGTCGGTTTTGCCTCTACAAGCGCTTCGTCCAACTAAAGATTATCTTTGTCATTAGCAGCTTGTTTTCTGTCTTCCTGGCCTGTTATACAATTGAATCGTTCTCATGAAAAATTTGATTCAAATTAATTCGTTTATCTTCAGTTCTTATCTTGCAATATCTTTCTCTCAGCCACATGTTATAATGCACAAAACAAGCTTGTTAAGATTTTCTATTGTTAATCTATTCCTGATCTTTTATGTGAATAAGTGAGAATATGTTCAAAGTTCGTTGACAAGTAGAAGATGAGACAGTTTGACATAAAACACACGGCTAATCTTGTAAGATTTGGAACTTGCTCTCTCCTAAAGATTGATTACCATTCAACTACAAAAGTTTTATTGATTAGAAAATCTTGATCAATTTATGGAATGAATTAAACTTCATATATATACATGGAGTGAATGGCTTTGTTGCAATACCCGCTTTTTGGGAGCTAACGACACCAACTTTCATTCTTTATAACTTCATCTATAACTATTATATAATTTCAAAATATAATCAAAATAAAAATATCTTAAAATCATTTACTATTTACTTCTCAAAAATATCTTAAAATCATTTACTATTTACTTCTCTGTTTATATTAAGTTTCTTCGAGATATCTATCTCCAACCTCTCAACCATATATCTAAATCCAAATACCACCTCGTTCTCATTTGTTGCCATGGTAGTGTATTGGAAATGAGGATTCAAAAAAATATTCTGCTATTGAATTGCATCAAGTAAATAAATAATTTGTATTACATTAAATGTACCTAAAAATAAAAAATATAGCATTTATATGCGATATGAATATCTTAATGTAGCCACCTATTCTATTATTTATCGATCATGTCCCATCATTTTCTAATATTCGTTTGATTTCTTATTTTGCTCGATATATGGCCTCGTAAATATACCACATCTCAGCGTGCTCATCGATGTCGATTATTCTATAGAATTTCCACCAATGGCTCAAATATAGTGATAACATTTAGTATGTCTTATCAAAAGTTATCATCGTTAGTTAGATTGTACACGTTAAATATAACAATCCTATCTTTGTGTTTCAGTTTTTGAAATTTCTCGAACATTACTCTTAAATTGGTCATTCTCTTTTAATTTTCTCAATACACGTAGATAGTGTGTAATGCAATAAAATGAGTTGCAAATCTCATGATTGTTAGCCTGATTAATTTCATTTCTTTGGTCTCTTTTCAAAGGCAGATGAGATGTAACTGTTAAAGCGTTTCGGCTGATTTCGACCGAAATCTAGAGGTTTCAGCTAGTTTCTGTCCAACCCAAGTAGTTTTTGTCAAAACCTCATTTTTTACAATAATATGTTTGAGTTTAAATACATGAACCTATTTGAATCATATACATAAAAATATTTATTAAAATTTTAAAATATTTAATAACTCTAAGCTGTTATTGAATTTCTAAAAATTACATTATAAAATTCTAAAAAATTCTAAATTTTTTAATAAATGCATTGTTTTATAAATATATACATATAAATACATAAAAATCCGAAACTGAGATTTAGAACAAAACTTACAAAATAGGCGTTGTTTGTAACCCTAAAAATCTTCCGACTGTAAATATCGAAACCGAAACCGAGTTCTCAAAACTTGATCTAAACATTAAAGTTTTTACTTTCTACACATCTAACATTATTTCTTATTTGAACATTATTCTAAACATTAATTTCTAAAAATTTAGCATTATTTCTAAACATTTAACATTATTTCTAAACATTAAAGATTCCACCCATTTAATATTATTTCTAAATATAATTTTAACTTATTTCTAAAAAATTCCATTAAGATGTTGAAATTTCTAAACCAATAAAAATAAAAATATGCAATTAATGGTAATAATTAAATTATCAATCACCAACTAAAAATGACCGATAAATATTAAAATTAAAAATTATTTAGTCCATATTCACAATTATTAGTTAATATTAGTGATAACAATTAAGTAATATTAGTTAAGATTCTTTGGCATAGAATGTTATTTAAGAATTAGTGATAACAATTTAGTAATATTACTTAAGAATCCTTTGCATATAATATTATTTAAGAATTAGTGATAACAATTAAGTAATATTTAGCATAGAATATTAAGTAATTTAGTTAAGTAATATTAGTTAATATTAGGTAAGTACTTTTAGGTAAAAATGTTAGTTTATATTAGTTAATGTAAATTATTTAACATTGTAGTGCTTGTCATAAAAAATGTAGTGCATAAAGAAAATAATGTAATACTAATAGAAACCCAACATCAGCCCTTTATGGTGCTGCTTGTCACATTACACATTTTGCTAAACATCTTACTAGGGGTGGCAATTTTCGGCCCGACACGATAGCCCGGCACGGGCCCGGCACGATAAGACCGTGCCTGAGCCAACAATTTTGGCCCGAAATCCTTATCGGACCGTGCCGGCCCGACCCAGTTCATTTTCGGACCGGACCCGGGCCAAGCTTTTCAGCCCATGGGCGGCACGGCACGGCACGAAAAGCATTTGATCGCCTCACTTGAATTTGACAACACATTGATCTAAAGTGGATTTCAGTAATGTGCATTCATTTATGGTGTTGAGTCCAATGTCATGAATTTTATCAGATCAAGGTTCAAATATCATAAATTTTAACAACTTCCCGCCAACGCCAACTACAACTTCCCGCCAACGCCAACTTTGATGACTTCGGATCTTGGGGGTCAATCTCAGTTTTCGAGAAGAGACAAAGAACCACCAAACATGTTACTTCATCTTACCAAATAAATTAAAACAATGTAGGACACATCACCTTATGCAACCCACTTAATCCTCTTCTTTCGTGCTCCATTTCGATGCATCTTTAAGCATATGAGACAAGTTTATGTTTAAAAATATGATAAAATATTGTCACAATACATAATTCATTCAACCCTATCGGACCGGGCCGGGCGGCCCGAATTTTTATCGGACCGTGCACGGGCCTCTCTAAAATGGCCCGAAGTCTTATCGGGCTGGGCCGGCCCAGTCCTTTAAGAAAACCGGACCGGGCCGGCGCGGCCCGATAAGACCGGGCCGGCCCGAATTGCCACCCCTACATCTTACCCCTTCGGTAAACTTGTAAAGGATAATAATAAATGTAAAGGATAATAATAAATTTGTAAATATAATGGTAAAAGGGTAGCAAAATTTGTAATGTGAATAGCAGTACTCAGCCCTTTGTTATCCATTCACGAAAATAGGGTGATAGTAGCCTTGTTTATTTCTCCAAATCTTTTGTCATCGACTCCTCTCCTTCACTCCTTGCTGTCACAAAGAAGATTTAGGTGGAAATCGAGATCAAGATGGAGATTGGTATTCGAAATCATGATCTAGATCGTTGATGGACCTTTAAGTTTGGTTCAAGTTCATTGTTGAACTTCGACGACAACAACGGAGCTTGAAATCGTGAACTGAGTTTGAATTTGGTTCAAAATTGAAGATCTAGATCTAATTTAGGGTTGACATTGCAAATCAAAGTAAATAGCAAAGTTTACACCATTGAAAAAAGGTGAGAGATATAAACAATATCGAAAGAAACCAACATATCTTTGTATTTCAGTTTTATTATCTATAAAAATATCAACTTCTCCCCTCAAATTCACTTTCTATCCCTAAAAATCCCTCCATTACCATAAAAATCTCATCTTTCATTCCAAAATCTACTAAAAATTATATTTTTAATCCCAAATTTAGATCCGGATCTCCACATATTTGTATCGGAGCTCTGATCTGGACATCAATGGTGGTGGCGACGACGAAAAAAATTGAATATTTGGAGGAGAAACTCGATGTCAAAGTTGGATAATTGAAGAAATCAATGGAGGAGATGCGATCCGAAGTTAAGGAATCAAAAGCGAGGGTGAACACGACGTTGGAAGCCATCATGCAAACAAATCAACAACTCGTGCAAGCAAATCAACAGATCTTGCAACAAATCGTGATGTTATCAGAGGTGAAGGATTTAGATCTAAGTAGAGGCGAGTGCACTAGCTCATATCCGACACAAAAGAGGTGGTCTTTGGCGAAGGAGGAATTCAGAGAAGATCTTATAACCAACGCAGAGAACGAACCCGAAGAAGCAGAAGAAGACTTTGTGTGGTGTGGGTACCCCATCCACCTTCACCGATGGACCCACGACACCTGGGAGGCCCCACCCAGGACAGGCGAGCCTCGACGAGGCCACCAGGGGACCGTACGGCTCCCGGCGGCCTGCCAGGGCCCTGTCGGCCTCCTCCAAGGCCTCCAGGGCCTTGCCGAGACTCTGCATGGCCGCGAGGGTCCTCGCGATGTCCTGGCGGCCCGTCATAGACATGCCGAGCAAGGGATAGGTCGTCCAGGGCCCCGCAGCCACCTGGGGCCTGCGAAGACCCCGACAACTATAGAAGAGAGTCCCCAGAGCTTGGCAACAACCTAGAAGATCACCAGGAGGCCCATGGCCACTGGTTTGTTGCTGAGGAACGTCAGCAACCAATTCAGAATTATAAAGAGTTTGACAGATACCGTGATGATGTTTCAGATTATGCTGGTGATGAATGGGGGTACGATTGGAGATATAGCAGCTGAGAGGACGACGGAGAAGAGGGAGACATTTTTTGGAGACTATTATGCACCACATGACTCACATCGACAGCGTTATTCTGATCGATATCGAGGGAGAGCAGCATAATGGAATTTCAACACAGACAGCAAGGTCAGAATTAAAGATGCCGATCTTTGATGGAGAAGGCCCTTATGGGTGGATCTATAGGATGGAGAGGTACTTTGAGATGACGTGTCTCATTGCATCGGAGAAACCGAGGATGGCATGGATATGTCTGGAGGGTGAGGCATTGTCTTGGTTTCGATGGAGAGTAACAATGGCATGTGTGCTCGTGGGAGGAAATTAAGGATTGCCTGCTACATCGATTTCAGGACACCAAATGTTGATACCTTCATGAGCAACTCTTTGCTCTTAAACAGGAGAGGACAGTCGGGGAGTATATCAGGAAGTTGCGTTACTGTCAGACCATGTGCGGGGCTTGACAGAGAGGTCCTTGGAAGGGTGTTTCATGAAAGGTTCCAAGGCTAACATACGGGTGAAACAACACATCCATAGACCTAGAGGACTACTGGACACCATGGAGTTGGCCCAGATGAAAGAGTATCGGCTCGTAGAGGAGTGGTGAGCCCAGAGGGCCTGTGGCAGACCACTTTTCGTTGCTAGGTAACGGTAGGGGAGAAGTCGTTATCAGGAAGGATCCAATCCAGTCAAGAGAAGAACAATGAGCTTCCATCGAACAATATGATCAAGCGGCTTACACAGACGGAGATCGAGGACAGACGTACCAACGGTCTATGCTTTCGTTGTGGCGAGAGATTCGGCCGGGACATCTTTGCAAGAATCATGCTATCGGGATGTTCATCGTTAAGGATGATGAAAGCAATGCTGTTAAGGAGGAAGAGCCGGGAGGGACGAGCACCTCCACTTGGAGTAGCATGCCCATGGTTTTCATGACGCCACCTTGAGGACAAGTGGTTCTTCGGTGGTAGAGTAATGATGTGACTTGGGTGTGGCAGCCAGAACAAGGGCAATTTTGTAATTTTTGGGGGTTAGGGGTAGTTTTGTAATTTCTGAAAATTGTAAATAACAGCGATTATAGGTAGGCAATGGCTAGGGTTAGGAATTTTTATGTGTAATATTATGCGAGAAACCATCAAGTAGTTGATTAAAATCCTAGCTCTTATTGATTTAGGCTTTGATCTCGAATACAAAGCTAGGAGAGCGGCCTCCTCTCGAATCGAGGCCACCTATCTTGGTACTTTTTTTTCAAAAATCAATAAAAATCTCCTCTTTTTCCAAAATCTTCCAAAACCACTATTTTATCTTATTTTCTCTTGTGGAACACATCAAATATTACATTACAACAACGACGACGACAACTTCATTAGGAAGGAAAAAGGAAAAAGAGCCAATTAGATTACATGCAGGCCACGCCATTTGGCGACCGAACCCCAATGCCAATGCTGTTGATGATCTCCATTGCGCCGGCCATTAGAGAGAGAGGAGATGGAGACGGAGAGATTGGTACGTGATATGGAAAGCTAGGGCTCAGAAAATAAAAGAGGAAAAGGGAAAAGAAAAAGAAAGAATGGGTAGTTAAGTCATAAATTAATGGAGAGGTAGCCAAAATGAAACAAAAGAAGTTTGATTCCTTTTATTTGATTTCACAAAGCACAAGTACCTATTGTGTAATTTACCCAAATTTTATTGATTCTGGAATATAGTAGAATTCTATCCCCTTGTTGGAGGAAACTTTCAGACTATATGAACACAATAGGTTTTGGAGAAGTACAGGAACAGCTAAAATGGCAGCTCCAGCTACAGGTTAGTCTTCTGCAGTACAGTGACCGGTCTTCGCCTATACATGGAACCACTGGAGTCCGTTCACTATTATTGGATTGGAATCTACTATCTCATGGCAATTACCAAGAATAACTGTGGGTCAACCATACAAATAAGCTGTAGGACAAACCCAGAAGAATTCGTGATGAGTCATGCATTAGTTTAGAATTTGTATACTTCATTCTACCTTAGTAAGTATGAGCTTAGTTGTTGCAGACGAGTGCTTATAAATTGACACCACTGCGGCTGAAGCATAAATTTAGGAGACATGGGGCTATTGTCTTGCGGATCACAGATATGAGAATGTTAACGTGGATGAATGGGAGAGTAACAGTATTAGAAGAAAGGCTACAGTGGAGAGCCATCTAGCATGGAGCTGTACATTCAATGAATAGGTCAGGGGTCTCACTAAGAAGTGATTATTAGGTTAAGCATCCTAATATTAATTCAAATAGGCATCTTATGATTACTGTGGTTAGGCATTCTTGTTTTTTTGGCTATGTCAACCGTTGGCTACTTTTATTTGGTTAAGTAGTTTCATTGCATGCCAATTTACTTTGCAATATTTCCACATGGCTCGATGCTAGAGAATGTGCTAGATTCTCATTTACTGATGAACAAAATTACGTTTCTTAGGGGTTTAAAGATAATTTATTCTTGATCATAAAATTGGGATAAAGTCAGCTAATTTGGTCCTCCGATTGGATCGAATTTCATTCTTTGCTCAGGCAACTTTTGTTTTCCTTTTCCATCGTGCCTACTGAAGCAGTTTGTAATTCTATCTTCTACGAGATTGGACAAATGTGCCATAATGGCACTTTGCATTCTTATGTAATTACTGTTTATTAAAAACCTGCATGCAAAATAGTTTCAGCGTTTTGTTTTTGCTTAACTTGGCTCCAACTAAATGGAACCTTTACTAACAGCTATGCTGCTGAGTAACACTTCACTATTCATGTGGTTTGCATTTTTGTGAAACCATTGTGCCAGATACTGTATAAATATTTCTGGCAAGCACAGTACATGGGTTGGAATCTCAGAAAGTTTAAACCCAAAAGCATGCATATGGGGGCCATATTTTTTGTGTCCATTAGTGTTTTCTGGTGTTCTCTTTTATTTAAATTTTGTTGTGTTTATGGACGTGTGCATATAGCCGTGTTCAAATTTTCATATTTTCCTTACAGAAATCAAGAGCATCAAGAGAAAATTTATAACTACACAGAACATGTGAAACAGAGGCTTTCTGGTACAAAACCGTCCACCTTAAGATTGGCTTTGAAGTGCGGACACTTGAATCATAACGAGTACAATGTCCTTGCCAGACACCGATGCTTGCCCAACATATATTGGACACACCCTGAAATCGTGTCTGATTTTAAGAGCCTTAAAGTTGCACATCGGAACCGTGTCGGATTTAAATTAGACTTAAAGATATCATGTCGGACACTTCAACCCACTTTAACCCATGTCTCATAAAAAATATAACAATTATATTATTAGCTAAGATAGTGTTATGTTAATAAAGATTAGGCTTGATTTCACAAAACTACCTTTAACTTTCATATAATTTCAAAAAAAACTACCTTTAACGTTATAAATTACAAAGAACTACATCCAACTATGTGTTTCCAAATTAGGTCCACTAACAGCGTTAACGGAAGTTTAGCAAAGCCCACATATCAATCTGGGGTAAATAGGTCATTTTTGCAAATTCTATTAATGCCATTAATGGACCTCGCTGGGAACAAATAGTTAGATGTAGTTTTTTTTGTAATTTATAAAGGTATTAGGGAATCCTCTGAATGTTAAAGGTAGTTTTGTAAACTTAAGCCTAAAGATTAAACACCATTTGAATTAAGTTAGGTGCCAATTAGAATTTTTTGTGGTTTTGTTTAATTTTTTTATGTGATTACAAGCTACGGATTTTTGTCATCCGATTATATCTTTTCTTTTTTATTCAAAAAGAACACATCATAATCACCATGGATTTTGTTGTCTTACATATAAATACATGTGCACCCAGATTCATGCTTGCACATTGTCGTGGTGGCATACTTCCTAAGAAATGTTCCATGTATATGCATTCGTGTTGTGCCATCTTCATGTCCCGATGTTTGTGTCTGTGTCCATGCTACTTAGAATTTGGTTAAAGTGGTTATACAAGACCAGAAATGTTTATTAGTTACACCTTCATACATAAGCAAAGCTTGCTTATGCATGAGATGATAGATTTTACTTTCTCCTTTGCAGATTTCTGCCAGCCTGTGCATTTTGCATTTGATAATTAAACTGTCAACTGGTGATACTGGAAGCTTGTCGATATCATTGGTTGAGAAGATTTCCAGTATCTCAAAGAAGGTTAGTGATTGAATGTGAACCTGTCAGATCACATCCAACATGTGATTCATGTTGCTGTTTCTAACGGAACATTGCATTTCTGTCTAGTGCTCATAACTTTTGCTTAAAATAATTTTTGATATTTACATCATTTTTCTATTTCTGGTGTTTTCCTATGCAGTTAAGCAAGCATCCTGCATTTTCAGCACTGTTAGCACAATATGCATCCTACGGTTACAGGTTTGCACCTCTAGTTTATCATTCAAATGTAAAATGTGTGTTGGTCTGTCAAAGGCAACCCTACCTAAAATTTATGTTAAGAAAATAGTCCCATATTGGGAAGAAAAGAAAACGTTATGTTAAGAAAATAGTCAAATATTGGAAATAAAAGAAAGGTGAACATAAATTGATATGTTGGTAGGACGTGAGCTTTTCAGTTAGTGTCTCAACCAAGATTATGCCTTCACCATATTATCTTTTTGTGGGACCCGATCCTTTTCTAACAATTTAAGCTATTGGGTTCATATCAATGTGTGTCACTCTAAATTAACATTTAAAACACTCTTCCTCTATGGGGGCCACTCCAGCCACATGGAATGGCTTCCATCGTAACATGACTTGCAAGGGCAGAATAAGTGGGGATAGAGAAACATATTACAAAACTTGATTACAACAAGGTTTAAGCCCAGGGCTTCTTGTAACCTGGTGTACTTTTACCATATCATGGATTGCCTCATCCAAAAGCTTAAGCTATTAGATTTGTGTGGAATAATGATACGACCGAGATCTGATTTTAGAGATAAAATTAGGGATTTGGGTAAAATTTGGGAGAAAGATTGAATTTTTAGGGATTTGGGAAAAAATGTGAGATTTTTATTGATAAAAGCGGGAAATACATGATAACTTGGTTTCTTTCGAGAGGAGGACTGCTCTCCCAAGCTTCAGTTTAAGAGGAAGCCGAATTCTCCCACTAATCTAAGGAATTTTACTTTTGTTCTCAATCAATCTTCACCCAATTCAACATAAGTCCCCATTCTAATCTTCCCCCTTATTTATAATATTACTCCTTATCAGCATCCAACTCAAAATTACCAAAATACCCCTGACCGAGGGTTTTCAGTCTAAAATTACATATTTTCACATAAACCCTCAAAATTACATTTTTATTCATGTATCCAGATATTACAGATCTGCCACTGGTTGCCACTGCACCCCCAGGTCGTATCATTACTCCGCCTCCTAAAGAACCATCTAGTCCTTAAGGTGATGTATGAAATTCTTGTGCCACGCTACTCCGATTAAGAGTGCACATCTCCTCTTGAGTCAGCCTGAAATGCCTTTACCACTATAATGATCCAGTTTCTTGGGGTCGTTGCAATTTTCAAGAATCTGCATGTTATGTTGGTGGTGAAAACAATATAGGCGAAATAGAAATATACCGTAAAAGCATACATACACGAGTAGTCTCAGAAACTCTGTGCACAGCTCAAAGAAATGTGAGCTAATCCTAGAACACTTAAGCATCCTACTATACTTAAAAGAAAATATACCACGGAATTAAAAAGTAGATTATATTTAACTTTAAGCAAACGGTTTCTGTGCAAAACAAAAAGATAGAAAGAAAAAGTGCAATGCACATGAAAGTATGTGTAAAACAAAGATGTGACATGCTAACAACTTAAACATTTGAAAAACAAGTAAAGCAACTACTAAACATGTTTTGAACAATTAATAGACAAATAAAGTGAGCTACTGAATTGAAATGTAACAAGCTAAGAGTGTAACAACATAGGACAATGCATGCATATGATTTTGCAAATTAATATTGTATTGTGCATGTTAATATGTTATGAGAAATTAAAGTTATACCAATACTAGGCAGTGACTCATATTGGAGAGTACGCTATGTTAGTAGGTCCACCTTGTACTACTGACGAGCTCATTCGGGCCGAGTCCAAACAAATAATGAAAGGGGCTTAGGATCCCTCCGTTGGGTAGCGAGTTCATGAATGGGTCACAGGACCCTCCGACGGGTAACATATTCCTGAGTGGATCCAAACAGATACAAGAAAGAGACTCGAGATCCCTTCGTCAGGTAACAGATTCATGAGTGGATTCTAGGACCCCCGATGGGTAACAGATTCACGAGTGGATCCCAACCAGAAGCATGGGACCAGTCAATATCGTACTATCGAATATGAGGTACCCAAGCCTCGTGAGTCAAAAGTAATGTTTAAATATTTAGTTCGGTGTCATGTGTGGTATACTGAGACTGTAACTATTGGTATATGATTTTCATGTCATAAGTTTGATGCGTCAAGAATTGTATCATGTCAACATTGTATCTGATAATGCTTTTTATTTAGTCATGATAAGGAGGTTCAAGAGGTGGCCCCCGGTGTTCTGTGACACTGTCTCATGTAGAACTTTGTTCCTAACAAAAACATATATAACCTCAAGAACTTGTAATTAGTGTACGATACTTCATAAGCAAACACAATATCAATGGCATGCACTATATCCAATGAACAATGTCAAGATCATTTACAATTTCTAATGAACTAATGTGATATTAAAAACATGATTATTGTGTAAAATTTTATATACCATTGGTAGCAATGGGTCATGTAATTAGATCACATTTTTTATCATAGTCAATTGTTACCAAATTATGAACAAGTGACAGGTGAACCAGGTAATAAGAGCCTTATCTATGTAATGTCATTTGTAATAAGAACTACATAAATGGAAGTTTTGAAGTACTTTGCAGTATTAGATGTGACTATCAACAATTGTGTCAATTCAAGGTTTCTTGTCCAAAAGGTAAATCCTTTACAAATTAATTAATTACGGTCTTTTCAATCAATTCCTTTTAAATCTGAAATTATTATTTAGAACAGAGTAGAAAAGAAAACTAAAATATGTGGGATCAGATCCATGTTTTTGGGCACTCAAGTTATTCAACAATCTACCAGCACAAAAGGGTTTTCCGTCGCAATTATAGGAACAGTAGAAAGTCGCAACGCCCAAATAGTCATGTCCAACAACCACCCGCAGCACAAAGGGCCAATGCCCGAAAAATCCAGACAGCAGGCTAAAGCCCGTGGAAGAGGTCTAGCAAGGCAAAAGCTCACCATTAACAACAAAAAGAAAGTCTAGAATCCGATAGCATGGATGGCAGAAAGCCCAGCATGGCTGTAGGGCAACCCCTGAAGTAATCTACATGGGAAACGATCTGAAGTACAACAACAGCAAGGCCAAGAGCCTAGAAGCACAGACAAACAACCCCAAGGAGGCAATTGCAGGGTAAGAAGCCCAGAAACAACACAACTATAAGCCAATACCCACGATATCAGCACCTCTCTAACCCCTGACGGCTGATTGTAAATAGAATCTCAACAGAAAAATAAGACCAAAGGAAATGACGACGAGGATCGTCGAGCAAGCCTATAAGGATTGCCGATAAAATTCTTGCATAGTGGAAAACCCCATGAGATAGTGTGAATCATCATATCCAAAAATCCAACAATTAAACATGCAACAAATTCCCATCGATCAAGCCCAAATTAATTCAAATATTTAACAGGAAAATCAACTGAAAGTTTGTGTAGATGGATGGACAAGTAGACGCTAGAGACGGTTGATTAGTGCATGAAAATTTCTCTAGAAAATCTAAGTTTACAAATGATGTCACATAAATTAAACTTAATCAACAATTATCTCAAGCAATTAAAGTATGCAGGAGAATAAAACAAGCAAGAGATAAATAATTGCAACAATAGTAGAAAAGTGGAAAGTAAACGAAAACACGAGTTTACCCAGATTCGGATACCCAAGTCTCACTTGGTTCCCGTATCATACTCCAGTCAACCAAGTCCCACTCGGCTAATTCCATTATTTCCCAAATAGGACAATTGCCTCTTCCCAAGAGGTATTTCTTGCAACAATTTCTTTCCAAGAAATAAACTCACCGCCTCAACACTGAGAATTTTCACTTACTCTGTTGAATGAATAACACTTTTACATATAGCCTTGCTTTGAAGCTGTGTAGGTTGTGATGACTATAGAGTTGATCTCCAAGGATGAAGAAGTTGAAAGATTTTGGGACATCAAGAAAGCATTATCCAACGGATTTTAGAAAAATCAAAACATATGCCAATATGAGCTTTTTGAGGTCTTTAAAAAGAGCTTGGATAAATGCTTTTAAAACTTAATTTTTGCTCATAAATTCTTACCAAAAACCTTAGCAAACTCGGCTTATATCGGGGTAAAACCCTGGTGAAAAACTGTTCCAAAAACCCCCTCCAACGAATGAAAAAACAGTTTTCTGTATTTCACGGAACTGTGTTTTTTGTTAGTTGGGCTAATGGTAGTCGACTACTGTTGGAGTAGTCGACTATCACAGTGGTAGTCGACTACTTTCTGTAGTCAGCGACTATCATGCTATTTGTTTTGATGGTAGTTGACTCCTATGAATAAGATAGTCGACTATCCAACTGATACATGGATACGACATTAAAACCCTTTTAAAACATTTTAAAGACATTTTCAAAACATTTTGAAATCATTTTAAAAGTGTTTCTGTGTGTGCTTTTAAGAAGACCTTACCATGCTAAGACAGAAAGAAAAATACCTCGCTTAAATATTACAAATAAGTCCATGATGCATTCTTGATTTTTCAAGCTCCTTCCCTCCAATATGTCCATGGCCTTGTTTAGCTCATTACAATTTCCTTGAGTACTATAATTGATTTTCCTTAAGCTTCTGCACTGAAAGGTGTTAGATGCAACATTTATTCATCATCAAAACCACACATGGTAAAGACTCATTATCTCAACATTCTCCACTTTTTATGATGACAATTATGCATGCATAATAACAAAAAAGTACTTACAACACATCATGTTAACGATCAATTATACCATGTGTAAGTATTGCATTCAAAAAATGATCTCTTCCTGTTTGAAAAACATATAACCTTTAAAATCATTTCTCCCCACATGCAACTCTCTCCTCCTAAATATATGCAAGAGTCCAAGGTGTGACTCAATATCTAAAAGAGAATGCATGATAATATATTACATGTCAATCTTGAAAAATAATTTTACCAAAATGCTTAGCAAATGCTTAGATCCCCTGGAAATAAGATTATCAATTTTAATTCTCTCCTTGCAAATATGCAAATATGAATTTATGGAGGCAATCAAGCTTCTAATCTCTTCAAATATGAGTACCTGAAAAATCAAAATGTCTTGGCATTCTTTTCTTTTGAGTCCATGGGGTTAGTTTGTGGGTCAAACTAATGAGTATCAAAAAATAGACATTAAGCATGGATACTCAAATTTTGGGATGAAGCAAGGTCATCCAATAGGAAACCAAAACCCATTTAGGTTTAGATTTCCCAAAATACAAAGAATTTATTGGATCATGCTTATTCTTCACGACATTATGTATATATGCATTACTATCAATATAGCTTAAATGTTTTGAAACCCAAAACATATTATCATATAATTTATGCATGGGCATGGAATTCTTCTTAACATAAGGATGCATAATCAAATGATTATTAAAATTCAATTTATGATAAGTACTAATTGAAGCATTGGATTTCATACTCTTCTTGCTTGCAAATGATGTATACATGAAAACATAATTCTTTTTCTTAGCATGCAAAGAATGAACATAATTCTTTTTAGCTTTAACAACACTACTAGAAATAGAATCATAGCACACAAGGAGTTGTGCTTACACTAGCATTGCTCTTGAAATTATCAAACTTAAGCACCAATTCCTCATGTTTCAACATACTAAAAGATAAGTCATTCATAAGCACATCTTACGAGCATTAAAATCATTTATAAGCAAATTGTTCTCAATTCTAAGTTTATCAACCAATAAATTTGCATCATTCAATTTTGAAAGAGAAATAATATGCTCACTACATAAAATATCATGATCTTCATTAAAGAATCATACTTAACTTTTAATCATTCATGATTAAGCTCTAATGAACTAAATTTATTTTTGCAATAACTTATATTTGTCATCTAACTTATTATAATCATTGTTTGAGTTAGAGATTACCTCATTTTCATCACATTGTGCCATGAGACACACACTAGCACTTTCCATTGGTTGTTCCTCTTTTTCATCATTTGAGGTTGAGTCAGTGTTGGATTTCTCAAAACCATGTGTCATATTTGATTTGCACTAATAGCTCCTGACACAAAACTTAAAGCTTTGTCAGATAGAGAGGAAATCAAAATTTTTATTACCTCATCATAAATGTTGAGTCAGTGTTGGATTCTCTTCATTTGTCCACTTGGAGATGCATCTTGTGGGTTTGCAATAAATCTTCTCCACGAGACTCGCATATCACGATCAATGGATTTGATGTAGATCTTCATTTGAAACTTCTGTAGACCATATGGATTGTTGTCAAATATTGGGGGTCTCGTTGTATCATGTCCAAAAGGTATGTCGCTTGTTGGCGACATCCAAATACCAAGCTCTGATACCAATTGTTGAGAAACAATAATATCACGTTCGGCTCCAAGTAATCAAGCTCTGATACCAATTGTTGGTCCTTGGTGGGATCGCTTTTTGATACCACTTGGGATCTTCCTGTTGATGGATGAACAAGTAGACACTAGCGGGAGTGATTAGTGTATAAAAATTTCTCTAGAAAATCTACCTAAGTTTACAAATGGTGTTACTTAAATTAAACTTAATCAACAATTATCTCAAGCAATTAGAGTATGCAGCAGAATAAAAAAAGTAGAGATAAATAATTGCAACACTCACATAAAAGTGGAAAGGAAACGTAAACACGAGTTTACCCTAGTTCGGATACACAAATTTCACTTGGTTCTCGTATCCTACTTTAGCCATTCGAGTCCCACTCGGCTAATTCCACTATTTACCAAATAGTATAATTGACTCTTCCCAAGATATCTTTCTTACAACAATTTCTTCCCAAGAAATAAACTCACCACATCAACACTTTGAGGATTTTCACTTACTCTTTTAAATGAATAACACTTTTACCTCCAGCCTTGCTTTGAAACTGTGTAGATTGTGATGGTTATAAAGTTGATCTCCAAGGATGAATAAATTGAAAGCTTTTGGGAGATTACGAAAACATTGGCAAAAGGATTTTAGAAAATTCAAACCATAGGCCAAAGGGAGCGTTTTGATGTCTTTAAAAAGAGCTTAGAAAATTCTTTTAAACCTTAATTTTTGCTTATTAATTCTTACCAAATACCTCAGCAAACTCAACTCATATATGGGTGAAAAATCGGTGAAAACTGTTAAAACACCCATCCAATGGATGAAAAAACAGCTTTCATAAATAACGGAACTGTGTTTTTTGTTTGTTGGACTGATGGTAGTCAACTACTATTGTTGGAGTAGTCAACTATCACAAAGGAAGTCGACTACTCCAACAATGGTAGTAGACTACTTTCTGTAGTCAACGACAGTCATGCTCTCTGTTTTGATGGTAGTCGACTCCTAAGAAGAAGATAATCGACTATCCATCTGATACGGATACTATATTAAAAATCTTTTAACATTTTTAAAACAATTTGAAATCATTTTAAAACTGTTTGTATGTGCGTGAGCTTCTAGCAAGGTCTTAACATGCTAAGACAAAGAAAGAAAAATACATCAATTAAATATGACAAATAAGTCTATGATGCATTCTTGATTTCCAAGCTACTTGTCTAGCTCCAAGAGGTCCATGACCTTGTTTAGCTCATCACAACTCACTTGAGTGCTATAATCAATTTGCTGTAAGCTCCTGCACTCAAAAATGTTAGATGCAATATTTCTTCATTATCAAAATCACACTGGGTGAGGCTTAATATCTCAACAGTTTGGGCTAAAGGAAAGTAAATGAAAAATAATAGAAAAGCAGTAAGAATAGAAAATTTTGGAGAAATATTAAAATAAATCTCCAAAATCTTATAGGAAAAATATGGACCATTACAACCGCCATCGTCGTTGCTCTCGAAAGAGCCGTTGCCTCCCTATGTGTCTCCTTTGTCCCTGCCGAAGCCTCGCAGTTCTTTCCACTTTCGTCGGGCCATCCAAGACCTCCATCATCTACCTCGATGCCCGAATAGAAGCCACAATGATTGTCAAATCTGCCTGAATGTACTTCGCATCCGAACCATCGTCGCCACGGCATAGAAGGGCCTTCATCTGCAAATCAGGGCATGCTGGCCCATCTTAAAGGATGTCTGGGGATTGCCAGGCCCGGTCTGGCCTGCCTATGTGTTTGTGGGCCCATGGCTGCCCACCCGCCCTTGGTCCTAACCTAGGCAGTCTCAACAGGGGCCGCCCAAGTGCCTCCTGCATCTTATAGCTGCAGAGCTTCCCCTTTGTTCTAATGCATTATCTGCCTTCCCCATGAATTTAGGAAAGGATTTAAGCCACACCTGTTGATTTGTCAGAGATCTTCATCAATAACGTTATCGTTCCCCTTTCTCCAGCCAAAGGTGTCGCCTTTAGACCTAAATCTGTGTTAGAGTCATCGTCGATACCCAGATCTAAAGCCGGTGGCCCTTTGGATGGATCTCATCAAGATAGCGATTTATCCCTTACCTTTGCCCACTCCATCATTTGCTTCAACATGGATTTCAGTAAAGGTTTCGGTTTCGATTTCAGTCTTGAAAATTTTTTAGGTTTCGCGTGTTTTGCCATTTCGTTCTTGGTTTTGGTTTCGTCTGTATCGGTAGTTATGGTAGTTTCATTTCGCGTCTTGGTTTCAGTTTCAGAAATACTTTAAATATGTATATACATACATTGAGGTATTATATATACAGTTATACTGTATTTTACATATAGAAATGCACCGATAATGTATATTAGATATATATATACATGTACACAATTTTTAGTTGAAAATCCTTTAGGATTCCAGCCATCCCTTCATTATTTTATTAATATAAAAGAATACTAATACAAAATTGATGAGGAATAATCTGACCTTGTAATACAAAAATGAATCAAATGAATCAAAAGATACAAAAATGAATAAAATAAATCAAAAGATTCAAAAAATCGTCGATACCCAGATCTAAAGCCGGATGGCCCTTTGGATGGATCTCATCAAGATAGCGATTTATCCCTTACCTTTGCCCACTCCATCATTTGCTTCAACATGGATTTCAGCAAAGGTTTCGGTTTCGATTTCGGTCTTGAAATTTTTTTAGGTTTCGCGTGTTTTGCCCATTTCGTTCTCGGTTTTGGTTTCGTCTATATCGGTTGTTATGGTAGTTTCATTTCGCGTCTTGGTTTCAGTTTCAGAAATACTTTAAATATGTATATACATACATTGAGGTATTATATATACAGTTATACTGTATTTTACATATAGAAATGCATCGATAATGTATATTAGATATATATATATATATGTGCACAATTTTTAGTTGAAAATCCTTTAGGATTCCATCCATCCCTTCATTATTTTATTAATATAAAAGAATACTAATACAAAATTGATGAGGAATAATCTGACCTTGTAATACAAAAATGAATCAAATGAATCAAAAGATACAAAAATGAATAAAATAAATCAAAAGATTCAAAAAATCTCATTCTATGTTAGTATCATTAGGATGTGGTGCAGAGTAGTACTATTGCTAGTAATATTGCATCTGTTACGGTCCTAAAAATGATATGCGGATGGTTGGGTCGGCTCAATGAAAGGCATGTCATGACTACCTTGACTGCTGAATTGTCCAATCAAATTTGAATCGTACATATATTGACTATTATAGTCGGCATAGATATTAGAGTATCTGTACGGTGCAAAATAATCGTCATGACTGAGTATCCACTAGAATACAGTTCATGAATGACGAGATTATCATTACCTTCATAATAATCAAAAGAACATTGATACCCGTGATAATCAGACGGTCCACCGTAAGTATTATCCCCACGTTCCTCACTTTGATGATACATGTCATGATCTCCATACTTATGCAAATGAGATGTACTGTAAGCATGATCTCCACTTCTCTCGGTAGGGCGATCGTATTCCGAAACATCACAATCTCCATATATAGGACCTTGGTCATCAGGAGACGGATCATCATTACTTTCACGTTGAGTACCTTTTTTCTTTTGCTTGTACGTGAGATTCACTTGGCTGTGACTTGGTCGCAGCTGATTGCTTCTTGTACATTTTGCTTCCGCAAGCATTTCGTCCGACCAATGATTTTCTTTGTCATCGAGCAGCTGTCTTCTGTCTCTCTGGTCCATTTCTACAGTGGATCATCGTCATGGACAATTTGATCCAGGTCAATCAGTTGAGCATCATTATTTCTCCTATGCATGTCTTTGTCTCAGCCTTATATTATAATGCACATAGACCAGCTTCTTAAGATGTTTTATTGTTAGCATGTTCATGGTCTGTGTTTGAATGCGGGAGAATGTGGTCCAGTTGTTTACAGTAGGAAGAAGAGACCATTTTGACTTAAAACATGCACAACTAAGCGTATAAGACTTGGAGCGATCTCTCCCCCAATGATTGACAACCATTGAGCTGCAAAAGTTCTCTTGGTCAGAAAATGTTGAGCAGTTTATGAAAAACATACAAGGATCTAAGGTTCCTACTGATATCTAGAGTGACATGCTTTATCGCCATATTTGCCTTTTCGGAGCAGAATGGACCAACTCTAATCCTGGATAACTTCCCCTACATTATCATGCATAATTTCAGAACGTGAACGACTGGATCGAATCATATATCAAAGTAAAAATATCCTAAAACCATTTACTTCTCTTTCTATATCAAGTTGCCTCGAGATGTCTAGTTCCAACCTCTCAACCACATGTCTAAATCTAACTAATACCTCGTTGTCATTTGTTACACCAGAGGAGTATTGGAAACTATGATTCAGAAAATAATCTGCAATTGAAGTACATCATGTAAATAAATGATCTGTATCACTTTAAGTTTAACTATTTAAGATATTTAAAAACATAGTATTTACTTGCGGCATGAATATCCTGATCAAACTACCTATCCCATTTTTATCGATCGTGTCCCACCATTTTCTGTAACCTCGACTAATATTCTTTCTGATTTCTTCTTTCACTCGGTCCATGGCCGCGTATAGATAACTCATCTCGGCTGTATCATAGCTATCGACCATTTTTAAAACTTTTACAATCGGGTCAAAAACGATGCTGACATTAAAGATTTCTTGTTAAAAGTCAACCCCATGAATCATGTAGTACACGTTTGTAACGGCCCTATCTTTTGGTTTAAACTTAAGAAATTTCTCGGACCATTCTCTTGAGGTGATCATTCTTTGTAGATCATTTTGATGGATGTAGAAAGACTCCAATGCAATAAAGTAGGTGGCAAATCTTGTGATCATAGGCCTGATCAACTCTTTTCCACATGTCTCTTTTTTCATCAAGCTGAGCACCCAACTTTTATTTTATAAAAACTCATTACCATTTGACTCTGTACGACGATATTTTTGACTTCCTCTTCATTTATCATATCTGAAAATATCAAGTCAATACAATGCACCGCATACGGAGTCCAATATAGTTGTTTTTTTCATCAATAATTGCACATCTGCTTTGTAGTTTGTTCCATTATCGGTTACTATTTGGACTACTCTATGCAGTCTAATTATATCTACATGCATCAGCTCAAATATACATATTGACCACTCTGGAAACTGTTGGTTGCATCAACCGAGTTCAGGAACACTATTCTATAGGTCAAATACACAAGAAAATTAACAATCTTCCTTTTGTTCTGTGTTGTCCAACCATCACACATTAGTGTGCAATCATACTCATCCCAATGACTATGAAATTTCAATATATTTTTGGTCTCTTCCACCTCCAGTTCCAAATATGTATGGAAAAGCTCCTAAGCAGTGGGTAAAGGAACGCCACGGTCCGCTTTTGCAAAAGCATCTACCAAGGACATGTAATATGAGCTATTGACCACATTGTATGGAATGTGGTTGTAGTATAAAATTTTGGCAAAACGTCTGCCGACAAAGGCCTTGGCATTTTTCATGCCGTCCATTTTTGTCGTCTTTATGTTTGCTTGGCTTTTACCCTTCTTCGTAAAAGAAAAAAGGTCTGCACCGGCTTTGGGAACACCGGTCGGTATACCGATCCGTCTATCAATAGATTCAACATTGCGAGCAGAACCACATGCGAACATACCAAAATTCTACCGGCATGACTAACTTATCTGGGTAGCCCAACCCAGTAGCCCCAGACGATCCTGCTCTCATCCTCTGCTAGTATGCTTAATTTTTTCTTCGGCATATTCTTGCCTACTTCCTCTAAGAGCTCTTCTAAGTTCTCTCGCATCTTCGCTCTCATCCGCATTCTCATCCCAGTCATCTGAGATTGTCTCTATATGTCTTGCCATTAACTCCATCTCACTTTTCTCACATCTTTGTTGGAGTTGTTCTTTGCTCTTGGCAAATATGTGTGCCTTAATCTCGGCCCGCACTTCTTTTGATGCTTCTGAACATGTCATCACATTCCGCGTAATTCCCATCAAATGTTCCTTAAGTCGAGTTATGCCTTCGTGCATTTCTTTTCGGCAGTAGTTACACCTTATATGTCTATGGTTGTTTCCGACCATTTTACAATAAGCCCAACGAATATCCAACTCTCTCTCTCTTTTAGAGTTCTCCGAGACATTTTAATTACTGTTTATAATTAAAGGCAATATATAACGAGTTAAAATTGCACAAAATGACAAATATTATGGCAAACTTATATAAAAATTGTAAGCATGTAACATGTATGTAACTTGTAAACTTATACGCATGTAACGAGTTATCATGTATTTAACTTGTGCAAAAATTGTAAGCATTTATGAAATACATCTAACATGTATGTACCATTTATTATAATTAAAATTTTTTACATAATGTTCCATACCATTTTCTATTCACATTACACAATTGCTGATGTTTTTTGAAATTTTTTCTGTATTTTTCTGTATTTTTCTATTCACATTACACATTCTATTTTGGTAACCTCTATTGTGTACTTTATTTATTTATTTTTCTGTAGTTTTTGTATTTTTCGTATTTTTACAATTATTCTAGCATTTTCTATTCACCGTATTTCAAAATAAGATAATGTACTATTAAGATAATTTCTAAAATTAATTTCTAAACTTTTAATTTCTAACATAATTAACAAATATTTAATTTCTAATCGGATAATTTAACAAATATTTAACATCAAACTAAAATAATTAACATTAAACAATATTCCAAATATAATGAGTATTTACACTAAACCGGATTGTAACTAATAAGTTAATTTCTAATAAGTTAATTAAGATAATTTAACTAATAACATAAGCTCTAAAATTATTTTAATTTCTAAACATCTTCTATTCACATTACACATTTTCCTAAAGTAAACACACACTCATACATATAGCTTGGAAAATTTGTAAATAAAATTAAATATGTTTAGCAAAATATAGAGTGTGAATAGCAGGACGCCTCTTAAGGAACTGCCAGTCAAAATATGGTCATAGTATTCTAAATATTTATAAATATGCCATTATTTTTTAACATTCTTTTAAAGCTAAGGGCAAACTTGTAAATAAATTTATTTTTAAAGCACAATTTGTAGTATGACTGGCAACTGTCACCGCTGATGTCGTTCGCCTTCAATTTTGCCCAACTTATTTAGAACATTTGCAAGTTTGCATTGTATTAAACAGATTTCTCTTCAGGATTGTATGTTTGTAAATAAATGGTTTAGTTTAGGAAAAAGTTTTAAGGTAAGTTTAGCCCGGTTTAAGTCATCAGGATATTCTTGTCTCTCATTCTCTCTTTTCCTAACCACGGAAAAAATCAAAATTGGTGGCAATTCAACGAAACACATACCATGGTTAGGGTTCTTTGCTCATTCCTTGCTGGTTAGGTTCGTCCTTCTCCGATTTGCCGATGGGTTTTCTTCGACTCCTAGGGTTCGTCGACTCGTCGCTTCAGATCTTCGGATCTTCGAAAATTGCGCCTAAGGATTCTTCGGTTCTACTCTCTTAATTGCCGATCAGCTCTAGATGGTTCTGATTAGCTCCCTTCAAACTTTGCTAAAGGTTAATTTTTTCAAAGAAGCTCTTGATTCTTGACTCTAAGGTGTATGTGATAGGAATCAAGCCGAAACTGAAATTAAATTGATCAAAAGCAGCGAATAAAAGATAAATTGGCAACAATTCTATGGGCAACCACCCTCCCAAGACGCAGGACGTCCGCACTATCCTAAGAATCTCTCGAAGAACTCTCACAAAATATCAATAATAAGCATAAAAAGATCAATGACGGCTAGCCCTAGCTTAAGAATAAACCCACCTCTAATCTAATTACAAGTTTGCTGTTAAAATTAAATTAGATTCAAGAGGGAGTTGCGGCCGGCTCCCCATGCGCACGCGGCTTGTCCAAGCGTCTGCACGTGTAGACCCGCATCCCATCACTACTCCCTCCCCAAAGAGCCACCTTGTCCTCAAGGTGGAAATCTGGAAATTGCTTCGCCATTACGTACATGGACTCCCATGTGCTCTCGTGCTCTGGCAAATCCTTCCACTGCAGCAGAACCTCGCGCTCTCCCGTGCTCCCTCTACGGACGCTCTTCAGCGCCTCAAGCTCCAACCTCACCTCCATATCCTCTATCAGTGTCTCTGGAAGGGTGGGCGAGAGTGAGTGGTCTCCGATAACCTGGGGCAGCTGCGACACATGGAATACCGGATGGATAACAGATCCTGGGGGTAGTCTCAACCTGTAAGCCACTGGTCCCACCTTGGCCTCGACCTTGAACGGCCCAAAATATCGAGGCGGTAACTTCTCATTCCTCAAGTGGGCCAAGAATCTCTGCCTGTAAGGTCTCAGCTTCAAGTACACCTTATCCTCAACTGCGAACTGCACATCTCTGCAGTGAAGGTCTGCCTTTGTCTTCATGATCTGCTGAGCTCTAGCCAGATGGAGCTTCAGCTCCTCCAAAATCTGATCCATCTCTACCAGATACTGCTCCACATCTGAAATTGGTGTCATCTCCTGCCTATAGTGCAATAAATGTGGGGGATCATGGCCATACAGAATCCTAAAAGGTATCGTCTGGGTTACAGTGTGATAAGATGTATTGTACCAGTACTCCGTCCACACCAGCCAACGAGCCCACTCCTTGGGATTTTCTGATTTAAAGCATCGCAGATAAGTCTCTACACTCCTGTTACTACCTCAGTCCGGTCGTTTGTCTGCGGGTGGTAGGCTGTGCTCCGCCACAACACTATCCCCTGATGCCTGAAAAGCTCCTGCCAGAATCTACTAAGGAACACCTTGTCTCTATCGGAGACAATGGACTTTGGGGGTCCATGCAAATGTATGACCTCAACAATACCTCTGCCGCTGATACTGTGTTGTACATGTGCCGAAGTGGTACAAAGTGCGCATACTTGCTGAGGCGGTCTACCCCAACAAATATGATCGTATATCCACCCGACTTTGGTAGCCCGTCAATGAAATCCATGGAGGTCCTCCCACACCCGATCGGGCAGAAACAACGGCTGTAGTAATCTCCCGGAGACATCGCCTGGTACTTGTGATGCTGGCAAACGTCACAATCTGCAACCATCTGCGCTACATCCTTCTTCATTCCCTTCCAGTAGACCTCCCTCGCTAGTCTCTAGTAAGTCTTAAGCACCCCAGAATGTCCTACGGCGCTGTTGTGGAACTCCTGGAGTATGGTCTGTATATATGTCGAAGTCCTCGGTAGAACTAGTCTCCCCCAATGTAGTAGCCGTCCATCCTACATAGAATACCCTAGGTACTCTGTAGATCCTTGCAATAGCACCCGCCCGTATGCCCGCCAAGTCATGGTCCTGCTCAACCTCCTGCTGCATATGATCCCAGTCCGCGTACTGAAACTGCCAGTGTCGCCAACTCTACCTCCTCTCGCCGTGAAAGGGTGTCAGCCGCCTTGTTCTTTAGCCCGTGACGATACTCAATCTCGAACATGTACCCTATCAGCTTCCGCAGCCACTTCTGATGCTCCTCTGCTACCATGTGCTGCTCTAGTAAGTATTTTACTAATGGCTCCTATGATCCATGCATACCAGGAAACTCCTTTCCAACAGATATGGAATCCACTTCTGAATAGACAAGACAATGGCCATCAGCTCCCTCTCATAGACAGACCGTAGTCTGGCTCTAGCAGTCAACACCTCACTGAAGTAAGCTATGGGCCGCTGATCCTGCATCAATACCGTCCCAAATCCATGTCTCGAAGCGTCTGCCTCCACCACGAAAGGTCTGGAAAAGTTTGGCAACGCCAAAACTGGCATGGTGGTCATGTCCTTCTTCAAGGCCTCAAACGCTGTTGTCGCCTCCTCCCCCCAAATGAACTGGTCCTTCTTAAGTAGCTCGGTCAGTGGCCATGCGATAGTCTCGTACCCCTGCACAAATCTGCGGTAGTATCCTGTCAAGCCCAGGAATCCCCGTAGTTTCCTCAGAGTGGTGGGGCACGACCAGTCTAGCATCGCCGCAATCTTGGATCTGTCCGCTGCTACCCCCGTCTGCCGACACCACATGCCCCAGATACTTTACATGTGGCTATCCGAATAAGCACTTCTTTCTGTTCGTGAACAGCTGATGGTACTGCATTTCTTAGAACACGACCTGCAGGTGGACCAGGTGCTCCAAGTGCTCCTCCAAGGTACGACTGTACACCAATATACCATCGAAAAAAACTAATACAAATCATCTCAGATAAGGGCGGAATACCTTGTTCATCAAGGCCTGGAAAGTAGCTAGTGAGTTAGTCAAGCCAAAAAGCATGACTAGAAACACGTAGTGGCCCTCATGTGTCCTGAACGACGTCTTAGGCACATCCTCCCGCCGCATCCTGATCTGATGGTAACCCGACTTGAGATCTATCTTGGTAAATAGGGCTGCCCCATGCAACTTATCCAGGAGCTCATCAATAGCTGGTATGGGTAACTTATCTGGCACTGTCTCCTTGTTCAAGGCCATGTAGTCCACGCAGAAGTGCCAGCTCCCATCCTTCTTCACTAAAAGCAATGGACTAGAAAATGGACTCATACTAGGCTGTAACACTCCCGCATGTACCATCTCTGCCACCATCCGCTCGATCTCGTTCTTCTGATGCTGGGGTAACGGTAGGGCCGCACGCTGATGGGGGACACCCCCTCACGCAGTACTATGGCATGCTCGTGATCACTCGGCGGTGGGAGACCCCGAGGCTCCTGAAGAACCTACTCGAACTGCCCCATCAGTTGGTGTACCTCTCCTGGAATGGGCGGCTCTCCACTGGCATCAACGCCTCCCTCTCCCGTCAGTGAATATAACTCCACCAAGTATCCACCGTCCTCCGTCTGAATGGTCCTTACCGTGGTCTTCAGTGAGATCAATACTCTACATAAGCTAGTGTCCTCTGTAGTGTGACTGCTCTCCCCTCTTCCTAAAACTCCATCCTGAGCAGTTTCTAATTCAACGTCATCTCCCCCAACGTCTGCAACCACGTCATGCCCAGGATGACGTCGGTGCTCCCCAGGTCTAGAGGCAAAAAATCTGCGATCACCTGTACCCTATGTACTGTCAGCACCAGCCATCTGCAAACTCCTCGACTGCTCTCCTTCTTCCATGTCCCCATCATGATACTGAAACTCCCACAGTCTGTCAGCTGGAGCTCCTGCTAGGCCACCACTCTCCTGGAAATGAAATTGTGTGTCGTCCCACTGTCAATAAGCAGAGTCCTGGTCGCCGATATCCCCCCTCTCAACTTCATGGTATGGTTCGATGTGAACCCCACCACGGAGTTAAGAGAAACCTCCGACACGTCTAGCTGGTGGCCCTCGGACTCCTCGACCTCAGCGGTCTTGTCCTCCACCTCAGCATCGTCGTCCTCATCCTCTAGCAGCAATACCTGGAGCTTGCGCCCCGCACATCTGTGGCCTGGTGTGAACTGCTCGTCGTATCTAAAGCATAGGCCCTTCCGCCGATTCTCCCTCATCTCCGCGTCGATTCTCCCTTATCTCTGTGTCGGTCATCCGCATGAACTGTTCCACAGCCTGCAGTGTACTGCTTTTCTCCCCACTCTTCTCCTTGGTGGCCGGATCCGCTCCCGTACTGGCTCGCTACTGCGCTCATGTCGATGTCTGACTCCGGAAAACTGGTCTACTCTAACCACCCTTCGCCTTCCTCTCATCCATCTGACAATCCGCCGCCATCTGAGCGTACTCCATAGCCTCCATCAGACTCTGGGGCTTCTGCATGCGCACCGCTGCTCGAATAGTGGCCTTCAGCCCCTTCATGAAGGTGCTCTCCATCGTCTCATCTGTCACCCCCTGCACATGTCCTGATAGGGTCTCGAACCTCTCTAGATATTCTCTCGCCGTGCCCTCCTGTATGAGTGATAGCAGCTGCTTCTGCACGTTCTCCAAGTGGGGGTTTCTGAACCTCTCCACCATCTTATCCCTAATCTCCTACGAGTGAAAAGAACGCCTCGCATTCTTTCACTGAAACCAAGCGAGTGCCTTTTCATTCAGACAAATGCCTGATGCCTCCAGCTTCTGCTCCTCAGTCATGCGTGAGACTTTAAAAAATCTCTCCGCCCTGTGATCCACAAGATCGGGTCCACCCATCGAATATAGGCATCTTCAACTTCCTCAGTCTGTTCATATTGAATCCCCCACTGGTCCCCCCGTCCTCTGCCGTGTCTAGGCGTGTGGTAGTGCTGCCTCTTCTCCTCGTGTCGCTTATAACCCCCATGGGGGCCTCCTCCATGGAAACCGTGGTCCCGCCGTTGGCCGCCTCCTCGGTCCACATGTCCACCCCCTTCGTAGCCTCCAAACCTGCCCCCGTGCCCCTCCTGGAAGTCTCTGTAACCTCCCACATGCTTTCGGTGTAGCCCCCATGGTGGTGGGGTGGAGGTTGCCACCTGCCATTGCCAAATCGAGGGTCGGGAGGGTCCTGATACCCCCTCGCCATCATCTCTGTGCTCCTGGAAGTCCCCGGGGTCAAATTCCTCCTCGAAATCGTGCGTCGGGTCCTCCAGATGGGGCTGCTCGTCACGAAACTGCTGAAACCCCACTTCACGTGCCTCGAAACCCTTACGCGGGGGTTCCCTGGGGTCCGTGGGGCCGCGGCGAGCCTAGGGCCGCCAGCCTCGTGTGCTGTCCCCAGGGGCCCAGCGGCCCCCCACTGGTCGGCGGGGGTCGCCGGAGACCCCGGGGCTTCGCCGGCCCCAGGCGAAGTCGGGGAGGGGCGTCGCCTCCCTGGCGGCTGTCCTGGGTGTCGACGGGGCCCTGGGGGAGATCCCGTGGCCCCCCGTGCCTTGGTGCAGCATGTGGGGAGGGTGGCTAGGGCCGTCGCCCCCCCCCCCCCCCCCCCCCCGCCCCCGTTGACTCCACCGCTTTCCGTCACACTTCCTCGCGATAATCCACCTTCCACGGCTCCCCACCTTCCTCCTCGTCGTATTGCTCCTCCACGTGGACGTTTTCCGCATCAAAAAGCTCCAACTTTTCCTTCCCCTTGACCAAAGGTGGCGCATTTTCCGCCGATTTAGGGTTCCCGTGCCCTTTTCCATCTTTTTCTGTGTTGGCCACCAACTGAAAAATTAGTTGTGCGAATTGCTCATCGTTTTTCTCTTGCTTTACCTCCACCTTTTCAATTGAAGCCGCCAATTTGTCAACGGAAGTCGTCAACTTTCACATTGATTCCTCATGCCCCGCTAGAGTTTTCTTCACCACTTCGATCTCGCCATTGAATTTCTCCTCCAATGCCTCGGACTTGTCCTTCTGCTTTATCGACGCCGCCATGGATTGTTACGTGCTCTGATACCATATTGATATGAATCAAACCGAAATTAAATTGATCAAAAACAGCGAATAAAAGATAAATTGGCTACAATTCTAGGGAAAACCACCCTCCCAAGACGCCGATAAGCGAGGACGTCCACACTCTCCTAAGATCCCTCGACGAACTCTCGAAGAACCCTCACAAAATATCAATAATAAGCATAAATAGATCTATAACGGGTAGCACTAGCTTAAGAATAAACCCACCTCTAATCTAATTACAAGTTTGCCATTAAAATTAAATTAGATTCAAGTGGGACGAAAACGCCCCAAAGTTGCGGCCGGCTCCCCATGCGCGTGCGGCTTGCCCAGGCGCCTGCGCGTGTAGACCCGCATCCCATCAATATGCTCTCTCCCCATGAGTTATATAGAATTTTTTGAACTGTGTTTTCTCATGCATATTGTTCACTCACGAGAAAGTTTCATAAAATTGGTATTGATTGTTCACTCACGGAAAAGTTATCTCTTGATTCTTGATTCTTGACTTTGAAAACTTTTAACACTATTGATTTACGGATTTTTTTTTGGTTTTTCAGAGAATTTTTTTATTACCTATGTCTTCTTCCTAGGGTTCTTCCTGTCTGCAGCCGATATTGAATGGTATCGGGTCGATATTGAACTGTATCGATCAGTTTCGGCCAATATCAGTTGAAAATGACCGATACCATTTAGTATCGGCCGAAACCGATACAAACCCTTGCTTCGGTCTAGTTACCCATCGAGACCGAAATGGAATGATTGATACGCATGGGCATCGGCCGAAACATGAATCCTTGATTTCACCTCCTCCAATATCACTCGTCGTCGTTCTTCCCAAGCATCCATCTTTTCACTCAAGATCAACTCAGTCTGATATCAATTTGATACGACCCTGATCTGATTATAGGAATAAAATTAAGGTTTTTGATAAATTTTGGGAGAGATTGGATTTTTAAGGATTTCAGAAAAAAATTGACATTTTTATTGATAAAAGAGGGAAATACAAGATAACATGGACTCTTTCGAGAGGACAGCTCTCCCAAGCTTCAATTCAAGGGGAAGCCGAACTCTCCCCACTAATCTAAGAAATTCTACTCCTATTCTCAATCAGCTCTTCACCCAATTCAACATAAATCCTCATTCAAGTCTTCCCACTTATTTATAATAAAACTCCTAATTAGCCGTCACCCCAAAATTATCAAAATACCCCAAACTTAGGGCTTTCTGCCTAAAATTACATATCTGTCACTGGACCCTCAAAATTACAATTTTACCAATGTGCCTAGTAATTGCAGATCTGCCACTGGTTGCCGTCGTGCCCCCAAGTTGTGACAAATAACAATGATATCAAGCTAATGTCTATACATGATTCTTTTCATGTCTCGCGTTCTTTGCATTTTTTTCAAAACTGTAGGCAATGTACTGGAATTCAACTAATGATTTTCTCATGTGTACATTCTTGAAATAGGATATCACGGTAATTATATGTATATTGTGGCAACAATGTAGGTTTTGCATCTTATATGGTAATAATAGTATATGGATTATGTTTCCTGCGAGTTGTAATTTCTCTGTATCATTTTACATTATCTTTAACCGCAGTGCGGGCAAGGAGCTGCATCATCTTGTGTTAAATGACCTATACTACCATATGGAAGGAGAGCTAGAAGGTCGGCAGATTACTCAGGGTCCTTTTCAGGAGCTTTCGGTTTTTTTACTTGAATCAGAAGCCTTTCTGTGTAACATATGCAAAATTGAAGATGATGAATGTCCATCTGCCAATGTTAGTAGTATGTTTGAGACCACTCAAGTCCGTGCGGAACTTGGATTGGAGCTATGGGAACATTCAGGTTGGACGACGTCAGTAGAGGTTGCTGAGAGAATGTTGCTACTGATGGATTATGCAAATATTATTATGTCTATTGTGGTTTCTAAAAATTCTTCTTTGCAGTCTTTGGTTGCTATCATATCCATGCATAATGGAAATGTAAGTTCTTGCTTTCTACTAGGGTACACTGCGTTGGGAAATATGCTTTCCCTCTGTTCTCATCCTCATGATTTATTCATATGCATCTGATATCCCACTCTCCTGCAGGTATCAAGACTTACATACAGTGGGATCTCCATGTCATTGATCGAGTCGAGCATTCGATACGTGTGCAAATGCTTGCAGGAAACAGAAGATCAACTAGTCCCAGCTCTGAATCCATCAGAGATTTTGCTCAAAGCTCTTGCTTCTCAAGCAGAACTGTTACTTGTTCTCTCTCTTATCCTCTTTGGGCAGAACTCGCAAAGGACCAACCGGAAGTACTTGTCTCTTTCTTTGCTTCTAATTAAAACTTCAGGTTTTGGCATTAGATTCCTTGCTGATGTCAGGCCATCAACTGCAATGCTTAACAAGGCAGTGAAATTCCTTCTTACATTGCTTTTGTCGTCAATTGAATATATTTATCCAAAGGTATATGCAGAAGACAAATCAGACTTAGAAGTTGATCAGTTTGCTGAAGTCTCTCTAACTAGTATTGGACTTCTGCCTGTACTTTGCAAGTATGTTGAGCATACTGAGTTCTGTGATCTTTCAGTTGCATCAGTAGATTTAATGTTGAAGGGCTTCCTGGCAGCTAATACTTGGTTGCCAATCTTGGACAATCATCTTCAGTTGCAGCTTATTGTTCAAAGAATTCAGCAGAAAGATGCTCTATTTTCTGTTCATGTAACTTTGAATTTCATTTTGACATTGGCACGTACCAAACGCGGCGCTCAAATGCTTTATGCTGGCAGGGTATTCTCGTCGCTGAAGGTGTTATTCAGTTACTTGATAAATCACAGTGCATTCTCACATGGTTTGGATGGAGGCGATGTTTCAACCATCTTCATTGATGATGCAAAGCCAGCACGACTTTGGGGACTTTGCTTAGCAATAATCACATCCATGATCCATTCTCTGGGTGATGATCCATCGTGTACTGATATTTTAGACAGTACTATCCGCTACTTCTTTTATGAGAAAGGTTATATTGTATCAAGCTATCTATCTATGCCAAATTTTATATCTGATCAAAGTAAGAATAGGACACGGGTTCAGAAGACACGAACATCGCTAACAACTCTGATACTTACTGAGCATTCTCTTACACTTGTTTGTGTGCTTGCAAGCCATCAGACCTCATGGAGCAAGGGCATGAAAGAAATAGACTCTGAACTCAGAGAGAAATGCATTCATCTTTTAGCCTTTATAAGCAAGGGATTGCAACGAACTGGCGATTCACCAAATAAGCTTGCCCCTCTTTTCTGCTTACCTACAGGAAAGGAGGAGATCGAACTTGATCGAAGGCCATTCTTTGTTAACAGCAAACATGGATGGTTCAGAGTTTGTGCCCTTGGCCTTTCAGCTAAATCCAACACTTCTGCAGTCTCGAGCAGGGAAGTGGCCCAAGTAATTAAAGATCATGCCGACGGAAATGATCTGGTCCACCAGACTCGTTTTTCTGATACATTAGCAATACAGATGTATAGAATTGCTTTTCTTCTTCTGAAGTTTTTGTGCATGCAAGCTAAAGCTGCAGCAGAGAGGGCAGAAGAACTAGCGTTGATAGATCTTGCATATTTTCCTGAGCTCCCAATGCCTGAGATTCTGCATGGTTTACAGGTAAGGTTTCATCCGTGCTTATCTGCTACATAGACTAGAAGTGTTTGCCATAAGGTCATCACAAGATCAAAATTGAAGTAAGCTCAGCAGTTAATGTTTCTTTTTCTACCTTGTTAATTTTGGTGCTGGCAAGAGATTGCAACAAGGAGGAGCAATTTGGGCAGCCGGCCTGGTCTGTCTGGAGATAAATTCCAACTATTTCAGTGGGATGTGCTGCCAGTATGCAGCTTTACTGGACAGACTGCAATATTGCTTCAAATGTAGAAACTAGATATGGTATCCAGTCATGATACTCCCATGATGGCAAAATATGCCTTCCAAATCTTATATTAGTTTCAAGAGATGGATTGCTTCACATCTTCAGTGGTATGAGTGTACAAGCATTGCAAATAACATATCGTTCTTCATTGTGCAGGATCAAACAATCGCCATTGTCACTGAAGTATGTGATGCCCACAAACTAAAATCAATGCAGCCTGAAACGGAAGGTGTATGCCTCTTGCTACTACAGATATTGGAAAAGACGTTGTATTTGGAGCTATGCGTGTCACAATCATGTGGACACCGTCCAGTGTTGGGACGCATTGAGGATTTTTCGAAGGAGATCAAAGCACTGATGCAAGGTACCCGTTCTTTGCCTGCTCTTCAGCTGCTTCATGATATTTTATGCTTCCACTTGCACCATTGAAGTACTCAGGGCTTCCGTGCAACTTAGATGTCTGCTTATCTAGTGTAATAACTTTTCTTTACCCCTCACTTGTAACATTTATTTCTTGCAGCGGTTGAACAGCATCCAAAGTTTAAAGCATCACTGAGGTCATTGTTGCAGATTACTTCACTAGTATACCCTGGATTATTGCAGGGTGGCATCCTTGTATAATGACATCATGTACATAACTTGCTCTTTTGTATTTTCATCAAACGATTGTATTTGTCGATTGATGAGCTACACCAGTAGATGAAAACCCTAATTAGGGGGAAACTTTAGAAACAGTTGGGGAGGTGAGGAGCCGTTAAAGCCTACAATGTTGATCATTTTACCATCATAGCTTTTGCCAGTATATGCTGGGGTGAGGAGCTGTTTATAACACATTAAAAGGTCACCAGATTTCTGTTGTACACTAAATTGTTTTGTAATTTAGGATATTCCAGAGTTCTTGTGGCCATGCATCTTCCACAAAGGCGATATTGCATCTTGTCAACAAATTCATCATATTATACATCTTTACAAGCCGGTGCATGGTTCTATTAGTGGGACATGGCTTCAATGGATCTTTAGTGGAAGACAACAAAGGAGGGAATGTATGTAACTAATTTTTGTGGCAAAAGATTGTAAATCTAAAGGGGACTGGGAGGCAATGGCCATTAGAGGAGAATGCACGATAATGTATTTCCTGTTCTGGGTATATGATATCAGTGAAAATTCCCATGATCAGACAAGCATTTACCTATATGCCGCTTATGGTTGGATATTCAATTCAGAACAATTGGCTTTGTGGATTTATTGCGTGTTGAAGATGCCTAGCTCTTCTTCGTATTGTTAAGGATTGCAATGTAATCTGGCAGCCTTTCTACTCGGTTTTGGCACTGTATATCTCTAGGTCATGAACTGGGCTGTCTCTCAAATGTTTTGTTCTCTATGAAAACATTTTATACATGTTTTTCAATGTTAAAATGTTATCCAGCACTATTTCAAAGATCAGTTGCTATATATAGATCAAGATTCTTAATTTGGCGAGTTGGGAAGATGAGTTCCTGTGTACATATGGTCAAACCTGTGGGTTTGTATTTTTGGTCCTAATTTGCTGGCTTTGCAGAGTGGATAAAAATTTGCGAGCCAAAAACTCATGGGAAAACAATGGACCGATCTCATCGTGTTGAAGGATCTTGGTGCCTGGCATCGTGTTGAAGGATCTTGATGCATGGCGATGCATGGGATGAGCTCGGATGAAACCATTAAATTAAAAAAATTCTAAGATAAAAGAAATATGTATACTTAAAAATGTGTCGTTACAAGGATCGCTTGATGCATGTTTTCGTGTCCATCCATCGATCTAGACAAACCACAAGTATTAAAGATTAAAAATAATAATACTACAAGTCCTAAAGAAAGACTTGGGAGTTTTGAAGAGAGAGAAGGTTGAAAACAGGCTTGGAATTGGACCCACCTTGCATACACATGTTGCACGGAGAATCGAGATCAACTGTTCAAGGATCGAGCGGGTGATTTGATAGACCCAATGTTAAAGTGGAGATGGATTCGATGGATGTAAAACAAAAACAATATTGAATACAATAATTTTACGTGGTTCAAAGATGGTTCTTCCCACGAAAAGTGAATTCTTTCACTGTATAATTCAAGATAGAATTACAAATGATGATGGAAATACTTTCAACTTTCAAAATATAACCTGAGAATGCAATGCAATATTTGTTTCTAAGGCCTACACTTAATAGTGTTGGAACGCTATCATGAAATTCCTAATATTTCATCCACAGTATTTAGCCTTAAAACTAACTCGTGAAATTCCAATTTATGTAGATATAAAGGTGTTTTTTACCATTCTTATTTATGTAACCACTAATTTTGGCGTCAAAGGAGCGTTGCTCTAGCGGCATAAAGCTCTCGCTTGCTGCGAGGCCACCCGGGTTCGATCCCGGGTGCTTGGCGTCCCCGCGCGCGCCGCTAGCCTACTTTTCGAAGAATAAAAAAAAACACACTAATCTTGGCATTTGGCATTTCAAAGGTAGCTCGCTCTTGGAGTTCCTCTTTATGTACCAATTAAAGGTACCCTCGATATTCCAATGATGTCACTTTGTATTCCAATTTATATGTCCTTTAATGTTGTCCGTTGGTATTCTCACTATATCCATTCAAATTTGAAGATAAATTTGGAGTCTATATACAACATACTCCACCTTAGACTCAAAATTCTTCATTTTTCTCTTTTCAAATAATCTTTAAAATTCTTATGCAAGTAATACATCCCTCCCTAGAACAGGACAATTTAAAAAAATCAATAAATATTAGCCAAGTCCAAGCAATACATCAACTATCTTTGCATGGCGGCTTTATCATCATATTGTAGTATTGTCTTTAGATGGAATTTTCTTCGACGACATATATCCAAGATAAACTCTCGGAGTTGATGTACTGAACATTAATATGTTGTGTTCTGGACTAATATACATGATCTTCGGTAAAGATAAATTGCAATTTGATTATCAAAAAATTGTTAATAATTCCAGCCATTCATTCTCTCATTTGTGTCTTTTGGTTTTCCATGAGTTGGGAAATTGAAAGGTCCCTTCACATTGAATATAGAATGTGAATGGACCTATGATAATTGTGATGGTAATGGATATGTGTAATGGTGGAGTTAGTGGATCATTGATGAAGACATGTGAAGGGTTCCCCCTTAGGCCTATATAAGGAGAGGTCATTTGCTCATTCCAAAGACACCTCATTCCATCCAAGTATCATCTTCTCCAAGTTGAGTGAAGAGTGTCCACTCCAAGTTGAGAGTGTTGTAGTGTGTAGGAAGCAAACAAGAGTGAGAGAGTGTTTCCTTCAAGTGGTGTTCTTGAAGTAGTGTGCTCTCTTGTACCCATTATTGACGTTAGTGGAAGTTCTTGTTGTTGCTCCCCGTGGATGTAGGCACATTGCCGACCCACGTTATATCTGGTGTCATCCTTCTACCTTTTATTCTTGCATTTTCAATTTGTTTGTGTTTGAGATATTGTTCTATTCCGCTATTTTCCCTAACAGTGGTATCAGAGCTATGGAGGGTTCAAAGAGTACCATGATTCGTCTCAACAACTCAAATTGGGTGACGTGGAAGCCGAGGATGGAGGACATCCTTTATTGCAAGGATTTGCATGAACCAATCGAAGGCGATAAGGCGAAGCCGGAAGCAACATCGGATGCGGATTGGAACAAGTTAAATCGCAAAGCTATTGGTTATATTCGTGAATGGGTGGATGATAGCGTGTTTCACCATGTGTCCAACGAAGTTAACGCACATCAATTGTGGTTAAAGTTGGAATCCTTGTTTGAAAAGAAGACCTCTGCGAAGAAAGCCTTTCTAATCAAGGAGTTGGTGAATGTCAAGTTTAAAGAAGGTGATAGAGTGACCGAGCATCTCAACAACTTTCAAAGCACGATCAATTAGTTGGCCACAATGGGTATGAAGATCGACGACGAGCTGCAAGCATTGTTGCTTTTGGGGTCGTTACCTGATAGTTGGGAGACCTTCGTCGTGACGGTAAGTAACTCTGCCCCTGACGGTGTATTGTCTATAAATAATGTTAAAGATAACATGTTGAATGAAGAGACTAGAAGGAAGTCTATAAGTTCAAGCTCGGATCATACTCAAGTGTTCCTTGCGGAGAACCGAGGAAGGAGCAAGAGTAGAGGACCCAAAGGCCATGGAAGGAGCATAAGCAAATCAAAGGCAAGATTCAATGGGAAGTGCCATCATTGCGGCTTTTTCGGACATATGAAAAGAAACTGCAACAAGTTGGCGAAAGGTTCGAATGAGAGTCGAGATGGCAACGCCAACAAATCAAAGGAGGACACAAGTAGCACTACCGCCGTGTCTCAAGGTGACTTTGATTTCCTTTTGCTTTGAAAGTGAATGCTTACATTTTGATGATTGTGATGGAACCGGATGGGTTGTTGACTCGGGAGCATCATTCCATGCAACGACAAACTCGGAGTTCTTCACTACGTACAAAGCCGGTGACTTTGGTAGAGTGAAGATGGGGAATGAGAGCTATTCCCACATTGCCGGAATTGGAGATGTTTGTTTTGAGACCGATATGGGCTACAAGTTTACGTTGAAGGATGTGAGACATGTACCGGGCATGCGTCTCAATTTGTTGTCAACAGGTGTGCTTGATAAACAAGGTTTTCATCATCATGGAGGTGATGAAAAATGGAGCCTTACGAAAGGATCGCTTGTGGTGGCTAGAGGGAAGCTGTGTTGTACCCTCTACAAGACATATGGCAAGATATGTAAAGGGGAGTTGAACATTTCGGAGGGTTCATCTCCAAATCTATGGCACAAGCGGCTAGGTCATATGAGTGAGAAGGGATTGCAAGTCTTGGCTAAGAAGTCGCTAATTCCCCTTTTGAAAGGTACCTCACTCGACTCTTGTGATTTCTGTTTATTTGGTAAACAACATAAAGTGAGTTTCAAGAGTAAACTTTTTAAGAAAGAAAATGTGTTAGACCTAGTACACTTTGATGTATGTGGCCCCATGGAAGTTGAATCACTAGGTCACAATAATTATTTTGTTACCTTTATTGATGATGCTTCACGAAAGGTTTGGGTGTATTTGTTGAAAACAAAAGACCAGGTGTTCCAAACCTTTACGGAGTATCATGCCATGATTGAGAGGGAAACTGGAAAGACTCTCAAGTGTCTCCGTAGTGACAATGGCGGAGAGTACACTTCGAACGCGTTTAAAGAATATTGTTCGAAGCACGGCATCAGGCATGTAAGGACCGTACCTGGCACCCTACAACATAATGGTGTAGCGGAGAGGATGAACCGCACCATTTTAGAGAAAGTCCGAAGTATGTTGAAGACCGCTAACCTGTCAAAACAGTTCTGGGGAGAAGCAGTGATAGCGGCAAGCTACCTCATCAACCGATCGCCATGTATATCGTTGGACTTGAAGACGCCAGAAAGCGTATGGACCGGTAAGGATGCTTATTATTCTCACTTGAGGGTGTTCGGGTGCAAAGCTTTTGCACATGTTCCGAAGCAAGAAAGATCAAAGCTTGACGATAAATCCATCCCTGTTATATTTCTCGGATATGGAAATGAGGAGATGGGATACCGGCTATGGAATCCAAAGTCCAACAAGTTGTTCAGAAGTCGAGACGTGGTGTTTCAAGAAGATCAAACGGTTGCGGATTTTGGCAAAGAAGTGATAGATCAAGTTGAACGCTTCACATATGATTCATCATCGCTCTTAAGAGAATCACGAGACGAGGCTCAAGATGTTGCAAATGAGAATGTTCGCAACGAGGAAGCTGAACTTGAGGATGATGATCAGGAGAATCATGATCAGGAGGAGCTAAACGAGGAGGATCCTAATCAAGCGGAACAAATCCAGGAGGGTCCAAATCAGGGGGAGCAAGTAGAAAATTCTCAAGAGCCGGTTCGAAGATCCAGCAGGGTTCTCAAACCAAATTCCAAGTATCCTTCTTCACAGTACATTTTGGTGACTAGTGACGGAGAACCAGAATGCTTTAAGGAAGCAATGACTCATGCAGACAACGACAAATGGAAGTTGGCGATGAAGTCTGAGATGGAGTCCTTGTTGAAAAACGGCACCTATGATTTGGTGGAGCTTCCTAAAGGGAGAAAAGCACTCAAGAATAAGTGGGTGTTCAAGTTGAAGAGGGACGAAAACGAGCAGCTGCCAAAGTTCAAGGCTCGCTTGGTTGTGAAAGGTTTTAGACAAAAGGAAGGTATAGATTTTGATGAAATTTTCTCACCTGTTGTTAAGATGACATCTATTAGGGTTATTCTTGGCATGGCTGCTAGCATGGATCTGGAGTTGGAGCAGCTAGATGTGAAGACGGCATTCCTTCATGGAGATTTGGAGAAAGAGATCTACATGGAGCAACCGGAAGGATTTGAGGTAGAGGGAAAGGAGCACATGGTTTGCAAGTTAAAGAAAAGCTTATACGGGCTAAAGCAAGCGCCAAGGCAATGGTACAAGAAGTTTGACTTGTTCATGGTGAGCCATGGGTACAAGCACACTGATGCAGATCCATGTGTGTATATCCAACAGTTCCTTGGAGGTAAATTCATAATTTTACTACTCTATGTTGATGATATGCTGATTGTAGGGCAAGATGTTTGCATGATTCGCAAACTAAAGGCAGATTTGTCAAAAGCATTTCACATGAAAGACTTCGGGCCAGTTAAGCAAATATTGGGCATGGAGATTACTCGCGAAAGAAAGAAGCACAAGCTGTTGCTTTCACAAGAGAGGTATGTTGAACGAGTGCTTGAGAGGTTCAACATGAAAGGAGCCAAAGCGGTGAGCTCACCTCTGGGTAATCACTTCAAGTTAAGCAGATTGGCGTGCTCAACTACACAAGAGGAGAAAGAGAAGATGGCAGGTATTCCCTATGCATCAGCTGTAGGTAGTCTTATGTATGCGATGGTATGTACTCGTCCAGACATTGCGCATGCAGTTAGTATTGTTAGCAGATATCTCTCTAATCCTGGAAGAGAGCATTGGGAGGCAGTCAAGTGGATACTCAGATATTTGAGGGGAACCTCAAAGTTTTGCTTGAGTTTTGGTGGATCAAAACCAACTTTGGCAGGTTTTACGGATGCAAATTTGGCAGGAGACTTTGATAATCGAAAGTCTACTTCCGGTTACTTATTTACTTTTGCAGGGGGAGCTGTTTCATGGCAGTCCAAGTTACAGAAGTGCGTAGCATTATCCACCACAGAGTCTGAGTATATAGCAGCTAATGAAGCGGGCAAGGAGTTGATATGGCTGCAGAGGTTTGTTCAAGAGCTGGGTATGAAACAAGAAAGTTATGTGCTACATTGCGACAGTCAAAGTGCAATTCAGTTGAGTAAGAACTCAGTTCATCATCCTCGCACTAAGCACATTGAGTTGCGATATCATTGGATCCGAGATGTGATATCCAAGAAGCTTTTCCAGTTGGGAAAAATTCATACCGACAAGAACATCGCAGATATGCTGACAAAGGTTGTTCCGCAAGAGAAGCTGCAGTATTGTTGCAAGGCAGCTGGGATGGACTTTAAGTAAGTCCAACCACATAAGACAGTTTGGCTGGAGGGGGAGATTGTTAATAATTCCAGCCATTCATTCTCCCATTTGTGTCTTTTGGTTTTCCATGAGTTGGGAAATTGAAAGGTCTCTTCACATTGAATATAGAATGTGAATGGACCTATGATAATTGTGATGGTAATGGATATGTGTAATGGTGGAGTTAGTGGAGCATTGATGAAGGCATGTGACGGGTTCCTCCTTAGGCCTATATAAGGAGAGGTCATTTGCTCATTCCAAAGGCACCTCATTCCATCCAAGTATCATCTTCTCCAAGTTGAGTGAAGAGTGTCCACTCCAAGTTGAGAGTGTTGTAGTGTGTAGAAAGCAAACAAGAGTGAGAGAGTGTTTCCTTCAAGTGGTGTTCTTGAAGTAGTGTGCTCTCTTGTACCCATTATTGACGTTAGTGGAAGTTCTTGTTGTTGCTCCCCGTGGATGTAGGCACATTGCCGAACCACGTTATATCCGGTGTCATCCTTCTACCTTTTATTCTTGCATTTTCAATTTGTTTGTGTTTGAGATATTGTTCTATTCCGCTATTTTCCCTAACAAAAATATGGACGCACATTTCTGATCTATTGTAACCTCTTGCATCAATCCATTCAACCTAACCGGCTCTTTTGCCGCATCAACGATAACCATATACTTAGAGTCTATTATGGATTATGACATTGTATCTTGTAGGATTGATCTCCAACTAATGCTACCTCCACGAAAAGTGAAAACATATCATGTGGTTGACTTTTGTTTATCAAGGTCTCTTGCAAAATCTGAATCAACTTGACCAATATTAGTATCCTTGTAAAATAACAAACAAATAATTGATGTACCCTTCAAGTACTGCAAAATCCATTTAATTGCACTCCAATGATCCTTCCATATATTTTCCATAAACCCGCTTACCGTATTGATAACTTGAGAAAAATCTGATCTGGTACAGATCATGGCATATATTAGACAATCAACTGCACTTGCATGCGAAATCTCCGGCATCTTTTGTTTTTTTTCCTAAAGTTGACAGGCTATGATGGGAGGATAGTTTAAACTGCTAAGCTGGAGGATTGATTGCTTACTTGCTGTCCTTCATGTTGAATCTGTCTAAAATCATTTCAATATATCCTCTTTGTATCAGCAATAGCATTCCTTTCCCTCATTCCTTGTGAATTTCCATACCTAAAATTTTCTTTGCGCTTCATACATCTTTCATATCAAAAATTGAACTTAGGTGATTTTTTCAACCTTTTAATTTTATCCACGTGCATACAAACAATCAACATGTCATCTATATATAGAATTAGCAAAATTATAAATCCATCCCGAAGAAATATGAAGTAAACACAATTGTCATACATGCTTCTACTGAAATAATTCGCAGTCATAAAAATATACAAGCATTTATGCCATACTCTGGAGCCTACTTCAATCCATACAAAGACTTCTTTAATTTACATATGATATTTTATTGCCATCATCGTCAAATCTTTTAGGCTGCGTCATATAGATCCATTCCGCTAAATACCCATGAAGAAATGTTGTTTTGACATCTAGTTGCTCCAACAACATGTCCCTTATATCTACCATGGCTAGCAGTATTCTTATAGAATAATATTTTGATACTGGAGAAAAATTTCAAGAAAATCAATACATTCTCTACAAGCATAGTTTTTGGCCATAAGTCTGGCTTTATATCTAAGAAATATTCCTTCTTGTACACACATTTACAGTCGATCGCCTTCTTTCCTTTTGAAAGCTCAACCAACTTCTAGGTATGGTTTTTGTAAAGATAGTTAATATATTCCTATATAGTGCTTAGATATTGCAAGCTGTCTTTGAGAGGGTATTTAAGCACGAATGTGACGGTGATTTGAGCACTTATCTGAACATAATAGAGATCATTTTGTGAGCCAAATCTTGTGCAAAGCTCTATCTCTTCATCTCTCTCATTCTCCCTTAAAGCTTCATTCATCGTTGCATTCATCTTCAAAGCTCAAGGAAAATCCACAAGTGCACAAAGCTGAATCTAGCACTTGGACAACCAATCTTCATTGCATTTGTACTTCACGTTAATAAGTTCATTTAATCAAGGCAATGTGAAGATTCTATTTCTTATTTGTTTCATTTTGAAACCTAGCTTTCGGGTTATGGAAGTGTTCTCTCTGGAAAGAGAGGTGATACCCATGGAATATGGTTTTCAATCTTAGAAAAGATTATGTGTGCTATCTTGGAAAAGATATGCTCTTATAAAAGCGTGCGTGGTACTTGGAAAAGTGTGTGTTGTATTAGGCTTGGAAAATGCCTTGATAGTGGAAATCCATAAGAATCTGGAAAGTGTGTGGGACTGGAGTAGGCAATTACCAAACCATGTTACATATCGTGTATTTGATATTGTTGTTGTCTTTGTGGATGTGCTAATTGTCTTGCTTTATTATTTCGCATGTGCAAGAATTTATTAATTAGCTTTTATTTTTCCATTACACAATTCACCCCACATCTTGTGTGTGTTGCTTAGTAGTGCAGGTATTGTAGATCGTACAATATCAGGATGTGGTAATTACTTAGCATGCATTATAAAACATAGTTCTCAGAGAGTGTCCATGTTCTTGTCATTTTAAATTACATAGTCAAGGGTTATGTGTATGAAGTCTATGTTCCAATCATGTTGTCAATGGTTATAACAAGTCATGTGTCAATTTTCATAGTCATATATTGAATGCCAATGTCAAGTCATAAGTCTAGTTGCTCCAGTATCAATGTACTTTGCCCCTTAACCATGCAACTAAGTGAATTAAATGGTTCTAGTCATTGTATGCATATTAAGTAATTCCACCATTAATTCCAAGTAACAATGTCGAAAGCATATTTTTGTCCAATAGAAATCTCTGGATGCACTCATCAATCTCAGTCAAGAAAGTAGTTTAGAACAATTTCAATTCAATGCATATAAACCTGAAAATTATTTAAAATAAATAAAGGCAAACCGAACTTTAAATATGCGGGATCAGATTCATGTTCTCAGCAACTCTAAGCTGTCGACAGTCTACCAGCATAGAGGGGAATCTACCCCAACCTTTATTAACAGTAACTTACAACAAGTCCAAACAACTCAATAATAGAACCCAACCCACATATTCAATAGATATTTAAAAAATGCCAAAGAATCCCAAACAAGCCCAAGAACTCGGCAAAACCCATGGCAGCCCAAGAAGCACAATCACGGAATACAAACAACCCCTAGATTATTAACCAGGATTAAGTCTAATAGTCATTAGTTGGGCAAAGCCATGTAACAACTATGCATGGGTCAAGCCCAAAAAGAACTCGACAACATCCTAAGCCATGGACTCAACCACAGACCAAGACCCAACCAACAGAGCCAGCAGGAAAATTTACCCACGAGGAACAACCCACGACGGTGACAAGAAGGGATGCCCTCCCCTGGCAACCGACCACAAATGGAAAGCCAACCAAAGAGTGAACGGAAATAGAAACAGCGAGGGTCGCTGCTTGGCCATTAGGATGCCGAGATCTCATAAAGTGAACACGAATCATCACATCCCAATCACCCCAAAAATCCCACAATTCCCATCAATTTCAAGTTCATCCACATATTTTCACCCATTTTTTGAGCATCATCTATGGGCACAAATCATGCGGAAGATGAAAAGGATACAACCATGATTTTACCTTGGTCAAAATATTCTAGAAAGACAAATCACGGAGGCGAGGAGTTTTTATGCATGTAGGAGTTCAACTACAAGAAGGAATGTCCAAGTCCAATGCATACAAGGAGGAAGAGATCAAGTGGAATCCAAGTGTTAACGTGTATTGGACTAAGAAGTTCATGTGCAATTTGAATTAGACCAAGAGTCCAAATTGAGGTTGGCTATACAAATAGAAGAAGAAATCAATAAAGATTCAACTCCAAGAGAAATTGCAATCCAAGCTAAATAGGAGAGTCCATGTCCAAGTTGGACTAGGTTTCAAAACATTATATAAGGTCGGGCCCTCTCCAAATTCATTATACTAGTCGGACTCATGCAGCCAAGCGAAAACAAAGAAAGTGCAACAATAATCAAAGGATTAGTAAGTACTAATTAGGGAGAGAATGATTCAATCAAATAGAAGGTGCTGCCATCAAAATCTCCAAGCAAACTGGGGGACACAAACTTCTGTAGCTTCAATTAATTAATCAGATGTGTGCGTAGAATTTTTCATTGGAGAAAACAAGGAGGCCGGCAGAAAGCATTATCAAAGCAAAGGAGAAAAAAACAAAAGTTTTCATTGGAGAAAGTTGCAGCCTCCTACGCATGCAAGTAAATTGGAAGAATGCCACCTCAAGAGCTTTTGCGTGTGCATGAAAATTGAAAGCAACAATTTTTTTTCAAGAAAAGAGAGCAGCCACGTAAAGTAATAGGGCCGACCATCTCAAGCCATCAAACGCAAGCATTGGACAGGTCGGCCACCATCAATCATTAGGGAGAAATCTTTGTGATGTCGTTCTCAAATCAACTCATGCAAGAAATATGGAGAAGGGCCATAAAATGCAAGCAACTTGAAGGGTCTTGTGCACAAAATTAAAGAGAAGGGAGAGTGGAGATCAAAAGTTTTTTAAATGGCTGTGCTATATACACCCCTAAAGAGGGGGTGTATTCACTGTTCCTTTGCCAAAAATGAAATATCTGTCACATCAACTGTCTTCTCACTCACTCATCTCTACTTTTTGCTATTTTGGCAAAAGAATAGTGCTTACACCCTCCCTTTTGGGTGTATATAGTACAACCAGGGACGGAGCCACATGGGGCCAGGGGGGCACGTGCCCCCCCTGGAATTTTGGAATAAAGTTACCTTTATACCCTTGAAAAAAATTACCATGACAAATTACCTATTTATTTATACGTTATTTAAAAAAAGCAAGCATTCTTGCTGGCTTAATGGTTAGTCACGTGCTCGCTAAGCGGGGAATCCTGTGTTCGAGTCTCAGTGCCAGTACTTTTTTGCCTGCGTTGTATTATTTTTACAGACAAATTAGTTATTTAATTTACTCGGAGAAAGAACCCATACTTGGTATCTTAGTTGTAAGTAACCCATGAGCAAGGTTGGAAATCTGAGTTCAAATCCAATTTCCTACTCTTTTGCCCATATTTGTTTGTATTTTTCCCATGCACCTAGACTTGAAAGCAATACATACTCCTTGCCTTTTAATATTCTTGAATTTTTTGTTGCCGATACACCTAAAATTGAGCCGCCGCCGCTCGTTAGATAAATCAAATCTCTCCACACACACCCACACAAATCTCTCCACCTCCAAGCTCCAGTCCAAATTCAAATCAAATCTTCAATCAAAAAAATCACATCGTTGGACAACCTTCTAAATATAGGTATTAATGATAATTTTTGCCCGAAATTTTTGCGAATCACTTTCCAAAAAATTTGATCTTTTTTCATTTATAGGGTTTTTTGTTATTTGCATGTACTCTCTGCCTAGCAAATGTGGACAAAAGAGTCGGCACTAGGATTCGAATTCAGGTTTCCAGGCCCTAGACAACCTTCTATAAAAAATATTCGTTGTCGATACACCTAAATCTGAAGGTGGGATTTAATTCATTGCGGACAACCTTGTGTAAGGAAGTGTTTAAGTCAATGTAATTTTTCATTTTTTGCTATAATTTTGAAATAAATAAAATAAACAAAAATTATTTTCGGCCAAAAAATTGTGCCCCCTCTGAATTTAATTCCTGAATCCGTCACTGAGTACAACCCTTTATTAATCAAATCAAGTTGTTGCCCTCCCTACTTAACTCACGCAAGTTAATGACAACAAGATGATAGAAGCCAACAGCCAACATGTTTTTGCAAAAAATCCCTAAAGAATCAGAAAATTTCAAAAAGTACCATGCATATTCTTGAAGCCATTTTTCATAACATAGACATCCGATTGATTAACGGTCGGAACCATTGCGGAGCCATCTACGAGCAGATCAGCGTGGACACATGGTCGCTATAAATTAAGCAGTCTGAACTTTATCTATGAATATTTTTGCGGTGTATCACGATTTGATCCTTGTATTTTATTTTACACTATTTTTAGTTGTTAGGGAGCTATGGGTCATAGTTCTGGGATTCTTGATTCATGGGATATAGATTGAGGCAGAGTCCAGCTATGTAGATTAGTTTAGTCGAGCATGAGATTTGTGAATTTATAGAGTTTGTGAGCATGGAGCATGGGATTTGTTTGAGTTCCAAGTGTCAATAGGCATGGAGAGACTACTTGATCTAGTATTGGATTTTAGGGATTACTGGAGTTGTTGGATACAACGTGTAGTTGGATATAACGATCAATGACTTCGTATTTGATGATAACAAACGTGTGTGTGCTAAGTGTTTTCAGAAGTGGCACACTCGTAAATAGTCAAAGAGTTACTTGGTCAAAGAGATGGAGATAATGCCTACACATATTCAAATTGGACTAAGTCAAATGATGGAGAGATAAGGAAGCAATCTATTTGGATTGATTCATATCAATTAGTGCTTAAACCAAATCTCACAAAATCATATTTCAAATCCAATTCAAATCCTACTTGAATTCATATTCCAATTCCTTATCCAATTTGAATCTTATTCAAGTTTGAATTGCAATTCAATCTCCTAAAATCAAGGGATTATCCATGAGCCAAACACTCTCTCCATATCCCTATTTAAACCCCATCTCCAAAGAGCAAAACTCATGCAGCCAACACAAAAGAAATCAAGGGAAATCGGCCAAAGGAAAAACCCTAGCTATCATCTTGCTTATCCTTCATAGCCGCAAATAAGCAAATTTCTACACATCCTAGCCGCAAGCTAAAAGTTCATCATCTTCACAAGCCTTCAGGCCATCACAAGTTCCAAGGCCAAGCCGTAACTTTTGACTTCCTCCTACAATCTGAAAGGTGTAATATTCTCCAGAAGGCAAAACACGCAGCCTGTCGCAACATTGTTTCTTTAATAATTGTTTTTATGCAGGCACATTGACTCAAAGCTGAGAGGATTAATAAAAAAGGAAGGGGCCAAAAGCTAAGTACATGATTATTTAATTGAAGAGGGAGGTAAGTACGATTTGTGATCTTTAATACATCAATGTGAAGTCGTGCTTTTGGTGTGTAGAAAAAATATATCAAATTGATCAAAGAGATAGCCGCCTGCATCGATTGGGTTGAAGCAACAAATTATACAGAGAAGCAAAGACATCAAGGTTTGAAGCATTGCTACATGCAACAACTACTTAAATAAAGGGGAGGCGGTGAGATCTTCATTCACCTAGGCCGCAAGAAAACACGCCAAGTCAAAGTCATCTTGCTGCCAAAATCAACTTGGTGCCGAGTTCATCATCTTGCAGACAAAATCAACTTGCTGACATGAAGACCCACTTTGTGTCGACATGAAGAGTCTCTGACAAGTTCATCCTCTTGCTGTCGTGCCTTCCTCTCGATGCTGTGGGGAACAACAAATTGCTCTTCCGACACATCAAGCAGACGTGCGTCATCTTGTTGCCGACCTATTGCTGCTGCTGCCCATTGCACTTGATGACCGAGGACTTGCCTTGGACAAAGGTGTTTCCGAACCACAAAGTTGCACACACATTACTCTTGTCGACCTAGAGTGCAGCCAAACCAAGCAGCAACAACAAAGATTGCTGACCCAGCAGATTGGTGCATCATAATAAGTTGCTAACCCTTGCACTGAGATTGTCGACCCTTGCACTTGAGGACTGCCGACCCTTGCATAAGCTTCAAGGTGGCCTTACACATTGTTGCAACATCTTAGGGGTGCCACGACTTCATATTGGAGACTACATCTTGTCAGACGAGATCTGACCTGTGCTAAACGACAGAGACGATGACATCTACACGAACTGAGATTTTCTGAACTTCATACTTATTTATATTTGTGTATTGATGTGTTGATCTTTGTAGTTACTTTACATTCTTTTGGGGTCGTGTCTAGTCGGTGCTAGACAAGAGGGTCTTGACGAATTGGGACTTGTCAAGAGAGAGCATTTATTAGATTGAAAGTGTTTAGCACTTTGGCGAGTGCGGTACGAACTAGGTGAGCGTTGAGTTGTGGCTAGTAGCTCATTGTAATTGTACCCAGTAACATATTAATGCTAGTATCTGCTTTGGGGCTGGAGTAGGTCGTTGGGGCGACCGAACCAGGGTAAATCTGTTGTGCACTCTGTGATTGTCTTTATTAGCCTGCATCTTATTATTTGTGTTGTATAACTGCCTATAATTTCGTGTGTGTGCACGAATATTTTTTATTAGAGTATTCACCCCCCTCTAGGCTTAGATCCAGATCCAACAATTAGTATTAAAGTAGGTTAGCAGATCTAGGCTAGATCAACCATGAATATCTCTGATTCAGCATTTGCGCATTTGCTGAAGGACAGTCTATTGCCCAACCCCCTAAGTTTAATGGAGTAGACTTTGCATATTGAAAAGCGAGAATGAAAATTTATTTAGTGTCTGTTGACTATGATGTGTAGAACATTGTTGAAAAAGGATATGAACCCCCCACTATTAAAATTAAAGACACTGAAATTTGAAAACCAAAAGATAAATGGGATGCTGCTGATAAAACACTTTATTCATTGAATGGTAGAGCTATGAATGCACTTATTTGCTCTTTGGATAAAGATGAATTTAATCGTATCTCACAATGTTTAACTACGTAGGAAATATGTCATATGTTGGAGATGACGCATGAAAGAACGTCGCAGGTGAAGGAGTCTAGATTTTCTTTGCTGAGTACATGATATGAGAGCTTCCGCATGCTTCCATTAGAATCCATCAAAGAGAGATTTGTGAGGTGTACAGACATCGTCTACAAGTCTAGCTCCCTTGGTAAGCCATACTCTAGTCTGGAGTAGGTGAGGAAGATCTTAAGAGCGCTGTCGAGCTCCTTCCCTCCTAAAGTCATAGCCATTCAAGAAGCTAAAGATCTACAAAGATGAGAGTGGAGGACTTGATAGGTAACTTAATGTCACATGAGCTTAAACTGTAGAGTATATAATCAAGAGAGAAACCAGAGACCAAGGCTCCCAAATCACTAGCTCTTCAAGTTAAGGAATATGACAACGATGATATTAATGAGGAGCAAGCACTGATGGTCAGAAACTTCAAAAGTTACATTAAGACCGACCAAGGAAGAGCTGAGACGGTGCAATGGTTTAGTTGCTCTAACAAATCTAATCCTGCTAGAAATTCCTCTGAACAGAATACTACTAATAAAATGGAACGTTTTAAATGCATGAAGAAAGGACACTTCATGAGAAATTACCCATAAGAAAAGAATAACTTCATTGAAAAGAAATAAAAATCTCTAACGCTAACGTGGGATGACGATAGCGAAGAGGAAACTCAGGAGGAGACTGCACACTCCTCCCTCTGCTTAATGGGAAAGCACGACGAGGTAAAATCTTGCACTAAAGTTGAACTTTTGAATATTTGTGAGGGAATGCAAGAGAAAATAGATGAGCTAGAATCTACTTTAGATTGCTATAGGAATGGTAACTTTTAATTACAATAAGAAAATTGTGATATGTTTAAAGAAATTGATAATCTGAAAGAAAACCTTGTTGCATGTAATTCTACCATCACCTTGCTGAAAAATGAGAAATCTAGCATGCATAAAAAAATTGAATGCCATAATTGTCCTACTTTATTAAAAGTAAATAGCATGCATAAAGAAAAATTGGTTAAACTAGAAACTGAAATAAAGACCTTATTGAAAGATGTGCATGCTAAAAAATGAGGTTAAAGGAAAAATGATTGAGTTTGAAAAGAAAGCTGAAAACATAAAAAACAATTAAGAGGACAATACGAAAGCTTTCATTAGTAAATGCACTTTGCTTGTGAACGAAAATACTAATTTGAAATCTAAAGTCACAAACCTAGAATTGACCATTAAAAAATTTGGTGTGGGGAAACGATCTTTGGATATAATCCTTGGAAACCAAATATATGGCAATAATAAGCGTGGACTTGGATATGATTTGAAACGTGTTGAAAAGTCAAAATTTAGGAAAGTTCACATTGAGACAACAAAAGCTAAAAATATTCATGCAAAGTGCTTTACATGTAGTTGTGTTAGTCATACTTCTTATAATTGCAAATATATGAACAAAAACATAAAGTTTAAACAAATTTGGGTTCCTAAGAGTTTGATGACTGATGTGAGTGGACCTTGTTGGATTCCAAGATCACACATAACATCTTCCATGTAGGTAAGATGGAGTGGCGAGGAACTATGGAATGGATGTTGCATTTCATTAAAACGTTCCTAAGCCAAACGTCAATGCGAAGGTATGGTTTCTTCTCTGAGCATAATGAATACCTTCATAGCTTTTTGTGCGCTTGAATTGTTTTTGTTTGTGTGCTAGTTCATTTTTTGTGTGCTAGTTCTTGGTAAACAAAAAACAAAAAATTAAAAATACAAAAAGCTATAAAAATGGTGCTTAATGTGTATCTTTCTTTTGAATCATTAAATTGGTATTAATGAATGACATTTATATCCATGTAGAAATTGATGTATTATTGTTATAGCTACATGTGCATGTTTGATTTTCTAAATAACCATGACATGTTTAATGATTAAAATAATTCGATTTCTACATATACACTTTCACTTCCACAAGTATTAAATATTGTTGTACATTTGGAGATATCTTTTATGGAATATTGGAAAGTGAATGTAGGATGAAAAATAACAGAAATCTAAGGGATATGATGTGTCTTGCCTTGGATAAAAAATAGAGATCAAAAGAATTGAATTGAAAATAAATATGTGCATAAATGAAAAAGAAAAAAAGAAAAGAGCTCCGTATGAAAAATAGATACGATCCATGACAACGACACTACCCACGAGTATCCAACATAAGCTTTAAGAGTAAACTTTAGGGTTGGTGTTATACTTGTCAAGCAATGCCACCCCACATCTAAGAGTCCTCATAGGCTATGTTTTGGGTGTGGTAACTTGAACTCATTTTAATGAGATATGGAAAATCAATCCTAGATGATAGCATGTTACATGAAAAAGTGGATTGGTTTTGGTTGAATTTCTTGAAAGTTCTCCTTATGTGCTTCAACGTTTAATCCTCACACTTACACGATGGTGTAGAAGTCTTTGTTATAATTTTCATTGGATTTGACTTGCTTATTCTAAGAATGACTGCATGCAAATGTTTGCTATAGTTTATAATACTCTCTTTTTGCATGTGATATGACATTGACTTCGTTGCACACTTTTGATGCTAACAAAAGGGGAAGAATATTTGGGAAAGATTTGTGATATTGATATTATTCTTAATGTGCAAATGGATAATGAAGATTTGTGATATTGATATTGTGCTTAATGTGTAAATGAATAATGCTGAACATGTGAATATTGTGCATTAATGAATATATGTTCAAGGGGGAGCATGAATAAAGGGGGAGCATGCATATAGGGGGAGAATGCATACAGTTTGAACATCATTGTTATATCATTGTTACATTGTTGCATACTTCCTCCATCATCACACTTCACACACACATGTCACGATGATATTATTTGGATCGTTATTGCTTGAATCTTATATTGGTTTGTCATCATCAAAAGGTGTGATTGTTGGATACAACATGTAGTTGGATACAACGATCGATGACTTCCTATTTGATGATAACAAACGTGTGTGAACGATTTTATGTGTGTGCTAAGTGTTTCCAGAAGTGGCACGCTCGTAAATAGTCAAAGAGGGACTTGGTCAACGAGATGGAGATAATGGCTACACATATTCAAATTAGACTAAGTCAAATGATGGCGAGATAAGGAAGCAATCTATTTGGATTGATTCATATCAATTGGTGCTTAAACCAAATCCCACAAAATCATATTTCAAATCCTATTCAAATCCTACTTGAATTCATATTCCAATTCCATATCCAATTTGAATCTTATTCAAGTTTGAATTGCAATTCAATCTCCTAAAATCAAGGGATTCTCCATGAGCCAAACACTCTCTCCATATCCCTATTTAAACCCCATCTCCAAAAAGCAAAACTCATGCGTCTAACTTAAAAGAAATCGAGGGAGATTGGCCAAAGGAAAAACCATAGCTATCATCTTGCTCATCCTTCATAACCGCAAACAAGCAAATTTCTACACATCCTAGCTGCAAGCTAAAAGTTCCTCATCTTCACAAGCCTTCAAGCCATCACAAGTTCCAAGGCCAATCCGTAACTTTTGACTTCCTCCTACAATCTGAAAGCTGTAACATTCTCCAGAAGGCAAAACACTCAGCCTGCTACCGCATTGTTTCTTTACTAATTGTTTTTTTGAAGGCACATTGAATCAAAGCTGAGAGGATTAATAAAGGAGGAAGGGGCCAAAAGCTAAGTACATGATTATTTAATTGAAGATAGAGGTAAGTTCAATTTGTGATCTTTAATACATCAATGTGAAGTTGTGCTTTTGGTGTGCAGAAAAAATATATCAAAGAGATCAAAGAGATCAAAGAGATAGCCACCTGCATCAATTGGGTTGAAGCAACAAATTATACAGAGAAGCAAGGACATCACGTTTGAAGCATTACCGTATGCAACAAATACTTAAATAAAGGGGAGGCTGCGAGATCCTCATTCACCCAGGACGCAAGCAAACACACCAAGTCAAAGTCATCTTGCTGCCAAAATCAACTTGGTGCCGAGTTCATCATCTTGCAGACAAAATCAACTTGCTACCGTGAAGACCCACTTCGCGTCGTCATGAAGAGTCGCTGACAAGTTCATCCTCTCGCTGTAGTGCCTTCCTCTCGCTGCTGTGGGGACCAACGAACTGCTCTTCCGATACATCCAAGCAGCTGTGCGTCATCTTGTTGCCGACCTATTACTGCTGCTGACCATTACACTTGATGACCGAGGGTCTGCCTTGGACAAAGGTGTTACCGACACACAGAGCTGCACACACATTGCTCTTGCCAACCTAGAGTGCAGCCGAACTAAGCAGCAATAACAAATATTGCTGACCTAGCAGATTAGTGCATCACAACAAGCTGCCGACCCTTGAGCTTGAGATTGCCGACCCTTGCACTTGAGGACTGCTGACCCTTGCACAAGCTTCAAGGTGGCCTTACACATTGTCGCAACATCTTAGGGGTGTCATGACTTCAGATTGGAGACTACATCTTGTCAGACGAGATTTGACCTGCGCTAAAAGACAGAGACGACGACATCTACACGAATTGAGATTTTCTGAATTCTATACTTATTTATATTCGTGTATTGGTGTGTTGATCTTTGTAGTTACTTTACATTCTTTTAGGGTCTTGTCTAGTCGGTGCTAGACAAGAGGGTTTTGACGAGTTGGGGCTTGTCAAGAGAAAACATTTACTAGATTGATAGTGTTTAGCACTTTGGGGAGTTCCGTACGAACTAGGTAAGAATTGAGTTGGGGCTCGTAGCTCATTGTAGTTGTTCCCAGTAACATATTAATGCTAGTATCTGCTTTGGAGCTAGAGTAGGTCGTTGGGGTGACCGAACCATGGTAAATCTGCTGTGCACTCTGTGATTGTCTTTATTACCATGCATCTTATTATTTGTGCTGTATAACTGCATGTGATTTCGTGAGTGTGCACGAATATTTTTTATTAGCATATTCAGTCCCTCTAGGCTTAGATCTAGATCCAACAGGAGTAGGTCGATGTTCAACTGAACCAGGGCACATCTAGTGTCATCTGTGATTTGCTGTGATTTCTGTCTTTTTATCTGCTTCTGTGTTACATGTTTTTATTTGTCGATCATCCTATTAATCCCCCCTCTAAGGTGTACTTTACGATCCTACAAGTGATATCAGAGCCAAGTTGACCAGTTTTAGACCTAGAGGTTAGGATTGCACACGCGCGCGCGCGCGCGCGCGCACACACACACAGAGAGAGAGAGAGAGAGAGAGTCATGAGCATTTAGGATGGTGTTTTTATTGAGGGACACTCTATTAATAGAAATTTGCGTACTTTGAATGCTAAAGCAATGAATATTTTGTTTTGTAAAATTTTTTAATTGTATTTCTCATTGCTCTTCTGCACATGAAATATGGAGGACTCTAGAGATGTCATACATGTATGTAAGATGGAGAGCTAAGGAACTATGTTTTTAACGTCCGATATCAATGAAGTTCCTTGGAAAAACGGAACGCAAATGTACGATTTCTTGTTTGAGCTTATCGTTTACCTTCATAGGATATTTTGGTGTGTTTTTTTCACCTTTTTGATTTTTTTTGTTTTTGATGCAATTTTTTTCTTTGTGTGATTTTTTCGTGTGTTAGAAAAATCGAAAAGAAACTGAAAAAGTGAACATTATAAAAAATTAAGCTTAATGGGTATATTTCTTTAATTTTTTAAATGGAAAATGTAACTATAGATGAAAATCATATTATATATAGAATTCTAGTATTATTATCTTGACTATGTTTGCATGATTAACTTTATGGATAGTTAAGACATGTTCAATAATGAATAACTAGATATTTCTAAATTTTCACCTTACACTTTCACGATATTGATTGTTATGACATACATGGTTTTGTTTCATGAATATTGGAAAGTGGTTGAAGGTGGATGAAAAAAATTTGCAACGTATATTACTTGATGGGATATATAGTGTCATGTCTTGGATGGACAATAAAGCTCACGAAAATAAAAATATGTTTAAAACGTATTATGAAAAGAAAAAGAAAGAGCATTGTATAAAAAATGGATACGGTTCATGGCTATGATACAATCTATGGATATTCGACTCATGCTATAGATTCATATCTTTTAACGTCGGTTTTATATCCGTCAAGCAATGCCACTACACGTCTAAGAGTCCTTCTAGGCAATGTATGGATGTTGGTATCTTGAACTCATGTCTCATGAGAAAGGAACATACAATCTTATAGAAGTACTTACAACTTTGGAAAGATGGTTTGGACAGTTGATTTTCCTAATTACTTCTCTTCGTGACCTTAAATTTTGATCATCACACGAACACGAAGATATTTTAATCATGGTTATGAGTTATTAGATATCAATTAATTATTTGTGATTGTCTTAATGTAAGCATATGCCTTGATTAATAATGCTTTATTTTATATATGGCATATGATATTGTTACCTTATGTGTTCTTTTGATGATAACAAAAAGGGGGAAGAGTGTGTTAATATTTGATATCTTGATCTTCATCATGACGATTCATATCGATAGGAAGAGCATTTCAATAGGGAGAGCTATTTGTATTTGACCCTATCTCTTTGACATGCATGATCACACTTCACAAACACAATGCACGATGACATGATTTTGAGCTATATTCCATCAAATCTTAATACCAGTTTGTCAACATCAAAAGGGAGAGATTATTAGAAACAATGGTCTAGGATATCTTGTTTCATGATAACAAACATTCAAGAATTATTTTAATGTGTTTGTTAAATGATTTCATGTATAAAAAGAGTTCATTTTGATCCAGAGGTAATTTAGTCATTTCACGTATTTTCACAAATTTTTTGATCATCACTCTACGGGCATAAATCATGATGAAGATGGAGAGGACACAACAGTAATTTTGCCTTGGTCAAATATTCTAGAAAGTCAAAGCATGAAGGAGAAGATTTTTTAGGCATGTATGAGTTCAACAGCAAGAAGGAATGTTCAAGTTCAATGTATACAAGGAGAAAGAGATCAAGTGGAGTCCAAGAGTTCATGCACATTGGATTTAGGAGTTCATATGCAATTTGAATTTGACCAAGAGTCCAAATTGAAGTTGGTTACAGAAATAGGGGAAGACATCAACAATGATACAACTCCAAGAGGAATTGCAATCCAAGCCAAATCGGAGAGTCCAAGTTCAAGTTGGACTAGAGTTCAAAACTCTATATAAGGCTAGCCCCTCTCTAAGTTCATTATGCTAGTCAGACATCCATCTTCTCATCAAAAACCCTAGCATCATGTTGGCCGCCTGACTCGTCTCAAAATATGTGAGCAAAATATGTGAGCACTACTCCCAAGTATAGGAGCTCGAACAAGTAATAAAACTTGTGAGTCCATGGTCGAATCCAAGGGACAAAGTCGATTCACAAACTTACAAGATTCTATTAATTAAAATATATTTCAGCAAGACAATTACCACCTCTAAATAGAATCTATTGATTGATATGGATTTCATGCAAATAAGTGATCAATGATCACAGAAATACGAATATAGATGATAAAACAATTGAGAACAATTGTGTGATTTTTTAGGTTCATTAGGTTGTTATTAATCATGGTTCTAACATATCAAATATAAATCAACTATTCCTCCGGTAAGGGTAGGCACACTCGAACAATAGGACGGTTGTATTGAAATAAATATGACTCAGCTATGCATCTGGCAAGGGTATGCACAATCGGAAGGAAGTCTCTCATAGTATCGATCCCATAAAAGTGAACGCACATGTGCATACAAGGGTCAAGGTGATGTCCGTAAGGATCATGTCACATGCCACGAATAAGTCCACAAAGATCATATTCGATCCTAACAAGTCTACAAAGGTCATTGTTTAAGATGGGTATAAGATAAAACCAATATTACGGTCGATAATTAATTAAAACATGCATGAGACAATGTAAAACTACAATTAACAACTCACTAATTACACTATTTACGGGTGTTTTCTCACCACAGCTCGTTGACCATCGGCTGTATGGTCAACGTGGTCAAGGGGCCGACTTGGGGGTCCCTTGGGTTCACTGAGCTTGCTTGTTCTCGGCGCTGCAGAGCTGAGGGGTAGCCTCGGCTCGGTGAATCGCGCTCGGCTTCGGCTGAATCGTGCTCGGCCTCGGTCGGATCCGCGTCGAGGGGTAGCCTCGGTGCCTTGTGAGTGAGATGACGCCTGAGCAGCTGTCCTCCTGACGACTGTGATGGGGGTAGCCGACCGACGCTGAGGGGTATTTTCGGCGCCTCGGATGTCTTCTTCCTGGACAGATGAGGGAACTCGTCAGGGAGGCCGGACCTAGGTTTCGGCCAAATCCCCTCCGATGCCTAAGTCAGATCAGGGTCTGAAAGGGTACTCGGCCGGGGAGATCTGGCTTGCAAGGAAGCTGGAACGTCAACCCAGGCGAAGCGAGTAAAGGGGGAGGGAGGAATATGGAGTGGCGAAAGCCTAGGTCGTTGATGGAGTACCTCTTCGTTGATTACCTGAGTTTCGATCCCCTTCTCCATCGTCTTGGCCTTCCCCTTATAGGGTCTTCCGTGATTGCCCCACGTCCTGCCTCCTCTCACGTCCTCCCGATCCGCCTCCGCCTCCTCCCACTCGTGCGTAGTGGAGGGGTGGCCCATTAACGGGTCCGTTAATGGCCATCATGGGATCGCGGATTCAGGGGGCGGTTAATTCGGCCGAATGGGAGCTAGTCGGGTGCCCCCGAGGGTGAATTGGCTGGGCCTTCAGCCCTGTGCGTGGGCTCCCTTCGGGCGGGCCTGTCTTCTCTAGTGGGCTTCTCCTTTGAGGTCGGGCCGTGGGCCGTTGCAATTCGGGCTCGTTGATATTAGTCGTAACAATTGCCCCCATCGCCCAGACCGTTCGGCTTCCGTCGGTTCGGTTCGGGTGATGTGACTCTTTCATGATTCGTCAGGTGCGTCAGTCGAGGCTCCGCTATTAAATGGATGTCATTATTACTGCTCCGTTTGAACTTCCGCTGGTGCAGTTTTCGAAGCATCGCCGTCGTTTTGATGTCGCCACGTGCTCTCCCCTGACGGTTCAGATCCCTCCTTCACCCTCTATATATACGTTCCAATCCCTCGGGCTTCAATTCTTTCGCGCTCATTCCTTCCTGATCTCCGTTCTGCCAGCTTCTTCTTCCCAACCTTTGTCTTCTTTCCAGCTCTGGTCAAGGTAACTCTTCCACCCTTTAACTCGGGCTATGGCCATGCTTAGAATAGGTGATACACGTCCTGGCGGACCGTCGCCTATTCCCGATCATGCCCATCCCTCGGGGCTCAAAGTCCCCTCGCCGTCCCTGGGGGTCCCGGATAAAGGGAAAGGAAAGCTTTTTCCGGATCCCGTCAGGGACGATGTGGCCTCGTCTTCCGAGCGATTAGGCATCCCTCCATCGATCCTCCGGTCGTCATCCATGGCCCCTTTCTTAGTCACTAGGGAGATACGACAGAGGTACCTATGTTATCCCTATGACGTCCGGATTCCCTTTGGAGACGAGCGGATCTGCTTCCTGCGGAGTAACGAGGTCGGCATCTACGTCGAGATGTTCCATCTGGGGCTCCGCTTCCCCCTCCACCCCTTTATCATTCAATTCACTGACTCCTTGAAAGTCACCCTGTGCCAACTAACGCTGTCCTCTGTCGCAGTGTTGACCGGGTTCATTACGCTTTGTATCACTCACGGCCTGGAGCCGTCTCTCCCCCTCCTCTTTCACTTTTACCGGATCCAGACGGTCGGCCTCGGATCTTGGCTGCACCTCCGAGCCCGTGCGGGTCGAGTGTGCCTTCTTGGTCTGCCCCCTGGGTCGGGGGACTCGGACTCTAGCTTTGTTTTTGTTGTTTTTCCTAGGGTCTCGGTGATCTTGACAGGTTGGGGGAGCTCGCAACAAACCGACAGGGCGTCAACCTTATCCGAGGCCGAGCGGGCCGCGGCCCGCCTCATATCGTCACTTTCCTTTTAGGAGAGGTCGGTCTGGTATTTGCTGGATGACCTGCTTCTTAAGTGCACTCTGTGGTCCCCCGGTTAGTTGTCTCCCTTCCTTCCGTTTAACCTCTGGCTCATCCTGATTTCACTTCCTCTCGCAGGGATGGCTGGCCGTGAATTCACCCATGACGTTGATGAGCTTATTCGGCTGGGATCTCGCCGGGGCCGTGGGAGCTCTTCCGGACGGGTGCCTCGCCGCTCTGTAGATGAAGAGTTGTGTCAGTCCGAGCCTCCTTCGGGAATGATTGAGGCCAGGTCTCCCCCACGGGTCGCACCGGGTGCCCCCAGAAGGGAAGTCGCTGGGGGTGACCCCCTCCTTGTTGAGGGTTTCGGATCGGCTCCTCGGCCGTCCGCAGGCGGGAGTCGCAAGCGCTCTCCCCCAGTTACTGCTGGCCCCAATGGGCAGAAGTCGCGGAAGAACGGTGGGCGCGCCGTTTCTCCGGCTCCCACCGTCGCGCCGACGGATCCTAGTAAGGTAGTCGTGCTGACCGTCTCGGTCGACCCCGCCACCTACGCCGTCGTCACCCCCTCGGCTACCCCTTCGGTTTTGGGGGCCGTCTGCGTCTTGCCGAGCGCCTCCGCAGGCCCCGCTGATCCTCCCAGGGACTCGGTGCCCCTTGAAATGGCCTTGGCGAGTCGGCCAGTGGCAGACACCGTCCCTCCGGGGGACCGTTCCTTCTTGGAGTTGTCCCCCGTGGACATATTGTCGGATTCCCTAGTCGATCATCTCCGACAGGTTCGAATTCCTGCTGTTTTCGGACAGTTTCTTTGCCCTTCGATCTTCCTCGGTATAACCCCCCTCTCTTTCATTTGCAGGCCACCGTGATGGCTGTTGAGGTACAATGCCGGGCGACCCAGTTGAGAAGCCTCGAGGATTCCCTAAGTCGGGAACGCACCCGGGCTAGGGAGGTTGACGTAGCCCTTCAGGGTGCCCGCATGGAGGCCCAGCAGCAACGCCGTCGCGCCGACGAACTCGAGTCTCAAGTACATGATCTCAAGCGAAAGCTTGTGGATGTCCATGACGTGATCTGGGAAGCAGAAGAGAAGTTCCGACGGGAGAGGGAGGATCTCTGGGGCCAACTCGCTGAGCTGTGTCAGAGGCTCCGTTTCACCGAGGAGGCTGAGAAGGGCGTCGAGACGGCCATAAGGCTAAAGATTACGTCGGTCCTGAGGGAGGTCTTCGGGACTTATGAGGACCTCTTTTCCTCTCGCATAGTGGAGGTCGTCAGGGAGTCATTCCAGCAGTTTGCGGAGCTCGCCCGGGCGCCGATCCTCCCTCCACTGGGGGACGCCGATCCCCACTGTTCGGAGCAAGGCGAGGCCCCGGACGACGCTGTCGCTCGCGCTCCGGACCCCTGAAGAGCCCTTGTATCCTGTCCCCTTTCTTGGGTGACAAATTTTGTTGTCAACAACAGTGCCCCAGACCTCTGAAGAGCTCTTGTATTCTGTCCCCTTTCTTGGGTGACAAATTTTTTTGTCAACAACAGTGCTCCTGAGGACGTTGTTGAGTGATATGTAACCCATACCATTAATGAAAACGATATCTTCTAGTCAATTCTTCTTGCGTCACTGGTCTCTTTTTCGGGGGTTCCCCCCTTCGGAATAGCCTTCCATGTTCCTAGATCGGGCGGGCGTCTTTGCCCTCATCTAGGGGTGTTGTCTCGCGATCGTCTGGCTTGGGATGTCGTTCCTCCCGTCGAGCCTATCCGTCGGGGTGATTGTCCTCAGCCAGGCGAGCGGGTGAGTCATTCGGTCCGTGAGGGTGGTCATACCTTGGCTTACGACCGGTTGTCATGCTCGTTGGCTGGGGGAGTTGCCCCCAGCCTTATGAGCGGGTGCTTTGCTCGGTCTGCGGGGGCAATCACCCTTCGGCTTATGACCGGGCGTCGTGTTCGTCGGCTGGGGGAGTTGCCCCCGGCCTTAGGAGTGGGTGATTTACTCGGTCTGTGGGGGTGAGTGCTCCTCGGCTTATGACCGAGCGTCGTGCTCGTCGGCTGGGGGAGTTTCCCCCAGCCTTACGAGCGGGCAGTTTGCTCGGTCTGCGAGGGTGAGTATCCCTCGGCTTGTGACCGACAGTTGTGCTCGTCGGCTGGGGGAGTTACCCCCAACCTTATGAGTGGGAGCTTCGCTAGGTCTACGGGGGTGAGCACTCCTTGGTCCACGACCGGGAGTTGTGTTCGTCGGCTGGGGGAGTTGCCCCAACCTTACGATCGAGAGCTTCGCTCAGTCTGCGGGGGTGAGTACCCCTCGTCTTACGGCCGACGAAGGAGATTCGTTCGGTGGCGAGGGGAGTCGCCCCCCGACTTACGGTCGACGAAGGAGATTTGTTCAGTGGCGAGGGGAGTTGCCCCTCGGCTTACGGCCGATGAAGGAGATTCGTTCGGTGGCGAGGGGAGTTGCCCCCCGACCTACGGCCGACGAAGGAGATTCATTCGGTGGCGAGGGGAGTTGCCCCCCGACCTACGGCCGACGAAGGAGATTCATTCGGTGGCGAGGGGAGTTGCCCCTCGGCTTACGACCGACGAAGGAGATTTGTTCGGTGGCGAGGGGAGTCGCCCCTCGGCTTACGGCCGACGAAGGAGATTCGTTCGGTGGCGAGGGGAGTCGCCCCTTGACTTACGGCCGACGAAGGAGATTTGTTCGGTGGCGAGGGGAGTCGCCCCCCGACTTACAGCCGACGAAGGAGATTCGTTCAGTGGCGAGGAGAGTCGCCCCCCCGACTTACGGCCGACGAAGGAGATTCGTTCAGTGGCGAGGGGAGTCGCCCCTCGATTTACGGCTGACGAAGGAGATTTGTTCGGTGGCGAGGGGAGTCGCCCCCCGACTTACGGCCGATGAAGGAGATTTGTTCGGTGGCGAGGGGAGTCGCCCCTCGACTTACGGCCGACGAAGGAGATTCGTTCGGTCGCGAGGGGAGTTGACCCTTAACTTGCAGTCGTTGTGATTCGGGCTGGTCCATATTAGTCGGACCGCGGTCGCCTTGATTGAGTCCTCCTACGCATCCTGAATCGTCTGCTCAAAACAGGTGATAGAATTTGCATTGACAGTGTATGCCTTCATTTTCGCGAGACAATACATTTGGAGTAATGAAAAAAGGGAAAAGGCAACAAGACACATGGGAGGTTCTAGTAGGGTAACCCTCCCCCGGTGGAGCGGCGGCTGTTTGCTCTATCTCCTCACTCAATGATACGCGCGACTGTCTGGACCGCGTTCACCCCTTTTCCCCTGTCCTGCTGTTTGGACGTTCCTTCTCCCGAGGTGGGGTCGTTGGCGGAGCTCTTCAGGTGCCCCGGCTCATGAGCTTCTCGATGTCTTTCTTCAAGTGCCAACAGTCTTCGGTATCGTGGCCGTTGTCTTTGTGGTACTTGCAGTATTTCTCTTCATCCCTCCCGCCTCTCCTCGTCCTTCGGGGAGGTCGGCTCGTATGTCCTTCCTTCCGGGCTTGCGCTAGGATCACGTCCGGGGCAGTGATCACCGAGGAATGCCGGGGTTCTTCCCTCCACGGTCTTCCTCTGGCCCTCTTCTCTTGTCGATGCTCCTCCGTACCGCGACGCTCGTTCTCGTCGCGCTTGGTCCCGCGCCTAGTCTTACCCTCATCCACGGCCAGGGCCTCTTCTGTCAGCATGAAGCGCTCTGCTCGGGCCATAATTCCAGCGAGGTCCTTCGGTGGGTCGTTGTGTAGCGATTTCTTCAATCCCCTATGTCGTAGCCCCTTTTTCAGGGCCGTCTTTACCACCAGCTCGGGGCAGCTATCCACGCTCAATCGCTCCACGTTGAAGCGACGCATGAAGTGCCTCAGCGACTCGACCGGTCCATGCACCACATTGAACAAGTGTTCTGAGTCAGGTTTTACCTGCCGCCCGGCCATAAACTGCTTGCAGAACAACTGGGTGAGCTCCTCGAAGCTATCTATCGACCGACCGAGCAGGCTGAGGTACCAGGTCCGAGCAGCCCCCCGTAGGGTGGAGTAGAAGCCCCTGCAGAGCAGGGTGTCATCGGCCCCCTGGAACGCCATGACCCCCTTGTAATCCATCACATGGTCTACGGGGTCACTAACGCCGTTGTACTTCTCCAGCGTCGGTACCTTGAAGTTCGAGGGTATCCGTGCCTCGGTTATCCTTCGAGTTAGGAGGCATCGTTCTCCGCTGATGCACCCGGGTCGTTCCCCTTCGCCCGCCTCCTTGCCGTTCGGCTGCAACGAGGGGGCCGGCGGAAGCTTGACCTACTCTTGGGTCCTTGCCAGCTTGGGTGCCGGGCTCGATCGACGTGAACGTTCTTTCCGGCTCTTCTGATGGTGGGCCTTGGTCTGTTGGCTGCCTCTACTCTGGTAAGACCGGATGCTCGCTGATCGGCGATCATCCCGCCTACGTTTGTGCGACCCCGGACGTGCGGATGAGGCCGTCCTTGAGATGTCGCCCGTCCGTTTCGAGTTCCCCCCTTTCCCTCTCTGAGTGAGGTGGGAGTGGGAGATCGCTCCGGGGAAAAACTGGGCATGGTGAACCTCCTTTCCGTGTTCTGTACTCCTTTTCCGTGGTCAGCAACCACGGCAGAACAAAGATGTCACCGATCCTCTTCCTGGCGGGAGGCCCGTCCCTCCCTACCCTCAGGGGTGGGAGTGATGCTAACGAGCTGCTGAATTGTCGCGACTAAAGTTTGGATGTTGGCATTGGTCTCCTGCGCGTAGGCTCGGAGTTGTCCTTGCGTGGCCAGCTGGGCGTTGTTGGCCTCCCCGGCAGCGCAGCCGTTCGGGGTCTCGACGGGGGCATGGTACACGCCCTCCTCCGGGATGGGAGGCATGCGCCCTAGGCCATTGCCGATTGGTTCCATCTTGGTGGTTTTACGTGGGTGTTAGCTCGTTCCCACAGACGACGCCAGATGTTTACGGGTGTTTTCTCACCACAGCTCGTTGACCGTCGGCTGTATGGTCAACGTGGTCAAGGGGCCGACTTAGGGGTCCCTTGGGTTCACCGAGCCTGCTTGTTCTCGGCGCTGCAGAGCTGAGGGGTAGCCTCGGATCGGTGAATCCCGCTCGGCTTCGGCTGAATCATGCTCGGCCTCGGTCGGATCCGCATCGAGGGGTAGCCTCGGTGCCTTGCGAGTGAGATGACGCCTGAGCAGCCATCCTCCTGACGACTGCGATCGGGGTAGCCGACCGACGCTGAGGGGTAGCCTCGGCGCCTCAGATGTCTTCTTCCTGGACAGATGAGGGAACTCGTCAGGGAGGCCGGACCTAGGTTCTGGCCAAATCCCCTCCGATGCCTAAGTCAGATCAGGGTCTGAAAGGGTACTCGGTGGGGAAGATCTGGCTTGCAAGGAAGCCGGAACGTCAACCCAGGCGGCGCGAGTAAAGGGGGAGGGAGGAATATGGAGTGGCGAAAGCCTAGGTCGTTGATGGAGTACCTCTCCGTTGATTACCTGAGTTTCGATCCCCTTCTCTGTCATCCTGGCCTTCCCCTTATAGGGTCTTCCGTGATTGCCCCACGTACTGCCTCCTCTCACGTCCTCCCGATCCGCCTCCGCCTCCTCACACTCGTGCGTAGTGGAGGGGTGGCCCATTAACGGGTCTGTTAATGGCCATCATGGGATCACGGATTCAGGGGGGCGGTTAATCCGGCCGAATGGGGGCTAGTCGGGTGCCCCCGAGGGCGAATTGGCTAGGCCTTCAGCCCCGTCCGTGGGCTCCCTTCGGGCGGGCCTGTCTTCTCTAGTGGGCTTCTCCTTTGAGGTCGGGCCGTGTGCCGTTGCAATTCGGGCTCGTTGATATTAGTCGTAACATACACCACAGTCATAAATCTAAAGGAAGCAAGATTATTATTAAATAACATCATTTCCATTAATTATACAAGCAAAACAATGGAAAATACACACGTTTGATGAAAGAATTAGCCGTGTGTAACATGACACACCGGCTGATTTTTCCTGCAGCTTATGAAGTCTCCATTCTATTCCTCTCCATGTTGCAGAATTTAAAGTCTTTTTTCGTATTTTTCTGTGGCCGGTTGATGCCCTAAAAGTCCCTAAAATGACGTATATATTTGCAAAGCACTCCTATTGGGTTTAGGAATTAAACGGGTCAAAATTTGCATAAATCCTCGCTCCAATCCGGGTTCCTATGTTTCTGCGCATAGCTAACGTGATGTCATAAATGCCTTTTTTATTTTAAGAAAATCTTGTTTGCCTTCTATATGCATAGAAAATAGCACCAAGCTCAGAAAAATCTGTAAAAATATCAGTTGGAACCGGAAGATTGCCCTCTTCAACTCAAAAATAAGAGATGATAAAAATAGGCCATAAAAATCATATTTTACTCATCAAAAGATGATAATCTGTAATAGTGCACAGTATTGAGAAAATGCATGAATTAGAGCAGTTATAGATATAAATTTTGCACAAAATGTTGATAAATGAGGGATAAAACATGCAATATTCTTATCAAATCACTGCCCCCTGCCTCTCTGTATCCATTCACGCAGCCAAGCAAAAATGAAGAAAATGAAGTAATAATCAAAGAATTAGTAAGTGTTAATTGGAGAGCAAATAATTCAATCAAATAGAAGGTGGTGCCATCAAAATCTCCAAGCATATTGGGGGACAAAAACTTATGTAGCTTCAATTAATTAATCAGATATATGTGCAGAATTTTTCATTGGAGGAAACAAAGAGGCCAGCCAAAAGCATTACCGAAGCAAAGGAGAAAAATCAGAAGTTTTCATTAGACAAAACTGCAGCCTTATATGCATGCAAGTAAATTGGAAGAAGGCCACCTCAAGAGCTTGTGTGTGTGCGGGAAAATTAAAAGCAACAATTTTTTTTTCAAGAAGAGAGAGCAGCCATGTAAATCAATAGAGTCAGCCATCTCAAGCAAAAATTGCAAGCAAAGACCATCTAACACAAGTCTTGGTAAGGCCGGCCACCATCAATGACAAGGGAGAAATATTTGTGATGCCATTCTCCAATCAATTCACACAAGAACCAAGGAGAAGGGCCAAAAATGCAAGCAACATGAAGGGTCTTGTTCACAAAATTAAAGATATAGAGATAGAAGAAAAGAGAGTAAAAGTTTTTTTAATGGATGTACTATATACACCCCCCAAAAAGGGGTGTATGCACTGTTCCTTTGCCAAAAATGAAAAATCTGTCACATCAACTTGTAAGGACCATAGCTATGAGGAAAACACTAGAAGGGGAGGTTGAATAGTGTTTATAAAATTAACTAAGAAATTACCCCTAATTAAAATCCTAATCCAACAAAGAAACGGAATAAAACGAAACAACAAATAATCAATGCTGACACAAAGATGTTTCAAGGGTTCGGATTACCCAAGTCAAGCCCGACTTGTCTACGGTAATCCTACGTCCTTCCACCGGTGATACCACCCGGATACTCAAGTTAGAACTCTAACTTGAGGTTTCCTTTCAACCCACTTGTAACAACCCTACAAGTGTAATCAATACACAATTGATGTCCTTGAACCCTACACCTTGGGATCAAGCAGAACCACTCTCACAACCGAGAGCGAAACCGAATAACAAAAGTTATGAAATTATGACATTTACACTTACAAATCACCTATGCCATGCAGTAGAACTTGAAGGAGCAAGTGATGTGAGTATTGATCTCTTCCAAGAAGAGAGTGCAGCCCTTTCTCGTCACCACCAAATGCCTAGAGGATATCAACTTTGATTATAGGTTGGAGGGCAAGAGAGAATGAGATTAAAATTCTAAGGCTTTGAGAGAATGAGAGCTTGAGAAGCTTAGAGATGATCAAGAGTTTTGGCAAGTATCTAAGAGGCTTTCAATGGAACAGTAGAAGCTCTCTTTATAGGTTCTCTAAAACCCTCAAATAGAATACCCAAAACCCCCATTTGAAATCTGTGTGGAAATTACCAACGGATTGATTTTACAGCCAAGACATGTGATTGATGAAGAACAGTCAGTCGCCTACTGCACCGTGTCAGATGGTTGGTGAGAATTCAAAAGGTTACTTACCACGTAGAACAGTCGACTGATGAAGGTTAGACATGCGCCTGAAAATCGACAGGCGGTTGAGAAACCTTCTACAGGTTACTGTGTGTCAAAGTGCGGAAGTTGACAGAGTGTAAGAATTCTAGGTAAGCTTGGACATGCGACTGATGTAGTATCCACATGTGCATGTGCCATTGGCAGGCGAATGGGAAAGCAACTATAGTCGTCTGTGTGCACAAGTGTGTAACTTGCCAAAATGAAAGATCTGGACAAGTGATGGACATGCGACTGATGTGGTATCCACATGCGCATGTGCCATGTGCAGGCGACTGGGAACCAACACTATTCGTCGGTGTGCACAAGTGCGAAAGTTGACAGATCATGTGATCTTTGGGCAAGAGGGGACATGCGACTAACTAACAAGTCACAGGCGCCTGAAACTAGACATGTGCATGTAATTTGTACAACAGTCACATGTTGAAGTTGAATATAGAAAAGCCCAAAAACCTAGGTCAAAATATATGCATTACAGTCGACTGTAGAACAATTCTCAGTCGCCTGTATGGAGACAGGCGCCTGATTTTGTACTTCTGTTGCCTGTTAAAAATCCAGAATGCACAGTAAAGGGAATGAAGAGTTGGAGTCCTAAGAAATGGTTTCTAATGACTTCCTAAACTAGATAGAATGAAGTGTGTGAGCTCCAAGTTAGTTCTACTACAAGGCTACATTCTAATCAAGAGAAATGAAAGCATAGAAAGATTTACATTGTATTTTGCTTCTCTTCTTTCTCTTAAATGGCCTTGAATTCTTTGAAGCTTCTTTGTTCAACTCGATCACCCAATCTTCAATTCATTGAGCTTTGATTGATCTTGATAGTTATCCATTGCTATTTGATCTTCATGATTAGCTTAGGCAATGGATTAACTGCATGTATGTGATTAGTCACAAGTATTTACGTTTGCTCATCATCAAAACCAAGTTGGAAGAAGTCCAATACTCAACATTCTCCCCCCTTTTTGGTGATGACAAACTATCATTAAACAAAAAGAAATACTTACTCCCTCCTACATATATGCCAATCAAGTTAGACAATAAAGACATGGGCACCATGAGATCAATTAAAGCATAAGTATGATATGAGTGAATGAAGTGAATTCAAGTATTTGAATTTAGGATTTTTTTAATCCAAATTCAATATATCTTACTCCCCCTGAATCTAAGGCTATTTCAAAATTAGATTCAAGTTTAGCTTCTAATTAGCACAAAATTATAAGTTTGTTTATTTCTCTCACCCAATGGCATTATCCAAAAAGTGGAAGTAGAGAAACAACAACTAGTGCTAAATAAAAGTAAAACAATCATGTGAATATAAAGAATTGCATATGCATTTAATGTGATACCAAATGAAAATAAGAAAACCATGAAGGTGTATCACACAAATACATATCAAAATCATCAAAACTAGGTTGAATAGAGGAATAGAAGTCCAATAGCAACATTCAATCATGCAATACATCTCAACATTCAATATATATAATAAAGAGCACATGAAGATGCAATATCACACAATAATAACAATGAGAGAATAATGAGCCCACGATGTCATACACACACACACACACACACACACACACACACACACACTAGCCATAACCCATGCCCGCGGGCACAGTTCATTTAAGATTTCCCCCGCGAAATGTTTGTTCCCCGAAAAATTATTTCCACAGTCAAAAATTTAACAGAACAATAAATTAGCGTAAAAATATTTAGCAGCGCGGGCACCTTCGGCGAGGAACAAAAAATTCGGCGTAGGCGCCTTCGGCGCAGAACAACAAAGTCGGCGTCAAACAACAAATTTGGCGCCCGCGCCTTTGGCGCGGAACAACAAATTAGCGTAAAAAAATTTAGCGGGCGCCTTCGGCACGGAACAACAAACCTCAGGGATTTTTACACTAATTTGTTGTTCAGCTAAATTGTTTTACGCTAAATTTTTTATTTTATTTTATTTAATGGATCATACTTCTCCACAATTTTTTCCAAGGCACTTTTAATATCAAAGTTTAGGTTCCCAAGGCACTTTTCCCCCCAAATTTAATCTCCATAATCTTTCCCAATGCATTCCTAATTTAAAAGTTTAGGTTTCCAAGGCATTTTTCCTCCCAAATTTAATCTCTGAAATCTTTCCCAAGACACTTCTAATTTCAAAGTTTTGGTTCTCAAGATATTTTTCCCACCAAAATTTAAGTTTTTCCACTAAAATTTTCACAAAATCCAATCTTAACCATTGATTTACCAAGAATAAATCTCAGCCACTCTTTATCTTGTTCTAGTCACCCCCTAGAATTCAAAAAACGTTGTCAAATGTATAATAGATAATGGATCATACTTCTCCATTCTTTCACAACGCACTTTTAATTTCAAAGTTTCGGTTCCCAATGCACTTTTTCCCACCAAATTTAATCTCCACAATATTTCCCAAGGCAGTGCTAATTTCAAAGTTTAAGTTCTCAAGCCACTTTCCAGCCAAATTTAATCTCCATAATCTTTCCCAAGACACTTCTAATTTCAATGCTTTGGTTCTTAAGACACTTTTTTCACCAAAATTTATGTTTTCCAATCTCAACCATTGATTTGCCGAGATCAAATATCAGCCACTCTTTATTTTGTCCTAGTCAGCCCTAGAATTCAAAAAACACTGTCAAATGTATAATAGATATATATATGAGGACGGATCAAATGACCCCCAAAAATAACCCCCAAAAATAACCCCCTATCAAAAATCCTATGCCTCCCATTTTTTCGGAAGATCCGAACCGTTCATCTTGATCTCCACCCTCTAAATACCTGACCCACCATTTTTCAACCCGATCCCAAGGTCACAAGTGTTTTGCCCGTTCATCCATCCGACCCAAATTTAACGGTTTCGCATGAACAGAACTTTTGCGAATGGTTGATGAACATGCAAAACACATGGGAACGGGTTGAAAATTGGTGGGTCAGGTATTTAGAGGGTGGAGATCAAGATGAACGGTTTGGATCTTCCGAAAAAATGGGGGGCATATGATTTTTGGTAGGAGGTTATTTTTGGGGGTCATTTGATTCCTCATATATATATATATATATATATATATATATATATATATATATATATATATATATATATATATATATATTTATATATATAGAGGAAACGGGAAATAGGGTGTCACAGGAGAGAATCTCTCCTGGGTCGGTCAAAAAAAAAACTCCAATCTCCACATGTTTTTTGGAAGATCCGAGCCGTTCATCTCGATCTCCACCCTCTAAAACACCTACCCACCAATTTTTAGCCCGATCCGAGGTGTTTTGCCCGTTCATCCACCCGACCCAAAAGTTATGTTCATGCGAAACCATTAAATTTGGGTCGGGTGGATGAACGGGCAAAACACCTCGGATCGGGCTGAAAATTGGTGGGTAGGTGTTTTAGAGGGTGGAGATCGAGATGAACGGCTCGGATCTTCTAAAAAACATGTGGAGATTGGAGTTTTTTGACCGACCCAGGAGAGATTCTCTCCTGTGACACCCTATTTCCCGTTTCCTCATATATATATATATATATATATATATATATATATATGTTGACTAGGATCCATTCGGATGGATCAAACATGCGGATCCATCCAAGTGGAATTTAAAGCTAGACAATGTAAATAGAAAATCCGACCGTTGGATGTCATCTAACATGTCTAAACTAGCTCTAAACAAAATTTCAACTACTTTAGACATGTTTTGCCAATGCATCAAGTGGTTGCAAAATTAGCCGATTTTATAACTATTCAAAAACATCGATTTTGCAACCACTTGATGCAGGGGCAAAACATGTCCAAATTAGTTGAAATTTTGTTTGGAGCTAGTTTAAACATGTTAGATGGCATCCAACGGTCGGATTTTCTATTTACATTGTCTAGCTTTAAATTCCACTTGGATGGATCCGCATGTTTGATCCATCCGAATGGACCGTAGTCAACCTACACACACACACACACACACACACACACACACACACACACACAAAAGTCATTACCCGTACCCATAAGACACGGTTTATTTAATGACTGAGTTTTTCCCCCCACAAATTTCAAGTTCCCCAAATTTCAAGTTTTCCCACAAAATTTCAAGTTTCACCTCAAATTTAGGGTTTCCCCCAAAATTTTAGTCCCCCAAAATTGTCATTGCCACCGAGGACAAACTTGCCACGTAGGACAAAGCTTTGTCATAGTAGGATAAGATTCAAAATCTTTAAATGATGGGAAAAAATGGTCGGAAATGGGGATAATAAAAAGTGTGGGTGATGTGGGGAGGGTCCAGTGGCAAAAATGCAAAAACCGGGGTTGTATGTGCAAAATTCCCCACCTCCTCTCTTATCCCTCAAAATCTCATCTCTTATATTTTCTCTTATCCAATTTCTCTTGATAACATCCCTCTTTTATATAATAGATATCCAAATTCTCTTATCCAATTTCTCATGTCCAAATTCTCATGTCCAAATTCTCTTATCCAAATTCTCTTGATAACATCCCTTATATATATATATATATATATATATATATATATATATATATATATATATATATATATATATATATATATATATATGACAACGTTTTTTGAATTCTAGGGCTGACTAGGACAAGATAAAGCGTGGCTGAGATGTAATCTAGATAAATCAATGGTTGAGATTGGATTTTATGAAAATTTTAGTGGGAAAACTTAAATTTTTGGGGGAGAAGTGTCTTGAGAACCAAAACTTTGAAATTAGAAGTGTCTTGGGAAAGATTGTGAAGATTAAATTTGGGGGGAGTGCATTGGGAACCTAAACTTTGAAATTAGAAGTGCTTTGAGAAATATTGTGGAGATTAAATTTGCAGGGAAAAGTACATTGGGAACCTAAACTTTGAAATTAAAAGTGCTTTGAGAAAGATTGTGGAGAAGTATGATCCATTAAATTAAACAAACTAAAAAATTAGCGTAAAAATACCTGAGATTTGTTGTTCCGCACTCGCGCCGAATTGTTTTACGCTAATTTGTTATTCCGTGCCGAAGGCGCTTGCGCCAAAATTGTTGTTCGACGTCGAATTTGTTGTACCGCGCCGAAAATTTAGCGTAAAACAATTTAGCAGAACAACAAATTAGCGTAAAAATACCATTAGGTTTGTTGTTCTGCGTGAGCGCCTTTAGCGAAACAACAAATTAGCGTAAAAATACCATGAGGTTTGTTGTTCCAGCGCGGGCGCCGAAGGCGTCCCCCGGCTAAATTTTTTACGCTACTTTGTTGTTCTGCACTGAAGGCGTCCATGCCAAATTTGTTGTTCCACGCCAAAGGCACCCGCACTGAATTTGTTGTTCCACGCTGAAGGCGCCCATGCTGAATTTGTTCCGCGTCGAATTTATTGTTCCGCGCCGAAGGCGCCTGTGCCGAATTTTTTGTTCTGCGCCAAAGACACACACGCCGTAGGTGCCCGTGCAGTGAAATATTTTTACGCTAATTTATTGTTCTGTTAAATTTTGGCTGTGGAAATAATTTTCCGGGTAACAAAGATTTCGCGGAGTAATCTTAAATGAACCGTGCCCGCGGGCACAGGTTATGACTAGTGTATATATATATATTGACGAGTAAGTGTGAACTTTATTATTCTCAAAACAATACAAAAGTACCCCTAGAGTAACTAGATAGGTTGGAGAGAGAGGGGGGATAAGGCACAAGCGCCGTCACCCCTTACTAACGGCTACCCAAACTAGCTAATCCTAATGAAAGAAGGAAACATATACAAACATACACAATTACAGAGAGGCTATATATCTAGGAATCCCCAATTTGAGTAGGAGATATATGATGAAGGATCATCCCAATCAATGTCTCGAAGAGCAATAAGAACATCAACTGCAATGGCCTCAAACAACACCGTTTTCTCAACTCCTCGACCTTCAAAAATCATGCTATTACGCTGCTTCCATATATGCCAAACCATAGATGCCAGAGCAGTTTTGGCTAGAGCACTCACACTATCTTTTTTGTTGAAATGTGAAAGGAAAAGGTCACCCACCCATCAAGAGAAGAGGGGGCCGTATAAGTAATGCCAAGCTCGAGCAAGCACCTGCAAAGAAGATAACGATTATAGCTACAATCAAAGTATAGGTGCTCAACACTCTCTATAGCATCATCTTTGCATAACACACAAAAATTTCTAGTAGTAACCCCCCACTTATGAAGTATGTCGCGAGTGAGAAGCTTGCCCCTGAAAGCACGGAGGAGGGTGATAGACATCTTGGGGATATGAAATCTATGCCAAACCAACTTGTGGTAGGGGAAATGAGAGCCTGGAGTTCGAGAACCTTCCTAACCGTCCCAAAAGGATAAATTATGGCCGCTAACCCATTCCTATGCATCATTACCTCGGGATAGGCAAACAGACTGAAGCAATGACTGAAGAGATCGAATATCTGGATCATCTTTCCAACCTGTAGATGACCATTAGTCACTAACCAGCTTATCATCTGCACCAGCCAAAACTTCCCGAAAAAGAGCAATAGGTCAGTATGGCAGCCAATTATCATACCAAAATGAGGTGGAGGAGCCATTCCTCACAATTTACTTGATAAGTCTCTAAGATGTGTCTCGTGGGCGAAGGAGGAACTTCCGTGTACCAGAATCAATAGGCTTCACCTTAGCTCTGTAGATGTCTGCTGAACCTGAAAATATTTCCATCTCATAAATTGCGCCCAAGTTCCCTCAGAAGTAAGGAGTCTCCAAGTCAGCCGCACACCTAAAGCCACGTTAAGATCAGTGAGGGACCTTAACCCAATCACCCTCCTTTGTGGTACAAATATCCTTCCAGGCCCAAATGTGCTGATTACCACATATGAATTTTCTATAAGCAGTGTTGATAGTACGGAGAATAGAGGCTGGAATACGGTAGGCATACATCCAAAAAGCAATCATACCATAAATCACAGTGCACACCAACTCTATTCTACCAGCAATAGAAAGTTGTGACGAAGCCCAGCCAATGAGTCGCTTTTTGTATTTATCTATCAGCCAAGAAAACATAGAAGCTCTGGGATAATTAGCTGATAGAGGGAGACCAAGATAAGTAGAGAGTGATGAAACCTTTTTGATACCAAGAATGCTAGCAAGCCCCCAGGATCTTTAGTGCCTTTGCTAAAAAATGCCGAACACTTTTCCCAATTAATCTGAAGCCTCAAAAATTGGTTAAATTTTTCTAACATCGCCATAATTCCATTAAATGACTGGCGGTTGGCACAACAGAAAACAAGGAGATCATCTGCAAATAGTAAATGGGAAATGGACTCTCCTCTTCATAGGGTGGATAGCACGAGTAGCTTCAGATCTAACCATAAGTAAAGTAAAAGCCTCCATCACAATAAAAAAGAGGTAGGGGATATCGGGTTACCTTGTCTTAGGCCTCTACTGGATGTAAAATACCCCGCTCGGGAGCCATCCATCAACACCGACAAGGATGGTGTTTTAATGCACTCGTAATCCAATGAATGAATTTGCTACCAAAACCCATTTGATGTAAAAGAAATATAATAAACTCTCTGTTGACACTGTCAAAAGCCTTACGAAGATCCAATTTGAGGCATGCTCTGGCTCCGATAGGATAGCTAAATTCATCTCACACACACACACACAAAAGAAATATAATAAACTCTTTGTTGACGCTGTCAAAAGCCTTACGAAGATCCAATTTGAGGCATGCTCTGGCTCCGATAGGATAGCTAAATTCATCACACACACACACACACACACACACACACACACACACACACACACACACACACACACACAGAGAGAGAGAGAGAGAGAGAGAGAGAGAGAGAGAGAGAGAGAGAGAGAGAGAGAGAGAGAGAGAGAGAGAGAGAGAGAGAGAGAGAGAGAGAGAGAGAGAGAGAGAGTTCATGGAGTACAAACGACATATAACAACTCCATATACATCATGAGACAATATCAAACATCAACATCCATACAACCAGCATGATAACTAACTGACCATACATACAAGTAAAATATACATAGATACATCAAAAAACAAGACTCTCTAACCCTTGCAAAAAGAAACTAAGTCCTAGGATAAGCAATCTCAGATCATCATCAATCGTCAACCTGGACAACATCCGTAGGAGCTCTCATCTCAACCTGAAAGCCCTAGGTCTCTGTGTCTGAGGTAGACACAACATCAGCTGGAGGAACATCAGCATGAGAGGCCTCCATAGGAGCAGCCTCAGCAGGATCAGCAGCAGCAGTAGAGGGCTCTGGAGCCTAATCAACAGCAGGAGACGAAGTGATGTCAGCTGGAGGAGGCTGGGTCACTGAGCGTCACCAGAAACAGCAGCAGATGATGATGAAATATCCTCAGCAGGATGAAGTAATGACCAGAGGGAGGCAAGTACAGATATCCCTAGTGCTCAAAGAGGTACTGAGCATCTCAAGCAGCAAGTTCATCTTCTGATTAAGAATGGTCACCTTCTTATCCAACTAGATGAAGAAGGGGTGAGTGGCTATCGAAGGAGGAGCTGAAGATGATGATGGACTCGAAGAACCAGCAGGAGGAGCAGTGATACTGGCTGGAGGCACCGATGATGAAGATGGCTGAGAAGTAGACTGCCTCTTCCTAGGTGCAGTCTGCAGAGCTAAAGAGGACTTCAGCTTTGCAGCTGCATCAAGAAGGGGGCCAAGAGGTACATGGTCATATGCAGACAAATCAATCTCAAAATGATAGAAGACATGTGTAAGAATGCAACCATATGGGATATGAGATGTGGAGGGGGTGATCTCAATGTGATCCATCCTCTCAAGTATAACCCCGGCCCAGTTCACTTCCATCCCCGAAAACATAGTGTACATGCACTTGAGGATGTCAAGTGAGGGCTGGTCAGAGGATCCATACTTGGGAAGGGTGTTGGGCTTGACCACATGATGGATAGCCCAACCACAAGGATTGAATATAAAAGCCTACACACCAGAGGTGAGGATAGGAGGGACGACATGAAACATGTCCTGAAGGACGACCTGATCAAGCTGAGCAACAGATGAAATAGAAATATCAGCAGGTAGGGATCCTGAGGATGGGATGCTAAGAATGAACCCTAGAAGCTTGGGGTCAAGCTTGATCGACGTCCCCTGAATGACAGTGTCCAAAATCCATGTCTCGTTATACTCACCTTGAATGCGGTTTGCATAGAAAAGCTTGACAAGCATGTGATAAGGCCCGGGAGACTTAGCTTGGGAATAACAGAAGAGATCGACCAACTTGGTCGTAGTCAGAAGCTGGGAGAGGTTTTCGGCCTGAAATACCGGATAATAAATGAATCCCTCCTTGAGGAGCTTGACGTTAATCAAGGAATTATACTTATAGAGACATATATTGTCACGGTAAGTCGACACAAATGAAGCAGGAGCCAAGGAGGAGGATTGTGTTAAGGTTCTGCTTCAGGATTGGCAGGCTCAGCTTGTGGGTTCAACATTGGGAATATCGGCTTGAACTTGGGGTTCGACAGGAACAATTGCTAGAGGCAGAACCTGGGTTTTCATACGCTTATGGATCAAGGGCTTGGGCTCAGATCCACTCGCTCACGATTCCTTGATATCAGAGGGAGTGGAGAACTCTGGAGGAGGAGATGGTGACCGACCTTATTTCATGCAAGCTTTGGTCAGAGCCACTTAGGAACCCTAACCCTAGGTTCCCTAGGTTTCTTGAAGGATAGAGATTTCCCATTAGATGATGTAGGTTTGGATTTGGGTGCCATGGAATTGAATTCGAAACTGAGATTGACGATTATTGAAACTAGGGCACGAATGGAAAAGATTGAGTCGAAATATATACCAAAACGACGTCGGAGGAGGAGACACTGATCGACGGGGGTGAATGGACGGAGGAGATGGCCGGATGGGGGCTTGATCGACGGAAGAAGGAGATGATCTGTCGATTGGAAGGAGGAGGAGACTCGGGGGTTTTGAAACGCTTGGAGAGAGAAAATCGGGCTCAATCGACGGTTATAGGAGATAATGGAAGTGATCTGGGCCATTGGATCAAAAATAACGGCTCAGATCAAAGGCTACAAATCGCCAAACTCGACAGACAGGCGACTATTGCACACCGTTCAGTCACCTGTCAAGCCTTGATAAAAAATGGCTCAGAAAGGGGATATGCACATGTAGAAGAAAACACGGTCACATGGATTTGGACAGGCGCCTGTGAAATGACCTACATGGGACTGCTGCATAGTAAAATTTTCAAGAAATTTTGAGCTATCTCTCGGGAAAAAGAGAGTCAATTGGGCAGGCACCTGATGAAAAAATACAGTCGCCTGGTTATGACCAGGCACCTGTGAAATGATCATCAATTGCCTGTCATAGATATGAGTTATGAAGACTGAAAAGCTAGAGATTGGGTAGTCGACTGTTGAAGAAGACAGTCGACTGTCCTGGTTCTGAAATTCAGAATAGAGTTAGAATCAAGGATTTGAGACATCTCACCCTTAGACCTATACTATAATTACTCTAATAACATAAAATAACCATCATAAACATATACAATGATACCCATATCAAATATATCAAGAGAATCATAAAATTCATCAAAATATCCAAAAAAATCTCATAGAAAACTAATGTGAAAAATAGACATTCAAAATGAGATAGGGAAAAGATCAAATAAGCTCAAAACAAGTTATAACATATGAAGATGAGCTCCTAATTTTTAGATTCACCCATAATCCCTAATTCTTCACGCAATCTCCCAAATGAATCTTCTTTTAGAGGTTTTGTGAAGATGTCGGCGATTTGTTTTTGGGTTTCAATGTACTCTAAGATGGTTTCCTTTTTAGCTACATGATCATTAATGAAATGATGTCTCACATCTATGTGTTTGGTATGGGAGTGGTGTATCGGATTTTTGGAGAGACAAATTGCACTTTGGTTATCAACCATGATAGGGCAAGTATCACAATTGACATCATAGTCTTTAAGAGTGTGTCTCATCCAAAGAACTTGTGCACATGTAAGACCACGACAATATATTCCGCTTCAGTCGTGGATAATAATACGGAGTTTTGACTCTTAGAAAACCAAGAGACAAGGGAATTTCCTAGATAATGGCAAGTGCTACTAGTACTCTTCCTATCGGATTTGCATCCAACAAAATCAGCATCACTATATGAGACTAGCTCATATGTGCTAGTTTTAGGGTAAAGTAACCCATAATCTAGTGTTCGATTGAGGTAACGAAAAATTCATTTAACAGTAATCAAGTGTGATTCCTTAGGTCTAGCTTGATATCAGCACAAAGACAAATTGAAAACATGATATCGGGCTTACTTGCAGTTAAATAAAGTAGACTACCTATCATACCTCGATAAAGACAAATATCTACATTTTTCTTGTTTTCGTCTTTGTGAAGATGTGTAGTTGTACTCATGGGAGTCCTTTTGCTTGAAGATGATTCCATCCCGAGTCGCTTGATAAGCTCTTCGGTGTACTTGGTTTGGTGTATGAAAATCACATCCTTTATTTGCCGAATTTTAAGACATAAAAAATAGTTGAGCTCATCCATGTGGCTCATCTTAAATTCTTCCTTCATAGATTTAGAAAATTCTTGGCAAAGGCCATAGTTAGTAGATCTATATATGATATCATCTACATAAACTTGAATAAGGAAGATGTCATTTTCATAATATTTAGTGAACAAAGTAGAATCAATTTCACCCATTTTAAAATCTCAATCCAAAAGAAAGGTTTTGAGTCGATCACACCAAGCTCTAGGAGTTTGTCTCAACCCATATAACGCTTTCTTAAGTTTGAAAACATGGTTTGGAAATTTTTCATGTATAAAACCGGGTGGTTGTGAAATATAAACTTCTTCACTAACGAAACCATTTAAAACACACTTTTTAACATCCATTTGATAAAGTTTAAAATTCTTATGGGATGCAAAAGATAAAAGCAACCTAATAGCTTCTAATCTATCTACGAGGGTAAATGATTCTTCGTAATCAATACATTCCTCTTGTCGGTAGCCTTGAGCTACTAACCTTGCTTTTTCCTTGTGATGACATCGTTTTCTTCTGTCTTGTTCTTGAATATCCATTTGGTCCCAATGACTTGGTGACCACTTAATAGAGGGATGAGCTTCCAAACTTCATTCCATTCGAATTGCATGAGCTCCTCTTCCATTACAACAATCCACGAGCTATTTTCACACGATTCTTGGATGTTCTTTGGCTCAATGGTAGATACAAATGCACAATGAGAGAACTCATCAATCCTTGACCTTGTTCGGACACCCACTCCAATTTCTCCAATTATTTGGTCATGTGGGTGGTCACAAATAGTTGAATAAGCTTTGGAAATTTCTGGATCACTTGGAACAATCTTAACATTTTCATTAGTATTGTTAGTCTCAATAACATCATCAATTTTAACAACACTAATGGAATCACGTAAAACTTCTAAGTCATCATCAACATTACGATGAACATCAAAATCTTCATGAAATGAAACATGAAGTGATTCCTCAATCGTTGAATAGGGTTTGTTGTATATCCCGTAGGCTTTGCTACATGTGTAATATCCAATAAAAATTCCTTCATCGGATCTTGGCTCAAATTTGTCTAAATTACCAAATGTGTTCTATAAAACATTTTGAACCAAAAACTCAAAAATACTTAACTTGATGCTTTTTATTATAAAATATTTCAAAACAAGTTTTGTTCATTTGGAGCCTCTATGATCCTATTAAGCACATAACATGTCGTGTGCACGGCCTCTGCCCAAAATTGAAGTCCAAGACGACTATCATGGATCATGGTGCGTTCACACTCAATAAGAGTAATAATCTCTATCAACAACACCATTTTGTGGTGGTGCGCAAGGGAAAGATAAATAGTGAGTTATCCTGTTATCATCACAAAACTTACAGAAAAGTTCATTCTCAAATTTCCCTCCATGATCACTACGAATAGTGATAATGATGGTTCTTAAGAGATTTTGAATTTTCTTGGCAAATTTGGTAAACTCATTAAAGGCTTCATTTTTATTAGTTAAAAATGATACACATGTAAATCTAGAGAAGTCATCTACAATGACTAATTCATAATGAGCATTTCCTAAAGATGCTACTCTAGTAGGCCCAAATAAATCTAAATGAAGTAATTCTAGGGGCCTCTTAGAAGTAATACCATCTTTAAGTTCAAAAAAAATTTACGGAGTTTACCTCGTTGACGTGAATCACAAAAGCTTTTCTTATTAAAAGATATTTTCGAAAAACCTTTAACTAAATCATGCTTAGCTAATTTATATAGATACTTAAATGAACATGCCCAAAATGGCGATGCCATAATAATTGTTCATTAAAATGAGCAACTAGGCAATGTTCTATAGAATGATGCATACTTAACATATAAATATTTTTATGTCTAATGCTGGAAAATAAAACATGTGAATCATTATCAACTATAGTACATAACCCTTCTTCAAAGTTAACCCTGTAATGTTTGTCGCAAAGTTGACTAAAAGAGACAAGGTTATGAAATATGTCTTCTACTAAATAAACATGCTCAATTAAAGGTTTGGATGGGTTACCGACTTTGCCTATTCCAGTGATGGTTCCCTTTTGATCTCCTCCAAAGGTAACCGGTGCACTGCCCTTGATGCGGAACACTTAGGAGAGAAAGGAGGGATCTCTCGTCATGTGTTTGGAGCACACACTAGCGAGTATCCATCGTTTTCTTTTAGAGCTAATGTTGCTTTTCTTGCTCTTTTCCTTTTTTTGGGTACCTACATATTATACCATAAGCTCATGGTACCGAAGCTTGTTGGGTCCAAGGGGATTAGCCCTTTGGAAACTGTAATGACCTGTTTTTTGTGTGAGCGATTTTTGTGTTCAAAACTATTTTAAAATGATTTCAGAGTAAATGATTTTTAATACTGTTATCGATGCTCAAATCTTAAAACGGACTTTGTATTCATGATTCTTGCAACGAAACAAACCAGTGGTATTAATTTCATAGTTTTTCAGAGACATTTAATTCTAGGGGTAGAATGGTAATTTTATATCCTAAATTACTAATTATCAGATGTAATTGACCTTGCCCGAATTATCCCCTGGTGTCGGCAACCACCTCTCATCCGTCGGCAGCCAACAACCCAATTGTTTTATCAAAACTGATCAAACAACCCAATTAATGTCATCATGGCACATGTTCCCCTCACTGTCATCTCTTTCTCTACAAATGTCCATGCTAACTTCTTCATTTCGAAATCAATTAGAACCAAGGCCTTTTCATTCATACTAGCAGTAACAGCATACTCTAATATTACCTATCTCAAACGTAGCCTACACAAGGAATAGAGCCTGACTTCCCCTATGCCTTCAAGCACAAAACCCCAGTTCATTCTTGCGCCCTCTCAGACCAGCTTAGAACTGCATGGTAGAAGTATTTTACTTTAATTCATTTTATAATCAGCATGTTTAAACTTTTGTCGTTATCTCGTTGAATTTATTAATGCCTCTTAAATCCAGTATAAATTTGTATATCTTGCCTTGGGTTTCTAACATCTACTTGCAGACCCTTGCTGACATACATTCATGTTTTTGGATGTACGTCAGATCCTGAGCTTTAGCACTAGGAGGACCAGTTGAGATAGCTGAACCTATGGACCAAGACTTGTTGAACTAGAGAACTTTCATTGCACTTCTTTTCATTTGTTGTACGGGTCATAAGACCCACTCTTTCTTGTCCATTCGTTGCAATTCCGTTGAGATGTTTGAGATTGTAATAATAATACTTATCAGTGTTGTTTTTGCGTAATGCAAGCAAGAACCTGCGGGATTTCACATAGACGCTTATTGTGTTAAGTCAGGGAGGAAAGAAAAGCAAAAGTACCTCCTCCTTACTTGCACATGTGGACCTGTTCGCGTCCTCGCTCCCAAGCTTAATGGAAGCGGGGTGTGACAAGTTTTAGTGGTTACCCATGCAGGTCTTGCTGGTGCAAAATATTCTAAAACAACACGGATAAAATTACAATCTTGATCCTCAAGAACACCCTTCTTTTGATTCTCTATCACAGCCTCGTTCATTAGGGAATCCTAGCCTTAGAGTTTTTGATCCTTAGTTGGCCCAACAATCATACCCTTGATTTTTGTAACTTGCTTAACATACATTCATATGTCGATGACCACAGAAATCCATCGTAGCAGATTCACAAGTTATTTCCTAGTCGATTTACATTTTGATCATCTTATTCCATTCCTTGCTCTCGATTCAAGTGATCCTCTCATGACAGCCATCATTATTCTTTTGAATCCTCCCCATTACATATTCTGATACTTATTTGATTCATGCTAGTCGTGCTTGTGCAAAATGCGTTAAGAACAACAATGATGACATTACTATCCTGATTCTCTAAAAAAGTACTTTCGATATTCTTTTCATTGAATTTCTCGCCCAGTTTTATTCCGTTTAAAAATCTTTAGTATATACCTAGATCTCATACTCTTCAGCGGACTTAAATTCATTCTTTGATTTTGAAACTTTCTTTTTCCGTAATCTTAGTTACTATTTCACCACGATTTTCTAACATATAACATCCATACTAGTATATTTACCATACCTTCTTCATATAATAAACTTCATTTTTGAAACATTACTTCTTTTCGCTAATTCAAATATATAAATTTCTTTTCTTACGATGCTAGTAACATATTTCAAAAAACATATCATATATGTTTTTAAATACTTTCTTTACTAAATGGAACTCCAACTTTTCAGTATGTCCATTATGTATTCATCGTATTTGTACTTCAAATTTTTGTACAAATCTATATCCATTTGCATTCACAAAACAATCGCTGCTTCACTATACTCCTTTGTATGTTACTCTTTTCATTCATTACTTAACTAATCACATTTCATGTTTTAACTTATACCATTTACGCATTTCGTTATTTTTCACATATATGTCATTCTCCTTAATTACTTAATTATTCATGACTATTTTATACTATCTAACCAACCTGACTCCCTATCCATGCCTCACCTGAAACCGTACATCACAATCTTGACCTGTTACATCTTTCAACTCTAAATCCTACACTATGCTTAGTTATCATTAGTGCTCGTCATTACTTATTGCAACCTTAGCGAGATTCGTTTTAAATTACGTTATAGCCCTTTAATTCCCTTCTATTTCATTCCAACATCAGCGGTGTTAACCGTCATATTGTTAAAGCATTAGATATGATTATTATTGTTATAGGATTATGTTTCAGCTAGACATAGTGTGAGATGATATAAGGGTAGTTGTGATTAGTTAATTATGAACACAACGAATTTAGATTATCCCATTTTATATGGTAATAAAAGAATGATGTGTTCAAGACTTACCTTTGGAAAATACACATGCCTAACGGATTCAATTGAGTTTCCTTTTTATGAGTAATACACAAGAGGACGAGTACATTACAGAATTTAAATTCAGACGAGTGACAGCTAAGAGTAGCTATGAAGGTACACCATGATTCATGGAGACCATAAAAATGAGTAGAGTATTTGAAGTAACAAGACTTAATTATACATGTATGGTGATGAAGATATTAGAAATGATACGTTATGTTGATAAGAATGGATAGTTATGTGGATTGATTGAAATTGTTTAGGACAAGATACAATGAAAAATGGCAAGATGAGATTTAAGTAGTTTGTTAAGTATGGTGAATAAATTTATGAGTTGTCACGAGGAAGAATGTGTTGGGAGCATGACAATTATTGATTGTAAATGTTGATGTATACTAGGCGTATTTGTAATTGTCGTCATACATTAGTAATTGATATATCATCATTATATCGATTGCTTGATATAAAGATAAGATTGGAGTTGGAAGATGTCACAATTGTAGCGTTACAAAGTTAGGTTATGCAATGGACTATGTGATGATATATAATGGATAAGACAACTTAGGAGAATAAATAGTTTTGGAGAACTTGGTTACAGAGGAATTATGCATTAGATATTTCACATGAGATGTTACTGCACTAATAACAAATGATAAGTGAAGGGTGAAGAAATTAAGGGTATTGATTAAGAATATTTAGAGTTTTCCTTCAAAGGTTATTTTGTATAAAGTATTGATTATTTTGAAGCGAGAACTTTGAGTTAGAATTCGAACGATAAGGTCGGATCTATAGCTAAGTTTTAGGATATGATTATAGTTTTAGCGTTATTCGGTGACGAGACGAGTATTGATGATTTATTTGAGGAATACTTAATTGAGGTTACAGGTTTAGCGTTCATTATGTTGGAATATGGGAGTTGCAGTTGTGTGTGTGTGTGTGTGTGTGTGTGTGTGTGTGTGTGTGTACAACATTGTTATTATTCACTCGCCCTTGTCCCTACACATCATGGGTAGTCGTCACTAGCCATATTTGCTTGCACACTTATTGTTAAGGCCATCCATGGTGCATAGTCATCCGAACCCGTTTTGAAACTAAATCTTAACCACCTCACCTGTATCACTTCCTGACTAGTTTCATTTCTTCATCTTGAAGTATTTTCAGATCATAGTTTACCTCGTAGAAATACGATGAGATGCATACGAATTATCGGCATCTCTTAATGAACTTAAATCCTGAGGAATTCCGAGGACGGAATTCTTCTTAAGGTGGGTAGGATGTAATGACCTGTTTTTTTGGTGTGCGATTTTTGTGTTCAAAACTATTTTAAAACGATTTCAGAGTAAATGATTTTTAATACTGTTATCGTCGCTCAAATCTTAAAAAACTTTGTAGTCATGATCCTCGCGACACAACAAACCAGTGGTATTAATTTCATAGTTTTTCGGAGACATTTAATTCTAAGGGCAGAATGGTAATTTATATCCTAAATTACAAATTATCAGATGTAATTGACCTTGCCCGAATTATCCCCTGGTGTCAGCAACCACCTCTCATCCGTCGACAGCTAACAACCCAATTGTTTTGTCAAAACTGATCCAATAACCCAATTAATGTCATCATGGCACATATTCCCCTCCCTGTCATCTCTTTCTCTACAAATGTCCATGCTAACTTCTTCATTTCGAAATCAATTAGAACCAAGGCCTTTTCATTCGTACTAGCAATAACAACCTACTCTAATATTACCCATCTCAAACTTAGCCTACACAGGGAATAGAGCTCGACTTCCCTTAGGCCTTCAAGCACAAAACCCCAGTTCATTCCTACGCTCCTCAGACCCTCGACTCCGGCCATATTCCTCCCCTCGTCCACCCGCGCACAACCTCACAACACTCTCCGGCTATCTCCCGACTCCCCCAAACTTCATCAACCCAAATCCTCCATCAAACTTCATCAAAACCAGAATCACAACAAACCCAAACACACCTTCAGATAAACCAAAACCCAAATCTGAAAATAACTTCAGATTCATTTCAGAAACCCAAATCAAAACAAATACTTCAAATTCATTTCAGATTCAAATCAAACAACTTTAGATCTGAAGTTGAAATCAAACCAAAATCCAGAAATAAAAAACAACTCAAATTCTTTCCCTTCCTCCTCCCTCTCCCCTTGGCCGCACCACCCACCAACCCACTGGCCACGCCCCGCCGTGAAGGACCTCGTCCATCGCCTGGGAAGTCGCACGCGTCACCCAGCCACGATCTGTCGTTCGACGCCCTGGGAGCTGCCTGTAGATCTGCCCAGCTGCGTTGTGCGTCACCGGAGAGCTACCCAATGCTGTGAAGCTGCCGTCGGCCATCCCCTCTCGCTGTGCGAAGTGAGCCCTCTTCCCCTTGGTGCATGAACCGTAGCGTAAGCCCCCTTGCGTGAGCTGCTGTAGGTGAAAACAAAAAAATAAAGAACAAAAAGAAAGGAAGACAGAGAGACAGAGAAAAAGAAAGGGAGAAAGAGAGATGGAGAGTAAAAGAAATGAAGAGAGAGATTATAACATGTTAGTTATTACCCCCATGGTCAAAGTTAGTAGGTGAGAGTTAAATGTCATGTTAAAACATGAAATTAGTTTAGTAAGTTAATTAGCTTAGTTAGTATTAGCTAGTTGTTATTACAAGTTTAAATTGTTAAATTGTTGAGTATTTAATTTCAGCATGTTGAATGATGTTAGGGTAATAAAATTAGAATAAAATAAGGTGTATCATGTAGTAGAACACAATATAAACACCACCCTAGCAAGAGAACCCAATAAAATTAGACAAACCTAATTCAGGGATTAACTTGATATTTTTCTTATCTCGAAATAAATCTAATTCAGTGATATGTTTAACCAAAACAGAGAACCAGACGTACCAATACTTAGTACCCGTCAAGATGAACCCAACACCACCAAAATCACTGAAATCAGGCAAGTGTACAATTTATAGTGAATTTTTGAAGTTGGATACTCATTTGGTCTATTGCATGTAAAGTTGTATACCTCAAAATTTACTCGTGAAATGACGCATGAATTTACTACCATGACATTCTTGACTGAAAATGTGATGCAACAACATATAACTTGATATACCTTAGTTTAGAACAATAGCAAAGAAAGTTAGTTTCCGTAACATGGTCTTTAAATTCTTATTTTTAGCACCTTTGTTAAACTATCTTTAAATGTTACTTCATTTAAACTGCCATATGCCATGCTTATTACTCATGCAAATTAACTGCTAGAAATGTCTACTACACACATGAATGAACTTGATAATCAAAGAATATTGCATGCCGTTGGCTACCAGTTGTTACATGCCATTGGCTACCAGTTGTTACATGTCGTTGGCTTTTGTTGGCTATTCTTGTCGGTCACATGTGACTAGTCTGGCTCGTGTTCCAGTAGGGTCACATGTGATTAGTCTGGCTCGTGTTCCAGTATATGACTGTTTAGCATCCTGGCTCGTGGTCCAAGAAGTACACGTGGGTGGGGTTGGGTTCTCGGGCACTAGCCGGTAGTAAACGGGTCGTCTTCGGGGGGCACTTGAAGGTGGATTCACTTACTATTCGTCTAACGACGGTGGCCTTAGTCACGGACTTGCACATACAGTTAAACAAATGGAAAAGAAAGTTAACTTACAGAACTGCTGTTACATTATTTAACTTCCACGTTTCATTTTCATAATAGAAATGCATGCTAGTGTGAATTCTTATAACTGCTTAGAACTGCATAGTAGAAGTATTTTACTTTAATTCATTTTATAATCAGCATGTTTAAACTTTTGTCGTTATCTCGTTGAATTTATTAATGCCTCTTAAATCCAGTATAAATTTGTATATCTTGCCTTGGGTTTCTAACATCTACTTGCAGATCCTTGCTGACATACATTCATATTTTTGGATGTATATTAGATCCTGAGCTTTAGCACCAGGAGGACCAGTTAGATAGCTGAACTTGTGGACCAAGACTTGTTGAACTAGAGAACTTTCATTGCACTTCTTTTCATTTGTTGTACGGGTCATAATACTCACTCTTTCTTCTCCGCTTGTTGCAATTCCGTTGAGACGTTTGAGATTGTAATAATAATACTTATTTGTGTTTTTTTTAAGTAATGCAAGCAAGAACCTATGGGATTTCACACAGACGCTTATTGTGTTAAGTCAGGGAGGAAAGAAAAGCAAAAGTACCTCCTCCTTACTTGCACATGATGACCATTTCGTGTGCTCGCTCCCAAGCTTAATGGGAAGCGGGGCGTGACAGAAACCAAGTCTAAGTGGACTTTGGCTTCCCAACATAGTTATCACAATTCATAACATCTTTAAAATATGATTTCATATAATCATTCCTATCATTAATGCTAGTGTCCTTGGGACCCCAAATGGTGTATGATTTGGGAGTCCTCTTCCTAGTTGCATGCACATTAGGTTGATTTCTACGTGGTGCATGATGCTTAGGAGCATGAGGTCTAGCATATAAAACAGGAGGAGGATATGCATGTGACATATAAGGATTATATGCAAAAATGTGGAGCATGCATATTATATGGTGCATATGGAGCATACATACGATGTGGTGGATATGGATGATATGTATGAGCATATGAGTGTGTAGGAGCACATGCATACGTATTTCTCATGTGTGGGTTTGCACGTGTCTGTGGGTGTGGAGCTTAAAACTCATCATATGTGTTCATACGTGTAGTAGGAGTGTTCCTACGTGGGTAAGTATTAGTGTACATAAAAGCATGTCCCTTCTTTTGATTTCCACCCTTGGTAGGTTTCTTGGCAAAAGATGGATTTTGTGGAGTAGTGACTTTCTTAGTAGGTTTGCTACCCATTGTGTTTTTGTCACTACTAGTGGATGCACCAAAGGATGGCCTCACAAAATCTATAGTTACACCACTATAGGAGGTGCATGATTTGGATGAATTTTCTTCCGAATAACCAAGTCCAACAGGGTATGTGGCCGGAAATTGGTTTGAAAGCCCTTCATCCAATTGCCCTTTTCCTTTGTTAAATCTCTTAACTTGGGTGGACATGAACTCATATTTCTCCCCAAGGGAAGAAATAGAAGTGTCCAAGGTGGACACACGTGTGGTGAGCTCGTGCTCTTGGGTTTTGAGAGAATCATTCTCAATATCCAATTTAGTGTTTTGTGAGTGGAGATCATCATTATCTTCAAACGAAACGTGATCTAATTGAGATTTGAGGAAATTCAACTCATTTCTCAATGTTCCATTTTGAGAAATCAAATTTGCTTTCTCAAGTGTGAGTGTGTCAACAATGGTGTCATTGTTGGTGATGGATGGCATGGATGATTTACTAACATTCAATTTCTTCAAATTAGTATACTTAAGCATGAGATAATGATACTTAGAAAATAATTCTTCGTTATATATACGAAGTTCATCCATTGTTACCTCGGGTTCATCGCTCTCGCTAGAGCTATCATCAGAGAATGTATCTTCACGAGCCATGAAGCACATGTATGCACTCTCACCCTTCTCATCTTTAGATTCGCTTGAAGAATCCCCACTTGAGTCATTGAAAGTGCCGACGAGTCTTTTCTTCTTATCCTTCTTGAATTTGTCGGACTTGTGGTACTTTGGTGCTTTCCACTTTTCTTTGTTCTTTAGCATTGTGCCATCCTTCTTGATATGCCCTGGCTTGTTACACTTAAAACAATGAGATGAATAATTGTTAGTGGAATCAAATTTAGATTTGGATGGAAATTTACCTTTGCGAAAGAAGCGTTGGAACTTCTTCGCCATGAGCACCATTTCTTCCAAATAATCTTCGTTCTCGGACTTATCACTATCAGAGGATAAAGAGGTAGTCTTGAACGCTAACACCTTCTTCTTTGCCTCTGTTGGCTTCATCGTGCCTCTAATCTTCAATCGGTTCTCCCTTCTTACTTCATAAGACATGAGAGTACCGATGAGATTCACCACGGAATAGTTCTTCATGTCATTGACCTCATCAATGGCCATTGCTCTTCTTTCCCTTTTTGAGGTCATTGACATGATTATATTTCTCACCTTCTCTTGTTGGGTGTATGTTTGTCCAAGAGCTTCAAGCTCATTGGTGATGTCTGTGAAGCGGCGTACATCGTGGAAATGTTCTCGCCTTCCTACATTTGAAACATGTCGAAGTTTTGTATATCAACATATAAATTTGACAACTTTACCTTGTTAGTCCCCTCGTGGGTGACGATGAGATGGTTCCATATTTGATATGCACTCTTACATGTGCATATCTTGTTGAACTCATCCGGATCTAATGCACAATGAAGAGCGTTCATTGCTTTGGTATTTTTTATCTCGACAGACTTCTCGGCGGGAGTCCATTGTCGAAATCCTCTTTCGTGGGTTCTAAGTAATCCTTATGAAGGGTTCTCTAAAGAGAAGCACTCCTAAGGAACGTCTCCATCTGGCACTTCCAATAGCTGAAATTCGTGCCATTGCGTGCCATTGAAGCGTGGAGGACGAACAGTAAATTGTCCTTTGAAGACGGAAGAATCACCATCACGATCGTGATTGTTGTATGAAGGAGGTGGAGGAACGTTGCTGTTGTTGGATGCCATAACTGTAGACCTGCACTCCGATACCAATTGTAAGGATACTGTCTATAAGAAAAACAATAGAAGGGGGGTTGAATATTGTTTATAAAATTAACTAAGAAATTACGCCTAATTAAAATCCTAATCCAACAAAGATGCGGAATAAAATGAAACAATAAATAATCAATTCTAAAACAAAGACGTTTCAAGGGTTCCGATTACGCAAGTCAAGCCTGACTTGTTTCCGGTAATCCTACGTTCCTTCCATCCGGGATACCACCCGGATACTCAAGTTAGAACCATAACTTGAGTTTTTCTTTCAACCCACTTGTAGCAACCCTACAAGTGTAATCAATACACAATTGATGTCTTTGAATCCCACAACTTCACAACCGAGAGTAAAACTAAATAACAAAAGTTATGAAATTATGAAATTTACACTTACAAATCACCTATGCCTTGAAGTAGAACTTGAAGAAGCAAAGTGATGTGAGTGTTGATCTCTTCCAAGAAGAGAGTGGAGCCCTTTCTCTTGTCATCACCAAGAGGATATCAACTTTGATTATAGGTTGGAGGGAAAGAGAGAATGAGATTGGAATTCTAGGGCTTTGAGAAAATGAGAGCTTGGGAAGCTTAGAGATGATCAAGAGTTTTGGCAAGTATCTAAGAGGCTTTCAAAGGAATAGTAGAAGCTCTCTTTATAGGTTCTTTAAAACCCTCAAACAGAATACCCAAAACCCCATTAGAAATATGCGTGGAAATTCTCAACGGATTGATTTTACAGCCAGGACATGTGACTGATGAAGAACAGACAGTCGCCTACTGTACTGTGTCAGATGGTAGGTGCCAATTCAAATGGTACCTTACCACGTAGGAAAATCCACTGATGAAGGTTAGACAGGCGCTTGAAAATCGACATGCGGCTGAGAAACCTTTACAGGTGACTATGTGTCAAAGTTTGTAAGTTGACGGAGTGTAAGAATTCTAGGTAAGCTTGGACATGCGACTGATGTAGTATCCACAGGCACATGTGCCATGGGCAGGTGACTAGGAAAGTAACTACAGTCGTCTGTGTGCACAAGTGCGTAACATGCCAAAATGAAAGATTTGGACAAGTGATGGACATGCGACTGATGTGGTATCCACAGGCGCCTGTGCCATATGCAGGCGACTGGGAACCCAACATCAGTCATCTGTGTGCACAAGTGTGAAATTTGACATATTAAGTGATCTTTGGGCAAGAGGGGACATGCGACTGAATAACAAGTCACATGCGCCTAAAACTAGACATGCGCATGTAATTTGTATAGTAGTCTCATGTTGAAGTTGAATACAGAAAAGCTCAAAAACCTATGTCAAAAATATGTGATTTACAGTCGACTACTGAACAATTCTCAGTCGCCTGTATGGAGACAGGCACCTGCATTTTATACTTCAGTCTCCTGTTAAAAATCCAGAATGTATAGTAAAGGGAATGAAGAGTTGGAGTCCTAGAAAATGGTTTCTAATGACTTCCTAGACTAGATAGAGTGATGTCTGTGAGCTCCAAGTTAGTTCTACTACAAGGCTACATTCTAATTAAGATAAATGAAAGCATAGAAAGATTTACAATGTATTTTTCTTCTCTTCTTTCTCTTGAATGTCCTTGAAGTCTTTGAAGCTTCTTTCTTTAACTCGATCACCCAATCATCAATTCATTGAGCTTTGATTGATCTTGATAGTCAACCATTGCTATTTGATCTTTATGATTAACTTAGGCAATGGATTAACTGCATGAACGGGATTAGTCACAAGTATTTATGTTTGCTTATCATCAAAACCAAGCAGGAAGAATTCCAATACTCAACCCAATTATCTTCTCACTCACTCTTCTCTAATTTTTGCCATTTTTGACAAAAGAAGAGTGCAGACACCCCCTCTTTGGGGTGTATATAGCATAGACCTTTTTAAATCAAAGTAAGTCATTGTCCTCTCTAATTAACTCACACAAATTGAGGACAACAATAGGACAAAAGCCAACAGCCAACAGCCAACAACCAACAGGTTTTTGCTGAAAAGCCTTGAAGAATCAGAAAAATGTAAAAATGACATTGGATCCTATTGAATCCATATTTCACCACATAGAACTCCGATTGACAAATGGTCAAAACCATTAAAGAGCTGTCTATAAGTAGATCGATGAGGACACATCAACGCTATAAACTGAGCACCCAGAACTTTATTTATGAATATTTTTTTGTGGTGTATCACAATTTGATCCTTGTATTTTCTTTTACACTATTTTTGGTTGTTAGAGAGCTACGGGTCGTAATTCTGGGATTTTCAATTCACGGGGTGTAGATTGAGGCAGCGTCCAGCTTGGTATATCAGTTTAGTCGAGCATGGGATTGCCGAGTTTGTAGAGATTGTGAGCATGAATCATTTGATTTGCGAGTTCCTAGTGTTTGTAGGCATGGAGAGACTGATTGATGTACTGGTGGATTTTGGGGATTGATGGAGTAGGTCGAGGTTCAACCGAACCAATGTACATCTGGTGTCATCTGTGATTGGGTATGATTTCTGTTTTTTATCTGCTTGTGTGTTGCTTATTTTTATTTGTTGATCACTCTATTTACCCCCTCCAGGGTGTACTTTACAATCCTACATACTGCTCGTTCGATTGAATAAGAGAGAGAAGAGAGAAAAACGACTATGGATGGGTTTTGGGCCATGGGTTTCTCTCCATAAGAAAGGAAGAAAGAAAAATATAGGAAATAGTGGTTAGGCCGACCAAATGAGATAAGTAACATGAAAAATAAAAAGAAAAGAGTAGAAGGGAAAGTGTTTTAATTAAAGGGACATGGTCTTATAGGTTTTGTGCTCATTCCAAGAAGCAAGAAATTAAGAAAGAAGGAAGAGAAAATAAGAAGGAGAGAGATGAACTACCCCCATGGGCATTTGCGAAGAAGAAAAGAGTTGAGGAAAAAGATAAAGAGAAGAATAATTGGACTGTGGGCTGTGGGCCTTATTCAAAGTAAGGAAAAGGAATTAAAAGAAAAGAATTGGAATAATTAAAGAGAAAAGGATTGAAATAATTAAAAGTGGCTAGACTTTTAATTGAGGGGAAAAATTAAAGCTAAAGAAAAGAAATGGGAAAAGAGAAATTAGAAAAAAAAGGGAAGAAAAATTGAAAAATGATTATCAAAATATGAGAAACTTTCCAAGAATTTCATTTTAAACCCATTAGAATTTTGGACCATTACATTCTACCCATCTTATAAAAAATAATGTCCTCAGAATTTCTTAAGGGGAGTGAAAGAGGTTGCTGAAATAGACAAACAAAGGCAATGAAAGATTAGAAAAGAGGATGAAAATGACATCACAAGTTAAAGGAAATGTGATGAAAGGAATAAGAGTTGATACGTGTATGTTTTATGGTATATCCTACTCGTCATATAATGTTCATGAGATGGTCAACGCGGACCTGCATGAGCCACCACTTGTAACGACACACTTTCCAGTGTCATCATAAATTACAAGAACCTGCACGTCCTGCTAGTTTTTCGTGAAAGGCAACAAAAATTATGCGAATTTTTTTTCTAAAAATTTATTTTCTAAATTATTTTTATTTAGTCTAAATTTTTAAAAATTAATTTATTTATATCACAAATTATGAAAATTTAAATATAAAAATATGATATTATTCTATTTGTCGTAATTAACATTCTGGCACATTTGCGTCAAAATTATGCATGTACATTGCCAGATATTTAATTTTCTTTATCATTATTATCTATTTTTAATTTAAAAAAATAGTTTATTTTTTTCGCAATAAAAAACAAACATATGATGGTATTCTACCAACCAAGAGGAATGTTTTGGTACCTTGTGCATCAGAATTTGATATGCAGATTTTTTTAAATTTAATATCCTAATTTTATTTATCAATAATTTATTTCTAATTTAGAAAATAAGTAAAAATTGGTTAATAATTGTTATAAATATCAGTTAGCTATAGATAATTATATTATACTTGAATAAATTTATTTGGAAAATAGTTTATTAAAATATTAGATGTTAAATTTTGAACTATGAAAGATTACTACAATAACAGTTCTAGCTTCAAAACACACTATTTTGTGATACAAAAAATTTGACAAAAAAATCATTTTAATTAATTTTATAATTTTACACAATTTTTAATAATTTTTTGAAATTTTTCTAAAATTTTTTCCAGACACAACCCGAAAAATTAGAAAACAGTAATCTTCAAACTAGAATTCACAACTCACTCGTTAACTTTCTCACCATCTCCAACTAACATTTGTTTGGCCTTAAAACCACATCAACAAATTCAGCTCAGGTATGAATGCATATCCTAGGGGAAGACCCCATGCATTTATTTATAGTTGATGGGAGAGTCATACATGGATGGGATATAATAGATACGACCTTATCTATAGATAAGTTACAGTCGTATCTATTTATAACACTCCCACTTATCCAACCATAAATGTGGACTCTGCCCATGAATACTTCAAGATTCTGAGCATCATACGAGTCTCATAAAGGGGTGGATACTTCAGGATCCTGAGTTGATGGGATTTGCCTCGTTAAAACCTTTGGCTGTGGAAAATCATGTGGGAAAAAAATAAAAAGAGTACAAATATCCTAACTCCCCCTGATCTGTACAAGCCCTTAAGCTTTCAGATCTCTTAGGCATTTTCCTCACTCCTATTTACAACATTCCGAAAAATACAGAAATTACAAATATCAAAATCTTTAAGCAGCTGCTGAAACCAAAAATTCTGTAAAGGTGTGCTTTATTTCGTCGCCTCTAACGTGGTATACTCAAAAGTGGGGTAAGCAAGTGGCATGGTTTTCAGAATATATGGTCAGCTCTAGAAAACCTACATATGTCCCAATCGTCACTGGGATGTGATATACCACCAGGCGCACTCAAATAAACCATTGGTTTGTTTCTGGAATGGTGAGATCTCAGAATGATAGGATGATGTTGCCTTCATAATTTGCCCAGTCTGTGATTTCTCATTATAGGGGTTAGACCTGTAACCTGCATCTCTATAAGCATGGAGGATAATTCTTTATAATGTAAGCCCAAATCTATCAACCCTTGGAGGAAGCACAGAAGATGCTTAACTCTGATCTCATGGCACTTTTTCGGTGCATTACTGTATCTGACTAGCGATTTTACTGCAAATGCTATATCGGGACGCATGCAGTTAGCCAGAAGTGCTCTGATTGCACTTAGATACGTGACTTCAGTACTAAGTATATCATCCCCCTCTTCCAGCTAATGAAAGGGGTTTTTATGTACATCCAAAGAGCGTACAACGAAATGTGTACTTAATGGATGACATTGGTCCTTATAGTAATTTCTTCAAAATGCTCTATTTGTATGAATTTTAATGTAACCGGATTTTATCTACTTATCTAAATCTGTGAGCCATGACTTATTTTATTTTTCATAGGTCTCTCAGTTCATGTTTGGTAGTCAGGCTTTGAACAGATATTTCGGTTTTCTCTTCAGGAGATCCGATGAGATTTAAGTTGTTTACAACTATGATCTCAAATCTTGTCCTTTACTCTTTATAAAGATGCAAAGAAACCCATTAGTATGAATCCTTACTTTGTCAAGTGATTCACTTGGTTGTACAATTTTATTTTATAATTTCTTCAATAGAATAAACGTCCCGCAGTCAATTCAGACATTTAAGAAAATGTGGAATTTATCTTTATCAAGATATCCGTAGAAGTATGTCGTTACAACATCCAATAGCAGTATATCCAAAATTTCATTTACCAAATCGTAAGATATTCACAATTTATAACTGGGGAAATTTGATGCATCATTCATATAAGTAAGTCTAGCTCATCTTAGTTGTTTTATTCCCCATTTTCAGCGAAAATCCTTGAGCTATAGGTTGTACCTTATAGCATACGATTATACACTCATATATTTATGTTCGTATTTGTGTAATACTTATTATGCCCACAAGTTTGCCCACAAGTGACTTCAGTACAAAGTATATCATCCCCCTCTTCCAGCTAATGAAAGGGGGGTTTTATGTACATCCAAAGAGCGTACAACGAAATGTGTACTTAACGGATGACATTGGTCCTTATAGTAATTTCTTCAAAATGATCTATGTGTATGAATTTTAATGTAACCGGATTTTGTCTACTTATCTAAATCTGTGAGCCATGACTTATTTTATTTTTCCTAGGTCTCTCAGTTCATGTTTGGTAGTCAGGCTTTGAACAGATATTTCGGTTTTCTCTTCAGGAGATCCGATGAGATTTAAGTTGTTTACAACTATGATCTCAAATCTTGTTCTTTACTCTTTATAAAGATGCAAAGAAACCCATTAGTATGAATCCTTACTTTGTCAAGTGATTCACTTGGTTGTACAATTTTATTTTATAATTTCTTCAATAGAATAAACGTCCCGCAGTCAATTCAGACATTTAAGAAAATGTGGAATTTATCTTTATCAAGATATCCGTAGAGGTATGTCGTTACAGCATCCAATAGTAGTATACCCAAAATTTCATTTACCAAATCGTAAGATATTCGCAATTTATAACTGGGGAAATTTGATGCATCATTCATATAAGTAAGTCTAGCTCATCTTAGTTGTTTTATTCCCCATTTTCAGCGAAAATCCTTGAGCTATAGGTTGTACCTTATATCATACGATTATACACTCATATATTTATGTTCTTATTTATGTAATACTTATTGTGCCCACAAGTTTGACACCTTTTGGTGTCTGGACTTCAGGTCCGAACACTTCACGTTTCATAAGCGAGTTCAACTCATATTTTATTGCTTCATTCAATATTTGACCAATCTCTACGTTTACATTTTAGCAACGGAGTATGTAATGATGTTATATAATTATCATTGCTTTTGCGATGTATATGGCAATATGATACGTGAATATATTGTCGACAATTGTGTTCTTTCTGTCTAACACCTTACCAGTATGTACAACATTTACATTTTAGCAACGGAGTATGGAATGATATTATATAATTATCATCGCTTTTGCAATGTATGTGGTAAAATGATACGTGAATATATTGTCGACAATTATGTCCTTTCTGTCTAACACCTCCCTGTAATGCCCTGCTAAGCTACTGCACAAGTACTAGAGGGGGGGGGGGGGGGTGAATAGTACTTTAAAATAATTAAGAGGCTAATTCCTAATTACTTGCAAACTCTACCAAACAATGCGGAAAAGTAAATGTTAGACAACAAAGAAACAATCGCAAACAACGATATTACTGGGTTCGGATCCACCCAAGTTGTTGAATATTGGACTCCCCGGATTTGGTTTTGATGATGAGCAAACATAAATAATCCATTAACTAACAATTTGTGAGCGCAGTTTTGGAGATCGTCTCCAAATTCACGAGAACATTCAAATCGACATCTCAACACTTCCCAAAGCTCGTATTCATGCCCAAAGCTTCGTTGAAGCTCTTGCGCCGTTTTGGAAGTTATGAAGATTCAATCGAAGCTCTCAAAGACCGTTTATTAAGGTTTTATTTATAGTCTTTTAGCTTCGATAGATAGAATGTTAAGCCTTGAGTATATCTTACGTTTCTATCTTCATTACGCTCATTTCGTAGCTCTAGGATCCTTGCACAAGTTCATTCTAACTTCCTCGAAGCGTCGCGCTTCGATTCGGACTTGTTTGTGCATGTTAGTTGGTACAAGAACAAGTACTGACCGACTAGATGGTGATCTAGTCGGTCGGCAACTGTTCTTGGACCGACTAGTTTGATTCCTTAATTTCTTGGACTTTACTGTTTACAGTTAGTCGGTCTACGTTGACTCACCGACCGACTAGTTTGTGAACTAGTCGGTCAGTGATGCTTCTTTGACCGACTAGTTGTGACTTACTGTTCATGCTAAAATTCTCCGAAGCTACTGTTTATCGTTAGTCAGTCTAAGAACGTTTGGTGACCGACTAGTTGACAATTTAGTCGGTCAACTTTTGTTCTTGGACCGACTAAGTCACTTTGTACTCAGACTAATTCTTTTTGCTCTTAGTCGGTCTACGTTCATTGGCTGACCGACTAGTTGTGAAACTAGTCGGTCAGACAGTCTTCTTGGACCGACTAGATTTCTAGGTCTGAAATTCTATCTTTTCTCAGATCTACACTTAGTCGGTCCACGTTGTTTGACTGACCGACTAGTTGATGATCTAGTCGGTCAGTGATTGTTCTTTGACCGACTAACTCTCACAGATTTCTATCCGTTGGTGAATGACCTAACTTGTTTTTATGGGACCCTATAAATACGAACCTAGGTCATTTCTATCTAGGTTAGAGCTTCCATTCAGAGATTCATTGAGTTCTAAAGAGATAGCCATTCTCACTCAAATCAAAAGCTCTCTTCCTCACAAGAAACCCATTCTCAATCATTTGTAGATCTAGAATCAATCTAGAGAGAAGATTTTTCTTGGTGAGCTCTTCAAGCTATTGCTTGATCCAAGTCTCCAACTCATTCCTAGGCACCGATTGCTGGTCATTTCCTTGGTGCTAGGTCTTGGTGACTTCATCTTCCTCAAATCCTTCATTTCACCATTTGGGTAAGAAAAACTCAAGGTATAGGATTTTGTGGTAAGATTGTTTATTTCATATTAAACTCTTTAATATTGCTTTGTGATTCTCTCGGTTGTGAGAGAAGGTTGTGATCCCGGGTTGTGGGATTCACGTTTGCTATTGCATGTATGATTTGATCTTGTGAAGGTTTTTCACAAGATATTCATAGTGGAAATCTTGAGTTAGGGTTTCTAACTCAAGTATCCGGAAGGGATCCGGGTGGTTGGGACGTAGGATCACCGGGAACAAGTCGGGGAGACTTGGGTGGATCCGAACCCATTAACTTCGTTTGTTAGCATTGTTAATTTTGTGTTGTCATTCAATTTAAGCTTCCGCAAATTGATTTGGTAGTTGTTTGCAATTTAATTTGGAATTATACTCCTTATTATTTTAAAGTACTATTCACCCCCCCTCTAGTACTTGTGCAGTAGCTGGTAGGGCATTACATTTGGTATCAGAGCCAGATACTCAGCTATGTCTGCCAACGACAACAAGACCGTGCCTCCACCTTCCAACTATGACACCTTCAGGAACCGTGAAGGAGCATCTTCGGTGATGGAAGGACATTCCTCTACGAGGCCTCCATTCTTCAACGGTACCAACTATGGGTATTGGAAATGCCGGATGGAAACCTTCCTCCGGAGTGCAGCCTTATGGAGGACTACAATGAAGGAATACATCGAACCCAAAGAAGAAGACTTTGAGAAATGGACTACCGCGGAGGTCGCCGCGGAGGTAAGCAATGCCAAGGCAATGAACGCCTTGCAATGCGCTTTGGAGCCCGAGGATTTCAATAAGATATGCACATGTAAGAGTGCATATCAAATTTGGAACTCCCTCCTCATTCTTCATGAAGGGACGAGTAGGGTAAGAGACTCTAAACTCGTAGTCGTAAACAAAGATTACGAAATGTTTCATATGCAACAGGGCGAGAAGATGAAAGAATATTACGCTCGTTTTGTTGACATAATAAACGAGTTAGAGGCCCTCGGCAAGTCCTACACTCAAAAGGAGAAGTGCTCAAAGATTATTGAAGGACTTCCCTCTTCTTGGGAAAAACGTACCTTCGCCATCGAGGAAGGTAATGACATGAACAAATATACCGTAGTTCAACTAATGGGTACTTTGATGTCATACGAGGTACGCAAAGATAGCAAGGTGAAGTTACAAGAAAAGATGAAGTCCTATTTGAACCTAGATGCACCTAAGAAAAAGGCGATTGCATTCAAGGCGGCTTCATCCACCTCTACCGATGATGAGGACTCGGAAGAAGAAATGGACATGGAATCCATTGCACTCATGGCAAAGAAGTTCAATCGCTTCTTCCGAAAGGGTAACTTCAAACAAAAATCTAAGTTTACTTCTACTAACGCCTCTCCACCTTTGTGCTTTAAATGCAATAAGCCAGGACACATCAAAGCGGATTGTCCTCAAAACAAGCAAAAGGAGAAGTGGAAGGCGCCGAAGTTCGACAAGTCAAAGAAGTACAAAAAGGGGTACAAGAAGGGACTTGTCGGAACAACATTCACCGACTCCGAGGATTCCTCAAGCGGAGAGTCGGACGATGAGCACGTGGAGCAAGCGCACATGTGTTTCATGGCAAGAGAGGAGCACGATCAAGGATCCTCCTCTTCCGATGATAGCGACGACGAAGGCGATGAGGTAACGATGGATGATCTTAGGGATGCTAACTCTCACTTATGGTCTAAATATACAAAATTAGTAAATCGATATACTAAAGTAAAAGATGACCTAGCTAGCATTCAAACCTCGCCTAAAACTATCATCACCAACAACGACACCGTTGTTGAAGAGTTAAGAAATGAGATTTTCAATCTCAAATCTAAACTTGAACATGTTAGCATTGATGATCCGGAAGAACATAGGATAGCGGATTTAACTTCTCAAAACTCGACTTTGAGTATTGAGAACGAGAATCTTAAATCTCGTGTTTTTGTGCTCACATCGCAAGTATCCAATTTGGATACTTCTATGCGTTCTCTCAAAGAGAAATATGAGAACACATTGGGCCGAATTAACAAATTCAACAAAGGTAAGGACCATTTGGATAAAATCCTAAGTGACTTACTTCCGGCCAATCACCACATTGGTTTGGGGTATACGATGGGATGTCCATCCAAAGCGGCCACTACTTTTGTTAGGCCAACTTCCGGTGACTCTACGAGTGGTAGCAAACACTCTATTGGTAGTTCATCTACCAATGGTGCTTCCACCTCGTCCACACCCTCTTTTGGAAAGAAACCCACTTCGGGCGGACCTCCAAAGAAGGGGCATGCTTATATGTACACAAATACCATGCCACGTAGGAACACACGTCCTACTCCACCATCTCACACATATGATGATTTCTATGCTACACGTTCACGGGCACGTGCACACCATGTGAGACACCTTCACGCACGTGTTTCCACACATGCATATGTTCACCCACCGCATCATATGAATAATTCTCGTTGTGCACCATTCCATCATGTCCCGTATGCCTATCCACAACATGCATCACGTAGAAATCAACGTCGCATGCATGCACCCAATAGGATGATGGCTCCCAAAATTTTCACTATTTGGAGCCCGAAGGATACAATCATGGATGAAAAACAAGTATATATGAATGCTTATTTTTCGAATGTTGTGCATAGTAGGAATTATGTGGGGAAGTCAAAGTCCAATTGGACTTGGCTTCCAAAGGTCTAACCTTTGAGGACCCAATGACCTTGGGTACCATGATATGAAAGTTTCTATCTTTAGGTACTCAAGGAAAAGAAAAAGAAAAGGAGCAACAAATATAAATTTAGCTCCAAAGGGAATTGGATACTCGATAGCGGGTGTTCAAAACACATGAAGGGTGACGCTAAATTGCTCTCCGGAGTGGTTCCCATTGCAAATGGAAATCGCGTCGTATTTGGAGGCAATGAGAGCGGAACCATCGTCGGTGTTGGTAAAGTGGGTAACCCTTCTAAACCCTTAATTAGTGATGTTTATCTAGTTGATGGTTTAAATCATAATCTTATTTCAATAAGCCAACTTTGTGACAAAAGTTACAAAGTTAGCTTTGCGAAAGGATTGTGTCATATTTCAAATGATAATAATAAATTATTATTTTCCGGCACACGCCATAAAGATATTTATATTTTGGATCTTCCTAAGTCATATGAACAATGTCTCGTTGCCAACACAAGTGAACAACACTTATGGCATCGACGCTTTGGACATGTGAACTTTGGAACACTTTATAAGCTTTCGAAATTAAATTCCATTAAAGGTTTTCCGAAGCTCGTTTTTGAAAAGAAAAGTTTTTGTGATTCTTGTCAACGTGGCAAGCTTCCTAAATCTTCATTTAAACCTAAGAAAAGCATTTCTACGAAACGGCCACTAGAGCTATTACATCTAGATTTATTTGGGCCAACTAGAGTTGCTTCCTTAGGAAATGCAAGGTATGGACTAGTCATCGTTGATGATTATTCAAGATTTACATGGGTATTTTTCTTATGTAATAAAAATGAAGCTTTTGGAAACTTCACAATATTTGTGAAGAAAGTACAAAATCTCATCGGAACCACCATTGTCACTATTCGTAGTGATCATGGGGGTGAATTTGAGAATGAGTCTTTCTCAAATTTTTGTGATGATCTTGGAATTACTCACACGTTTTCTTTCCCTCGCGCACCTCCTCAAAATGGTGTTGTTGAGAGGAAGAATAGAACGCTTGTGGAGTGTGCTCGCACTATGCTCGAAGATAGTCAACTTGGTTATCAATTTTGGGCGGAAGCGGTACACACCGCTTGTTATGTGTTTAATAGAATACTTTTGAGGCCCGGCACCAAACAAACTTGTTATGAATTGTTGTTTGGTAGATTGCCTCAAGTTAAACATTTTCGTGTTTTCGGCGCAAAATGTTTCATTAAAAACACATATGATAATTTGGACAAGTTTGATCCGAGATCGGATGAGGGGATATTTGTTGGGTATTCCTCACGTAGCAAAGCCTACCGGATATACAACAAAAGATCCTCTACGATCGAGGAATCACTTCATGTCTCTTTTAATGAGAATTTTACTACTTCTAGAATTTCAAATGATAATGATTCTATGGATGTTTTATGTGATTCGTTTGAAAATTCTAAGTCTATTGATTCAATTGATTCTATTGAGACTAACCCGACTAATGAAGTTGTTGAGAATGTGCCTAGTGATCAAGGTATTCCCAAGCGGCTTCATACCGTTCGCGACCATCCCCATGAGCAAGTCATTGGCAATATTCATGATAGTGTCAAGACGAGATCTCAAGTCCACCACTTCGCCAATAGTGCCTTTGTCTCATCAATAGAGCCAAAGAATATCGTTGAAGCGTGCGAAGATAGTGCTTGGATCCTTGCCATGGAGGAGGAACTCATTCAATTCGAGAGGAATGATGTATGGGAGCTTGTTCCTTTGCCATCGAAGAACCACACCGTCATAGGGACAAAGTGGATCTTCAAGAACAAATCCGACGAAAATCAAGTCGTCATCCGGAACAAAGCTCGGTTAGTTGCTCAAGGCTATCGCCAAGAGGAAGGTATCGATTTCGAAGAATCCTTCGCTCCGGTAGCTAGATTAGAATCAATTAGACTCTTATTGTCTTATGCATGCCATAAAAATTTTAAGTTATTTCAAATGGATGTTAAAAGTGCATTTTTAAACGGAGATGTCGTTGAGGAAGTTTACGTTTCTCAACCTCCGGGCTTCATAAATGAAAAATTTCCAAACCATGTTTTTAAACTAAAGAAAGCTCTTTATGGTTTGAGACAAGCTCCTCGAGCTTGGTATGATCGCCTAAAGAATTTTCTTTTGGATTTGAATTTTAAAATGGGCGAAGCCGATTCTACACTTTTTGTTAAGCATGCGAATAATGATATTTTATTAGTTCAAATTTATGTTGATGATATCATTTTCGGTGCTACTAACTTCACTCTTTGCGAAGAGTTTTCTAATGTTATGAAGGAACAATTTGAGATGAGCCACATGGGCGAACTCAAATATTTCTTAGGTCTCCAAATTCGCCAAATGAACGATGCAATCTTCATCCACCAAACGAAGTATACGGTGGAGTTGCTTAAGCGATTTGGAATGGAAAGTGCTTCCGGGAAAAAGACTCCAATGAGCACGACTACGCATCTCGACAAGGATACGGGCGGTAAGGATGTAGACATTCGTCTATATCGAGGTATGATAGGTAGTTTACTTTATCTTACCGCAAGTAGGCCCGATATTATGTTTGCCGTATGCATATATGCTCGTTATCAGTCTCAACCTAAGGAGTCTCACTTAGTAGCGGTAAAGCGTATTTTCCGTTATCTAAGTTACACTTTAGATTTTGGATTACTTTATCCGAAATCTAGCACGTATGAGTTAGTCTCATACAGTGATGCCGATTATGCGGGATGCAAATCCGACAGGAAAAGTACTAGTTGCACTTGCCATTTTCTAGGAAATTCTCTTGTCTCTTGGTTTTCCAAGAAGCAAAATTCCGTATCACTTTCAACCACCGAGGCGGAATACATTGCCGCCGGTGCCGCTTGTGCCCAGGTTCTTTGGATGAGACACACTTTGAAGGATTTTGGTATTCATTGTGATACTAGCCCTATCATGGTGGATAACCAAAGTGCTATCTGTCTTTCAAAGAATCCGGTGCACCATTCCCGATCAAAACACATAGATGTCCGACACCATTTCTTAGATGATCATGTTGCTAAAAAGGACATCATATTAGTGTACGTTGAAACCCAAAAGCAAATCGCCGATATTTTCACGAAACCCCTAAAGGAGGACTCCTTTGTGCGGTTGCGTCGAGAATTGGGGATTATGGGTGAATCCGAGATATAGGATTCATATTTCATTCAAATATCTTGCATGCTATTATATTTCGCGATATTTCATTCATGCTAGATTTATTGAATTTTTGGGAATTTTATGTGATTTGTTCGAATTTATTGCTCGAAATCGTATTTCAATGTCGTATTTAAGATTTCGACGTTTTATGGGGGAATTTAGATGACTAATGAGAGAGTTATGATGTTTCATCCAAGTGGTTTGTGAAGAGAAATCAATTATCAATTTTTGGACTCTTCTAGTCGGTCTAAGTTCACTTGTCAACCGACTAGATGCTCATCTAGTCGGTCAGCAAATGAACTCAGACCGACTAGATCAAGCCTATATCTAACTCCTATCATTTTCTTTCGTTAGTCGGTCACAGTACACTTACCGACCGACTAGATTGAAAACTAGTCGGTCAGTTAATATACTGCGACCGACTAAATCTAGCCTTAAAAATCCCTCTGTGCCTCTGTTTCGACTTAGTCGGTTCAAGCTCATTGACCGACTGACTAGATCGTAATCTAGTCGGTCAGTGCTTGAACTATGACCGACTAAGTGAGTTAGGGTAATTGGGTATTTTCGATTTCCAGACCGACTTATACTCATTTCGTTCGACTAAAATCTCTTTTAGTCGGTTTGTTTCTAAGCTCCAGCCCGAAAAACCCCCAACCCCTCTCGAGCCTGCTCATGTATCTCCTGCTGCTGTTGACAATGCTGCTGCTGCTTCTGTCGAGACCCATGCTGCTGTTGAGATTCCCGTTGTTGAGCCTGTTGCTGAGATCTCCACTCCTGCCCCGACGATCCCGTCTGTTGAGACGCCTCTACTCCCTACAGAGCCTGAGTCCACTCCGTCGACTGGACCCACGGAGACTGCAGATCCAGCCACCTCCTCGTGATCGCTTTTTTCGAGGACTCTCCACTACGCTTTGGATGATATATCTTAGTGAGAGTATTTTGGGTTAGGATGGGGTTTGAGAGATGTTTTGATGTATTTTTTTTTGCGATTTCTGGATGTCGGAGTTGGATATTATGATATGATGTTGTTTTGATGTATTTTGATACACTTTGATGATGTTGATGATGATAATGTATTTTTTTATGTTTATATAGATGATGTACCTCATGTATTCGATGTGATACCTTTTTGATATACTCATGATGTCTATATATATATATATATATATATGTTCATCGTCATTCACTTTGTCTTTTATTCGTCGTGCATTTTTGTTTTCATATTCGTTGAATGCATTTGAAATGTGAATTCGTCGCTCGACGATTAAAAACTTGGTTAAATAGATTATATTTCTATAATTATATAGAATTGTTTTCCATGCACAAAATTAACCAAGAATATTGAATATTGAAGAGTATGTCTCTTTATTCAAGAAATGAATAATTATTTGGTATTTTTGATGATTTTGATTATTTTTTTTGATAATGGACATTTTGGCACACCTTGATTTGATTTCCACACTTTTCCCTTGGTGTCAAGTTGGTCCATTGTCTTTGTCTACGACTCCCGATGTTGGATTTTACATTTCCTAATTGTTGTCGTTGTATGCCCCCCATTTTTGGGATAATGCCAAAGGGGGAGAGATAATAATAATAAATAGCGCAAATGAAAATTTAACTCAATTTCCAAGAATCTAGTTTGTTGTGTTAGATTCAGGGGGAGTTAAGATACATATAAGGATTTTCAAAATCCGATATTTCGAAAATTGATTCTATTACTTTATCTTACTCGTCTGCTTGATGCAATTCATATATATTCATTTTGGAATTAACGTGTCATCAATGCAGGGGGAGTAAGTATTTTACATTTGAATCATTATTTTTGATTATTATTTATGTTGGTTTGTCATCACCAAAAAGGGGGAGAATGTTGAATATTGGACTCCCCGGATTTGGTTTTGATGATGAGCAAACATAAATAATCCATTAACTAACAATTTGTGAGCGCAGTTTTGGAGATCGTCACCAAATTCACGAGAACATTCAAAGCGACATCTCAACACTTCCCAAAGCTCGTATTCATGCCCAAAGCTTCGTTGAAGCTCTTGCGCCGTTTTGGAAGTTATGAAGATTCAATCGAAGCTCTCAAAGATCGTTTATTAAGGTTTTATTTATAGTCTTTTAGCTTCGATAGATAGAATGTTAAGCCTTGAGTATATCTTACGTTTCTATCTTCATTACGCTCATTTCGTAGCTCTAGGATCCTTGCACAAGTTCATTCTAACTTCCTCGAAGCGTCGCGCTTCGATTCGGACTTGTTTGTGCATGTTAGTTGGTACAAGAACAAGTACTGACCGACTAGATGGTGATCTAGTCGGTCGGCAACTGTTCTTGGACCGACTAGTTTGATTCCTTAATTTCTTGGACTTTACTGTTTACAGTTAGTCGGTCTACGTTGACTCACCGACCGACTAGTTTGTGAACTAGTCGGTCAGTGATGCTTCTTTGACCGACTAGTTGTGACTTACTGTTCATGCTAAAATTCTCCGAAGCTACTGTTTATCGTTAGTCGGTCTAAGAACGTTTGGTGACCGACTAGTTGACAATTTAGTCGGTCAACTTTTGTTCTTGGACCGACTAAGTCACTTTGTACTCAGACTAATTCTTTTTGCTCTTAGTCGGTCTACGTTCATTGGCTGACCGACTAGTTGTGAAACTAGTCGGTCAGACAGTCTTCTTGGACCGACTAGATTTCTAGGTCTGAAATTCTATCTTTTCTCAGATCTACACTTAGTCGGTCCACGTTGTTTGACTGACCGACTAGTTGATGATCTAGTCGGTCAGTGATTGTTCTTTGACCGACTAACTCTCACAGATTTCTATCCGTTGGTGAATGACCTAACTTGTTTTTATGGGACCCTATAAATACGAACCTAGGTCATTTCTATCTAGGTTAGAGCTTCCATTCAGAGATTCATTGAGTTCTAAAGAGATAGCCATTCTCACTCAAATCAAAAGCTCTCTTCCTCACAAGAAACCCATTCTCAATCATTTGTAGATCTAGAATCAATCTAGAGAGAAGATTGTTCTTGGTGAGCTCTTCAAGCTATTGCTTGATCCAAGTCTCCAACTCATTCCTAGGCACCGATTGCTGGTCATTTCCTTGGTGCTAGGTCTTGGTGACTTCATCTTCCTCAAATCCTTCATTTCACCATTTGGGTAAGAAAAACTCAAGGTATATGATTTTGTGGTAAGATTGTTTATTTCATATTAAACTCTTTAATATTGCTTTGTGATTCTCTCGGTTGTGAGAGAAGGTTGTGATCCCGGGTTGTGGGATTCACGTTTGCTATTGCATGTATGATTTGATCTTGTGAAGGTTTTTCACAAGATATTCATAGTGGAAATCTTGAGTTAGGGTTTCTAACTCAAGTATCCGAAAGGGATCCGGGTGGTTGGGACGTAGGATCACCGGGAACAAGTCGGGGAGACTTGGGTGGATCCGAACCCATTAACTTCGTTTGTTAGCATTGTTAATTTTGTGTTGTCATTCAATTTAAGCTTCCGCAAATTGATTTGGTAGTTGTTTGCAATTTAATTTGGAATTATACTCCTTATTATTTTAAAGTACTATTCACCCCCCCTCTAGTACTTGTGCAGTAGCTGGTAGGGCATTACACAAGTCTCCCCGACTTGTTCCCGGTGATCCTACGTCCCAACCACCCGGATCCCCTCCGGATACTTGAGTTAGAAACCCTAACTCAAGATTTCCACTATGAAATACTTGTGAAGAACGTTCACCAAGTCAAATCATACCCAAAGTAATTTGTGACTCCCACAACCGGGGATCATAAACACAACTCTCACAACCGAGAGATAAACACTTACAAAGTGAAAGTAAATGAAATAGAATAACTTACCACAAAATACCTATGCCTTGAATATACTTACGAATTAGGGCAAGGATGATTTTGAGGAAGAAGAAGGCACCAAACCCTAGCTCCAAGATGTAGATCATCGATGGAGAGCTATGGGGTTGTTGGTGACCTAGGATCAAGCACTTGGCTTGGAAGGCTTCACACTCAAAGAATCTCTCTTTGGAAGTAAGAGTGAGGAGAGATTATTGAATGGAATGAAAGAGCTTTGAATGAGCTTGGAATGATTTCTCTTGATCTCTAAACTTGCAATAATATCAGCCTTGAGAGCAATGAATGCAGCTCAACAAGTATTTATATGATAGAGGAGAGAGAGAAAGAAATTCGAGTCATTAAATGCTCCAACGGCTCTTTTCTGAACCCAACTAGTCGGTCAAAGAACAACCACAGACCGACTAGTTCATTAACTAGTCGGTCGGTCATTTAACGTAGACCGACTAATGGAAGAACAGCCAAAAGGTCGAATCACAGACAAAAGGAACTAGTCGGTCCAAGAAGAGTAGCTGACCGACTAGTTTCATAACTAGTCGGTCGGTTACTTAACTGAGACCGACTAAGAGATAAAACTGAAGTCTGAGCACAAATTGATTTAGTCGGTCCAAGAACAAATGTTGACCGACTAGTTCATCAACTAGTCGGTCGCCAAATGTGCATAGACCGACTAACGATAAACAATAAGTTAGGTGAAAATTGGCATGTACAGTAAAGCTCAACTAGTCGGTCCAAGAAGAAAAGTTGACCGACTAGTTCATCAACTAGTCGGTCGATCAATGAACACAGACCGACTAATGATAAACAGTAGCTCAGGCTCAAATTTGCATGTACAGGGAAAGCTCAACTAGTCGGTCACAGAAGCATCACTGACCGACTAGTTCACAAACTAGTCAGTCGGTGAGTCAACGTAGACCGACTAACTGTAAACAGTAAAGAGCTTAGAATTAACTGACAGAAACTAGTCGGTCCAAGAAGCTTTGCCGATCGACTAGATCACCATCTAGTCGGTCAGTTCTTCTTCTTGAACCAACTAACATGCACAAGAAGTCGTGAATCGAAGCGCGAAGCTTCGGGAAAGTTTGTATGGACTTCTACTAAGATCCTAGAGCTAAGATAGGAGCGTTATGAAGATTTAAATCGTAAGACCTACTCAAGGCTTAACATTATACGAAAGAAGCTTAAATACTATAAATAAAACTTGACGATACTGTCTTCAATAGCTTCAATCGAATCTTCATGACTTCTAAAATGGTCCATAAGCTTCAACGAAGCTTTAGGCATACGATCACGTGCTTTGAGAAGTCTCGAGATGTCGCTTTGGATGTTCATATGAATTTGGCGACGATCTCCATAACTGCGCTCACAAATTGTTAGTTCACGATATATTTATGTTTGTTCATCATCCAAAACCAAATCCAGGGAGTCCAATATCCAACATTCTCCCCCTTTTTGGTGATGACAAACCAATATAAATAATAATCAACAATAATAATTCAAATGAAATTTACTTACTCCCCCTGCATTGATGACACGTTAATTCCAAATTAAACAATAATAATACGCATCAAGCAGACGAGTAAAGTATATAAATGAGAATCGATTATTGAAATATCGAATAACAAATGTTGGTTATTGAAATATCGGATTTGAAAATCCTTTTATATATCTTAACTCCCCATGAATCTAACATATCAAATTAGATTCTTGGAATAATGCTTTAAATTATCATTAGCACATCGTTATTATTATATCTCTCCCCCTTTGGCATAAGCAAAAAGAGCGGGAGGAGATCAACGACAACAACAATGGCTTCAAATAAAAAGCACGTGAGTCATAGAATACGACCATGGCTCAAGTGACACCAAAGAAAAATACGAATAAAATCAAGGCGTGTCAATGATACCATAGTCGAAAATCGTAAAACAAAATCATCAAAAACTCAAATCAATTTTACGGATTGAGTTATGGAATATACTCTCCAATATCAACATTCTTGGTTAATTTAGTGCAAGGAAAACAATTCTATGTTTTCATAAAGTGAAATCTATTTAACCAAGTTAATATCGTCGAGCGACGAAATCAAACATCAGAGACATAAAAATTATAAATTGTGCACAATAGAATGAAATGTCAATTGCGATTTATATATATGAAAATATGAACCAGAGTACATCAAAAATATACATCACTGATATCCAAAAAGCGATCCAACGATCGACGATCTAAATACAACATCATATATCTCAGAACACAGCATATATGGAAGTATCACAAAAACATATCGACATCCATCTAACGTACATCAAAATACATCAAAACATCAAAAGCATCCAGAACCACACTCTATCCTAACCCAAACTCTCTCACATAAGATGTATCATCCAAGGAGCATCGGAGAGTCCTCAAAGAAGCTCAAGAGGAAGCGGCAGGATCTGCAGCAGCAGCAAGCTCTGCAGGAGAAGTGGTGGTCACAGGAACAGCTGGAATGTCAACAGGAGCGACGACAGAAGTCTCAGGCACGACAGAAGAGACGATCTCAGAAGCAGCAACGGTAGTGGCCTCGGGAGCACCAGTCGGAGCATCCACCACAGGAGCGGTGGCAACAGGTGTGCTCTCGGGGGCACCAGCAGACGAAGCAGCAGCAGCATCACCAGAAGTGCCCTCGAGGGCACGAGTAGAAGCACGAGCAAGCTCCTCAATGTCCTCCTCATCTAACTCATCCTCGTCAGAAAAAGACGGAGGGACCTCAATATCGAGGTGACGAGCTATACGACAAAGAATCTCCTCAGAACGAGCCTGACGAGACTCCAAACATCGTAGAGAACGAACGAGCTCGGCAAGAGTGGAAGAGGGAGCAGCTGAGGCAGAGGCAGAGGCTGACGCTAAAGGTGTCGTCCTCTGAACGTGACGGAGCGCCGCAAGAGACTTCTTGACGGCCGTCGCATTCAGGGGAGGACCAAGGGGACGCTCATCGTCAGGAGGAAGAGTGACACGGAAGTGACGGAATACCAGAGTCAACAAGCACGGGAAGGGGATATGAGCCGACTTCGTGGACTTGCAAATACACTCGAAAGATTCCATCTTATCGAGTATAATGCGAGCCCAGTTAATCGAGCTTCCCATGAAAATAACATATATCAACTTCAAGAAAGGCTGGGATGGTAGAGAGGAGGAGCCGTACTTGGGAAGCAAGCATGACTTCAGAATCAAATTGAGGACCCATGCATTAGGCTTGAAGGATTTGGAGGGCATGCCAATCATGGCGGGAGGAATCTGGTGGAAAATCTGAGAGAGGACGACCTGATCAAGGGAGGTGATATCATCAACAGAAATGTCAGAGGGGAGGAGGCCAGACGAGGAGATACCCAAAATCTCTCCTAAGATTTCTGCCGTGAGGACTATAGGAGTCCCCAAAACAGTCATCTCAACAGAGTGGGTCGCATCGTACTGACCCCGGATCCTATTGGCATAGAAAAGTTTCACTAAACGAGGGTAGGGGTGAGGGTTCGCCTTTGGGTCATATCGAAGGTAATCGAGAAGACCGGAGGACGAAAGAAGATCGGGGAGGCCTAGGAAGTCACTAAACTGGACGAAATGCTCCAGAAGCAGTGGGCAATGTTTGATACGGTTGTAAGCCGCGAGACACATAGGGTCGTTGCGACACAACGAGATATCGACACCGCCTACCGGTATCGGAGCCTTTCCCTTAGGCTTACAGGTAGATGTACATGGTCGGGAGCTAGACTCAGGATAGGTAGGAGGAGTGTGTTCCCTATGAGTCTCAGTCTCGGGTCTGAACTCGGTATCGGAATCCGTAGGTGTGTGAAAAGAGGAGGGAGAGGCAAGTTCCTTGGTCTTGGGCTTAGGCTTGGGCTTGGGTTGAGCACGAGGCTTCGCTTTCGTCGTCCTCTTACGATTAAGAGAAGGCGAAGACGAAGAGGGTTCGGTAGGCTTCGAACGGCGTTTCGGAGGAGGGGGTTCGAGGGTGGTGAATCGACGGTCATGGGCGAAGGGCCAGAGGGAGTGATCGAGATACGTGTACGAGCCATAAGCGTGGCACGACACGACACAAGAGATCGAATCGAAGAAACCCTAATCACAAACCCTATAAAAACGAAACCCTAGCAAACCCTAGGTCGAAAATCAAGTGAAACCCTAACCCTAAGCACAGGAAATGAACCCTAGAGCTAAGAGAGGGAGGAGAGATCACCTAGGGGGAGAGGGCAATGGTCGGCGACGGAGGAGATGGCCGGAATTAGGCCGGAGATCAACGGACACGAAGGAGGAAGTCGAAGGGTCGGCGGAAATTTGGCTGAGAGAGGTATTTTCGATCGACTGGAATGAGAGATAGTCGGTCGAAATGAGGTTTTAATCAATCGGAAGTCGAAAAGACACTTTAGTCCCCGTCACAACTAGTCGGTCACAGTTCAAGCACTGACCGACTAGATCACGATCTAGTCGGTCAGTCAATGAGCTTGAACCGACTAGTTGTAAACAATAACTGAAGGCAAATTTCCTGACAAGATTTAGTCGGTCTAAGCTCATTCACTGACCGACTAGAACTGAATCTAGTCGGTCGGCCAATGAACTTGGACCGACTAAGAGAGTTCAAAAATTGAAAATCTTTGAAATTTGATTTCTCTCCTAATCACACTTGGATGAAACATCAAAATACTCTCATTAATCATTATACAACCCCATTAAACATCGAAAATCTGAAATTTGACGATTACGCACAAATCGAGCGAAAATTCCGAAAATTCAACAAAAATCCAGAAAATTTCAATACTTCAAGCATGAGCAAATATAACGAATAGAATAGCATGCAAGAATATTGAAAACATATGAATCCTAAATCTCGGATTCACCCATAATCCCCAATTCTCGACGCAACCGCACAAAGGAATCCTCCTTTAGGGGTTTCATGAAAATATCGACGATTTGCTTCTGGGTTTCAACGTACACTAATATGATGTCCTTTTTAGCAACATGATCATCTAAGAAATGGTGTCGGACATCTATGTGTTTCGAACGGGAATGGTGTACCGGGTTCTTGGAAAGACATATTGCACTTTGGTTGTCCACCATGATAGGGCAAGTATCACAGTTTATACCAAAGTCTTTAAGTGTGTGTCTCATCCAAAGAACTTGAGCACACGCGGCACCGGCGGCAATGTATTCCGCCTCGGTGGTTGAAAGTGATACGAAATTTTGCTTCTTGGAAAACCAAGAGACAAGGGAATTTCCTATAAAATGGCAAGTGCCCCTAGTACTTTTCCTGTCGGATTTGCATCCCGCATAATCGGCATCACTATATGAGTTTAACTCATATGTGCTAGATTTTGGATAAAGTAATCCAAAATCAAGTGTATAACTTAGATAACGGAAAATACGTTTTACCGCTACTAAGTGAGACTCCTTAGGTTGAGATTGATAATGAGCACATACACATACGGCAAACATAATATCGGGCCTACTTACGGTAAGATAAAGTAAACTACCTATCATACCTCAATATAGACGAATGTCTACATCCTTACCGCCTGTATCCTTATCAAGATGCGTAGTCGTGCTCATTGGAGTCTTCTTTCCAGAGGCATTCTCCATTCCAAATCGCTTTAGCAACTCCACCGTATATTTCGTTTGGTGTATGAAGATTGCATCGTCCATTTGGCGAATTTGGAGACCTTCCTCTTGACGGTAGCCTTGAGCAACTAACCGAGCTTTGTTCTGGACGACGACATGGTTTTCGTCGGTTTTGTTCTTGAAGATCCACTTTGTCCCTATGACGGTGTGGTTCTTCGATGGCAATGGAACAAGCTCCCAAACTTCATTCCTCTCGAATTGAATGAGTTCCTCCTCCATGGCTAAGATCCAAGCGCTATCTTTGCATGCTTCATTAACATTCTTTGGCTCTATCGAGGAGGCAAAGGCACAATGAGTGAAGTAGTTCACTTGCGATCTCGTCTTGACACTATCATGGATATTGCCAATGACTTGCTCATGAGGATGGTCACGAACGGTATGAAGCCATTTGGGAATACCTTGATCACTAGGAACATTCTTAACAACTTCATTAAACGGGTTAGTCTCAATAGAATCAATAGAATCATTAGAGTTAGAATTACCAATTGAATCACATAAGACATCCATAGAGTCATCATCATTAGTAATTCTAGTTGGAACAAATCCTTCATTAAATGACACATGAAGACTCGATCGTTGAGGTTCGTTTGTTGTATATCCGGTAGGCTTTGCTACGCGAAGAATATCCAACAAAAATCCCCTCATCGGATCTTGGATCGAATTTGTCCAAACTACCATACATGTTCTTAATAAAACATTTCGAACCAAAAACACGAAAATGTTTAACTTGAGGCAACCTATCAAACAACAATTCATAACAAGTTTGTTTAGTGCCGGGCCTCAAAAGTATTCTATTAAACACATAGCAAGCGGTGTGTACCGCTTCCGCCCAAAATTGATGGCCAAGTTGGCTATCATCAAGCATAGTGCGAGCACACTCCACTAGCGTCCTATTCTTTCTCTCAACTACACCATTTTGAGGAGGTGCGCGAGGGAATGAAAAGGTGTGTGTAATACCAACTTCATCACAAAATGTCTCAAAAGACTCATTCTCAAATTCCCCTCCATGATCACTACGAATAGTGACAATGGTGGTTCCAATGAGATTTTGTACTTTCTTAACAAAAATTGTGAAATTTTTAAAAAGCTTCATTTTTATTACATAATGAAAATACCCAAGTAAACCTAGAAAAGTCATCAACGATGACAAGTCCATATCTAGCATTACCTAATGAAGCAACTCTAGTTGACCCAAATAAATCTAGATGTAATAGCTCTAGAGGCCGCTTAGAAGAAATGCTTTTCTTAGGTTTAAATGAAGATTTTGGAAGCTTTCCTCGTTGACACGAGTCACAAAAGCTTTTCTTTTGAAAGACAAGCTTAGGGTAGCCTCTAATAGAATTTAACTTGGAAAGCTTAAAAAGTGTTCCAAAGTACACATGACCAAAACGTCGATGCCATAAGTGTTGTTCACTTGTGTTGGCAATAAGACATTGTTCATGTGATCTTGGAAGATCTAGGATATATATATCCTTATGGCGTGTGCCGGAAAACAATAATTCATTATTATCTTTTCTTAAAATATGGCACATTCCTTTCGCAAAGTTAACTTTGTAACCTTTGTCACTAAGTTGGCTTATTGAAATAAGATTGTGGTTTAATCCTTTAACAAGGTAAACATCACATATAAGGGGTTTAGAAGGATTACCCACTTTACCAACACCTATGATGGTTCCGCTCTCGTTGCCTCCAAATACGACGCGGTTTCCATTTGCAATGGGAACCACTCCGGAGAGCAATTGAGCGTCACCCGTCATGTGTTTTGAACACCCGCTATCGAGTATCCAATTCCCCTTGGAGCTAAATTTAAATTTGTTGCTCCTTTTCTTTTTCTTTTCCTTGAGTACCTAAAGATAGAAAATTTCATATCATGGTACCCAAGGTCATTGGGTCCAAAAGATTAGACCTTTGGAAGCCAAGTCCAATTGGACTTAGACTTCCCCACATAATTTCTACTATGCACAACATCCGAAAAATAAGCATTCATGTAAACTTGTTTTTCATCCATGCTTGTGTCCTTTGGGCTCCAAATTGTGAATATTTTGGGAGCCCTCATCCTATTGGGTGCATGCATGCGTTGTTGGTTTCTACGTGATGCATGTCGTGGATAGGCATAAGGAACATGATGGAATGGTGCATGTGGATAATTATTCATACGATGATGTGGGTGAACATATGCATGTGGAGGAACACGTGCGTGAGGGTGTCTCACATGGTGTGCACGTGCCCGTGAACGTGTAGCATAGAAATCATCATATGTGTGAGCCGATGGAGTAGGACGTATGTTCCTACGTGGCATAGTATTGGTGTACATATAAGCATGCCCCTTCTTTGGAGGTCCACCCAAAGTGGGTTTCTTTTCGAAAGAGGGTGTGGACGAGGTGGAAGCACCATTGGTAGATGAACTACCAATAGAGTGTTTGCTACCACTCGTTGAGTCACCGGAAGTTGGCCTAACAAAAGTAGTGACCGATTTGGATGAACTTCTCATCGTATACCCCAAGCCAATGTGGTGATTGGCCGGAAGTAAGTCACTTAGGATTTTATCCAAATGGTCCTTACCCTTATTGAATTTATTAATTCGGCCTAATGTGTTCTCATATTTCTCGGTGAGAGAATGCATAGAAGAATCCAAAGTGGGTACTTGCGATGTGAGCACATAAACACGAGATTTAAGATTCTCATTCTCAATACTCAAAGTCGAGTTTTGAGAAGTCAAATCCGCTATTTTGTGTTCCTCCGGATCCTCAATGCTAACATGTTCAAGTTGAGTCTTGAGATTAACAATCTCATTCTTCAACCCTTCAACAACGGTGTCGTTGTTGGTAATGATAGTTTTAGGCGAGGTTTGAATGCTAGCTAAGTCATCTTTTATTTTAGTATACCTATTTACTAATTTAGTATACTTAGACCACAATTGAGAATTAGCATTCCTAAGGTCATCCATAGTTACCTCATCGCCTTCGTTGTCGCTATCATCGGAAGAGGAAGATCCTTGATCATGCTCCTCTCTTGCCATGAAGCACATGTGTGCTTGCTCCACTTGCTCATCATCCGACTCTTCGCTTGAGGAATCCTCGGAGTCGGTGAATGTTGCCCCGACAAGCCCCTTTTTGTTCCCTTTCTTGTACTTCTTGGACTTGTCGTACTTCGGCGCCTTCCACTTCTCCTTTTGCTTGTTTAGAGGACACTCCGCTTTCATGTGTCCTGGCTTGTTGCATTTAAAGCACAAATAAGAAGAGGCGTTAGAAGAATTGAACTTTGACTTGTTTTTGAAGTTACCTTTCCGGAAGAACCGGTTGAACTTCTTGGCCATGAGTGCCATGGACTCCAAGTCCAACTCGTTTTCCGAGTTCTCATCATCGGTTGATGTGGAAGTAGATGGAGCGGCCTTGAAAGCAATAGCTTTCTTCTTTGGCTCTTCTTGTTGTAGGTAAGACTTTATCTTTTCCTGCAACTTCAACTTGCTATCCTTGCATACCTCATAAGACATCAAGGTACCCATTTGTTGAACAACGGTATACTTGTTCATATCGTTACCTTCCTCGATGGCGAAGGTGCGCTTTTCCCAACTAGAAGGAAGTCCTTCTATAAGCTTCGAACATTTCTCCTTTTGGGTGTAGGATTTGCCGAGAGCCTCTAACTCGTTTATGATGTCGACGAAGCGAGCATAATACTCCTTCATCTTCTCACCCTGTAGCATATGAAACATCTCGTAATCTTTATTAACTACAATGAGTTTAGAGTCTCTTACCCTACTCGTCCCTTCATGTAAGATGAGGAGGGAGTTCCAAATTTGATATGCATTCTTACATGTGCATATCTTATTGAAGTCCTCGGGCTCCAATGCGCATTGCAAGGCGTTCATTGCCTTGGCATTGCTTACCTCCGCGACGACCTCTGCGGGAGTCCATTTCTCGAAATCTTCTTCGGTGGTCTCGACATATTCCTTCATCGTGGTCCTCCATAGTGAAGCACTCTGGAGGAAAGTTTCCATCCAGCATTTCCAGTACCCGTAGTTGGTACCGTTGAAGAATGGAGGCCTCGTTGAGGAATGTCCTTCCATTACCGAAGAAGCTCCTTCACGGTTCTTGAAGGTGCTATAGTCGGAGGGTGGACGAACGTCCTTGTTGTCGTTGGCAGACATAGCTATAGACTTGGCTCTGATACCAAATGTAATGCCCTGCTAAGCTACTGCACAAGTACTAGAGGGGGGGGGGGTGATAGTACTTTAAAATAATTAAGAGGCTAATTCCTAATTACTTGCAAACTCTACCAAACAATGCGGAAAAGTAAATGTTAGACAACAAAGAAACAATCGCAAACAACGATATTACTGGGTTCGGATCCACCCAAGTCTCCCCGACTTGTTCCCGGTGATCCTACGTCCCAACCACCCGGATCCCCTCCGGATACTTGAGTTAGAAACTCTAACTCAAGATTTCCACTATGAAATACTTGTGAAGAACCTTCACCAAGTCAAATCATACACAAAGTAATTTGCGACTCCCATAACCTGGGATCACAAACACAACTATCACAACCGAGAGATAAACACTTACAAAATGAAAGTAAATGAAATAGAATAACTTACCACAAAATACCTATGCCTTGAGTATACTTACGAATTAGGGCAAGGATGATTTTGAGGAAGAAGAAGGCACCAAACCCTAGCTCCAAGATGTAGATCAGCGATGGAGAGCTATGAGGTTGTTGGTGACCTAGGATCAAGCACTTGGCTTGGAAGGCTTCACACTCAATGAATCTCTCTTTGGAAGTAAGAGTGAGGAGAGATTATTGAATGGAATGAAAGAGCTTTGAATGAGCTTGGAATGATTTCTCTTGATCTCTAAACTTGCAATAATATCAGCCTTGAGTGCAATGAATGCAGCTCAACAAGTATTTATAGGATAGAGGACAGAGAGAAAGAAATTCGAGTCATTAAATGCTCCAACGGCTCTTTTCTGAACCCAACTAGTCGGTCAAAGAACAATCACCGACCGACTAGTTCATCAACTAGTCGGTCGGTCATTTAACGTAGACCGACTAATGGAAGAACAGCCAAAAGGTCGAATCACAGACAAAAGGAACTAGTCGGTCCAAGAAGAGTAGCTGACCGACTAGTTTCATAACTAGTCGGTCGGTTACTTAACTGAGACCGACTAAGAGATAAAACTGAAGTCTGAGCACAAATTGATTTAGTCGGTCCAAGAACAAATGTTGACCGACTAGTTCATCAACTAGTCGATCGCCAAATGTGCATAGACCGATTAACGATAAACAGTAAGTTAGGTGAAAATTGGCATGTACAGTAAAGCTCAACTAGTCGGTCCAAGAAGGAAAGTTGACCGACTAGTTCATCAACTAGTCGGTCGATCAATGAACACAGACCGACTAATGATAAACAGTAGCTCAGGCTCAAAGTTGCATGTACAGGGAAAGCTCAACTAATCGGTCACAGAAGCATCACTGACCGACTAGTTCACAAACTAGTCGGTCGGTGAGTCAACGTAGACCGACTAACTGTAAACAGTAAAGACTTAGAATTAACTGACAGAAACTAGTCGGTCTAAGAAGCTTTGCCGACCGACTAGATCACCATCTAGTCGGTCAGTTCTTCTTCTTGAACCAACTAACATGCACAAGAAGTCGCGAATCGAAGCGCGAAGCTTCGGGAAAGTTTGTATGGACTTCTACTAAGATCCTAGAGCTAAGATAGGAGCGTTACGAAGATTTAAACCGTAAGACCTACTCAAGGCTTAGCATTCTACGAAAGAAGGTTAAAGACTATAAATAAAACTTGACGATACCGTCTTCAATAGCTTCAATCGAATCTTCATGACTTCTAAAATGGTCCATAAGCTTCAACGAAGCTTTAGGCATACGATCACGTGCTTTGAGAAGTCTCGAGATGTCGCTTTGGATGTTCATATGAATTTGGCGACGATCTCCATAACTGCGCTCACAAATTGTTAGTTCGCGATATATTTATGTTTGTTCATCATCCAAAACCAAATCTCGGGAGTCCAATATCCAACACTCCCCAGTATGTACTACATTTAATTTCATTTTAGTTTTTCCTAGCATTTCCTCTGCAGTGGATTCCGAGAAGGATGAGGGTATGGACATGAGCTCATTATCTTGTGGTAGTATTGTCTCAAGGTCTCCAGTAGTTTTTCTTTTTCTTGGATTTTTGTCCTTGGAGCCTAGTGGTCTGCCTCTTTTCTATTGAGGAACAACCACTTCTGCTGCTGGTGGATTGGATCCATTCTCGAGGATGTCAATCCTAGCTGGAGTATTTGCAGCAGGGATGTGTGATCTGACAATCTTCTAGTTGTCAGTAAATGAGTCTGGTAACTGTTTGAACAGTATTCAGTATTTGTAGGATCTTGAGGATCTCATCTTCACATTTCTTTGTTACCGGATCATAAGGGGGTAATGATTCAATATCCCAAGATATCATTTGTGTGGCTCCAGATTTTTCAGTATATGTGCCCAATTTTTGGGGGAATTTGTCTCATCAAATACACAGTCTTCAAGATGTGCCTTGAATGCGTCCCCCGTTTGGGGTTCTATGTATCTTATAATTGAAGGTAAGTCAAACCCTATAAAGATATCTAGACGATGTAGAGGACCCATTTTTGTCCTCTGTGGTGGTGCTTTGTGGATATAAACTACGCAACAGAAATTCTTTAGTGAAATATGTTCGGTGGTATTACATATGCAAGTTGCATTGGAGAGGGACTCTGACCTCCAGAGGGTCTTATTTTTATTAACGATGCAGCATGCAATATTTCATGTCCCCATGCAGTCACCAGTAACTAAGATTTCATAAGTAATGGATGTGCAAAACATTAGAGTCTTTTTATTAATGACTCTGTCAACCCATTTTGGGTATGAACATGTGGTACATGATGTTCAATTTCTATCACAGTTGCTTGGAAATATTCTTGATATGATCGAGTGTCACGCCCCGCTTCCCTAAAATGGAGGCGAGACGTGAAGAGGTCCACACGAGAGTGGAGCTGTGAAGCCCCAAACCCGATAAGCGTCAATAAAACATAAGCAGGTCCCTGTAACCACAAACGGAACAACAATAATAACACAAGGAGAGACAAAAATAAAATCTAAAACCTCAGAATTTGTCCAACATTAAAAATTAAGTTCCACATCCAGAAAAGCCACCAGGCTAAAAGAAAGAGTCTAAAGGCCCAGAACAAGGCCAACAAGGACAACATAACAAAGTATAGGTGCCACGCAACGACAACAAATTAGCAGTCTAAAACAAAAAGGGAAAAGCTCAACGAAAACACTAGGACTGGTCCCCAGTGTCCACGTACTCCTCGCCAAACACAGGCTCGGGCTCGGCGTCAGCAAACACCTCAGCCTCAACCATGTACACAGGCTCAGGATCTAACATGTGTCACCCAAAAGAGTAAATGGGCACATGTCAGCAAGTCTAAAAGACTTGTGCAAGGAAACTGAAAGTAAGGCAAACTAACAACCTAACAGTTATAGTATGCATGACATGGCAGTTATGGTATAAGTGCACAAGTAAGACATGGTGAAACAATAAGTACAAGAGAACAATTATCAGGACAAGTCAAGAGTAGCCAAGCTACTAACAATCTCAATCTTTTCACTAGTCACGTTTCACGTTGTTTGTAGATGTTCACGCCTTACAGCTGAACGGTTGACATTCACACTGATTGGCCGCTTAAAACTACCCCAGAACCCAGAGTTTACGCCTTACAACTGCAGTTGCTGATCAGGCAGACTCCCAGTTGAATGGCCGCTTAACTCTTACCCCAATACCCACATGTGAACGAGCCAAGGTTCCTGTACATAAGCTCAGTAAATGAGCCAGGGTTACCCTGCACAAGAGCTCATTTCCTGGATCACAACCCAGGAGCGTATTTCATTTGGCATAGGGGTGCACCTAGCCTCAATCATTTCACAAGGTGTAGCGGAGCTATGCAATCACGGGAACACTTAAAGAATGCCATGACATGACAATTAATTTGCGTACCGTTAATGGAAATTAAACATGACATGGTAGTTGTGCAACATGATAAATGTCGGATCTAGCTTCGTTGTCAAGCTAGTTCCTAAATTTACGCCTAGGCGAGTATCATTTCGTCTCCTAGTCTCTTTTACGCCTACAATAAGCAAATGGCCTAAGACATGGCCCAAAACCCTAAGTGGCAAGTTTCACTTGCCTAGCACCGAGGATGAAGATCAAGGAGGCCGTCACACAAATGCTAACTACGGAGATGAGATCGCTGCCATGGTAAAACAATATTAGAACAACATCCAACCTAGTTTTATTTAGGGTTTCACAAAAACACAAATGGGTTATGAGGATATTAAGAGATCAAGTTATTACCGTATCGGAAGCGGAAGAACGATGCCGAGCAAGCACGGTAACGGAAGAAACGCTCCGGGGAACCTAGGGTTCAGATCTGGAATAGATGGGGAAAATCTGGAGAAATGGGGTTTTGGGGGATTTTGGGGGATTTTGGGGGTTGGAGATGGCCCAGGGCATGGTGGTTGGTCAAAATGGAGAGGGGGAGAAGCTCTTGATGAAGGAGGAAGGCTAGAGGAAGGTTGGGGAAGATCAGAGGTCAAGGGGGAAGGAATGAGGACAGGAGAAGAGAAAGAAAGAAAAGAAACGAAGTGGGGTATTTATAAAAAACGACTTGGCGGCTGCCCAGAAATTAGGGTTTCGACACTGATTAGTCGGTCAAAGAAGGTTGGCTGACCGACTAGTTTAGCAACTAGTCGGTCGGTGAGTGTTCATGGACCGACTAACAATAAACAGTAACTTAGGTAAAATCTACTGACAGAAACTAGTCGGTCTGAGAGCAAGTTCTGACCGACTAGTTGAGCATCTAGTCGATCGGTGGTTGTTCTTAGACCGACTAAAGGTAAACAGTAACTCCTGAGTAATTTACAAAGCCCACTAGGCGGTCCATGAAGGTTTGCCGACCGACTAAATCGTCATCTAATCGGTCGGTTCCCCTTCTTGTACTGGCTAACGTGCACAAAAAGTTCCGAAATGGAGCGCAAAGCTCTGGGATCGATTCCTAAGACTCCTAGGCTTGATCTAACAATAAGATATGACCGATATGAAGCCCGTCACGAATGACTTACTCCGAAATCGACGATTCTAAGGAAGAAGATAGAAAATTACGACGAAACGATCGAAAACGAAAGCTACGGAGACGAAAACCACACATGAGGAGAAAATCCACGAAAACATATATATATAATATAATTAATCCAGATACAAGAAAACCAGTCGTTACATCCTCCCCAACTTAAGAAAAATTCCGTCCTTGGAATTTCCCAACACTCACGTGTCCGGGAACAAAAGTGGGAAACGCTCTCGCATCTCATCCTCATTCTCTCAAGTAGACTCTCCAGGTGAGCCGTGTCACCACATCACACTCACAAGATTGAAAACCTTGTTCCGAAGTGACTTCTGACGCCTGTCCAGAATCTGCACTGGCTGCTGGTCATACGTCATATCAGGGCAAACGGTAATCTCTGAGAAATCCACAGCATGAGATGGATTGCTAATGTATCGACGAAGCTGTGACACATAGAAAACATTGTGAACTCCTTCCAAAGATGGCGACAAGGCTAAGCGGTAGGCTACCTCGCCAACTCTCTCCAGAATGTCAAATGGTCCAATGTATCGCGGGCTCAACTTCCCTCGCTTCCCAAAGCAAATCACACCACAATTTGGGGAAATCTTCAAGAACACATGGTCGCCCGGCTGAAACTCCAAAGGATGCCGTTTAGCATCTGCCCAATGCATAAAACGGTCTTGAGCAATCCTCAACCTCTCCCGAACGTTCCTGACAATATCCACGGCCTCCACAATCATCTCAGGTCCCAACAGCTCTCGATCACCAACGTTATCCTAACTCAATGGCGATCGACATTTCCTCCAATACAACGCGGCAAAAGGCGCCATGCCAATACTCGCCTGGAAGCTGTTGTTGTAAGAGAACTCTACCAGATGTAGATGGTCCTCCCATGAACCCTTGAAATCCAACATGCACGCCCTCAGCATGTCCTCCAAGATCTGAATCGTCCTCTCGGACTGGCCATCCATCTGCGGATGGTACGCCGTGCTGAAACTCAGACGCGTACCCAAACTCTTCAGCAAACTCTGCCAGAACTGAGATGTGAACCTCGTGTCTCTGTCCGACACGATACTCACGGGGACTCCGTGAAGTCGTACGACCTCCTGCACGATTCACGTTACATCACTATCTAAACTAGTAAAAGGAAATAAAAACGGAGAGTAAAAGAATTTACCTCCATATATCTCCTCGCTAGCGTCTCAGTGGACTGTCCCACTCGGAATGGAATAAAGTGCGCGGATTTGGTCAATCGATCTACGATCACCCAAATCGCGTCATTCTGCTTCAGACTCCGAGGTAGTCCAGTCACGAAATCCATAGTGATGTGTTGCCATTTCCACTCCGGAATCGGAAGCGGTTGCAGCAACCCTACCGTACGCTGATGCTCCGCCTTTACCTGCTGGCAAACCAAACACTTGGCTACACTCCGAGCCACGCTCCTCTTCATACCATGCCACCAATAGTTCAGACGAAGATCCTGGTACATCTTGGTCCCACCAGGATGCACAGAATACGGCGAACTGTGCCTCCACCATCAACTCCTCTCTAATATCCCCAGCTGGCACACACAACCTGGCTCCAAACCTCAGCGAGCCATCCTCATGAATCAAGAAGTCAGTCCGCAGACTGGCTTCCACCTGCTCCCGAATCTTCACCAGCTTCGGATCCTCAGCCTGGCCAGCCTTGATCCGATCCACGATCGTCGACTGTATCTGCATACACATCAACGAAGAAGCCTCTCCAGGAAGAACAATCTCCACACCAGACTCACAAAAATCCTGCTGCAATCTCCACTGCGAGGTCAAAATCATCACCGCTGGAAGCCTACTCAGCGCATCAGGAACCACATTCACCTTGCCAGGGTGATACTGCAAATCAATCTCGTAATCTGCCATGAGCTCCAACCATCGACGCTGTCGCGTGTTGAGCTCCTTCTGAGTAAAAATATACTTCAAGATTTTGTGATCGGTGAAGATCTTCACTTTCTCACTCAGCAGGAAGTACCTCCAAATCTTAAGAGCAAACACAACGGCAGCCAACTCCAAATCATGCGTCGGGTAATTCTTCTCATGAACCTTGAGCTGACGAGAAGCATACGCCACAACATGCCCGTGCTGATGCAACACACAACCGAGACCCTTGCCAAAAGCATCGCAAAAGATCTCAAATCCACCGCTGCGATCAGGCACAACAAGAATAGGGGCAGTCGTCAACCTCTCCCTCAGAACGCCAAAGGCATTCTCACAATCACCCGACCAAACAAAAGGTACATCCTTCCGCGTCAACCTGGTCATCGGCTCAGCAATACGGTAAAAGTCCTTAATGAAGCTGTAACGACCACTTTTCGTTGTACGTTGTTCGTGCACGTGCTTTTGACCGTGCACGTGTTTATTTTAGACCTTGTTTGTTTGTGAACACTTTCGTGTGATATGCCGTTGTGAACGTCTCGGAGAGTATTAAATAGTGGCACTAAACTGGAACGACGTTTCTCGAGTCGTTTTCCCATAATTTAAACTTACTCGATGAGACGTGACGATTTTCACTTTTGACGGGAGACGTTTCTATTTTTAGTTTCGTCGTCCGACGTCAAATTTGAGATCCGTCTTCTTAGTTAGCTCACATTCGTCATCACGATCACCACGATATTTATTTTATAATTTTTGGAGTTCATTTGACCACTTTTACATTTTTAACAAGTTTTATATTATTTTTAATAATTAATTTTTAAATTATTTTCGGCCAAATAAAATTTATTTGAGTTTAAAACGTTTTAAAGAATTTTTGAGCCAATTTCCAGCTCATTTGGACCAAGTCAAATCCTTGGGTGAGTTGGAGAAGTTGAGATTTAAATTTTAAATATTTTTAAACTTCTAATCCTATTAGATTTAGCCCTAGACCAAGTCAACCCATCTACACTATATAAACAACCCCTAGGAAGACCTATTTTCGCAAGAAATTAACCCTAGCCCCTTCCAAAACCCAATTTGACGTGGCGACGAATCGTCGCAACGTTGCGGCAAGCATTGGCCGCACCGACCGAGAGAATGGGCTCCGTTCCCCCGCTCTGACCGGTCGCCCGCTTCGCATCCTAGCCGCTCCGCATCGCAGCAGCAGCCGCCGCCCCGTTCCCCCGCTCTGACCGAGGATTCCTCTCGGTCAGACCGAGAGCTTCGCCCGCTTCCGTTCCGCACAGCCGCTCGCACCCAACCCCGCTTCGTCCCCCGCTCAGCGCCGTGTCTGACCGAGGCGCATCTCCGCACCGACCGCAGGTTCGCAACGTTGCAACCGTTGCAACGTTGCAGCACCCCGCTCCCCGCATCCAAGCGCCCCGACCGGGACATTGCCCCGCACCGACCGAGAGCCCCGACCCCGCACCGACCCGCTGCGATGCACAAGCCCATTCCCCCGCACCAATCGAGTCGTTCCCCCGCATTTGGCTGAGTACGACCGAGAGCAAACGTCGCAACCCCGCACCTGTCGCACTGCTTGCCACCGTGGGCCCCCCAAGTTCTCCAGAGGTATTGTGAGTCCCCCAAAGGTCCCTAGGACTACTGTGGGCCCCACCTAGGTGTTTTCTCTCCGACGATTCGCCGTGCACGACGTTGCGACACGTCGTAGGCCGTCGTCACACGTGCTAGCTTTGGAATCTGGAACCGTCGCTCCGGTTGATGCTCTGAACCTTCCAGCGAGGAACTATATTGGAATCAGGACTTGGAGCGCGTTCTCTTATTCCAACCCCCGGCTTCGCTACCCGACGCCGGTGTAGCTTTCGCGTCGTGTTGAGGTAACGCTTTGCACCCCTAGGACCCCCAACCCAATGCATGCTAATCAAGACTAAAATCAGTATTTTCAAAGTATTTTAAATGTTTTAAATTCACTAATCAAGATTAATAATATGGACTTTAGGCCGGTGGACTTGTGCACGTAGGATAATTGTGATTTTTGGACTCATTGGACGGTGTGCTCAGACGTCGTACTTGCAGGCAAGTGAAACTTACCAACTCTTATGTAGGGCCATGTTTTTAGGCCACTTACTTGTTTTCAGCGTAAAAGAGACTAGTCAGTGAAATGATAGCTGGCTAGACGCCTACTTGATCTAGTTTGACAACGAAACTAGATCCGCCACCTAATTGATCTAGCTTGACAACGAAGCTAGATCCACCCCTTTAAAACTTGTTGTTCATGCATACTAAACTGTCACATTTACTTTCCTTATCTGTACGCACTTTTAACTGCCATGCATTGCATCCTACATGTCATCCAAGTTGATTGTTGCATTCGTAGCACACGCTACAATACTTGTACTCCTTGAATACTACTTCCGGGGGAAACGGGCCTCATGTGTTGGTCAAAAGCCAATGCCCGGGTTCCCTGGACCGGCTAGGTGCACCCCTATGCCATACTTGCTAAAAACACTTCCTGGCTCGTGATCCAGAAGCGAGCATTCCAAGTTCGGGGGTAAGGCCCTGGCTCGACACACGTGAAGGGGTAGGGATAAACAGTTACTTGAGCTTAGGAGTGGCCTGATCAGCCCTCTAGCCAAAAGACGGAATCCCTGTGCACGAGGTGCTTACTTTTCTTGTCTTGTACTTGTCTTGTGAATGATTCATGCAATACTTGTCATCCATGCCATGTTTAAATGCTATGCTCGTACTTTACTTTACCTTACCTGTTGCACTCATTACTTTAACTGCCATGTCATTGCATCATGCTAGAACTGCTAGGTTGCTTTACTTTTACATACTTTCAGTTTCCTTGCACAAGTCTCTTGTAGACTTGCTGACATGTGCCCCTTGCTCTTTTGGGTGTCACATGTTAGACCCTGATCCAGAGACCGTTGCTGAGTACGTGGTGTTTTGCTGACGTTGAGTCTGAGTCCATGATTGCCCAGGAGGATTTTGGTGGACACCGGTGACCATTCTTTGAGTCTTTGTTGAGCTTTATTTTGTTTTAGGCCTTTTGTTAGTTATTGGTGCGTAGCACCGTCGTTTGTACTTTGTACTTTTGTTGGCCATGTTTGGGCCTTTAGTCTCTCTTTTATTTCAGCCTGGTGGCTTTTCTGCGATGTTGGAATTTATATTTATGGATATTCTGAGATTATTCTTGTGTCTCATTTCATTATTATTATCTTGTTTCGTTCGCGTTGCAAGGACCTGCAGTTTTAAATTTGATTGACGCTTATCGGACTTGCAGCTTTGTAGCTTCAAGTCTGAGCGGACCTTCTCACGCTTCGCCTCCATATTTTTGGGAAGCGGGGCATGACAGGTTTTGTTGGTGGCCCATGCAGGTCCGGTCTTGCAATTGCGAATTAACGGAACGACGATAATAACGGAATGTCCATTAAATAAATTGCAACATCCGAGTAATAAGCCCTGAGTTTAGTCGTTTTCTTATGACACTAGGTGATAAGAAGACTTAGTTAGACGCCTTTGCTTGTTAGTTAGAAGCCTCTGTTTGTTAGTTAGACTCCCTGCCAGCAATTGATTTAATCGTCGTAGGAGTTACCTTAGTGGTTATTGCCTAACTCTGACCATATTAGACTTCTAGAATTTCCTTTTGTCGTTCGCTTGGGTTCATCGATTTCGGACCGGGCTGAACGCATTTCATTACCGTCTAGCTCTTTAGAAGTCTTAGCGCTTAGTTTTTAATCTTTAGTTGGTCGACCGTAGGAGTTTCCGTAGACTTTCCTGATCCATAACCTAGGCGTAAGAATGCTTTGATCACCTGACCAATTTCCTTGCCTCGATTCACGAGATCGCCTCATGACGATCGTCATCAATCTTCAAACATCTCCATTGCAAAACTTGAACCTTCTGAAAGTGTTTTTCAATCTTCTCTTCCACTAAGTTTAATTTTGTTCAAAATTTTAATATACCTATATTTCATCCTCCTTCATTGATTTAAATTTTTAAAACGTTTGTCGGAATTTTTGAATACTAGCTTATGGTATTTTCCCAGCCTATATTTTTCATACATATGTAAATGTGTCGTTCTTTCATATATTAATCTTACCTTGAACCATACTTTTGCCTTGCCCAATTCGATTTATAATTTTCCCTCTTATTTGTGTTATTCGAATGATACGTCGTGTTTACTTTAATATACTTTCAAGACACATGGAATTCCAGCTTTCAGCAAGTTGGTCTTGGCTCCTCGTTTTCGCTACTTCAGATTTTTGTAAAATTACTATTTTCATAACCTCTTCCTGCTTTAGACCCTCCCTGATTTGATTTTAAAGATTTGCTATTCGATCTTGATAATTCTTATGCTAAGTTAATATTATTTTCTTTCCGCTCACCATACACGCTGTTAGAAAAATTTCTAAACCAAATTGAATTTCAATTATTTTTATATCCGTGCCAGACTTGTTGAGCTCGTATATTAAGAACCTTACATAAATCAGTTTTTTTTCATTTTTGGCAAACCCTGGTTCTCTAAAAGCAGTTTCAAATTGATCATTTTAAAATTTTCCATAGCCTAAAGTTTTGAAGCATTTAACATGAGTTTAAATTCTTCCGTTACTTGACTTCATTCTTTGACTTTCAAAAACTTTTTGACAACATTATATTAAACTGCTGACGTATAAATTTTCTAAACCACGTCCTTAATATTCGTGTAAATGATTTTACTTCCTTTTATAACGATTTTTAAAACCAATAGACCATTTTCCCCTTATCATGAATATTCGACTCAAACTTATTTTGAACAACTCGTTTTATCGATCCCCAAATATTTCTTTTCAGACGAGGATTTTAATTTTGAAGAACAGCAGTTTTCAATTTTGCGTATTTTAGCTTATGCTATTTACCCTATTTTCTTTTCCCCCTCTTATATAAGCATCACTACATCTCCCGTTTCCCTCAACCTAAACATCACCATTGAGCCAATGTTTTCCCTAATCAAGCCGTCTCCTTGTATTTGTCCTATCTGAACCCGTGCTTATCGATCCTTCCCTCGTCACGCTCTCGACCTCTCTTTATTGCTTAGACCTTAGGGTCCGTCAATGTCTGTGTCAACTCTTAATTGTTAGTATGCCCTTGGACCTTGTGAGGTGTCGTTGTGCACGTACCTAACTTGTGTACGTTGGCTTGAATGAGTGTACCCCCATAGTATATTGGTGTTTGCCTACTGTGTGATATATATATACTCGGAGTTATTCGTGATAGTATGAAGTTGTGGTGTGTTAGTAGTTATAGATTTTTGTGTGGATAGCTGTACTATACTAAGGATGCCTGTGTATATAAGAGTTAGCGTTGAAATATCTAAGTTGTGTATGTAGTAAGAGATACTTATAATGGTTGAAATAATTTGATTTGGTGAAGCTATGTGTATGATAGGTGTGATAATAATTATGTACGTATAGATAAGTGAGTAGGCCTATTGAGTGACCTATATACTAGTATGTGTGAGTATGTGCTCGTAGGTAGATATATATTGTGCTTGGACGTAGGAAGTTATGTTTCGGTGCATGAGTATATAAGTGATATACATATGGTAGTAGGGTTACAATTTTGATTGGTATTGTTCGCTTTCGTGGGATGTTGCATGCGTGCATACCGTGAGGTATACACGACTATTGCACATCTTAATTATGTATGTATAGGTGTATTAGTATACTAATTATAGGTAGTAGGCTATGGTGTGGATATATATACATTACTTATGTGTGACTATACGGTGAATGTTTGTACTAGGGAGGGTATTATAAATATATGTGTGCTGATGTCTGTATTATTATTATGGTATATAAATTGATTTAACTATGTGGCTGTTACCTGACTAAATATTAAGGGTGATTGACTTATGGAATGTATATGGTTGTAATGGTAGACGTATAAATATGGGAGTGGTATTGGTATAGGTATGAATGTCGTGTTACGTATGTAGAATATCCTAATATGTGTATTGAGTCTCACTCAAGCTTGAGTGAGTATACTCTAAGTATGTTGAATGTATGTTTGTAGTTGAATATAGCAATGTTTGATGTATGTATAGTGATAGAAGTGTTTGTGCCTGGTAGTGTTACGCACATGATTGTGGGTCGCTATACCAGTATATAGTTATAGGGTTGGTCTTGTGGTATAGTTATTTACTAAGGACTTGCTTGTGTGCTAGCTAAACTAGGTGCATAGATGTGCTAGTAATATAATGATATGATTGGTATGCGTAAATGAAATGTTAGCGTGTATGGGTGTGCACCATGCACGGGTAAGTATGTGCTTAGCTATAGGAATTGATGACTATGGTATATGTGGCGTGTCGTAAATGCAGTTATAGGACCGTACGTAATGTGAATGTATGGTGAAATATTTGAATGCATTGAATGACTATATATTGTGAAATTATAGTAGTGGTGAATATATATTAGATATAGTAAAACTTGATTAATAATGGTATGGCGTGACTATATGTGTTGAGATGTTTGGTATTGGATGACTATTAGAGGGTAGTATACCCTTGATGTTTGTGCATAGGTAGCTACCTATAGGTAGAGCAATGATTGTATTTGCTAAGTGTGAGACTATCCTTATATGAGTATCTGAAATATTGTTTTGTGTTTAGGTAAGTAGTAGTGATATAAGGAATGTATGCTTATATATATGATTGAAATACATGTATAAATTTGACCGACTATAATAGGTATAAGTGTATACGTATGTGAATGAATATATATACGTGTTGGTAGTATTAATGTTTGACTACCTAGTGCATATATAAGCACTTGTAATGACTATACCTGGTTGAATTATTAAATGACTTGATTGGGGTAGTTATTAGAGCGACTAGATATATTAGAAAGTCCGAGGACGGACTTTATTCTAAGGTGGGGAGGATGTAACGACCACTTTTCGTTGTACGTTGTTCGTGCACGTGCTTTTGACCGTGCACGTGTTTATTTTAGACCTTATTTGTTTGTGAACACTTTCGTGTGATATGCCGTTGTGAACGTCTCGGAGAGTATTAAATAGTGGCACTAAACTGGAACGACGTTTCTCGAGTCGTTTTCCCACAATTTAAACTTACTCGATGAGACGTGACGATTTTCACTTTTGACGGGAGACGTTTCTATTTTTAGTTTCGTCGTCCGACGTTGAATTTGAGATCCGTCTTCTTAGTTAGCTCACATTCGTCATCACGATCACCACGATATTTATTTTATAATTTTTGGAGTTCATGTGACCACTTTTACATTTTTAACAAGTTTTATATTATTTTTAATAATTAATTTTTAAATTATTTTCGGCCAAATAAAATTTATTTGAGTTTAAAACGTTTTAAAGAATTTTTGAGCCAATTTCCAGCTCATTTGGACCAAGTCAAATCCTTGGGTGAGTTGGAGAAGTTGAGATTTAAATTTTAAATATTTTTAAACTTCTAATCCTATTAGATTTAGCCCTAGACCAAGTCAACCCATCTACACTATATAAACAACCCCTAGGAAGACCTATTTTCGCAAGAAATTAACCCTAGCCCCTTCCAAAACCCAATTTGACGTGGCGACGAATCGTCGCAACGTTGCGTCAAGCATTGGCTGCACCGACCGAGAGAACGGGCTCCGTTCCCCCGCTCTGACCGGTCGCCCGCTCCGCATCCTAGCCGCTCCGCATCGCAGCAGCAGCCGCCGCCCCGTTCCCTCGCTCTGACTGAGGATTCCTCTCGGTCAGACCGAGAGCTTCGCCCGCTTCCGTTCCGCACAGCCGCTCGCACCCAACCCCGCTTCGTCCCCCGCTCAGCGCCGTGTCTGACCGAGGCGCATCTCCGCACCGACCGCAGCTTCGCAACGTTGCAACCGTTGCAACGTTGCAGCACCCCGCTCCCCGCATCCAAGCGCCCCGACCGGGACATTGCCCCGCCCCGACCGAGAGCCCCGACCCCGCACCGACCCGCTGCGATGCACAAGCCCGTTCCCCCGCACCGACCGAGCCGTTCCCCCGCATTTGGCTGAATACGACCGAGAGCAAACGTCGCAACCCCGCACTCGTCGCACCGCTTGCCACCGTGGGCCCCCCAAGTTCTCCAGAGGTATTGTGGGTCCCCCAAAGTTCCCTAGGACTACTGTGGGCCCCACCTAGGTGTTTTCTCTCCGACGATTCGCCGTGCACGACGTTACGACACGTCGTAGGCCGTCGTCGCACGTGCTAGCTTTGGAATCTGGAGCCGTCGCTCCGGTTGATGCTCTGAACCTTCCAGCGAGGAAACTATATTGGAATCAGGACTTGGAGTGCGTTCTCTTATTCCAACCCCCGGCGTCGCTACCCGACGCCGGTGTAGCTTTCACGTCGTGTTGAGGTAACGCTTTGCACCCCTAGGACCCCCAACCCAATGCATGCTAATCAAGACTAAAATCAGTATTTTCAAAGTATTTTAAATGTTTTAAATTCACTAATCAAGATTAATAATATGGACTTTAGGCCGGTGGACTTGTGCACGTAGGATAATTGTGATTTTTGGACTCATTGGACGGTGTGCTCAGACGTCGTACTTGCAGGCAAGTGAAACTTGCCAACTCTTGTGTAGGGCCATGTTTTTAGGCCACTTACTTGTTTTCAGCGTAAAAGAGACTAGTCAGTGAAATGATAGCTGGCTAGACGCCTACTTGATCTAGTTTGACAACGAAACTAGATCCGTCACCTAATTGATCTAGCTTGACAACGAAGCTAGATCCACCCCTTTAAAACTTGTTGTTCATGCATACTAAACTGTCACGTTTACTTTCCTTATCTGTACGCACTTTTAACTGCCATGCATTGCATCCTACATGTCATCCAAGTTGATTGTTGCATTCGTAGCACACGCTACAATACTTGTACTCCTTGAATACTACTTCCGGGGGAAACGGGCCTCATGTGTTGGTCAAAAGCCAATGCCCGGGTTCCCTGGACCGGCTAGGTGCACTCCTATGCCATACTTGCTAAAAACACTTCCTGGCTCGTGATCCAGAAGCGAGCATTCCAAGTTCGGGGGTAAGGCCCTGGCTCGACACACGTGGAGGGGTAGGGATAAACGGTTACTTGAGCTTAGGAGTGGCCTGATCAGCCCTCTAGCCAAAAGACGGAATCCCTGTGGACGAGGTGCTTACTTTTCTTGTCTTGTACTTGTCTTGTGAATGATTCATGCAATACTTGTCATCCATGCCATGTTTAAATGCTATGCTCGTACTTTACTTTACCTTACCTGTTGCACTCATTACTTTAACTGCCATATCATTACATCATGCTAGAACTGCTAGGTTGCTTTACTTTTACCTACTTTCAGTTTCCTTGCACAAGTCTCTTGTAGACTTGCTGACATGTGCCCCTTGCTCTTTTGGGTGTCACATGTTAGACCCTGAGCCAGAGACCGTTGCTGAGTACGTGGTGTTTTGCTGACGCTGAGTCTGAGTCCATGATTGCCCAGGAGGATTTTGGTGGACACCGGTGACCATTCTTTGAGTCTTTGTTGAGCTTTATTTTGTTTTAGGCCTTTTGTTAGTTATTGGTGCGTAGCACCGTCGTTTGTACTTTGTACTTTTGTTGGCCATGTTTGGGCCTTTAGTCTCTCTTTTATTTCAGCCTGGTGGCTTTTCTGCGATGTTGGAATTTATATTTATGGATATTCTGAGATTATTCTTGTGTCTCATTTCATTATTATTATCTTGTTTCGTTCGCGTTGCAAGGACCTGCAGTTTTAAATTTGATTGACGCTTATCGGACTTGCAGCTTTGTAGCTTCAAGTCTGAGCGGACCTTCTCACGCTTCGCCTCCATATTTTTGGGAAGCGGGGCGTGACAGAAGCGCCGATAGTAACCAGCAAGTCCAAGGAAACTCCGAATCTCAGACGCTGACTGTGGAACATGCCACTCTCTGATGGCCCTGGTCTTCTCGGGATCCACTGAAATACCATCTCCAGTCACCACATGCCCGAGAAAAGCAACTCTGTCCAGCCAAAACTCGCACTTCGAAAACTTAGCATACAGCCGATGCTTCCTTAAAATCTCCAACACCGTCCTCAAGTGCGACACATGCTCTTCCTCTGACTTCGAATAGATCAGAATGTCGTCAATAAAGATAACGACAAACTTATCCAAAAAGTCGTAGAAAAACAGGTTCATCAGATTCATGAAAACTACGGGTGCATTGGTTACACCGAAAGGCATAACCACAAACTCGTAGTGTCCATACTTCGTCTTGAACGCTGTCTTCGGAACATCTCCCTTCTTCACCTTCAGCTGATGATAACCACTCCTCAGATCCAACTTCGAAAACACCCTCGAACCTCCAAGCTGATCAAAAATATCATCGATGTGAGGCAACGGGTATTTATTCTTGATGGTCACCGCATTCAACTTCCGATAGTCCATGCACATGCGACGCGAACCATCCTTCTTCTTCGCTAGCAAGACCGGTGCTCCCCACGGAGACACACTAGGGTGGATATAACCCTTCAGCAAAAGCTCATCCAGCTGCTTCCGCAATTCCTCCAACTCAGCGAGTGCCATACGATACGGCGCCTTCGAAATCGGTTGCGCTCCCGGAACAAGATCAATAGAAAATTCTAGAGCTCGATCAGGTGGCAAACTAGACATCTCCTCGGGGAAGACGTCATCAAAGTCCCGCACAACCTCTGGCCTCTCCAGCTCCATCTGCATAGCCACAATCTCCACCGGCCTGGCCCGAAATCTGACAGGACCAAGCGAGCTGCTACCTCGGCTGAACTCAAATACTGGATGTCCGGGAATCTCGAGCACCACCTTCTTCCTCCGACAGTCGATCGTAGCATAGAAGCTCGCAAGCCAATCCATCCCAAGGACTGCATCATAGTTGATGATGTCGTGGACAATGAAATCAGCGTAAAGCTCATGTCCACAAACCACCAACGGGCAAGAATTGCAACCACGATGCACCGAGACCACGCCATTCCCTGTAACGATATTCCATCTCTTGGAAAGAGGGGATGTCGATAAGGAATGCTTCTCCACGAAGCTTCGAGAAATAATGCACATCGATGCACCAGAGTCAAAGAGGACTCGTGCAGGAAATGTGCACACCAAAATCACACCTACAAACAGTCTAACAATCAAGCCCTAGTCTAGCAACCAATCATATGCAAGAAAACAACATAATCTAACAAACAAAACTAGCTAGGAAAGTAACAGCTAGATTGAGGATTACCTGCGATAACCTCATACACAGCCTCGCTCTCCACAGCGGTCATCAAAAAAGCCTGCCTCCTCGGTGGAATAGCCTGCTGAAAAGCCTGCCAATGTGGAACAAGAGCTGCTCCACGTCCAGCAGGAACAGACGCTCTCTGCTGCAACGGCTGTGCTGCAACAGGTGCCCTCCGCAACTGATTCGCATGCCGACAATCCTTCGCGACATGAGAAGCATCACCACAAACCAAACACTGGCCCAGAACCTTCCTACACTGATCCTTGATGTGGCCAGGCTTGCCGCAGAAATGGCAAGTCTTCTGAATAGGCCCTCCTGGCCTCTTGAACTGAGCTGGCTGATTAGGCTTGAAACCAGGCCTAACCACCGCCCTGGCCTGCTCCATAGGCCTCTTTCCCGCACCAGAAACATGTCCTATCATCTGACTCAGGTTCAGCTCATGCCTCCTCGTAGCGACCAGATCTTTCTTATAAGAGTCCAGATCAGAGAAAGACACAAAACTCTGAAGCTCCAAAGCAAGTCCCTGCAGGAACCTCTGAGCCCTCTCATCAGCGTCCTGCACCATCTTCGGTGCGAACCGACTCAGCCTAGTGAACTCCTGGTGGTACAGGTCCACCGTCAAGCTCCCTTGCTTCAGATCAATAAAGCGCTACAGCATCTCCTTCCTAGCAGCCTTCGGAAAGAACTCCTCATCAAACCTGGACTTAAAGGTAGCCCAAGCTATCGGCTCCACCAGCATCTTCTCTTTCGCATCCCACCAGTTCTGAGCATTATCCTTGAGTTGCCTCTTTGCCAAATCAACCCATCCAGCCGGGGTGATCTTGGCCATCTTCAAGTTATACTCAATGTTTCGAATCCACTCATCGGCAGCCAGAGGACCCTCAGACCCATCAAAATATGCGGGACCCAGCTCCCAAAATTGCTTCGCTCCCGGCTCAGAGCGAGGGGCATCCTGGATTGCCCGACCAGCTCGAACAACTGGAGCATTCTGGACTTGCAGGAGCACGCCCTGCTGCACCTGCATCATCTAAAGCATCATCCTCATCATCTCTCCATTGGTGGGCTCCCGCTCAGGCTCCTCGTCATGAGGGGGCGCACCACTACCTCCACCACGGGTGAATCGCCTTCCTGCCATCTAATGACATAGAAAACGAAGCAGATTAGACTCATAGCTTATGACTCGGCTGTCAAACTTAGTTTATTGGACATTCTAATATTATTATCGTCATTCCGATAGTCGTAGTTACAGAAGAGACCTGCATGGGCCACCAACAAAACCTGTCACGCCCCGCTTCCCTAAAATGGAGGCAAGACGTGAAGAGGTCCGCACGAGAGTGGAGCTGTGAAGCCCCAAACCCGATAAGCGTCAATAAAACATAAGCAGGTCCCTGTAACCACAAACGGAACAACAATAATAACACAAGGAGAGACAGAAATAAAATCTCAAACCTCAGAATTTGTCCAACATTAAAAATTAAGTTCCACATCCAGAAAAGCCACCAGGCTAAAAGAAAGAGTCTAAAGGCCCAGAACAAGGCCAACAAGGACAACATAACAAAGTATAGGTGACACACACCGACAACAAAATAGCAGTCTAAAACAAAAAGGGAAAAGCTCAACGAAGACACTAGGACTGGTCCCCAGTGTCCACGTACTCCTCGCCAAACACAGGCTCGGGCTCGGCGTCAGCAAACACCACGGCCTCAACCATGTACCCAGGCTCAGGATCTAACATGTGTCACCCAAAAGAGTAAAGGGGCACATGTCAGCAAGTCTAAAAGACTTGTGCAAGGAAACTGAAAGTAAGGCAAACTAACAACCTAACAGTTATAGTATGCATGACATGGCAGTTATGGTATAAGTGCACAAGTAAGACATGGTGAAACAATAAGTACAAGAGAACTATTATCAGGACAAGTCAAGAGTAGCCAAGCTACTAACAATCTCAATCTTTTCACTAGTCACGTTTCACGTTGTTTGTAGATGTTTACGCCTTACAGCTGAACGGTTGACATTCACACTGATTGGCCGCTTAACACTACCCCAGAACCCAGAGTTTACGCCTTACAACTGCAGTTGCTGATCGGGCAGACTCCCAGTTGAATGGCCGCTTAACTCTTACCCCAATACCCACATGTGAACGAGCCAAGGTCCCTGTACATGAGCTCAGTAAATGAGCCAGGGTTGCCCTGCACAAGAGCTCGTTTCCTGGATCACAACCCAGGAGCGTATTTCATTTGGCATACGGGTGCACCTAGCCTCAATCATTTCACAAGGTGTAGCGGAGCTACGCAATCACGGGAACACTTGAAGAATGTCATGACATGACAATTAATTTGCGTACCGTTAATGGAAATTAAACATGACATGGTAGTTGTGCAACATGATAAATGTCAGATCTAGCTTCGTTGTCAAGCTAGTTCCTAAATTTGCGCCTAGGCGAGTATTATTTCGTCGCCTAGTCTCTTTTACGCTTACAACAAGCAAATGGCCTAAGACATGGCCCAAAACCCTAAGTGGCAAGTTTCACTTGCCTAGCATCGAGGATGACGATCAACGAGGCCGTCACACAAATGCTAACTACGGAGATGAGATCGCTGCCATGGTAAAACAATATTAGAACAATATCCAACCTAGTTTTATTTAGGATTTCACAAAAACACAAATGGGTTATGAAGATATTAAGAGATCGAGTTATTACCGTATCGGAAGCGGAAGAACGATGCCGAGCAAGCACGGCAATGGAAGAAACGCTCCGGGGAACCTAGGGTTCAGATCTGGAATGGATGGGGAAAATCTGGAGAAATGGGGTTTTGGGGGATTTTGGGGGATTTTGGGGGTTGGAGATGGCCTAGGGCATGGTGGTTGGTCAAAATGGAGAGGGGGAGAAGCTCTTGATGAAGGAGGAAGGCTAGAGGAAGGTTGGGGAAGATCAGAGGTCAAGGGGGGAGGAATGAGGCCAGGAGAAGAGAAAGAAAGAAAAGAAACGAAGTGGGGTATTTATAGAAAACGACTTGGCGGCTGCCCAGAAATTAGGGTTTCGACACTGATTAGTCGGTCAAAGAAGGTTGGCTGACCGACTAGTTTAGCAACTAGTCGGTCGGTCGATTAACTGTGACCGACTAACACCAAGCAGCGAAAGTAGGGAAAACCCTGGGTAATGAATTAGTCGGTCTGTGAAGGCCCATCGAACGACTGACTAACGATAAACAGAAACTTAGGTGAAATCTACTGACAGAAACTAGTCGGTCTGAGAGCAAGTTCTGACCGACTAGTTGAGCATCTAGTCAGTCGGTGGTTGTTCTTAGACCGACTAAAAGTAAATAGTAACTCCTGAGTAATTTACAAAGCCCACTAGTCGGTCCATGAAGGTTTACCGACCGACTAAATCGTCATCTAGTCAGTCGGTTCCCCTTCTTGTACCGGCTAACGTGCACAAAAAGTTCCGAAATGGAGCGCGAAGCTCCAGGATCGATTCCTAAGACTCCTAGGCTTGATCTAACAATAAGATATGACCGATATGAATCCCGTCACGAATGACTTACTCTGAAATCGACGATTCTAAGGAGGAAGCTAGAAAATCACGACGAAACGATCGAAAATGAAAGTTACGGAGACGAAAACCACACATGAGGAGAAAATCCACCAAAACATATATATATATATAATATAATTAATCCAGATACAAGAAAACCAGTCGTTACATCGAGAGATAAATTCCCCAGTATTAACCAGACATATTTTCTTTATTTGATTATCCGGAAAATGTGCCCGCAACTATATTATTTATGCCAATAGCTTTGGAAAAGCTAGGTTACGGGTCGATAGCAGACACACATATAAATATTTTGAGGATGCATCTATCAGTACCATAAAGTACCGAAATGGCCCACTAGTGGGAGGATTTGTCCATATATATCTCCTTGTAGTCTTTCGAGGAAGCATGTAGATTCTTTGTCAACTTTTAGTAGGGATGGCCTTGTGATTAGTTTTCCCTTAAAGGATGTGATCGTGGCCCCCGAGAGGGGACCTAACGATGCTAATAAAAACAACAGTGCACATGTCATGTGTAGTCGCTTACAGGTCGAACACGAGGATGCGATCAATGAGTATTGGCTCCTATGGGTCTTCGGATGAGAGCTACACGATAATCACGGTTAATGGTCGGTGAATGGTAGAAAAGTGTGACCAAGGGGGTAAAAGCTCTAGGGCGTGGGGAATCCCTGCCATTTGACTAGGGCTAAGATTAAATTAATAATCGATAGGTTGCCAGGTTCATTGGGACTCGGGAGAGGTCATGTGACCTAAGGGCATTCGTCTATCTCACACTGTCGTGATGCATGATAGGTTATTCCCTTATGTTATATCATACCCCCTGCTGGTACGATGCTATGATAGGCTAATCCAACATACACCAATGTTGGGGGTCTCCGATGCATCGGTGTACGTCGGGCGAATTACGCTCGACGAATATCCTCAATCTTCCTCCCGCCCACAGTGGCATTCGGGGATTAGAACTACATTGGAAGAGCTCTAATCGGGGCTTGTTAGGGTATCAGTCACACTGATAGTAGGGATCGGCGTAGGGATCAAGTCCCCGGTTCGGTCCCAACTTTTAATCGACGGTCGACCCGATCGCCCCGAAGGGAGGGGTCGAATCTATGACGATAATAATCATCTTGATGTACCCCTAATCCCAACTAACCCAACAACCAAATCAGTTATTTGATTCAACCTATAGCCCAATCCAATGGGGTTCATCCTATTGCCCTAGATAAAAACTACTCACTACCCATTAGAATAGAGGGGGATTCTAGCAATGGGTAAGCGTCCAAAGCCATGGATTCAAGTTACAGCAACAATAGATGATAAAATAAAACAGCAATAACACGAAGAGAAAAATTTTGTAAAAGAGAGATAGAGTATTACACTAATCAATATTTAGAACAATAAAAATGATTAAATAAAAGAGTTAGAAATCTTACAAAACAACCCAAAACCGTAGAAAAGACAGAAAAACTGCTGAAAACCCGATATATCTGCACGCCCAAAAGACAAAAATACCCACAGATTCACTCTAGGAATCATGGCAAAGGGGTTTGACGTGACCGCATCAAGAAATGACACAATCGCATCATTCCCTAAATGAACGGGGGACTGGGGGCTTGGCCATTCAGTCGCTTAATGGAGACGCGGCCGCATTGAAGATGGGCACAAGGTCGCGTGGTCTATTGACACGGCCGCGTCATTCTGCTCTGGAGGTTGTAGTTTTATGGCCGCGTCGTCTTAGCTCACGTGGGATGCAAAACTCTCTGATCTTCATTCTTACTTCACTCTAAAAAATCTTTTGACGAGGCCGTTTGGTGAAGTTGACACGGCCGTGTTAAAGTTGCTTCTTTGACGGATTGACGCGGCCACATGGACATAGTAACGTGGCTGTGTGGAGCCATATTCTTCACAAAACTCTTCTCCCGTGTGCAATTGACTCCCCATTTTCACTCCTTTCGTCTCTTTAAGCTTAGATCTCTCTATATAATCCCAAATTGGCTATATCTCATGCAAGCATGATAGGGACCACAAAGCAAAAGAAGAGACAAAACGGGGAAAACGGTGGGATGAATAAAGAATGAAACGGAGTAAAACGTGCATGAAAAAGTGTGGAAAACTATATACAATAAACACTCAACAAAATCCCCCAAGCTAAACTCTTCCTTGTCCTCAAGGAAGACATGAGAGAGCGTAGATTAGAGGGATGCAGTCAAACATGCAAATGATGCGATGGAGCTTCGAGAATTTTCAAAACCCGAGAATATATACATGAGTGAAATGAAATTTCGAATTCGAGAAACCAAAATACTCGGAAATTTTTCTATCGATGAGAATATGTTCCTAGGACATCATTCCTGCTTAAATCGCCAAGCAATACACTAGGCGATGGCCATACTCGCATTCTAAGACATTTCCTCTAACCCGACCTTAAATTGAGCATGTAGGAACCTAATCTAAATAATGGTTGAAGAGGGGATAAGTACGGGATAATGGAATATTGGTCGATCGAGAAAGTGGTGCTCACGACATGACACGATTCCTTGATTCAAGAAGTTGCCAAGGTTATCCATGATTTCATATATACAGCGTATATACACAAAGAAATTCTATACACAAATATATATACTCTTTTTTTTTTCTTTTTTTTGGATTTGCACTTGGGTCGTGTAAGGAGCGTTGGGTCGGTGACTCCCAGATCAGACGACCTTAGGGCACCGGGCCATGAAGGACCCCTCAGACCTACTAACTCAACCTAAATAAAATCCTTATTCATAGAACTTCCCCCAAGCTAGGCCTTTTTACGCGAGGCCCCGACGGTTACTATCGTGGGGATCCAGTTACTCAGCTTCGCTGGGGAAACAGTGCGTATTATTTTTTCTATTCACAATGTTTTCCTTTTGGTTTTTTTGAAAATCATGGGGTGAACTGGGCAGATTCAATACTTAATACTAGGTGAAGTGTGGTTATCCAAGTCTCGAGGGACTATAAATCATTATACAAAAATATCGGCTCTAGGGTCCATGCATAGAATGGGTTCTTAAGTGTCAATCTAGGTCGGTTTCAAGTACACATATCTTAGGGATTGCGAGGACGGCCAAAGCTAAGGTATTACAAGGGATTTGAGTTTAGGCCACAAACTATTCACATATTCAAATCGACATCATGGAAATCGAGCATTAAAGTTCGAAAAAAGAATTTTAAATCAAGTTTCAGCGCATATAAAAACTCGTTTTCGAAAAATTCTCGAGGCGAATGCAAGTATATACAAATGCATGCATGAAGATGCATGATGCATGATGCGAATGCAGATATTTTTGGAGTTTTTTTATTTTTTCATTTTTTGTCTTTTTGGATGCATATGAAAAAGAAAGAAAGATGGAAAATGAGAAAGAAAAAGTGAAAATAAAGCGAAAACAACGATAAAAATGGGGAAATAATAGGGAAAAGAGGAAATAAGCGTGAAAGAGCTCCTCCCCCAAGATAAACCAAGCGTTGTCCTCAATGCGAATAAAACACAAAAACAATCGTGAGGACAAATAAGATGCATGGAAGGAGACCCACGAGCATCTCCCAAGCTGTGTAAAACCGTGCCCTAAAATGATGCAAGTGTGCTATGAATGGGCTAATGATGAGGGGGTGCCAAAAATGTGTGGTGCTCCTATCAGGCTGAGCCATCGTCTGGTGGTGGCTGGGTGGGTGAAGTGGGTGGAGTGAATGGGACGACAAAATCAGCTGAGTGCTCAGCTGCCATGCCAGCGTGTGGTGGGGATGGAGTGGTATGGACAAGCTCAGATTTGATGGGTGGGGTGGAGGTGGAGATGGGGTGGTCCAATCGTTGTCGTAGGATGGTGAGAGGAGTATGATGGTGCCATCATGTGGTGGGTAAGTGGGATGAGGTGATGGGGAATGTGTAGGGGATGGAATGGGAATGGACTCCTTGATGGGTGTAGGTGAGGTGTGTGAAATCACGGGGTCGGGGTGAGGTGATGGTGGGGGGTGGGAATGTGCTCAAGCTCCGGGTCAGGTTGTGGAGAGGGTGGTGGTGTGGGGAGACATGGTGTGACGTCGGATGGGTCCTCGGGCACCAGGGATGGGTGGGGTGGGATGGATACGTGAAGGGATATGGAGGAAATATCTACGGGATGGAAGTGGATGCGGGTGTCCGAGCAGTCTGAGGGGGTGAGATGGGTGGGGTGGAATGTAGACAGGAAGGAGATGTGGTGCTGCAGCGGGGTAATGACCCCGACTGTAGTGGTACTGATAGACCTGGTCGAACTGTGACTGGAGTGTCACCACAGCAAGAGCCAGGTCATTAAAAGAAGTGCAGAAGTCAGTGAGGATGTCTCTGACCTCAGTCAGGGTACTAGTCGTGGAGTCTCTAAAGGATCTAAACTCCTCCTCTAAGAGAGCTAGCTGCTCGAAATGGGGTCGTGGTGGGGGAGGAGGAGCGCTGCTGGAACCCTCGACGTGGGGTCGAGATCTCCCGTACTGTCGTAGAGCTGTGACGACAACAAGCTCAGGGATAGATGAGGAGGCACCAGGAGGGTCATCATGGTCCCGGGGATGGGGCTGGCGAGGGTCAATCAACTGGACAGGGGCCTGGACACCTGAAGCTATATCAGTGTCAGGTGAGAAGAACCACCTCAAAGTGGTGCCAGGTCCAAACAGCCTGGGGTTGGGTAGCCTAGTGTATGGGGTGGATGCAGGGCCATAAATCCAAAAGTAACGCTCTCGGTCAAGCGCTCGGATCATACGCATGTTCGTGAGCACCGAGAGGTCTAGGGAGGTGGGACCGGGGATAAGAATCATAGAATGGGGGATCCTAAGTGAAACAGGAGCGAGGGTGGCTATGACGGTGATGAGTCCCCCGCAGCAGATAGGTGATCTGCGGTCGGCTATAGTGTGGAGAAATCTCTACATAAGCCAAGACCCAGCATGTAGGATATAGTTGGGGACTGAGGCGTTACCCTCGCGAAGGACATGGCCCTACGTAGCACACCACAGGAAGAAAAGCTCATCCTAAGAGACCTTACCTGTCTCTTATCGATAGAAAAGTGTGTTTGCTATAATGCGATGCATGATACGGAGGCCATGATGTATGATGCTAGATGCCTTAGCTCGAGTCTTCAGGAAGACATCGAGCCTGGTGATCTCGAACCAAAAATGGTTTGCATCAAACTCTCGAGGGTAGAGATTATTATTGTGGATGGCTATGGGCTCGAGTGCTCTGGGCCACCTAAAGAGCAGGTTCACAGAGTATTTAGAAAGACCATACTCCTTTTCATGATTCTGACTGAAAAACATGTGGAGTAAATCATAAGGGTGAATAGGAACTCTAGAGTGAGTCTCTTATACGTCCTAGCCTCACACTGCAAAAATTCCTCCCATCCGAGATTTTGGAGGAGGGTGCTGACGATATCTAAGAGCCATAGGGCTGACAGGGCGGGGACACTAGGGAATTTGGTGGGGATGATCACACGAGAGTTCATCAAAGTAAACTTCGTGTGCTTGTCCTTACTCAGGAAGTTTATGCCTAGTGTGTCTAATTGAGGGGCAGGCAGTGGTTCACCACCCCTCTCCCTAATGTCACGTGCCTGGGCAATGTCGGCTTCAAGAACCGTCGTCTTTTGACGCTTTTTCTTGCCCTGGGAGGGGCTAGTGACTATGGCCTTCTTCCTGCACTCGTGAGGAGGCATCGTGTGAAGGCATAAGAGATGCAAAGTGATGCGATATGAGTGTGTGCAACTCATTCAAAGATCGACAAATTTTCAGCGATAAAAATATGGAAATTAAATAGTAAAGGAGCGAATTTATCCAAATGGTGCTCCTCGCTGAAGGCAAAGCTCCCAATGCTCGTAGATCAGCCCCTACGAGTGATTCCAAGCCAAGAACTCTGTTGATCGCCGCCCGCGTAGTTGGATTTAGAAAAACCCTAAAATCTCATGTGCCCTAGGGTTTGGTCGAAACAGAAACGAGAAGGAGAGGGTGAAGGAGAGTTTGGATGAGGGTGAGTGAGGGTTTGGGAGTATTTTGTGAGAGATTTGGAGCGTTTGGAAGATTTCTGGGGGAAGATCGCGTCGCTTGGGAGAGAGGGAAGTCAGACCATTCTATGAAAATGAAAATGAACAGGCCGTTTGGGGTTTATGGAACTTAAATAGACATTTTAGTGGGTCGTGTTATTAGTTAAAATGGCCGTGTAAAATGTTGTGAAGGTAAGGGTTGATGCGGTCGCGTCGTCTGAACGACGCGGTCGGGTAAGCTCTGGCTATTTTTGAAAAAAATTGGGTTGAAAATACAGAGATATTTTCAGCCCGCGTCATTTAGATTAACGCGGCCGCGTTGTTTCGTCTAAACAGAGAAATCGACGCGGCCACATCAACTAAAGTGACGCGGTCGCTAAAATTCTCTGAGGATTTTTTGTTTTGGCCCTAATTCCAGTAACATTCGCGGGCCGTGTGGATGTGTACGATGCGGGCGCGTCAACTGCCTCTCCTCATGTCATCTACACAGCCACATTAATTAAAATGATGCAGCTGCATGGGGTCCTTGTTGGACCTGGATCTAAGCCTAGAGGGTGGGGAATATGCTTATAAAAATATTCGTGCAACCTACACGAAATCTCAGGCAGTTATAGCACAATCAATCAGATGCAGAGTATAGTAAAGCAGTCACAGCATGCACAGGTGATATACCCTGGTTCGATTGTCCCAATGACCTACGTCTAGCCCTAAAAGTAATACTAGATTATTAAAGTTAACTGGTACAACCTGTAGCTAGAGCACCAACTCTACACTCACCTGGCTCTCAGTACCTGCACTCACCAAAGTGTCCAAACAATAACAATCCTAGTAAAGCTCTTTCTTGGCTAGTCCTAACTAGCCAAGTCCCCAAAAAGATAATAAATTGTTCTACAAAGATTACAACACCAATATCACAAAACATAATAAAGTATGAGTTTAGAATTGCTCGGTTGTGACGGTGTCGATGTCTCTGTCATTCAACACGTGGTCAGAAGCAATCTGACATGTAGTAGTCCCCTCTGAAGTCACGGCAGTGTAGGATACTCCTCTAGGAGACTTGCAGCCTCCTCCTCTTCTAAAACAGATCTTGCGGCAGCCTTCTTGCTAGTTGAAACTTGCGGCAGCCTTTGCAATTGTATGTGGAGTTGTGGGTCGAAAGTTGCGGCTGTCAAAGAACAAATCAAGAGAGAATTGCGGCAGCTTGAGGAATTAGGCTGTTGAGAATTTCGGCAGTCCTTGGGATTGACAGGCTCTTAGAGTTTTTAATTACAAGTTCTTATTCAAAGATGTCGGCCAGCTATTGTCAAAAATTTTGGAAGGTTGAAGAATTTGTAATGGGAGCCTTGGAATATTGAAGCAAGTAGGAGAGAACCAACAAAAAAGAATCTTACGGCCTGTTATTATTTTTGGGAGAATGATAGGGTTTTCTCTTGGAGATTTGTTTGAAGGAGCTTTTTTGTGTTGAAGATTGGGAAAAACGGCTGTGCTTGGGGTTTTTTCATGAGAGATTGCGGCCCTGTGCTCAAGGGGAGATTCAAAGGGAAGAACTCCTGGAGATTCTCAATGAGAGAGGTGCAGCTTGTTAGGATTGAAGATGGGAGAAATTGCGGCTGCTTTTTTCTCTCAAAAAGTTTGCGCACAGCTCTTGGGGATTTTTAAGATAGGCTATAAAAAATTCGGCTAGCTTTTGATGATTTGCTCCCATGGTAAAAAAAATTGCAGTTTTGTATGGAATTTAGGCTCATTGATTCGGTTACGACTATAAGAGAATTTGGCATGTGACTTGCTTTTTGCCTTTGGGATTTTTGTGCCATCACACTTTCCTTTCTTTGGTTTCTTGTTGTTTATATATGATAGGATCTAGGGTTGGTGCAACAATAGGGAATCCAAATGCTAGGATTGTGTGTGGCTAGAGGGATTCCTATTGCAAGGAGGATTTGCTAAGGGATTTGAAGTTTGAACTTGTTTCAATTGTGATTTAGAATTAGCTCTAATTGATATGAATCAAACCAAGTAGATTGTCTCCTCCTTCCCATCATATTGAACAAGACTCCTATTGAGTATCCACAAGCTAGCCATTCCTAAAACACTTAACACACATGTTAAAAACATTCACACATGTTTGTTATCATCAAACACGAAGTTCATAGATCGTTGATACCAACAATCTCCCCCTTTTGATGATGACAAACTAAGTATAAGATTTGAGCAATAAATTCCCAAATAGTGTGTGAAAGTGTGACGATAGAGGGTGACATGCAATGATATATAATTATGTGCAGATGTGCAAAGTTAACAATATGCATGTCCCCTATATTCATGCTCCCCCTTAATCACACATTCATATTCATCAAGCATACATTCATATTACAATCACACAATCACATATAACTCAAATTATTCTCCCCCTTTTGTTATAATCAAAAGTCGAAACACGAAGTCAAAACATATATCTTGCAAATAGAGAGCATTATAAGCTAATACCAATAATTGCATGTATACAATCATTGAATAAACAAGTCATAATCCAATGAAAGTAAACAACAAAGAATTCAACACCAACGTGTACGTGTGATGATTAAAATTGAAGCACATAAGGAGAATCATTTAAGAACGTCAACTAGAACCAATCCACATTTTTCATATAACGTTCTATCACCTAGGATTGATTTTCCCCATCTCATTAAAAATGAGTTCAAGGTACCACACCCCAAGACATAGCCGACAAGGACTCTAAGATGTGTGGGTGGCATTGCTTGACGAGTAAATACACCAACGCTAAAGTTTACCCATAAAGCTTATGTTGGATACTCGTGGGTAATACCGTTGCCAAAGATTGTATACATTTTTCATACAGAGCAATTAACCTTCTTTTCAATTTTATACTTGTAGTATCATTTTTTAATGCTCAACTTTTATCAATGGCAAGGTATATCTTATCCCTTAGATTTTCAGTTAAGTTTTTCCTCCTACATTCACTTTCCATACTTCATGAACGATATCTCCAAAAGTGCAACAATAATAATACATGTGGAAGTGAAATAGTAGGTGTAGAAATCAGGTTATTTTCAGTCATTGGACATTCCATGAATATTCAGAAAGATGAACATGCGCATGTAGCAAAAGCAATAATACACCAATTTCTACATAGATCTGAAAATCATTCATGAAGACTTCTTTTAATAAATCAAAGATAAAGATACACATTTAAGCACCATTTTTTTTATATTTTTCAGTTTTTTATAAAAGGCATGAAGTACTAAAGCAAACATGAGATGCAATCACACAAAACAAAGAAAATCATGCACACATAACAATGCAACTACTAGCACACAAACAAGAAAAAAGTCCAAGCACACAAGAAAGCATGAAATCTCATACTAATTTTTATCAATAATACCAAGCTCAAGACGAAGACAACAAAAGCGAGCCTTAATCAAAGGTTTGGTGAATATGTCTGCAAGTTATGATTCTTTTGGAACGAACTCAACAGACACATCCTCTTTAGTGAAGTGATCTCTAAGAAAATGGTGTCTTACGTCAATATGTTTAGTACGAGAGTGGTGTATGGGATTATTAGAAAGATCTATGGCACTTTTGCTATCACATCTAATTGGTACTCTTTTAAGAGCTAGTCCGTAGTCAGATAATGTTTGCATCATCCACAATACTTGAGCACAGCAACTGCCGAGGGCAATATACCCTGCTTCAGTAGTGGATAATGCAACACTATTTTGCTTACGGCTAGACCATGAAACTAAAAAGTGTCCTAGCATAAAACAAGTGCCATTAATGCTCTTTCCATCAGTTAAGATTCCCGCATAACCAGCATCAGAATAACCCAACAAATCAAAATTACCACTAGAAGATACCAAAGGCCTAAAGTAGGTGTACTAATTAGGTACCTAAAGATCCTTTTAATGGATTTTAAATGAGACTCTTTTGAGTTTGATTGAAAGCATGCACACAAGCATACAACAAACATTATATCAGGCCTAGAAGTAGTCAAGTACAACAAGGAACCAATCATACCTCGATATAGCGTTTGGTCCACTGCAACTCCTTGTTCATCCTTGTCCATTTTTGTGTTGGGGAACATTAGCGTTCCAATTCCTTTAGACTTCTCCATCCCAAACTTTTTCAGAAGCTCCTTGATGTATTTAGTTTGAGATAAAAAGATGCCTTCTTTTCCTTGCTTTACTTGGAATCCATGAAAATATTTCAACTCTCCCACAAGGCTCATCTCAAACTGATCCTGCATGACTTTCTTAAACTTTTGACATAGGAGATCGTTAGTAGTACCATAAATAATATCATCAACATATATTTGCACAATGAGAAAATCATTAGATTCATGCATCAAGAATAATGTATTGTCAGCACTCTCCTTTTTAAAATTATTTTCCAACAAATATGTGCTTAGACGGTCATACCAAGCTCGTGGAGCTTGCTTAAGACCATACAAAGCTTTTTCTAAGTTACAAACATGGTTTGGAAAATTATGGCTTTAAAAACCTGGGGGTTGCTCAACAAATACCTCTTCTTTTAGGTAGCCATTAAGAAAAGCACTTTTTATATCCATTTGTCTCAGTTTGAGCCCTTTATAACTTGCAAAAGCTAGCAATATTCTAATGGACTCAAGCCTAGCAACTGGTGCAAAAGTCTCATCCACATCAATTCCTTCAAGTTGATTATAACCTTTAGCTAACGACCTAGCCTTATTTCTAATAACATTACCAGATTCATCATGCTTATTTTTAAACACCCATTTAGTACCAACTACAGGATAATCAGTGGGTCTTGTCACAAGTTTCCAAACATTATTTCTAACAAATTTATTTAATTCATCTTGCATAGCCAAACCCCAACTTTCCTCTTCTAAAGCAGTTTCGATATTCTTAGGCTCAATTTCAGAGATAAAATCACCATAAATACATTGAGCACAAAGATCTCTAAAAGAGGAACGTGTGCGAATACTTGCCGTAGGCTCACCTAGAATCAAGTCTGATGGGTGGTTTGGATTGAATCTCAGCTCTCCTCTGGTAACTGCTTCATCTTGTATTTCTGTCGTGCCAGTTTTAGTTTCCTCTTCTCTTTCAGGTTGCTCCTCATTATTCCTTTGAATGCTTTGTTGTTCTACATTTTCCTCTTCATCGTTCTGCCTGCAATCCAAAGAATTTATATCAGATTCATCAAATTTAAATTTATAGATTCAATAATAGCAAGGGTGCATTTATTATAAACTCTGTAAGCTCTGCTCCTTGCTGAATATTCCACGAACACTCCCTCATCTGATTTAGATTCAAATGTGCCAAGCTGATCTGCAATATTTAGTATATAGCACCTGCATCCAAAAACTTTAAAGTAAGAAACTTTCGGGGTGTTGCCATGCCATAGTTCATAAGAAGTTTTATTTAGTATATGTCTAAGCACAACTCTATTGCATACATGGCATGCAGTATTAATGGCCTCAGCCCAAAAAGACATAGGCAAACTATATTCATTTAACATACTCCTAGCCATCTCTTTTAATGTGTGATTCTTTCTTTCGACCACCCCATTTTATTGAGGTGTTCTAGGAGAAGAAAATTCATGTAAAATTCCTTTTTACAGAAATTTTTTTTCAGAAATAGTATTTTCAAACTCACCTCCATGATCGCTTCTAATTTTTACAATGGAAAAATTTTTCTCATTAGAAACTTGTATGCAAAAGTTTTGAAAATTGTCATATGAGTCTGATTTTTTGGTAGGAAGTAAACCCATGTATATTTAGAGAAATCATCAACCAATACTAAACAATACTTTTTATCGCATAGGCTAGCAATGTCTGTGGGATCAAATAAATCCACGTGCACTAATTCTAATCTGCATGTGGTGGCAACTTCATTAATGCTAGAGAAAGTAGATCTAATTTGCTTACCTTTGGTGCATGCCACACACAACTTACTATTCTCATATGTCTGATGTGGTAGTCCTCTTACCAGATTTTGTTTTCTTTATCAATCACATGCTTGCATGTGTAATCGTCTATGCCATAGCATAACCTCTTCTTCACCTACAAGCAAGCATTTAGAAATAGTCAGGTTTTCAATCAGAAGAGTATAAACATTATTATTTCTATTTGCAGTAATAATAGTGTCACTTGCGGAGCTATCAATGGTTCTACAAAGTCTTGCATCACATTCAACTTGCATACCTTTGTCACACATCTGACTGATAGAAATGAGGTTATGTTTAAGTTTTCAACCAATAGGACATATGTAAGCTGAAAGGTGTCGTTACCTACAACACCTTTACCAATTACCTTGCATTTTCCATTGTCCCCTAAAGTAACACTTCCTCCTTCATGCTTTGTAAGGCTAAGGAACTTTTCGCTATAACCTGTCATATGTCTTGGGCAGCCAGAGTCTAAGTACCACTCACACCTTTGTCCCTTAGCCGTGCTATGTACCTACACATAAGAAAAGCATGATACATATGACTGATCGCTCCGTGACGTACACCCAAAGAACGACGGTTGTAGTTTTACCGCAAGCGCACGGCGTAGTGGCGAGCGGGTATCGAACACGAGGAGGTGGTGTTGGTTCCAATCTATCCTAGGTTGGTTTGACTACGAATGTTTTTATTGGTGGAGATGGCTATGGTATGATATAATGGCAATGGTGGTGGATGTCGGTGTCGGAGATAGAGAAATCGGTCAAAAGTCGATTCAAATACAATATAATAAAAGAGGGAATTTGCCTTGCGGCGATCCTGTCACAATCGTCGGGCAAAGTATGGGGATGTAAAATCAAATAAAGACGTCTAGGACTAGGGAATCCCCACTACGGATCGTCATTCGTCATTGTTAATAGTGAATCTCAATATTACTAGACTTGCGTTGAGGTGAACTAGTCGCAACTTAATGTAGAACCAAGCTCACGCTCTCGCGCTATTACCGGTCTATAGCAAACCTAGGTTAGGGCCCAATCTCTTGCAAACCCTAACCTAAGCCACTAGCATGAGGATCGACATCATCGTCCAATCGCTCCTCGAGCCCACTCTCGTGCAAACTCGAGTTACGATCTAGGTTGTGATAGTTCGTATTCGTCCAATCTCTTGCAAACGAATATGTGTATAGATTTACAATTAAAAATCCTAGCTTTGGTCCAATCTCTTGCAAACCAAATCTAGAGAAACCCAATTGTAAACCTAAATCGAATATCTAGGCATTCCCATCGATTAGAATCCAATCTCTTGCAAATCCCAAATCGATGGAAATCCCTAGCTATCCGTAGGAAATCAATCACAACCTAATCTCCTAGCAATTCTAGCAATTTAGAATTCATTCTTCACAAATATGAAATTAGATCCATAGGGTTCATCCCCAAACCCTAGAACAACAAATCTACTCTAGCATAGCAATAAGGATATGAGAATCAATAAAAACCATTGCTTGCATATAAAAAGATAGAAAATCAAAGATTCAAATAATAAGAATAGAAATACTTAGCTTAGATGAAGAATTCCAATCCAAATACAAGCTTTTTGATCCAAGAGGGGGCCTAGGGCATGGCCTAACCTCTAAAAATAATCCTCCTAAAACATCTTGGGAACCCCCCTAATGGTGGCTACAAACCCCCTTAAATAGCCCCCAAAAACCCTAGCAAAAAGCCCTAGAAATCCCCTCCAACTCACGCACGAAACGGAGTCCGCGTACAACTTCAAATCTGGGCAAGTTACGACTCGGCCGAGTGGGGAAAGCTCACTCGGCCGAGTGAGAATTCCAGCACTGCAGCGTCGACTTGCAGAAATTCCCCAGATTTCATCCGACCTCCGATTTGCACGTTCTTGGCGGCGTTGGAATCGTCATGAAGTCTACTATCCATAAAAAATATGAGAAAAATAATTTGATGGCTGGAATGATAGCAGATTTGAAAAGAGTAGGAGGATGTCTGAAAATCTGGGCGCCGTGTGTCCTCGGCATCACTCGGTCGAGAGGCAAATGTCACTCGGCCGAGGGGCATTTGGTACTCGGGCAGACGGCTTTCGTCACTCGGCCGAGTCAGGCTTCTGGGGCAGACTGACGGATTATAGTAAGTTGGACATTTTGGCTTGCCGTCGTCTGGGTGCCACTCGGGCGGACGGAGTCTCCGCACTCGGCCGAGTCGGCGTGCGATGCTCGGCCGAGTGCACGCTGATACATCTCTGTCGCGTGTCCGATCTGGCCGGCCGAGCGGGGTCTCAATGCTCGGCCGAGTGACTCCTTCACTCGGCCGAGTGGCATGCTGAAAATGCCCAATCTTCATCTTTTCGCTCCCTCGTCGCTCCTACGGCGTTCTTTCTTCTTCCACTCCTCTTCCATTGCAGAATAACCCTCAAAAGGGCCATGGTTGACACTCCGGAGTGGGTGCAAATCCTCTTGATCTCACAATCGATCCAAATCGCTCCATATTTCCTGAAATACGACAAAAACAAGAAATAGTGAAAAGTATCGCAATATTGTCAAATAATCGTGAAAAGCGTGATATGGGCGATCAAGACGGTATGCAAATATGCAGAAAAAAGGTGTAAAATATGGAGTGATCAAAATCCCCCAAGCTTACCTCTTACTCGTCCTCGAGGAAGATAAGTAAAGAGACGAACTCGGGAGATGAAAACAAAGAAAATGAAATGAAAAAGAAAGAACACGAGGTGGAAGGGGTCGCTAGATTCTTCTCTCAAATCTCAAGCCATAAGCTATGCATCACGATAACTTGGAAAATACAAATCACATGCTATAAGGATTTCATATCTTACATAAACATGGTACTTGCAAGCTTTTAAGTACAACAAAAGGGATTCTCTAAATTCATACAATCAATTCATATCCACGTCACGCATTTCATAGGATTTAATATACAAATGTTGACAATGCACTTTTCAATCAAGAGTTATATCAGAAGCATATAAGAATCACACCAAACATGCAATGGAGAATGGAATAAATCATGGCATTCACATATTTATATTGATTCATAAGAAATCTCCATAACTAAAGTAATTCGCCAAGTCTCAGTATTATCAAACTTCCACATTCGTGCACCTCTCCACTCTAATGTCGTACTCACTCATATGGTCAAATGAGTTCACCCCCCCAAGCTTAGCTTGAGGCGTCGCATCCAAAGGAATATAATAGTGGAAAATGAGATTTTTGCCTTGGTTTTCCCAAGTATTTTGTGGCTCCAATAATGAGATAGAGAAATATCTTTCTTTTTTTTTCTTTTTCCTTTTTTTTGAACATTTTGTTTCTCATTTTTCTTTTTGGATTTTTGTAGGAGCTATATGATTTGTATTTTTGGATTTTGGCTCCTTTTTGGCTTTTTGGACTTTTTGGAGCTAACTTTTTCTTTTGTGGGGATTTTTGGGAAATAGATGCGATATAAGTAGCTTTAGGAGGTGAACTCAAGTGACATGTGGAGAATAAAAAGATATATGTGGAGAAAGAAATAATGTAACACTCGGTTCACTCTAAGATGTGCACGAACGGTTCAATAAAATAATACTTCAACTAAAACTCATATGTAAGCATGGATATTCTCAATCATCTCAATAAAATGTGAAGTCAAGAGGTAAGGCGCACAATCATATCAGGCATGCAACAGAAGGTGAATAAGACAATAAAACTGATGCTTCAGATATACTAATGATGCGTGAATCTTGGTGCATTTCCAACAAAAGCATACTAAACACTAATCCATACATTCAGTTTCAATTAATATCATGCATTCATGTAGAGGAATCATCAAAAGAAATAGATTTGCAAGAACATGTGAATAGCAAGACTATGGAATACTCTAAGTAGCATGGCGATGAATAATAAGCATCGTGATGGTTGCTAAAGCAATAAGAGATATCATCATAAGGAACAAATCTAGCAAAAGAAGAGGAAGAAAAATAAAGAAATAAGAAAAAATAAAAGAGAGGAAAGAAAAGAAAAGAAAATCAAGCACACAATTTGATGCATGAACACACATAAAAGGAAAATAAGATGGAAAAATCAAAAAGATGATGCGAAAATTTGAAAAATTTAAAAAAACCCTAAAATAAAGTAAAAATACAACTAATGCATCTAAATGGCATGGAAATGCACTCCCCCAAGCTTAAACTTCACATTGTCCTCGATGTGATCATAATGAAAGAATATGAGGAACAACGATAATAACAAGGGGGTGAATGAAAAATGATGAAATGAATGACATGAAATCCTAATGCAACTACATGCACATACAATGATGCATGAGAGCGCTTTCCCCCAAGCTTATACAAAACAATCCTATTCAAATGACTTGACCAAAAATATCACGGCTTCACTAAGCGATATCAAGTCAAACAAATAAGAAAGTAAGGCTTCACTTGAAAGAAATGCTCGAATGTGGTGAGCAAAAGGATGTGACACATCAAAATATGAAGGGGCAATTAATATATATAATGGGTCTGGGGTGTAAAAATTTTGTTGCCGTCATAAGAGGTGATATTTATTCAATCAAACTATACGGTCCTCTCGCTGTCGAGAGGATTCGGGTTTATTGAAAGCATAAAAATTTCTACACTACTGGATTGATATCACCTATAGCAAAAGGCGGATCCAGTATCTTTGCTGGTGCAGGCAATTGCTCCAACTGCTCTTTCCGTGGCTCCGCCAGGTGCGTATGTCCACGAACTCCAACGAACTCTAGCAATGCATCCTCCAGCATTCCCACAAGGACTCCACCTGTACCCTGCAGAGAATAGGATGCATCAGTTCGCTGCAAAAAATTCACCCTCATAATAAAAGTATCCCAAAGAGGATCGTCTATAGAAATGTATGGAATAAATAATGGTGGACGATACTTCCCTGGAAATAATCCAATATCCTCACGTGCCGTGATAGCTGTCTCCACGGTGTCTTCTCTATGCTGCTCAGGTAAATCTAGATCATAGATGCGGACCCCATCAAGATGCTCCTCATCATCGTCAGACTCATCCCAATGCACCCCTTGATCATATTCATATGTGTCCATGGGTGCTAACTCCTCGCTCTCCTCCTCATATACGTCCCATCGTACCTCTTGATCGTATGTACATGAATCCTGAAGGGGGGCCATAAGCTTTGTGGGGTAGTCCTTTGCGTCAGTGGGAGGATGAGGTGGCTGCGGAAGCTCTAATGGAGGAGGATAGTGCTCGGGATCCTCATGAATGGCTGTGTCCTCGTCCCGATGCATGACCTCCTCGGTGATAAGCTCTGGCTCTGTGTGTAAGGCCTCCTCAAAAGCATGCTCTGGCTCGATAGTGTGCTCATTTGCCTTCTCATCAACTATCAATGTAGGCTCTCCCTGGGATGGTGATGCTGGCTGCTCATGTGTGTCAGCTTGTGGGGATGTATCATGTGGAGGGGAATGCCCGCAAGAAATCCGAAAATATAGTCTATCCCCCTCAAGTCTGACATGGATGTCCTCCTCAATTGTTCCTGCAGCTGAAACACGGTTCATAACAAAATATGCAAATCGTAGCTCAAATGCATCACCTGCCGTAATGCTCTCTGAACCGGTGAACCTCACTGACTCCAAGAGACCCTCCAATAATCTCTGAAATGCGTCCTCCTCTGGCTGCGCATATGACTCAGTTTCTGCTTCCTTCACTGCCTCTTCGTCCATCCACTCTTCATATGCAATAGATGTATCGTAGGAAGTGGGATCGACGACGGCACATTCTGGCTCTGGTAGTAAGTCTGGCGATGCTTCTTGCCCATAAAATGAAGAAGCAGAACTGATATCTTTGGAAATCCCTTCAACCTTAAGCATGAGCATATTCATTTCAAGTTGCCTCTTCACCCGTTCCAATAGAAGGTTACCCTTTTCAAGCCCGGCTTGCACTTCAACCTGGTGTGCATGCATCTCATCAAAAAAAATCCTTTGTCTCTCATCAAGCTCGGGCCAGTGCGTCTCCTCAAAAAAGTATTCTCCCATCTGAGCACTTTCATCAAAATAGTACTCTCCCATCTAAGCACTCTGATCATAATAGTATTCTCCCATCTGAGCATTTTCATCAAAATAGTACTCTCCCATCTGAGCACTCTGATCATAATAGTATTCTCCCATCTGAGCACTCTGATCAAAATCTGTGGCCCACGTAGTATAATCCATAGCACCTGATCAACAAAGATAAATACCTGGAGAAAAATATCAGTGGTACAAAAGAATATAGAAATGATAATAATGGTGGCAGGGGTGAAAATTTTCTTTTTATTTGTTGTTTTATTTTTTTCGTAGTCTAATCAACCTAATTGTGACAAATTGGCACCCAACGGAAGCACCTCCCCGGCAACGGCGCCAAAAACTTGATCGCTCCGGGACGTACACCCAAAGAACGACGGTTGTAGTTTTACCGCAAGCGCACGGCGTAGTGGAGAGCGGGTATCGAACACGAGGAGGTGGTGTTGGTTCCAATCTATCCTAGGTTGGTTTGACTACGAATGTTTTTATTGGTGGAGATGGCTATGGTATGATATAATGGCAATGGTGGTGGATGTCGGTGTCGGAGATAGAGAAATCGGTCAAAAGTCGATTCAAATACAATATAATAAAAGAGGGAATTTGCCTTGCAGCGATCCTGTCACAATCGTCGGGCAAAGTATGGGGATGTAAAATCAAATAAAGACGTCTAGGACTAGGGAATCCCCACTACGGATCGTCATTCGTCATTGTTAATAGTGAATCTCAATATTACTAGACTTGCGTTGAGGTGAACTAGTCGCAACTTAATGTAGAACCAAGCTCACGCTCTCGCGCTATTGCCGGTCTATAGCAAACCTAGGTTAGGGCCCAATCTCTTGCAAACCCTAACCTAAGCCACTAGCATGAGGATCGACATCATCGTCCAATCGCTCCTCGAGCCCACTCTCGTGCAAACTCGAGTTACGATCTAGGTTGTGATAGTTCGTATTCGTCCAATCTCTTGCAAACGAATATGTGTATAGATTTACAATTAAAAATCCTAGCTTTGGTCCAATCTCTTGCAAACCAAATCTAGAGAAACCCAATTGTAAACCTAAATCGAATATCTAGGCCTTCCCATCGATTAGAATCCAATCTCTTGCAAATCCCAAATCGATGGAAATCCCTAGCTATCCGTAGGAAATCAATCACAACCTAACCTCCTAGCAATTCTAGCAATTTAGAATTCATTCTTCACAAATATGAAATTAGATCCATAGGGTTCATCCCCAAACCCTAGAACAACAAATCTACTCTAGCATAGCAATAAGGATATGAGAATCAATAAAAACCATTGCTTGCATATAAAAAGATAGAAAATCAAAGATTCAAATAATAAGAATAGAAATACTTAGCTTAGATGAAGAATTCCAATCCAAATACAAGCTTTTTGATCCAAGAGGGGGCCTAGGGCATGGCCTAACCTCTAAAAATAATCCTCCTAAAACATCTTGGGAACCCCCCTAATGGTGGCTACAAACCCCCTTAAATAGCCCCCAAAAACCCTAGCAAAAAGCCCTAGAAATCCCCTCCAACTCACGCACGAAACGGAGTCCGCGTACAACTTCAAATCTGGGCAAGTTACGACTCGGCCGAGTGGGGAAAGCTCACTCGGCCGAGTGAGAATTCCAGCACTGCAGCGTCGACTTGCAGAAATTCCCCAGATTTCATCCGACCTCCGATTTGCACGTTCTTGGCGGCGTTGGAATCGTCATGAAGTCTACTATCCATAAAAAATATGAGAAAAATAATTTGATGGCTGGAATGATAGCAGATTTGAAAAGAGTAGGAGGATGTCTGAAAATCTGGGCGCCGTGTGTCCTCGGCATCACTCGGTCGAGTGGCAAATGTCACTCGGCCGAGGGGCATTTGGTACTCGGGCGGACGGCTTTCGTCACTCGGCCGAGTCGGGCTTCTGGGGCAGACTGACGGATTACAGTAAGTTGGACATTTTGGCTTGCCGTCGTCTGGGTGCCACTCGGGCGGACGGAGTCTCCGCACTCGGCCGAGTCGGCGTGCGATGCTCGGCCGAGTGCACGCTGATACATCTCTGTCGCGTGTCCGATCTGGCCGGCCGAGCGGGGTCTCAATGCTCGGCCGAGTGACTCCTTCACTCGGCCGAGTGGCATGCTGAAAATGCCCAATCTTCATCTTTTCGCTCCCCCGTCGCTCCTACGGCGTTCTTTCTTCTTCCACTCCTCTTCCATTGCAGAATAACCCTCAAAAGGGCCATGGTTGACACTCCGGAGTGGGTGCAAATCCTCTTGATCTCACAATCGATCCAAATCACTCCATATTTCCTGAAATACGACAAAAACAAGAAATAGTGAAAAGTATCGCAATATTGTCGAATAATCGTGAAAAGCGTGATATGGGCGATCAAAACGGTATGCAAATATGCAGAAAAAAGGTGTAAAATATGGAGTGATCAATGACCTAAGAATCCAAATAGGTCCACTAGTGTTAGTCATTTTACTTTTTGGAACCCAAATCTGCTTAAATTTGATGTTGGTGTTCCTATACTTGCAATTATAATAAGCATGACCAACACTACCACATGTATAACATTTAGCAAACATACTTCTTCCTACACCAGTTTCCTTTTGATACTTTCTATTAATTCTAGAAATTTCATCAACTTTATTTCCATAGCCCAACCCACACCTATTATTTCCATGTATCTGATTTCCTAGAATAATGTCTAATGAATGCTTTTCAACACCAAATTTTTTAATAGACAACTTAAGATCAGATATTTTAGATTTTAAGAGCATGTTCTCATTATCAAGCATGATACATTTACTAATATAGGCCTTTTTCTTCTCTTCCTCACTCTTTTTCAAATTAACCATCTTCTTTTCTAGCTCTTTGTTTTCATTGGTTAGCATGCAAATTTTCTCATTTAGAAATTTATTTTCAACTTCTAGCTTAATTATATTTTGTTTCAACATGCTAATATCTTAAAGAAGAGTAGAGCAATTAATACATTCAGTTTCAACAGGCATGCTAGATTTTCCTTTTTTCAATGAACTAATTGTGGATTTACATTCAGCAAGATTTTCTTTTATTTCATCAACTTCTAATGACATGTTATAGTTGTCTTGCTGCAGTTCAAAGTTAGAATTTTTAAACTTCTCTACATGGGATTCAAGAAACTCAACAGTTGATTCCACGCTTTGAATTTCATCTTGCATTTCTTTAAAAGTAGTCACAAGTTGAGCTTTAGTTAGAGATTTTACCTCATCTAGTTCTCCCATCAAGCGGAGGGAGGTGTGCACAACTTCCTCTTAAGATTCATACTCGTTGTCCATATCCCATGTTAGCACTAGAGATTTTCCTTTTTGATCCGCAACATTTTTCTTTGATTGATGGCATTGCTTTATGAAGTGTCCCTGCTTTTTACATTTAAAACATATAACAGGATCAGTAGTAGTCTGCTCAGAAAATTTATTTGCAGAATTAAACTTGTTAGAGCGATTAAACCTTTTTAGTATCTCTGATCTCCCATTGCCTGTTCTGATATATTTCTTGAAGCTTCTCACCAAAAAGCCTCCTCTTCATCTCCATCTTCATCCTCCTTAATTTGAAGGGCTAGTGCCTTTGAAGTCTTGATTTCATCTTTCTCTCTAAGTTCAATGCTCTGCAGCTCCAGCTCATGTGACATCCGATTCCCTATCTGGTCGTCCACTTTCATCTGCGATTAATCCTTTGCTTATCGAATAGCTGTAATCTTGGGGAGGAAGGAGCTAGGCAACGCTCTCAAGATCTTTCTGATTTGCTCCAAAAGCGAGTACGCCTTTCCAAGAGAGGTAGATTTGTAGATGATGTCTGTGAACCTCGCAAACATCTCCTTAATTGACTCTGATGGAACATGCAGAAGCTTTCATATTCAGTACTGAGCAGTTCAAGTCTGGACTCCTTAACGTGCGATGTACCCTCATGAGTCACCTCCAGAGTATGCCAAATTTCCTACGTAGTTTGACAATGAGATATACAGTTAAACTCAGCTTTATCTAGAGAACAGAGCATTCATAGCTTAGTATTTAAAGAAAAAATTTTCTTATCATGATTATCCCACTTATCTTCTGGTTTTAGCATTTCATTATCTTCAATTTTAATAGTGGGATGTTTATAGCCTTTTTTCACAATACTCCACACATCGTAATAAACAGCAGCTAAGTATATCCTCATCCTAGTTTTTCAATAAGCAAAATCAATACCATTAAACTTAGTGGGACAAGAAATAGACTGACCATCAACAAAAGCAGAATCAGACATATTCATAGACATGGTCAACTAGGCTAGATCCTCTAAACTGGCTCCGATACCACTTGTTGGATCTGGATCTAAGCCTAGAGGGGGGTAAATAGGCTTAAAAAATATTCGTGCAACCCGCAAAAAATCTCAAGCAGTTATATCACAATCAATCAGACGCAGAGTATAGTAAAGCAGTCATAGCATGCACAGGCGATATACCCTAGTTCGGTCGTCCCAGCGACCTAAGTCCAACCCTAAAAGCAATACTATATTATTAAAATTAACTGGTACAACCCGTAGCTAGAGTACTAACTCTACACTCACCAAACTCTCAGTACATGCACTCACCAAAGTACCCAAACAATAATAATCATAGTAAAGCTCTTTCTTTGCTAGTCCCAACTAGCCAAGTCCCCAAAAAGATAATAAATTGTTCTACAAATATTATAACACCAATATCACAAAACATAATAAAGTATGAGTTTAGAATTGCTCAGTTGTGATGGTGTCGATGTCTCTGTCGTTCAGCACGTGGTCAGAAGCAATCTGACATGTAGTAGTCCCCTCTGAAGTCACGGCAGTGTAGGATACTCCTCTAGGAGACTTGCAGCCTCCTCCTCTTCTAAAACAGATCTTGCGGCAGCCTTCTTGCAAGTTGAAACTTGCGGCAGACTTTGCAATTGAATGGGGAGTTGTGGGTCGAAAGTTGCGGCTGTCAAAGAACAAATCAAGAGAGAATTACGAAAGCTTGAGGAATTAGGCTGTTGAGAATTTCGGCAGTCCCTGGGATTGACAGGCTCTTGGAGTTTTTAATTGCAAGTTCTTCGTCAAAGATGTCGGCCAGCTATCGTCAAAAATTTCGGCAGCTTGAAGAATTAGCAAAGGGAGCCTTGGAATTTGAAGCAAGTAGGAGAGAAACAACGAAAAAGAATCTTGCAGCCTGTGTATTATTTTTGGGAGAATGACAGGGTTTTCTCTTCGAGATTTTTTTGAAGGAGGTTTTTGTGTGTGTTGAAGATTGGAAAAAAAGGGCTGTGCTTAGGGTTTTTTATGAGAGATTGTGGCCCTGTGCTCAAGGGGAGATTCAAAGGGAAGAACTACTGTAGATTCTCAATGTGAGAGGTGCGGCTTGCTAGGATTGAAGATGGGAGAAATTGTGACAGAGTTTTTTTCTCTCAAAAAGTTTGCGGACAGCTCTTGGGGATTTTTAAGATAGGCTATAAAAAATTCGGTTGGATTTTGCTGATTTGCTCCCAGGATAAAAAATTGCGGCTGTGTATGGAATTTGGGCTTATTGATTAGGTTACGACCATGAGAGAATTTGGCTTGTGACTTGCTTTTTGCCTTTGGGATTTTTGTGTCGTCACACTTTTCTTTCTTTGGTTTCGTGTTGTTTATATATGATAGGATCTATGGTTGGTGCGGCAATAGGGAATCCAAATGCTAGGATTGTGTGCGGCTAGAGGGATTCCTATTGCAAGGAGGATTTGCTCAGGGATTTGAATTTTGAACTTGTTTCAATTGTGATTTAGAATTAGCTCTAATTGATATGAATCAAACCAAGTAGATTGTCTCCTCCTTCCCATCATATTGACCAAGACTCCTATTGAGTATCCACAAGCTAGCCATTCCTGAAACACTTAACACACACGTTAAAAACATTTACACATGTTTGTTATCATCAAACATGAAGTTCATAGATCGTTGCTACCAACGGTCCTTTTCTCCATTTCTTCTTCTTCTTCCTGCAAGCAAACACTTAGTTAATTTCTCTGGGTTTTGGGGATTTATTGAAGAATAAAAATCTAAATTAATCTAGTCTAAATTAAAGATGAAAATAAAAATGATTTAAATCGAAAATGCTTGGGTTGCCTCCCAAGACGCGCTCGTTTTAAGTCATGAACTCGACTCCCTATTTTGATGTCATCATGGTAGTTTTAAGGTGGAGAGATCCCGAATGTGGCCGTCTCCATTAGCCGCCTTATTGCTCAGCTCATTGTGGCCCTTCTCATGCTTCTTCTTGTCTTCGAGGTCTAGTGGAAGCGATCGCGGTGGTTTTTTCCTTCAGATTTCTCACAGCAGTCTCTTCGCGATCCTCCTTCATCCCTTGCTCCTTAAGCTTGGCTTCTCGCCGGATGGGGGTTCATTGTTGTTATCACCCAAAAACAGCTCCTTTAAACTCGTCTCCTCGATTGCTTCTTCGAGGAGATTTACTTGGCCCCGATAGCTAACTTCCGTGAAATTTCTCATTGATTTCTTAAGGTCGAATTCGACCTTCTCCTTTCTAACGTTGAGGGAGAGTCTCCCTCCATTTACATCAATGAGGACCCCCACTGTAGCTAGGACGGGCCTACCTAGGGTGATTGGGATATGTGCGTCCTCCGACATGTCTATGACGACAAAGTCACATGGAACTAAAATTTTCCCGATCTTCATAGGCACGTCCTCTACTATCCCAAGGGGGTATTTCATAGAGCGGTCTGCTAGCTGGAGTGACATGTTCATGTGTTGTAGCTCCCTAAGATTTAGCTTCTCACAAATGCCGATGTGCATTAAGCTAACGCTAGCTCCTAACTCGCAAAGGGAGCTCTTGACATCCAGATCTCCAATAGTGAACAGGATGGAGAAGCTCCTGGGATTCTCTAGTTTTTCCACCATTTTCTCTAAATGATGGCGCTACACTCTACGGAGAGTACCACCTTCTCCCTCCTACCGTGCTTGGTGATTATCTCCTTGAGGAACTTGGCGTAGGTAGGGACCTCAGAGATCGCATCGAGAAAGGGGATGGAGATGTTGAGTTGCTTCAAGAGATCGAAGAACTTTCCGTATTTTTCATCCAATTTGGCCTTCGCCAATCTCAATGGAAATTGGACCATCAGCATATATGGCCTGGGAGGCTCGTCAGTGGGCTTCCCTAGCTCTTTATCCACTTGCTTATCCTTGGTGGATCCATGTTGCGAAAGCTCTACCTCATGCACAACTTCTTGATCATCCCCGGCTTCGAGCTCAACATGAGTTTCTTTTTCCTTTTCAGCCTCATTCTCCGTCACGGTCATGGTGGGACCTTCAAACATCTTCCCACTTCTTAATGTAATCGCATTCACATGACCTCGGGGATTCTCTTCAATCTGCACCCAGCAACTTCCCATGTGCCTTGGAGAGCTGGAAGAGTTGTTGTGCCATCTGTGCCATTGTGGTCTGACCGATCGCCTCATTTATGATTAGGGCGCAGTGTCGTTTTACCGCAAGTGCACGGTTAGTGTAAGGTATGGGTATATCGAACACATGGAGGTGGATGGCTAGAAGGCTACTAGCCTCGCCTAGATTGTGTGAGAGCTACGCGGATGATATGAGTGCGTAGTGTAGGAATAAAGGAAAGAAATGAAAAAGACAAGAAATGAATCCCCGCTAACACGGGCAAGAGCGCTCATGACACTTGGTATTCGACTTGACCCAGGGTGAGACATTGCCCCAAAAGGTGGGCACCTAGTGCCCCATGGGCCCGATATTCCGGTCGGTGCCCAGGACGATACGCTAGGTTTACCCGGTTTCAGACGGTGCGCATTCCCATGTCCAACACCCTCGGCAACCGAGAGCATTAAGACCACAATGATAGCTCCCAACATTTCGTCCAATCCGTTTTCACGTGCAAGGACACGATGTCAACGCTAGGGCGTGAGCTATGGCTAGAGAATCAAACTCCCATTTTATTTCCCCTTGGCCTGATGGTCAAAGGCGGTCTTTCTCCCGCCAAGGACAATAAAACGCCCTAGCGTAACTGACCGGCACCCCGTTTACGGTTTGGGCGCGGTGTCGTTTTACCGCAAGTGCACGGTTAGTGTAGGGTGCGGGTTTATCGAACTCAGGAAGGTGGATGGCTTGAATGGCTACTAGCCTCGCTTAGGTTGTGTGCTAGATACGCGGATAATATGGGAGGAAATGTAGAAATAAAAGAAATAAATAAAACGACAAGAAATGAATCCACACTAACACGGGATAGAGCACTCATGACACTTTGCATTTGACTTGACCCAGGGTGAGACATTGTCCCTAAAGGTGGTACCTAGCGTCCATGGGCCCGATATTCCGGTCGATGCCTAGTACGTGGTCTACCCAGTTTTGGACGGTGGGCATTCCCACGTCCATTAACACCTTCCGCAACCCGGGAGCATTAAGGCCACAATGATAACTTCCAACATTTCGTCCAAGCTGTTTCCACGCACGAGGACTCGATGTCAAGGCTAGGGGTGTGAGCTGTGGCTAGGGAGTCAACCGCCAAGTTTATTCCCCTGTGGCCTGACAGTTAGAGCGGTCTTTCTCCCGCCAATGACAATAAAACGTCCCTGCGTAACCCTAATGGCCAAATAGGTCGAATGTGATTTCTAGCAATACATCAAAGTGGATCTTGACTGGACAAGACACCGGAACTCAATCCCCAACACAACTAGTGTGTTGCCATACAAATAGGACTCAGATTGCTAGAAATCCCCATTGGCACATTCCATCGAACACATACCATGCAACCAAGACAAATGAAACAACCCAAGCATCAATCCTACTCTAACCTATATTAGGGTTCATCAAACACTACTCAATGGTGAAGAACATAAAAGAAAGCAATGGGAAAGACAAATAAACATTCACCATCAAGCAACAATGAAAAAAACACAAAACAATGGAAAATGAGAAAAGAAAATACTTATCTTGCCATAGAATCTTCAATCCATTACAAGAATTACTGGAAGAGAAAACCTAATCTTACCTAACCTAAAGTTCCCAAGAAATGGGGAGAAAACTGCTGAAAAAATGGGAGCGAATCATCTTCAAGTCGTGCCCCAACTTCAATTTATAAGCCCCCTCAAAGCCCTCACTTTTCGGGTCCAAAACCCAGCAAAACTGTCAAAACAGGCCCACCCGATCGGGTGGAAGTTCACCCGATCGGGTAGAAATAAACAGAGACTAAACATCTGAAATTTGGCTCATCCGGACGGCCACCCGGACACCAACCGATCGGGTGGAATGAAAATCTAGACAACCCTCAATTTTAGCACACAGCTGCGCTCAGAAAATTCCAGAAAAATGTAGAAAAATCGGATTTAGGCAAGCGACCTATCGTTGGAAAGCTAACGACGATGTCGACAGTAGAAAAATAAGAGATCACCTAAAATCCCTCCAGAATGATAGCAGATCTTCAATAAATGAGCAGCATTGCACGAAAGGGGAAGAAAAGGCCACACGATCGGTTGAAATGTCAACCGGTCGGGTGAGTTCTTCCCCAAAATGACCGGGGAGATGACCCGATCGGTTGAGAAGTCAACCGATCGGGTGGCTTTGGTAATCGGGCTTTAGAAGCTTCAACCGGGCGCTGAGGCGAGCGGGTGGCATGACCGGGTCATGAATTGTTGGTCTTCAGCTTCAAATGATCACCCGATCGGTTGGAATTAAGCTCAAAAAGACAGAAAGCTCTGTCGATCTCACCCGATCACTGAACCGATCGGGTGAGCTGCTCTTCTCTTCAGCTACTGTCCGGGTCGGATACGTGTGCATCAATCGATCGGGTGGCTCTGTCCACCCGATTGGTTGAGGGCTGAAATATAGCAATCTTTGACGTTTAGCCCTCGGGATCACGCGTGACACCTCCCGTTGCTCCGGGGACTCGTGATATCAGCTTTGTATGTCCCCAACACTGGAAACTCCTGCATTTACACAAAAACACAGGAAAAGTGAAAAGATACAAAAAAACACGAAAGAACGGATATGAAACGATGGAAAACATCGGGAAATCACGAAGAAGATGTGCGTGAATATATAAAATATAAACGCACGTCAAAATCCCCCAAGTTGAACCCTTCCTCATCCTCGAGGAAGACGAGTGAGAGTAGGAGCTCGGAGGGATATATATATATATATATATATATATATATATATATATATATATATATATATATATATATATATATATAAATCCTAGATTGCCTATCAGAACCAACAAAACCCAACACGCCACACATAAGCAAGCATGCGACAAAACACAACACTAAACCAAGGAATATGAGTCCAAACAAGTGTCGTGGGCCCACGCGATGAAGCGCGAGTGAGTGTGGTCGTGTGCTAGCAGACGGTGTTACTATCTACATTGTGCAATAAAGCTCTATATACACATACCCAAAGAATGACCCAATTATCAATTCAGTTCAAAATTGCGATGAATAATAGCTCAAGCATGCACGAGAAAGGTATAAGAATATAAGCGTACCATAGGAGATCACCACACTATTGCCTAGATAACCGCTAGAAAGCTCCTATGCCAAGTGTGTTCGAAAATGATGGAGGTTGAGAAGATTTGGAGTAGAACACTCGATGCAAATTCTCGCCTTCCCTTTATTCTCGGTAGGTAGTAAAATATTCACACATGAATTTTTTTGGGTTTTGGATATATGTATTTTTTTGGATTTTTGGCTATACATATATATATTTCTTTTCTCTTTTCTTTTCTTTTTGGGTTTTTATTTTCTCTTTTTTTGGATTTTTGGATTTTTGGGTATATACATGTGTGTACTCTCCCAAGTGGGAGAACGATACACGACAAGGGGATTTGCACCAAGTAAAATAAAAAAGAAATTAGATTCTAAACACTTGGGTAAGAGAGATTTTCTCGCAAATCAGAGCATAGGCTAAATGGGTTATCCTAGTCCTTGTTTGTGGAATTCCGACACATGCGAATTGAAGCATACGATATAAACATATAACATGCATATAGAAGCAGGCAGTAGAAGCAAATACCGCATATTCAAATCGAAGCATGATAATCTAGGGGTCAACCAATGATAGGTATATAAATCAACATCACAAAGTAGAAGCACACCACCTAGCTGGTCACGACACACGACTCACATAAAAGCTTAGTGGGCCCACGAAGCGTGAAATGCAATGGGACTCGGCTTCCTCGGGTTAGTGAATGTGATCGTCGTAGCTATGCTAAGTGTGTGTGTAGTTTCTGTGGCAATTCATCATATGGGGTCATCTCTAGGAGAGAGAGAACAGAAGGTGAGAAGAAAAAAGAAAAACACGAAGAAAAACGACTCAAAAACGAAGAAAAAGACATAAATGACGCACGAAGTGCGACTCCCCCAAGCTGAAACTTGCATTGCCCTCAATGAAATAGTAGTAAATATGGGAGGGCAACGAAAATGGGGGGAAGTACGCACTGACACAAAAAAGTGAAAAACATGAAAAACACACAAACAAAACTGAAAAATAAAGAAAAAGAAACACACAAATAAACATCACAAAAAAACAAACACACGACAAAGACGTCACACGACAATATGCACAAAAGTCGATTTCCCCCAAGCTGAACATGTCAATGCTAGCGAAATGATATGATCAATGTGATGCAAAAAAATGCTAGGGGGAAGATCGGAAAAGAAAAAGAAAGAAATCAAAATACAGGAGAGGACGAGTCCTCGTCCTCCTCGATAGAGGATGGGGGTGAAATGATAGAAGGGCAAGACATGATGGGTTATAATGATGCAAAAGCAAACCATAGATACGCTCCCCTTGCTAATGAGAGGAGACGAGATTATTCTAATCTAAACTAGAAAGCGGTAAATTTTTACACTACTGGATGGGGATACACCTGAGCATAGGCGGATCCAAGATCTGGAGTGGGGCAGGTAGCTGCTCTAACTGCTCCTTCTGCGGCTCCGCTAGAAGCGTTGTGCCACGAGTGCCAATGGACCCAAGCAATGCACCTCCAAGCATCCCTCTAGGTGTCCACCTGTAACCTGCGAAGAATGAGGTGCATTAGCCCATGGCAAGAAATCCTTTCCCAAAATAAATGTATCCCAGAGATAATCGTCAACATAAGATGGAAAAATAATAAAAGGGTGACGAATACTCCCTGAGAATGGGTCTCTATCCTCTGTATTAGCGACGACCAAATCCTCGCTCTCCATTAGAAGTGGCTCTCCAGGTAGTGACACATCACAACATACCTCAAGGGAAGTAGATCATGTGTCCTGTGGGAGATATGGTGTGTCAAAAATATATGAGTCTAAAGAAATAGGACGTGAAAAGCGAGACTCAAAAGTGAAGTGAGAGTGAGTATGAAAATCTCCCTGAATAGGAGCAATATGCTTAAGTAGATGCTCAGCCACAGAAGAAATGGGGTGCGACGGTAGAGGTAGATGTGACTTGGGCTCTATGAAGTGGACCATCGTATCCAAGCCCTCATGCACATTCTACTCGACGATATGCTCATACTCGAGCATCTGCTCGATGTCCTGAATGACATCCTCATGGTTGACCATGGACCAAGGAAGAAGCTGCGACAGAGATGGCTGTGGAGGTGGATGTGGAGCGGACCCCTCATAAGTGGTCGTGGTGTCCTTGCCCTCACGCACATCCTCCTCGTCGGTATGCATAAGATCTTTGGTCTCCTCGGTGCTCTCGTAGGATTCTTTTGGGGTATCCAAATCAGGATGAGAAGTCTCTCCCACAGATCCTAGTAAAATCTCCACATCCTCACTATCATCATCAAAAAATGCTTCGTCATCCAAGTGGTAGTGTTGGAAAAATGGGGTATCAGCTTGGGATGTGTCTATGGTGGCCGATGAGATGGTGGTCTCAACCATGAAAGTGGGTATATCCTCTCCTTCATCCCCTCTCCTCGGTGTAGGCTCGGTGATTGGTACCATTAAGTTTTGTAATATTTGGCCTTGGTTAAACATGGCACTTTCAAGGAGAGACACGAGGCTCGATTCTTCTTGTGTTGGTGGAGGGATATAAGGTTGAGGAAATGGATGGGAGGTGTTTGGGCTAAGGTTGTAGGAAAATGTTTGGCCTTAGTGTAGGGGGAGGCTCTCAAGCATTAATGGGCAATCATAATACACGTGCCCTGCCATCCCAAAAGTCTCACAAACCACAAATGAATAAGGATCATATCCTCCCATCTGAGCATCGAAATTTGATCTCCACATGGTTATACCAAAGATACCTGGACAACAAAAATAGGAAAACTAGAGAGGTGCGTCAATAGAACACGAGAATAACAAAAAGATAATATAATGGTGGGGAAAAAATTTCTTGGTTATTGTATTTTTTTGGCGTAGTCTAACGAACCCAAGCTTAGCTAATATCAAACTGAACGCCTCCCCAGCAACGGCGCCAAAAACTTGACTGGCGCCCCGTTTACGGTTTGGGCACGGTGTCGTTTTACCGCAAGTGCACGGTTAGTGTAGGGTGCGGGTTTATCGAACTCAGGGAGGTGGATGGATTGAATGGCTACTAGCCTCGCCCAGGTTGTGTGCTAGCTACGTCGATAATAGGGGAGGAAATGTAGAAATAAAAGAAAGAAATAAAAAGACAAGAAATGAATCCCCGCTAACACGGGCTAGAGCACTCATGACACTTGGCATTTGACTTGACCCAGGGTGAGACATTGCCCCTAAAGGTGGTACGTAGCATCCATGGGCCCGATATTTCGGTCGATGCCCAGTACGCTAGGTCTACCCGGTTTCGGACGGTGGGCATTCCCATGTCCATTAACACCTTTCGCAACCCGGGAGCATTAAGGCCACAATGATAACTCCCAACATTTCGTCCAAGCCATTCCCACGCACGAGAACTCGATGTCAACGCTAGGGGCGTGAGCTGTGGCTAGGGAGTCAACCGCCAAGTTTATTTCTCCATGGCCCGACGGTCAGAGGCGGTCTTTCTCCCACCAATGACAATAAAACGCTCCCGCGTAACCCTAATGGCCAAATAGGTCGAATGTGATTTCTAGCAATACATCAAAGGGATCTTGACTGGACAAGACACCGGACCCCAATCCCCAACACAACTAGTGTGTTTCCATACGAATTGGACTCAGATTGCTAGAAATCTCCATTGACACATTCCATCGAACACATACCATGCAACCAAGCCAAATGAAACAACCCAAGCATCAATCCTACTCTAACCCATATCAGGGTTCATCAAACACTACTCAATAGTGAAGAACATAAAAGAAAGCAATGGAAAAGACAAATAAACATTCACCATCAAGCAACAAGGGAAATTACACAAAACAATGGAAAATGAGAAAAGAAAATACTTATCTTGCCATAGAATCTTTAATCCATTACAAGAATTATTGGAAGAGAAAACCTAATCTCTAACCTAAAGCTCCCAAGAAATGGGGAGAAAATTTCTGAAAAAATGGGAGAGAATCCTCTTCAAGTCGTGCCCCAACTTCTATTTATAAGCCCCCTCAAAGCCCTCACTTTTCGGGTCCAAAACCCCAGCAAAACTGTCAAAACAGGCCCACCCGATGGGGTGGAAGTTCACCCGATCGGGTGGAAATAAACAAAGACTAAACAGCTGAAATTTGGCTCACCCGGACGGCCACCCAGACACCAACCGATCGGGTGAAATGAAAATCCAGACATCACTCAATTTCAGCACACAGCTGCGCTCAGAAAATTCCAGAAAAATGTAGAAAAATCGGATTTGGGCATGCGACCTATCGTTGGAAAGCTAACGACGATGCCGACAATAGTAAAAATAAGAGATCACCCAAAATCCCTCTGAAATGATAGCAGATCTTCAATAAATGAGTAGCAGTGCATGAAAGGGGAAGAAAGGGCCACCCGATCGGTTGAAATGTCAACCGGTCGAGTTAGTTCTTCCCCAAAATGACCCGGGTAGATGACCCGGTCGGTTGAGAAGCAACCGATCGGGTGGCTTTGGCAATCAGTCTTCAGAAGCTTCAACCGGGCGCTTAGGCGAGCAGGTGGTGTGACCGGGTCGTGAATTGTTGGTCTTCAACGTCAGATGAATCGATCGGGTGAGATATCACCCGATCGGTTGGATTTAAGCTCAAAAAGACAGAGAGCTCTATCGATCTCACCCGATCACTGAACCGATCGGGTGAACTGATCTTCTCTTCAGCTCCTGTCCGGGTCGGATACGTGTGCATCAACCGGTCGGGTGGCTCTGTCCACCCGATGGTTGAGGGCTGAAATATAGCAATCTTTGACGTTTAGCCCTCGGGATCGCGCGTGACACCTCCCGTTGCTCCGGGGACTCGTGATATCAGCTTTGTATGTCCCCAACAATGGAAACTCCTGCATTTACACAAAAACACAGGAAAAGTGAAAAGATACAAAAAACACGAAAGAACGGATATGAAATGACGAAAAAACATCGGGAAATTACGAAGAAGATGTGCGTGAATATATAAAATATAAACGCACGTCAGTAACCCTAACGGCCAAATAGGTCGAATGTGATTTCTAGCAATACATCAAAGGAGATCTTGACGGGACAGGCATCCGGAGCCCAAGCCCCAACACATCTAGTGTGTTGCCATACGAGTTGGTCTCAGATTGCTAGACATCCCCATTAACACATTCCATCAAACACATTCTATGCAATCAAGTCAAATGAAATATCCCAAGCATCAATCCTACTCTAATCCATATTAGAGTTCATCAAGAACTACTCAATGATGAAGAACATGATAGCAAGCAATAAATACAAACTAACATTCATCATCAAGCTTATTGAAAATAATACTAAGCAATGGAAATAAGAGAAAAATACTTATCTTGCTTTAGAATCCATCAATCCATTACAAGATTTATTCAAATAGAAAACCTAATCTAACCTAATCTAAGGCTCCCATGAAAGGGGCAGAAAGCTGCTGAAAAATAGAGGAGAACCATCTTCAAGTCGTCCAACCTCTCATACTTATAGGCCCCTACAAAAACCCTAACGGTTCGGGTCCAAAGACCCAATAAAACCGCAGAAAAAGTGCCACCGGATCGGTTGGAAGTTTAACCGATTGGGTGAGACCTTTTGAAAATCTTCACCCGATCGCTGAACCGATCGGGTGGGACGTTGGAGTCTCGAGCTGGGGAAGAATTGCTACATGTGACCCGATCCGTTGACTAGTCAACCGATCGGGTGGAGTTCGGCTCAAAAGACAGAGAACACTGTCACACCCAACCGATCACTGAACCGATCCACCGCAGGTCTGATACATGTGCACGAACCGATCGGGTGGACCTGTACACCAGATCGGTTGAGGCTCCAAAACATCAAATCACTACTACAGATTTGGGCTTGGGTAACGCCACTTAGATAGCGCTTTTTAAAAGCGCTATCTAAGTGAGCTCTTGTATAGCGCTTCTGCACTTATAAAAAATAAAAGTAAATTAAAATTAAGTTAAAAATCACTTAGATAGCGCTTTTTGTTAAAGCGCTATCCAAGTAATACCTTACATAGCGCTTTTTGTTAGCGCTATGATACTAATGGTTACCTAAGCATTTTTATTAAAAAATATACATATATATTATCCTTATATAGCGCTTTAAATTTAGGTCCGCCGACCTTTTTCGTTCCCCCTCCCCCGCGTTTTACTCCATGCCCTAATCTTCTCGCTCTTTGGGAGGGGCTCTGCCAAAACCCCGCGCTGTGGAACTTGTCCCACATCTCCTCTTCCTTCTCCTTCACCTCCGACGACGACGACTTCACCACCTCGCTCTGGGCCCCACCGCACTCCTTCCCCTCTCCGACTGCGCCGCCGCCGCAGTCCCCCTCCGCCTTCTTCTTGTTCTGATCTGCCACAGATGCGGCGGCCATGATCTTCTTGAGCCTCTTCCTCTCCCGCCGCTTCCGGTGCTTCCTCATCACCTTCTTCCACATTCCCGCCGGCAGCTTCACCACCGCCAGGATCACGATGTCGATGACCGAGTGGGCAACAGCAGCAGAATTAACATTAGATTTTGTCGCTTCCTCCTCCGACCATATCGCCGCCATTCTCGTGGCCCACTCTCCGAAGCTCGATTTCCCTTCTCCAAAGGTATCTACTTCCAATTTTGTCCCATTTATTGTCTATCAATTTTGTCGCTGCTGTTTTTGATGTGTGTTCTTTGTGCAAGGTGGTCATCGTTTGTTATTTATTTGTTCTAATTTGAAATTTTTTTTGATCAATCTGCAAGCATGTATTAACATTAGATTTTTTCAGATTTACTACAAAATTTTACATCTTCAAGGCCATAGTTGTTAAATCAAGGGTTTGGGGCTTTTTAACGGACTGCTCTTAAGTTTGATCAATATGTTTGTAGCTCTCACTTGCATAGTTTCACATGTTGTGTGCTGGCACTGCCCAGTTGAATTTTGCACACGACATGTTTGATGAAATGCCTGGTTGATCCTGTCCATGTGAATTAGGTTCAATTATTAAGAATGCATTTAATACTAGCTATATATACCTATATGTCTTTATTCGCTGTAAAGTTTAGATAAAATGTTTTAGGAAAATTTGTTCAGTTTGTGCTCGCTCTAGTTCTGCATAGTTATGTTTGAAAATAGCAAGTTTTCCAGTTATCATCATGGCATATCTATGCATAGTTATGTTCCTGTTCTTTTTTTGTTATTTCAGTTATTTGCATAGTTATGAAGCTTGATACTTAGTGAAGTATTGATCCAAGTTGATTGTGATGCAAATTGAATGAAATATATTGATGCATATGCATTACTTTGGCTATATGCATATGCAAATTGAATGAAATATATTGATGCATATGCATATGCATGAAATATATTGATGACCAAAACACACAACTAAAGTGAGCGAACATTCACGGAAGGCTAAAAAGAAAGTGAACGGTTGATTAATTTTTTTTCATCCAAATTGTGCATATCTAGTGATGATGTGGTTATCTTGTCTAAGACTTGATACACATGTAATCAAATGCATCTTTGGCTTATGAGTTCGCTAAATTTGAATGCAATTTCTTACAAGTAATCTACCATATTATCCTGTTTCTTAAGCTCATTTTTTTTCTTGTGGATAATTTTGAAGGTTGCTTCCTTGTTGCACAAGCTTAATAGCCAACTAGCTAGGATTAACATATTCATCCTTTCGATTATAGTATACTAGCCAAGAATCTACTTCCAATTTAAAGAGGGTGATGTTTTTATTGGGTCATTATACACCGCACATGACTGAAACTTTTCAACAATCTGTTTTGGTATTTTTCATACATCTTTGCTTTTGGCAACGAAGCTATAATTCTGCAAATTAGCCCCCTCCAGACTTGAGAGTATTACTTAGCCTGCATCAAAATTGTCACTTTCCGTAAGGTCATGAAATGGTGTCATACTGGTACTTTATTGTAGTAGAATTCTCTTGTTCCTATTTTAAATATGATTGTTTAGCAGTCCATAAATTCATTTCCTATCTCTATATGCCAAGAATGCATACATGTCGTGTGGTTCCTTTGTTCTAGATAATTAGACATGTCCTTAGTTTGCTTATTCTTTCTTCATGCTTCTCATGTATATCGAGTACTGTTAATTGTATTACCAATTTGGAACTATCTGTGCTTGCTTGAAATACACTACTTCTTGCTCGACAGATGCCAAAATGCTTGATGTTGGGTGCCTTTTCTTTGAATATTGCCATTAGGATTTAGGATAGGCCAATTTCAGACTATGGATTAAAACGACTTGATGCTCAATTATGGGCAAATGATTCATAATCTGTCCAACTTAAAAACAGATTTTGATATAGCTATAAAGAGCAGTACAATAAGGACTAAACAAAGCTGGGTGCCTCTTCTTTGATTGTCACCAGGATAGGCCTATTTGACACAAGAAATTGTAATGACACATTCAATGATTCATCATCTGTCCAGCATCAAACAGCTTTTGATATCCAGCTTTAAGAGCAGTGCAACAAGGACTGATCATGAAAGAGCTATGGACCTATCACATGGTCACTATAACTTGAACAGCCTTTCTCAAGATTGGCAACTGAAGTCACCCCACAAAGATGTTTCCTTGGATACTGTCAGAGACTCCAATAATAAGAGAAGAATAATTTGGCTGGTCACTCATAATATTTTACAAGTTATCATACCACGCCAATGGTTGATGGTGCAAACAATCTTTTTAAGTTGATAGCCGATAACACCGAAGACAGAATTTGTCTCACTTTACAAGATGATTCCTGAAAAGAAAGGTAAAAAACACATAAATGGCCAGTAATACGTTTATCAACTTTCAAACATGCTATGCTGAAGAAATAGAGGAAACTGCTTGTTTATCATGCATAAACTTGTAGGTCTACTTCTAGGTCCATATATTCTTGTCAACAAGTTAAAAATGGCGTGCACATGCCTTTCATTAAGCATATCATACCCTTTGTATATTTGTAGCATTGCTGCTGTGCATAAATGACTTCTGATGATCAGGAGTTGTTTAATGGAATGCTTCTTAGTTTGTGATCTACGATAATCAGAACTCAAATTCAGTATCTGTCATGCACTGAGATGAAAAGTAGAAAACCCTCCTGGGTTAAATATGAAATAAAAAAGTGGATTGATCTTTATTATCAGAACATTAAGTGTGATAAAGCATAAAAGGAAAAGGTACAATATAACATGTATCTACAAGACAATGATTTATTAACCGAAAGATTATGTTAATATCATGTGAAGATTTGAGTAAAGAATTTAAGAGAAGAAAAGATCAGGACATGCGTGTTGTGCCTTTTGTATCTGTGTCATTTATATGACCCAGTGTCATTTGCAGGGCATATTCTGTGCCTTTTGTATCTGTGTTCCTGCTTCTTTCATTTGATCAGCTGAATCATCATTTGTTGGTGTGACTATACATTATGTACCAGAACATAATTAACCGAGCGTTCTTGTAACTTAACCAGTTTTATGTCAGCTTCTTTGAGAATAAAAGTACATTTACTCTTGTCTGTAGAAAAATCATGTCTTCAAGCTCTACCCTGTGATAGAGGTGGTTCATGCACTAATAACTCAGTCATTAAGTGAGTCAAAATTCTGTGCAAGCCTATGTTTCTTGGCAACCCATAGTTAATCCATTGAAACTAACAAACTGCATTGTGTTTACTGTTTAGCAATTTGAGAGACATATCTAAATGGAACTAAACTATGGGGGAAACTAAATTTTCTTGGTGAGCTAAATTTTAGTTTGAATGTGGTTAAAAATTTTGTTGGGATCAATATTTTGAATGTGGCTGAAATATTTTTGGGAGGATTTTGAAGAGACTGAAACTTTTTTGAAGGCGAGATTTTGACTATGTCGAAATTTTTCTGGTAATATTTCTAATGCATCGTGACATATGGTCACGGATTATGGCTTGTACTCTTATTTATCTGCAGCTACTTATGATAGCCATACATTTGATAAAACAGAAATTAGCAGATGCTCATAAATTAGGAATCGTATCTCTACACGGTGGCTTAAGCCTTTTGGGTTATTGAGCTGTGGCTTCATCAATATCATTTGTTGTCGGTTGCCTCTTAAGTCTATGTTTGGGAGGATTGCATACACCCATCATATTCTTGAGTCCATGTTTGGGAGGATTGCAGGGTTATATACCCTATGTGCATGTTGGAGTATGACACTCCAGTGTGTCTACGAGTAGATTGTTAATTCAGGCGGAAAATCCAGTTGGTTGCTCAATAATTTATTAAAACATGAGAAGCAACATTCCATAATCCTTCTGACTTGGGTGAGAAGCTTGCCAGAAAGTAAGGTGAAGGGATTGCATAGGAGTTCTTTTGTTTATGTATCAATTACACATTCCCATAAACATATTACTATTTAGATATCTAAATCACCCTACTTTGCCATTACTTCATTCCACATGGTTTGCACTACACATTGCCACAAACATGTTAAGTGTTTAGATTTCTAAATCACACTACTTTGCCGTCACTCTCTTTGCTATCCTTCCACATAGTTTGCTGGTTATCATGAGATGATGGCATGATAATGTACTAGTCCGTCTGTTGGTTTCCAGGTTTTGTTCAACGCGCTCCTAGAGAATGCATGCAGCGAACTCGGAGCTAGGATGTCTGACATGGACAGCTCCAGCAGAAACGCCGGTGAAATGCTTGATCGCATGACTCTCACCTACAACAGGTCTCTCCTTTCAAACCACCACATGTGTTACTTTTGTTCCAATTCTCGTCTCAATAACGCTGACACCCTGTAATTTTTTTTCGCTCTAGGACCCGTCAAGCATCTATTACTACAGAGCTGATTGAGATCATATCGGGTGCATCCGCACTCACTGGTTAAGAGTCATTGTTGGGCTTACGTGCTTTCAGCTTCTCTTTGAGACAAGTTTTTTTTGGTATCCAGAAAGAAATGCAATAATTTTAATAGCATGATTAAGCTGCTTATATGGGTTGCAGGCTAGCATGATTAATCTTCTATTACATAATATTAATTGACCAGTCATATACAAATATTATTCATAACATGTGAGCATGTTGGTGGTGAATGTGGTATTAAGTGGAATTGTGATTGTGACTGATCTATTTCCGTTTTCATCTGCCATTTTGAGTCATGATTCCAAGCCTATCTCTTCCTTCTCTTTCAATTTCCTTTTTAAGAAAAGGATGCACCTTACTTGAAACTTCTCAAAGTTCCCTTATCGTCCACTACAAAAACATCAATGTCCTTCTCTCCATCACCTAAAACTTTGTTTAACACCCATCCTACATATATTTATACGAAGGTAGATGAAAGCAATTAATTCGGTTAACAGATGAGATTTGAACCCAAAGGCATAGAGAAGGGAGCACAGCATTAAACTCACCCATGTGATGGTCGGTTGAAGACAACAACATCTCTCTCCCTCTGTCTCTGCTCTGTTCTTTGTATAAAATTTAGGAAATGTGCAATAATCTTGTGATGTTGTGAAGACTTTGGCTTCTGTGTATTTGGGGGCTGGTTGTTTGCAAGGTGAATCGAGGTTCATGTATCTTTTTTGTTTTTTGTTTTAAAAGAGATTGCTTCTGTTGTTTATGTTTATGTGTTTGTATTTTGCTGTTTGTCACAGAGAATTAACCTTCAACGGTTCAAATCCAGTTGAAATCATGTCAACCACAAATACAATACAAACTCGAGTTGGGCGCGAAAAGCAGCGATTTGACAATAACCTCCGGCTTGTTGCCGCGTACTACGCCAATTAAGCCTCTTGTTACTGTTCTGTGTTATTGCTTCGTTTTTTTGTTTTCCAGTCGAATCATCTTTATTTTATCATTATGCTGTACTGATTCTTGCCTCATTTGTATATGATCTTATCAGGTGCATACCCTACAGATTGAAACTTGATGTTGATAAAAAGTGCATTAGCAATTCTTATGATGAGCTTGAAGTCCTCATGATTTCTAAGCCGAATCGGCATGATCTTGTCTTCCCAAAGGTGATACTTTTGCCTCTCATCTTTCGCTGTTACTTGCCATGGAGAGCTAATTCTTGGAGTTGAGTCTGACGAGCAATAATTTTGGTTGGCAGGGTGGATGGGAGAACGATGAGACTGTGCATGAAGCAGCGTGCCGCGAAGCTCTTGAAGAAGCAGGAGTGCGAGGGATTATTGATGTAAGTTGAGCCTACAAGTAGGAAACGGTTGTTTTCTGTGGTTGGTTGTAAAGGTTTTCTAGTCTTTTAAGCACATGGTATGTTTGATGCATAACTGACTTGATATCATGTTAGAATAGTGTCAAATCATATAAAGACATGCTCCGAATGTGATTATCTGTAAAAATAGAGTAGTGCCAAATTAAATCTTATTAATTTCTTGTTATATTGTATGTTTTTAAATCCATAAATGCGTTAGTCGTTGGTGCTGATTCTATTGGGGGAGATACAAGGTCATAACTTTTCCCCTGATCTTATGGCAGATTAAAGCCAAGGAAAAAAGAAATCATCAAGATATCATCAAAAAAGAAAGCCGAGGAAGTTAATGAAGAGAAAGGGCAGATGCGAGCAGATGACGAAGTGAAAGACGAGAAATTGGTCCTTTCAGGACTGAGAAATTGGAGGGGAGGAGGGGGAAGATGGCTGAAATGCTTCAACTGTTATCAATACAAGTTATATTGTCTCGCTGGTGTTTGCAGCAGGGTATTCATAATGTATTGTGATCACCACTAGGCCCCTAAGCCTATCTTATGTGCTGACGCTGCATGTGCAATGGGGAATAGCTGTGATAACCATGGGGAATAGCTGGAAATTTTGCAGATCATGTTTTGGTTCCTTGGTGTTATTGTTATATGATAATCTGCTACGGTTGTGATTATGGTTGTGATTGGCCAGTTGTGAGATACCGAAAATATAATGATGAAATCGACATGCTCACACAATATATGAACTCCAGAGTTGGCCCGCAGAGGATTTGTTTGATTTTCTAATTTTTTTTTGAAAAAACTAAACATTAGCCACGGCCATTACGTGGCTAATATGTATTAGCCACGGCCAGTCCGTGGCTAATGTGTATTAGCCACGGACTAGCCGTGGCTAATTTTTAATTTTTTTTTAAAAAATAGAAAATAAAAAAAATAGTAAACCACTTAGATATCGCTTAAAAAGCGCTATCCAAGCTACCATAGCGGTAGCTTGGATAGCGCTTTTATAAGCGCTATCTTAGTGAACCACTACGATAGCGCTTATAAAAGCGCTATCCAAGCTACCATAGCGGTAGCTTGGATAGCGCTTAAAAGCGCTATCCAAGTGTTAAAAAAAGCGCTATGCAAGCGTTTTTTTGTAGTAGTGAATCCTCATCTTTGGCCAACGGATCTTTGCCGTATAAGCGCGCTTTGGTCCCGACATGTAAGGTTGACTCCAGAAGACACCGAAATACCGACATTTACCTAAAATAAAAACAATACACCTACAACGTGGAATGAGATGAAACGCGTATAAAAACACGATGAAGAGCGTGTGCAAAAGGTGAAATATGAACACGCGTCAAGCCCCCAAGCTAAACTCTTCCTCGTCCTGAGGAAGAAGAGTTGGAATGAAGATCGGGTGCTAGAGCAAGAAAAGAAAGCGAAGAATCCTCGATCACCCTCTCCAAACCACAAATGTAGTCACCAACACAATCAAGCACAAGGGAAAAGCATATCACAATCTAAATCAAGAATTCAATCTCATAATATAGCATCATGTGTTCATACCAATAGAGCACAAAAGAGATAGAAGTGTGACATTGGCAACGACATAGCTATCATAGCATATTATAGTAGATAATATGCCCAGATATGAGAGGAAGCTCAAAATTCATATCAAATCTTCCAAACGGTGAATACGAGTTTCCCATACATGCATGAAGAAGTAAGAAAGAATATATATGAAACATGTGAATAACTATCAATCTCTAGGATGAAAGGAATCACCACACACACTTGTCATTTTTTTTGAAACACTTTCTTTTCTTGCTTATATTTTCAAAAGGAGATGGAGAAGATGTGGAAAGATCACTTTGTGCAAACTCTTGCCTTCCCTATATACATTGGTGCTCTTAAATATAGGAGATGTGGAGAGCGAAGGAAAATGGGAGAATGTGGCATATATACATATTTTTGGTTTTTGGTTTGTTTTTGTTGTTTTTGATTTTAATATTTTTGTCTTGCAAGCTTGCGGAATCGCAATGGAATGCAAGGGCAGCCTACGCATCCCAAGCCAGATGGATTTAGGGCGTCGGGTTACAAAGAACCCCGAAGGACCATTATACAAAAATATGTACAAAAGTGTGCACTCCCCTAAATGGGAGAACGATGCACGAAGGGGGGGATGTACAAACTAAAACAAAAGGGAATTTTTGAGAAATCCAAACATGGCAAGAAAATCCTCCATGAATTAAAGCACGGAACAAAGGTGTGGTTATCCTAATCCCGTTGAAAGGTAGCTAACACATGCGATAAGAGCATACATATAGTATTACATGCAAGAGTTAGAAGCACGGGGGTAGGATGGTAAAATAACCGTTTTTTGGAAATGAAGCGTGAAAATCTAGGAACTTCAAATAGAGGGGCATATTAAAATATGATATAAAGCTAGAAGCATGCCTTAAACACAATCACAACCAACAATCTCGAAATATAGCAAATAAACCCAAAAGATGGCAAAACATATATATGAGCATTGAATAACAAAGAAATAGCGTGATGGAGAAAGGTGCTCAAATGCGAAAAGTGAAGTGCGAGTGGCAAAATATCATTAAGGGTTCATCTCTAGAAAGAGGCAAGAATGAAATGGAGAAAGAAAAATGCATGATGGAAATGATGCATAAAAATGAAAAGAAAAATTTTTGATGCATGAAAAAAGTGAAAAATGGAAGAAAATAAAGGAAACATGCATGAAATGCGACTCCCACAGCTAAAGCTTGCATTGCCCTCAATGCAATAAGATCACTCATGAGAGGGAAAAGATAAAATGGGAGGGGAAATGCATCAAAATTAACAAAGATGACTATGGGTGATACTCTCCCCCAAGCTATTATAAGCTATGCCCAAAAGATATGAAAATCCGATACGAGGCATAAAAGATAAAGGGGAGAGTGAACAATAGGCAAAATATGCATCACCACCCTTTGGAGGTAGTAGGGGTCTCATGGAGAAAAATGATAACGGGGCCATGAAAAGTGCCAAAAGAACAAGGATAGGGTGATGGGGGTGAAATGATAGAAGGGCACAACATGAGGGGTTATTATGACGCAAAAGCAAACCCTAGATACGCTCCCCTCGCTAATGAGAGGAGACGAGATTATTCTAATCTAAAGCGGTAAATATTTACACTACTAGATTAGGATACACATGAGCATAGGCGGATCAAGAATTTGGACTGGGACAGGTAGCTGCTCTAACTGCTCCTTCCGTGGCTCCGCCAGGCGCGTGTGTCCACGAACACCTACGAACTCTAGCAATGCATCCTCCAGCATTCCCACAAGGACTCCACTTGTACCCAGGATGCATCAGTTAGCTGCAAAAATTTCACCCTTATAATAAAAGTATTCCAAAGAAGATCGTCTATAGAAATATATAAAATAAATAGTGGTGGATGATACTTCCCTGGAAATAATTCAATATCATCTTGTGTCGTGATAGCTATCTCCGTGGTGTCCTCTCTCAGCTGCTCAGGTAAATCTGGATCCTAGGTGTGGACTTCCTTGACAGGCTCATTTAGATATGACACGTCCAAGCATACCTCCGATACATAATCGTGCGTGTGTTGCAAAAGGTACGACGTGTCAAGAATATATGAATCAAAATAAATATCAAATGGAATACATGATTCAGAAATGGAATGGGTAGAAATATCTCCCTGGATGGGAGCAGTAAGCTCTGTGGGATAGTCCTCGGCGTCAGTGGAAGGATGAGGTGGCTGCGGAAGCTCTAACAGAGGGGGATAGTGCTCAGGATCCTCATGAATGGCTGTGTCCTCGTCTCGATGCAGGACCTCCTCATCGATAAGCTCTGGCTCTGCATATAAGGCCTCCTCAAAAATATGCTCTGGCTCCACATGGTGCTCTTTTGCCTCCTCATCAACTGTCAATGTAAGCTCTCTCTGGAATGGTGATGTTGGCTGCTCATGTATGTCAACTTGTGGGGATGTATCACGTGGAGGAGAATGCCCGCAGGCAATCCAAAAATGTAGTCTACTCCCCAAAAAATCAAGATTGACATGGATGTCTTCCTCAATCGTTCCTGCAGCCGAAATATGGTTCACAACAAAACTTGCATAGCGTAGCTCAACTGCATTACCTATTGTAGCGTAACTGATCCCGTGAACCTTACTGACTCCAAGAGCCCTCCAATAAGTTCTGAAACGTGTCCTCATCCGACAGCGTATATTATTTAATTTCTGCTTTCCCCACTGCCTTTTCGTCCATCCACTCTTCATATGCAATAGCTGTATCGTAGGATGCGGGATTGACGATGGCATATTCTGGCTCCGGCAATATGACTGGTGATGATTCTTTCCCATAAGAGGAAAGAGCAGAACTGATCTCTTAGGAAATCATTACAGCCTTAGGCATGAGCGCATTGGTTTCGAGGTCTCTTTTCACCGAATCCAATAGAAAATCACCCCTTTCAATCTTGGCTTGCATTTCAATCTGATGTGCAAGCATGTCATTAAGAAGGTGATCTCCCGTCTGAGCGTTCTGATCAAAATATGTGGTCCACATGGAAGGATGCATCCCATCCAAAAGGTATTCTCCCATCAGATCACTCTAATCTAAATAATATTGTCCCATCTAAGCACTCTGATCAAAACAGTATTCTCCCATCTGAGCACCTTGATCAAAATCTGTGGTCCATTTAGTGTAATCCATTATACCTGATTAACAAAGATACATACCTGGAGGAAAATATCAGTGGCACAAAAGAATATAGAAATGATAACAATGGTGGCGAGGGTGAAAATGTTTTTAATGTTTTTTGTTTTTTAATGTTTTTATGTGTAGTCTAACGAACCTAAGCTAAGCTAATATCAAACCGAACGCCTCCCCGGTAACGGCGTCAAAAAATTAACCGATCGCCCCGTTTAGGATTAGGACACGGTGTCGTTTTACCGCAAGTGCACGGTTAGTGTAGGGTGCAGATATATCGAACACAGGGAGGTGGATGGCTTGAATGCTACTAGCCTTGCCTAGGTTGTGTGAGAGCTACACAGATGATATGAGTGGGTAGTGTAGGAATAAAGGAAAGAAATGAAAAAGACAAGAAATGAATCCCCGCTAACACGGGCTAGAGCACTCATGACACTTGGTATTCGACTCGACCAAGGGGGAGACATTGCCCCAAAAGGTGGTACCTAGTGCCCCATGGGCCCGATATTCCGGTCGGTGCCCAGGATGATATGCTAGGTTTACCCGGTTTCGGACGGTGGGCATTCCCATGTCCAACACCCTCTGCAACCGAGAGCATTAAGGCCACAATGATAGCTCCCAACATTTTGTCCAAGCCGTTTCCACGTGCAAGGACTCGATGTCAATGCTAGGGCATGAGCTATGGCTAGAGAATCAAACTCCTGTTTTATTTCTCCTTGGCCCGACAGTCAAAGGCGGACTTTCTCCCGCCAATGAAAATAAAACGCACTAGCATAACCCTAATGGCCAAATAGGTCGAATGTTATTCCTAGCAATACATCAAAGTAGATCTTGATGGGACAAGCATCCGGAGCCCAACCCCCAACACATCTAGTGTGTTGCCATACGAGTTGGTCTCAGATTGCTAAACATCCCCATTGACACATTCCATCAAACACATGTCATGCAATCAAGTCAAATGAAATGTCCCAAGCATCAATCCTACTCTAACCCATATTAGGGTTCATCAAGAACTACTCAATGATGAAGAACATGATAGCAAGCAATAAATACAAACTAACATTCATCATCAAGCTTATTGAAAATAACACAAAGCAATGGAAATAAGAGAAAAAAATACTTATCTTGCTTTAGAATCCATCAATCCATTACAAGATTTATTCAAATAGAAAACCTAATCTAACCTAATCTAAGGCTCCCATGAAAGGGACAGAAAGCTACTGAAAAACAGAGGAGAACCCTCTTCAAGTCATCCAACCTCTCATACTTATAGGCCCCCACAAAAACCCTAACGGTTCGAGTCTAAAAACCCAATAAAACCGCAGAAAAAGTGCCACCCGATCGGTTGGAATTTCAACCGATCAGGTGAGAGCTTTTGAAAATCTTCACCTGATCGCTGAACCGATCGGGTGGGACGTTGGAGTCTCGAGCTGGAGAAGAATTACTACAGGTGACCCGATCGGTTGATAAGTCAACCGATCGGGTGGAGTTCGGCTCAAAAGACAGAGAACACTGTCACACCCAACCGATCACTGAACCGATGGTTGGGGTTTACTCCTTTGCTGCTCATCCTCGTGTCTGGTACATATGCACGAACCGATCGGGTGGACCTGTTCACCCGATCGGTTGAGGCTCCAAAACATCAAATCCGCATTTTGGCCAATGGATCTTTGCCGTATAAGCACGCTTTGGCCCCGACATGCAAGGTTGACTCCAGAAGACATCGAAATGCCAACATTTACCTGAAATACAAACAATACACCCAATAGTCAATATGAACCAAAATGTGATATATACAACATAGAATGAGATGAAACGCATATAAAAACATGATGAATAGCGTGTGCAAAAGGTGAAATATGAACACGCGTTATGGTATCCATGGACTTTTGGCAAGTTGCTAGCTGTTGTAAGGTGGACGCAAGCCATTGCGTCGTCATCATTAGCTGTTAGATAGATGTTTGGAAGTAGTCATTCCTCTGGCCTTGAGTCCGGATATGACTCTCAATTAGTACTTCCATGCTCGACTTTTGGATGGGGGTGCATTCACCGGAGGCCTCCGATTGAAGTTCTGAAATTGGGCTTGAGGGGCTGGAGCTTGGAGTTCCTGAGGTTGTTGAGGGTATGGTGGGGGAGCTTGCAATCCTGGAGTCCGGTATAAGAAGTTTGGGTGGTTCCTCCACCCTTGATTGTATGTTCCGAAGTATGGGCTGCTTGGTGGCCTCGGATTGTTCCCATATAAAGCGTTCGCTTGTTCGATTGTCATATTTGGGGGCACTACCACAAGTGATGAACATTCATCGCCTTGGTGTTCCTGCACCCACAAACCTCACAAACTACCATCGTAGGCAGTTTAGCAACACCAAGTCCAATAAGGAAAAGTAGTTTTGTTAGGGCATCAAACTTAGCGGAAATTAATGATACCCCGTTGACGTCATATTTACCTCCCCTACTGGAGGTGCTCCTCTCATTGCTCCATGAGTCGTTGTTGTCAGCCATTGCTTCTAGCAATCTCTTTGCTTCGACCGGAGTCTTGCTCATTATGGTGCCATTATCGGTGGCATCTATAAACATCCTCACCGGCGGTGTTAGCCCATTGTAGAAGGCCTGAATAAGTTGACAATCCGGCATGTTGTGGTGGAGACAGACTCTTTGGAGGTCCTTAAACCTCTCCCAAGCTTCATACAAGGACTCTCACTCCGACTGATTGAAGTTTGTGATTTCATTAGGCAGCTTAGCAGTCTTACCTGGAGGAAAGTACTTTGTCAGAAAAGCAAGCGATAAAATGTTACACGTAGTTAAGGTGTTGGGACTGTGACTCCTGAGCCAATCCTTGGCTTTATGCCTAAGTGAAAAAGGGAAAAGTCTTAGCCTAATGGCGTTATTAGTGATGCCATTGATCTTCAATATATCTATCTTCTTCAGGAAGGTGTTCAGATGGTCATTTAGGTTCTCCATAGGGACCGCTGAGAATTGGTCCCTTGCACAAAATCAACCAAGGATGGTTTGAGTTCGAAATTATTTGGCTATACTGCCGGCGTTTGGACGCTAGAGGTCGACCTATTGTGAGGCATTGAGTAATCGAGGAGCGACCTAGCTTGCGGTGGTTACAGTGGTGGCGGTGGTGGTAGACCATTCTCGGGGTTGAGTATCTGTACATTGTCTCAAGGACTTCTCTCCTCCTCCTCTCGGCATTAAGCCTTCTCACGGTAGCTTCAATCTTTGGGTTTAGTAGACGCAAGTCTGATATGCCTTGAGATCTCCTGTGCATGCAAAAATTCTACACCAAAAAGGAAACGTCAAAAGCACCAAGGGGCAATGAGAGAGAAAAATATAAACAAAATAAAACAAAGGAAAAGAAAAATGTAGTCTCTCTACAAATGCTAAAAACCAATATCAAATCGTGCCTCCCCAGTAACAGCGCCAAAAAGCTGATCGCGGCCTCCGAGAGGGGACCGAGAGATGCTAATAAAAACCATAGTGCACGGGTCATGTGTAGTCACTTACGGGTCGAACACGAGGAGGCGATCAATGAGTATCGGCTCATATGGGTCTTCGGATGAGAGCTACGCGATAGTCACGGTGAATGGTCGGTGAATGGTAGAAAGGTGTGAACAAGGGGGTAAAAGCTCTAGGGCGTGGAAAATCCCTGCCATTTGACTATGGTTAAGGTTAAATTAATAATCGATAGGTTCATTGGGACTCGGGAGAGGTCGTGTGACCTAAGGGCATTGCCTATCCCACACTGTTGTGATGCATGATATGTTATTTCCTTATGTCATGTCCTACCCCCCGCTGGTGTGATGCTATGATAGGCCAACCCAACCTACACCTAAGTCGGGGTCTCCGATGCATCGGTGTACGTCGGATGCATTACGCTCGACAAATATCCTCAATATTCCTCCCGCCCACAGTGGCGTTCGGGGATTAGACCTACATTAGGAGAGCTCTAATCAGTGCCCGTTGGCGTATCAGTCACACCGATAGTATGGATCATCGTAGGGATCGGGTCCCTGGGTCGGTCCCGACTTTTGATCGGCGGTCGATCCGATCGCCCCGAAGGGAGGGGTCGAATCTACGACGATAATAATCGTCCCAATGTACCCCTAATCTTAACTAACCCAGCAACCAAATCAGTTATTTGATTCAACCTATGATCCCAATCCAATGGGGTTGACCTAGATGAAAACTACTCACTACCCATTAGAATAGAGGGGGATTCTAGCAATGGGTAAGCATCCAAAGCCGTGGATTCAATCTACATCAGCAATAGATGATAAAATAAATCAGCAATAACATGAAGAGAAAAATTCTATAAAAGAGAGATAGAGTATTACACTAATCAATGTTTAGACCAATAAAAATGACGGAATAAAAGAGTTAGAAATCTTACAAGACGACCCAAAACCCTAGAAAATACAGAAAACTGCTGAAAACCCGATTCCTCTCGTAGGAGGATGAAGGGGTGCTTATATGCGTGCACCCAAAAGACAAAAATACCCCCCCAGATTCGCCCTAGGAATCGTGGGAAAGGGGTTTGACACGACTGCGTCAAGAAACGACGTGGTTGCATCATTCCCTAAATGAATGGGGGACTGGGGGCTTGGCCACGCGGTCCCGTCAATGGAGACGCAGCCGCGTTGAAGATGGTCACACGGCCACGTGGTCTATTGACGCGGATGCATCATTCTGCTCTGGAGGTTGTAGTTTTGCGATCGCGTCGTCCTAGCTTACGCGGGTTGCGAAACTCTCTGATCTTCATTCTTCACTTCACTCCAAAAAATCTTCTTACGAGGCCGTTTAGTGAAGTTGACACAGCCGCGTTAAAGTTGCTTCTTTGACAGATTGACGTGGCCGTGTGTACATAGTGACACGGCCGCGTGAAGCCATATTCTTCACAAAACTCTTCTCCCTTGCGCAATTGACTCTCCGGCTTTGCTCCTTTCGCCTCTTTGTGCTTAGATCTCGCTATATGATCCCAAATCGGCATATATCTCCTGCAAAGTATGTGAGATACGACAAATCAAAAGAAGATACTAAACTGGGGAAAATGGGGATGAATAGAGAATGAAACGGTGAATAACGTGATGAAAAAGAGTGGAAAACTATATACAATAAACACTCATCCGGATGGGATTTCTCCATTCTGAAGAATCTTCTGGTTCTTCATGTCTTGCCTATAGGATGTGGATAAGATGTGGTGCATCATAACCTATCCATGGTGGCCAAATCTGTCATGCCAAAATAGAAACTTAGCTGGTATTAGGCACTTTGGGTGCTCCGTCCAATTTTCTTCCTCTCTCCGAATCTTTGTATGATGGAGGCCTGATGAAAGGCTCTCAAAACGTTCAAGTATGTGTTAACTTTTTTTTCTTGAGACGTTACATACATATATTATTTTTCATTTACATTTGCAGTTTCTAAATGGAATTCGTTTAAATGGATGTCCAGAAACTTAATAAGTTTATTTTTGAATTCGAAGAGAATAATGCATCTATTATTTTTATTTCTGTGTCATTTGGGAGCAACAATGTTGTGTTCCCAGAAACTTCAATTTTAATGGTCATGCTATTATATTTATTGGGTTTCATTTGATATATGCTATGAAAATAGCATTTGTATTGAAGGATCATATGTGTTTATGTACTATCTACTAAGCAGTCATGAGAGTAGTTCATCTATTAAAAGATGAATCATATAAGTACATTTGATTGAAAAACATTTTCAAATTTATTCATACTTCATGTAAACATTCATATAGCTCGCACAACATTTTTCCAATAAATATAAATATGGCTAATCAAACGGGTCGTTTTTTTCAAAGTCATCAGTAAGGAACTGGAATGGAGCAGGGGTGGTCACCAGATTTGTTTCAGCTTTCTTCTTCAAGCTTTCTTTGTACAAATCTTTTAGGTGCCGTAGAGTTCTGCACACTCTAGACCAGTGTCCTTTCATGCCACAACTATGGCACTGATCCTCCTATTCCCTATTAGGTGGGGGTGCATCATTTCTGCTGTTGTCATTTCTGCGCCAAGTGAACTTCTGGCTCCCTTCATTTCTTTGCTGGTGGACTTATCCTCTGGCCTTTTTATTTGGTCCCCCCCTGTGATTTTCCTTTTCGTTTATTATCTTTCTTCTTTTTAGAAGAAGATGCGTGTGAGCTTCTGGGAAGGGGGCAGTGCCAAGGGCGCATGTTATGAGTGGCGAGTAGAAGCTCTCTATTTTGTTCATCCATGAGTAAACATGACAGCAACTCGGAATACTTAGTGAACTTTCATTCACGGTATTACTGCATCAGTATTACATCCTTTCATGGAAAGACGTGTAAGGCTTTTCCAGCATGCGATCTTTTGAGACTTTCTCACTACACAGCTTCAAGCGTGAGGTGATACTAAAAAGAGTTGAGTTGTACTCAGCTATGGACTTAAAATCCTTTATTCTCATGTTCTCCCACTCATAACTTGCCCTTAGGAGTGTAACATCTTTCTGATGTTAATATCTATCCTAAAGGGCAGTCAACAGCTCCAATGGATCCTCAACCGAAAGGTTTCAGCTTTTAAGGTCTTGTCCACGTGGCGACGAATGTATATGATATCTTGTGCCTTATCAATATCTGTCGCCTTTCCATCTTTTGTAATTGCAGAAAAAAGGGATTTAGCTACTAGGTGAAATTTAACATCAAGCTGCCAGCTCAAATAATATTTCCCGAATACATCCAACACTTCGAAATTAACGCTTGCGACTTTTTCCATTTTATCTAAGAAAGCACAATTTTGCATGAATTAATAATACTGAAAAACATTTTCATGCAGAGGCAATTTTAAATGAAAAGCTAATTGTGTGGATCGGCTAGTCCCACATAAAATAATAATGTCCCAAAGTCCATATGACAATTCATTTTACACAAATGAAAGCGAAAATTACAACTTTGGAGACCTCTTGGGTCCCAATTGAAAATCTTCAGCTTCAAGAATGGTCTCCGCCTCCATAGAAATGATCCTTAGTTTTGGGCATTACATATTTTTCCTCACTACAATTTCTCTCAAAAGAAAAAGAAAAGTGCAGGAAAAGTAGTGGGACTAAATAGCCGATCCAAAACCATAATTAGCCATCCATGCAAAATTTGTGCTTATCAAACATGTTCATAACACATCACTGGCATCACAGATTCAGAATAAGATAAACACACCAATTATAATACTTAATAATTATTTAGACCACGAGACGATGTCATACACCGTTGGCTTAGGTAACTATTGGCAGAGCGGTCACATGATCTTTATAATTATTAAGTTAATATCGCTCAACATAGCATAAGTTTATCCCAAAAAATGTGGCAGAAAAAGTGATGCAATGCATATAAATATGATCCAAAAGTGGGTATCATATATTAAAATATGCAATTAATTGGTTGTACAAAAGGGGCTTATTCAAATAAATTTGAATGGTGCCCAAATATATTATTTATTGTAAAAGGAAATAATTTTTTATTTTTATTCCCCAAAAGATCCCCAAAAATCCACATTTCCCCCTTAAAATCCTCATTTCATCCCCATATTTATCCATATTTTTATTCATTTTAGGCCCTTTGGTATCGCCCTTTACCCCTTTTCCTTTCCTTTTCTTTTTATTTTTCTTTTTTTTTCTCAAAAAAATTTGCCCTACAGGCCTAAATCCAGTAGTGTGGGTTGGGGCTGAAGCCCACATCCTTTATTATATTTTTTATTGTACTTGGGCCGAAGGCCCAAGCAATTAAAGGGGGCGGCTAGTGTTTTGCACCCCCTTGCACCCCACAGATAGGGTTTGGGGGTGGCAGTGGGTGGGTGGGGGCGTCGCTACCCCCCATGGCGAGGGAAAGGGCATGGCCGTCGGCGGTGAGGTTCCGTCAAAAGAAACTTGTTTTTTTCAAAATATTTTTGAGGAACCCAAAAGGGGTTAACACCGCCGCCTCCTCCTGGGGACGAAGTGGGATAGGTGCAACAAAGCGCTGCTGGGGGTACCCACGGCGGTCGTCGACGTGGGTGTCGCTAGCAGGCCATTAGTGGGGGTTGATTTTTTTTGCGAAAATTTTGTTTTTCTTCTTCTTGTCATTGTGTGGAGGAACCCTAAAAGTAGGGGTTTTATGATATTTTCATAGAATCGACGGTAAAAATCTGTTGTGTTAAATCTATGACTAATAAAAATCGATTTTTCTAGTCCGATCTTACGAGATCGATGTTGTATGCATCATGATCATGATTTAAAATAAGATATGAAGTAATAACTCTAGATCTGTACTCCAGATCTAGCGATAGTTGATGAAGCCAACGTGTGGAGGTTGATGAAGCCCGCGCGTGATGAATCCGTCGTCTTCTCCTCGCTTTCACAACGAACGGATCTTCAGAAAACTTAGAGAATTGTGCTGATAACGTGTTATGAATGCGTATCCTAGTGGAAGACATCAGGCCTTTATTTATAGTGGATGGGAGAGTCATACATGCATGAGATATAATATATACGGTCTTATCTATAGATAAGATACAATCTTATCTATTTACAACAAGCTCATCAATTCTCCAACTAAAAAATCATGCACATAACTCCTCTGCCCAATTCTCCATCCTTATTAAACATTATATACAATCATATATATACCTCCCCACACCCACAAACCTTTCTATCCTTCATCTCTCAAAATCATCCTCTCCCCCAAAAGCCCTAGCCAACTCACCATCATCAGCTTACCACCCCCTCTCCCTCAACCCATCTCCGATTCGGTCTCCAGTGGCGTCCGATGACATCATTCTTCTCCAATAAATGGTAGACCTCTTGAACTACAATTTAATGCCTCATTAAACTCGATCATTCTTGGGTTACGATGAAGTTATGAGATCTTGATTGTTGATTCTATTATACCAAAATGATGTTATCTGAGTTTTGTAATTACATGTTTATGCAATTGATGTTGTTGTTCCCTGTTTTCCTTGTTTACTCCTCTTGGCATTGTATACACCTAACCGTCTTAAGGTATTTTTCACTTTAAAAGTTGTATAGTTATTTTTCATATTTTCGAGAATCAAAAACTAATTTCATAAGTTAATTAGTAATTTTACTTGTAAATTAGTTGATTAATATGTGTCGTTCTAACCCCATCATTACATAAAGAACATATTGGTATTTTATGCGACAAAAATTTAAGTTAGGATTGTACCTGAAAATTTATTTGTTACAGTATTATTATGTATTCCAAATCTAGAAGAAAATAAATTATTTCTGTCGTAAATTTTGAAAACCAAAATATAACACTATAACAATATTCTATTAGTCATAATTAACACTTGGACACTATTTGCGTCAAAATTAGCTAAGTATTTTGGAAAGAATTTAGGGGTTTTCTCATATTAGTCCCTTAAATCTTGCATAATTTGATATTGGTCCCTTAAATCTTCGAATTTTGAGTTTAATCCCTCAAATCATTAACTATAATCAAAATAGTCCCACACTCTAATTTTCCGTTAAAAAGCACCGTTAGCGCTGACGTGGCTGTTAGTGCCGACGTGTTAATTAACACTAATTGTTAATTAATCGTTAATTAATCTAACTATTTAACAGAATATAGGATGGGGGGACTATTTAGGTTAACGGCTTAAGATTTGAGGGATTAAACTCAAAATACGAAGAATTAAGGGACTAATATCAAATTACGCATAATTTAAGGGACTAATATGAGAAAAACCCAAGAATTTAATTTTCTTTATTATCAGTATTTCTTTTTAATTTAAAAATATTTTATTTTTTCTCATAATTGAAGCGCAAACATATGTTGTGATACTACTCACCAAGAGGAATGTTTCATACCTTATGCGTAGGAATACGATATGTGGATTCTTATATTTTAAATTTAATATCCAAAATTTACTCATCAATAATTCATTTTTAAATTAAAAAATTATTTTAAATGGGTTAAATAAATGTTAAAAATATATGTCGTGTGAAAAATTATATTATACTTGAATAAATTTATCGGGAAAGTATTTTTTTTTAAATGTTACCTTTCAAAACTTCTAAATTATAACATAGTACAATAAAATTAATTTTAGCTCTAAAAATTACCTCTTCTGTAACCGAAAAAATTTGACAAAAATTATTTTCATTATTTTTCAAACATTTTAAAATTTATGGTAATTTTTAACAATTATTCTAAAACATTTTTATGGAGCCGATACCCGAAAATTCGAAAACCATAAATCTCTAAATGAAAATGGTTAAAAATAAATTAACATTAACCACTCCCACTTTTTCAACCGTAAACTCCCTCCCAACAAAATTTTCGACCTTAATTCACCACCCAACTATTCACCCTAATTAATAATTTAATTTAATTAATAATTTAATTTAATTAATAATTTAAATTACTTAATTTTCTAAACCTGCATATGAACCTCTCTCCATCCCCTCTCCGCCTCATAGCCCGCTTGCTCATTCTCTCTAACTTAATCCCCTTCTCTCACCAATGCCTCATAGCCCGCTTGCACTCAGCCTCTTACCATGCATCTCAGCCCTTGAGCTCCCCAAAGGCCTACACCCAAGCTTTGCAAACCAACGGCCGAGCCTGAACCCTATGCACCCACCCCTTGTTCCCAAGCTCCTCCCCCTCAGCCCCTAAGCCTATCACCGTCAACCCCCTAGCCTCCTACCTCTCGCTACCTCGCTCGATCACTCGCTCGTGATCGTGTGAAACAGAGCAGCTCGTGGGTATTAAAAAAAGAAAGAAAGAGAAAAGGAAAGAAAGAAAGAGAAAAATAAATAAAATAAAAATAAAATAAAATAATAAATAAAAATTACAGGAAAATTCCACCAATTGCTAGGAGCATCTAGCTACCTCAAGCTTCGAACCTCCATCTCCGGTAGATCTCATTAACTACAAATTGAGGCCTCATAAGCTTGACCATCTTTAGGTTATAATTAAGTTTTGGAATTTTGATTATTGATTCTATTCATGCCATTATATTGATTTTATTCATGCCACAATATTAATTCTATTCATGCCAAGTTTTTTAATTTTATGTTGTTCATTTTTAATTTTATTTCATATTATCCTGAATATTTTTAATTTATTTTCCTTAGGTTTTCCTAATGTCATGCCCTTTAATTAGATGTAAAGAAATCTAATTATAACAAGGATTTAAGTACATACATGAATCTAAATGATGTTGAGCATTGAACTAAGTACATACCTCACACTTGGCTCAAACACGGTCATTATAGTCTATATGATGTTGAATTATTTTTCACTATACATGATCTCATTGTGCATAACCATTGCTCACATGTGGTACACATGATGAGCATTTCTCTTGGTACTATACATGACTTCGAACTGGATTGTTGTTCTCGATTACATGTTTCCTGATATTGTACCTGTTATTTCGCCTGACACTACAATTAGATTGAACACATGGGGTTGGGGTAACTTATTTTAGTAAGAATGCAGATGTGATTGGAGCCATATTTTCATGTATCGAGTGTTATATCCGATGTGTCCTGTTTCTGTATCTAATTGGACCCTTACTGTATCATCAGATGGATTATGTTCATGTATCATGTTGGATCTTGGGTCCCTACTGTTGGGTATAGACCTATTTATCCACTTTTGTTTTGATGACGATCACCTCATTATGTAGTTGCTAATGAATCTCACTATTTTTGTCTTAGTTTTATATATGTTTAGCTTGATGAGGAGACAAATCAAGAGGTATGGGATGATGGATCAAGGCTATTCATGAAGATTTTGGATTTCATTGTATTTTATGTTTTATCTTCTTGTAAGCTTTCTTTTATTTCATAGATTATATGTAGCCTTGAATAAATGCACACACACTCATTATGCATCATTTTCATCATAGGGTTCCTTATATTCTTGTTGAACACATCACATTTGGTTCATTGCTCAAAACACACTTGGATGTGGTTTTTGGACCTGGACAGGCACCTGGTGAAGGGTCACCAGACACCTAGCATGTCAGCTTTCTGATCAAGCTGACAAGGTGAAGGGCCAGTGTAACGTCCCTCTCCCGAGAATACCCGAGAAGTACGAATCCGTCCCAAGTATTCCTAGAACAGCGAGTGTTATGAAGAAAGAGAGAGAAAGGGAGAGTACAGAAAGAATGTGTAGGTCACTACGCACGTTCTGGGAAGTACAAGCAAAGCTCCACCACAGAAAGTAACACAAAGAATTAAACAAAAGTATAAAATCCAACTTTTTTTATTATTAATACAAAGGTACATCACAAAGAGTACATCATACATCATCATCTAAAATGGGGGTACAAAGGGAACAAGGGAGAAATTCCAGAAAACCCATAAGTACAACTCACTCTCTAAACTACCCCTGAGAATCAACTGCACAAAGCCACCCTCTGAGGGTTCCATCTCTGACTATTCTCGTGGTCTAATCCAACTCTATCTGTCCTGCTTCTAAACTTGGAAAAAGTAATTAGAACACATCTGTTGGGGAAATTGAGACACACCTCAGTGGATTTTGATGATCTACACAAGTGATATATGGACTTACATATTTGTTTCAAGTATATACAGATTTATATTATAGCCATGAGGATTTTTGAGTGCATTGTGAAGAAAAATGAAGAAGAACGAGCCAAAATCAAAAGTCTATCATCGAGCCCAAAATTGAAAGAGATGAAGGCTTCGACGCATATATCTAATGAAGACTTAAGATCAATGAAGAATGGCTCAATATAAAGAATAAAGAGTAAGGCTAGTATAGTGTGTTTATGTAAGTTGTAGTATACAAAATATTAAAGCCAATCTATATCCACTACACACACACACAAAATTCTTGAAAAATAATTTTTAAATAGGTTTAACCATATATTATTTAAAAATATTTTTATAAAATATTTTCTGTTGTAAACTCTATGGCTATGGAATCCATAGCCCTGTATTTATAGCAATATGGTTACATAATGGGTGGATACCCACTAACGGTTTGGGCCTCCAAAAGCCCGTTTATAACACTTCCCCTTATCCATCCATTGTTGTAAGCCGTGATGAACGCTTCAGGGTTCATAGAGCTTATCTGATCATGGGTCTATGGATACTTCTGGATCCCAAGTTTAAGAGTTCTTGCCTCGTTAAAACCTTCGCCATAGAAAACCCAGTGGGAAAAACCAGTGGCTAAGGGAAAAGAGTACAAGTCTCTATAACGTCCCCTGATCGATGGGTATCACTAGAGGTGGATATTTCTGGATCCTAAGTTAGGGATAACTGCCTCGTTGAAACCTTTAGCTATGGAAAACCCAGTGGGAAAACCAATAGCCAAGGAAAAAGAGTACAATTTCCATAACTTCTCCTGATTAGTGGAAGTATTTAGGGGGTGGATACTTCTGGATCTAGAGTCAATGAGGTTGCCTCGTTAAAACCTTTAACTATGGAAAACCCAGTGGGAAAAACCAATAGCCAACAGAAAAGAGTACAACACTACATTTTACTCCCCCTGATCTGTACAAGATGCAGGCTTGCAGATCTCCTAGGCAACTATACATCAATCTCTTACAGTGTTCCGATAATAAGTACAAAGTACAAGACATCGCTCTTCTATACAAGACATCGCTCATCTATACAAGTATCGCTCATCTATGGCAGCTACTGAATCTGAGGGAGCTCTTCTGAAGAGGAGTGGTCTGCAGACTCGGTAGTTAGCACCACGTCTCTGACCCTGTCGTCACTGTGTCTGCGAGGTACTGTAGGACCTGGCTGTGCGTACTTATGATTTGCTTCTTAGATTGATGAGCATCTCGGGATGGTGGGATTGATGTTGCCTTGGAAGCATGCTTTGCTGGTCTCCAGGAGTTGGTCGTTCCTTTATTGTAGTCATTGCGATGATCTGTAACCTGTATCTGCAAATACATTTAACATGTTGGATAATCCTTGACCCTTGGAGGTAGCGCCGAAGCTACATATCTCTGGTCCAGTGGTGCACTGCAGGTGCTGCACTGTATCTGGTTAAGGGGTTTACTGACAATGCTCTGTAGAGTCGCGTGCAGTTAACCAGATAAAGGAGTGTACATAAGACATTTGGGTAAGGCACTTCAGGACCTAGGATATCCTTCCCCTCTTCCAGCGAACGAAAGGGGTCTTAATGTGCATCCATACAACCAGTAGGTGTATTAGTGGATTGCGATTATCAATGTTTCTTCATTAACTGGATGATAATTTCATCTTCTGGATGATTATTCATCTTCTGGATGAAGGTTTCATCTTCTGGATGAAGGTTTCATCTTCTGGATGAAGGTTTTATCTTCGGGATGATAATTCATCTTCGGGATGATGGTTTCATCTTCAGGATGACGGTTTCATCTTCAGGATGACAGTTTCATCTTCGGGATGATAGTTATCTTCAGGATGATAATAATTCATCTTCAGGATGATAATTCATCTTCAGGATTACTATTCATAAGGGTATGTTGTCACATTATCCATAGCAACATAGCCTAAAATTATCTTTGCCAGTCGTATGGTTTTCGCAACTATGACCAGGGAGCCTGATGCATCAGTTTAAATGATTTTGTAAGTGAGTTAAGCTCATCTTACATAGTTACTTCCTGTTTTCTGCGAAATAAACCTCCATGCTATAGCATTTTGCTTATAGCAAACGATTTTATTTATTTATACAATACTCGGTAACCCACAGGTTTGATATCTTTTGATATCAAGACTTCAGGTCCAAACACTTCACATTTCATAAGTGAGTCAGCTCAACTTATTATTGCCTCGTTCCACATAATCTGGCCAAATTTCTGCGTTTGCTTCAGGAAATGGAGATTGGGAACGATATCAATGGCAAAATGGAATGTGAGTAATTGTCGAAAAGTGTTTTTTATCCAAATACCTCTCCGTGTATGTACATTATTCAATTTATTCCAAATTTATCTCTTCTGGAGGTTCTGGATAGGGAGAGGATATGGAGATGAGCTCACTTTCCTGTGGTGGTATTGTTTTAGGGTCTCGTGGTAAGTCCTCTCATCCATTGAGGATATCCACTTCTGCTACTGGTAGATTGAATCCATTATAGTTGGTATGTGAATCCTAGCTGGATTTTTAGTAGCAGGGATGTGTGAATTTGAAAATATTTATATTGTCAGTAGCTAACTATTTAACAGTTTCATAAGTGTGGATCTTCAGGATCTCATCACTATTCATGATAATAAGATCATAGGTATTAATGTTTTAAATGGTCAAATTGAGCTTCAGACTCATGGATGATTATAGTATTTTTGTTAAACCTAATACTGGGGAATTAGGGTTATGAAGGATCTTCAGGATCACATCAAGTGTTTAAAAGAGGGCCCATCAATGCATGTCTTAGGAGAAATGATTTAAATGCATCACCGGTTCAGAGTGCTCAGAATCAATTTATCTGGGGTAATTACTTCCGATAAATAGTTCTGCGTTCTGATGGTCCATTTGGTGATATGGGGATGTATACTCATCATGGCTCCATCGATAATATGTGCACTAAACGGTTCCCCCGTTAGGGGTTCTCGGAAACTGTTTATATGAGGTAATCAGGCTCATATAAATAGGTTCTAAGGAGGCGTTCTGATGGTTCGCATGTTCCCACATGGTCACTTACAACTGGATCTCTAATGGACAAGTAATCCGTTTAAATCATTTTAATGATTTACATATAACCCATTTCTGGGTGTGAACACAAATCTTCAGGGTGTTCAATTTTCTTCCAGTTGTTAAATATAATTGATTTCCCAGTGTTATCCAAAAATCCGCAATAAGCTCTGTAACGGCCTGTATTTTTCCAATACTTTCAAATTAAGTATTTAAAGAAAATTCAATTTTAATTGTATTTTATAATGGTTTGTTAGGAGTCTTAAACTGATTTCAAAAATTTCCTATAAAAATATTTTGAAGTATCAGACTAGTTATGGAGTATTTTGGTAAAATCGGATTTCGTCAAATACCTCTAAAAGATCTGATAAAAATTCATTTTCAGATATTGCAGTTTTGGGTCAATGAATTTATTTTCTATACAAACGTTTTCAAAAAGACTTCAAACTTCTGCAGTAGCATCCTATGATCATTTGGGGCTTCCCACATTAATTTCGTAATTTTCTGATATCGTTTCAATCGGGAACCCGCAACCCGCTTTCTAAACGTTTTGGCCAAAAAAAACTAGTATCCCCGTAGCCCAAACCCTGGAACGGTCTCCGTATTCACGATCCTCGTGACGATACGATCCTGTAGGTATGTTTTCGTAATTTTTCGGACACGTTTACTAGTAGGGGCAGTTTCGTAATTTCGTTTCCACTAAATTACCTTAATTACCCCCCCCCCCCCCCTAATCACCCACTTAACCCTAATTACCTTTATTTACCCATTAACCTAATCTAATCCCATTACCTAACCCAGCCCGTATCTACCCTACCCACTCTCTCTCAGCTAACCCACACACCCCCCTCATCTACCCTCTCATCTACCCTGTTTATTTGTTAAACCCTATATATATAAATCCCCCTCCCCTCTCATTTTCACACAGCCTCACCCTCTCTCTCTCTCTCTCTCTCTCTCTCTCTCTTTCATGCGGAAAACCCCCACCCTCAGTTTCAACCCAAGCCCCCGCCCACGTCGCTTCCTCTCTCTTTCACTCACTCTCTCCCCCTCTTTGTCTTCTCCGACGAGGCCTCACCCGCGCTCCGACCGCGACCGCCGTTAGTCGCCGCCCTCACCGCCGCCTGAGTCCGCTCGACGCCAATGACACTGACAAGAACCCCCCAAGCTCCGCTCGTTTTTCGAAACCCCCGACCCCGAAGCAGCTCCACCGGAGTACCTCCGACCACAGCTCCCTCCGCCGTTGCTCAAAGCTCCTCGCCTCGCCTCCCGCCGGAGCTACAGTCGCCCTCTGCCGCTTGCCATCGAGAGCAGCAGCAGCAGCCGTTGCCGCCTTCCGCCATCGCCGAACCGCAGTCGCCGCTCCGCCCCGTCGGCCACCGAGCTCGATGCCGCCGCTGAAGCCCGCCGCCCCCGCCGCCGCTCGCCTCCGACGTCGAAGGCCCCCGACATGCAGCGCTCGAACGACGGCGTGCGTAAGTAACTTCGTAATGGCAAACTTGTAAATATAACGTATATTCGTATTTTTCGTATTTTAATTAATTAATAAATGGGTTTTAAGGTTATAAATCCATAACTTGATATACAGGGGCCAGAAAAATGTGTGGATAGTCCCAGAAAATCAGAAACGTCGAAACGAATCCATTGGCGCTAGTTTCGTCGCGATCAGGCAAGTATATTTCTCACAGTGAATTTTTAAAGGCAAAACTTAAATAGGTTAAAATTCTTCTAAAATTCGTAGCTTGCAATTTTTACTTATATGTACGTCCGATAAAAATATATGTTACATTACTTGTAAATACGATCGTTTTGACATCTTGTTTGCAGAATTCTGACGTACGGTTTGCCCGGAATAAATCTTTGAAGATATGTTGTAATGATAAATTCTTGTTTTAAAAATCCTTTTAAAATTCGTAATCTGTGATTTTTACGTGCACTTACGTACGATAAAAATATATGTCGTAGTACTAGTGAATACGATCATTTTGACACCTTGTTTGAAGAATTCTGATGTACGGTTTGCTCTAAACAATTCCTTGAACATATGTTTTAAAAATCATTTCTTGATTTAAAATTGCTTTTTGGCTATTTAAAATTGTTTAAAAATTGTTTAAAAATCTTGAAAAATAACTACTAGCCTTAGAAAATATTTTAAGCTAATTTAAACTCGTTTGCTTAGTTAAAATTATAGCTTACCCGGTCTTTCATAAATTCAAGTGATTTTACGTTTTCATTTAATTGCTGAACCGAGTCGTGAAATCGTGAACTTTGGTGAAACTATTGTACGGACTGTTGTAACACCGAGACTGAATTGACTGAATGGAAGATGGAACTTCAACAATATTGAATGAAAGATGGAACTTTAATAATATAGAATGAAAGATGGAATTTCAATAATAGACAGATAGTACACATTCTTTTGACCGCCACTTGACTTGACCCGGGTTTGGGGTAGTCTATGATCACAAGTGTTACAGAATGACGGGATGCGCCATACTAAATTACCTCCAACACATTACGGGGGTTAGAACCTTGACCGTTGCCATATCGGAACGGTGGGTAAGCCTCGGAGTTGCTCCCGTCGCAGGCTGCATGTTGGTTATCTCTAGTACTCTTGGACATGGACTTATCACTAGGATAGACTGGTTTTTGACTATTGTTCTAACATCTTTTCTGCAGGTTGCTACGGTGTGTTTATTTAATGCTAAATTGTCACAGGTTGCAAATGGTATTGCAAATTGTTATTGAATGATTAAATTGCTACAGGTTGTAAACGATATTGCAAATGGCTATCGATGATTAAATTGCTGCAGATTGCAAATGTTTAACCTCTTTAACTGCTTTAACTATTTTAACTGCTTTAAACTGCTTTATCTCTTTTATTGCTTATTTTAAATTAAACTTATTGCTTGTCTTTAAAAGTCCAGCTTGGTTTAATTTTAAAACGTCTAACGTTTTGGTTTTGAGATTATCTTGCCGAGTAAACCTCGCTGACGGACATTTCATTTTGTTGTTTTACGAAATGTCCGTCAGGTATCGATAGTGAGTTCCTTGAAGACACTACTGCAGGAGTCGAGCCAGTGCTCGAAAACTACGTGGAGTATCTACCCACAGAAGACTAGACTTTTACCTTCGCGTCAGCACTTATATATATATTTGATTAATGTAATTCGTGTACTTTGTTTGTATTGGCCATGCTAGGCCAAGCTGTATCTTAATTATTGTACACTGGATATGTAATAATGTTGTTTGAGCTGCTTCTTAAACTTGCAAGCAAGAATCTGCAATTTTTATACAGACGCTTAGTGTGTTTAAGCCAAGGAGGAAGAAAAGAAAAAGATTCCAAAAAGAAAAAAAAAAGTACTCCTCCTTGTTTTAAGCACATCGCGGACCCGCTCGCGTCCTCGCTCCCGATAGAATGGGAAGCGGGGCGTGGCAGGTTTTGGTGGCGGCCCATGCAGGTCTTGCTTATGCAAATACTTTAAGATCGGTTTAAATGGCATTAATATCCAAGTATACTGCTAGAATAGATTTATTCTAACCTACCTTACATTGCGGTTTGTTTTAAAGTATATATGGCAGGTCGACCAGATACAGACGACGTCACCAACAACGACATCTTGGGTATCGTAAAGGAAATACCGGAAATTCAACCCTATATTCTCCACGAAGCTGCTGAGCCAGTAATCACTGGTATACCTGAACCTTTTCCCTCTACGTCGATTTGACGCCCATCGTCTTTATTATCATTGCTAGCATATGTTATCGTGCTATAGCATGTCCACATCTTGATTTGGAAATTTCCTATTACTTCTTACCACAAAATTCGCAACGAACTATTTCCATTGAACTTCATTACCTTTTTCGAATTCTTAACCATTGCTTAGGAACTCGTGTTCCATTCTTGGTTATACCCTCCATAGTAGCCACTTTTGCTAACCGTTATAGTTATTTTCATTGGATGAACCATCTACTCGTTTCATCACCTTTCCTTCAGTTGATGATGGCACGCATATAAATGATAATCTTCCTTCAATGGACCATGATACCGGTCAATGTGCTTGGCTAAAGTCTGTTGGATCGACCTAGCTAGACTGGGCATAAGTGATCCTGGCTTAGTCACTTCCCTGGCCGTGTCCGCTGGACCGCAAGGGCGTGAATCATGATTATGTGACGTCATCGATCTTCATTATCACCTTCTCTTAGCTTGATGACCTTTCGATTGACCTTCTTAGAATCTTTCTTTAGTCCCCTTGAACTCTAGTTATGGAGGACAGCATTCGAATTTTGGATCATCAGAAGTTCGAGTTCAACCACTGAAGAAAATCGAAGGGCCACACTGCAAGCGACTGTCCTGAGAGGAAGTCTCAGCCTTCCAACTCTGCTCAACAACGTCAACCAACAACAAGTGTACCAGCAGACTCGACAACAGGTGCTACCCCAAAGACGCCAAGCTTGTACCATGACGGTAGAAGAAGCTGAGGCTACGGACCAAGTAAATCCCAGGTACGAGATATTCCACTAAGCTACTTACTCTATTATTTAGAGCTTGGATATGTTTCTTATCACTATAACTGTTAAACCTCTGACTCCACGTTGGATGGTCGAGACCGCTGGCAGTTCCCAGCGGATGCCTCCAATGTTCTATTGTGATTTGTAGACGAGGTCTTTTCGCTAAATCCATGGTGATAGAGATGCCAACATTTGATGTTGTTCTTGGGATGAATTGGTTAAGGACATTTCGTGCCACCTTTGACTGTCGTCAAAGGAGGGTAGAGTTCGAAATACCCGACCATCTTAAGTTTAAGTTCCTCCGCGGAAGCAGATCGAAAGACGCTCAGAAGTATTCGAGGATGATACTGGAGATTTTGAGACGAGCCAACCTGATGTGCCAGTGTAGGTTGTTGGCGTCTTTTCATTTTGTGCTCGTATTTCTCCTCTAGCCCCTACTTCTATCTTGTACCCAATTTCTTTCCCCCAAGGGTTTGATTCATTTCCCACTGACCGCCTTTCGGCCCCCTCTTTATTGCATTTTGTCCGTTTCCTACCCTCGAGCCCCGTTCCCACCTAACACCGACGACTTCGGTGCCCCCCTTTTCTTTTTAACCCATCTCCTTCCTCCGCAAGCCACCCCGTGGCTTTCTCTTTTCGCTCAGACATCGCCCCCTCCTCCTCCCGGCCTCTCCCCCAAGCAAGCTCGATCGGACCCCGCATCGCCACTCCGATCTCCGATCCGCCAGCTTCCGCTTCGCTTCATCCCGTAGGCCCTAGCTCCCCGCCATGGATCGCCAGCCAGTCGCAGCCCTCGCCGCCGCAGATCGCCAACCGCCGATGGCCCGCCGACGACCTTGGGGTCTGTTTGGCTTAGCAGCAACCCTCGCCGCCACCCATGCTTTGGCCGTGTGGTCGGGATATTGGGAACCCGCCGCTATGGGTATCATTGGGAGCTCCTTTTTCTGGTTCTTCCCCCTTGAGCTGCCCAGCTTCGAGTGCTTTTTAGGGGTGCTCCTTAGTGCTTGTAGGTTCTTGAGTTTTTGGTCGTTGAACTGCTTAGGGCTGATGGTGTTTACCGTGGATATTGACCAATGGTGTTGGGAAGGAGTATCCTTAGGATTGGGTATTGGCATACTTTTGGGCCTAGGCGTTGAAGTTGGATGTCGGTCTTGTGCTCGGATTTGGGAGACGGCTAGGATGTTGGTTTCTTGTTGGATGTTATGGAGACTGCTGGGACAAGTGGTAGCGATGATCTTGACCCGCGAGAATTGGCCTTACATTTGCCTATACGTATCGATCTGGATATTGACTTGTAGTTTGGTAGCGTGGCAGATGAAGCCCTTTGTGCTCGGCTGGTTAAGTTGTAACCGTAAGGACGCACTAGGTTTATCCCTTACGTTTATGTATGTTATGACGATAATTTACATGATTGAGACCATGTAATCATCGTTTATATATTCTAGACGTTCCGTTCTTCTCTTTGGTGTGATTGCTTCTGCCTTGTCACCTTATGTCCCAAGTTCGATCAGATGTCATCATCATCCTCATTATCATTTCCGAGTAATGCCATTATTTTATGTTTTGCCTACTTGATAAATCTGAAGTCGCTATTGTGATAAAATATATTGGTGACATCCCTTATTTTCTTATCACATTTCATGTTATTTACAACCAGATTTATAAAGATTACTATCTTTTCTATCATTTAGTTGCTTGAGCTTCTTTATAATATCAATTATTTGTTTCAAAAAATATTTTTAAATTCCGAGGACGGAATTATTTTAAGGAGGGTAGAATGTAACGGCCTGTATTTTTCCAATACTTTCAAATTAAGTATTTAAAGAAAATTCAATTTTAATTGTATTTTATAATGGTTTGTTAGGAGTCTTAAACTGATTTCAAAAATTTCCTATAAAAATATTTTGAAGTATCAGACTAGTTATGGAGTATTTTGGTAAAATCGGATTTCGTCAAATACCTCTAAAAGATCTGATAAAAATTCATTTTCAGATATTGTAGTTTTGGGTCAATGAATTTATTTTCTATACAAACGTTTTCAAAAAGACTTCAAACTTCTGCAGTAGCATCCTATGATCATTTGGGGCTTCCCACATTAATTTCGTAATTTTCTGATATCGTTTCAATCGGGAACCCGCAACCCGCTTTCTAAACGTTTTGGCCAAAAAAAACTAGTATCCCCGTAGCCCAAACCCTGGAACGGTCTCCGTATTCACGATCCTCGTGACGATACGATCCCGTAGGTATGTTTTCGTAATTTTTCGGACACGTTTACTAGTAGGGGCAGTTTCGTAATTTCGTTTTCACTAAATTACCTTAATTACCCCCCCCCCCCCCTAATCACCCACTTAACCCTAATTACCTTTATTTACCCATTAACCTAATCTAATCCCATTACCTAACCCAGCCCGTATCTACCCTACCCACTCTCTCTCAGCTAACCCACACACCCCCCTCATCTACCCTCTCATCTACCCTGTTTATTTGTTAAACCCTATATATATAAATCCCCCTCCCCTCTCATTTTCACACAGCCTCACCCTCTCTCTCTCTCTCTCTCTCTCTCTCTCTCTCTCTTTCATGCGGAAAACCCCCACCCTCAGTTTCAACCCAAGCCCCCGCCCACGTCGCTTCCTCTCTCTTTCACTCACTCTCTCCCCCTCTTTGTCTTCTCCGACGAGGCCTCACCCGCGCTCCGACCGCGACCGCCGTTAGTCGCCGCCCTCACCGCCGCCTGAGTCCGCTCGACGCCAATGACACTGACAAGAACCCCCCAAGCTCCGCTCGTTTTTCGAAACCCCCGACCCCGAAGCAGCTCCACCGGAGTACCTCCGACCACAGCTCCCTCCGCCGTTGCTCAAAGCTCCTCGCCTCGCCTCCCGCCGGAGCTACAGTCGCCCTCTGCCGCTTGCCATCGAGAGCAGCAGCAGCAGCCGTTGCCGCCTTCCGCCATCGCCGAACCGCAGTCGCCGCTCCGCCCCGTCGGCCACCGAGCTCGATGCCGCCGCTGAAGCCCGCCGCCCCCGCCGCCGCTCGCCTCCGACGTCGAAGGCCCCCGACATGCAGCGCTCGAACGACGGCGTGCGTAAGTAACTTCGTAATGGCAAACTTGTAAATATAACGTATATTCGTATTTTTCGTATTTTAATTAATTAATAAATGGGTTTTAAGGTTATAAATCCATAACTTGATATACAGGGGCCAGAAAAATGTGTGGATAGTCCCAGAAAATCAGAAACGTCGAAACGAATCCATTGGCGCTAGTTTCGTCGCGATCAGGCAAGTATATTTCTCACAGTGAATTTTTAAAGGCAAAACTTAAATAGGTTAAAATTCTTCTAAAATTCGTAGCTTGCAATTTTTACTTATATGTACGTCCGATAAAAATATATGTTACATTACTTGTAAATACGATCGTTTTGACATCTTGTTTGCAGAATTCTGACGTACGGTTTGCCCGGAATAAATCTTTGAAGATATGTTGTAATGATAAATTCTTGTTTTAAAAATCCTTTTAAAATTCGTAATCTGTGATTTTTACGTGCACTTACGTACGATAAAAATATATGTCGTAGTACTAGTGAATACGATCATTTTGACACCTTGTTTGAAGAATTCTGATGTACGGTTTGCTCTAAACAATTCCTTGAACATATGTTTTAAAAATCATTTCTTGATTTAAAATTGCTTTTTGGCTATTTAAAATTGTTTAAAAATTGTTTAAAAATCTTGAAAAATAACTACTAGCCTTAGAAAATATTTTAAGCTAATTTAAACTCGTTTGCTTAGTTAAAATTATAGCTTACCCGGTCTTTCATAAATTCAAGTGATTTTACGTTTTCATTTAATTGCTGAACCGAGTCGTGAAATCGTGAACTTTGGTGAAACTATTGTACGGACTGTTGTAACACCGAGACTGAATTGACTGAATGGAAGATGGAACTTCAACAATATTGAATGAAAGATGGAACTTTAATAATATAGAATGAAAGATGGAATTTCAATAATAGACAGATAGTACACATTCTTTTGACCGCCACTTGACTTGACCCGGGTTTGGGGTAGTCTATGATCACAAGTGTTACAGAATGACTGGATGCGCCATACTAAATTACCTCCAACACATTACGGGGGTTAGAACCTTGACCGTTGCCATATCGGAACGGTGGGTAAGCCTCGGAGTTGCTCCCGTCGCAGGCTGCATGTTGGTTATCTCTAGTACTCTTGGACATGGACTTATCACTAGGATAGACTGGTTTTTGACTATTGTTCTAACATCTTTTCTGCAGGTTGCTACGGTGTGTTTATTTAATGCTAAATTGTCACAGGTTGCAAATGGTATTGCAAATTGTTATTGAATGATTAAATTGCTACAGGTTGTAAACGATATTGCAAATGGCTATCGATGATTAAATTGCTGCAGATTGCAAATGTTTAACCTCTTTAACTGCTTTAACTATTTTAACTGCTTTAAACTGCTTTATCTCTTTTATTGCTTATTTTAAATTAAACTTATTGCTTGTCTTTAAAAGTCCAGCTTGGTTTAATTTTAAAACGTCTAACGTTTTGGTTTTGAGATTATCTTGCCGAGTAAACCTCGCTGACGGACATTTCATTTTGTTGTTTTACGAAATGTCCGTCAGGTATCGATAGTGAGTTCCTTGAAGACACTACTGCAGGAGTCGAGCCAGTGCTCGAAAACTACGTGGAGTATCTACCCACAGAAGACTAGACTTTTACCTTCGCGTCAGCACTTATATATATATTTGATTAATGTAATTCGTGTACTTTGTTTGTATTGGCCATGCTAGGCCAAGCTGTATCTTAATTATTGTACACTGGATATGTAATAATGTTGTTTGAGCTGCTTCTTAAACTTGCAAGCAAGAATCTGCAATTTTTATACAGACGCTTAGTGTGTTTAAGCCAAGGAGGAAGAAAAGAAAAAGATTCCAAAAAGAAAAAAAAAAGTACTCCTCCTTGTTTTAAGCACATCGCGGACCCGCTCGCGTCCTCGCTCCCGATAGAATGGGAAGCGGGGCGTGGCAAGCTCGACTTCAATGAAGTTGAGCATAGAACTGGGGATATGAACCCGTCAAGGATCCATCTATAAGATGTGCAGTAATGCCTCCCCCGTTCGGGGATCTCGGAATATATTCATCTAGGAGGGTTAATCCCGATGAATAAGTTCCACTGCGGCATTTTGAGGGTGGTATAAGGGTAAGTAAAAGCCCAACCAATATCCCAGTAAGGTAATATGTCCGTTGTGATTAATAATAATCTAGACTGCGGTTGGATAACAAGGTTTAGATTATGACCATTTTAAGAGGATAAATAGATGAGTACTCTAAGGTACATCATCATCCATATGTAGGGAGTGAAGGGAGTCAATGGCATCCTCATTTTAGGAGTATTCAGGATGACAAATCATTTACAGTAAAATAAAATGCGTAAAAAGCACATATATACGGCAAGAGAATACTACTAATAATTATGTTACATTAACAAGTTTCATAGTATGATGTGTGCTCTAGAAAATATACGTCCACAATTGTGCTCATTTTAGACTCAAATTATGACAACAGATCAAATTTATTTTCAAAGTTATATTTGTCCTCGGGGAGTAGCGAAATATACATATAGTCAATTTGACTTTCGTCGTTTAGACTAGATATGTATATAATTTTATATGGCATAAGTTAATGTCCATTCATATTGCAAAAAAAGCAGTATGGGTCTTGTCAGAACTTCTGGTCTGATATTGGGTTGCCATTGCATACTCCATGTCGAGGTATATCATATCTTCCCTTTCTCATTTAATACAAGACTTCCCATGTTTTCAGTCTTCCTTATTGACATTCATAAGGAAGAATGAATATTGGTCTTACGAAGTAGACATAATCAAGGAAAATGAGTTAGTCTCTATATTTCCACTTTCTAATTTATGAGAGACTTTTTAAAAGTCTATATGAATGCTTAAGTATGGTCTACAGGCCATATTTATTGAGTCATTCAATTATTGTGTGGATTCAGAAACATGCTCAAGGGGAAACAAATACGTGGCTACGAAATTTATAATTTCTCACTTATCTTTTAAGCCATGACTTCGGGCGTAAGCTTAAGGTTAAGGCTAGATTCAAGAATGATACCTTGTAGAGTGAGATTACTCTAAAAGAGTTTATCGGTGTTATGACAACTGCTGGTGTCAATATTGGTTTATATAAACCATAGATCTGAGAGATCTATTTACCGCAAAATGCGTATCTCTAAAAGAAATTGCATAAATGTTTTTCGCATAATTCATCGTACTTGTTAATTTTTATTAGGGTGAAAGGGTGTTGACTTTTGATTTGATTTTGAACTTCAGGTTCATTTTGATTTTGAACTCCAGGTTCATTTTTTCAAATAGGATATGATGTTAAACTTTTTGAAATCAATATTGGTTTGTTGACATAAAATATCGTCATATCATGAGCACATCATACATATAATATAAAGCTTGTAAACGAAAAAAAGTTGTGCACAATTAACCTGAGTTGAAACAAGTATGATGTATACACATGCTATTTATATGCTTCATGCATTTAAATAATCTCATCGCAGACATATATTTATGCTACAGGCATTAAAAAAATATCATAGAGATTTTAGCATGCTAAATAAAAATGTACATCACAGAATCATTACATATGCAGCAGGTATATAATTTTCTACACATGCATTTAATCATCACAGACATTTTATAATGGAAATGAAAATTTTTCATTTAATCATTATTGGACCACTGGGCAACGTCATACACCGTTAGGTTAGTTAACAACAGCAGAGCGGTCGCAGGATCTTCCTAATTATTAAACGTGTAATAATCAGATAATCCGAATAAAGTGTGATGTATTAGAAGCATGTAATTTGCCCAGATTTTAACGAAAAAAAGAAATCGTAATTTAAATCTGAAAAATAATTTTGAAATTAGAAAAGTTTTTGGGGTCAAACCCTAGTTAGGGTTTTGTTCGCGTGAGCTGCCGCTTCTGGCGGCTAGGGTTTCTGGATACGCGCGCGCATGGGGGGCCACCGCTGCGGGCGGCAGGTGGGGGGCCCGCCGTTGCTGGCGCTAGGGTGGGCCTGCCGCTGCAGGCGGCGGGATCTGCCCGCCGCTGCCGGCGCCGTGGGAGCCCGCCGCTGCCGGCGGCGGGGACTGCCCGCCGTTCAGCGGCGGGGTCACCCGCCGCTGCCGGCGACGGGGACGTGCCCGCCGCTACCGGCGGCGGGGACGACCCACCGCGTCGGCGGCGGGGCGACCCGTCGCTGCCGGTGGCAGGGACGTGCCCACTGCTTCCAGCGGTGGGGCAGCCCGCTGTTCAGCGGCGGGGTCACCCGCCGCTGCCGACGGCGAGGACGACCCGCCGCTTCAGCGGCAGGATCGCCCGCCACTGCGAGCGGCGGCGACAGCCGCGCGCCGCTTCGGGCGGCGGCGGTGGTGGCGCGTGATTGGAGGGGGGGTGCTCGTAACGGCTTCCGGTCGCACAGCGGAGAGTAATCCCCCAGGGTTTAATGGTTTTGGGGAAAAAGATGATAAAAATCCAATTTTTGTTGGAAAAAATCCATTTTTAATCTCCAAAAAGCGTTTTTATTGTAAAAAGTTGATTTTTAATCAATAAAAACGTTGATTTTCATTAAACAATTGATCCAAGAATTTTGGATCTAAACATATGCGCATGCGAATTTAGATCTAGGGAAAAGAATTACCTCTAGATCCTACCCGTCGGATCTAGCGACGTTCGGTGAAGGAAGCCCGTTCGCGTCGCGTTTGTCCGTCGGCAGGGGTTCGGCTCAGCCTCGAGCGTGCTGATAACGTGTTGTAAACTCTGTGGCTATGAAATCCATAGCCCTGTATTTATAGCAATAGTGTTACATAATGGGTGGATACCCACTAATGGGTTGGGCCTCCAAAAGCCCGTTTATAACATTTTCGAGTATTTTGAGCATAAAAACTCATGTGTCAAATTATAACCGACTATCCTCACCAGATAGCCGACTACTGGCAGGAAGAATTTTTGCCAAAACTTATTGTCAAAATAATAGCCGACTATCCTCACCAGATAGCTGACTATCTGGGTCAACGTTGACAGTTTTGGCAGTTTTAATTTGAATATAACTAGCCATTAATTAGCCATTATAGGAGATTTTTTGAGCTGATTTCAAGTTGATTTCAAGCTAATTTTATGCTATTATTTCTCTATAAATAGCTATGATTTCAGAGTTTTAAAAAACAATATATTCTATTGAAAAGAAATTTGCTCTTGTGCTCAAGCTCTAAATTATTGCTCTTTTAATTTTCAAGGCTACAGTTTTTTCAACTCTTTTATGCTAATCTTTTAAAGATCTTTTTCAGTCTCTTTAGCCTTCAAATAGTTCTTGTTTTAATTTGATCTCCAAGCGTTAAATCTTTTATTTGAGATTCAAATTGCAAGACTATTAATTTTTTAATCTTTGCGATTTTAAATTCATATCTTTTCAAAGATTAAAACTCTTGAATAAGGATCTCTAAAAGCCCAAGTACTAATATTTAGAAGATCAAATTCAAGTTATTTTTTTTGATCAATTTGTGATTATTTATATCTTTATTTGACCAAAAGGATTTTTTCGATTTCTTTTTAGCCACGATATTCACTTATATATACATTGGCTATATGAAATCTTGTATTTCTTTTTTAGATCTTTTGAGAAGTCTTTGGAGAAGACTTGTAGTTGTAATTCTCGTAATTATGCGGGAAAGTGTGTTGGAAATCCTAGTTGGTGATTACTAGGTGTTTGCGGGGAAATCGTAGTTTGTGAAAACTAAGTGTTGGAAATCCTAGCAAGGGAAGCTAGGTGTTTGTATTGCATTGTTGCAATATAGTGGATTAAATCCCGAAGTGAGTAGGGGACTGGACGTAAGCCAAGGTTAGGCCAAATCAGGATAAAATTCCTTGTGTTTGTGTTGTGACTTCTTTCTCTCTCATTTATTATTTGTTGCTTGAATTTTTATTCCACTACATCTTATATTCAAGCTTAATATTTTGTTGATTAAGTACAAATTCCAGGCACCTCAATTTAAGACTTTGGCAACAAGTAGAAGGTTTTTTATTTTCGTGAAATAGTTTATTATTTGTGACAACTCTACTCAACACCCCTTCTAATGTTGTCTACCATCCACAGGGATCATACACGTGGAATCAGAGCTAAGTTAAAAGGCAATACCAACTTCTCACCACTTCGAAGGACTCTATCTTAATGTCCACCTTTGTTTAATGGAGCAAACTATGCAAATTGGAAGATTCCAAGGATGAATCAGCTACAATTCGCAGACATTGACGTATGAACCATCACTAAGAACAAGTACATGCAACCTGAGGCAGAAATGGAGAAATAGTCTGCAGACGAAAAAAAGAGAAGTAATCTAAATGCAAAAGCAATGAATTCCTTATTCTATGCACTAACAGGTGCCGAATTCAATTGGGTATCACAATGCACAACGGCACATCAAATATGGCACACTTTAGAGGTAAGCCACGAAGGTACAGAGAAGGTAAAGGAATGTAGGACAAACATGCTATATTCTAAGTTTGAAAGTTTTAAAATGGAAGAAGGAGAGAGAATTAGAAATGTTAATACTTGTTTTACTAACATTACAAATGAGCTTGCAAAACTAGGTAAGAGAATACTTGAATATGATCAGGTAATGAAGATTGTCTGATCAATTCGTCCTGAATGGAAAGGAACAACTACTACCATTCGTGAAGCAAACAACATGAAGACAATCACCTTAGAGGAGCTGATGGGAAATCTCATGGCTTATGAGATTGAGCTGAAAGAGGACAAATAAATTAAGGAGAAGCCAAAGAAAAAGAACTTGGCGTTTAGTGCAAGCGAAGAAATCTTAGATTCATAACCTTCTAAAACAAACGAAGACGGGATAGCCTTCATTCCAAGGAAATTCAGAAAATTCCTCCGAGGTAAGTTCAATAAACGTAAACCTCGTTCTACTAACGATATTATTTGTTTTGGATGCAACAAACCAGGATACGTTCGAGGAGATTGTCCCCGGGAGAAAAGTCACAATCAAGGAAAGGGCAAAGAAAGGGAAAGAGATAAAAGACGGAGCCGAAGAGACAAAAAACTTGTAAAGCCAAAGAAAAGGGTTTTTGCAGCTTTTGACCAAAGTGATGTATCGAGCTAAGACAAATCATCATCATCATCTGACGATGAAGATGAACCCAGAGAGAGCATGAACACATGTGCTTCATGGCGTCAACATCAGCATAGGTAATAAATTCCAACCCTTCTTCGCATCACTATTGCGATGACGACCCACTTAGTGATAGCGATGATGATAGTGGTGGCGATTCTGAGTTTGATATTAATGGCGCATATGAGGAATTATGCAATGTACATGAGAATTTCATTAGGGAACATCATAAAGTGAATAAAAATATAAGAGTTGTATTAAGAAAAAAGAACTAGAGAAAGAAAATGAGGAATTAGTAAATAAAAATAAATCCCTTTTGGAGGAAGTCGATGGTATAAAAAACAAGATAAGAGACCTAGACACAGTGATCACCACAAAAAAGAAGTTTGATGATCTATCCAAGACAGTTGAAAAATTCAATAAAGGAAAAGAAAAACTTGATGACATAATTAATGGACGAAAAGCGTCGGGGAATAGAACCGACTTAGGATATAAAAAATCCAACCCTAGGCATGTAGAGAAGCACTCTAGGAATTATAATTTGAAAATAGGTATATCAAAATTTAGGTTCCTAAGGACAGCAAAAACGAAGTGAAGAAAAGGTACATAAGTGAATTTTTTCATAAAGTTCATTTGAATAAAAATTATACATATATTTGTGACAGGAGTACAAAACCTTATTGAGTTTGGTTTTGCCCAAAATGAGATTTAATCTCATCTAACATCACCTGGACCCAAAAGAAAAGGGAACCTAAATTTTATTTTTTTCAAGTATCAACGGATACGGGGAATAGCAAAAATGTCACACTCAAAATTTGCTTGCACAAGAAATTGAAAAGAAGGCAAAAAGAAACTAATAGTGAGTAAATTACTTCTGATTATTTTTAAATAAAGGTAATATACTGAAAATTACTTTTTTGTAGTAAAAATATGTTCTCTATGATTATTTGTTAATATAAATAATTTGGCATAGAGTTTAATATGATAGAACATATGTTTGATGTTGCTGCCATATAGCCGACTATCCTAGAAATAGCCAACTATTTAGGTGTATGTTTCTTACCTTTTTCCAGCCGACTATTGGGTTTTATACTTTCGGGTTTTGGGTTTTCTATTGGGTTTTGACCATCATTCTTCACTTATACTCACTAAGGGAAGTGATCCTCACCCATGAATATCATTCTATGCCAAGATCTACCATAGTAAGAGTAAAACCCTAATTTTTACCCCTCTTTCATCCCCTCTCACCATAGCCGACTACTTCTCTCAAAAACTAAAAATTTTTAGCCCCTTGTGCCACGCCCCGCTTTTCATTATACTTGGAAGCGAGGATGCGAGCGGGTCTGCATGGGCTTAAAACAAGAAGTAGGTATTTTTTTCTTTTTTTCCTACTTGGTTTAAGCACAATAAGCATCTATGATAACACTTGCAGATTCTTGCATGCAAACTCAACAACACAGATAAAATATACATTACAATCTCAAGTCTCAAAAGTATTACAACAATGAAAGAATGGAAAGAGAGAGGATCTAAAGCCCATACAAATATTGGTAGAGATAACAAGTACAAAGATTCTGCGAAGGCACGTTGCTCTACGACGGGGGATCTCAGCGTCTGGGCACCCCTGATCAACCTGCTCAGCCTCTAAGCATACTCCTCTACAAACCTGTCTAACACCTGACATATATTTCACAAGGAAAACAAGGAAATATACGACAGCGAGGGTCGCTCGGCAAGATTAAAAAGGTTAAGAAAATTGACCCTCGACAAGATGTTCAAATCATTAACATGGCAAAGAGAATGACATAATGTGATTTCAATAATTAAAACATGACAACGTAAAAAACGTATGAGTATGTCATGCGTAGTGCACAGAGCAGCAAGCATAGCATTGTAGTGTACAAAATAGTGAGCTTGGCAAATGTGGTGTACATAGTAGTGAACATAGCAAGTGTAGTGCGCAAAGCAGTGGTATGTAGTGTGCAAAGTAATAAGCATGGCATGTCTAGTATGCAAAGTAATTAGCATGGCATGTGTAATGTGCAAAGTAACAAGCGTGGCATGTGTAGTGTGCAAAGTAACAAACATGGCTTTTATACATAAGTAAAGTAAAAGAGGCTAGCAGATTACACAATTTTCAATAACAATCTACAACAGTAAAGTTGTGCGTCATTCAATCAAGTGTATCTAGTGACAAGCCCAATGTTTGAGGGGGAAGTGATTAGCATTACACCCAAGCCAATGGGAGCTACCCGTGGCTCTCTACTCACCAACCCGGCCAGATGTCGGTCGAATTCATCAATAGAGTGCAATCTAGCATTCCGACCTCTATTACATTGGACTACTCCACCCAAGTGTTGTGCTGGAACACGAGCCAGCCTAAAAAATTACACGATGCTAAACCGCTATATACTGGAACACGAGCCAGACTAGTCATCATGTGACCCTACTGGAACACGAGCCAGACTAGTCACATATGACCGACGGGAGTAGCCAATCAAAAAGCACGAATTCACGATTTCAAGGTATTCCATTCCATCAAATGTGTTCAAAACCGTTCAAGCATTTCATTTACGTTCAGCAATGACGTTACAAGACTTTGTCAAATTACTTAATAAATGTCCACACACACGCGTGCACAGATTTTAATTCACGATATGCGAAAGTAATCATGCAAAGTTTGATGTCACACTTGAAATGATACTTTAAAACGTGTGAAATGCACACTTGCCCGTTGTAGCTGGTTTCGGTGTCAGGGTGTTCGTGGTGGGGAATGTGGTTTATCTACGAGGTTGGATTTGCGATATAAAGTTAAATGTTGTTAGCTGATAAAGTAATATTAAATCTAACTACACTGTTTATTAATACACTGATTACTTTATAATATATAAACAAATTATAACCTACTCATAGTTATAACCAAAATAATACAACTTCAGATGATATGACATAACTTATTATCATATATAATAACATATATAACCCAATATGAAATAAGGCATATGTCATCTGTACTATCATATACTAACTTTAAATGTATATTATATAAGAGAATAATGGATATCATACGCCATATGAGAGCCTCTCTCATACGCCCTCTCACATAAAGCACTCAAGTACAACCAAGTACAATCCCATGTGGGCTTGCACTTGGGTCCTTTATATGAGAGGGCATATGAGAGAGGCTCTCATATGGCGTATGATATCCATTATTCTCATTATATAAACTAAAGTTCTAACATTAATTAAGATACTGTTCATTTACACCAAGTACTCACAGCTTTGCTTTGATAGGCTGCCTCATGGTTGCTTGCATGTGATGGCGGTTGGACGTCGACAGTAACGGTGGTGGTCGGAGGTTGCTGCGAGGGCGGAGGGGAAGAGGCGAGGTGTCACGGTGGGAGTGCAGTGTCGATGGGTTGGAGGGCTGCTGGCTGTAGTTTGGAGAGAGGAGGGAGTGATCGTTGTCGACATCGATGGGAGGAAGTGGAACGCAAAGAGATTCGGGCTGGGGCTACAGCGGAAGATGGTGGCATGGCAGAGAGGAGAAGGGAGGCAGGCACACGATGAAGGGCGGAGGAGGAGGTGGTGACTGGTCGGCGGTGGGAGGTTGTGGCGCCTAGAGATGAGGAAGAAATGGAAGGGTGCTGGGCAGAGATTGTAGGGCTTGTGAATTTTGAAGTTGGAGGTGTTGAGTGGGAGGGAGATGAACCCACAAGTGGGACCTTTATTCACTGGGCAGCCTGCAGCAATCCTATGGCATTGGCAGAGTTGGAGTAGGGTTGAGTACAGAGACAATGAGAAAAATAAGAAGAGATGAATATCCATGGCCTCTTCTATAAAGCATGGGCTATGTCAACCTCAAGTGATTGGGGATATGCTTTCACTACTTATAGCTGGCATCACAAGTTTCTTGCAGGCTAATGACATTGCATAATAATCTTATCTTTTTTGCGTCAGTCTGTGGTGCTGGGAAGATGGCGGCGAGGTTGCGAGAGGAGGTCGAAGGGGAGGAACGGGGGCGCGGGGTGGTGTGAAGTGGGCTGACGTCGGAGGTAGGCAAGAGGCAGCGTGGTCGCTCAGAGGTTGGCGTGCGGCTACTCAGAGATGGGCGAGAGGGGACGAATCAGTGGTTCGAACGTCGGAGGTTGCGAGGGGTGCTGGTCGAAGAATGAACGGAAAGAGGGGGTATAGGTTGGCGGGGGCTGCGAGCTGGTGGTGAGGTGTCGACCGGGGCTTTAAGAAGGAGAATAAGCAGTAGAGGTAGGGGAGGAGGTTGTGAGAGGCACTGTAGTTTTCAGGGGGCTGCAAGCTGGAGGTTGAAGGGAGAGGAGAGGGCACCGGTGGCCTGTGAATGGAGGGGAGAGGCGCGGGTCGACGAGAGGAAGGAGAGGAGAGGGGCTTTTGAAGGAGGAAAGAAGAGGCTTGCCTGGGTTTTAAAGAGAAGAGGAGGAAAAAGTTTGCTTGCATGGGTTTGAGGCCACATTGTCTTTTGAAGGGGAAAGGAAAAGGAGAGTGAACGTGACTGGTGATGGGAACGTGGGTGATGGGTAGTGACGTGAGCCTAGTGGGGGTTTAAACGAAGGCATCTGCTAAATACACCCCTATAGATAGGGGTGTATATAATCATTCATCCCATTTTTGCAAAGTCAGCATGGCAAACATCTCATCCTTGAATGTTTGTAATCATAATTTTCCAAAAATAGAAGATATCATTGCTTACACCCCTATCTATAGGGGTGTATTTAGTCCAACCCTAAACGAAAAGGAAAATATGGAGGTGAAACTGGGAGCAGTTGTAGCAGAACGTGGGAGAAAGAGATGGGTCTGTGGGATGAAATCGTGGGTTGTTACGAAATGATAGGGAGAGGTAGACTTCGCGCGTGAGTCGTTACGTGGGTTTGGTTGCCCCAGTATCCGCATGCACATGGGGAAATTGCGGTTTTAGGGGGAATAGTTAGGATCTTAATACAATTTGGTTAAGATTTAGATAATTAAGATTGGAGTTAAGATTAATTAAATTAATAAATAATTAGGATATTCCTTTAGTTAATATTTTGGGTTATTATATGGTTTTAGATAATACACTAAATTGTAAAGATTGGGTTAGATAGTTTATTTGGTTAGGATAACTTGATTAGAAAGATTGTTTAGTTAGGGTAATAAATTAAGATATGATAATTTTGTTAAGATTATAATTGATTAGGGGAAATTAATTGAGATATAAGGTTTATTAAGATATAGTGGGTAGGGATTCGATTTGGATACTATGATTGGTTAAGATGTTTTGGATTATGGAATAGATTTGATCAAGATAAGATTCGAGGGATTATCTGATTAGGGTAATCAGATTATTACGATCTCGCCCCTGCAAACAACATCAACCAAAAGTTAAAGAAGATATAAACGCGACTGTGAAGTCCCGTGTTTGAACTATAATAAATATAATCACATATTAATTACTCAAACAAATCACTATACTAATTAAATACGTACGAAGTACGCGAAGATAGAAACAGGCCATTACACCTTGTCTCTCTAAGCTTGGATCTTCAAGGATTTCTAGGCTATTTGTTGAAGAATTTTCGAGGAGATCATTTTCTACACCCTACGTATAACCTTCAACCACTCAATTTCATCTTTCTCTCTAATTTCTATATCTAGAAAGATGGTTAGAGGTGTATCTATTAAGAAGAAGAGAGTGGAAGCTTCATCTTCCTCTCAACACTTATCTGAGTAGGAGATCATAACTCCATATCTCCATAGGCCCGATCTCATGGCCACTTTGAATTAAACTCCAAAAGAACAATCCTCCAAGAAAGGTATGTTAAAATAGGAGACTTGGCTAAATATGGCATTGACACAATCCTTAGATATCAAGGCTTAACTGATCTATTTTTACATCACAACAGATGCAAATACTTTCCTAGGTTTATCAATTTGTTCTACACAAACATGAACATAAACACCGAAACATCCACTCGATCTGCTATGATATCTACCAAGGTCCTTGATGCTACTATTGGTTTGGACATGGAAAGCTTAGGCTTGAGGCTTGGCATCCCATCCACTGGGGTACTACTCTGTGAGATAGAAATGACCAATCGGGATGTTCTTATTCTCATGAATCGTGAAGGCAAACACTATATGCCAAGCTTAACCACAGGCCATCTCACTCCAAAAGCGCGAATTCTCGTGAACATTCTGGCTTACAACATTATCCAAGAAGGAGGGAGTAGAGCTGTCGTGTCCCTTAAGCAAGCTAAATGTGTTTATGCCGTGCTAGCCAAGATCCAAATAAATTGGTCTGAGATCATTTTCAAAAATATCCTTCATAGCACCACTTCTGTGAATCCTGTTGAGTATTGATTCCCCGGATTTGGTTTTGATGATGAACAAACATAAATATCGTGAACTAACTCTTTGTGAGCGCAGTTATGGAGATCGTCGCCAAAATTCCACGTACATCAAAAGCGACGTCTCAAAACTTCTCAAAGCACATGATCGTGTGCCTGAAGCTTCGTTGAAGATCTAGGAGAATTATTGAAGTCAAGAAGATTCGATTGAAGCTTTTTGAAGGTGGTTCGTCAAGTTTTATTTATAGTCTTCTAGCTTCTTTTCGTAGAATGTTTAGCCTTGAGTAGGTCTTACATGATTATCTTCATAACGCTCATATCTTAGAGCTAGGATTATCTTAGAAGCCCATACAAACTTTTCCGAAGCTTCACGCTTCATTTCGCGGCTTCTTGTGCATCTTAGTTGGTTCAAGAAGAAGAACCAACCGACTAGATGTCAATCTAGTCAGTCGGCAATCCTTCTTGAACCGACTAGATTACCTTGTTCAGTTTCAGCTCATTCACTGTTTACAGTTAGTCGGTCCAAGAAGGTTCGCCGACTGACTAGTTGTCAAACTAGTCGGTTAGGAATCCTTCTTAGACCGACTAGTTATGTCTTTCATTTCACAGCCTGAGCTACTGTTTACTGTTAGTCGGTCAAAGAACAACTATCAACCGACTAGTTGTGAAACTAGTCGGTTGGAATTTGTTCTTAAATCGACTAGTTCTCCTTGAATTCAGCCTATACTATTTCAACTCTTAGTCGGTCAAAGAACACTCACCGACCGACTAGTTGTCAAACTAGTCGGTTGGCAAGTCTTCCTAAACCGACTAGTTCTCTATCTCCTAAACTTTACATATTGGCTGTTCACCTCTTAGTCGGTTCATGTTGAATCACTGACCGACTAGTTGAGAAACTAGTCGGTCAGTGATCCTTCTTTAACCGATTAAGCTGCTTCAGAATAGAGCCGTTGGAGCATTAAATGCCACGATTTTTGCTCTCTCTTTCCTCTATCCTATATATACTTGAAGGGCTTCTTGCTAAGCATTCAAGGCTGATATTAATTGCATTTTAGAGAATCAAAGAGAAGCATTTATTCTCATTTTCCAAGCTTTCATTTCTCACAAGAATCTCTCCTCACTCTTATTCCTAAAGAGAGATTCTCATTGATTGTGAGCCATTCAAGCCAAGAGCTTGATTCAAGGTCACCAACACCTCCCTAGGCTTCTATTGCTGGTCAACTTCTTGGAGCTAGGGTTTGGTGCCTTCTTCTCCTCCAAAATCCTCCTTGCCCTAAAATCTTAAGTTTACTCAAGGCATAGAATTTTGTTGGTAAGCATTTCTTATTGCATTTACTTTGATATTGCAAGTTTTACTCTCGGTTGTGAGAGTTGTGTGTGATCCCGGTTTGTGGGAGTCACATTTTCATTTGTGTATGATTTGATCTTGTAGAGGTTTTCTACAAGAATTTCATAGTGCAAATTTGAGTTAGAAGTTTCTAACTCAAGTATCCGGAGGGGATCCGGGTGTTTGGGACGTAGGATCACCGGGAACAAGTCGAGGAGACTTGGGTGGATCCGAACCCGTTAAATCGTTTGTTTGCGTTGATCATTTCTTTGTTGTCTATTTTCATTTTCGCATTGTTGGTTGAGTTTGCAAGATAATTAGGAATTATACTCTTGATTATTTTAAAGTACTATTCATCCCTCCTCTAGTACTTGTGCAGTAGCTATCAAGGCATTACAAATCCTACTTCTCCACTTCACCATGGTCACTGCCTCACTTATATCTTTGTATCTGCTGGAATTGATATTGAGAGTGAGACTAACTTTGGTGATCCATGACTTTATTTGATATGGGCACTCTTAAGCACATGAGTCTCTATGCAGATCCCGATAAGAATTTTGATGATAATGAAGAAGAAGAAGAAGAGGAAGCTTAGCCTATGGAGCAATGCGAATCATCTTTTACTGAAGACATGCCTCCCTACATGCTTGCATTCCAGAAAGCCATAATTTCCAGGCTTGATAAATTTGAGCTTCATGTGGATAGTGTCAGAGATGACCTAATTCAGATGATTGAGAAAGTAAGGGATACAATGAAGGACTTGCATGATAGCACAGACGCTCTTATGGATGAAGTTAGACATGAGCTTGAGAAGCTCAAGGAGGAAGTCAAACGCGAGTAATCTTATGCCACGTTATTGCTTTATGTTATCTTGAACAAAAATATGGTCTGTAATATTATTTTGGTACAATTGTATTATTCTCACAATTTTGTTTCATGATGTGAGAATATTACGTAATGTTTAGTACACAACTATATTTGATGTGGTATGCCTATGATTTAAATTTGCTATGCTACTTTATGAATTGAACTTTAGTGCCACTTAATTGATGAGAGCTATATGTGTGACTAAATTTGAAATTATTTATTTTGTGAATTTGTTGAAACATGTAGAAAATTGCTCATTTATATTTTCTCATTTTCTTGTTATTAAAAGTTATACTGTTTACTTGTATTCATACATTTGATAAAGTTATATTGTATATTCAAATTGTGTTACCAATTTTTTTCTACACAGTTTTTTGTATGCATGATGTAATCTCACCTATGTCACTTTAAATAACACGTGATATCTAAATTACACATGGTATAACATTTTTTTTGATGTGACAAAGGGGGAGAATGGTTAGCTCACAATGCATGCTATAAAATATCACTTGAAATTGAAATTGAAAATAATATGTAATTTGAGCGTATATACTGCTTATTGCTAACTAGCTTTGATGCAGGGGGAGTAGCCTATCCATAGCAATCATGCATCTCTATAGGGGAGCGTAAGTAACTTTTAAATTATCATATTATTTTCATATTTTATATAATTTGGTGTCATCATCAAAAAAGGGGAGAGTGTTTGGAAATTGAGACCCGCCCCAGTAGATTTCGATGATGTTCACAAGTGATATACGGACTAACATATTTGTTTCAAGTATAAACAGATTTATATTATAGCCAGTAGGATTTTTGAGCGCATTATGAAGCAAAACGAAGAAGAACGAGCCAAAATCAAAAGACTATCATCGAACCCAAAATTGAAAGAGATGAAGGCTTCGACACATATATCTAACGAAGACTTAAGATCAATGAAGAATGGCTTAAGACAAAGAATAAAGAGCAAGGCTAGTATAGTGTGTGTTTACGGATGTTTTCTCACCACAGCTCGTTGACCGCCAGATGTGTGGTCAACGTGGTCAAGGGGCCGGTTTAGGGGTCTCTTGGGTTCGCCGAGCCCGCTTATACTCGGCGTGGAAGAGCTGAGGGGAAGCCTCGGCTCGGTAAGTCGCGCTCGGCCTCGGTCGTATCCGCGTCGAGGGGTAGCCTCGGCACGTTGCGAGTGGGTCAGAGCTTGATCGGTCGCCCTCCTGGCGACTGCGACGGTGATGGTCGTCCGACGCTGAGGGGTAGCCTCGGCGCCTCGGATGTCTTCTTCCTGGACAGATGAAGAAACTCGTCAGGGAGGCCGGACCTAGGTTCCGGCCAAAGCCCCTCCGATGCTTAAGTTAGATCAGGATCTGAAAGGATACTCGGCAGGGGAGATCCAGCTTGTGAGGAAGCCGGAACGTCAACCCAGGCGGCGCGAGTTTTGAGGGAGGGGGGAAATGAAGTGGCGAAAGACTAGGTCGTTGATGGAGTACCTCTGTGTCGGTTACTTGAGTTTCAATCCCCTTCTTCGTCGTCCTGGCCCTTCCCTTATAGGGTCCTCCCTGATTGCCCCACGTCCTGCCTCCTCTCACGTCCCCACGATCCGCCTCCGCCTCCTCCCGTTTGCGCGACGTGGTGAGGTGGCCCATTAACGGGTCGTTAATGGCCATCATGGGATCGCGGATTCATGAAGGCGGTTAATCCGGCCGAACGGGGCCGGTCGGGTGTACCCGAGGGCGAGGTGGCTGGGTCTTCTGCTCCGTCTGTGGGCCTCCTTTGGGAGGGCCCGTCTTCTCTAGCGGGCTTCTCCTTTGAGGTCAGGCCGTGGGCCGTTGTGCTTCGGGCTCGTTGATATTAGTCGTAACAATTGCCCCCATCACCCGGACCGTTCGGCTTCCATCATTTCGGTTCGGGTGATGTGACTCTTTCGTGACCCGATGGATGCGTCAGTCGAGGCCCTGCTATTAAATGAATGTCATTATTGTCGCTCCGTTTGAACTTCCGCTGGGGAAGTTTTTGAAGCATCGCCACCGTTTTTGATGTCGCCACGTGCCCCTTGCATTTATCTCCACCGTGTTCCGGCTCGTCCATAGGGCACCAGGGAAGAAGCGCCGACATCATTTGAACTCTTTCGGCCAGATTTCCCTTCAGAACCTCCTTTTTTCTAATACTGCTCCAGTTTTCTTCCGCCGCGGATCGACCACTCCTCGTCATGTCGTCTTCTCCTACCCCCGGCCCAGGTTGTCCAGAGGATGCAGTCCGTCTTGACTCATCTGATAGCCTCGGCTCGGCGGTTGGTAGTCGGGAGAATGACCCCTCAGTGGTTCCTCCGGAAGTTCTGGGATGTCCTTCTTCCTTTTGTGCCACCTCCGCCGGAGACGTGCATGACTGCTATCTTCTACCCCCTACTATATCCGGGCCCCTGAGCCTAACGAGCGGATTTGTTTTTCGGGTCCAAAGGCGTTCGGGGTGTACGAGGTGTGCTTCCGATTCGAGCTTCGATTCCCCCTTCATCATTTCATTGTTGAGTTTCTGCGCGCTCATCACATGGCCTTATGCCAGTTCTGCCCCAATGCGATCGGGCTCGTCATCGGGTTTACCGTGCTTTGCCTTCAGAAGGGGGTGGTCCCCTCTCCCCGACTCTTCTCCCAATTCTATCGGCTGAGCCGCCATCAGTCGGGGCCTGGATTTACATTAGCGCTCGGCCCTCGAAGAGCCTGATTCTGGGGGTGCCGAGCTCCGTCAAGTTCTGGAAGGGGGAGTACCTTTTCGTCGTCGGTCCATCGGATATGGATTTCCTGACTTATTGGAGTGCCGATGTGATGCTGGCTCCGAAGCTGGGTGACCCGACTGCGGCTGAACTCGAGACCGTGGAGGCTCTGTTGGCGATCCCACCAGGCGATCAGAAAGTCTCTGTTCTCTTTTCTGACCTCAACCTGCGGAAGACCACGTGGCCTGCTGGTGAGTTTTGCTGCCCCTCATTGCTCCGAAGGTAGTGTTCTGTGGCCACCGTTTTGTGGCGGGCAGGGTTGGTTGATGATGACTTTCCCCTGCGTAGGTGGGTTTCCCCCCAGTCCTTCTGCCCTTCCTCGTCAAGTCGGGGTTCCGGATCCTGCCTCTCGGAGAGGAGATCATGTGCTGGCGGTCCAGAAGAAACACCGTGTTGACCGTCCGGCGGCTGGTGTTGAGAAGTCGAAGAGGAAAGTCCCCTCTTCCTCCCAGCATGGCATCCCTAAAAGGATCCGCACCCCCGCTGGGGAGGTCAGTGCTTCATTGCCCCAGTGCCGTGATCAGTCATCCTTGGCCGAGGAGGTTTGGCCATGGGCTGGCCCCTCATATCCGCGGCCGGGCCCTCTTCCCGATATATATGAGCGGTATCTAGGTGCGTTCTTGTAACGGCCACTTTTCTGATGTACTTATTTTGTTTTGTTATTGTCTGTATTTTGCACGTTGATTTATTTTATTGTAGTTTCCCCTAATTCAGACGCGTGATCGGATTCCGTATTTGCGATCCTCTCGAAGGCGCGATCGTCCCGGTATTTTCCTTTTAATTTTTGGATGTCGAGGGACGAAGCTGCAATATCTAATTATCAATATTTTTAATTATTCTTTCTTTCAATTCAAACTTTTAAAAACAAAAAAAAACAAAGAAAAACGAAATGGGGCGTTTCGAAATTATTACTTTTTTTAACAACCTAATTCTTTTTGCATGCTAACCAATAATTATTAAAATCCTAACTGATTCTCTACTAACATTATTATAATCGTAACTAAATAACTAATTTCACTAACCCACTATCTTTTAATATTCTTACTTAATGTTGCTAACAGCATTAACAACCCCACGTGCTTGGGCCTTTCCAATTAACCAACCCACGTCACCGATCATGCGAATTTTTCGCCCGCAGAATCCCATTCATCGGATTTTATCACCCCACTTCTCTCTAGACCGGTTCAACCCCCACGTTCCTCTCTTTCTCCTTCTATATCTATTTTAATACTAACCTAGTTTTAGGCTAACAGCAGCCTAATCAAATTTTAAAACCCAGTTCAAATATCTTCGTCCCCTCTCTCTCTGCCACCTTCCTCCCTTGACGGCTCCGACGAACTCGCCTCGAGCGCCGCCCACTGCAATCCGCCTTCAAAGGGACTCCGTGCGTCCCTCAGCCCCCGACCAGTCCATCGCTGCTCCTCCCCTCGACAACGAAGCCCGGGCGCCTCCCCTCCACCGTTTTCCTTCGCCCAGCCCACCGTCTCCGACTCCGGCCTCCCCGCACGTCCACCCTACGTCCGCCATCTCCTTGCCGCCGCCTTCTTCCCTCCAGAGCCGTCACCCACGGCGCCGCCCGCCAAGGCCGATCTCCGGCGACGCCGTCAGCCCCAACTCGCCTTCCGATCTCCTGCTCCCGACCGGTCTCCGAGCACCCATCTCCCTGGCCTTCTCTGGCGCCTTCTTCCTCGACGGCTCCGACAACCGTGCGTCCGCCGTACAGCGACCAAGCTTCACCCCGAGTTCCCTCCGGCCTCGAATCCCTCAGGTGATGTTACGCGCCGCCTGCCCTTCCGAGCTCACCACCGGTCTCCTCCCCGCCCCGTCGACACTCGACCCTCACCTGCAACGTCTGTCACCGCCGCACGGCCCTCAGGTGACCTCCGGCAACTCGACCTCTCCTTGTTCCTTCGCCAAACACCGCTACGTGCCACCCACCTGCAAGCAACGTGAGCATCTACACGGGTAAGTTTTAATGCATGCTTTTATCTGATGGATTAGTACCGTTACGTTAGTTCAACATAGTATACGTATATTAATCCATGAAAGAATAAATGCCAGTTAGTATACCCTAGTTTCATATTAAATCTTATAGGGTACACAGGTTATAGGAAATTAATTAACTGTGACGTGATACCATGTAACTTTATATGATGTGGGTTGGCATGCTTATAACGTACACAGTACTTCATAGAACCTAACAATTCTATGTCCTATCATAACTTGCTAGGGATTATATTAAAGTGTAGGTTCTGTGAGAATTGTTGTCAGCAAGTTATGGTATAACATGTAAGTCAGTATGTAATATTTTATGTTATACACCGTAGTATGTATGTACTTATATTTAAGACTTAGAACCAAGTTAGGATACTTGTACTATTATAAATCAGTGTAAGACAATATAGTAGATTAGATATTATGTTACTTCCTTTGCTTGATTTTACGGCCATTGACGCAGATATATCCTCGCCTCTGTGATGATCGCGTAGGCATCTATAAATGCGCAATCAGGCAAGTATTTACCTCTTGCAAGTATATTATCTTCTTCCAATTTTCAAAACCGCAAGTACTTACCCCTTGCAAGTAAATTATTTTTCTACAAGATTCAAAGGTTCGAGTATTTGTCACTTACTACTTTAAACAGCATTGCTCTGGTCTCATGTTCGAAATTACCAAACAATTTCAAATAACAACTTTTAAGTACGTTACTTAAGCTTTATGAACCTAGTGGCATGGTTGGTTGTTTTATTTTCATTGCTATTGAAATGAAGTATGTGAAATGCTCTCAAACTGCGAAATGTACACCATTGATGAGATGTGATATTGTGCCTTTGGGCAATTACGGACTATTGGGCCTTCGGGCATTACGGATATTGGGCCCGCGGGGCATTTACGGAATGTTAGCCATACGGCTAACATTGAACTACGGTTTGACTTATGGACACTTGGGTGGGGTAGTCTAGTGTAGTAGAGGCTGGAAAGCTGGATTGCACTCTATTGGTGAACTTGACCGACACCTGGCTGGGTCGGTGAGTATAGAGTCACGGGTAGCTCCCGTTGACTTGGGTGTGATGCTGGTCACCATCCCCTCGGACACTGGGCTTTGTCACTAGATAGTAGATTGATTGATTGATTGATGCACCCTTCTCTTTACCTCGGCTGATGCTACATTGTAAACTGCTAAAATTATTGTCACGATTGACTATTGCTGTGCACACTACACTTGTCACTACTTTTGCTGTACACACTACACTTGTCACTACTTTTGCTGTGCACACTACACTTGTCGTGCTAGTTACTTTACACACTACACCTTGCTATGTTTGCTACTTGCACACTACACTTTGCCTGCTCACTACTTTGCACATTACACCTTGTTTATGCTCACATGTGTCAATATATTACTATGTTTCCTCTTGTTGTGCCCTCTTCTCCTAGAGCTTTGTAACGTTTTTAAATCTTGCCGAGGGTCATTTTTACTACTAACGTTTTTAAAATCTTGCCGAGCGACCCTCGCTGACGTATATTTCCTTGTTTGTGAAATATACGTTAGGTTTTGAGCAGAGTTCACCGAAGAGTTCTTTTGGAGATTGAGCAGGAAGACCAAGAGAGCCAAGAGCACGAGATCCACTACTGAAGACGACGGACACTGCGCAGCTTGCTAAAGCTTTTAATAACTGTTGTTGTAATTTCTTTATAACTGTTGTAATGGCCATGCTAGGCCTTTTAATTTTTGTGTACATGTAATCTGGAAAAGTTAAAGTATAATGATGACATTATTTTGTTGTTCCGATTGTTCGCAAGCAAGAACCTGACAAGTAGTCATACATAGACGCTTATTGGGTTGGGGCTTCACCGCTCCAGCCCAAGCGGGCCCGCTCGCGTCCTCGCTCCCAAGCATAATGGGAAGCGGGGCGTGACAGGTTTTAGTGGTGGCCCATGCAGGTCTTGCGTTTTGTGAAATACTCGGAACAACATGGATGTCATTATTAACTAGACTGTCTGGATAACTCTTGTACACAAATGTTTACTTTGTTTGTTTGCAGCATGGCAAGAAGACGCAATACTCGAGAAAGATCCGGAGCTGCTGAAAGCGTAGGGGACGACATCCGCCAGATGCTTGGAGTTATGAGGGAGATGTTGGAAGTTCAGCACCATCTGGTCCAGCGGGGACCTCAGGTATGTCTTTTCCTTCCTTGATACTCTGACTCTTCGTTCTATTAGGTTTTTCCTCGATCCTACCTAACTTAAGAAATTCCGAGGACGGAATTTTTATAAGGTGGGTAGGATGTAACGGCCACTTTTCTGATGTACTTATTTTGTTTTGTTATTGTCTGTATTTTGCACGTTGATTTATTTTATTGTAGTTTCCCCTAATTCAGACGCGTGATCGGATTCCGTATTTGCGATCCTCTCGAAGGCGCGATCGTCCCGGTATTTTCCTTTTAAGTTTTGGATGTCGAGGGACGAAGCTGCAATATCTAATTATCAATATTTTTAATTATTCTTTCTTTCAATTCAAACTTTTAAAAACAAAAAAAAACAAAGAAAAACGAAATGGGGCGTTTCGAAATTATTACTTTTTTTAACAACCTAATTATTTTTGCATGCTAACCAATAATTATTAAAATCCTAACTGATTCTCTACTAACATTATTATAATCGTAACTAAATAACTAATTTCACTAACCCACTATCTTTTAATATTCTTACTTAATGTTGCTAACAGCACTAACAACCCCACGTGCTTGGGCCTTTCCAATTAACCAACCCACGTCACCGATCATGCGAATTTTTCGCCCGCAGAATCCCATTCATCGGATTTTATCACCCCACTTCTCTCTAGACCGGTTCAACCCCCACGTTCCTCTCTTTCTCCTTCTATATCTATTTTAATACTAACCTAGTTTTAGGCTAACAGCAGCCTAATCCAATTTTAAAACCCAGTTCAAATATCTTCGTCCCCTCTCTCTCTGCCACCTTCCTCCCTCGACGGCTCCGACGAACTCGCCTCGAGCGCCGCCCACTGCAGTCCGCCTTCAAAGGGACTCCGTGCGTCCCTCAGCCCCCGACCAGTCCATCGCTGCTCCTCCCCTCGACAACGAAGCCCGGGCGCCTCCCCTCCACCGTTTTCCTTCGCCCAGCCCACCGTCTCCGACTCCGGCCTCCCCGCACGTCCACCCTACGTCCGCCATCTCCTTGCCGCCGCCTTCTTCCCTCCAGAGCCGTCACCCACGGCGCCGCCCGCCAAGGTCGATCTCCGGCGACGCCGTCAGCCCCAACTCGCCTTCCGATCTCCTGCTCCCGACCGGTCTCCGAGCACCCATCTCCCTGGCCTTCTCTGGCGCCTTCTTCCTCGACGGCTCCGGCAACCGTGCGTCCGCCGTACAGCGACCAAGCTTCACCCCGAGTTCCCTCCGGCCTCGAATCCCTCAGGTGATGTTACGCGCAGCCTGCCCTTCCGAGCTCACCACCGGTCTCCTCCCCGCCCCGTCGACACTCGACCCTCACCTACAACGTCTGTCACCGCCGCACGGCCCTCAGGTGACCTCCGGCAACTCAACCTCTCCTTGTTCCTTCGCCAAACACCACTACGTGCCACCCACCTGCAAGCAACGTGAGCATCTACACGGGTAAGTTTTAATGCATGCTTTTATCTGATGGATTAGTACCGTTACGTTAGTTCAACATAGTATACGTATATTAATCCATGAAAGAATAAATGCCAGTTAGTATACCCTAGTTTCATATTAAATCTTATAGGGTACACAGGTTATAGGCAATTAATTAACTGTGACGTGATACCATGTAACTTTATATGTTGTGGGTTGGCATGCTTATAACGTACACAGTACTTCATAGAACCTAACAATTCTATGTCCTATCATAACTTGCTAGGGATTATATTAAAGTGTAGGTTCTGTGAGAATTGTTGTCAGCAAGTTATGGTATAACATGTAAGTCAGTATGTAATATTATATGTTATACACCGTAGTATGTATGTACTTATATTTAAGACTTAGAACCAAGTTAGGATACTTGTACTATTATAAATCAGTGTAAGACAATATAGTAGATTAGATATTATGTTACTTCCTTTGCTTGATTTTACGGCCATTGACGCAGATATATCCTCGCCTCTGTGATGATCGCGTAGGCATCTATAAATGCGCAATCAGGCAAGTATTTACCTCTTGCAAGTATATTATCTTCTTCCAATTTTCAAAACCGCAAGTACTTACCCCTTGCAAGTAAATTATTTTTCTACAAGATTCAAAGGTTCGAGTATTTGTCACTTACTACTTTAAACAGCATTGCTCTGGTCTCATGTTCGAAATTACCAAACAATTTCAAATAACAACTTTTAAGTACGTTACTTAAGCTTTATGAACCTAGTGGCATGGTTGGTTGTTTTATTTTCATTGCTATTGAAATGAAGTATGTGAAATGCTCTCAAACTGCGAAATGTACACCATTGATGAGATGTGATATTGTGCCTTTGGGCAATTACGGACTATTGGGCCTTCGGGCATTACGGATATTGGGCCCGCGGGGCATTTACGGAATGTTAGCCATACGGCTAACATTGAACTACGGTTTGACTTATGGACACTTGGGTGGGGTAGTCTAGTGTAGTAGAGGCTGGAAAGCTGGATTGCACTCTATTGGTGAACTTGACCGACACCTGGCCGGGTCGGTGAGTATAGAGTCACGGGTAGCTCCCGTTGACTTGGGTGTGATGCTGGTCACCTCCCCCTCGGACACTGGGCTTTGTCACTAGATAGTAGATTGATTGATTGATTGATGCACCCTTCTCTTTACCTCGGCTGATGCTACATTGTAAACTGCTAAAATTATTGTCACGATTGACTATTGCTGTGCACACTACACTTGTCACTACTTTTGCTGTAAACACTACACTTGTCACTACTTTTGCTGTGCACACTACACTTGTCGTGCTAGTTACTTTACACACTACACCTTGCTATGTTTGCTACTTGCACACTACACTTTGCCTGCTCACTACTTTGCACATTACACCTTGTTTATGCTCACATGTGTCAATATATTACTATGTTTCCTCTTGTTGTGCCCTCTTCTCCTAGCGCTTTGTAACGTTTTTAAATCTTGCCGAGGGTCATTTTTACTACTAACGTTTTTAAAATCTTGCCGAGCGACCCTCGCTGACGTATATTTCCTTGTTTGTGAAATATACGTTAGGTTTTGAGCAGAGTTCACCGAAGAGTTCTTTTGGAGATTGAGCAGGAAGACCAAGAGAGCCAAGAGCACGAGATCCACTACTGAAGACGACGGACACTGCGCAGCTTGCTAAAGCTTTTAATAACTGTTGTTGTAATTTCTTTATAACTGTTGTAATGGCCATGCTAGGCCTTTTAATTTTTGTGTACATGTAATCTGGAAAAGTTAAAGTATAATGATGACATTATTTTGTTGTTCCGATTGTTCGCAAGCAAGAACCTGACAAGTAGTCATACATAGACGCTTATTGGGTTGGGGCTTCACCGCTCCAGCCCAAGCGGGCCCGCTCGCGTCCTCGCTCCCAAGCATAATGGGAAGCGGGGCGTGACAGTTCTGCTCCTCCCCTACAGACTTGCCTACGGAAGAGGGGGATCCTCCTCGTCCTCGCTTCCCTATTAGAGCGGGGGAGTCGGTCTTTTCCGGCTGTAGTGTGGCGGCGTGGGTCGCTGAGAACGGCAGTCTCTCCTCGGACCGAGCTGCTTTGGACGGGGTCAGTGGCGACCGTCTGGCCGCTTTTGTGGTGCAGGCGGGCCAACATGTGGATTTTCTTCCCTAACCCAGTCTTTTGCTGCTATCTTCACCTCACTCCCGCCCCTTTCGTGTAGCTATCCTCCGTTGGCCTTTCGATGAGGCGCCAATTTGTGGCTCTTTCCAAGGCGAACGCGGCACCCATTCCTGGTGCCCGAGAAGACGAGGAGGAGGCGGGCCACTTGTCCAAGGCGCTCGTGAAGTCCCTGGAATCTCGCGTGGCCAAGCTTTCCTCGGCCTTGGAGAAGTCAGACCAGGAAAAAGCCTTGGCTTTGGTCGAGAAGTCCAAGGCCGAGGAGCGAATTGCCGTGCTCACCGTGGCCCCTAATGCGACGGCCGAGGCGGTCGCCGATCCGGGTCCTTTCATCACGGCTGATGCCCAAGAACTCAATGCCCTGCTGGAGGCGGCGGAAGAGCGGGAGAGAGCCTTCCTATCTCAGCTTGACGCGAGATCGAGAGAGATCGAGAGGATCCGATCTGATCACCAAAAGCAAGTGGCCGCTCTCGAGGGTCGGGTTCGTGAGCTAAAGGAAGTGGAACTTGCCAAGGCCGCCCAGGATGCCGTGAAGGAATACGCCCTTTCCTTTGTCACTAAGGCCACGTCTTCGGCGTTCGAGAAGGGCTTCGCCCGCTGTCTGGCCGAGGTTCGAAAGAAATTCCCGCTCGCAGAGATCAACCTCGAGGAACTTCAAGCGTACTCAGATGAATAGGAAGAGATCCCAGTGCGGTCCGATGCCTCTCCCGCCGATGGCCTTGAGGGGGTCCCCCGAGAGGATGAGGGTGGGAGTGCCTAGGTCCCTCGCCTGGTCCTTAAGTTTTTCGGGACCAGAGCTTTTTGGTGTAATCCCTCATACTTCCCGAGAGTAAAGCATCTTTTCCTTGCTTGTTATGGCTTATCTCCTCCCTCGGGGTCGAGCCTTCTTTGGAGCTCCTGACGGAGTAGAGTCAGGGTTCCTGCCATTCGGGCCGAGGGAGTTGCCCTCGGCTCGTCTAACGTGCATTCGTACTGGGGGAGTTGCCCCCGACTTGGTTGGAGTGCCGACGGGCCGAGGGATTTGCCCCCGGCTCGGTTTATCGTGCCGCCGCATCAGGGGGGGTTGCCCCTGGCTCAGTTGGCGTGCCGACGGGCCGAGGGATTTGCCCTCGGCTCGGTTAATTGTGCAGCCGTAGTGGGGGAGTTGCCCCCGGCTCAGTTGGCACGCCGACGGGCCAAGGGATTTGCCCTCGGCTCGGTTTATCGTGCCGCCGCATCAGGGGGGTTGCCCCTGGCTCAGTTGGCATGCCGACGGGCCGATGGATTTGCCCTCGGCTCGGTGTATCGTGTCGCCACATCAGGGGGGTTGCCCCTGGCTCAGTTGGCATGTCGACGGGCCGAGGGATTTGCCCTCAGTTCGGTTTATCGTGCCGCCGCATCAGGGGGTTGACCTGGCTCAGTTGGCGTGCCGACGGGCCGAGGGATTTGCCCTCGGCTCGGTTGATCATGCAGCCGTAGCGGGGGAGTTGCCCCCGGCTCAGTTGGCATGCCGACGGGCCGAGGGATTTGCCCTCGGCTTGGTTGGCTAGTCGGCCTGGGGAGTGACCCCATGTCTGGTGACTAGCCGCTGAGGCCGACCTCTGAGGTCATCCTCGCGACCGACCCGCCCGGGGAGCTGCCCTTGGCTTCGCGGTCGGTTGGTTCGTTACCGTTTCCGGGACGTCTCCCGGCGCAAAGGCTCTTTCTTCTATGGTACACTCGACGATGAAGTCGGCCAGTGCCTATCTTTTGATGGCCGTGCGGGGCTTGAATCGCAGGTCGAATTCGCTCAACTCGACCCCCCAGTTCAACATCCTTCCTATGCGGTCAAACCTTTTGAGGTTCTGTTCCAACTGGGAATCGGTTAGGATCACTATCGTGTGAGCCTGGAAGTAGGGTCAGAGCCGTCTGGTCGAGAGGACGAGGGCGTACGCTAACTTCTCCATTGGCGTGTACCGCCCCTCAGCATCTTTCAAGACGTGACTGGTGTAGTATACCGGCCTCTGTACCCCATTGTCTTCTCGAATCAGTACCGAGCTCACAGCTTCCATCGTGCAGGCTAGATACAGGCTCAACGATTCCCCCTCTCGCGGTTTGGAAAGGAGTGGTGGGCTGCGGAGGTACTCTTTGAGATCGGCGAAGGCTCGGGAGCAGTCCTCATCCCATTGTATTTTCTTCCTCTCGTCGGCGGGTGCGGCGATTGCCTTCCTCAGAGTCTTGAAGAACGGGAGAGATCTTTCCGCCGACTGGGACAGAAACCACCCGAGGGCAGCGATGCGGCCATTCAACCTCTATAACTCCTTGATGGTTGTCGGCTCCCGCATGTTGATTAGTGCCTCAATTTTGTCGGGGTTGGCCTCGATCCCGCGATTGGTGATCATGAATCCCAGGAATTTGCCGGATCTCACGCCGAACGTGCATTTCACGGGATTGAGCCGAATATTGTACCTTCGCAGCCTTTTAAAGGTTTCCCTAAGGTCGGCAATGTGATCCGCAGGATCCTTCGACTTCACCAGCATGTCATCGACGTAGACCTCCAGGTTTCTTCCAATCTGGGAGTCTGACACCTTGTTGACCATTCTTTGGTAGGTTGCCCCCGCGTTCTTCAATCCGAAGGGCATCTTCTTGTAGCAGAAGGTACCTCGGTCCGTTGTGAAAGCTGTCATCTCTTCGTCATCAGGATCCATCTGGACCTGGTTGTACCCGGAGTAGGCGTCCATGAAGCTGAGCATCTCGTATCCCGAGGCGCTGTCCACGAGGTGGTTAATCCGTGGCAGTGGATAGCTGTCCTTGGGACAGGCCTTGTTAAGGTCGCTACAATCCACACACATCCGCCACTTCCCGTTGGGTTTTCTGACCATTACCACGTTGGACAGCCATTTGGGGTACCAAACCTCTCGGATGAAACCGGCGTCGAGGAGTCGCTCCACTTCATCAGAGGCTGCCTTCATCTTTTCACCGCCTAGGTTCCGCTTCTTCTACCGGACGGGTCTGAAGTTGGGGTCGGCGTTCAAACGATGAACTATCACCCGTGGATCAATGCCAGGCATATCCTCGGCCGACCACGTAAAGACGTCCAGGTTAGCCTCCAAACATTCGACCAGCTTGCGCTTCGAGTCAGGATCCAGCCCTGACCCGATGGAGATGAATCTCCCATTCACGCTTGTGACGTGGATCTGCTCTTGTTCTTCTACAGGGGTGGGCATCGGTCTGTGCCTCAGGTCGAGAGAGGCCATTGGACCGCCTAGCGCCTCGACGACCTTCTCGTCTGCCAAGTGATAGCAGATCTTCTCTCCCTTTGTGTCGCCATTGATTTTCTCGACCCCCTTCGGGGTCTGAAACCTGATCGTTCGGTGGAGCGTCGAGACCACCGCATCGATAGCGTTGAGGAGGGGGCGATCGATGATGCCATTGAATGCCGAGCTGACTTTCAGCACAATGAATTCCACCGTCAGCGTCACCGAATTGGGCGCTCTCCCTAGCGTGACCGGGAGGTGGATCACCCCGATGATAAGTGCAGAATGTCCCGTGAAGCCAACCACGGGCCCTGCGCATGGCCCCAAGTCTTCGTCGTGCAGCCCCATCCTTTCTAAAGTCGATGTAAACAGGATGTCGCACGAGCTGCCGGTGTCGACCTGTAGCCGTCGCACCACAGAGGTATCTACGATCAGGGACACCACCAGTGCTTCGCCCGATCACGGCTTTTCCCGCGTTCTGTCGATCCTACCGCCCCGGGAAGCTACTGGACGGCCGCCGGTCCCCTCAACACTGTCCTCTGCTCGATCCACACCCACCGCCCAGTTCGAGTGCATGGGAGGCGTGGCCTTGCCTCGCTTGCCACGGGGTGGGTCTGTGCCCTCCACCGAGGCCGCGCCTTTTCTCCGTCCCCTGCGGCGGAGCCGTGTCATTGTCGGTGTGGTTATTTTATGTGGGCATTGTTCGTGTTCCCACAGACGGCGCCAGATGTTTACGGATGTTTTCTCACCACATCTCGTTGACCGCCAGATGTGTGGTCAACGTGGTCAAGGGGCCGGTTTGGGGGTCCCTTGGGTTCGCCGAGCCCGCTTATACTCGGCATGGAAGAGTTGAGGGGAAGCCTCGGCTCGGTAAGTCGCGATCAGCCTCGGTCGTATCCGTGTCGAGGGGTAGCCTCGGCGCGTTGCGAGTGGGTCGGAGCTTGATCAGTCGCCCTCCTAGCGACTGCGACGATGATGGTCGTCCGACGCTGAGGGGTAGCCTCGGTGCCTCGGATGTCTTCTTCCTAGACAGATGAAGAAACTCGTCAGGGAGGCCGGACCTAGGTTCCGGACAAAGCCCCTCCGATGATTAAGTCAGATCAGGATCTGAAAGGATACTCGGTGGGGGAGATCCGGCTTGTGAGGAAGCCGGAACGTCAACCCAGGCGGCGTGAGTTTTGAGGGAGGGGGGGCAATGAAGTGGCGAAAGCCTAGGTCGTTGATGGAGTACCTCTGTGTCGGTTACCTGAGTTTCGATCCCCTTCTTCGTCGTCCTGGCCCTTCCCTTATAGGGTCCTCCCTGATTGCCCCACGTCCTGCCTCCTCTCACGTCCCCACGATCCGCCTCCGCCTCCTCCCATTCACGCGACGTGGTGAGGTGGCCCATTAACGGGTCGTTAATGGCCATCATGGGATCGCGGATTCAGGAGGGCGGTTAATCCGGCCGAACGGGGCCGGTCGGGTGTACCCGAGGGCGAGGTGGCTGGGTCTTCTGCTCCATCTGTGGGCCTCCTTTGGGAGGGCCCGTTTTCTCTAGCGGGCTTCTCCTTTGAGGACGGGCCGTGGGCCGTTGTGCTTCGGGCTCGTTGATATTAGTCGTAACAGTGTGTTTGTGTAAGTTGTAGTGTACAAAATGTTAAAGCCAATCTATATCCACTACACACACACAATTCTTGAAAAATAGGTTTTAAATAAGTTTAAATGTATATTATTTAAAAAATACTTTTATAAAATATTTTCGAGTATTTTGAGCATAAAAACTCATGTGTCAAATTATAGCCGACTATCCTCACCAGATAGCCGACTATTAGCAAGAAGAATTTTTGCCAAAACTTACTGTCAAAATAATAGCCGACTATCCTCACCAGATAACCGACTATCTGGGTCAACTATGACATTTTTGACAGTTTTAATTCGAATTTAACAAGCCGTTAACTAGCAATTAGAGGAAATTTTTTGAGCAGATTTCCAGCAGATTTCAAGCTAATTTTATGATATTATTTCTCTATAAATAGCTGTGATTTCAGAGTTTTAAAAAACAATATATTCTATTGAAAAGAAATTTGCTCTTGTGCTCAAGCTCTAAATTATTGCTCTTCTAATTTTCAAGGCTACTGATTTTTCAACTCTTTTGTGCTAATCTATTTAAGATCTTTTTCAGTCTCTTTAGCCTTCAAATAGTTCTTGTTTTAATTTGATCTCCAAGTGTTAAAGCTGTCATTTGAGATTCAAATTGCAAGACAATTAATTTTTTAATCTTTGCAATTTTAAATTCATATCTTTTCAAAGATTAAAACTCTTGGATATTGATCTCTAAAACCCCAAGTGCTAATATTTAGAAGATCAAATTTAAGTTATTTCCTTTGATCAATTTGTGATTATTTATATCTTTATTTGATCAAAATGATTTCTTTCTATTTCTTTTTAGCCACGATAGTCACTTATATATACATTGGATAAAGGAAATCGTGTACTTATTTTTAAGATCTGTTGAAAAGTCTTTGGAGAATACTTGTTGTTGTAATTCCCGTAATTATAAGGGAAAGTGTGTTGGAAATCCTAGTTTGTGATAATTAGGTGTTTGCGGAGAAATCATAATTGATGGAAACTAGGTGTTGGAAATCATAGCGAGGAAGCTAGGTGTTTATATTGCATTGTTGCAATATAGTGGATTAAATCCTGAAGTGAGTAGAGACTGAACGTAGGCCAAGGTTGGGCCGAAGCATGATACAATTCCTTATGTTTGCATTGTGATTTCTTTCTCTCTCATTTATTATTTGTTGCTTGAATTTTTATTCTACTGCATCTTATATTCAAGCTTAATATTTTGTTGATTAAGTACAAATTCAAGACACCTAAATTTGAGACTTAGGCAACAAATAGAAGGTTTTTTATTTTCGTGAAAAAGTTTATTATTTGTGACAACTCTATTCAACCCCCTTCTAGTGTTGTTTGTCATCCACATGGATCCTACAACGTCAACACGTGACCTAGTAGGATAATCTAACTACTATAGGTAGGGTCAGTTTTAGAACTGTTCTACCTAGTAAGGTTTGGTCACTGATTGTAAACAAGTCTACTACAAATTTATAAAGAAAGTGGGTATTCGAACTAATACTACAAGATAGTCTGTTAAATTAATATGCGAGAAAAGTAAATGACATCACAGGCAGGTATTGTAGTAAGCGCTATAGAATTAAATAAACATAAGGCAAGGCATCTCATGCATGTGATGGAAAGAAAGAAATGCAAGATGGAAATGCATAAAGTAAAAGGGAAAACTGGTGAGCATAAAAGAAGCATAAGTAAAGGCAGACCACAATTTATTGACCATGCATTATTCTTATAATTTGTGCTTATGATGATTAATTGGAAATCCTGGGTAATTGTAGGACACGGGGAATTGGACATCACCTGAGGTGGGTGGCTCTCAAACTATCCTGTCAGTGGTACACGAGCACTGATAAGTTTTAACAGGTCCTCTCGAACCTCCCCGTTTGGGAGGAAAAATCTCTCATTGCCATATAGGCACAAAATACCTCATAGTGCACCACGAGTACACTCATGTGCCTCTCTACCTCTGCTCAACTGCCCCGTTTGGGATTGCAAGGGAGATACATATCCTTTGTATCCTTACTCGTCCAGTTCTCATACCTACACAGTACTCAAGTTTCCCCCAAACCCATATCTGGAATTTCACCCATTTTGAATAGACCGAGAGTTTCCGATATTTATTAACTCTCATCTCATTTTTAATTCATCAATCATTTCATTTTGGCAGTCTCATTACCGCTTTCACATTTCATTCCACGAATATCATTTCCACATGAATATTTCATGATATTTCTCTTTCCATTTACAAAACAACATATGGATATTTCATTATAACCATTCATTATTTCAATTCATATTCTTTTCATTTCCAATATTACATAAGGATCACATTAGAAGTAGCATGATTCTCTTTCTTGAACATGCAATATGAATAAATGTATGATGGCAAACATGCACAAATCTAGTTCAACATAGAGAAGGGCATAGCATATAAAATGAGCAAGTGAAACATTATATCCTTTAAAAAGAGTAACATCATGGTGTTCACATTTAATCATTAAGTTTACACTTATAGCAACTTACTTCCCTTTCTTGCTTACAATATAATGACATAGTATATAACTTGAATAACTCATGGCATGGTCTTGGCACAAAATATTAACATGGAGTTAGTATGCTTATAACATATAGAACATAGGGATTAACATGCATCTACAACATTTAAATCCAACTTGGAGTAAGAATCACAAGTTGAAAGGAAAGCATCAACTTTAGTGTCATGCTGGAAAAATAACCCACACGGCCGTTTGGGATTCCCACAAGGCCGTGCAGAGCTCAACAACCAAAGTCTTAGGAGATTCAACCACATGGTCGTTTGGGTTCTCCAAACGACCGTATGGAGCACCACATGTAGGGCTCGGTAAGATAGAACCATACAGTCATTTGGATTACTCCACACGACCGTGTGGAATAACATACGATGCATTACACAAGGGGATAGCCATATGGTCGTTTGGTAGTTCACTCGACCGTGTGGAATAATATTCCACATTATATGAAGAAGTGCAGTCACACGGTCGTTTGACTAAACCACAACCGTGTGAAGGGGCAGAGCGACACAGTCATTCAGGGAATGACACGACCATGTAGTCAAGCTGGGTCATCCTACAACAATTACATCTGAGTCTAAGTCAACGTGATACACTCCTATTTGATCAGTGACATGACCGTGTCGTCGGTCAACACGGCCTTGTGAAGTGCGATTGCTAAACTTAGGGCTACGATCGATCGAGACGATCGTATCGATGGTCATGTCAATCGAAGCTGTTCAATTTTTCTCCAAAATTCGAATGTATAACTCTACGCAGCTCTTGAGATCTAATCATAACTAGAATATATAGATTTCCTACCTCTTATAGTCCTTATCTTAGAGTCTTTGGCCTTCTTCTCCTTGAAGACCCCAACAATTCTCAAGTTTCCTCTTCCAGTCTTCTTCAACCCCAAAGGAAATGGGTTTGTGGTTACTATGAGTGGTGGTGGTGGCCGGTATAATGGAGGAGATGGTGGTGCGAGATCTCAGCCAGGGAAGAGGGTGATAGTGGCGTAATGGTTGCATGCTAGCAAGAGAGGGAGAAGGGAATGGGGTTCATTTTTGGATGGATAGCTCCTTGTGTGAGGGAAGAAGAGAAGAGAGCAAGGGAGTTATGTTTTTCTTTTTCTTTTCCAAATTATCCTCATCATATCTCCCCTCTTCCTATAGCATGCCATGTGTGATGGGGTTATTGGGGATTAAGGAGAGGTCAACACCTCAAAAGGAGGAGGTGTCCTCTCTTTAAAAATTTTGGGTTTTTATTTCTAGTAATTAGAAATACCATAGTAATACCATTCACTTATCATAAATACTAGGCATACCATTCAAATACACATCCATTTAATCCCAAATGATGTTAAAAAATTAATTTTGGCTTTATAAAAATTAAGAAAATTATTGAAAATACCTACAAGTTTAATACACAAGATTACATCCAAAAATACGTATATTATACTCATATTTATAAACACTGGGTATTACATTCTACCCACCTTAGAAACAAAGTTCGTCCTCGGACTTTCTAAAACTAAATAAATCTAAGGATCGTCCCATCCACGACATACAAATAACATTACATAAATCATAACTATAAATATCATACATACGTACATATAAAATACATGCATTACACTCAAGGAGATACATATACACCATAGTATGTATACACCACATTTTCATTCAAGTACTTACTTTTACAATATATGTATACATAACATATACACAATTAATATTACTTACAATTTCACATAAATACCTCACATTTATATCTAGTTATATATAATATATAGATACACATATACTAATACTATTCATCTACATTTCCATGTTAATCATACATACATCCATACTAAAAAGTGTATTATATAATACCAAGACACATATACATTCACCTCTAGAGGCTCGCACATCACTATACTAAGATAGGTACATGCAATAGATATTCATCCATTTCATATCCAGTATATATCACTACAATATCAATTCAATACAATACAATTATTCGTACCATTCAATACATAAAACTAAGCGTATACACTTATACACACGCATGCCTTCATTCACATTTCTTCTATTGTCTAACTAAACCACACTCATGCAATAGCGCTATATAAATTTACTACATACATAATATAGACCGTTGCACTCACATTTACAATTGCTAACACCAAGACAGATACATACAAAAACACATATATATGTACTTTACTTCATATTCAATTACACCCATAGATCTTAAACCCATTATACATATATACACACATATCTAGATAGAAATATATTCAAATACATAGTTATATATCCAAGATGTATACCACTACACACGTATCTATAGGTCACTATAATTATTAAAGATACATGCAACAATCAAGCCATTCAAATACAAGTATACACACTGAATATAATTATACCTATGACATATATCCATGCAAATACTCATACATAATTACATTTATTCACACGAGTTTTCACAAATAAAGACACACACATACATATACCCACACACTAATATATTTTATCTATGTATATATACAAATATCCTTGTGTATGCTTATATTTAAGCTACACGTACCCTTATGAAGAAAATTATATAACATGTATCTTACATATATAACATATAGCATATAATGAAAACCAAATATACCCACTTACGACTGCATACCAATATCTATACATTCACTACAATTGCACTTGCATAGGGTTTATATATATATATATATATATATATATATATATATATATATATATATATATATATATATATATATATATATATATCGTTAGTTAGCCAAATCTATTTTCCAAATCAATAATCGGAACTGTTCATCTTGTTCTATCTATCAAGTGATCTTTATGTATATATTTTTGTTATTTGGAGATTTCTATCAAATCCATCAAGTGTTCACAAGATGGACGATTTACAAGCTGCCAACAAATGTAACAAAATTGGAACATGTTGATCCATAGGATTTTGAGGTTTGTAATCTCCAATTTTTTAGGGTATAGATTGTTGAGTATTGGACTCTCCACCTTGATTTTGATGATGATCAAACACAAATCATTGTGACTAACTCTTGTGATTGCAGTTAGTTAAGAAGTCACCAATCAGATTCAAGAAGATCAAAAGTGACTACGCGTGTCGATTCAAGTGGAGGACTTGGTAGATCAACAACAGTGATGCATTGGCTTGAAGAACTCAAAGGCTTCATCTAATCTCAAGCAAATGGCATCAACAAATGAATGGAGATTCCATCCAAAGAGAAGAAAGGATTGGATGAGTCAAAACCTTCGAAGACTACGACGTTGAAGTTATTCAAGTAATTCATCTAAAAGACTCAAGACATTGAAGCTTTGAAGACGGTTCGTCTTGGTATTTATATTGTCTTCTAGCTTCATTTCTTAGAATGTTAAGCCTTGAGTAGGTCTTACATTATTAGAGCTAGGATTATCATAGAAGCCCATAGAATCTTTCCCGAAGCCTTACGCTTGTCACGCCTCGCTTCCCAAAAATGTGGAGGCGAGACGTGAGAAGGTCCGCTCAGACTTGAAGCTGAAAAGCCGCAAGTCCGATAAGCATCAAATAGAACTACAAATGGCAGGTCCTTGCAATGCGAAACGAAAACAACAATAATAAGAAGAAGGAGAGACAGATAAAATGTTCAATCTCAGATTATCCATTAATTAAATTACAATATCACAGAAAAGCCACCAGGCTAAAAGGAAAAGAGTCTACGGCCCAAACATGGCCAACAAGGTATAACATACATACAAAGGTGCCACACACCAACAACTAACAGCAAACCTAAACAAAGAAGTGAACACGAGCGGTCTTCAAGACAGGCCCCTGGTGTACACTCACCACCACAGCAAACATCAGCATCAGCAACACCATATCCCCTGCAACACAGCTCTGGCTCTGGGTCTAACATGTGACACCCAAAAGAGAGAGGGGCACATGTCAGCAAGTCTGGAAAGACTTGTGCAAGGAAACTGAAAGTGAACTAGCAACCTAGCAGTTGTAGTATGATGCATGGCATGGCAAGTATATTATGGAAGTGACAAGTAAGGGAAGTACAAGTAGCAAGTATGTCATAGATATCAAGTAAAACACGGACAAGTACAAGTCAAGTAAATCACGTCAAGTGAACACGTCAAGTAACAAGTGGTAGTTGTGACATGTATTGTCAAATAACAAGTACAAGGGATCACCCACACATGGATGCCCTATTGCCCGCAGGCTGTATTCACGCATCAAGTACAAGGGATCACTCAACGAGTGCCCTATTGCCCGCAGGCTATGTTCAAGTATCAAGTACAAGGGATCACTCAACGAGTGCCCTATTGCCCGCAGGCTGTGTTGAGCTCGTCTTCTGGAACACGAGCCAGAAAGTGTATTTGGCATAGGATTGTGCCCACGCAAGGTGGGTGCCTAGCCGGAACAATTAGTACAAGTATGTAGCGAAGCTACGCAATCACGATGAGTGTTCAAGCATGCAATGACATGAGCAGATATTCGCGTACCGTTAATTTAAATTAAACGTGACAGGCTAAATGCAATGACATGAACATATTCGCGTACCGTTAATTGTATTTAAACATGGCAGTTAAAATGCAATAGCAGTTAAGGATGCATGGATGACATGAACAGTTAATACGCGTACCGTTAAGGGAAAGTAAACGTGACATACAAGCATGATGAAGGTGACGGACCAAGCTTCATTGTCAAGCTAGGTCAAAGGCGTCTAGACGGCTATCCTTTCACCGTCTAGTCTCTTTTACGCTAAGCAAGGTAATGGCCTAAGACATGGCCCAAATCAAGGGATGCAAGTTTCACTTGCCTGGCACCGAGGAGAACGATCAACGAAGGCACATCACACAAATTGTTATCTACGGGAATGGATCACTGTCATGGAAAAACAACATTAGAATGGTAACTAATCCGTATTCACAATTGAACCCTACGATTTCTAATGATCCATTTTATTAGGGTTTCACAAATATCAAGTGTGGGTTATGAGATTATTAAAGGAAGAATACTACCCATGAAGAAGCGGAGGAATGATGCCGAGCAACCACGGCAACGGAAGAGCGATCCGGCTCAGATCTGGAAATGGGGGAAAAATCTGGAGAAATGGGTTTGGATGAGGCTTTTGGGGATTTGATGAGGGTTTGAGGTTGAGGAGAGGTAGGATATGTGAAATGAGGGTTTGGATGATGATGGATGAGCTTGGGATGAAGGATCAATGGTTTGGGGAAGAAGGGGGATCAATGGGGGATAAATTAGGGTTTGGGATGATGAGGAAGAAGAAGAAAATGTTTTGGGCGTATTTATAGAAAAGTGTGGCGGCTAGGGCAAAACTAGGGTTTCCTGGGCTGATTAGTCGGTCAAAGAAGGATGGCTGACCGACTAGTTTGGGAACTAGTCGGTCGGTCGAATAACTGTGACCGACTAAGAGCAAACAGTAACTCCTGAAGGAAAAATGAGCTTTGAATTAGTCGGTCTGTGAAGGCTTGTCAACCGACTAGTTTGAGAACTAGTCGGTCGGTGAGTGTTCATTGACCGACTAAAGGCTGAATTCTGAGAGAGATCATGGAAATGAGAGTTAGTCGGTCTGAGAAGGATTCCTGATCGACTAGTTTAGCATCTAGCCGGTCGATGGTTGTTCTTAGACCGACTAAGAGTAAACAGTAACTTCTGAATAATTGATTGAATGAACTAGTCGGTTCCAGTTGATTTCCTGACCGACTAGATTGGAGTCTAGTCGGTTGGTTGATGTTCTTGAACCAACTAACGTGCACGAAAAGTCTCGAAATGGAGCGCGAAGGTCCGGGATGAATTCTAAGGTTTCTAGGATCAACCTATCGCTAAGATATGATCGATATGAAGCTCGTCACGAGTGACTTACTCCGAGTTCAATGATTCTAAGGAAGAAGCTAGAAGATCACATCAAAAGGAATGAAATGAAAGCTAGGAAATCTCAACGAGATGAATGGAAGCGAGGACTATGGAAATGGAAACCACACAAGGAGAGAACCCACCATCACAAGCAAAACACACTGGTAATCCAATCATACAAAAACCAGTCGTTACATCCTACCCACCTTAGAATAAAGTCCGTCCTCGGACTTTCTAACATATATATAGTAGCTCTGGTAACTACCCTCAACCAATATCACATCATAAATTCAACCAAGTACTTTCATTTCGAGTGCTTATATATATGCACTAGAAATCAAATATTACTACCACTACACACATATTTTCACGCACATAGTACACTCATACTTATTATAGTCAATCATTTTCATACACGTATTTCAATCACATATATATAGTCAATATATTTATACAACAATAAACACTTATTACTTACTATAAGAAAATAACCAAGCCTCTCTTATTTGAAAATAATTTCACATTTATTTAGTCATTCAAATACATGCAAATATTTCACCATATTTTCACCTCACATATAGTCCTATAACTATATATTGGTATAGCCAACCACAATCATGTGCGTAACACAACCAAGCACAACCAACTCAATCACCATACATACATCATCCGTCACTATTTACCACCACATACAATTATACCAAAGTACATAGAGTATACCCACTCAAGCTTGAGTGAGACTCAAATCATAGCAGGACACTTATATGCGTAACACAGTATCCATACACATACCAATACCACTCCAAGGCATACACATCCACGCATCACATATTTTCACACCATATCCATCCATTTATAATTACCATACCAACACATCAACTACATACAAGTTTAAGAGATGCAATAGTCGGGTATACCTCCTGATATACACGCATACGACATCTCATAAAACAAGTAGTACCAATCAAAATTATCATTCTGTTATCATACGTATATCACATCATACTCAAGCAGAAAATTACCTACACACAACATACAAATGCCAACACCCATACCACTATATACACACCACGAAATCAACACTACGACGACATAACCACTTAACTAATGGGCCCACCAAACTATAACAAGGTTGACACATGCAACGACAAGCTCTATGGGCTAGACAATAGGAAAGAACCGAACCTAGATCATGACGAATAGAAAGATCGAAAAACATGGGTTCAGCTAGGACGAAGATAAGGAGCCAAATTTGGTTAGGGGAAATCAGGGTATGACTGTGAATGTTTAGGTGGAAAGATGATGCAATGATACCCTTAAGGAATACGTAAAGAAGGTAGTGTAAACAACATAAGTTAAAATACGTGAATTCGAAGACCGTTGTACTTCAAAAAGTCGGAGTCCTCGTTTGTATAAAATTATTTAGAGATCGATAAACAATTTGTTTGAAAACGAGTTTGAGACGAATATACGTAATAAGAGGAAAAGTGGTTTATTGGCTTATATAAAATCATAACGAGGAAAAAGGAAATCATTTACTCGAACATTAAAACTTAGGTCAGAAATGTTATGCGGCAGCAATCTAAAAAATTTTTGGAAAAGTTTTGAGATTCGAAGATTGGAATCAGATCAAGTATAGTGTGGAGAATTTAAGCGCATGCTAAAGGTTTTCCAAATCTTAAAACTGAAGAGAAATCCCAAATAAACCATATCGAAAATACTTTTAGAGAAATCCGGATTTGCCAACAAAAATTGATTCATACAAGATCTTAATGTACGAGCAAAACGAACGTGGTACCGATATATAAAATAATAGAAGTCATATTTTAGAAATTATCTTAAAAGTGTGTATGGTGAATGGAAAGATAATATCTTAGTAGTATGGAAAGAGAAAAGGATATTTAAACTCATCAAGTTAGTATTAAAACTTTTAAACCGTTTTATGCAGGGTCTAAGTCAGGAATGATTTCGAAATAGTAATTTTTTTATACAAAAATCTGAAATATGAAAAATGTTGAGCATAAAATCGACTTGCTAAAAGCCGAAGTCCAAAGGGACTTGAAAAGTTTATTATGAGTAAGCACGAGGTGTTTTCGAATAAAATTTTAATGGCACAAGTAAGAAAAGAAATTATGAATCGAGTTAGGAAAATAGAAATACGGTTCAGAATGAAATTGGTATATGAAAAGGGACAAGACATTTATATCGATACGAAGGTTTATGCTGAAAATATTATAAACTTCTAATCTAAAAATCTCAACACAAGTTTCGATATTTAAAAACATAAATAATTTAAGTCGACGAAGGAGCATGAAACCTTACATATATCAAAAGTGTTTCGAACAAATTTAAACTTAACGAAAGAAGAAGATCGAAGATACTTTTAGGGAAAATAAGGATTCGCCAAAAGAACGTGTTGGTATAAAAACTTTTGAAGTACGAGTGCGACGAACCTATAATTAATATATACAAAAATTAGTTGAAGTCCATTCAGTTTGGAAAAATACCCCCAAAGGTATGTAAGATAAGGGGTTAAAATAAATCTTTGTAGTTAGGAAAAAGGACGGTATATCGAACCATCAGGATAGTAATAAAGTTTAAAAATCGAAATGCGAACGATACATTGTTAGAAAAATAGTACAAGATATTAATTTTAAAATTACGACCAAAAGTCTTCAAAATTCAAGAACGACTTTTAACTCCATCGAAATTTAGGGAGACATATTTAAAGAAGTTTAGGACAAAATTTAAATTGAGTGAAACTTCAAATAAGGAAAACATTCGAAAATAACTTTGGAAGAATCAAGATTTGCAACGGAAAACATTTGAAAGATCAAGGATAGTTGTAATGAGGTGGTCATGTGAATTAAGGACAAGGGAAGTGGTTACGGAAACATAATTTTCCAAAAATCTGTAGTCGGGAAAATGTTTGAACATAACTTTGATTTGTTGAAAGCTGAAATCATCTGTGACTTGAAAAGTATATTAAGGAAGCGTGACGAGTCATCTGAATAGCATAAATAAGAAAGGAAAATTCATAAATCGAATTTGGAATCGATTTATGAAAAGGGACAAGATATTCAAATAGGTATGAAAGGTATAGGCTGTAAAACATTATAAAACAGTAATCAAAATCTCATCAAAACTTTCGAATTGAAAAAAATTAATTTATGTCAACGAAAGAGTACGAGATATAAGTATACATATAACAATTGAAATTCGATTTAGCTTGGAAAAGATTTTAAAGTATGTATGCTATGCGATTAAAATGGATCTCATAGTTAGAAAATGGTATATCGAATTTTCCAAAATAGTATTGGAGTCTTTAAACCGAAATACGAAAATATAGACAAGAAAATGGTTACGAGATAGAAATTATAATTACAACCATTAGACTCCGAAATCTACAAGGAATTTGACTCAATCGAAAAGTGAGAAATTTTAAGTATATACGTAGCGGGTTTAAAACAAAATTTAAACTTAACGAAAACTTTAATAAGGAAAATCGAAAAATAACTTTAAAAGAAATTAAGCTTTGCGAATGGGGACATTCGAAGGATCAACGATTATCGAAACGTGGTGGTCATGGGAATCGAGGCAAGGGATTTGGTCGCATGATCAAAACATAAATACGCCTAGGTTATGACTTAGGAAAATCTACAGAAACTCCTACGGTCAACCAACTAAAGATTATGGAACTAAGCGCTAAGACTTCCCTAAGGGCTAGACAGCGATGAAATGATTTCAGCTTGGTCCGAAATCGATGAACCCAAGCGAGAGACCAAAGAAATCTAGAAGTCTATCCTAGTCAAAGCTAGACAGGAACCACTAAGGTAACTCTTAGGACAATCAAACAAATCACTAACATGGAGTCTAGCTAACAATCAAGGATTCCTAACTAGCAAGCACAGACGTCTAACTAAGTCTTCCTACCACCTAGTGACATAGGAAAACTACTAGACTCAAGGCTATAGACTCGGATGTTGCAATTTATTTAATGGACATTCCATAGTTATTATCGTTGTTCCGATAATTCACAATTGCAAGACGGACCTGCATGGGCCATCAATAAAACCTGTCACGCCCCGCTTCCCAAAAATGTGGAGGCGAGACGTGAGAAGGTTCGCTCAGACTTGAAACTGAAAAGCCGCAATGTAACGGCCTGTTTCTATCGTACCTTCTTCGTGCACGTGCTTTTGATCGTGCACTTGTTTATTTTAGACCTTATTTATTTTTGAACGTTTTTGTGTGATATGTCGTCGTGATCGTCTCTGAAAGTATTAGATTGTGGAATAACTTGGGAACGACATATCTCGAGTCGTTCTTCCGCGATACTAACTTATTTGAGGTAACGTCGCGACTTTCTCTTTTGACGTGAGACGTTTCTATTTTTAGTTTCGTCTCTCGACGTCAAAATTTAGATCCGTCTTCTCCACCCTCTTTCATTAGTCGTCCCGAACACCCCAGAATTATTTTACAATTTTTGAACTTAATTTGACCTATTTTCCATTTTTTTGAAAGTTTTAAATAATTTTAAAACCTATTTTTATAAGAGTTTTAATTACAATAAAATTCCTATATTATAATAACGTATTAAAGAATTTTTAGACCAAGTTTCAGAATTTTTGGCCGCACCCATCTCGTATGAGGGAGAGAAGAGTAAATCTATTTTTAATTAATTATTTTAATTATTTAATTACGTTTTTATTAAACCCTAACCCTAACCCTAGCTCTAACCTATTTATATTATCCCTAGGATAAATTATTTTCGCATTACACAAACCCTAGCCGTCAAAAACACCTTCCCGACGTTCGTCGCAACGTTGCGACGATCGCCAGTGCACGACCGACGGCCGCCCCCGCACATCCTAGTGCACGACCGGCGCTCCGCTCCGCAGCGCTGCTTGCAACGCTCCGCTGCAAGCGCCCCCCCCCCCCCCCCCCCCCCCCCCCCCCCCCCCCGCTGTCGCCCCGCTCCGACCGAGGCTGTCTCTCGGTCTGACCGAGAGACTTCTCCGCACAGCCGCCCGCTCCGCTCCGCTCCGCATCGCCAAGCGCCCGACCGACCCGCTTTGTCGGTCTGACCGAGAGGCCGCTCCGCATTGCCCAAGCGCTGCACGCCTGCACTCCACAGCGCCCGACCGACGGGATCCATCGGTCAGACCGAAGGATTCCCTCGCACAGCACGAGCCCCCGACCCCGCTGCGCTGCAACTTGCACGACCGAGAGCTCCCCTCGGTCTGACCGAGAGAACTCTCCGCATCGGCAGTGCACGACCGACAGAACTTCGTCGCAAGTTGGTTTCTTCCACACCAACTCCTGTGGTGGGCCCCCCATGTTCTCCAGAGGTGTTGTGGGTCCCCCTTGGACCCCTAGCACTGCTGTGGGCCCCACTTGGACGTGCTACTTCGCGGATTTGCCGTCTATGACGTTGCGACACGTCGTAGGCCTTCGTCGCAAGTTTCGACTTTCGGAGAATCGTGCGAGGACCAGATCTGAAGCTGAGGAGTCCTCCGATCAGACATGACATCCAATCTACAACAAACTCCGGTTAGGTTGGTTCCCCAAAACTCGTAGAAACCCCCACAATAGCTGACTGAACCCTAAACTAAAAACCGTCAACTTGAACTAAATTTACTTTCCAGCTCCTGTAAAACGTTGTACGAAAATAGAAAATCGACGAACGGACCTTGTTGACTGTGCACATAGGATAGATCGTCGATTAGGCTGAAACATCAAAAAGTGACCTTTGACGAATAGGATAGTCCCGAAAACCTAGAAACGAAACCTAATAGGATTTGATGAATTTGAGACCTGACAATCGTCACCGTGGCGATATTTCAGATGGACTTCTGCGGACGAGACGCTTGGACGAGACGCTTCGAGAGGACGACACACTCGCCATTTCAGGCAAGTGTACCCACTTGCGTTTTTGACCGTGCTTTGGTCTTAGATTGCTAGAACTATTAGACTGTGAACGTATAGAACTGGACGTGAAATGATAGCGTCCGGGACGACCCTTGACGGCTCAGACTTGACGACGAAGTCTGAGCCTGACAACAACAACTTTTGATGCTGTAGGGATATCATGTGTGTGCGTGTGTGTGGACACCCTAGAATAACCCTTCCCGTCTTGTCACGTCCTGTCCCGTCTTGCACAGCCCGCTGGGCAATAGGGCACTCGCCGAGTGATCCCTTGTACTGATTCACAGCCTGCGGGAAATAGGGCACTCTCCAAGTTAGAGAGAGTGATCCCTTGTACTGATACACAGCCCGAGGGCAATAGGGCACTCTCCAAGCTGGAGAGAGTGGTCCCTTGTACTGATTCTCAGCCTGCGGGCAATAGGGCACTCGCCAAGCTAGAGCGAGTGATCCCTTGTACTGGTGTCATGTCTTGTCTTGTCTTGGGGTTTGGGGTTGGGTTGAGCGTGCGCACGGCAAGAAGGTCTGATCCCCCTCAAACCGTAATGCGTGAACCCTTTCGTGTCTCACTTGTCTTGTCCTGCCTTGTTTCCGTCACGTCCCGTCTTGTCTTGACACCTGTAGGTTAGTCCCGTAGTTGGTAGCACACGCTACGACTACTACTTGTCCCGTTTTACTTCCTGCTGTGTTACTTCCTGTCGTGTTACTCTGTTATAACCACAGCATGCTAACCAACCAGTAAACTGTTGCGTAAAAGAACCTCAGCATACTAATCAACCAGTAAACTGTTGTGTAAAAGAACCTCAGCATGCTAATCAACCAGTAAACCGTTGTTTAAAGTTCGGTGCACTTGCAGTAAAGTCTAACCCTTCTTATAGACTTTACCTGACGTACAGTTCCTTTTTCTTGGGTTCTGTACGTCAGGTGTTCAGCCAGAGATTGTGGATGAGGCAGACTCGCTGGAGTACGTGGAGCCGAGGACGTCGACATCAAAGTACGTACCTGACAAGGACCAGACCTTGAGGTCTTTTTAGTCGCCACTTTCAGAGGTTACTACTTCAGTTTTCTTTTAGATAGTTTGTTGCCACGCTTAGGCTTCTTTTTAGACTTTGTACTTGTTGGATATCATATCTCTAATTTAATGAATGCAAACTCCTTTTCTGTACTTTCTGTTGTTTCGAACTATATTAAATGCAAGAACCTGAAAATCTTTTAAAATGGTACCTCTACAGACACTTATTGGGTCCGAGCTTCTCAGCTCTGGCCTAAGCGGGCCTCGTCACATGTCGCTTCCGTCCATTTTGGGAAGCGGGGCGTGACAGGTTTTAGTGGTGGCCCATGCAGGTCCTGCAAAAGTTCGGAACAATAAAAGTACCGCATTCATTTGATATCCATGTACAAGTCTGAATTAGTTTCCCCGTCTTAGATAGTAGGAAGACTTAGGTAGACGTCACAGGTTGATAGTCGGATGCCTTGGTTAAGACTTAGTCGTCCTCGTCATAGACTATTTTAGCATCCCCATTTGATCCTGATCATATTAGATATTTAGAGTCCTTCTTTTAGTTAGTCGCTCGCCCAGCTCCATCGACTTCGGGCCCAGCAGAACGTAACCTCGATTCTCTTAGGAACCTTCTCTTTAGATCATGATTATATTCTAGCTCATTAGGAAGTCTTAGAGCTGAGTTATCCTAAATCTTTAGACGACCCGATGATTAGAACCCTTGCCCTCTAGCATCCCTCTGATCCTTGCAAATTTTGTGCTATCGACCATAGAGTCCCATCGTAGCTCTTCACGATTCATATCTTACGCGTAATCTTCTTGCGATCATTTTTCCTTTCTCTCGATTCTCGTGATCGTTTCCTAATGATCATCATCGATCCTTCGAATCCCTTCCCTGACCAATTCTACCTTCTCTAAAATTATTTTCGACTTTCCTTATTAAGTTTTCGCTCTAGATTGATTTCTTTGAAAACCCCTATATTATATATTTAAAATTTGTTGTTTCGGATCGAGATAAAACTTGTAATTGACTTGGGGCTTTCTTGGACGTAAATGTTTTAAGTCAATACCTCGCATTATTTGCATTATTTCCAAAATATATATATTACTTTTATAAACTACACAATTTATTTCTACTATCTTGTACTTATTTTCGAATTTTCCCCTTCCCTAAACCTGCTTCCTTTAAAAGTATTTTCGAAATTCATTATTAAATTCTACGCCCAATTTGACTTCTTTGAAAACTTTTATTAATTATTTAAAATTTCTTACTTTCGGTTGAGTTAAAATTCTTTCGCAAATTTTGAAACCTTTCGGTCGTAAAAGTTTTAAGTTACGGCCTCGTACTTATTTTCGAATCAGTATCCATCGTATTTTAGTTTTAAAACTTTGTTACCATTTCGGGAATTCAATATATCATTTTTCTAACCTACGAAATTTATTTTTAACCATTTACGTATGTACTTTAGAATATTTTTCTAAAGCAAAGGGGGATTTTAAATTTCTTTACATATAAACATCCCTATGTTCGTCGTGCTCATACTTCAAGAATTTTTGTTTGAATTCATTTTCATTTGCAAAACAATCGCTACCTCATCCTATTTTTATTTCTTTTATTTCTTGTTTTCGAAACTCATTACTAAATTTTTCGCTCGGTTTAACTCCCTTGAAAACCCTTTGGTATATATATATTTAAAATTTCTTGCTTTTCGGATGAAAGTTTCCTTCTGAGATTTTGAAATCTCCTTAGTCGTCAATTTGCAAGTTACTATCTGGAAATTATTTCAAATCTGTATCTTTCATATTTTCATTTTTTTTAAAACCGTGTTGACATTTTAATGATTCAAATTTATATTTTCTGGGCTACAAGATCTATTTCTAAATCACTTACTGTGCATATTTTTTTTTAAAATATTTTCTAAACTAGGGGGACTTCAATTATTTTATTATTATTATTATCATATCTGTTCTATGTTCCTCGTGACCACATTTCAAAATCTTTGTGTAAACTTATTTTCATGTGCAAAATAATCGTTATTCCACCCTACCCATCCTTCCTTCGTCTAACTTTTCCAAAATTTTAAAAATTCTACCATCTGCTCACTCCCTCCTACATTTTTATATAAATAAAAGTATATGATACCATATTCTACATGTAATTCTCCTGTCATCAATCTAATCATTTTGAAGAATATTTTGTCTCATCCAACCAACTATCTCCTTACACCCGTCTTATTTGAACTCGTTCTTTCCGATCTTATTTCGTTCCGCTTTTGACTTAGTTTTCCTTCCTTCTCTTACCTAGACGTTAGACCTTGTAGTTATCCATGCTATCTTCAGTTTAAGAGTAGGCCCTTTGGTAGGTGATATCGTTGCAGTGCCTGAGTATAGGTAGATTGTGTAGACCTGTATGAATGTGTGTTCTTTAGGATCCTGATGATTGCCTTTTTGTCTTGAATGTGTACTCAGTGTTAACCATGGTATGCTGGAAGTTGTCTGAATGACGGTATTCATACTTATATGAATGGCGTCATCGCAGGCAGATCCTTAGACTGAGTTTTAGTTTTAATGAATGGTTTATCTTGGTTGTATGTGACTGTATCAAAATTTTGTTTTCTTTAGACCAAATCTTTAGACCAAATCTTTAAAGTTTTCAAACTAGCTCACAAGATCACAAATCACTTAACCTCCCTCATCCATTACCGCAACACCACACGTTTTTTCCCCAAATGTTTTAAAAATATCTCTTTGGCCTTAAGTCTCTCTTTCTCTTCTCTTCTTTCTCCCTTAAACAAAATTTTTGTGTTTATGGTTGTTATATTAATTGGGGCTAGCTATTATCGTTATAAGATTTTGGTTGCAGGTAGGCTTGAAGTGAGATGAGTTTTATTATGTCAATGATTAATTGATTTTGGGAACACAAGGATGATGGATTAGAATGTCTTTAGGATGAAAAGAATGGACTGTCCAAAGACTTGTTTATAAAACCAGAGTGAGGTGGACTCAATGGGAAATTCTGGTCGGATGAAGTTATATGTGAGGAGATGAGAACTCATCAGACTTGAGGCTTAGACGGGTAGTAGATAGGAGTAACTGCGGGGAATAGTATGAGTTAGGGTGATCATGAGTTTGAGCAGAGTTTTTTTTATTAGCATCGAGACTTGATTGATGAGTTGATGTGAGAAGACTTTGAGAATAACACGACGTGTTGAGATTAATGGATGATTAGGCCGTCGGACTTAATATTGGTTGGGGTTAGTTATAGTGAGTAGGATGAGGGGTACTTTTGATAGATCAAAATTATTTGGTGGATAAATTTATGGGGAGATATGACGAGAATGTATTGAAGACACGACGATTGCTGATTGGTGAAGGTATTATAGGATAGACAAATGTTTTTGTCTTGGATTGGTGGATGACTAGAATCTCATTTTTGGAGATTTATTAATGTTGGGAAAAGATTTAGAAATTCAAAAGATATTAATGAGCGATGATGATTTTTAGGGGAGTGGTACGATATCAGAAGATGATTATTCTTTTTATGAGAACTTGGAGTTGGAAATTGGAACGGTAGTGATGGATCTATACTATTAGGAGGTGAGTTTAGTCGTGGCTTTGCCCAGTGAAAAGATGGATTATAAGGAATTATTGAGAAATGTTGTTCGAAGTTACAGGATTAGAAATCTTTTGAGTAGATATGATAGTCGCGGGTATAAGTTTATATGGGTAATTATTACTAGTGTGAGTGATTCCGAGGGCGGAATCATTTCTAAGGTGGGTAGAATGTAACGGCCTGTTTCTATCGTACCTTCTTCGTGCACGTGCTTTTGATCGTGCACGTGTTTATTTTAGACCTTATTTGTTTTTGAATGTTTTTGTGTGATATGTCTTCGTGATCGTCTCTGAAAGTATTAGATTGTGGAATAACTTGGGAACGACATATCTCGAGTCGTTCTTCCGCGATACTAACTTATTTGAGGTAACGTCGCGACTTTCTGTTTTGACGTGAGACGTTTCTATTTTTAGTTTCGTCTCTCGACGTCAAAATTTAGATCCGTCTTCTCCATCCTCTTTCATTAGTCGTCACGAACACCCCAGAATTATTTTACAATTTTTGGACTTAATTTGAACTATTTTCCATTTTTTTGAAAGTTTTAAATAATTTTAAAACCTATTTTTATAAGAGTTTTAATTACAATAAAATTCCTATATTATAATAACGTATTAAAGAATTTTTAGACAAAGTTTCAGAATTTTTGGCCGCACCCATCTCGTATAAGGGAGAGAAGAGTAAATCTATTTTTAATTAATTATTTTAATTATTTAATTACGTTTTTATTAAACCCTAACCCTAACCCTAGCTCTAACCTATTTATATTAGCCCTAGGATAAATTATTTTCGCATTACACAAACCCTAGCCGTCAAAAACACCTTCCCGACGTTCGTCGCAACGTTGCGACGATCGCCCAGTGCACGACCGACGGCCGCCCCCCGCACATCCTAGTGCACGACCGGCGCTCCGCTCCGCAGCGCCGCTTGCAACGCTCCACTGCAAGCCCCCCCCCCCCCCCCCCCCCCCCCCCCCCCCCCGCTGTCGCCCCGCTCCGACCGAGGCTGTCTCTCGGTCTGACCGAGAGACTTCTCCGCACAGCCGCCCGCTCCGCATCGCCAAGCGCCCGACCGACCCGCTTTGTCGGTCTGACCGAGAGGCCGCTCCGCATTGCCCAAGCGCTGCACGCCTGCACCCCACAGCGCCCGACCGACGGGATCCATCGATCAGACCGAAGGATTCCCTCGCACATCACGAGCCCCCGACCCCGCTGCGCTGCAACTTGCACGACCGAGAGCTCCCCTCGGTCTGACCGAGAGAACTCTCCGCATCGGCAGTGCACGACCGACAGAACTTCGTCGCAAGTTGGTTTCTTCCACACCAACTCCTGTGGTGGGCCCCCCAAGTTCTCCAGAGGTGTTGTGGGTCCCCCTTGGACCCCTAGCACTGCTGTGGGCCCCACTTGGACGTGCTACTTCGCGGATTTGCCGTCTACGACGTTGCGACACGTCGTAGGCCTTCGTCGCAAGTTTCGACTTTCAGAGAATCGTGCGAGGACCAGATCTGAAGCTGAGGAGTCCTCCGATCAGACACGACATCCAATCTACAACAAACTCCGGTTCAGGTTGGTTCCCCAAAACTCGTAGAAACCCCCACAATAGCTGACTGAACCCTAAACTAAAAACCGTCAACTTGAACTAAATTTACTTTCCAGCTCCTGTAAAACGTTGTACGAAAATAGAAAATCGACGAACGGAACTTGTTGACTGTGCACATAGGATAGATCGTCGATTAGGCTGAAACATCAAAAAGTGACTTTTGACGAATAGGATAGTCCCGAAAACCTAGAAACGAAACCTAATAGGATTTGATGAATTTGAGACCTGACAATCGTCACCGTGGCGATATTTCAGACGGACTTCTGCGGACGAGACGCTTGGACGAGACGCTTCGAGAGGACGACACACTCGCCATTTCAGGCAAGTATACCCACTTGCGTTTTTTACCGTGCTTTGGTCTTAGATTGCTAGAACTGTTAGACTGTGAACGTATAGAACTGGACGTGAAATGATAGCGTCCGGGACGACCCTTGACGGCTCAGACTTGACGACGAAGTCTGAGCCTGACAACAACAACTTTTGATGTTGTAGGGCCATCATGTGTGTGCGTGTGTGTGGACACCCTAGAATAACCCTTCCCGTCTTGTCACGTCCCGTCCCGTCTTGCACAGCCCGTTGGGCAATAGGGCACTCGCCGAGTGATCCCTTGTACTGATTCACAGCCTGCGGGCAATAGGGCACTCTCCAAGTTAGAGAGAGTGATCCCTTGTACTGATACACAGCCCGAGGGAAATAGGGCACTCTCCAAGCTAGAGAGAGTGATCCCTTGTACTGATTCTCAGCCTGCGGGCAATAGGGCACTCGCCAAGCTAGAGCGAGTGATCCCTTGTACTGGTGTCATGTCTTGTCTTGTCTTGGGGTTTGGGTTTGGGTTGAGCGTGCGCACGGCAAGAGGGTCTGATCCCCCTCAAACCATAAGGCGTGAACCCTTTCGTGTCTCACTTGTCTTGTCTTGCCTTGTTTCCGTCACGTCCCGTCTTGTCTTGACACCTGTAGGTTAGTCCCGTAGTTGGTAGCACACGCTACGACTACAACTTGTCCCGTTTTACTTCCTGCTGCGTTACTTCCTGTCGTGTTACTCTGTTATAACCACAGCATGCTAACCAACCAGTAAACTGTTGCGTAAAAGAACCTCAGCATGCTAATCAACCAGTAAACTGTTGTGTAAAAGAACCTCAGCATGCTAATCAACCAGTAAACCGTTATTTAAAGTTCGGTGCACTTGCAGTAAAGTCTAACCCTTCTTGTAGACTTTACCTGACGTACAGTTCCTTTTTCTTGGGTGCTGTACGTCAGGTGTTCAACTAGAGATTGTGGACGAGGCAGACTCGCTGGAGTACGTGGAGCCGAGGACGTCGACATCAAAGTACGTACCTGACAAGGACCAGACCTTGAGGTCTTTTTAGTCGCCACTTTCAGAGGTTACTACTTCAGTTTTCTTTTAGATAGTTTGTTGCCACGCTTAGGCTTCTTTTTAGACTTTGTACTTGTTGGATATCATATCTCTAATTTAATGAATGCAAACTCCTTTTCTGTACTTTCTGTTGTTTCGAACTATATTAAATGCAAGAACCTGAAAATCTTTTAAAATGGTACCTCTACAGACGCTTATTGGGTCCGAACTTCTCAGCTCTGGCCTAAGCGGGCCTCGTCACGTTTCGCTTCCGTCCATTTTGGGAAGCGGGGCGTGACACGCAAGTCCGATAAGCGTCAAATAGAACTACAAATGGCAGGTCCTTGCAATGCGAAACGAAAACAACAATAATAAGAAGAAGGAGAGACAAATAAAATGTTCAATCTCAGATTATCCATTAATTAAATTACAATATCACAGAAAAGCCACCAAGCTAAAAGGAAAAGAGTCTAAGGCCCAAACATGGCCAACAAGGTATAACATACATACAAAGGTGCCACACACCAACAACTAACAGCAAACCTAAACAAAGAAGTGAACACGAGCGGTCTTCAAGACAGGCCCCTGGTGTACACTCACCACCACAGCAAACAACAGCATCAGCAACACCATATCCCCTGCAACACAGCTCTGGCTCTGGGTCTAACATGTGACACCCAAAAGAGAGAGGGGCACATGTCAGCAAGTCTGGAAAGACTTGTGCAAGGAAACTGAAAGTGAACTAGCAACCTAGCAGTTGTAGTATGATGCATGGCATGGCAAGTATATTATGGAAGTGACAAGTAAGGGAAGTACAAGTAGCAAGTATGTCATAGATATCAAGTAAAACACGGACAAGTACAAGTCAAGTAAATCACGTCAAGTGAACACGTCAAGTAACAAGTGGTAGTTGTGACATGTATTTTCAAATAACAAGTACAAGGGATCACCCACACATGGATGCCCTATTGCCCGCAGGCTGTATTCACGCATCAAGTACAAGGGATCACTCAACGAGTGCCCTATTGCCCGCAGGCTGTGTTCAAGTATCAAGTACAAGGGATCACTCAACGAGTGCCCTATTGCCCGTAGGCTGTGTTGAGCTCGTCTTCTGGAACACGAGCCAGAAAGTGTATTTGGCATAGGATTGTACCCACGCAAGGTGTGTGCCTAGCCGGAACAATTAGTACAAGTATGTAGCGAAGCTACGCAATCACAATGAGTGTTCAAGCATGCAATGACATGAGCAGATATTCGCATACTGTTAATTTAAATTAAACGTGACAGGCTAAATGCAATGACATGAACATATTCGCGTACCGTTAATTGTATTTAAACATGGCAGTTAAAATGCAATAGCAGTTAAGGATGCATGGATGACATGAACAGTTAATACGCGTACCATTAAGGGAAAGTAAACGTGACATACAAGCATGATGAAGGTGACGGACCAAGCTTCGTTGTCAAGCTAGGTCAAAGGCGTCTAGACGGCTATCCTTTCACCGTCTAGTCTCTTTTACGCTAATCAAGGTAATGGCCTAAGACATGGCCCAAATCAAGGGATGCAAGTTTCACTTGCCTGGCACCGAGGAGAATGATCAACGAAGGCACATCACACAAATTGTTATCTACGGGAATGGATCACTGTCATGGAAAAACAACATTAGAATGGTAACTAATCCGTATTCACAATTGAACCCTACGATTTCTAATGATCCATTTTATTAGGGTTTCACAAATATCAAGTGTGGGTTATGAGATTATTAAAGGAAGAATACTACCCATGAAGAAGCGGAGGAACGATGCCGAGCAACCACGTCAACGGAAGAGCGATCCGGCTCAGATCTGAAAATGGGGGAAAAATATGGAGAAATGGGTTTGGATGAGGCTTTTGGGGATTTGATGAGGGTTTGAGGTTGAGGAGAGGTAGGATATGTGAAATGAGGGTTTGGATGATGATGGATGAGCTTGGGATGAAGGATCAATGGTTTGGGGAAGAAGGGGGCTCAATGGGGGAGAAATTAGGGTTTGGGGTGATGAGGAAGAAGAAGAAAACGTTTGGGGCATATTTATAGAAAAGTGTGGCGGCTAGGGCAAAACTAGGGTTTCCTGGGCTGATTAGTCGGTCAAAGAAGGATGGCTGACCGACTAGTTTGGGAACTAGTCGGTCGGTCGAATAACTGTGACCGACTAAGAGCAAACAGTAACTCCTGAAGGAAAAATGAGCTTTTAATTAGTCGGTCTGTGAAGGCTTGTCAACCGACTAGTTTGAGAACTAGTCGGTCGGTGAGTGTTCATTGACCGACTAAAGGCTAAATTCTGAGAGAGATCATGGAAATGAGAGTTAGTCGGTCTGAGAAGGATTCATGACCGACTAGTTTAGCATCTAGCCGGTCGATGGTTGTTCTTAGACCGACTAAGAGTAAACAGTAACTTCTGAATAATTGATTGAATGAACTAGTCGGTTCCAGTTGATTTCCTGACCGACTAGATTGGAATCTAGTCGGTTGGTTGATCTTCTTGAACCAACTAACGTGCATGAAAAGTCTCAAAATGGAGCGCGAAGGTCAGGGATGAATTCTAAGGTTTCTAGGATCAACCTATCGCTAAGATATGATCGATATGAAGCTCGTCACGAGTGACTTACTCCGAGTTCAATGATTCTAAGGAAGAAGCTAGAAGATCACATCAAAAGGAATGAAACGAAAGCTAGGAAATCTCAACGAGATGAATGGAAGCGAGGACTATGGAAATGGAAACCACACAAGGAGAGAACCCACCATCACAAGCAAAACACACTGGTAATCCAATCATACAAAAACCAGTCGTTACATCCTACCCACCTTAGAATAAAGTCCGTCCTTGGACTTTCTAACATATATATAGTTGCTCTGGTAACTACCCTCAACCAATATCACATCATAAATTCAACCAAGTACTTTCATTTTGAGTGCTTATATATATATATGCACTAGAAATCAAATATTACTACCACTACACACATATTTTCACGCACATAGTACACTCATACTTATTATAGTCAATCATTTTCATACACGTATTTCAATCACATATATATAGTCAATATATTTATACAACAATAAACACTTATTACTTACTATAAGAAAATAACCAAGCCTCTCTTATTTGAAAATAATTTCACATTTATTTAGTCATTCAAATACATGCAAATATTTCACCATATTTTCACCTCACATATAGTCCTATAACTATATATTGGTATAGCCACCCACAATCGTGTGCGTAACACAACCAAGCACAAACAACTCAATCACCATACATACATCATCCGTCACTATTTACCACCACATACAATTATACCAAAGTACATAGAGTATACCCACTCAAGCTTGAGTGAGACTCAAATCATAGCAGGACACTTATATGCGTAACACAGTATCCATACACATACCAATACCACTCCAAGGTATACACATCCACGCATCACATATTTTCACACCATATCCATCCATTTATAATTACCATACCAACACATCAACTACATACAAGTTTAAGAGATGCAATAGTCGGGTATACCTCCTGATATACACGCATACGACATCTCATAAAACAAGTAGTACCAATCAAAATTATCATTCTGTTATCATACGTATATCACATCATACTCAAGCAGAAAATTACCTACACACAACATACAAATGCCAACACCCATACCACTATATACACACCACGAAATCAACACTACGACGACATAACCACTTAACTAATGGGCCCACCAAACTATAACAAGGTTGACACAGGCAACGACAAGCTCTATGGGCTAGACAATAGGAAAGAACGGAACCTAGATCATGACGAATAGAAAGATCGAAAAACATGGGTTCAGCTAGGACGAAGATAAGGAGCCAAATTTGGTTAGGGGAAATCAGGGTATGACTGTGAATGTTTAGGTGGAAAGATGATGCAATGATACCCTTAAGGAATACGTAAAGAAGGTAGTGTAAACAACATAAGTTAAAATACGTGAATTCGAAGACCGTTGTACTTCAAAAAGTTGGAGTCCTCGTTTGTATAAAATTATTTAGAGATCGATAAACAAGTTGTTTGAAAACGAGTTTGAGACGAATATACGTAATAAGAGGAAAAGTGGTTTATTGGCTTATATAAAATCATCACGAGGAAAAAGGAAATCATTTACTCGAACATTAGAACTTAGGTCAGAAATGTTATGCGGCAGCAATCTAAAAAATTTTTGGAAAAGTTTTGAGATTCGAAGATTGGAATCAGATCAAGTATAGTGTGGAGAATTTAAGCGCATGCTAAAGGTTTTCCAAATCTTAAAACTGAAGAGAAATCCCAAATAAACCATATCGAAAATACTTTTAGAGAAATCCGGATTTGCCAACAAAAATTGATTCATACAAGATCTTAATGTACGAGCAAAACGAACGTGGTACCGATATATAAAATAATTGAAGTCATATTTTAGAAATTATCTTAAAAGTGTGTATGGTGAATGGAAAGATAATATCTTAGTAGTATGGAAAGAGAAAAGGATATTTAAACTCATCAAGTTAGTATTAAAACTTTTAAACCGTTTTATGCAGGGTCTAAGTCAGGAATGATTTCGAAATAGTAATTTTTTTATACAAAAATCTGAAATATGAAAAATGTTGAGCATAAAATCGACTTGCTAAAAGCCGAAGTCCAAAGGGACTTGAAAAGTTTATTATGAGTAAGCACGAGGTGTTTTCGAATAAAATTTTAATGGCACAAGTAAGAAAAGAAATTATGAATCGAGTTAGAAAATAGAAATACGGTTCAGAATGAAATTGGTATATGAAAAGGGACAAGACATTTATATCGATACGAAGGTTTATGCTGAAAATATTATAAACTTCTAATCTAAAAATCTCAACACAAGTTTCGATATTTAAAAACATAAATAATTGAAGTCGGCGAAGGAGCATGAAACCTTACATATATCAAAAGTGTTTCGAACAAATTTAAACTTAACGAAAGAAGAAGATCGAAGATACTTTTAGGGAAAATAAGGATTCGCCAAAAGAACGTGTTGGTATAAAAACTTTTGAAGTACGAGTGCGACGAACCTATAATTAATATATACAAAAATTAGTTGAAGTCCATTCAGTTTGGAAAAATACCCCTAAAGGTATGTAAGATAAGGGGTTAAAATAAATCTTTGTAGTTAGGAAAAAGGACGGTATATCGAACCATCAGGATAGTAATAAAGTTTAAAAATCGAAATGCGAACGATACATTGTTAGAAAAATAGTACAAGATATTAATTTTAAAATTACGACCAAAAGTCTTCAAAATTCAAGAACGACTTTTAACTCCATCGAAATTTAGGGAGACATATTTAAAGAAGTTTAGGACAAAATTTAAATTGAGTGAAACTTCAAATAAGGAAAACATTCGAAAATAACTTTGGAAGAATCAAGATTTGCAACGGAAAACATTTGAAAGATCAAGGATAGTTGTAATGAGGTGGTCATGTGAATTGAGGACAAGGGAAGTGGTTACGGAAACATAATTTTCCAAAAATTTGTAGTCGGGAAAATGTTTGAACATAACTTTGATTTGTTGAAAGCTGAAATCATCTGTGACTTGAAAAGTATATTAAGGAAGCGCGACGAGTCATCTGAATAGCATAAATAAGAAAGGAAAATTCATAAATCGAATTTGGAATCGATTTATGAAAAGGGACAAGATATTCAAATAGGTATGAAAGGTATAGGCTGTAAAACATTATAAAACAGTAATCAAAATCTCATCAAAACTTTCGAATTCCAAAAATTAATTTAAGTCAACGAAAGTGTACCAGATATAAGTATACATATAACAATTGAAATTCGATTTAGCTTGGAAAAGATTTTAAAGTATGTATGCTATGCGATTAAAATGGATCTCATAGTTAGAAAATGGTATATCGAATTTTCCAAAATAGTATTGGAGTCTTTAAACCGAAATGCGAAAATATAGACAAGAAAATGGTTACGAGATAGCAATTATAATTACAACCATTAGACTCCGAAATCTACAAGGAATTTGACTCAATCGAAAAGTGAGAAATTTTAAGTATATACGTAGCGGGTTTAAAACAAAATTTAAACTTAACGAAAACTTTAATAAGGAAAATTGAAAAATAACTTTAAAAGAAATTAAGCTTTGCGAATGGGGACATTCGAAGGATCAACGATTATCGAAACGTGGTGGTCATGGGAATCGAGGCAAGGGATTTGGTCGGATGATCAAAACATAAATACGCCTAGGTTATGACTTAGGAAAATCTACGGAAACTCATACGGTCAACCAACTAAAGATTATGGAACTAAGCGCTAAGACTTCCCTAAGGGCTAGACAGCGATGAAATGAGTTCAGCTTGGTCCGAAATCGATGAACCCAAGCGAGAGACCAAAGAATTCTAGAAGTCTATCCTAGTCAAAGCTAGACAGGAACCACTAAGGTAACTCTTAGGACAATCAAACAAATCACTAACATGGAGTCTAGCTAACAATCAAGGATTCCTAACTAGCAAGCACAGACGTCTAACTAAGTCTTCCTACCACCTAGTGACATAGGAAAACTACTAGACTCAAGGCTATAGACTCGGATGTTGCAATTTATTTAATGGACATTCCATAGTTATTATCGTTGTTCCGATAATTCACAATTGCAAGACGGACCTGCATGGGCCACCAATAAAACCTGTCACCCCCCGCTTCCCAAAAATGTGGAGGCGAGACGTGAGAAGGTCCGCTCAGACTTGAAGCTGAAAAGCCGCAAGTCCGATAAGCGTCAAATAGAACTACAAATGGCAGGTCCTTGCAATGCGAAACGAAAACAACAATAATAAGAAGAAGGAGAGACAGATAAAATGTTCAATCTCAGATTATCCATTAATTAAATTACAATATCACAGAAAAGCCACCAGGCTAAAAGGAAAAGAGTCTAAGGCCCAAACATGGCCAACAAGGTATAACATACATACAAAGGTGCCACACACCAACAACTAACAGCAAACCTAAACAAAGAAGTGAACACGAGCGGTCTTCAAGACAGGCCCCTGGTGTACACTCACCACCACAGCAAACATCAGCATCAGCAACACCATATCCCCTGCAACACAGCTCTGGCTCTGGGTCTAACATGTGACACCCAAAAGAGAGAGGGGCACATGTCAGCAAGTCTGGAAAGACTTGTGCAAGGAAACTGAAAGTGAACTAGCAACCTAGCAGTTGTAGTATGATGCATGGCATGGCAAGTATATTATGGAAGTGACAAGTAAGGGAAGTACAAGTAGCAAGTATGTCATAGATATCAAGTAAAACATGGACAAGTACAAGTCAAGTAAATCACGTCAAGTGAACACGTCAAGTAACAAGTGGTAGTTGTGACATGTATTGTCAAATAACAAGTACAAGGGATCACCCACACATGGATGCCCTATTGCCCGCAGGCTGTATTCACGCATCAAGTACAAGGGATCACTCAACGAGTGCCCTATTGCCCGCAGGCTGTGTTCAAGTATCAAGTACAAGGGATCACTCAACGAGTGCCCTATTGCCCGCAGGCTGTGTTGAGCTCGTCTTCTGGAACACGAGCCAGAAAGTGTATTTGGCATAGGATTGTGCCCACGCAAGGTGGGTGCCTAGCCGGAACAATTAGTACAAGTATGTAGCGAAGCTACGCAATCACGATGAGTGTTCAAGCATGCAATGACATGAGCAGATATTCGCGTACCGTTAATTTAAATTAAACGTGACAGGCTAAATGCAATGACATGAACATATTCGCGTACCGTTAATTGTATTTAAACATGGCAGTTAAAATGCAATAGCAGTTAAGGATGCATGGATGACATGAACAGTTAATACGCGTACCGTTAAGGGAAAGTAAACGTGACATACAAGCATGATGAAGGTGACGGACCAAGCTTCGTTGTCAAGCTAGGTCAAAGGCGTCTAGACGGCTATCCTTTCACCGTCTAGTCTCTTTTACGCTAATCAAGGTAATGGCCTAAGACATGGCCCAAATCAAGGGATGCAAGTTTCACTTGCCTGGCACCGAGGAGAACGATCAACGAAGGCACATCACAAAAATTGTTATCTACGGGAATGGATCACTGTCATGGAAAAACAACATTAGAATGGTAACTAATCCGTATTCACAATTGAACCCTACGATTTCTAATGATCCATTTTATTAGGGTTTCACAAATATCAAGTGTGGGTTATGAGATTATTAAAGGAAGAATACTACCCATGAAGAAGCGGAGGAACGATGCCGAGCAACCACGGCAACGGAAGAGCGATCCGGCTCAGATCTGGAAATGGGGGAAAATCTGGAGAAATGGGTTTGGATGAGGCTTTTGGGGATTTTGATGAGGGTTTGAGGTTGAGGAGAGGTAGGCTATGTGAAATGAGGGTTTGGATGATGATGGATGAGCTTGGGATGAAGGATCAATGGTTTGGGGAAGAAGGGGGCTCAATGGGGGAGAAATTAGGGTTTGGGGTGATGAGGAAGAAGAAGAAAACGTTTGGGTCGTATTTATAGAAAAGTGTGGCGGCTAGGGCAAAACTAGGGTTTCCTGGGCTGATTAGTCAGTCAAAGAAGGATGGCTGACCGACTAGTTTGGGAACTAGTCGGTCGGTCGAATAACTGTGACCGACTAAGAGCAAACAGTAACTCCTGAAGGAAAAATGAGCTTTGAATTAGTCGGCCTGTGAAGGCTTGTCAACCGACTAGTTTGAGAACTAGTCGGTCGGTGAGTGTTCATTGACCGACTAAAGGCTGAATTCTGAGAGAGATCATGGAAATGAGAGTTAGTCGGTCTGAGAAGTATTCCTGACCGACTAGTTTAGCATCTAGCCGGTCGATGGTTGTTCTTAGACCGACTAAGAGTAAACATTAACTTTTGAATAATTGATTGAATTAACTAGTCGGTTCCAGTTGATTTCCTAACCGACTAGATTGGAATCTAGTCGGTTGGTTGATCTTCTTGAACCAACTAACGTGCACGAAAAGTCTCGAAATGGAGTGCGAAGGTCCGGGATGAATTCTAAGGTTTCTTGGATCAACCTATCGCTAAGATATGATCGATATGAAGCTCGTCACGAGTGACTTACTCCGAGTTCAATGATTCTAAGGAAGAAGCTAGAAGATCACATCAAAAGGAATGAAACGAAAGCTAGGAAATCTCAACGAGATGAATGGAAGCGAGAACTATGGAAATTGAAACCACACAAGGAGAGAACCCACCATCACAAGCAAAACACACTGGTAATCCAATCATACAAAAACCAGTCGTTACAACGCTTCTCATCACGGCCTCCTGTGCATGTTAGTTGGTTCAAGAAGAAGAACCAACAGACTAGATTGCAATCTAGTCGGTCGGCAATCCTTCTTGAACCGACTAGAATGCCTTATCAATTTCAGCTCATTTACTGTTTACAGTTAGTCGGTCCAAGAAGGTTCACCGACCGACTAGTTGTCAAACTGGTCGGTTAGGAATCCTTCTTAGACCAACTAGTTATGTCCTTCATTTCACAGCCTGAGCTACTGTTTAGCATTAGTCGGTCAAAGAACAATAGTCGACCGACTAGTTGAGAAACTAGTCGGTTGGAATTTGTTCTCAGACCAACTAGTGCTGCTTGTGTTCAGCCAATTGTATTTCAACTCTTAGTCGGTCAAAGAACACTCACCGACCGACTAGTTGTGAAACTAGTCGGTTGGCAAGTCTTCTTAGACCGACTAGTTCTAGTTCTCCTGAACTATCTTTATTGGCTGTCATCCTCTTAGTCGGTTCATGTTGAATCACTGACCAACTAGTCGATAAACTAGTCGGTCAGTGATCCTTCTTTGACCGACTAGTCTGCTTCAGAAATAGATCCGTTGGAGCATTTATTGCACGGATTTTGTGACCGTTTTCTCTCTTCCCTATATAAGCTTGAGGGCTTCTAACCAGGGATTCAAGGCTGATATTTGAGAGATTTTCACATCTAAGAGAGGAGCCATTAAACTCTATTTCCAAGCTCTTTCTTCTCACTAGAATCTCTCCCTTACTCTTGTTCCTTAAAAGAGATTCATTGATTGTGAGCCTTCCAAGCTAAGAGCTTGATCCAAGGACACCAACCTCATCCTAGCCACCTATTGATGTCCATCTTGGTGGAGCTAGGACTTGGTGTCATCATCTTCCCCAAAATCCTTCTTGCCCTAATATTTGGTAAGTTTACTCAAGGCATAGGATTTTGTAGGTAAGTGTTTATTTCATTGTTTCATTTACTTTGATTTAGTTGTACTCTCGGTTGATGAGAGGTTTGGCTTGATCCCAAGTTGTGGGAGTCAAGATTTTGTTTTGCTCTCGGTTGTGAGAGTTTGCTTAGTTCCAGGTTGTAGGACTAAAGTCTTTGCGTGTTCCCGGGTTGTGGGATACACGGACATCGATTGTAGGTCGATTGCACTTGTGGGGTTTACGCAAGTGGGCTAAGAAAATCTCTAGCGGTTTGTTAGAGTATCCGAAGGTGATCCGGGTGTTGCTGGATTAGGGCACCGGTAACAAGTCGGGAAGACTTGGGTGGCACCGAACCAGTGTAGATTGCTTGTTAGCATTGCATTCTTGTTTGCGTTGTTGTTCAATTATTGTATTCCGCATTTGTTGGTTAAGTAGGGTTTTATTTGGCGTAAATTCCTTATAATTTTATAAAGCACTATTCACCCCCTCTAGTGTTTGTTCCTCATAGCACAGGGGCACTACATAGATCTATCAACATGTTCTTCAAGATGAACGGTGTCGATCGTTGATCGGTGTTACCGATTGGTCCTTCTCACGATAAGAGTCTCTTCTCACCTTCTCACAATAGCATTAGTCTATATATATATATATATATATATATATATATATATATATATATATATATATATATATATATATGTATGTATGTATGTATGTATGTATGTATGTATATATATATATGTATGTATGTATGTATGTATGTATGTATGTATGTATATGTATGTATGTATATGTAAATATTCAATTGCAAACATTTCGCACGGTGCGAAAAGAATTTTATCTTTTTTTGAAAGAAAATTCAAAATTTTTTTCCACCTTCATTATATGTTGTTATATACCCCTCAAAAAATAATTGCTGAGAAATAATGTCATTTTGCCTTCGATCAAGGCATTTCATCAAATTCGCACGTTATGAGACCGTTAAATTTGCAACGAGTGGATGGGTGCTCTAATCCCCAACGGGGTCATCCATTATTTTCCCTGGGGTATATAATTGTATGGATTAAACATCAAAAAAATTTGAAAAACAATTTCAAAAAATAAAAAAAAAGTTTTCGCACAGGTTTGTTCGCACCTGAAGATTGCCCTATATATATATTTGGTAAAAGTGATCTAGGGTGCCTCCTTAGATTCAATCTAAGGAGGCACACCCATTTTCCCCCATCTCCCACAATGTTTTATGGAAATTTTTTCATGGGTTTGTTGTTCACCTCATAAATGATCAACATACCAAATTTCAAGAGATTCCAATACTTTTTGAGCCCTCATCTAACCTTGCAACTTTAAAGGTATGAAAACGCGCTGAAAACACCATGAAGTTGCCAGGGTTAGATGAGGGCTCAAAAAGTATTGGAATCTCTTGAAATTTGGTATATTGATCATCCATGAGGTGAACAACAAACCCATGAAAAAAATTCCAAAATAAATTGTGGAAGATGGGGGAAAATAGGGTCGCCTCCTTAGGTTGAATATAAGGATGCACCCTAGATCCCTTTTACCCATATTTTTTTGGAGAGTAAATGAGTATCTATATTGAAACTGTAACTGTACAAAGGAACTATATGGGTTTAGAAAAACAAGTAAAGAGGGAATATGGCACAAGCGCCGTCACCCTCAAATACCCTTCCTCATCCCCCATAATAGAATCCCACTATATACAAATTCTCCAAATAGCCAGGAGGAAAATCCCTCAGGGGATCCCGTCCCTAACACCAGCAATCCCCCCATTGAATAGGGGAGCTATATCAGAGGTGCGGTCACTGTCTAGATCACGGAGCGTAGTCCTCACATTAGCAGTGACATCTTCAAAGATATGGGTCATAGAAGTAGAAGATCCATCAAATATCCTCTTATTATGTTCTCTTCAGATATGCCACACAATTGCTACAATCAATGTCTTGGCAGAATTCCCAAGCTATCAGAGCTTCTATACCTGGAAATAAATATGTTGCAAACCTCAGGGAGGAAAAAGGGGGCCAGCACCAAAACTCCCAACTTCAGGAAGCTCCTGCATAGAATGTACCTCGAGTAGTTGCACTCGAAGAAAATGTGATCAATACTCTCCTCCAAACCATCCTGGCATAGCTCACAACTAGAGGGTGTCTTAACACCCCCAATGAGAAAGAATATCTCTCGTGAGAAGCTTACAGTGTATCCCACGAAGCAAGGTAATAGCCATCTTGGGAATATGCCCCTTATACCAAACAAGTCTATAATACGGGAACTTAGGTTGTCTGGAGCAAGCCCCATCCCAAGCACTCCGTAGGGAGCAAGAGTGCCCCACTCTCCAAACCCAAAAATCCTCACCAGGGAATATCAAAAACTAAGAAAGCAAGGGCATGATAGCCCGAATCCTCACATCATCCACCCAAATTTCACCGTCCCAGAAGTCACAAACCCTTCTCTTCTCCTCCCCTTCAGGGACATCATAGGAATCACAGATGGGCCCACATGGCAGCCAGCTATCATACCATAACAGAGTTGAGCACCCATTTCTGACCCTGCGCCCAATGAGATTCTGGGAATATCTTCGGTAATAAAGAAGGAACTTCCAAGTCCCAGAATGAGTAGGGAGGCCCATCTCTCTAAAGAACTCCAAGTCAGTGAAATAGTGCTTCCTCATAAACGAGGCCCATAACCCATCATGTATAAGAAGACACCAAGTCAAGAGAATCCCATATGCCATATTAAGATCAGCAAGATGGCGCAAACCGACCCCCCCTCTTCAGCCTTGGGTAAACAAAGATCTTTCCAGGCCAAAAAAGAAGCTTTCCCCCAAATAAACCTCCTGCAAAGAACATTAATCGAGCATAATACTGATTTTGGTATACGAAATGCCTACATCCAGAAGGATACCATGCCATAGACGATAGATCTGATGAGCTCGATACGGCCAGAGATAGAGAGTAATGAGGACGCCCAACCCTGTAATCTCTTCCTGCATTTTTCTATCAATCTCTCAAACATGGAAGCCTTGGGATAATGAGATAAGAGTGGAAGACCCAAATAGGAGGATAAACCATTCATCCGTCGAATACCCAGAATATTAGCCAAACAACCAGTGTCCTTGGCCACTTTACTGAACATAACAACACTATTCCCCAGTTAACATCAAGACCAGTGAATAGCTGGAATGTACTAAGAAGGCCCCTCAACCCCTCAAAAGGTCTAGTATTGGCCCGACAGAAAACCAAAAGATCATCCACAAACAGAAGATGTGTACAATCCCCCATATTTCTCTTCATATGATGCACAACACCACTCCAAACACTTCTAGCCATCAATAGAGAGAAGGCTTCCATGAATACCACAAACAGATAAGGAGATAACGGGTCCCCTTACCGCAAACCCTTATTTGACTGGAACATACCGAATGGTGAGCCATTAATCATAACCGAAAATGATGGTGTGGAAATACATTCACAAATCCAGCCAATGAACCTCCTTTTGAACCCCATACGATGCAACATAAAATATATAAACTCCATGTTCACACTGTCAAAGGCCTTACGAAGGTCAAGCTTAAAGCAAGTGTGCCCCCCATAGGATTACTGAAATCATGGATGTGTTCATGGGCCAAGAGGGCACAATCAGCCAATAACCGACCTTTAATAAAAGCCGCCTGATAAGGTGAGATGAGCTCCACTACTACAGCTTTCAGTCTCCTACAAATCACCTTGCTGATGATTTTATATAATAGGTAGTAACAAGCAATGGGCCTATAGCCACCCAATCCAGCAGGATTAGCGCCCTTAGGAATGAGCGTTAAAACATGTGATTGACCTAACGAAGCATTCTGGAAGTGTTAAAAAGAATGAATAGCATCAGTCACCACATCACCAATAACACTCCAAGATTTGTGATAAAAACAACCATTAAACCCGTCAGGCCCGGGGGCTTTATCCTCACCAATGAGAAACACAGCTTTCTTGATTTCATCAGCTGTAATAGGACGTTCTATCCACTTAGATGCCTTATGGGATAACTTCCTCATAGGCGTTAGTTTAGGGAATGTTGTCCAATGGTAGTTTTGATTATAAAGTTCTTCAAAGAACTTGGGGGCCTCGCTTTTAAGTTTGTCTATGGTATCATCCCCAGACCCGTCAGGTCTAATAAGATGATTGAGGTTGCTATAACTCTGCATGGCCTTCATGGCCATGTAAAAGAAGCGAGTGTTTCGATCCCCCAGTTGCAACCAATTCTTCCTGCTTTTTTGTCTCAAAATTCTCTCCTCTATATCAATGGCATCAGAAATCTTGTAAATGAGATCGCGCTCACGGTATTGGATCATAACATCAGACGTAATATTTGGATCGGTCTGGATAAGGGATAGATCTGCTTTAATCATCTCAACATTATTCAATCTACCTGCTTCAGCCCCCAAATTTCTAAGGATTGGCTTAATGTGTTTAATTTTGGCCACAAGTTTAAACAACGGGGTCCCAACAACCCTCACCTCCAACCATCATCGAAGGTACCCAAATAGTTGTCAAAAGAAGCCCAAGAATTGAAAATTTTATATGGCTTGGGGTCGGAGGCGCTAATCATATGAAAATGAACAATTACCATATCATGATCGCTAGTGCCCGCATCAATATACTCACAAAATGTGGAGGGAAGGTCCTGAATCCAAGCACTATTACAGAGGGATCGGTCAAGCATAACAGCAACACGAGTGGGCCCATACTTCTATTAGCCCAGCTGATTAGAACACATGTGGTCTTAATCTCAAATAGCGCACTATCATTAATACAGTTATTGAAGGCTCCCACAGAATTATAATCAATAGGTCTCCCACCAATCTTATCTTTGGCATATTGAACGCAATTAAAATCACCACTTATAAGCCATGGGTTCCCCTCATACTTAATCGAGCTAGCAACAATAGCATCCCATAAAAGCATGCGATCACATGTAATATTGAATGCATATACAATGGTGTCATGCCCCATTTCCCAGCATACCCGGCATCAAATTTTTTTTCCAAGTATCCTACAGAGTGAGGGTGATGAAAGAGTAAAAAGAGGGAGAAAGAAGAAGCTGAACAAGCAGACCACTGCGCGCATGCTGGGATAGTACAAGTAAAACTCCACAGTTATATCAAACAACCTCATGAAACAATAACAACACTTCATATTTAACATGTTTCATTTATACATACAGCCCAAGCGTACCAATACATATACACCGCTCTCAGTCTGCCAAGACATCCCAGTCACAGTACAACCCCAACTCACACCAACACTATCCCTAAACCTCAACTTCAAGCCACCACCAACTCTGCTGTCCTTACCTGAAAAATAGGGGGAGCACGTCACTGCGTGTCCCAGTGGGAACCAACTTGGGTTTGGAACTCCATTTTAAGGCTATCAATTCACAAGGCAGGCCAGAGGAATAGAGCATGTAACTAAGTGATATAATGGAATTTTAATAGTTAAAACAAGGGAATCATACTTGCGGTCCAGTGTCGAGTTATTGCATGAAAGGGGTTAGCACGAATAAGAATAATAACAATAATAATATCACGAGGGTTCAAGCAACTAATATCAAATGAGATAAGTGCAAGTGCCTGAGGCATGACACAGAGCCACAAGTACGGGCAAAAGGGAAAGGAAGTGCTGTCAGCAGTAGAAGTAATACACAAATCTTATCTTATTATTTCATAATTGAGTTAATTGGAATTTGGGTAAACTGTGTGATACCACGACCTGGACTTCCCCCAAATTTGGGGTGAACTAGCACACGATGCAGTGGACACTGGCACTATACGTCGGGCCTCTCACCTACCCTGTCCCTGACAAGAGTGAGGCTATCCACATATAACCCAACCTCCGTATGACCCCTCCACTCCCGGTAAAGGCGAGTGGGTGTAAATTCCATTCATCACATAATCATCTCCCAACTTCACAGTCCAGGCCTCATATCCACAATTTACTCAAATCCCCCCTAAAACCTGGGATTTACTAACTCACCCTCATTAGAGAGGACTGAGCTTTATTCAATTTTATTAATTAACATCATAAGTGACACGTTAGGGGTCTTGATGGCATGGGTATGCACATATCACTTCAACTGTTCATCATCAAACATAAGGTCATGCACTCACGTGAAATGCCCTCTATCACAACATATAACCCATTCACATTTACAATATATCCATTCCATTCAAGCCTCTAACTTCACCAATTATCAATGTGGCTCAAGGCCAACACTAACACATACACGTTTCTCAAATTACCGAATGTTGCCTTCATTGAGGCATTTCATCGAACACCTGACGGGCGTCATTTATATCAAAGCAACTCAATAACATTTACATGTGCGAAGGGCATGAACATTCATTTTTACCATACAACAATATTAAGCAAGAATAATGAAAGCCAATTAACCACATTTAATGAATAAGAATAGCACTTAAGGTATTCCGCTTGCTGAAATTGCAAGAACAACCATAAAGATCAACATATGTCATCTATTTCTCTTGGGAATTTGACAAAACGTTATGTATGAAAGTTGGATATATGGAAGTTATGGATCTACAGAAAACATTTCATGTAAAAATATGAACTATATGATTTATGGTGAATTAATTAGTGAAGTGTGTCAAATCTGTTTTTCAGACAGATTTCTAGGTCTGTATTGAAAACCAATTTTGGGCATGTTGGAGGCAGAATTTCAACATATAAGCACGCTGAAGCATTTTTAGAAAAACTTGTTAGCTTTCCAACAAGACCAAGAACACAAAATTCCATGATGTGTGCAAGTGTCTAGACCAATTTTACTAAACAGTGTCAACACTGGAAATCAAACAGACATGTTGTGAAGATGGATTTATTGCTCCTAATTTCTGAATTGAAACTATATCAAAATTTACATGATTTTGAGGTAGAACATAAAGATCTACAAGCTCATATTTTTTTCGAACCCTAATTCGAACTACAGTAACCATAATCAAGGTAAAATCAGACATCAAGAATTCTGAATTTTAAAACGAGATGACTTTGCTAGGAATTTCAAAGGGAAAGTTGTGAAATTGAGCAATAACATGTAAAATTGACTCTCTTCAACACATATTAGATAAAAACATGCTATAAAAACAAATTAACAAAAATTAAATTGATTGGAATTCCAACTTCAAGAGATTCCTACCTCAAACTTAGTTTTTCCTCTCTTTCTTCTCTTCTTTCTTCTCCATCTTCTTCTATCTTGAAGCAAGCTTGTGTTCCTTCTATTTGTTAATGGGAATTAGGGTTTTTCTTTGAATAAGGAGGGGGAAATGGGAGGGGGGTGGCCGGCCATCCATGGGAGAGAAAGGAAAGGGAAAAGAAGAATAAAAGAAGATAGAAAAGTAAAGAAACTTAAAGATTTTAAAAGAAACTTCTCTTTAAAAAATCTCCACCTAGAAGCCTCTTTTAGATAAGCATGCCAAAAGTTGAATGACCAAAATACCCTCTTGACATTCCACTAATTACAAGTGTGCCATTACTTTAGGTACCGACCACTTTAGTATGTACGCACAGCAGTTTTAGTCAAAAAGACCGTTTTGCCCCGGACCTTTCTAAAAATTTACGGGGTTTTCCATTGACCCCTAACCCCTTTTTACACTAGCATGGCTTCCTTTACCAACATCCACACGCATCCGTACGTGCATTCAGGCATTACACACGCACGTCTAACACATCGCTGTAGTTTTGCACCAACGACGTCCTTCGCACTCCTACCGCACCCAATCTCGCTTCCTCGTCTCTTAGCCACCCATATCGGCCCAATCTCCCTTTCATTGTGCTACATACATCGTTAGCTATGTTTATTTCATGCCTACGTATGCATTGTATGTGAAAATACCACGCGTATACGGCAAAATACACGTATAGTTCAAAACAGGGTATTACAAATGGTGAGAATCATGGCGAACCCCGCAGCATTCTTACAACGAAGTGTGATAAATTGGGCAGACATATCTTCGATCATACAAGACCATATGTCCGAATCAAACATGACCTCAATCCGCCCATTTCTGTGGTATGCACGATTATCAACAGCGGCCCATGATTTAGGGAAGCATTTAAGTATACGATGAGCATTCTCAACCACTAGTTTCCACCAGACCAATAAGGTCGGGTCTACACTTTTAGCTCTATCCTTAAGCTCACGTCATATCACAACATTATTAAGACCACGGGCGTTCCAAATGATTATCGTCATGTTAACCAATGATGGGGGCTCTATTGATTCTGGAGCTACGTCTGGACCCCATTGCCGTATTAATGGCTATGGGGTTTCTACTACTGGCCTTACGCCCTCATCACCCTTGCTAGCAGCAGCGTGCTTAAGCTGCTCCTGCTCTATAACACAGTCATCATTTAGAACGGTAAGGATATCAGGCATATCAGTATCAGAGTCAGATGAGTCATCCATGTCTCCATCTTCCACAATACTACTGCTTTCATTGGGGGATTTATTAACCGACCCGGATCGAGCGGATTTCAACTCTAACATGTTGGGTAGAATGCCTGCGATACCTAGGGCCTGAGCAGGCATTTTAGGGTTAGTCTGATTAGGGGTCCGATGATTCACCCCCAATATATTGGGTGCTTTGGGGGGGGGTCATCCCCGTGCTGTGCAGAGAAGGAGCGAGGGCCTGAGCGGTCTGGGGCCTTGCCACCTTCCCAATTGGGTCACCCTTTATCATTACCATCTGTTTTACATCCCTCCTTCATGCTAGACACCACTAGCCTCATCGTACTCTTCGTCACGCTAGGCACAGCTAGCCCACCTCCTATCCCCTTCACGCTAAACACAGCTAGCCCACCTCTAGTCGCAGCTAGATCTAGACAATCATTAGGCAGCACAACATTGGTAGCCCCCATTCCTACATCCGAATGTTTTGCATCCTTAGTAGCAGCCCGGACAGCACCCTCCCTTCCGCCAGTCGCAACTAGCTCCTTACTACTCTCCACATCCTTGTTAATATTTCCATTCTCAAATACAGCCCCTGGATCCCCCTCATTCACAGTCCCAATTACAACTTCCTTCGCCCTCAACACATTGCATTCACCCAGACCCTTTGCTTCCCTCCTCTCCCTGCCACACAGCTTCACTCCATTATTTACAGACACGCCCCTCCCTATTACATTCTCTCAACACTAGGTTTATCTTTCATGCCGCATGACTCGCTGACATCCTTCATCGAGTTGTTCCCATCTTCAGGCGCATTTCTTTCATCAACAGATCCCCCCACTGTTGCCACCACATTTTCCTCCTGTCGTTCCCCAATTTCTCCATTAGCTGGCACTCCTCCTCTATGCCTCAAGTCTTTGTTCTCAGCCTTTAAGTCCATCCCCTAAGCAGGCTTCGCCTCATGAGGCCTGTCAGTGCTTGCCGAACATTGTTTGGCCAAGTAACCAAAGCATTTACATATATTACATCTAGGGGACTCCCCCACTATTACAACCTTCACTTTAAAGTATTCTCCCCCTTCCACTCTCACCATCACAAATTGGGTAATCTCCTCAGCAGTCGAAATCTCCACCAGGCACCTTGGATACACCAGCCGCTCCATTGTCGATGTAGCTCTGTCCAAGCTCATAGGAATCCCTAGGACGCTAGATATCCTATTTAGAATAGGAAGAGACCACAAATTTAGAGGAAGGTGCAGGAACTGCACCAATACTGGGATCGTCGACAGCATATCAAGGTCGTAGCCGAATGTCGGAGACCATCGTTGCAGCACCACAAGCTTGCCACCAAATAGCCAAGGACCCCCACACAGCATCGCCTCGCTATCTTCTCTGCTTCGAAATCTGAAGAAGAAAACATGTTTTATCTTAAGTAAACCGACATGCCTTGCTTCTTTCAAGATCTATCAGCCCATGCCCTGATTTGCATGTAGAATGACACATTTCCAAGCATGTATCCGACTAGAGTATTCTCCCAACATTTTACCGCATCATCAAGAAGATCCCCAGAGATAAATGCCATAGCCGACCCCTCTTCATCGGCCTCCAGCGGAACGAACGCCATTTCCAATGACCCTGCAATTCTCCTTCAATCAGAGCACACTTCCACCCAGGACTTCTTGATTGCTTGGGGTTTGATTTGTATCTCTACTTTTGGTCTCAGGAATCTTCTGTCGAACACCTTCTTGATGTTCATAGTCGAAGAAGGGTTCGTCTCCAATCTAGGCCAATTCTCATTGCCAGACATCCCGTTGGACCGAAACCTATAGCTCTGGCCTCCTTTTGTCCCTGAGGCTTCCTCCTTGTATCAAACCTCACAGCTTTTCCCTTGTCCATAATGCCAGCTCTAGGCTTCTTGTGGTTTACAGCTTGTCATCCCTTATTGATTGTCGACGATGCATCTTCCCCAGCACCATTGTTCAGCTTCACATCATTTGCACCTAAGGAATCATCATGATCCAATATCTTCAAATTTTCAGGATCCACTTGAACTTCAAAATTAGCAGCAGCAGCGGCCATGGATCCAGCAACTCCTGATTACAACACCGGATCAAGATCTCAGGTTGAGATCTTGATCCTCCCAGTAGTATCAGGCTGTTGAGTAACGCAGACTCAGCATAGAATATGATCTCCACTGCCAGAGGTTCAGACGCAGCAAGGCAGCACCGAACGACGAAGAAGAGCAAATGAGCTTCTAATTCAGTACTCCACCTCAGATCGAATGCAAGAAGAACTCAGGATCAAGTCGAATAACAAGCTTCTACAAATCAAGAAGATGAAATGGACTCACCACCGGACCAAGATCTCAAGGCGAGATCTTGATCCTCCCAGTCAAATCAGGCTATCGAGAAATCAGACTCAATAATGAATTTGATCTCTGCTGCCAGAGCAATAGCCACAGTAACCTCAATAGATCCAATCAATGAAATCGAGCGACGAGATGAGCTTTCCAAGAACTCCACCTTAAGTCGAACAGCAAGGAGAGCTTAGGATCAATTTGAAGACAAGCTTCTACAAGATCAAGAAGATGAAATAGACTCACCACTGGATCAAGATCTCAGATCGAGATCTTGATCCATCCAATTGAATCAGGCTTTTGATTAACCGATCAACTGAGGAACCGATCTCCTTCTCCTTGATCTGTAGTCACAACGCTCCTCTTATCAATCAACATGATTCACAACGCTACACTTCAACCTCAGATCTCCAGTAAGAAGAGCTCAGGTTCAAACAAAGACAAGCTCTATAACAATCAAGAGTAGAGAAGACTCACCATCATATCAAGATCTCAGAGATCTTGATACGCATAATCGAACCAAATTCTCAGATGCAGATCTGAAATCTCCCTCTTCGGAGCTGGAGCTCCCACCGTCGTAGCGCTAGCAGGAGACGAACAGTATTAGATCTGATGAATCACTAACAGCAAAAGATGAACTAAGCCACCAGAAGTCAGATCCCACCGACGAGCTATCAGCGCTAGCCACAGAGGCGATCGGCAAGGGACCTCACTATCACTCTGGAGCTTCTCTCTAGAAAGTATGGAGAGAGAAACAAAACAACACTCCTTTTACCCATACACACACACACTAGTCATAACCCGTACCCGCGGGCACGGTTCATTTAAGATTTTCCCCTGCGAAATATTTGTTTCCCAAAAAATTAATAAAATTTTAAAGAACAACACATCAGCGTAAAAATATTTAGCGGCACTGGCGCCTTCGGTGTGGGCACCTTCGGCGTGGGTGCCTTTGACGGTGAACACCAAATTCGACACATGTGCCTTTGACGCGGAACAACAAATTCGACGCGAGCGCCTTAGACGCAGAAAACCAAATTGGAGTAAAAAAACCTCGTGCCCATGGGCACGGTTCATTTAAGATTCCCCCCACGAAATATTTATTCTCAAAACATTATTAAAATTTTAAAGGACATCAAATTAGCGTAAAAATATTTAGCAGCATGGGCGCCTTCAGCGCGAAACATCAAATCTCACGCAGGCGCCTTCAGTGTGAAACAACAAATTCGGTACGAATGCCTTCGGCACGGAACAACAAATTAGCATAAAAACCATGTGCCCGTGGACACGGTTCATTTAAGATTTTCTCCAGCGAAATCTTTGTTCCCCAAAAAATTATTAAAATTTAAAAGAACACCAAATTAGCGTAAAAATATTTAGCGGCATGGGTGCCTTCGGTGCGGAACAACAAATTCGGTGCATGTGCCTTCTACACGAAACAACAAATTCGGCTCGGGCGCCTTCTGCGTGGAATAAAAAATTCGGCACGGAACAACAAATTAGCGTTAAAAACCCATGCCCTGAGCACGGTTCATTTAAGATTTTCCCCCGCGATATCTTTATTCCCCAAAAATTTATTAAAATTTAAAAGAACAACAAATTAGCATACAAATATTTAGCAGTAATGGTGCCTTCGGTGCAGAACAACAAATTCGGCGTGGAACAACAAATTCGATGCGGGCACCTTCGACGCAGAATAACAAATTAGCGTAAAAAAATTTCGCAGGCGCCTCCGGTGCGGGCGCATTCAGCGCGAAACTGGTTCACTGGCTGCTTTCAAAGCTGAACCAAATTTCAAAGCTCACATTCATTAGTTCAAAGCTCCCTTCATTTCAAAGTTGAACCAAATTTCAATGCTGGACCAAATTTCAAAGCTCACATGCATGGTTTCAAAGCTTCATCTCAACCTTCTATTTTCCAAGATCAAATCTCATCCACTCTTTATCTTGTCCTAGTCAGCCCTAGAATTCAAAAAAAGGTTGTCAAATGTATTATATAATATATATATATACACACATATACACACTAGTCATCACCCGTGCCCGCGGACACGGTTCATTTAAAGTTTCTCTCTCGAAATGTTTGTTCTCCAAAAAATTATTTTCTCAGCAAAAATTTAACAAAACAATAAATTAGCATAAAAATATTTAGTGGCACAGGCACCTTCGGCGCGGAACAACAAATTTGGCGTCGAACAACAAATTTGGCGTCCACGCCTTTGGCGCGATATAACAAATTAGCGTAAAAAATTTAGCGAGCGCCGCCTTCGGCGCGGAACAACAAACCTCAGGGTTTTTTACGCTAATTTGTTGTTCTGCTAAATTGTTTTAAGCTAAATTTTTTATTTTGTTTAATTTAATGGATTATGCTTCTCCACAATCTTTCCAAAGTCACTTTTAATTTCAAAGTTTAGATTCTCAAGGCACTTTCCCCCAAATTTAATATCCACAATCTTTCCCGATGCACTTCTAATTTCAAAGTTTAGATTCCCAAGGTACTTTCCCCCTCAAATTTAATCTCCACAATCTTTTCCAAGACACTTCTAATTTCAAAGTTTTGGTTCCCAAGACACTTTTCCCACCAAAATTAAATTTTTTTCACTAAATTTTTCACAAAATCCAATCTCAACCATTGATTTACCATGATCAAATCTCAGCCACTCTTTATCTTGTCCTAGCCAGTCCTAGAATTCAAAAAACGTTGTCAAATGTATAATAGACCGTGTTCACGGGAACGGTTCATTTAAGATTTTCCCCCGCGAATCTTTGTTCCCCAAAAAATTATTTTCACAGCCAAAATTTAAAAGAAAAACAAATTAGCGTAAAAATATTTAGTGGCACAGGCACCTTCGACGCGGAACAACAAATTCTACACATGCGCCTTCGACACAGAACAACAAATTCAGCGCGGAACAACAAATTAGCGTAGAACAACAAATTCACGTGGGCGCCTTCGACGCGGGACAACAAATTAACGTAAAAGCGTGCACCTTAGGTGCGTAACAACAAATTAACGTAAAAGCGGGCGCCTTCAGCGCAGGAATTATTGTCATCTTGTTGTCCCATGCGTCGAAGAGACGGTGGGCCCCGCGTTGAGGGAGAGATCATTTGATCTGTATAACATTCAATATGTAGCATTAAATGCATGGTAAAGTTTTTTTCCCCAAATGCATTAATTGCACTCTGCTATTCTCCAGAAACTTTCATTCCCCAAAAAATTCCTTTCCCTATAAACTTTCATTTTCAAAGAAATGTTTTTCCCTCCAAAACTTTCCAAAGAACCTCATCTCAACCGTTCATTACTCAAGATTAAATCCAAGCCGTCTTTCTATCAACCTCTTTGTCCTAGTCAGCTTGTCCTAGTCAGCCCTAGAATTCAAAAACAGCTGTCAAATGTATAAAAGATATAGTCAGGATACATACTATTACCTAAATACACATATAAGTATACTTAGATATATGCACTCATATACAAAATCACATGACACTCCTTTTATGTATGCATACCTATATATACATATGCGTTCACACTATATTCAATCACACAACAATCACCTTATAAGCCATAAGGCTAATCTACTCATACATATACACATCCATAGATATATCTAGACACATCCATATATAAATACAAGTGTACGATCAAGTATAAATACATTTATAAGTACCCATATTACCAAGAATGGTTACTTAATACCAACTATAAGTATACATACTATCACATACGTCTTCTCACTATCTCACATATACAAATATGTATACCCAAATATTGATACACATATAGCAAATAGTCTTACACCAATATCTATACCAACAAATATGATGAATCACATATTCAGTGGATGGTCATACACAAATATACCACTCAAACACTTAAGTATGCCTACTTACAGCTATACATACAATCATTTAGTCGTTCATACTCAAATATATACACAACATATATCACCCCATATTTATATACACAACATATATCACCCCATATTTATATGCAACACATAACACACTATTATATATTTATATAGTAAGTCTACTCACACGCAAGTGGTATACATAGATCCATACATGTACCCACGTACGATGTACATACTACATACACATCGATCTATACAAATAGTTCTATACGCCTTATAATTCATCTACATACTAACCCATGTAAGGTACAAATAAATATAGAAGCAACCCGACAGATATTTATAAAAATAGTTCACATATAGATATAGATATAGATACGTACTCAAGTACATCATAGATATGTAAATGACATAGGGGCACACACACACACACACACACACACACACACACACACACACACACACAAAACTATCCTTATCAACCCTACAATGACTCTATAGCTCGAGCTTTCTAATGTCAGGGCTATATTCTAATGTTGGATACCTACCCACTTTAAAACTCAACCTCTATGGAGCATTACCTGTACTATCCTTACACAAGCCGTAGTGTGGTAACCTGCATGGGCCACCAAATTTAACACCCCGCTCCCTAGAATACCAGGGAAGTACGAATCCATCTCAAGTATTCCTAGAGCATCGAGTGTTACGAAGAAATAGAGAAAGGAAAAGTACAGTAAGAATGTGTATGTCATTTCACATATGCTGGGAAGTACAAGTAAAGCTCCACCACAAAAAGTAACACAAAGAAATAAACAGAAGTACAAAGACCAACTTCTTTTATTATTAATACAAAGGTAGATCACAAAGATTACATCATACATCATCATCTGTAATGGGGGTACAAAGGGAATAAGGGAGATATCCCAGAAAACCCACAAGGACAAAGATGTCCACACCCAATACAACTCACTCTCTAGACTACCCCTGAGAATCAACTGCACAACTGCACAAAGCCACCCTCTGAGGGCTCCATCTCTGAGTATTCTCCTAGTCTAATCCAACTTTGTCTGTCCTGCTCCTAAACCTGGAAAAACTAATTAGGACACGTCAAGGTGTGACCCAGTAGGATAATCTAACTACGCTAGGTAAGGGTTAGTTTCGGAACTGTTCTACATAGTAAGGTCTGGGCACTGGCTGTAAACAAGTCTACTACAAATTTATAAAGAAAGTGGGTATTCGAACTAATACTACAAGATAGTCTATTAAATTAATATGCGAGAAAAGTAAATGAAGTAAACGACATCACATGCATGTATAGTATTAAGAGCTATATAATTAAATAAACGCAAGGCAAGGCATCTCATGCATGTGATGGAAATAAAGAACTGCAGGATGGAAATGCATAAAGTAAAAGGGAAAACCAGTGAGCGTAAAAGAAGCATACGTAAAGGTAGACCACAATTTAATGACCATGCATTATTCTTATAGTTTGTGCTTATGATGATTAATTAGAAACCCTGGGTAATTGTAGGACATTGGGAACTGAAACTCACCTTGGGGGTGGCTCTCAAACTACCCCGCCAGTGGTACACAAGCACTGATCATTTTAACGGGGCCTCTCAAACCTCCCCCGTTCGAGAGGGAGAACCACTCATAGCCATATAGTCAAAAATACCACATGGTGCATCACGAGTACACCCATGGGCCTCTCCACCTCTGCTCAACTCCCCCGCTCGGAAGTGCGAGGGAGATACATGTCCTTACTAGTCCAGTTCTCATGCCTACACATGACTCAGGTTTCCCCCAAACCCATATCTGGAATCTCACCCATTTTGAATGGACCGAGAGTTCCTGATATTCATTAACTCTCATCTCACTCTTAATTCATCAATCATTTCATTTTGGCAGTCTCATTACCGCTTTCACATTTCATTCCACGAATATCGTTTCCACATGAATATTTCATGATATTCCACTTTCCATTTACAAAACAGCATATGGATATTTCATTATAACCATTCATTATTTCAATTCATATTCTTTTCATTGCCAATATTACATAAGGATCACATTAGAAGTAGCAAGATTCTCTTTCTTGAACATGCAATATGAATAAACGTATGATGGCAAATATGCACAAATCTAGTTCAACATGGAGAAGGGCATAGCATATAAAATGAGCATGTGAAACATTATATCCTTTAAAAAGAGTAACATCATGGTGTTCACATTTGATCATGAAGTTTACACTTATAGCAACTTACTTCTCTTTCTTGCTTGCAACATAATAACATGGTATATAACTTGAATAACTCATGGCAGGGTCTTGGAACATAATACTAACATGGAGTTAACATGCTTATAACACATAGAACATAGAGATTAACATGCAGCTACAACATTTAAATCGAACTTGGAGTAAGAATCACACGCTGAAAGGAAAGCATACACTTTAGTGTCAGGCTGGAAAAATAACCCACACGGCCATTTGGGATTCCCACACGGCCGTGTGGAGCTCAACAGCCAAAGGCTTATGAGATTCAACCACACAGTCATTTGGGTTCTCCATACAACCGTGTAAAGCACTGCTGGTAGGGCTCGGCAAGATAGAACCACACTGTCATTTGGATTACTCCACACAACCGTGTGGAAGAACATTTGACGCATTACACAAGGGGGTAGCCACATGGTCCTTTGGTAGTCCACTCGACCATGTGGAATAATATTCCACATTATATGAAGAAGTGCAGTCACATGGTTGTTTGGCTAAACCACACAACCGTGTGAAGGGCCAGAGCGACACGGTCGTTCAGGGAACGACACGACCGTGTCGTTAAGCTGGGTCATCCTACAGCAATGAGGTCCGAGTCTAAGTCGACACGGTGCACTCCTATTTAATCAGTGACACGACCGTGTCGTCGGTCAACACAGCTGTGTAAAGTGCAGCTGCTAGACTTAGGGCTATGATCGATCGATACGACCGTGTCTGCAGTCGTGTCAATCGAAGCTATCGATTTTTCTATTTAATTCAAACATATAACTCTACGCAGCTCTTGAGAACTAATCCTAACTAGAATAGTTAGATTTCCTACCTCTTATAGTCCTTGTCTTGTAGTCTTTCCCCCTTCTTCTCCTTAAAGACCTCAACAATTCTCAAGTTTCCTCTTCCAGTCTTCTTCAAGCCCTAAGGAAATGGGTTTGTGGTTACTGTTAGGGGTGGTGGTGGTCGGTATAGTGGAGGAGATGGTGGTGCAAGAGCTCGGCCAGGGAAGATGGTGATAGTGGCCTAGTGGTTGCATGCTAGCGAGAGAGGGAGAAGGGAATGGGGTTCATTTTTGGATGGATGGCTCCTTGCGTGACGGAAGAAGAGAAGAGAGCAAGGGAGCTATGTTTTTCTTTTTATTTTCCAAATTATCCTCATCATATCTCCCCTCTTCCTATAGCATCCCATGTGTGATGGGGTTGTTGGGGATTAATGAGAGGGTAACACCTCAAAAGGAGGAGGTGTCCTCTCTTAGAAATTTTTGGGTTTTTATTTCAAGTAATTAGTAATATCATGGTAATACCATTCACTTATCATAAATACTAGGTATACCATCTAAATACACATCCATTTAAACCCAAATGATGGTTAAAAATTAATTTTGGCTTTATAAAAATTAAGAAAAATTATTGGAAATACCTACAATTTTAATACAGAAGAATACATACAAATATAAGTATATTATACTCATATTTATAAACACTAGATATTAGAGTCAATCGCCTGATAATCATTAACCATGCGTCTGAACAGTGGTCCAGACGTCTTGAACATGTACTCTAGACGCCTGATCAGTTTAGCCAAACTTCCTGTGCTCTCTGTATTTTTGGACCCTCAATTGCATCCGTCTGAAGAAGGCTTATTAGGCATCTGCACAATGGAAAGAGTACTTCAGACGTCTGATGCGTGGAATGGACATTTCTTTCGTCTGTCTATCCATTTTTGCCAGACGATTGGAGCTATGTTCACAGGCGCCTGAGCAGTTTATCAGGCGCATGTGTCAAGAACTCCAAGCGCCTACATTATGAACTCCAGACGCCTAGTTGACTCCAAATCTACCCGTTTATAGCCATTGGGTGAGTTTTTGGAGCCGCTTTCTTGTCTTTAGTGCAGGTTTGAGGGCTTATTTAAGCTCGGTCTGGAGGGAGTTTTTGGCAATCAATCACTGAACATAAAAACTCATTTTATTGAGCCAAAACTCCAAGAGCATTTTTTCCTTCCTCTTCTTTCTTTCACTTTTATTCTATGCATTAATCTTGCGTTAGAGAGGAAGACTTCCAAGTGCAACTTGTTGGGACCCGTGGCTACATAACATATACTATACTAAGCATAAATAGTGTAATGGGAAGCAAAATGCGTAATTAAAAAGTTAATAATTATTCAACGCACAATATACAGTAGAAATAAAAATAAAGCGCTCAACAACACAACCACACAAAGAAGGATACGCCAATCCATACGCAAACAAAGAGATGTATCCTGGTTCAGATCCTTACACAGGAGATCCTACTCCAGTCCCATCCTCCTAAACCGAAGCGATGGCTTATCCATTAGTGCTCCCTAAACCGGGACACATAAGCACGCTCTTCACGAGCTACAATCTCTAAACCTGGACAATCCCTAAACTTGGATATGGAGAGAAACTCTCCAAGTGGAGTGAACCCCCCAATACTCACAACCCGAATACTAGGTTTCGTAACAAAAGAAACGAAAAGAACAATATTACATATGCCTTGAATATATCTTACCAATATGTATGTGAAGGCATGGAAGTTTGAAACACCAAGTGCTTGATGTAGAAGATGATGCACTTGGAAAACTCTCTTAATGCAAACTCAATTCATGAACACTTTAACCAAGTGAAAGAGAGAAAGATGGAAAGAATTCTTCTTGAATGAAAACCCTCAAATTTGGCACTCACAAATTGATCTTAATGTGCTGGAGTGGTTCCAAAAACAGCCTCTCAATCTAGCTTAAATAAGCTTACAAATCGGCACTAGAGACAAGAAAACAACCCCTCAAAAATCCCACCCAACGGCTGTAAATGGGCATACTTTCATTGAGACCAGGCACCTCGAGTACAATGACCAGACATCTGGTGAAGAGTAGCCAGTCGTCTGGTCTGACTTTATGCAGTATCTTCACAGAAAACACTTGATCACTAAAACAATCATAACATTCACATATGAACTTCGATTGAGGTGATTCAAGATGCGTTGGAAAGCTAACAAAATTTGTAATCTAATGGGCTTAGAATGACTAAAAAATCCAACCATAGAAAAATTGATTGTCGTTTAAAGATAGACTGACGGTGGAAAACAAATTGCAGAAAACAGGGAGCACTGAAATATTGGCTCCACTTGATCAGACGTCTGGAGTTCTATCACCAGACATCTGGACCACTGTTCAGATGCATGGATAATGACTATCAGGCTTCTGATCTTAGGCAATGTCAGTAGATTACGAAATCTGACACGCTAGGCATCTGGTGCCTCTACACCGGTCGCATGTCATACTCTAAAAGCACACCCATGTATGTTTAAAGCAATGGACCAAATGGGATGGGTTCAACATGATTCTAATGAACCCTGAGATGGATATAATGTATATGTGTAAGTGTTGTGCATCTATTCAAGTCAACAAATATTCTAAGTAAGAAGGAGCAAAATACATGAAGATAAAATGTAAAATTACATTAAAGCTCAATATTCTTCAAGTAAGCAATGCTCCATAGCCTTGAACCATCATCCATCATCATCCCATCGCCTATTGTTTTATCTCCTCATCAAGATAATCAATAGTTTATCTGAAACTAAAACCAATGAGATGATTATCATATAACATAATGTTGATCATCATCAAAACAACATTGATCATGAACCCATGAACCAATATTCTTCCCCTTTTTGACGATGACAAAACATTATGTAAAAATATAACATACAAATTGAAATATAATGGGTGTGCTAACAAACTCGCCCAATTAATATGCATATGTGCATAACGTGAACAATAAAGTTTAAGGCATATTGATGGGTGTGTTTATAATAAAAAATACAATACCAACAAAAGACTGCATAAAAGCATAAGGTATATATTTTTAAACAACCACGATTTCGCCCCCTTTGGAAAATCAAAAAGATGGGAAAGTGTCAAATTGATAAAATACAAGGGTTTGAAATGAAACTTATTCATATGCAAACATAATGTAAATAACATGAAACATGGCATATGAAAGGAAAACAACATGCTAGTAAGTAAAAGTTTCATACTCCCCCGAAATCATATGAAACATGCAAACATGGAAACTATGGACAATCTCACACAATATGTGGGTACAAAAATGAGCATATCAAGCATGGTCCACAAGCAATGAATAAAAGTGTGTGAGTGCTAGTTAGAGGAAAACCAAACAAACATGGAGTTTGGTTTCTGTATATAGTTGCATGATAATATAACATTTCTAACATACGATTCTATATACGAGTGCCTATCATCCCTAGATACATTCTTAGGAATCCACTGCGAAAGAGATTTAGGTTTCCTAAGGAGTGTTTGAGTGGGGGTGATGAATAGGAAGTATGGGTGCACGCTTGTGAGGTGGAACATAAATATTGGCGTGCCCTGTGTGTGAAACATGTGATTGAGCATTTAAAGCATTCATACAAGCAAATTTTCTACCACGCATAGGAACATGTGTCGCATACAAAGAATGAGCGGGTTCAATTCTAGCATACAAAGCAAATAGATCATTCCTATGGTTAGAATCATCATACATAGCATCAATAGAAGAAGTGTTCACATGCATATGTTTTTGAACGGGCTTCTTACGCAATGAAGTGTACATGTATGCATGATTCTTCTTTGGCTTTATATTCAAAGTTGATTTTTGGTCAAAAGAAGACTTGGATATGACAAACTCCTTAGAAGACTCCCCCACAAAATTATTTTGGGTGCTTATAGGAGAAGAGCTTGGTTTGGACAAATTCAAAGATGAAAATCCAAAACCCTTGTTTTTACTCAAAAGTTGAGTAGACAATAGCTCACACTTCTTCAAAAGTGAAGAAATGGCGTCATCCCTAGAAGATAAACGTGTGCTAAGCTCAAGATATTGTGATTTGAGAGCCGATGTCTCATTTCTAAAAGCGTCAATTTGAGAATCCCTCTCAGGAATGACGGAGTCACAATCCAAAACGTGAGCATCGTCCAAACGACAATTGAGAGAAGAATTTTCTTCTCGCAACTCATGAATTTGGGAAAGAAATCCTTCTTTCTCCGCATGCAAAGATTCAATCAATGAAATATGTGAAGCATGCAAAGTAGTGCAATAATGTGTGTCATCATGATGAGAATATGCACTACACATATGAGCATCTAATAGATTTTTAGAACCAACAAAATTATGCTCAAGAGAGGATTGAGTTTGAGATATCTCATTATCGCTTAACTCATCCTCAAAGACTTTGCACTCGATGTACTTGGCTTCAAGGTAGCTCCAAACCTCATGTGTCGTCTCCATCCATGAAACTTCATCGAACTCATGATCGAAGGTGGAGATGCACAAAATCCTCTTGGCTGAGCATCCATCACGAAATTTGAAGCAGCCGAAAACACCGCATCCCAAAGTTTGTTTCTCTTGAAGTGATTAATCATCTTTGTTCTCCATTAAGCATAGTTTTTTCCATCAAAATAAGGTGGAGGTTGTTGAGACATTGATGTCATGCTTGCAAAAGCCACCAAACCAAGGGTCTGATCCCACTTGTTGGGACCTGTGGCTACACAATATACATTATACCAATCATAAATAGTGTAATGGTAAAGCAAAATGCGTAATTAAAAGTTACTAATAATTCAACGCACAATATGTAGCGGAAATAAAAATAAAGCGCTCAACAACACAACCACACAAAGAAGGATACGCCAATGTATACGTAAACCAAGAGATGTATCATGGTTCGGATCCATACACCAACGATCCTACTCCAGTCCCATCCTCCGAAACCGTAGAGATGGCTTATCCACTAGTGCTTCCTAAACCTAGACATATAAATATGCTCTTCACAAGCTACAATCTCTACACCGGGACAATCCATAAACCGGGATATGGAGAGAAACTCTCCAAGTGGCCATAATGTACTGACAACCAGAGTACTAGGTTTCGTAACAAAAGAAACGAAAAAGAACAATCTTACCTATGCCTTGAATAGATTTTAGCGATGTGTATGTGAATGCATGGCAGATTGAAACACCAAGTGCTTGATGTAGAAAATGATGCACTTGGAAAACTCTCTCTTAATACAAACTCAATGCATGAATGCATGAACACTTTAACCAAGTGAAAGAGAGAAAGAGGGAAAGAATTCTTCTTGAATGAAAACCCTCAAATTTGGCACTCACAAATTGATCTTAATGTGATGGAGTGGTGCAAAAAACAGCCTCTCAATCTAGCTTAAATAAGCTCACAAATCGGCACTGGAGACAAGAAAACAACCCCTGGAAAATCCCACCCAACGGCTATAAAAGGGCATACTTTCATAGTGACCAGGCACCTGGAGTACAATGACCAGACATCTGGTGAAGAGTAGCCAGTCGTCTGGTCTGACTTTATGCAGTGTCTGGTCTGACAGACTCTTCACAGAAAAACAGTTGATCACTAAAACAATCATAACATTCACAAATGAACTATGATTGAAGAGATTCAAAATGCGTTGGAAAGCTAACAAAATTTAAAATCTAGTGGGCTTAGAATGACTAAAAAATCCAACCAAAGAAAAACTGAAAGTCCTTTATAGATGGACTGACTGTAGAAAACAGATTGCAGAAAACAGATAGCACTGAAATATTGGCTCCACTTGACCAGACGTCTGGAGTTCTATCACCAGACAACTGGACCAGTATTCAGATGCCTGGACACTGAGTATCAAGCTTCTAATCCAAGGCAGTGTCAGTAGATTATGAAATCTGACACACCATGCGTCTAGTGCCCTTACACCAGGCACATGTCCAACTCTAAAAAGCACACCCATGTGTGTTTAGAGCAATGGATCAAATGGGATAAGTTCAACATGATTCTAATGAATCCTAAGATAGATATGATGCATATGTGTAAGTGTTGTGCATCTATTCAAGTCTACAAATATTCTAAGTACGATTGAGCAAAATACAAGAAAATAAAATGTAAAATTACATTAAAGCTCAATATTCTTCATGCAATCAATGCTCCATAGCCTTGAACCATTATCCATCATCATCCCATCACCTATTGTTTTGTCTCCTCATCAAGATAATTAATTTTTTATCTCAAACTAAAACAAATAAGATGATTAACACAAAACATAATATTAATCATCAAAACAACATTGGTCATGAACCTATAAACCAACACAACCAAGCTCCATCTCAAGCACTTTGGATTCATCACACTCATGCCTTCATCATCACTATAGGTAAATATATTCAAACATATGTGAGTGTGTAATTGTTTTTTTTTTACAATTTCATTTTATCTTGCTTTCAGGTTGTGAGAGCACATTAGCGGGTTACACCAAATTTGGTGTGTTACTCCACCTTTAGGATGGTTACTCCTTAGGAGGGTCGCTCCTTTGTACCCGGTTAGGATTTGTACTCTTGTGTGGGTTTTGTGCACCTGTTAGGAAGCATTGTCCCGGTTAGGGATTGTACTCAGCTAGAGCTTTTCGTGTCCCTGATAGGGAGCATTAGTGAAAATCCACATCTTGGGTTACAAGTGTAGTGTTGGAGTAGGATCACTGGTTAGGAATCTAAAGTAGGATACGTCTCTCTGTTTGCATTTGCATTGGCATATCTCTTTTTGTGATTGTGTTGCAATTAATTTTCTGCATTTGCTTAATTTGTTTAATTATCATTTTTAATTTTCAATACACTATTCCCTCCCCTCTAGTGTGTTGCTTAGTGGACATGGACCATACACCCACATGTATCTAGATGGACCCCCAGGAGAGCGCCATTGTGGCATAGGTGATCTCATATGTTGTGTAATGTGCCCACCAGCATGAATCATAACATTAGTTCACCAGCATAGTAATTATTCCTCATGTTACATTACTGTACTACTTGATTTCTTGATGCTATGATGTTACATTATATTTCATGTTATTTACAACTTATTTTACAACAATACTATCATTTCTTTTGCTCTATTTATCCTGTTTTATATGCAGATTTTAAAATATCTTAATTTGTCGTTTTTGGTACTATGACTAATATGGTGGTTGCTATTTTGTCCCTCGTCAGGTTCTGGAGTGAATTGCAGAGATAGTCCAGGATTTAAGGAGCCAACTTCTATAGAGTACATGTAGTCAGGTTTATTTTACGTTTGTAGTTTGAATAAAATAATTGTAAGGCCGATGGCCCAAGTATGTACTTATCGATATTTTGTATCTGGATATTTTGTTGCTCCTGATGGAGGTGTTATTGGGTATATTTATGTGTTAGGATATCTTGTCCATATCCATATTCGTTCTTATAAATATTTTGTATATGGATATTTTGTTCCTCCTGATGGAGGTGTTATTGAGTATATATACGTCGTAATATATCTTGTGCATATCCATATTCGTTCTCTGGTGACTTACAGAACCAGCCCTTCGTACACTTAGCATATGTTGATCCTATGGGGAAAAAATGATAGTTTTCCTTTTAGGTCAATTGTGCTGCTGCTTGTCTCTCATCAATTCATTTCCTTTATATTTTGGGAAGTGGTGAGTAACAGGCATGCTCCACTATTATCTTGCATGCTCTCAGGTGTCTTGCTTGCTAACTTTCATCTTCCCCTGCATGGTTACACTTGGTGCTCACCTATCTGCCTGCTTTACTCTAGGGCGTTCCCTTGCCTTGCTGCTCACGTTATTACCTTCCCTTGCTGCTGCTTGCTCCTCATCTTATTTTTCTCTTTGGCTGCCTTGATTGCTCATGGCTGAAGTGTGTTGCTTTCAGCTATCATGTGTGCCCTTGTCTGTTGTGTATTGCCCTCAGGTGTTTCTCTGCTGAGTGTTGCTCTGTGGTGTTCCTGCTGGGTGTTCTTTCGGTGTGCCATGTTGTGTGTGTGCGCGCGCGCGCGTGCCCTTAGATTTCCCTTTGTTGTGTGTATGTTCTCTCAGGTTTCCCCTACCATAGGTTGCTCCCTTTTCCCTGTGCCATTGGGTCTTGCTTCTCCTTCTGTTGGTGCTCTCGAGTCTTTCTTTCCCCTGATTTTTTATGCTCCTATTGGGTGCTTCTTGCTCCCTTTCTATTCTCAAGTGCCCTGCTCCTTGCCTCCTTCCTACTCATTGCTCTCGGGTTTTTATTCTTTGTTTTTAAGGTGTGTGCTCTTGAGTGTTTTTCCCTGCTATTGGGTGTGCACTCGGGTGTTCATATGTGTGTGTGTCCTATTATGGCTTAGCTTTTTCAGCTTCAAGTTGCTCTTTCTTTTTCGGCTAAGGCTGTTGTTATCCTGCGGCTTGTGGACTTGGTTTGCAACTTTCCGGTTGTCCATTGGGTTCTGTTTCCAGCTATTAATGCTGTCCTCTTGAGCTTGAGCTAGACTTTATTCTAGTGCAATTAATGTTTACTGGATCGTGGGTTATTTGGCTAGCTATTAATGCTGTCCTCTTGAGCTTGAGCTAGACTTTATTCTAGTGCAATTAATGTTTACTGGATCGTGGATTATTTGGCTGATTATTTGGGCTTTGAGTTGGGTCTCTTCGATGAAATATATTGGTCACATTTTACATAATGTGATGGGCTTGATTATGGGCTCTTACTATCTTTGCAGAAGTTGTCACACCCTGCTTCATATTCTATTAGGGATTGAGGACGCGAGCGGGTTCGCGGTGTGCTTAAAACAAGGAGTATTTTTTTCTCTTTAAAATCTTTTCTTTTCTTCCTCATTGGCTTAAACACACTAAGCGTCTGTGTAAAAACTATAGGTCATTGCATGTAAATTTAAGAAGCAGTCCAAAAAACATTATTGCATATCCAGCGTGCAGAATTTAAGATACATTTTGAGCCTAGCATGGCCAATACAAACAAATACAATTTACATTATTTCAAATATAATGGTGCAACCACGAAGGTGATCGTCTAATCTTCAGCGGGTAGGTACTCTACGTATTCTTCGAGCACTGGCTCGACTTCTGCAGCAATGTCTTCAGAAAACTCACTATCGATACCTGACGGACATTTCGTAAAATAACAACGTGAAATGTCCGTCAGCGAGGTTTATTCGGCAAGATAATCTCCAAAACAAAACATTAGGAATTTAAAATTGAACCAAGCTGAACTTTAAAGACAAGCAATAAGTATAATTGAAAAGAGTTATAGTAGTTAAACATTCTCAGCAATTGCAACCTCCAGTAATTTGATCATTTGATGGCAATTTGCAGTACAATTAGCAACCTGTAACAATTTAACATCTGATATCAAAACTGTAATGTTATCAGCAACATGTAGAAGAAGAGGTCAGAGCAATATTTAATAACCAATCTATTCTAGTGATAAGTCCATGTCCAAGAGTACGAGAAATGACCAACATACACCCTGTTGCGAGGGCCAATCCGAAATGCTGCTCACCGCACCCATAGGGTAACGGTCAAGCTCTAACCTCCATAATGTGTTGGAGGTATTCGATCGGGGCATCCAGTCACTCTGTAACACGTGTGACCATAGACTACCCCAATCCCACGGGTCAAGTCAAGTGCCAGGCTAAAGTTCGTGTTCTATCTATTTATATTGAAGTTCCATTGTCCATTCATTAATTGAAGTTTCATCTTCCATTCAGTCTATTCGGTCTATTTGCATCATATTGGATGCATACAATGGTTCCATAGTGTCTCAATAGTCCATATGATTAGTCTTACAAAATTTCACAATTAACAATTTACTTTAACAATTAAACGAAATGTGAAAACTTGTGATATTATAAAGAATTTAGCACAGAAATGATTCCAACTGAGCAAATGAGTCTAATTAAGCTTGAAATATTTATCTAAGGCTAATATGTAGTTTTCAAGATCTTTCAACAATTATTAGGCATTTTTAAACAATTTAAAAGGGCCAAAAAATAATTTTAAATCAAGAAATGATTTTTACGATATATCTTCAAAGATTTATTTAGGCCAAACCGTACGTCAGAATTCTTCCAATAAGGGGTCAAACATCTGTATTAACTAGTATTACAACATACATTTTTCTCGTACATCAGTGTACGTGAAAATCATGTGATATGAAATTTAAATCGAAAGTAGCGCTATTGGGTTTTATCTTTGAAAAATCATTGTGGGAGATGTACTTGCCTTTTAGCACTAAAACTAGCACCAATAAGTCTGTTTCGTCATTTCTGATTTCTGGGCCTTTTCTCGTATTTTTCTGAGGCCTATACAATTTATAATTAATTTATTACGATCAGCCCCTTATATGTTATAATATATATACACATATACTTAATACTATACATAAAAAATATGTATTTAAATATATCTCATTGTATATCTCTCTTCCCTTCTTCTTTGACTTGAGGGAGCAGCGGGTTGTTCGACTGTTGTCGTGTGGCACATGACAGCGATGCCACGGCGGAGCGGCGACAGCTGGAGGTGGGTGGCGATCGACAAAAACGTCGAGGTGGTGGTGGAGAACGAGGAGGTGAAGGCAGCGGATGAGGAGGTGGTCTCGCGGGGCTACTATCGACATGCTCACGGCGGTGGTGCCACGGCGTCGACGAGAGGTAGAGGTGGCTATCGGAGGGCCGTCGACGAGAGGGAGGCAGGGGAGGCCATCGGTGTTGCTCACAGTGACGCGGGCAGAGAGAGAGCGGTGGTTTGCTGTAGTCGGACGGCGGATGAGGGATGCAGACGAGGCTCCGGGCGGTGGAAGGCGACGACATCGATGACGGGTAGGTTGGCGACCTCGGAGGGAGCTGTGGTCTCTCCAGCAGAGCAGTGGAGTGTCAGCGATGGCACGTCGTCGAGCTTACGATGAGGGGGCTCGACTCGGGGTATTGGGGGCAGCAGCAAGGAGAAGAGCTTGGGGGGTCTTCGAAGGGGAAGCTGGCGTCGAGGTGATGTTCAGTCGGAGGGGATGGGAGAGGGTGAGCACGGGAGGAGGGGGAGCGGGGAGCGGCGACGCGGGTTGGGGGGCTCACGGTGTGAAGGAGGTACCACGGGGAGCTTTGCCAGTGGTGGAGTGGAGCTCGAGGAGGAGCGGGCTCACTGCTGAGGGAGGGGTGACGCCGGAGGAGGGTGGGAGCGAAGGGAGAGGGCCGGTGCTCCGATGGGGAGATGAGCGTGGGTCAGGGTTTGGGTTTCATGGAGAGTAAGCTGACGGTGAATGAGAGAGGGCGTAAGGGTTTAATTATATAGGGTTAACAATATTTTATAAAATCAAGACATTAATAAGGGTAATTAACGATTAGGTGGGGTGGGTGTTGACTAATGACAACATGATAAAGCCATGATACTCGTTTAGCTAGAGTCTATCGACAGGGGATGGTAGGGGTAAAATGTAATTAAGATTCTTTAATTAGTAATTTAAACAGAGTTAATTAGTAAATCCGTAATTAATAAAACTAGTTACTTAAAAATACGAATTTACGATATTTCCCCTGAGACTAAACATCTCTGAAAAATTACGAAAACATAGCCACAAGTTCGTATCGACCCAAGGATCATGGATACGAAGTCCATTTCGAAGTTTGAGCTATGGAGAAACGATTTTTGGGCTAAAATGTTTAGGTCGCGAATTTGCGGGTTCTAGGTTGATTTGACTCCAAAAAATTACGAAAATAAAATGGGAGGCACAAAATGACTATAGATCCACACTATAGAAGTTTGAAATCGTTTTGATAACATTTATATATAAAATGAATTGATACGGCCATCTCAGTAACAATTAAGAAGAAAATATTATATAAATTATTTAAACTTTTAAACTTACAAATACACGTTATAACTAGTTTGATGATACGAAAATATTTTCATATAATTGATTTGAACATATTTTTGATATAAAACTCCTGACAAACCATTTCAAAATATCTTCAAAGTATAAAAATACGTAGAATACAAAAATACTTGTACTGATGGATACGGGTTGTCACATCCTACCCTCCTTAAAATAATTCAGTCCTCAGAATTTAGAAGTCTGATCATTGCTGAAGCAATTTAAACGATCGGAGGGAAGGCTTGATGAATGACAACGACTTAGTAAAATAAGTTGTTAATAGCATGAAATATAATGTGGTATCATCGCATCAAGTAAACAAGAGATATTTCTAATAAGTATTAACATCACTATAGCTTCCGTAATTAGTTCTGAGACCAGTATCATCATAATAATTACCTTGACTTTTCAAGTAGCCAAAAGTTAATATGAGCTAATGGCGTTACATGAAAATGATAGTTATTATGGTAACATTTGTTCGAACTTAGAACCTGAGGTGATAAGCTAGTAGCAAACTAATCAATCGCATCAAAAGAAAGATCATAAAGTTTAAAATTTTAACTCAAGCTAATGATGACTATTGGTCTAGACAAGGAAGTCATCAATAATATCGCATACAAGGACGTAATGATTAATCCATATGCGTTTGCGTTGTTATACCTAACCAGCCTAGCGCAAATGACATCAACTCCCATAAGGCCCAAAGACAAGTCAATGTCCAAAACAACACAAATAAACAAGTACAATGCCAACTACTAAAGACCATATTTATCACTATACTCATCACTGCCACTCCTTGTATCAACTCCCATAACACCCAATAACAATCCAATACCGAAACCATTATCCAAATCCAGGCACAAGATCAACATCCAATTTCAACACCTAAGGCTAACAACATGCCAATACCAATCGACAATGATACTCCTTGCCAACACCAATTGTCGACATCCACAGCTCTCATCATCAATTCTAGACAAGCCAACAGCCAAAGCGTACAGTCCCACAAACCAGAAGGAGCAGACCAATGGAGATGCCTAGGCGAGACATCAATAGTGGCAAGATCCAGAGCAATGAGCTCAAAAGAAGCCCATGAATCGTGACTTGCTAAGATCTCAACCACACGACGACGGTGATGGTGGCGATGAGGATCGTCGCCAAACCCAAAAATCCTAAAACAGACTGTCGGAGGGCCATCGGTGGTTGTCGATCCACGTTCGTCACGCCCGGCTTCCCTAAAATGGAGGCGAGACGTGAGAAGGTCCGCTCAGACTTGGAGCTGTGAAGCTCCAGTCTGTAAAGCGTCTGGATTTAACGGAGTTCATGTCCTTGCAAATGCGAAGCAGAACAACAATAATAATAAGGAAAGAGAGACAGATAAAAGTTTATTCGATCTCAGAATGTCCAAAATAATTAAGTTCCAACATCATAGAAAATCCACCAGGCTGGAAAGAAAAAGAGTCTAAAAGGCCCAGGCATGGCCAACAAAAGTATAACGTACGAAAAGTAAAGGTGCTACGCGTCGACAACTAACAGCAACCTAAAACAGAAGTAACTCAGAACCGTCTCTAAGACTGGTCACCGGTGTACGCAAACTCCTCGTCAAACGTAGGCGCAGGCTCAGCGTCAGTGAACACCTTGTCCTCAGCAACGGTCTCTGGCTCAGGGTCTAACATGTGACACCCAAAAGAGAGAGGGGCACATGTCAGCAAGTCTACAAAAGACTTGTGCAAGTAAACTAAAAGTAAAGTAAGCCAACCTAGCAGTTCTAAAAGCATGCAATGACATGACAGATATAGTATGAGTGCAACAGGTAAAGAAACAAGTATAAAAAGCATCTAGCATGGCATGGCAAGAGTAGCAAACTACTAACAATCACAAGTGATGTTTTCATGTCGTGCACAGAGTTCACGCCTTACAGCTGAAGTGGCTGTACAGGCACACTTCTACGCTGAGTGGCCGCTCAACCCTACCCCTCCACGTGTATCGAGCATTGGCTTTTGACCAACACTAATGGCCCGCTTCTGGATCACGAGCCAGGAAGTGTATTTGGCATAGGGTTGTGCCTGCAACGCAAGTGCCTAGCCTGACCAAGCAAGTACAAGTATAGTAGCGTGTGCTACGAATGCAACAATCAGACATAGATGGCATGACATGGCAAGTTGTAATTTAAATGCATACAGATAAGGAATTTAAACATGGCAGTTACAAATGCATGGATGACATGGCATCATGAACAAAACAAGTAAAAGGGGGTTGGATCTAGCTTCGTTGTCAAGCTAGATCAAGTGAGGTGACTGATCTAGTTTCGTTGTCAAACTAGATCAAATAGGCGTCTAGGCAGCTATCATTTCATTGCCTAGTCTCTTTTATGCTACGGTACAAAAGTGGCCTAAAACATGGCCTAAACGAGCAACGGGCAAGTTTCACTTGCTTGAATTCAAACGTTCTGAATACACCGTCCAAATAGTCCAGTCTACCTATGTGCACAAGTCCACCAGCCTACATTCCCAATTTAAATTATCTTAATTAGTGATTTAAACCATTTAAAAACACCAATTTTTATCTTGTTTAGCAGGCAATGGTTGGGGGGTCGTAGGGGTGCAAAATGTTACCTCAACACGACGCGAGAGCTACACTGACGTCGGGTAGCGACGCCAGGGGTTGGAATATAAGAACGTGCTCCTAGTCCAATTTCCAGATCAGATTCCTCGCTCGAATAGTCTGGGCAGCAACCAAATCAACGAACCAAGATTCCAATACTAGCACGTGCAACGAAGGGGATACGACATGTCGCAACGTCAAAATAGTCAAAACAACGATGAGAACACTGTAGTGGGGCCCACAGCAGTGCTAGGGGTCAATGGGGGACCCACAACAACTCTAGAGGGCTTGGGGGGCCCACGGCAGCGAAGTAGTGCGACGGATGCAGAGTTGGGATGAAAATCGTCGATCGCAGGTAGCCGGTGCGAGGGATTCTCTCGGTTAGACCGAGAGAATGCGGCGCTTGGGTCGGTCGGGCGCTACGGAGGCGGGGCTTGGTGCGGAGCGGGGGGTTCCTTCGGTCAGACCGAGCAGGGGCGTCGGTCGGGCGCTGCGGGTGCGGGCTTGCAGCGGAGCGGGTTGCAGCGGAGCGGGGGCTCTCGGTCGTAGCGGGCCAATGCGGGAGAGCGGGTCGGTCGGGGCGAGCAGATGCGGGGTTGCAGCGATGCGGGGTTGAGCGAAGCGGCTTTGTGCGGAGCGGATCGGTGATGCTGGGCTTGCTCTCGGTCAGATCGAGCGGAGCTCTCGGTCGTAGCGGGGTGCGGGGGTTGCAACGAAGTAGCGGGGCGACTGGGTACGGAGCGGAGCGGGATGCGGGGGCGGCTCTCGGTCAGACCGAGCGGATGCAGGGGAAATCCTCGGTCTGGCTGAGCGGCTGCGGGGGTGCGGCTGCGACGAACGTCGCAAGTTGCAATGCGAAAGTTTGGGGGTTTTTGTGACGGCTAAGGCTTGTATGCTTGAGGGAAATGGGTATCATAAGCCTCATATATATAGTGTAGATGGGTTTGACCAAGTCTAGGGTTTAATTTGAATTAAAATTGATTTTTAAATCATTTTTAAACCCAAAACTTCACCCACACTATATCGCATGCATGGGACGCGGCCAAAGGGCTAGGAATGGGTCAAAAATGTTATGAAGAGTTATAATATATAGAAAATACATTGGGCTAAAAGTACTTGAAAACTTAGTATTTAAAAATATTATAAGCTTGTCCAAAAATGTAAAATAGGTCAAATGAAATCCAAAAATTATGAGAAAAATACTGGGGTGATCAGGACGACGAGAGAAAGAAAACTAAGAAGACGGTTCGCAATGTCGACGTCGAGGGACGAAACTAAAAAATAGAAACGTCTCACGCCAAAAGTGAAAATGCGACGTCTCTTCAAATAAGGTTAAATCGTGAGGGAACGACTCAAGAAATGTCATTCCAAAATAGTACCACAATTTAAAACTCTCAGAGACGATCACAACGACATATCACACCAAAGTGTTCAAAGACAAACAAAGTCTAAAATAAATACGTGCACGATCAAAAGCACGTGCAAGAAGAAAGTACGATCGAAAACTGATCGTTACATCCACCCCACCTTAGAAATGATTCCGCCCTAGAAATCAACATCTACTACGGCTCCAGAAATAAGTGCGGGAAGCGCTCTCTCATGTCATCTTCACGCTCCCAGGTGGACTCCCCAGGGGAACCATGACGCCACTGCACTCGAACCAAGTCGACGGTCTTATTCCTCAGCTGCTTCTGCCGTCGATCCGAAATCTCAACTGGCTACTGATCATAAGACAGATCCGGACGAACCATGATCTTTGTGAAATCCACAGCATGGGACGGATCACTGACGTATCGACGTAACTGGGATATGTGGAATACGGCGTGAACTCCCTCCAGCGACGATGGCAATGCCAAGCGATAAGCCACCGCTCCAACTCTCTCCAGGACGTCAAACGGCCCAATGTACCTCGGACTCAGCTAGCCTCTCTTCCCAAATCGGATAACTCCGCGGTTCGGAGAAATCTTCAGGAAGACGTGATCCCCAGGCTGAAACTCTAAAGGCCTCTGTTTAGCATCGGCCCAATGCTTGAAACGGTCCTGCGCAATCCTCAGCTTCTCCTGGATGTTCCTCACAACATCCACAGCCTCCACGATCATCTCCGGTCCTAACAGCTCCCAATCTCCAATGTCATCCTAGCTTAGTGGCGATCGACATTTCTTCCCGTATAGCGCGACGAATGGCGCCATACCAAGACTCGCCTGGTAGCTGTTATTGTAGGCAAACTCCTTATGATGGAGATGATCCAAGATCCCTTGCAGTCCAACATGCACGCCCTCAGCATGTCCTCCAAAATCTGGATCGTCCTCTCAGACTGGCCATCCGTCTGCGGGTGGTACGTCGTACTGAAACTCAGACTCGTACCCAGACTCTACTGCAGACTCTGCCAAAACTGAGATGTGAATCTCGTGTCTCTGTCCGACACTATACTCACGGGGACTCCGTGAAGTCGCACGATCTCCTGCACGATTCACGTTACATCACTATCTAAACTAGGGAAAAGGAAATAGAAACAGAGAGTAAAAGATTTACCTCCATATATCTCCTCGCTAGCGTCTCAGTGGACTGTCCTACTCGGAAAGGAATAAAGTGCGCTGATTTGGTTAATCGGTCTACGATCACCTAAATCGCGTCATTCTGCTTCGGACTCCGAGGTAGTCTAGTCATGAAATCCATAGTGATGTGTTGCCACTTTCACTCCGGAATCGGAAGCGGTTGTAGCAACCCTACCGTACACTGATGCTCTGCCTTTACCTGCTGGCATACCAAACACTTGGCTACGCTCTGAGCCACACTCCTCTTCATACCATGCCACCAATAGTTCAGACGAAGATCCTTGTACATCTTGGTACCACCAGGATATACAGAATACGGAGAACTGTGTGCCTTAACTAATAACTCCTCTCTGATATCCCCAGCTGGCACACACAACCTGGCTCCATACCACAGCGAGCCATCCTCATGAATCAAGAAGTCAGTCCGCTGACCGGCTTCCACCTGCTCCCGTATCTTCACCAGCTTTGCATCTCCAGCTTGTCCAGCCTTGATCCTATCCATGATCGTCGACTGTATCTACATACTCATCAACGAAGAGGCCTCTCCCGGAAGAATAATCTCAATACCAGACACGCAAAAATCCTGCTGCAATCTCCACTGCGAAGTCAACATCATCACCGCTGGAAGTCTGCTCAGCGCATCCAGAACCACATTCACCTTGCCAGGGTGATACTGTAAATCAATCTCATAATCTGCCATGAGCTCTAACCACCGACACTGTCACATGTTGAGCTCCTTCTGCGTAAATATGTACTTCAAGCTTTTGTGATCGGTGAAAATCTTCACCTTCTCACTCAGCAGGAAGTGCCTCCAAATCTTGAGTGCAAACACGACTGCAGCCAACTCCAAATCGTGTGTCGGGTAATTCTTCTCTGTCACGCCCCGCTTCCCTAAAATGGAGGCGAGACGTGAGAAGGTCCGCACAGACGTGGAGCTGTGAAGCTACACGCCTGATAAGCGTCATTAATTCATATGCAGGTCCCTGTAACCACGAACAAAACAAGATAATAACACAAGGAGATACAGAAATAAAATCTCAAATCTCAGCATTGTCCAACATTAAAATTAAGTTCAACATCCAGAAAAGCCACCAGTCTAAAAGAAAGAGTCTAGGCCCAAAACATGGCCAACAAAAGGCAACACGACACAAAGTATTGGTGCTATGCACCGACAACCAAAGCAGTCTAAACAACAACACAAACAGTCTCTACGACTGATCGCCCGTGTCCTCAAACTTCTCGATGAACGCGGGCTCTGACTCAGCGTCAGCGAACACCATGTCCTCAGCAGCAACCTCAGGCTCAGGATCTAACATGTGTCATCCAAAAGAGTAAAAGGGGCACATGTCAGCAAGTCTAAAAGACTTGGGCAAGGAACTGAAAGGAAGGTAAACTAGCAACCTAGCAGTTAAAGTATGCATGACATGGCAGTTATGGTATGAGTGCACAAGTAAGGCATGGTGTAACAATAAGTGCAAGAGAACAATTATCATGGCATGTCAAGAGTAGCCAAGCTACTAACAATCTCAATCTTCTCACTAGTCACGTTTCAAGTCATTTGTAGATGTTTACGCCTTACAGCTGAACTGTTGGACATTCACACTGAGTGGCCGCTTAACACTACCCCAGAATCTAGAGTTTACGCCTTACAACTGAAGTTGCTGATCGGGCAGACTCCCAGTTGAATGGCCGCTTAACCCTTACCCCTCCCACACGTAAAAAAGCCAGGGTCCATACACACGATGCTCAGTAAATGAGCCAGGGTTGCCCCGCACAAGAGCTCGTTTTCAGGTTCACAATTTGGTGTAGGGTTGTGCCCGCTAAAAGCAGGTGCCTAGCCTCAATCAATTCACTAGGTGTAGTGGTGCTATGCAATCACGGGAGCATTTAAAGAATGCAATGACATGATAATTAATTCGCGTACAGTTAATTGAAATTAAACATGACATGGTAGTACTTATGCAACATGATAAATGACGGATCTAGCTTCGTTGTCAAGCTAGATTTTGAAATTGCGCCTAGGCGAGTATCATTTCGTCGCCTAGTCTCTTTTACGCCTACAACAAGCAAATGGCCTAAGACATGGCCCAAAATCTTAAGTGGCAAGTTTCACTTGCCTAGCACCAAGGATGACGATCAACGAGGCACGTCACAAAATGTTAGCTACGGGGGTGAGATCGCTGCCATGGCAAAACAACATTAGAACAACATCCAACCTAGTTTTATTAGGGTTTAACAAAAATCACAAAGCGGGTTATGAGAATATTAAGGGATAGATTCACTAACCGTATCGTAGCGGAAGAACGATGCCGAGCAAGCACGGCAACGGAAGAACGATCCGAAGAACTACGGCTCAGATCTGGAAATGGGGAGAAAATCTGGAGAAATGTGATTTTGGGGTTTTTTGGGGGTTGGAGGCGGCATAAAGCATGAAGGCCAGCCTAAACGGAGAGGGAGAGGGGCTCTTGAGGAAGGAGGAAGGACTAGAGGAAGGTTGGGGAAGATCAGAGGTCAAGGGGGAAAGAAAATGGCCAAGAGAAGAGAAAGAAAGAAAAGAAACGAAGGGGGGTTTAAATAGGAAACAAGCCGGCGGCTGGGCAAACCCTAGGTTTACGACAGCGGTTAGTCGGTCAAAGAAGAGTGGTTGACCGACTAGTTCGAGAACTAGTCGGTCGGTCGACCAACTGTGACCGACTAAAATCAAACAGTAACTCAGGTCGTCAAAATGGTCAACGAATTAATCGGTTAAAGAACAATGGCTGACCGACTAGTTTGCAACCTAGTCGGTCGAAAAACGTTCTTAGACCGACTAACGATAAACAATAACCCAGGTGAAATTATCAAAGGAACTAGTCGGTCTGAGAGCAAGTTCTGACCGACTAGTTTCACATCTAGTCGGTCGATGGTTGTTCTTAGACCGACTAAGAGTAAACAGTAACTCCGGAATTATTGATTCAATGAACTAGTCGGTTTGAGAAGAGTTGTCGACCGCCTAGATCTCAATCTAGTCGGTTGGTCCCCTTCTTGAACCAACTAAAGTGCACGAAAAGTGCCGAATTGAAGTGCGAAGCTTCGGGAAGATTTCTATGGCTTCTACGATCACTCTAACTCTAAAATATGAGCGATTTGAAGTTCTTCATGAGTGACTTACTCCAAGATCAACGATATAAGGAAGAGACTAGAAAAATCATGACGAAACGAACGAAAACGAAAGCTACGGAGACGAAAACCACACATAAGGAGAAAATCCTCCAAAACATATATATATAATACAGATAATCCAAATACATGAAAAACCAGTCGTTACATTCTCTTAGGTCTTGAGCTGACGCGAAGCATATGCAACCACGTGCCCATGCTGATGCAAAACACAACCAAGACCCTTGCCAGAAGCATCGTAAAAGATCTCGAATCCTCCACTCCGATCAGGCACAGCAAGAACAGGGGCAGTCGTCAACCTCTCCTTCAGAACATCAAAAGCCTTCTCACAATCATCAGACCAAACAAAAGGTACATCCTTCCGTGTCAGTCTGGTCATCTGCTCAGCAATACGGGAGAAGTCCTTAATGAAGCACCGATAATAACCTACAAGCCCAAGGAAACTCCAGATCTCAGACGCAGACTGCGGAACAGTCCATTTTCTGATAGCCTTAATCTTCTCGGGATCCACCGAAATTCCATCCCCTGACACCACATGCCCGAGAAAAGCAACTCTATCCAGCCAGAACTCGTACTTGGAATACTTAGCATACAAACGATGCTTCCTCAAAATCTCCAACATTGTCCTCAAGTGTGATGCATGCTCTTCCTCCGACTTCGAATAGATCAGGATGTCATCAATAAAGATAACGACAAACTTATCTAAAAATTCGTAGAAGATCAGATTCATCAGGTTCATAAAAACTGTGGGCGCATTGGTTACACCGAAGGGAATAGCCACGAACTCGTAGTGACCATACTTCGTCCTGAATGATGTCTTCGGGATATTGTCCTTCTTCACCTTCAGCTGATGGTAACCACTCCTCAAATCCAACTTAGAGAACACCCTCGATCCTCCAAGCTGGTCAAAAATGTCATCTATACGAGGCAATGGATATTGATTCTTGACGGTGACGGCATTCAGCTCCCTGTAGTCCACGCACATGCGACGCGAACCATCCTTCTTCTTCACCAGCAGTATCAGTGCTCCCCACGGAGACACACTAGGATTGATGTAACCCTTCTGCAAAAACTCATCCAGCTGCCTACGCAACTCCTCCAACTCTGCTGGAGCCATACGATACAGCGCCTTCGAAATATGTTGCGCTCCCAGAATAAGATCAATCAAAAATTCGAGAGCTCGATCGGGCGGCAGTCCAGACATCTCCTCAGGGAAGACGTCGTCGAATTCTCGCACCATAGCTGGTCTACTCTGCTCCATCTGCATAGCAACAATCTCCATCAGCTTGGCCCAAAACCTGACCGGACCAAGCGAACTGCTGCCTCGGCTGAACTCGAACACCGAATGACCTGGAATCTCGAACACCACCTTCTTCCTCCGGCAATCGATCGTAGCATAGAAACTCGCTAGCCAATCCATCCCAAGCATTGCATCATAGTTGATGATGTCGTGGAAAATAAAATCAGTGTAAAGCTCATGTCCATAGACCACCAAAGCGCAAGAATTGCACCCATGATGCACCGAGATCACTCCATTTCCTGTAACGATGTTCCAACTCTTGGGAAGAGGGGATGTCGTCAAAGAATGCTTCTCCACGAAGCTCCGGGAAATAATGCACATCGATGCACCAGAGTCAAAGAGGACTCGTGCAGGAAATGTGCAAACCAAAATAACACCTAACAGACAATCTAACACTCAAACCCTATTCTAGCAAACAATCATATGCAAGCAACCAAACATAATCTAACAAGCCAAAACTAACTAATAAATGAAACAACTAGACAGAGGGTTACCTGCGATAACCTCATCCACAGCCTTGCTCTCCACAGCAGTCATCAGGAAAGCCTGCCTCCTCGGCTGAATAGCCTGCTGAAACGCCTGCTTCTGCGGAATGAGAGGCGCTCCACGTCCAGCAGGTACAGGTGCTCTCTGCTGCAATGGCTGAGCTGCAACTGGTCCCTGATGTAGCTGTGCTCCATCTGGTGCTCTCCTCGTCTGGTTCGCATGCTGACAATCCTTCGCTACATGAGTAGCGTCTCCACAGATCAGGCACTGCCCCAGAAATCTCCTGCACTACTCCTTGATGTGGTCAGTCTTACCACAGAAATGGCAAGTCTTCAGAGTAGGCCCACCAGACCTCTTGAACTACACTGGCTAGTTAGGCTTGAACCCAGGCCTAACCACTGCTCTGGCCTGCTCCATAGGCCTCTTCCCAGCTCCAGAAGTCTGTCCTCTCTTCTGCCTCACAATCAGCTCCTGCCTCCTAGCAGCTACCAGCAACTTCTGATACGACTCCAGATCTGACGAAGACATCAAGCTCTGCAAGTCTAGGGAAAGACCTTGCAGAAACCTCTGAGCCTTCTCCTCAGTATCCTCTACCATCTTCGGTGCGAAGCGACTTAGCCTGGTGAACTCCTGATGGTACTGGTCCACCGTCAGATTTCCCTGCTTTAGTTCAATGAATCGCTGCAACATCTCCCTCCTGGCAGCCTTCGGAAAGTACTCCTCATCGAACCTGGACTTGAAAGTAGCCCAAGGTATCGGCTTCACCAACAGCTCCTCTTTTGCATCCCACCAGTTGCAGGCATTATCCCTGAGCTGCTTCTTCACCAATTCAACCCATCCAGCCGGGTTGTTCTTCGACATCTTCAGATTATCCTCAGTATTCCTGATCCACTCCTCAGCAGCCAACGGTCCTTCAGATCCATCAAAGTAAGTCGGGCCCAGCTCCCGAAACTGCTTCGTGCCCGGCTCGAAGCGAGAGGCATTTTGGGTATTCTGAAGCATACCCTGTTGCACCTGCATCATCTGATGCATCATCCTCATAATCTCAACATTGGTGGGCTCTCTATCCGGCACCGCATCACGGGCGGGCCCACCACCAGCTCGGGTCTGTCGTCTTCCAGCCATCTAATGACATAGGAAAATGATATAAATTAGACTCAAAGCTTATGACTCGGATGTCGAAATTTATTTCTTGGATGTCCTATAATTATTATCGTTGCTCCGATAATTCGCAGTTGCAAGAGGACCTGCGTGGGCCACCAACAAAACCTGTCACGCCCCGCTTCCCTAAAATGGAGGCGAGACGTGAGAAGGTCCGCTCAGACTTGGAGCTGTGAGGCTCCAGTCTGTAAAGCATCTGGATTTAACGAAGTTCATGTCCTTGCAAATGCGAAGCCGAACAACAATAATAATAAGGAAAGAGAGACAGATAAAAGTTTATTCGATCTCAAAATGTCCAAAATAATTAAGTTCCAACATCACAGAAAAGCCACCAGGCTGGAAAGAAAAAGAGTCTTAAAGGCCCAAGCATGGCCAACAAAAGTACAACGTACGGAAAGTAAAGGTGCTACGTGCCGACAACTAGCAGCAACCTAAAACAGAAGTAACTCAGAACCGTCTCTAAGGCTGGTCACCGGTGTCCACAAACTCCTCGTTAAACGTAGGCTCAGGCTCAACGTCAGTGAACACCTCATCCTCAGCAACGGTCTCTCGCTCAGGGTCTAACATGTGACACCCAAAAGAGAGAGGGGCACATGTCAGCAAGTCTACAAAAGACTTGTGCAAGGAAACTAAAAGTAAAGTAAGCCAACCTAGCAGTTCTAAAAGCATGCAATGACATGACAGATATAGTATGAGTGCAACATGTAAAGAAACAAGTACAACAAGCATCAAGCATGGTATGGCAAGAGTAGCAAACTACTAACAATCACAAGTCACGTTTTCATGTCGTGCACAGAGTTCACGCCTTACAGCTGAAGTGGCTGTATGGGCACACTTCTACGCTGAGTGGTCGCTCAACCCTACCCCTCCACGTGTATCGGGCATTGGCTTTTGACCAACACTAATGGCCTGCTTCTGGATCACGAGCCAGGAAGTGTATTTGGCATAGGGTTCTGCCTGCAACGCATGTGCCTAGCCTGAACAAGCAAGTACAAGTATAGTAGCGTGTGCTACGAATGCAACAATCAGACATGGAAGGCATGACATGGCAAGTTGCAATTTAAATGCGTACAGATAAGGAATTTAAACATGGCAGTTACAAATGCATGGATGACATGGCAGCATGAACAAAACAAGTAAAAGGGGGTTGGATCTAGCTTCGTTGTCAAGCTAGATCAAGTGAGATGACGGATCTAGTTTCGTTGTCAAACTGGATCAAATAGGCGTCTAGGCAGCTATCATTTCACTGCCTAGTCTCTTTTACGCTACAGTACAAAAGTGGCCTAAAACATGGCCTAAACGAGCAACGGGTAAGTTTCACTTGCCTGAATTCAAACGTTCTGAATACACCGTCCAAATAGTCCAGTCTACCTATGTGCACAAGTCTACCAGCCTACATTCCCAATTTAAATTATCTTAATTAGTTATTTAAACTATTTAAAACACCAATTTTTATCTTGTTTAGCAGGCAATGGTTAGGGGGGTCATAGGGGTGCAAAACATTACCTCAACACGACGCGAGAGCTACACTAGCATCGAGTAGTGACGCCAGGGGTTGGAATATAAGAACGCGCTCCTAGTCCAATTTCTAGATCAGATTCCTCGCTCGAATAGTCTGGGCAGCAACCAAATCAACGAACCAAGATTCCAATACTAGCACGTGCAACGATGGGGATACAACGTGTCGCAACGTCAAAATAGTCAAAACAGCGATGAGAACGCTGTAGTGGGGCCCACAGCAGTGCTAGGGGTCAATGGGGAACACACAACAACTCTGGAGGGCTTGGGGGGGCCCACGGCAGCGAAGTAGTGCGACGGATGCGGAGTTGCGACGAAAATCGTCGGTCGCAGCTAGCCGGTGCGGTGTATTCTCTCGGTCAGACCGAGAGAATGCGGCGCTTGGGTCGGTCGGGTGCTACGGAGACGGGGCTTGGTGCAGAGCGGTGGATTCCTTCGGTCAGACCGAGTGGGGGCGTCAGTCGGGTGCAGCGAGTGCGGGCTTGCAGCGGAGCGAGTTGTAGCGGAGCGGGTGCTCTCGGTCGTAGTGGGCCAATGCGGGTGAGCGGGTCGGTCGGGGCGAGCGGATGCGGGGTTGCAGCGGAGCGGCTTGGTGTGGAGCGGAGCGGCGATGCGGGGCTTGCTCTCGGTCAGACCGAGTGGAGCTCTCGGTCGTAGCGGGTTGCGGGGGTTGCAACGAAGCAGCGGGGCGACTGGGTGCGGAGCGGAGCGGGATGCGGGGGCGGCTCTCGGTCAGACTGAGCGGATGTGGGGGAATCCTCGGTCTGGCTGAGCGGCTGCGAGGGTGCGGCTGCGACGAACGTCGCAAGTTGCAATGCGAAAGTTTGGGGGTTTTGTGACGGCTAGGGCTTGTATGCTTGAGGGAAATGGGTATCCTAAGCCTCCTATATATAGTGTAGATGGGTTTGACCAAGTCTAGGGTTTAATTTGAATTAAAATTGATTTTTAAATCAATTTTAAACCCAAACTTCACCCACACTATATCTCATGCATGGGGCGCGGCCAAGGGGCTAGGAATGGCTCAAAAAATGTTATGAAGAGTTATAATATAATAGAAAATATATTGGGCTAAAAATACTTGAAAACTTAGTATTTAAAAAATATTATAAGCTTGGCCAAAAATGTAAAATAGGCCAAATGAAATCCAAAAATTATGAGAAAAATACTGGGGTGATCAGGACGACGAGAGAAAGAAAACTAAGAAGACGGTTCGCAATTTCGACGTCGAGTGATGAAACTAAAAAATAGAAACGTCTCACGCCAAAAGTGAAAAAAGCGACGTCTCTTCAAATAAGGTTAAATCGTGAGGGAACGACTCAAGAAATGTTGTTCCAAAATAGTACCACAATTTAATACTCTCAGAGACGATCACAACGACATATCACACCAAAGTGTTCAAAAACAAACAAAGTCTAAAATAAATACGTGCACGATCAAAAGCACGTGCACGAAGAAAGTACGATCGAAAACCGATCGTTACAACATTGTGCGATGATGGCGATTGCCCAGTGATGATGTGCTGCATGGCAGAGCTCCAAGTGAGGCCGGAGGAGTTTGAGGCGAGAGGGCTTGGACTCATGAAGGGAGAGGCACGGTGAAGTGGTGGGTATCGTCGTGGCAGCGAAGAAGCCACAGGATGGGTTGGTGAGGGAAGAGATGAGGGGATTAAAAGGGGCACCGAATTCGTCGATAGGGTAAGGTAGGGTAGGGTAGGTGGGACCAGGGCTCAAGGAGAGGATGCAGACAAAAGGTAATAAAGAGGGGGCGATGGTAGGTGGAAAAAAAGGGATTCAAACCATGGGAAATCAGGTACAAGATGAAAGTAGTGGGTAGAAGAGAAATACGAGCTCAAGAAAGATGAAGAAGATGTAATAGCCTATACTTGCACGTCGTGGTTTTGCGTCATCTCAAATTCTCCAGCACCATCCTCAAATACTTTTGAGCATCATTCGATCTTCTTTCGCTGTCGAACTCGAACTTCGGATGATCGAAAAATTCGAATGCTACCCTCCTTATAAAAGAGTTTAGCCATAGTTTAGATGAATTAAACATGACTAGGAAGTATTCTAAGAATAAATAGGACGATCGGAAGGCCATCACAAGAATGATGATGGTGATGCAATGAATGGACGATTCTATCTTATGGAAGGTCACTCTAGTTGTTATCGAAGGAAGGTTCTAGAATAAGATTCATCAAAATGGAACACGAGTTCCTAGTTAAGGGTTTAAAAGTTCGAAGAAAATAATGAGGATCGATGGAGATGGATCATTGCGGCTTTTGTGATAAGAAGAGATGGGAAACTTCCAAATCAAGAAGGGGGTATGATACGACGATAATACTTATAATATGATAATGTAAGCTAGCAATGATAATAAAGGTGTTGGGTGTCAAATTGACGTAAATGGAAAATGTTCAGATGTACCAGTGATTACTGGCTCTGTAGCCTCAGCTTCTTTAGTTGTCATGATTAATGCTTGACACCTGGCATGGGCTTGTTGGAATGCCTTCTGCTGTGGAGCTAGGGGTGGCTTATGATGTGTAGATCCAGAAACTCCTGTTGTTGTAGTCGCTTTCTTGTTAATGTGGCGGGGGCAGTTCCTGGTAGAGTGCTCAGATGCTCCACAGATCAAACATTGATTTAGCAGCAGGCGACAAGTCTTCTTAATATGTCCCTTTCGGTTGCAATGGAAGCACACCATCGAGGATCGGTTGTAGACTGAAGATGCAGGCCTCTTGAAAGTAGTCTTCATCGGTCGGAGGGTGTCTCTTGGTGGTTCCATAGGATGCTTCCCTTGGGATGCTTTACAGAGTTTGTCAACAGCCTCATAGAGAATTTGGCGTTGAATTTCCAGTATTTCTCTTACGACACCCAAGATGTCGTTGTTGGTGATGCCATGCGTATTTGGTCGATCTACCATACTTCAAGACAAACCGCAATGTAAGTTAGGTGAAAAATCTATTCTAGTGATACACTTAGATATTAATGTCGTTTAAACCGATCGTAAAGTATTTGCAAATGCCTGACCTCCATGGGCCACCACCAAAACCTGTCACGTCCTGCTTCCCATTCTACTAGGGAGCAAGGATGCGAGCGGGTTCGCGGTGTGCTTAAAACAAGGAGGAGTACTTTTTTTTCTTTAAAATCTTTTCTTTTCTTCCTCCTTGGCTTAAACACACTAAGCGTCTATGTAAAAACTGCAGGTCCTTGCATGCAAATTTAAGAAGCAGTCCAAACAACATTATTATATATCCAGCGTACAGCATTTAAGATACATTTTGGGCCTAGCATGGCCAATACAAATAAACACAATTTACATTATTTCAAATATAAAGGTGTAGTCGCAAAGGTGATCATCTAATCTTCAGCGTGTAGGTACTCCACGTATTCTTCGAGCACTGGCTCGACTTCTGCAGCAATGTCTTTAGAAAACTCACTATCGATACCTGACGGACATTTCGTTAAACAACAAAGTGAAATATTCGTCACCAAGGATTACTCGGCAAGATAATCACCAAAACAAAATGTTAGGTATTTAAAATTGAACCAAGCTGAACTTTAAAGACAATCACTAAGTTTAATTTAAAAGAGTTATAGCAGTTAAACATTCGCAGGAATTGTAACATGTAGTAATTTAATCATTTGATGACAATTTACAGTACTATTAGCAAGTTGTAACAATTTAACAATTGATATCAAAACTATAACATTATCAGCAACCTGTAGAAGAAGAGGTCAGAGCAATATTTAATAACCAATCTATTCTAGTGATAAGTCCATGTCCAAGAGTACGAGAAATGACCAACATAAACCATGTTACATGGGTCAATCCGAAACTTTGCTCACTGCCCCTGTAGGGCGACTGTCAAACTCTAACCTCCGTAATGTGTTGGAGGAATTCGGTCGGGGTATCCAGTCACTTAAAACTATAGACTACCCCAATCCCACGGGTCAAGTCAAGTGCCAGACTAAAGTTCGTATTCTATCTATTTATATTGAAGTTCCATCGTCCATTCATTAATATTGAAGTTCCATCTTCTATTCAGTCTATTCGGTCTATTTGCATCGTATTAGATGTGTACAATGGTTCCATGGTGTCTCAATAGTCCATATGATTAGTCTCACAAAATTTCACAATTAATAATTTACTTTAACAATTAAACGAAATGTGAAAACATGCGATATTATAAAGAATTTAGCACAGAAATGATTCCAACTGAGCAAATGAGTCTAATTAAGCTTGAAATATTTTTATAAGGCTAATAGGTAGTTTTCAAGATCTTTCAACAATTATTAGGCATTTTAAAACAATTTAAAAGGGCCAAAAACTAATTTTAAATCAAGAAATGATTTTTACGATATATGTCAAAGATTTATTTAGGGCAAACCGTACGTCAGAATTCTTCCAACAAGGAGTCAAAACGTCCGTATTAACTAGTACTAGAACATATATTTTTCTCGTACGTCAGTGTACGTGAAAATCATGTGATATGAACTTTAAATCGAAAGTAGTGTTATTGGGTTTTATCTTTGAAAAATTATTGTGGGAGATGTACTTACCTTTTGGTGATGAAATTATTGCCAATGAGTCTGTTTTGTCGTTTCTGATTTTCTGGGTCTTGTCTCGTATTTTTCTGAGACCTATACAATTTATAATCAATTTATTACAATCAGCCCCTTATATATTATAATATTTATATACTAGTCATAACCCGTGCCCGCGGGCACGGTTCACTTAAGATTTTCCCCGGCAAAATATTTGTTCCCAAAAAATTATTTCCACAGTCAAAATTGCGCGGAATAACAAATTAGCGTAAAAATATTTAGCGGCACAGACGAATTCGGCGCGGAACAACAAATTCGGCGCAGGCGCCTTCGGCGCGGGAAATTATTCTTATCTTATTGTCACATGCATCAAAGAGTTGGTGGGTCCCGCATTGAGGAATCGATCATTTGATCTGCAGTAGCATTCGATCTGCAGCATTAAGTGCAAGTTAACATTTTCCCCCAAATGCATTAATTGTGTGCAGTCTGCTATTCTCCAGAAATTTTCATTTCCCAAAAACTTTCATTTCCCTAAAAACTTTCATTTCCTCATTTCCACAAAAACTTTCATTTCCTCATAAATGTTTTTCCATCCAAAACTTTTCACAACATCTCATCTCAACCATTCATTCCTCAAGATTAAATCTCAGTTGTTCTTCTATCAGCCCTTTTGTCCTAGTCAGCTTGTCCTAGTCAGCCCTAGAATTCAAAAAAGGTTGTCAAATGTAATATAGACTAGTTAAAATCCGTGTCCACAGGCACGGTTCATTTAAGACTTCCACCTGCGAAATCTTTGTTCCCCAAAACATTATTTCCACAGCTAAAAATTAAAAGAACAAAAAATTAGCGTAAAAATATTTAGCGACACGGGCACCTTCGGCGTGGGTATCTTTGGCACAGCCGCCTTCGGCGTGGAACAACAAATTCGGCGTGGGTACTTTCGATGCGGAACACCAAATTCGGCATAAAACAAAAAATTCTGTGTGGGCGCCATTAGCGCGGAACAACAAATTCGGTGCTGAACAACACGCGAGCACCTTTGGTGCGGAACAACAAATTCGACACGGCCTTCGGTGCGAAACAACAAATCCGATGTCGAACAACAAATTCGGCGAGGGCACTTTCAGTGCAGAACAACAAATTAGCGTAAAAAACTGCGCTGGCACCTTCGGCGCAGAACAACAAATTTGACGCAGGCGCCTTCGGTGTAGAACAAAAAATACGACGCAGACGCCTTCAGCGTGGAACAACAAATTCGATACGGAACAACAAATTCGATGAGTGCAACTTTGGCGTAGAACGCCAAATTTGGCATAGAACAAAAAATTCGACGTGGGCGCAATCGGCGCGAAACAACAAATTCGGCGCGGAACAACGCGCAAGCACCTTCGACGCAGAACAACAAATTCGGTGCGGAACAACGCGCGAGCACCGTCGGCGCTGAACAACAAATTCGACACGGCCTTTGGTGTAGAACAACAAATTCGGCGATGGCCCCTTCAGCATAGAACAACAAATTCGTCGTCGAACAAAAAATTTGGCGAGGGCGCCTTCAGCGCAGAACAACAAATTAGTGTAACAAATTTAGCGGGCACCATCGACGCGGGCGTCTTTGGTACAACAAACGTCAGTGTATTTTTCGGTGAGGGTATTAACGTAAATTTTTACCCTGATTTTTGAACTTTGTTTAATTTAATGTATCATGTTTCTCCACAATCTTTCCCAATGCACTTTTAATTTCAAAGTTTTGGTTCCCAAAACACTTTTCTCCCAAAATTTAATCTCCACAATCTTTTCTAATACACTTTTAATTTCAAATTTTTGGTTCCCAAGACACTTTTTCCCCAAAATTTAAGTTTTCCAACTAAAATTTTCACAAAATCCAATCTCAAACATTGATTTACCAAGATCAAATCTCAGCCACGAACATGATGCGGTGAACGCGCGCAACCGAAAAGGATTGAGAAGTGTGGTGTGTGTGTGTCGGTATGGTAATAGATAACTGAGCATAGTGTTATCAAATGTCAACATTCGAATCCATATTCAACAAAGATTAAATTTTATGATCCGAATCTATATCCATATTATGTCGGGTATAAATCTTTTTTGTATAATCTAAAATCATTTACGTCACCGTAGATTTTATAGTCCGAATTTTTCTTATGTGATTAACAGGTTTGAATTCATAAAGGGCCATGCTTTGATTCACGCCCGACCCGAAAACGCCAATTCGTTAGTGGGCCCCACACCCACCGCTTCGGTTCATCCCCACTCGACAACGAAAATATATAGTTATCATAGGTGGTTGAGGACACATACAATCAAATCTTAAAAAATTAAATACACTCAAATCTCCAAACACTCAATTCCAGTTAATTTGCGAATTTAATTTAGGCTTCTTTCATTAAGAAATGCACTGATTTTTTGTTGCTAACCAAGGTTAGAGTTGATTGCCTTCTAATTATCTTTTGATTGATTTACTCTATTAATCGGCATTTATTCTACTCTTTTCAATCATTTATGTGAAATAAAAGTTAGGTAGGAATGCATATGCACGAAAATTATTTATATGGATTAATTATAGTAGATTCACTTATTTCTATTAATTTTTGTGCTTTTAATTTGTTAATTTTCTCCTTTTTGTGGGAAATTGATGTTTCTATTATCATGGTGAGCATTCTAGTCAACAATCCAAGATATGATTGGGACAAAATTGCCACGTAGGACAAAGATTCAAAAAGTCTTCATTTATATAATAGTATACCAGTTATAACCCGTGCCCGCAGACACGGTTCATTTAAGATTTCCCTCGTAAAATCTTTGTTCTCCGAAAAATTATTTCCACAGACAAAATTTAACAGAACAATAAATTAGCGTAAAAATATTTAGCGGCACGGGCATCTTCGGCACAATAACAAATTCGACGCAGGCGCCTTTGGCGCGGAACAACAAATTTGGCGCACGCGCCTTCGGCGCGGAACAACAAATTAGCATAAAAAATTTAGCGGGCGCCTTCGACGCGGGCGCAAAAAAACAAACCTCAGGGTATTTTTATGCTAATTTGTTTTTCTGCTAAATTTTTTATTTTGTTTAATTTAATGGATCATGCATCTCCACACTCTTTCACAAGGCACTTTTAATTTGAAAGTTTAGGTTCCTAATGCACTTCCCCCCCAAATTTAATCTCCACAATCTTTCTCAAGGTACTTCTAATTTCAAAGTTTAGGTTCCCAAGGCACTTCCCCCTCAATTTTAATCTCCACAATCTTTCCCGAGACACTTCTAATTTCAAAGTTTTGGTTCTCAAGACACTTTTCCTATCAAAATTTAAGTTCTCCAACTAAAGTTTTCACCAAATCCAATCTCAACCATTGATTTATCAAGATCAAATCTCAGCCACTCTTTATTTTGTCCTAGTCAGACCTAGAATTCAAAAAAAATTATCAAATGTATAATAGATACATATACTTAATACTATACGTATAAAAATACGTATTTAAATATATCTCACTGTATATCTCTCTTCCCTCCTTCTTTCACGTGAGGGAGCAGTGGATTGTTCGACGGCTGTCGTGTGGCACACGATGGCGATGCCACGGCGGAGCGGCGATAGCTGGGGGTGAGTAACGGTCGGCACCGTCACACGAGGAAGTGAAGGCAACAGATGAGGAGATGGTCTCGAGGGGCTGCTGTTGACGGGCTCACGACGGTGGTGCCACGGTGTCGACGAGAGGTAGAGGTGGCTGTCAGAGGGGCAACGACGAGAAGGAGGCAGAGAGGCAGTCGGTGTTGCTCACAGTGACGAGGGCGGAGAGAGGGCGGTGGTCTGCTATGGTCGGATAGCGAAGGAGGGATGCAGACGAGGCTTCGGGTGGTGGTAGGCGACGACGTCGACTACAGGAAGGTGGGCAAGCTCGGAGGGAGCTGTGGTCTTGCCAGCAGAGTGGAGAAGCGCCGGCGATGGCACGTCGTCGAGCTCGTGATGAGGGGGCTAGACTCAGGTTGTTGGGGGCAGCGACAAGGAGAAGAGTTTAGGGGGTCTTCGAAGGGGAAGCTCGGCGTCGAGGTGAAGTTCAGTCGGAGGGGATGGGAGAGGGTGAGCGATGGCAGAGAGTGAGAGGGGGAGCAATGACGCAGGCTGGGGTGCTTGTGGTATGAAGGAGGTGCCGTGGGGAGCTCGTCAATGGTAGAGCAGAGCTCAAGGAGGGGCGGGCTCGCTGCTAAGGGAGGGGTGACGCCAGAGGAGGGTGGGAGCGCAGGGAGAGGGCCGGTGCTCCGATGGGGAGATGGGCGCGGGTTGGGTTTGGGTTTCGTGGAGAGTGAGCTGAGGGTGAACGAGAGAGGGGGTAAGGGTTTAATTATATAGGGTTAAAATATTTTATAATATTAAGACATTAATAAGGGTAATTAAAGATTAGGTGGGGTGGGTGTTGACTAATGACACCATGATGAAGCCATGATACACATTTAGCTAGAGTATGTCGATAAGGGATGAGTATGGGTAAAAAAGTAATTAAGATTCTTTAATTAGTAATTTAAACAGAGTTAATTAGTAAAGCCATAATTAATAAAACGTAGTTACTTAAAAATACAAAATTATGATATTGCCCATGAGACTAAACATCTTTGAAAAATTACGAAAACATAGCCACGGTGCGTATCGACGCGAGGATCACTGATAAAAAATGCATTTCGAAGTTTGAACTACGGAGATACAAGTTTTAGGCCAAAACGTTTGGGTCGCGGGTTTGCCGGTTCTAGGTCGATGTGACTCCAGAAAATTACAAAAATAAAATGGGAGGCACTAAATGACTATAGATTCACATTGTAGAAGTTTGAAATCGTTTTGATAAAGTTTATATAGAAAATTAATTGATACGGCTATATCGGTAACAATTACGTAGAAAATATTATATAAACTATTTAAACTTTTAAACTTACGAATACACGTTATAAGTATGATGATACAGAAATATTTTCATATAATTGATTTGAAACTATTTTTGATATAAAACTCTTGACAAACCATTTCAAAATATCTTCAAAGTATAAAAATACGTAGAATACGTAAATACGTGTACTGATGGATACGGGTCGTCCCACAAGTTGAGAATTACAGTTATCGATTATGAAATTGTTGTTGAGCTACATTGATATTAACGGCTGAAAATTTGAAAGTGATATCCTCAACCATTATGGAAATTACTCGATGCGTAAAGATTATAAATTGTGTTGGATTTTTCATCAATATCTAAAGTCAAGTCTCGTGCCATGCTATGATTATATGCTCTATTTGACTGATCCTGCTCATGTGACTATTTTATTGGCATGATGTCAATATTGTACATATATTGCTCATGAATGTTTAAGCCTTACACTTAAATTTATGGATTGGCTCCGGATATTGCCTTTGGGCTTAATACTGAGACTTAGTCTCTTTGTATGCATCGAGTAGTGTATCACAATATGACCTAAGTAGTTACATGGAAATAATTGTTTTTATAACCGGTAATTTACAGAAGCAGTCATACATAACCATTTACATGACATACTTACCTTACACACGTATGAGACACTCCAATGGATACATCTCTAAATGACACATGTACTTAATATTGTGCATCACATTTTTGCATACAACTATCTAGGTTCATTGGGAATGTGGTAAATCATATTAGAGAGGGTGTGGGAGCGATTGAAGCCACTTTTGTTGTACCTATTGTATCTGATGGATCCCACCACTGTATATATTGGGATCCCTTTATTGCACCACTGTATCTATTTGGATACTGCCCGAGTGAGTGCCCATGTTGGCACATGTGGTCTCGCATGTTGCATATTGTGCACTCCAACATGAGTCATATCACTAGTATAGAATTAATTGTTTCACCTGCATAATCATGTAGATCACATTATCTCTCACATAGCACTATATTCATGCTACATGCTACATGATGCTCTTCTATTTTTACTATGTTTATCATCATTCTATTATGCCATATTGGTCATGTTTTAACTACAGATTTAACTTGTCTTATTTTGTAGTTTTAAGGATCTACGACTAACTTGACAGCTGACATCTTGCCCTCGTTAGGTTCTGGATCCAACTACAAAGATAACCCAGATCATGAGGACATATAGCATGATACAGATTTCTATTAGCCAGGTCCCTAGTTAATTTTATGGTAGCAGCATTTTTCTATTTATTTGTAAGGTGGATGGCATACTTATTTTTACCTCTTGTTCCGTTGTATTTGGACATCATGTTCTCATGTTCTTGTTAAAAATTTATAACTAAGTATATCTGCTTGTTGGTATATTGTGCATATCTATATCGTTCTATGGTGACTTGCTGATCTACATGCCTTGGATATGCTTAGTGCATATTGATCTTAACGGGAAAAATGTTAGTTTTTCTTTTGGGGTCAAAATGCGATGCAGCTTGTCTCGTGCCATTTCCTCCAGATTAAGAACTGGGGCATGACAAAATTTCAAACAATCCATGTGCATTGTGTTTTAGTATATTTAGACTTTGATTTGAACCTTCCTCTATTCATATATTAGCTTCGTCTATTCTTGGATCAACCTCCTTTGTTGAAATGACCTTTATTTCTTGTAGTTTCATGGCCATCAACCCTTTGACTTCCTCACTACTGTCAGTTTCTTTTTCATCTCACTAAAAAGTAGTATGGTTGTCATATCATCAATCACCAACTTATCCTTATCATATAAAATGGTGGTAACTAATGGTTGTAGGAATCAGTAAATGATGAAAGAAACAAAATTGTGTTTCCTCTTCTTCAATCTTAGCTTCAACACTAAGCAACTATGCAATTAAATGATTACACGTATTAAAATGAACTAGCAAATCCGTACCTTCCATCATTCTAAGACTGTATAGCTTCTTCTTTAGGAACAATTTGTGTTGGATATTGAGTCACCCCTAGGTGTATTTTATGATGAACAAACTATTATGTCTACTAATACATTTGGATGTAGGTATGAGAATGATGAAAGAGCACATAATCAAAAAGGTGATCTCATAAAGATTTATGGAGCTAAAGCTATAGAGGATCTAATTAAGTCTCATGGAGATTTTAAGAAAGTGTTGATCAACCAAGGAGCTCAAACAAGGCCAAAACTTCTGGTAATCAAGAATCAAAGACAAGAGATAAAACTTCATGGACTACATCAATTGTATCAAGTGTATGTACATTTTTGTCGTGTCTTATATTCATGTATAAGCCTTGCTTTGAAGCTCACACTCACTTAGATATCCTTTAAGTATTTTAAAATATTTTGAAAATCATTTTGAAAGTATTTTTCTAAGTTATTATGTCCAACTCTTATGTATATTAGGCATATTAGTCAACTAGTTGACTAGTTTTAAACTTGGCTAGCAGTATGTAAGAAAGTAGTTGACTATAGTTATTAGACTAGTCAACTAGTTGTTGAACACTGGTCGACTAGTACATGACCTATTGTCGACTAGTTTTTATAGAGAGCAATATACTCAAAAACATGCTTATACTAGTTGACCAATGTACATCGACTAGTCGACTAGGTGACAACTAGTGGACTAGTTGTAATGCCCTACAAGCTACTGCACAAGTACTAGAGGGGGGGTGAATAGTACTTTAAAAATAAAAAGGAGTATAATTCCTAATTATAGTGCAAACAACTACCAAATCAATTTGCGGAAGCTTAAATTGAATGACAACAACAAAATTAACAATGCTAACAAAAGATGTTACTGGGTTCGGATCCACCCAAGTCTCCCCAACTTGTTCCCGGTGATCCTACGTCCCAACCACCCGGATCCCCTCCGGATACTTAGGTTAGAAACCCTAACCCAAGATTTCCACTATGATATCTTGTGAAAACCCTTCACAAGATCAAATCATACATGCAATGGCAATAGTGAATCCCACAACCCGGGATCACAACCTTCTCTCACAACCGAGAGAATCAACAAGCAATATAAACAAGTTTATAATGAAATAAACAATCTTACCACAAAATCCTATACCTTGAGTTTTCTTACCAAATAGGTGCAAGGAGGGATTTGAGGAAGATGAAGTCACCAAGACATAGCACCAAAGAAATGACCAGCAATGGGTGCCTAGGAGTGATTTGGAGACTTGAATCAAGCTAGAGCTTGAAGGGCTCACCAAGAACAAACTTCTCTCAAGATGGATTCTAGATCTAGAAAGTGAGAGAATGGATTTCTTGTGAGGAAGAGAGCTTTGGAAATGAGTGAGAATGGCTATCTCTTTCAATCTCAATGAATCTCTTAATGGCAGCTCTTACCTAGAGAGAAATGACCTAGGTTCGTATTTATAGGGTCCCATAAAAACAACTTAGATCAAGTCACAACGGATAGAAATCTGAGGCAACTAGTCGGTCAAAGAACAACCACTGACCGACTAGTTCATCAACTAGTCGGTCAGTCAAACAACATGGACCGACTAAGTGAAGAACTGAGAAGAGAAAGAAATTTAGACCTAGAAATCTAGTCGGTCCAAGAAGACATTCTGACCGACTAGTTTCACAACTAGTCGGTCGGTCAGTGAACGTAGACCGACTAAGAGGGAAAATCAAATAGGCTGAATACAAAATGACTTAGTCGGTCCAAGAACAAAAGTTGACTGACTAGATTATCCACTAGTCGGTCACCAAACGTTCTTAGACCGACTAACGATAAACAGTAGCTTAGGAGAAATTTGGCATGTACAGTAAATCATAACTAGTCTGTCAAAGAAGCATCACTGACCGACTAGTTCACAAACTAGTCGGTCGGTGAGTCAACGTAGACCGACTAACTGTAAACAGTACTGAACAAGAAAAGATTAACTCACATTAGTCGGTCCAAGAAGCTTTTCTGACCGACTAGATCACCATCTAGTTGGTCAGTATTTCTTCTTGTACCAACTAACATGCACGAATAAGTCCGAATCGAAGCGCGATGCTTCGAGGAAGTTAGAATGGACTTTAACTAAGATCCTAGAGCTACGATATGAGCGATATGAAGATAGAATCGTAAGATATACTCAAGGCTTAACATTCTATAGATCGAAGCTAAAAGACTATAAATAAAACCTTAATGAATGGTCATCGAGAGCTTCGATTAATTCTTCATGACTTCTAAAACGGTCCAAGAGCTTCAACGAAGATTTAGGCAATGAATACGAGCTTTGAGAAGTCTTGAGATGTCGTTTTGATTATTCTCGTGAATTTGGCGACGATCTCCAATACTGCGCTCACAAATTGTTAGTTCATGAATTATTTATGTTTGCTCATCATCAAAAACCAAATCCGGGGAGTCCAATATTCAACATTCTCCCCCTTTTTGGTGATGACAAACCAACATAAATAATAATCAAAAATAATGATTCAAATGTAAAATACTTACTCCCCCTGCATTGATGACACGTTAATTCCAAAATGAATATATATAAATTGCATCAATCAGACGAGTAAGATAAATAATGAGAATCGATTTTTGAAATATCTTAACTCCCCCTGAATCTAACACATCAAATTAGATTCTTGGAAATTGAGTTAAATTTTCATTTGACCTATTTATTATCATTATCTCTCCCCCTTTGGCATTATCCCATAAATGGGGGGCATACAACGACAACAACTAGGAAATGGAAAATTCAACATCGGGAGTCGTAGACAATGACGATGGACCTAATTGACACCAAGGGAAAAGTGATGAAATCAAATCAAGGTGTGCCAAATTGTCCATTATCAAAAAGCGATAATTAAAATCAACAAAAATACCAAATATTTATTCATTTATTGAATTAAGAAACATACTCTCCAATATTCAATATTCTTGCTTAAAGTTGTGCATGGAAAACAATTCTATACAATTATAGAAATATAATCTATTTAACCAAGTTTTTAAGCGACGAGCGACGATTTCACATATCATAGACATTGAATGAAAATTAAATGTGCATGACGAAGTAAAACAAAGAGAACATCGATGTATATATATTAAAACATCATGAGTACATCCAAAAAGATATCGACTACATCATATCAAATGCAACATACCATGTATATCAACATCAAAAAGAAAAATACATCATACATCATCGAACCATCACCAACATCCAAAGTACATCAAAATACAACACCGACATCCAGAAAACCAAAATACATCAAAACAACACAACACTCCATCCTAACCCAAAAATACTCTCAATAAGATGCATCATCCACAGATCATAGGAGAGGCCTCGAAACAGACGATCACGAGGAAGAGGCAGGATCTGCAGTCTCCGGGGGTCCAGTTGAGGGAGTGGACTCAGGCTCTGCAGGGAGGAGAGGCGTGTGAACAGAAGGGATCGTCGGGGCAGGGGTGGAGACATCGACGACAGGCTCAACGGCTGGGGTCTCAACAGGAACAACAGCAGGCACAACAGGAGCAGGGTCGTCAGCAGGAGCAGCAGCAGTCTCAGAAGGCTGATCCACTGGTGCAGAAGTCTCAGGAGCACCGGAAGAGGTGCCAGCATCAGGAGCAGATGTGGTAGCAGCAGCAGCAGCAGTGGCCTCATCGCCACGAGCCAAGGAGGTGAAAAGCTCATCAATATCCTCATCGTCCATCTCCTCATCATCAGAAACGGACGGAGGAAGCTCAATGCCCATCAAACGAGCCATACGGCAAACTACCTCTTCGGTACGAGCCAAACGCGACTCGTGTCGACGAAGCAACCGAACGACATCATCAAGAGAGGCGGAGGGAGGAGGGACTGAAGCAGCTGAAGGAGTGGCCTGAGATGCAGAAGGTGTCGACCGATGCACGTGACGGAGTGCCGCAAGAGATTTCTTAACGGCCGTCGCGTTCAGAGGAGGACCAAGGAGACGCTCATCATCAGGAGGCAAGGGAACACCGAATCGACGGAAAACCAAGGTCAGGAGACACGGATATGGGATATGCGCAGATTTAGTGGTCTTGCGAATACACTCGAAAGAATCCATCTTATCGAGTATAATGCGAGCCCAATTAATCTCGCTACCCATAAACAGAGCGTAAATCAATTTCAGAAACGGCTGAGATGGAAGAGAAGAGGATCCATACTTGGGAAGAAGGCAGGATTTTAAGATCAGGTTAATCACCCAAGCATTCGGCTTGAATGATTTCGAAGGAACTCCTATGAATGCAGGGGGGATAACCTGGAAGATTTTGCCTAGGGTCCGCTGATCGAGGGAGGAGATATCATCGACAGAGATGTCAGAAGGGAGGAGGCCACACGACGAGCAACCAATCAACTCCCCCAAGATTTCTGTCGTGAGGGCTATAGGAGTCCCCAAAACAGAAGTCTCGATGGAGTGAGACTCACCGTACTGGCCCCGGACACGATTGGCATAAAATAGCTTGACCAGGCGAGGATATGGTCGGGGGTTCGCCTTAGCGTCATATCTAAGATAGTCCAATAGGCCACTATAGGAGAGAAGATCCGCAAGGCCAAGAAAATCAGAAAACTGAACGTAATGCTCCAACAGCAGTGGGCAGTGCTCTATACAGTTGTACGCTGCTAGACACTGAGGGTCGTCGCGGCACAACGATATATCTACACCGCCGACTGGCATCGGAGCTTTACCCTTAGCCTTACGGGGCTTAGGAGGAGGTGGAGGAGGGGTGGAGTAGGAGCTTTCTCGGGATGTTCAGGAGTGTATTCCTCATCGGAATCATCCTCGGAATCACTATCTGAACGCTCACCGGGAGGAGTGGGTGCATGGAACTTTTTAGGTTTAGGTTTGGGCTTGGACGTTTGGCCGGTAGGTTTAGGCTTGGACGTCCTCTTCCTCTTCAACGGAGTTGAAGACGAAGAGGGGGGTCGGGTGGTCTTGGCCCTACGCTTAGGAGGGGTCGAAGCGGTAGCACCCTCTACGGTCATGGGGGATGCCCCAGAAGATGTAATCGGGAGTCTCGTTCTTGCCATGATCACGACACAACGAGTACAAACAAACGACGGGATAGGATCAAAGACCCTAACTCAAACCCTAGAACCTAAGACACAAGCCCTAAGATAGAGAATCCGAAACCCTAGAACCCTAGAAGTGAAAACTGTTGGGTTTTATTAGATCCGGGGCTTACTTTCGACTAGTGCATTGTTCGTCCTTCGCCCTACTTGAGAGCGAAGGCCGGACAACCTTGCACAAAATTTAACGCAGCGGAAGCGGAAAAATAAAGAAGAAAAACTTTATATAAACACTTTATATAAACTAGCCATATCGTCATAAAACCCGAGCCAAGAAAACGCTACTATCCCGGGGTTGGGTCCAGACCAACCCCTAAGGATACTACTATCTAATTAACTACATTAGCTACTGCAATTAAAATAATGCACATAAATTAAAACTAAGGTTGAGGAAACTCAACATACCCGTAACTCTTGCCTTGCAGCAAAAGTGTTACCGAAGGCAATCAATTGCCCTTCCCGCATAAGCCGCTCCGATCCCAGCAACTACTTGCGCCGATCCCAGCAACTTCTGGTCGCCGAGCCAACCACTTGCTCCAGAAAGTTTCACTTGAATGGATCCAACGCCTAGACTTCAGATCCGATCTGAGTTCCTCCGATGCCTTGCTAGGGCTCGACCGGAACAAAGAATGAGAACGAGAACTTTTAATTTAGCTTCCAGATCAATGCTTGTTCTTAATTTGAACTGCCTTGATCATCGGCTGGTGCAAGTTTCAATGAGGAGACCACCCTACTATTTATAGGGGGGTGAGGAGCTCCTCAATTGAAATAGTCGATGTGGGACTAAATAATGGGAATGGAATCTTATAGTTCAAAACTATAAAGAGCCATAGTTAATTCGTTTCTCAAGCAAAACGTACACATCATATATGTAAATCGGAGTGCTCGACGAGACGAACGCATAGGAAGAAACGGCACCTCATTTGGACTTCGTTTGACCCTTCAAACTTGAGTTTGAAAATCCGATTTTCGAAACAATTGAAGAACGCGGACTAATTCGCGTTCTCGGGAAAGACACCGCCCAGAGCCACGTGGCGCGCCCGGAGCGCGCCACGTGGCGTGCTCCTATTAGGCGCGCCGCCCGCGATGACGCAGGCGGCAGCCCGCCTTCGCTGCGCCCGTTGATGCGGGCGCAGAAAAATGAGTGCAGGCCAGTGGGGCCTGCACTCGGCGTCAGATGACGCTGACGCGGGGGCCCGCGTCAGCGTGCTGACGTCAGCGGGCCCCCTGCGTCAGCGCGCCTTTTAAGGGGGTTTCTCCCTTTTTTTTTCTTCTGTCCTCTTTACAGAAAAGTCCCTGTAATTCCATTAATTACAAAAAGATTCTTTTAAGCATAACTTGCCCATTTGATCTCCGATTCAGGTGCGGTTTCTTCCTATGCTCTTCTTAGAATGTCCACAACATTCCTAAGCATATAATGTCCCGTTTATTTATTGTATCGTATACAAATGATCTGAGGGCACCATCCCTCAACATCTCCCACTTGCACTCAGGATCATTTATCCCGAGTACAAACTATCTGCAACTTCCTTGCAGTATCAGTTCTCATGCATCATCATGCATTATTCTCTATTCTTTTACTAGACGTAAGACCACACTCTTTGTGAGACCCTACAGCCTGACCCTACTATAGGTTCGGGTTCGTGACCCTAGACGGCAGTGACCACGGCAGTGACCACGGGGGTTTGCCTTAGCGTCATATCTAAGATAGTCCAATAGGCCACTATAGGAGAGAAGATCCGCAAGGCCAAGAAAATCAGAAAACTGAACGTAATGCTCCAACAGCAGTGGGCAGTGCTCTATACGGTTGTACACTGCTAGACACTGAGGGTCGTCGTGGCACAACGATATATCTACACCGCCGACTGGCATCGGAGCTTTACCCTTAGCCTTACGGGGCTTAGGAGGAGGTGGAGGAGGGGGTGGAGTAGGAGCTTTCTCGGGATGTTCAGGAGTGTATTCCTCATCGGAATCATCCTCGGAATCACTATCTGAACGCTCACTGGGAGGAGTGGGTGCACGGAACTTTTTAGGTTTAGGTTTGGGCTTGGACGTTTGGCCGGTAGGTTTAGGCTTGGACGTCCTCTTCCTCTTCAACGGAGTTGAAGACGAAGAGGGGGGTCGGGTGGTCTTGGCCCTACGCTTAGGGGGGTCGAAGCGGTAGCACCCTCTACGGTCATGGGGGATGCCCCAGAAGATGTAATCGGGATTCTCGTTCTTGCCATGATCACGGCACAACGAGTACAAACAAACGACGGGATAGGATCAAAGACCCTAACTCAAACCCTAGAACCTAAGACACAAGCCCTAAGAGAATCCGAAACCCTAGAACCCTAGAAGTGAAAACAAGATGTAGAACAAACCCTAGGGATGAAAAATGAGATCTAGGAAGGAGGGAGATACCTAGGGGAGTGGTCGACGGCGACGGGCGGCGGAGATGGCCGGAAAAGTGGCCGGAGAATCGACGGAAGTCGAAGGGGTTTCGATCGGGGAGAGGGAGTTTTTCGAGATGGGAAACGAAAACAACCGACTAGACTTAGAAAAAATCGGATAGATTGAGTATTAGTCGGTTTAGAATGCGAAAAGACGTGTTTGCCCCAACGCACTTAGTCGGTCATAGTTCAAGCACTGACCGACTAGATTACGATCTAGTCGGTCGGTCAATGAGCTTAAACCGACTAAGGCGAAACAGAGGCAAAACGAAAAATCTAGGGCTAGAGTTAGTCGGTCACAGTATAATCACTGACCGACTAGTTTTCAATCTAGTCGGTCGGTAAGAGAACTGTGACCGACTAAAAGAAGTCAAAGACAAGAGAAAGTTAAAGCTTGAACTAGTCGGTCTGAGTTCACTAGCTGACCGACTAGATGAGCATCTAGTCGGTTGGCTGATGAACTGAAACCGACTAGAAGAGTCCAAAAGTTGATAAATGAGTTCTCTTCATAAACCACTTGGATGAAACATCTTAACCCTCTCACTAGTCATCTAATCTACCCCATAAAACATCGAAATCTTAAATACGATATTCAAATTAGAATTCGAGCAAAAATTCAAACATATCACATAAAATCCCCAAAAATTCAATAAATCTAGCATGAATGAAATATCGCGAAATACAATAGCATGCAAGATAATTGAATGAAACATGAATCCTATAACTCGGATTCACCCATAATCCCCAATTCTCGACGCAACCGCACAAAGGAGTCCTCCTTTAGGGGTTTCGTGAAAATATCGGCGATTTGCTTTTGGGTTTCAACGTACACTAAAATGATATCCTTTTTAGCAACATGATCATCTAAAAAATGGTGTCGGACATCTATGTGTTTAGATCGGGAATGGTGCACCGGATTCTTTGAAAGACAAATAGCACTTTGGTTATCCACCATGATAGGGCTAGTATCACAATGAATACCAAAATCCTTCAGTGTGTGTCTCATCCAAAGAACCTGGGCACAAGCGGCACCGGCGGCAATGTATTCCGCCTCGATGGTTGAAAGTGATACCGAATTTTGCTTCTTGGAAAACCAAGAGACAAGGGAATTTCCTAGAAAATGGCAAGTGCCACTAGTACTCTTCCTGTCGGATTTGCATCCCGCATAATCAGCGTCACTATATAAGACTAACTCATATGTGCTAGATTTCGGATAAAGTAATCCAAAATCTAAAGTGTAACTTAGATAGCGAAAAATACGTTTAACCGCTACTAAGTGAGAATCCTTAGGTTGAGACTGATAACGAGCACATACGCATACGGCAAACATAATATCGGGCCTACTTGCGGTAAGATAAAGTAAACTACCTATCATACCTCGATATAGACGAATGTCTACATCCTTACCGCCCGTATCCTTGTCAAGATGCGTAGTCGTGCTCATTGGAGTCTTTTTCCCGGAGGCATTCTCCATTCCAAATCGCTTTAGCAACTCCACCGTGTACTTCGTTTGGTGGATGAAGATTGCATCGTTCAATTGGCGAATTTGGAGACCTAAGAAATATTTGAGTTCGCCCATGTGGCTCATCTCAAATTGTTCCTTCATAACATTAGAAAACTCTTCGCAAAGAGTGAAGTTAGTAGCACCGAAAATGATATCATCAACATAAATTTGAACTAATAAAATATCATTATTCGCATGCTTAACAAAAAGTGTAGAATCGGCTTCGCCCATTTTAAAATTCAAATCCAAAAGAAAATTCTTTAGGCTATCATACCAAGCTCGAGGAGCTTGTCTCAAACCATAAAGAGCTTTCTTTAGTTTAAAAACATGATTTGGAAATTTTTCATTTATGAAGCCCGGAGGTTGAGAAACGTAAACTTCCTCAACGACATCTCCGTTTAAAAATGCACTTTTAACATCCATTTGAAATAATTTAAAATTTTTATGGCATGCAAAAGACAATAATAGTCTAATTGATTCTAATCTAGCTACCGGAGCGAAGGATTCTTCGAAATCGATACCTTCCTCTTGGCGATAGCCTTGAGCTACTAACCGAGCTTTGTTCCGGACGACGACTTGGTTTTCGTCGGTTTTGTTCTTGAAGATGCACTTTGTCCCTATGACGGTGTGGTTCTTCGATGGCAAAGGAACAAGCTCCCATACCTCATTCCTCTCGAATTGAATGAGTTCCTCCTCCATGGCAAGGATCCAAGCACTATCTTCGCACGCTTCAACTATATTCTTTGGCTCTATTGATGAGGCAAAGGCACAATTGGCGAAGTGGTGGACTTGCGATCTCGTCTTGACACTATCATGAATATTGCCAATGACTTGCTCATGGGGATGGTCGCGAACGGTTTGAAGCCGCTTGGGAATACCTTGATCACTAGGCACATTCTCAACAACTTCATTAGTCGGGTTAGTATCAATAGAATCAATTGAATCAATAGACTTAGAATTTTCAAACGAATCACATAAAACATCCATAGAGTCATCATCATTTGAAATTCTAGAAGTAATAAAATTCTCATTAAAAGAGACATGAAGTGATTCCTCGATCGTAGAGGATCTTTTGTTGTATATCCGGTAGGCTTTGCTACGTGAGGAATACCCAACAAATATCCCCTCATCCGATCTCGGATCAAACTTGTCCAAATTATCATATGTGTTTTTAATAAAAAATTTTGCGCCGAAAACACGAAAATGTTTAACTTGAGGCAATCTAATAAACAACAATTCATAGCAAGTTTGTTTGGTGCTGGGCCTCAAAAGTATTCTATTAAACACATAGCAAGCGGTGTGTACCGCTTCCGCCCAAAATTGATAACCAAGTTGACTATCTTCGAGCATAGTGCGAGCACACTCCACAAGCGTTCTATTCTTCCTCTCAACAACACCATTTTGAGGAGGTGCGCGAGGGAAAGAAAACGTGTGAGTAATTCCAAGATCATCACAAAAATTTGAGAAAGACTCATTCTCAAATTCACCCCCATGATCACTACGAATAGTGACAATGGTGGTTCCGATGAGATTTTGTACTTTCTTCACAAATATTGTGAAGTTTTCAAAATCTTCATTTTTATTACATAAGAAAAATACCCATGTAAATCTAGAATAATCATCGACGATGACAAGTCCATATCTTGCATTTCCTAAGGAAGCAACTCTAGTTGGCCCAAATAAATCTAGATGTAATAGCTCTAGTGGCCGTTTAGTAGAAATGCTTTTCTTAGGTTTAAATGAAGATTTAGGAAGCTTGCCACGTTGACAAGAATCACAAAAACTTTTCTTTTCAAAAACGAGCTTCGGAAAACCTTTAATGGAATTTAATTTTGAAAGCTTATAAAGTGTTCCAAAGTTCACATGTCCAAAGCGTCGATGCCATAAGTGTTGTTCACTTGTGTTGGCAACGAGACATTGTTCATATGACTTAGGAAGATCCAAAATATAAATATCTTTATGGCGTATGCCGGAAAATAATAATTTATTATTATCATTTGAAATATGACATAATCCTTTCGTAAATCTAACTTTGTAACATTTGTCACAAAGTTGGCTTATTGAAATAAGATTATGATTTAAACCATTAACTAGATAAACATCACTAATTAAGGGTTTAGACAGGTTACCCACTTTACCAACACCGACGATGGTTCCGCTCTCGTTGCCTCCAAATACGACGCGGTTTCCATTTGCAATGGGAACTACTCCGGAGAGCAATTGAGCGTCACCCGTCATGTGTTTTGAACACCCGCTATCGAGTATCCAATTTCCTTTGGAGCTAAATTTAAATTTGTTGCTCCTTTTCTTTTTCTTTTCCTTGAGTACCTAAAGATAGAAAATTTCATATCATGGTACCCAAGGGTCATTGGGTCCTCAGAGGTTAGACCTTTGGAAGCCAAGTCCAATTGGACTTAGACTTCCCCACATAATTTCTACTATGCACAACATCCGAAAAATAAGCATTCATATACACTTGTTTTTCATCCATGCTTGTGTCCTTTGGGCTCCAAATAGTGAAAATCTTGGGAGCCCTCATCCTATTGGGTGCATGCATGCGACGTTGATTTCTACGTGATGCATGTTGTGGATAGGCATAAGGAACATGATGGAATGGTGCACGACGAGAATTATTTATATGATGAGGTGGGTGAACATATGCATGTGTGGGAACACGTGCGTGAGGGTGTCTCACATGGTGTGCACGTGCCCGAGAATGTGTTGCATAAAAATCATCATATGTGTGAGCCGGTGGAGTAGGACGTGTGTTCCTACGTGGCATGGTATTTGTGTACATATAAGCATGGCCCTTCTTTGGAGGTCCACCCATAGTGGGTTTCTTTCCAAAAGAGGGTGTGGACGAGGTGGAAGCACCATTGGTAGAAGAACTACCAATAGAGTGTTTGCTACCACTCGTTGAGGCATCGGAAGTTGGCCTAACAAAAGTAGTGACCGACTTGGATGACTTTCCCAAAGTATACCCCAAACCAATATGGTGTTTGGCCGGGAGTAAGACACTTAGGATATTATCCAAATGGCCCTTACCCTTATTGAATTCATTGATTCAGCCTAATGTGTTCTCATATTTCTCGGTGAGAGAACGAAAAGAAGTATCTAAAGTGGATACTTGCGATGTGAGCACATAAACACGAGATTTAAGATTTTCATTCTCAATACTCAAAGTCGAGTTTTGAGAAGTTAAATCCTCTATCTTATGTTCTTCCGGATCCTCAATGTTAACATGTTCAAGTTTAGATTTGAGATTAACAATCTCATTTCTTAACTCTTCAACAACGGTGTCGTTGTTGGTGATGATAGTCTTAGGTGAGGTTTGAATGCTAGCTAGGTCATCTTTTACTTTAGTATATCTATTTACTAATTTAGTGTATTTAGACCATAAATGAGAGTTAGCATCCCTAAGATCATCCATAGTTACCTCATCGCCTTCGTCGTCGCTATCATCTGAGGAGGAAGATCCTTGATCATGCTCCTCTCTTGCCATGAAGCACATGTGCGCTTGCTCCATTTTCTCATCGTCCGACTCTCCGCTTGAGGAATCCTCGGAGTCGGTGAATGTTGCTCCGACAAGTCCCTTTTTGTACCCCTTTTTGTACTTCTTCGACTTGTCGAACTTCGGCGCCTTCCACTTCTCCTTTTGCTTGTTTTGAGGACAATCCGCTTTGATGTGTCCTGGCTTATTGCATTTAAAGCACAAAGGTAGAGAGGCGTTAGTAGAAGTAAATTTAGATTTTTGTTTGAAGTTACCCTTTCGGAAGAAGCGATTGAACTTCTTTGCCATGAGTGCAATGGATTCCATGTCCATTTCTTCTTCCGAGTCCTCGTCATCGGTAGAGGTGGATAAAGCCGCCTTGAATGCAATCGCCTTTTTCTTAGGCACGTCTTGGTTCAAATAGGACTTCATCTTTTATTGTAACTTCACCTTGCTATCTTTGCGTACCTCGTATGACATCAAAGTACCCATCAATTGAACTACGGTATACTTATTCATGTCATTACCTTCCTCGATGGCGAAGGTACGTTTCTCCCAAGAAGAAGGAAGTCCTTCGATAAGCTTCGAGCACTTCTCCTTTTGGGTGTAGGATTTGCCGAGAGCCTCTAACTCGTTTATTATGTCAACGAAACGAGCGTAATATTCCTTCATCTTCTCGCCCTGTTGCATATGAAACATTTCGTAATCTTTGTTTACAACTACGAGTTTAGAGTCTCTTACCCTACTCGTCCCTTCATGTAAAATGAGGAGGGAGTTCCAAATTTGATATGCACTCTTACATGTGCATATCTTATTGAAGTCCTCGGGCTCCAATGCGCATTGCAAGGCGTTCATTGCCTTGGCATTGCTTACCTCCGCGACGACCACCGCGGTAGTCCATTTCTCAAAGTCTTCTTCTTCGGGCTCGATGTATTCCTTCATTGTGGTCCTCCATAGAGATGCACTCCGGAGGAAGGTTTCCATCCGGCATTTCCAGTACCCGTAGTTGGTACCGTTGAAGAATGGAGGCATCGTAGAGGAATGTCCTTCCATCACCGAAGACGCTCCTTCATGGTTCTTGAAGGTGCCATAGTCGGAAGGTGGACGCACGGTCTTGTTGTCGTTGGCAGACATAGCTAAGTATCTGGCTTTGATACCAAATGTAATGCCATACAAGCTACTGCACAAGTACTAGAGGTGGGGTGAATAGTACTTTAAAAATAACAAGGAATATAATTCCTAATTATAGTGCAAACAACTACCAAATCAATTTGTGGAAGCTTAAATTGAATGACAACAACAAAATTAACAATGCTAACAAAAGATGTTACTGGGTTCGGATCCACCCAAGTCTCCCCGACTTGTTCCCGGTGATCCTACGTCCCAACCACCCGGATCCCCTCCGGATACTTAGGTTAGAAACCCTAACCCAAGATTTCCACTATGATATCTTGTGAAAAACCTTCACAAGATCAAATCATACATGCAATGGCAATAGTGAATCCCACAACCCGGGATCACAACCTTCTCTCACAACCGAGAGAATCAACAAGCAATATAAACAAGTTTATAATGAAATAAACAATCTTACCACAAAATCCTATACCTTGAGTTTTCTTACCAAATAGGTGCAAGGAGGGATTTGAGGAAGATGAAGTCACCAAGACATAGCACCAAAGAAATGACCAGCAATGGGTGCCTAGGAGTGATTTGGAGACTTGAATCAAGCTAGAGCTTGAAGGGCTCACCAAGAACAAACTTCTCTCAAGATGGATTCTAGATCTAGAAAGTGAGAGAATGGATTTCTTGTGAGGAAGAGAGCTTTGGAAATGAGTGAGAATGGCTATCTCTTTCAATCTCAATGAATCTCTTAATGGCAGCTCTTACCTAGAGAGAAATGACCTAGGTTCGTATTTATAGGGTCCCATAAAAACAACTTAGGTCAAGTCACAACAGATAGAAATCTGAGGCAACTAGTCGGTCAAAGAACAACCACTGACCGACTAGTTCATCAACTAGTCGGTCAGTCAAACAACATGGACCGACTAAGTGAAGAACTGAGAAGAGTTCAGACCTAGAAATATAGTCGGTCCAAGAAGACATTCTGACCGACTAGTTTCACAACTAGTCGGTCGGTCAGTGAACGTAGACCGACTAAGAGGGAAAAACAAATAGGCTGAATACAAAATGACTTAGTCGGTCCAAGAACAAAAGTTGACCGACTAAATTATCCACTAGTCGGTCACCAAACGTTCTTAGACCGACTAACGATAAACAGTAGCTTAGGAGAAATTTGGCATGTACAGTAAATCACAACTAGTCGGTCAAAGAAGCATCACTGACCGACTAGTTCACAAACTAGTCGGTCGGTGAGTCAACGTAGACCGACTAACTGTAAACAGTACTGAACAAGAAAAGATTAACTCACACTAGTCGGTCCAAGAAGCTTTGCTGACCGACTAGATCACCATCTAGTCGGTCAGTACTTCTTCTTGTACCAACTAACATGCACGAATAAGTCCGAATCGAAGCGCGATGCTTCGAGGAAGTTAGAATGGACTTTAACTAAGATCCTAGAGCTACGATATGAGCGATATGAAGATAGAATCGTAAGATATACTCAAGGCTTAACATTCTATAGATCGAAGCTAAAAGACTATAAATAAAACCTTAATGAATGGTCTTCGAGAGCTTCGATTAATTCTTCATGACTTCCAAAACGGTCCAAGAGCTTCAACGAAGCTTTAGGCAATGAATACGAGCTTTGAGAAGTCTTGAGATGTCACTTTGATTGTTCTCGTGAATTTGGCGACGATCTCCAATACTGCGCTCACAAATTGTTAGTTCATGAATTATTTATGTTTGCTCATCATCAAAAACCAAATCCGGGGAGTCCAATATTCAACACTAGTAAGTGTACACTAGTCGACTAGGTGACAACTAGTGGACTAGTAAGTGTACACTAGTCGACTAGTGACTATCAATTGGTCAATACGACAAAAACAGCAACTAGCTGTTTTAGCCGTTGTTGAGTGTATTTTTCATATTCTGCCTGACCAGAAACAATGCTTATAAATAAGAGATGTAGCTAGGTTTTTTGTATGAAGGATTTTGATTTTAAACAAGCTTTCTAAAAGATTTTCATGCTCTTGTGCTCTTAAATTCCTTAAGCAAAATCCTTGATTTTTTGTCCTCTTGATTTACAAAATCTTCTTGTCACGCCCCGGTACCCCAAATAGGGAGGATCGGCGTGACAAGCCGCGGTATTAGGAATACCCAGCGCTAATATGTATCCTAATTGACTCGCAGGCCACTGCAACCGCTGAGAAAATACAGGTAGTAAAGTACGAACTGAAACAAAAACAGAACAGTACAGCTCCAACACAAAAGAAAGTACAAGGTTCCACAACACAGGCAGAAAAGGAAAGTACTACAATCAGAACACCCAGACTTCACAGAGCACCACAACTATGCAACTAGTACCGTACAAGTCCACTGTACAACCCTAAACAGCAAAAAGCTCCCACAAAAGTACAACTCAACCCTACGGGGTACAAAGGGAACATGGGCACAACACTACTATCATCACACACACACACACATCCCAAGACTACACCACGCGACCCACACTGACCACGAACACTACGGACCCTGATGAGATGAGCTGCCCTCCGGGGTCTCCACTCCCGGACCCGCCGCCTGAGAACTAGTACCTGGACCTGTAGGGGGAAAGGACAGGTCACAGCGTGCCCAGTAGGAACTCCACAACTCTACTACTCTAATCATAGTGCACAACAAGGAAGCACAACAAGGAAAAGGCATCACATTCCAGAGTTACTGTTTTTTGTGTCTTTATAGATTAGTTTTAATGCATGAATTCGAAACCTCAGTAACAGGTCAGACATCGGGGACTGGACCTCACCCAGTAAGGTGGGTGGAATGCTACGACTTCCCGAGACAAGCTCTTACGAAAGAAGCCGTTCTCCAACACAACCAACTCAACCACGACCACACCAACTCCCCGCCGCTGAGGGCCTGTCAGGAGTGGTCCACAACCCAACAGTCCATCCACGCATGTCCACTCATTACCTTGGTTTCTCCCAACCCTCCTAGGGTCCTCACCCACTTCGAGTGGAACAAGATATCCCTAGGTTATCGTTTAGCTAATCATTAATCCTAGGGTATTGAGCATGTAAATGAATTATGTCAATGATGTCCAAATTCATTCTTTTCATCGAGATGTTCATAACAAACTTGCATGCTCCATAAGCCATGATTATAAACATCCAAACATAAACATCCAAACATAAAATAGCATCTCCATAGGCAAACACTTGCATCCACGTTAATGGTATTGGGCATTTTAACAAACGTATAACGAGCGCCACGTCAAAGAAAAGGATTATACCATCAATTTTTGTAACCAATAGCATAACTAAACTTACGTACATGCATCAACATCATTCATGCATTTTGGAGTAGAAAATTTACATTAACACATAAATCCAACTTCATCTAAACATTCCAACATGCTGAAATTTGCAGGAGTAGCTATAAAGTCAGCATTTTTCATCAGTTTCGCATATGAATTTGACAAAACTTACTGAATGAAAGTTGGATATATATAGTCCTGGATTCACAGACAAAATTTCAGACAAAAATATTAAGTATATGAATTATAGTGAATTAATTGGTGCAGCATACCCAAACTGTTTTTCAGACAGAATTCTGAGCCTGTGTTGAAAGCCAATTTCAAACAAGTTCTAGCTAGAATTTCGACAGATAAGCACTCTGCTGAACTTTCAGAAATACTTCTTAACTTTCCAACAAGACCAAGATCAGCCAATTCCATGAAGTGTGCAGGTGATGGGTTTCGTTTTACTAAACTGTGTACAGGTTGACAGAATTACAGACAGTTTGTAAAGAAGGAATTTATAACCTAACTTCCAGTTCGAATTGGAAAAAGTTGTGAACATGAAAGTTGTTCATAACTACCAATTACACCACATATAAAATTTCCACGGCATTCCTAATAGCCACTTAAGTCCAGATCTTAGACAAAGTTTCAGCTTTCCAAGTAATTGACTTTTGCTATGGATTTCAAGAGAAACTTAACATGCATGCATTTGCTTCTTGTTGTAACTAAAGAGAGAGGGGAGTTGTAGAGTTTCTACCTTCTTAGAGCTCCAAGAGTGGGATAGGGTCTCTTCCTAGCTTAGCTTCCTCCTTCTCTTTTTCTCCTTCTCCTCCTCCTTCTTCTCTCCTTTCTCTTCTCTCCTTTCTTTCTTTCTTCTTCTTTCTCTTCTTTCTTCTCTTCTTTTTTTTCCTTTTGAAAAATTTCAGCCAGATGCAACAATGGGGTCAAAAGAGAAGTAAAATGAAAAGAGAAGAAGAGAGAGAGGTGTAGAAATGTGTAGCAACTTGGAGAGGGTTGTGAAGAAGGAGTTAGCTCTTAACATTCTCATTATTAACAAGTTTGCCATGGCTTCTCATGATTTCACATTTGCCCTTCATTTTTTGTTTTATTTACAAAGTGTGCCATTGCACAATGCCTCTCACAAAATGGCCCTCCAGCTTGATGATATATTTACAAGTTTGCCATTGCACTAGTTGTCATGACACTAAACCTATTTCATTATCACCATTATCATGGGTATAAATGAGACATTGAGGGGTATAAATGCAAATATATCCATTCTAATGAAATGGGCATACACATATTCAATGGGTCTAGGGCCAATTTCCTGGATACGTAGTATTTACACACTAGGGTTGTTACACCCTACCCTCCTTAGAAAAAATTTCCGTCCTCGGAAATTCAGCAAAATTAGGAGAGCAGATATTTCCATACCGTAACCAACAACTGCTGAAAATATAAGATGCAACAGTTAGTGTTCAAATAGGTATGGGTACTTCTCATACATTTCATCTTCCCGCTCCCACGTGGACTCCCCCGGAGACTCTTGTTGCCACATGACTCGCACTAAGTCAATAGTCTTCTTTTTCAGTGTCTTCTGTCTCCGGTCCAAAATAGCCACTGGTTGCTGCTCGTAAGTGAGATATGGCTGTACTTCTATCTCTGAGAAGTCTACGACATGATTGGGATATCCCATGTATCCTCTAAGTTGAGACACATGGAACACATTATGCACACCTTCAAGCGACGGCGGCAATACTAGCCGATAGGCAACCTCACCGACCTTGGCGGAGATCTCGAATGGACCAATGTATCTAGGACTCAGCTTCCCACGCTTGCCAAATCGGATAGTTCCACGAACCGATGAGATCTTTAGGAACACATAATCTCCTGGCTGAAATTCCAAGGGTCGCTGCTTTGTATCAGCCCAATGCTTATATCGGTCCTGCGCGATGCGCAGATTCTCTCTGACTGTTCGCACTGCATCTGTTGTTGCCGCCACCAAGTCGGGTCCCAAAAACTCTCTATCTCCAACATCATCCCAACTTAAGGGGGACCTACATTGCCTTCCATACAGAGCTGCGAAGGGAGCCATACCGATACTTGCTTGATAACTGTTATTGTATGCAAACTCAACTAAATGCAGATGGTCCTCCCACGATCCCTTGAAATCAAGCATACATGCTCGCAACATATCTTCAAGAATCTGAATGGTCCTTTCCGACTGCCCATCAGTCTGAGGATGATACACAGTACTGAAATTTAGATGCGTCCCCAGACTAACCTGCAAGCTCTTCCAAAAATGAGAAGTGAATCTGCTATCTCTGTCGGTTACTATACTCACAGGAACTCCATGCAGTCTCACAATCTCCTCCAGGTATCTTTTAGCCAGAATTTCTGTGGACTGTCCAACTCGGAACGGAATAAAATGTGCTGACTTGGTCAATCCATCAATAATGACCCAAATCGCATCATTACCTCTAGGGGTCCGAGGTAGACCGGTCACGAAGTCCATAGTCACATGTTCCCACTTCCATTCCGAAATAGGGAGAGGCTGTAACAATCCCGCAGTTCTCTTGTGTTCAGCCTTCACCTGCTGGCAGACCAAACAGGATGCCACACTCTTGGCTACACTCTTCTTCATTCCAGACCACCAATAGTATTGCTTCAGATCACGGTACATCTTGGTTCCTCCAGGATGGATAGAATATGAGGAACTGTGTGCCTCCTTCAATAATTCTTCCCGAATATCGCCACTCGACACACAAACCCGACTCCCAAATCTCAACGATCCATCTTCGTGAATATGGAAATCAGTCCGAAGTCCAGCTTCCACCTGCTCTCAAATCCTTTTCAACTTAGCATCTCCTGATTGGGCTGCATTGATCCTGTTCACCAAATCAGATTGAATCTGCAGTCCCATCATAACAGTCTTCTCTCCTGGGAGTACAACTTCTATTCCCATCTGTCGGATTGCCCATCGAAGTTGCGGCTGGGAAGTTAACCTCATCACGGCGGGAAATCGGCTAAGAGCATCTGGCACCACGTTCACCTTCCCAGGATGGTATTGCAGGTCAACATCATACTCGACCATTAATTCCAACCATCGACGATGCCTCATATTAAGCTCCTTCTGAGTGAACACATACTTCAGACTCTTATGGTCGGTGTATATTTTCACATGCTCACCTAGCAGAAAATGTCTCCACAATTTCAAGGCCAGAATCACTGCTGCCAATTCCAGGTCATGAGTGGGATAGTTCAGCTCATGCTCCTTCAATAGTCTGGAAGCATATGCTACAACTCGTCCATGCTAATGAAGGACACAGCCTAGCCCTCTCCCAGATGCATCGCAGAAAACTTCAAAACCACCTGAACGGTCAGGGATGGTTAAGATTGTAGGAATATGATGCCCTCAAGGCCATTTATTCCTGTATGAATAGCACAAACATCTTATTCGAAATAACAGTAAGCTGTTTGGTAATAATTTATCTAAGTTATATTGTAATGTAGTTAACATTAGATATCGACTTAGGTAAAGTCCTGAGACTTTATGCAAGGTCAAACGGGTATCGAGATGCGTATCTCGATCATGGAGAAACGTTTGACCGTCTGTAGCATAAGTCTAAAATGGTTCGTGGTCGTAGATGTTCCGAGACAAGGATATCGAAACATCAGATAGACCATTGTGTCTTAGTCTTCACCGTTTAACGGTGGCGATGATCTCATGATCGCTTGACTTGGCGAAGTCGAAGACGAGACACAGGTGCTCATTAGAATGAGTTCACTGAACGATACACTAGAGTTATCATATGGTTATATTGACCAATCTGTCAGTGATAACTCTGAGTGATGATAGGATAGTTGGTCTTTTGACTTGAGGTCATTTTGATAAACCTGTGTGTGAACGGTGCCACTTATATCAACTGACCTAGCTTCGAGGTAATGCATGTCGAAAGGTCTTTTGATTGGGTGTCATTTGAAACGTACGAGGCGAGTAACGACCAAGAGAGGATTCGTCTCTCCCGGTCAATGGGAGTTAGTGTCGTAGAGTTAGTTCGGTCTTTAGTAAAAACTCTGCGCAGAGTATGTTGGAAGAAGTCCAACATTAGTTGACTAAAGATCGATAGAAACTAAGCGGAGTCAAGTTATTGGGGTTGACAGTTTGACCGTACCCTAGACTTGATCTACGCGACATATTTAAGACGAAGAGACTATAACTGTGGAATTCATCACGGAAACAGTCAGGGTGGTCCCGACAATACTCATGTCAATGAGTTAACCACATAATGATGATTCCTGAAGCAGGGACGGCAACCACTGCTCGTGGTCACTGCCGTATAGGGTTTCGAGCCCAACCTGTTGTAAGGGTCAGGCTGTAGGGTCTCACACAGAGTGCGATTCTTCATCTAGTAATAGGTAGAAATTAGTTAGGGAGAATAATTGCATTTTTGATGCAAGGGATGGAATAATTGCATTTGATGCAATATGGTAATTTAAGCTTAGATATGGACTATTTTGCATTTGATGCAAAAGCGATTAAATATGTATTAAATTGTTTAATACAATATTTAATAAAATAAACGCAAGGAAAAGTTCACGGGTAAGACGGGAATGTCCCGGTCTAGACCCAGGTTCGAACGGCGTCCAAATCGGACACCAAATGCTCAAGTTAGAGCCAAAACAGCCCAAAAGATCAGACCAGGCCAGGCCCAGTAAATACTAGACAAAACAGGCTGCCTGGGCTAAGCCCAAGCTCGGCCTGGGCTAGCCAGGCACAAGCCTGGGCTTAGCCCAGGCTCGGCCTGGGCAAGCCCAGGCCCGCCTGGGCTTTGCCCAGCGCCTGGGCAGAGCCCAGGCGCGGACCTGGGCGCGCCCAGGCGCGGCCTGGGCTCTGCCCAGGCAGATTTAGGTGCACGCGGGTTGCGTGGGGCCCACCTGTGGGTCCCACCTCTAGGGTTTTGAACCCTATGTGTGCTGAATCAAATGACGGCTAAGTTTTTGCGAAAAACTAGTCTAGGGCTGATCTTTGGACACTCAATTGGAGGGTCGAATGAACTCCGATTGACGAACGGTTTTTTCCTATGCGTTCACCGTTGAATGCTCGTCGTATTGATAGGTTGTATCAATCTTGAAGCTCAACGGTGAGTGAGTTAAAATTCATGGAAGTTTGCACTTTATGAAGTGCAAACTAACTTGATTTTAATTAACCCATTATTTAGTCCCACATCGGATTTTGAGAAAAGGGGAGAGTCCGCCGCCTATATAAATAGGGGTCTCCCCCCTTTCTCAAAACTCGTCCCAAGCTCTAGATCTGAGCGGCTCTCGTAAATGTTGGAGCACGCTCGGATCTAAGCTTAAATTAATATTTCTCTTCTCGCTAAATTTCTGCCTTACTCCTGCGGGCTCTAGCAAAGCCACAAAGGAGTTCGGAATCTGGATCCAAAATCTAGGCGGAGGTTTCATTCGCGTGAAACTTTCTTCGGCGCGTGGTTGGCTCGGCGGCACGGGGATTGATCGCCTCGGGATGCGGAGCGGTTCGAGGAGCGGTTCGGGGAGCGGTTCAAGGAGCGGCTCGGCGTGGGACGGGAGCAGCTCGGAAGACGGCGCGGAACATCTCGCCTGCCCCAGGGTTGAGATTCCGGGTATGTGGTTAAAGTATTTTATTAGCATTAGTTTAGTTTAATCGCAGTAGGCTAGATCCTTCTTGGGATGGTCAGATCCATCCCAAGTCGGCATAGATCTTGGCATAGGGTCTTGGACCTTAGGGCTAAGTTAAAAAATGTTTTTAACTGCATGTTAATTAGTTAACATAGTTTTTCCTTCCGCTGCTATCGTTTTTCTGTCTATGTTCCGTCCGACTTAGGACGGGACTAGAGTTTTTGTGCCCTAAGGGACCGCCAATTCCCCAACAGTGGTATCAGAGCCTAGGTTTGCGTAGTCGATCTAGGTACTGCGATTTCATTAAACTTATTAATGCCTTTTAAATACTTTTAAATTTTTTAAAGTTATTAGATAATTTTAAAAATGTTTTGGAAGTTCAAAATTCTATGTGATAAATTTTTTGAACACGAAAATTTTTAAAATGACGTTTTAAAATTTATGTGATAATTTTAAAACTAATTTTAAATCTTTAAAAGTTTAAATTTATTTTGGATGCCTACAATTTTTTATATGATAAATTTTTTAAGCATGGAAATTTTAAAATGGTGTTTTTAAATTTATGTGATAAATTTTAAAATTGATTTTAAGGTTTTAAATTTATGCGATAAGTTTAAAATGTTTTAGATGTTTAAAAATTGTATATGATAAAGTTTTGAACATGGAAAAATTTTAAAAGTAATGTTTTAAATTTATAAGATATTTTTTAAAACTGATTTTAAAAGTCTAAAAATTGTTTATGCGATAAACTTAGTTTATTTAATTGTTAAATAGATATACACTTTCATTTTATGTTGATAAAATTAGTGTAGCTTTATTTTAATGGCTTGTTAATCGTGTCCCTTATTTGATAACACAAGACAACCCTTTAGGTTAGCCATTAAAAATGATTAAAATTTATTACTTGAATTTTAATGACATACTATGTTTCAATAAAACATTAACAACAATATTAAGACCTAATTCCTGATTAGGGTAGTCCTTTAAATGAATTTTCAATTCTAATTGTTATAATTAATTTTCATTAAAGGACTTCGCTTCTAGCGTTGTTAATAAAATTTATTAAAATCCTAATAACGATTAGGGTAGCACGTGAACCTTATAGTTGATAAGGACTTAAGGACTTAATAAAAGTTATTAAACAAATCCTAAAATTTTGAATTTAATGATTCAACTAGTTGATAGGATTAATTAGTTGTTAATAAAAGCTGTTTAGTCTATGGCATACATACAAAAATGACAAGCTTCATTCAATGGACCATGATCCAGTCAATGTGCTTGGCTAAGAGTTCTGGATCACCCTTTAAGGGATAGTGATCCTGGCTTAGTCAATTCCCTGGCTAAGTTCCGCTGGACCGCAATGTCGCGAATCATGATTGTATGACACCCTGGACTATATCTAAGTCAAATACGTTAATGATCTTTTTCAAGATTAGCCGTAGCCCTCCTTGTTTTGGGGTTGGCAACTATAGGACCCGCGTTATAGTTGTTGAGATACACTCAAGCTGTAACATGGCAATCTTATAGGAACCAACTTCTTCAATACATAAGATGTAGTCTAAGACCTGACCCTAACCAACGTGTCGTGCATACACCGAGCTGAGGGGAAAGTCAGGCTAGACATGAAAACAAGGGTCCGACTAGACTAGACATTGTGATTTGGATGAGCACACTCATGATCACGAATGGATAGGGGTAAAAACCGATTAAGAGAGTCATATCCGATATGATCGATGAAGAGTCATCTTCCGATCGCAGAGTCAATCAACTTGTTGAGCTACACTCAAGGTTGTTTAGACTCAAGGTGATTGGAACTCTTACCCATTAATTTTAATTCGATTAAATCGTTCGTTATTAAGCTTTAAAACGTTAGTAAAAATAGTGGGAGGATATAGATAGATAAAAGCCAATCTACCTATATTTAATATTGAACATATGCTAAAACTAGGGCAAGACTATGTTTACCGAAAGAATCAATTGATAATATTGAAATTAGTTAACTGGTCAATAAGTTGATTAATTGAATATCGAGTTAAATTCTAATTGATAGAATTAAAACTATATTCTCGTTGACATTAAATGACCTTCTAAAGAACATACTTAAGAAATATGATTTCATTAAGTTTTGGGTCCAACAAATAAATTAAAGCTACATGTCACTCGTCTCTATATGAGGCAGCTTGAACATATAGGACATTCAAAGTATGTTTCTCCCTACAACTTGTCGAGCTACCCTCAAGGTTGTATGGACAAACAATTTTGATCCGCAAAGTTCGAAAATTCGATCAAACCGTTTGAGTCGAATATGAGTGCATGAGGGATGCAAGACTATGTATCCCAACCGGATCTTGAGACAAGCAACTTCTTGAGCTACACTCAAGATTGCAAAGCTCAAGCGTTTGGATACATAAGTTGCTTGCATAGCTATTTATTTATGTTGATATCTAAATGTGATTTAGAAAAGGAAGAAGGCACTTCGGAAAGTCAATTGAGAAAGTTAGTTTAATTTATCATTAGTAGAGGCATAAGTAGGAGGAAATGAAAACGTGACATATTTTGATGTCACATTTCGGAATAAGTTGTTATACAAAAGTCGTTTAACACATTTTGACGAATGTCGTCACATTGCTTCTGAAGTAATGTTTTGTGTTAAGTAATTTGTAAATAACTATATATATATTAAATGTTAATATATAAATATACAAGATAGTAGCAAACTTATATGGTAAAATTAGACTAGGCCGTATCAAGAGATTAAGCTTCACAAGTCACATAAAGAGGGGTCTGACCTCTCGTATTATGAAGTCTACGGACACTTGTGAGTCTTAGCCTCTTAGATACAATGGCCGAAACCCATCTGTGAGACAGTGGGAGAATGAATTGTCGAACTCAGTCTAGTACATACTGATGTACCAGAGTATAGATTAACCAAAATAAGTTATTCGTATATTTTATTAAGACACGTGTTCTTGATGAAACACAAGTCTGATAAAATAAAGAACGAAATGACGAAAGTATTTAAACTGATTCGATTAGATCGAATGGTCAAATACTTAGCTAAATAAAATCTTGTGTAATTAAAAGAAAATGTGATTTTCTCTCACATCAAGTCTGTTAACACATCGGTGTGTTAAAAGGTATGAATCACACTTAATTAGATTTAGTGTGATCCATTGTAAGTGACTCTGAGTTAAGTCCTCCCTCTGGGTTAAGTCCCAGATAGTAATGCCTAGGTTTTGATAAAGTTCTATGAGAACATTATCAATAATATATTCAATAAATCAATCGTAAGGAAGTTGTATTATTACTCGAATCTCGTGAGACGGATTGTCGAGTTAGACATCATAACTGATGATGACTTAGTCAACTTCTAGGATGAAATTCGGAGTAGTAACTCCGATTTAAAACTTGATGCAGGTCCGTGTGCGTAAATAAATTGAGAATTTAGTTTACGTGCCCAAAGAAAATGTTTCCTCACTTTCTGCAAGTAAATCTTTAAAAGATTGATGCAGAAAAGAAAATAGTGAAGTATAATAATGTTGGACGGGAACGGTTTTCATCCTAATTTCTTTAAAACGGATTATGATGAAACCGGTTTCGCCAACAGATGTGTACAGATCTACTCGGACCAAAGCCGATGTAAAACGCTTAAGTTGACCATGAAAATTGGAGAATTCACTTATAAGTTCGTTTTTCTAAATATGATTTAGATAGACTGACTTATATGAATTAGCCAGATAGTTTTCAAGGTCAGTGGGAGCGTATAAATTACATGCGAATCATCAAAGGGATGGAACATACATTTTACAAAAGTAATCAAAAGGTTTGATACTTTATCAAGAACAGATATGAGCCATTTTTAATGACCAATTACTAATTTAAAATTATTATCGTAAGGTACGATGAATTGGATAAGATCCAAGTAAATAAAATATTATAGATTCCGATAGACCAAGTGAATTATTTGAATAAGATTAAAAAGGTTGGTCTAATATAAACATAAAACCCCTTAAGTCTATAGTGTAGACGGTTTTAGCAGATCCACTCACGAAGGTTCTACCACATGAAGTCGGGAAAACTTATGTGTAAAAACGGTATAAGATACCGAGATAAATGGGCCTGAGTGCAAGTGGGAGATGTAGGAATATGATGCCCTCAAGGCCATTTATTCCTGTGTGAATAGCACAAACATCTTGTTCGAAATAACAGTAAGCTGTTTGGTAATAATTTATCTAAGTTATATTGTAATGTAGTTAACATTAGATATCGACTTAGGTAAAGTCCTGAGACTTTATGCAAGGTCAAACGGGTATCGAGATGCGTATCTCGATCATGGAGAAACGTTTGACCGTCTGTAGCATAAGTCTAAAATGGTTCGTGGTCGTAGATGTTCCGAGACAAGGATATCGAAACATCGGATAGACCATTGTGTCTTAGTCTTCACCGTTTAACGGTGGCGATGATCTCATGATCGCTTGACTTGGCGAAGTCGAAGACGAGACACAGGTGCTCATTAGAATGAGTTCACTGAACGATACACTAGAGTTATCATATGGTTATATTGACCAATCTGTCAGTGATAACTCTGAGTGATGATAGGATAGTTGGTCTTTTGACTTGAGGTCATTTTGACAAACCTGTGCGTGAACGGTGCCACTTATATCAACTGACCTAGCTTCGAGGTAATACCTGTCGAAAGGTCTTTTGATTGGGTGTCATTTGAAACGTACGAGGCGAGTAACGACCAAGAGAGGATTCGTCTCTCCCGGTCAATGGGAGTTAGTGTCGTAGAGTTAGTTCGGTCTTTAGTAAAAACTCTGCGCAGAGTATGTTGGAAGAAGTCCAACATTAGTTGACTAAAGATCGATAGAAACTAACCGGAGTCAAGTTATTGGGGTTGACAGTTTGACCGTACCCTAGACTTGATCTACGTGACATATTTAAGACGAAGAGACTATAACTGCGGAATTCATCACGGAAACAGTCAGGGTGGTCCCGACAATACTCATGTCAATGAGTTAACCATATAATGATGATTCCTGAAGCAGGGACGGCAACCACTGCTCGTGGTCACTGCCGTATAGGGTTTCGAGCCCAACCTGTTGTAAGGGTCAGGCTGTAGGGTCTCACACAGAGATGGAATAATTGCATTTTTGATAATTGCATTTTTGATGCAAGGGATGGAATAATTGCACTTGATGCAATATGGTAATTTAAGCTTAGATAGGGACTATTTTGCATTTGATGCAAAAGCGATTAAATGTGTATTAAATTGTTTAATACAATATTTAATAAAATAAACGCAAGGAAAAGTTCACTGGTAAGACGGGAATGTCCCGGTCTAGACCCAGGTTCGAACGGCGTCCAAATCGGACACCAAATGCTCAAGTTAGAGCCAAAACAGCCCAAAAGATCAGACCAGGCCAGGCCCAGTAAATACTAGACAGAACAGGCTGCCTGGGCTAGCCCACGCGCTGCCTGGGCTAGCCAGGCACAAGCCTGGGCTTAGCCCAAGCTCAGCCTGGGCAAGCCCAGGCTCGGCCTGGGCTCTGCCCAGGCAGATTTAGGCGCGCGCGGGTTTCGTGGGGCCCACCTGTGGGTCCCACCTCTAGGGTTTTGAACCCTATGTGTGATGAATCAAATGACGGCTCAGTTTTTGCGAAAAACTAGTCTAGGGCTGATCTTTGGACACTTAATTGGAGGGTCAAACGAACTCCGATTGACGAACGGTTTTTTCCTATGCGTTCACCGTTGAACGCTCGTCGTATTGATAGGTTGTATCAATCTTGAAGCTCAACGGTGAGTGAGTTAAAATTCACGGAAGTTTGCACTTTGTGAAGTGCAAACTAACTTGATTTTAATTAACCCATTATTTAGTCCCACATCGGATTTTGAGAAAAGGGGAGAGTCCGCCGCCTATATAAATAGGGGTCTCCCCCCTTTCTCAAAACTCGTCTCAAGCTCTAGATCTGAGTGGCTCTCGTAAATGTTGGAGCACGCTCGGATCTAAGCTTAAATTAATATTTCTCTTCTGCCTACATTTCTGCCTTACTCCTGCGGGCTCTAGCAAAGCCACAAAGGAGTTCGAAATCTGGATCCGAAATCTAGGCGGAGGTTTCACTCGCGTGAAACTTTCTTCGGCGCGTGGTTGGCTCGGCGGCACGGGGATTGATCGCCTCGGGATGCGGAGCGGTTCGAGGAGCGGTTCGGGGAGCGGTTCAAGGAGCGGCTCGGCGTGGGACGGGAGCAGCTCGGAAGACGGCGCGGAACATCTCGCCTGCCCCAGGGCTGAGATTCCGGGTATGTGGTTAAAGTATTTTATTAGCATTAGTTTAGTTTAATCGCAGTAGGCTAGATCCTTCTTGGGATGGTCAGATCCATCCCAAGTCGGCATAGATCTTGGCATAGGGTCTTGGACCTTAGGGCTAAGTTAAAAAATGTTTTTAACTGCATGTTAATTAGTTAACATAGTTTTTCCTTCCGCTGCTATCGTTTTTCTGTCTATGTTCCGTCCGACTTAGGACGGGACTAGAGTTTTTGTGCCCTAAGGGACCGCCAATTCCCCAACAAAGATAGGGGCGGTGGTCAAACGATGCTTCAGCTCATCAAACGTGCGCTGACAATCTGTCGACCAGATATACGTAACATCCTTCTTCGTTAGATGAGTCAAAGGCGAGGCAATCTTCGAGAAATCCTTAATGAACTTCCGATAGTATCCAGCCAACCCTAAAAAGCTTCGAATCTCCGTGACTGTCCGAGGTATAGGCCAACTTTCTACTGTGGCAACCTTCTCAGGATCAACAGACACTCCATCTCCAGAGACTATGTGCCCAAGAAACACAACCTTGGTCAACCAAAACTGGCACTTGCTAAACTTGGCATAGAGACGGTGCTACCTGAGAGTATTCAAAACTATCCGCAGATGCTTAGCATGTTCATCCTCATTCTTCGAATAAACCAGGATGTCATCGATAAATACCACCACAAACTTATCCAAATACTCAAAGAAGACCTGATTCATCAGCCTCATAAAAGTAGCTAGGGCATTCGTCACTCCAAAAGGCATCACCAAAAACTCGTAGTGACCATACCGAGTCCAGAATGCGGTCTTCGGAACATCAAATTTCCTCACCTTCACTTGGTGATACCCACTTCTCAAGTCCAGTTTTGAATACACCCGGGATCCACCGAGCTGATCAAAGATATCATTGATTCGGGGAAGGGGATACTTATCCTTCACCGTCACCTTATTTAATTCCCGATAATCGATGCACATCCTCTAAGATCCATCCTTCTTGTTTACGAGCAACACTGGCGCTCCCCACGGTGACACACTTGGGCGAATCAATCCCCTATCTGATAAATCAGTCAACTGATTGCGAAGCTCTGCTAACTCTGCTAGGGCCATTCGTTATAGAGCCTTCGCTATCGGTTGGGTGCCTGGAATCAGATCAATAGTAAACTCCAGGGACCTATCTGGGGGTAATCCAAAGATATCATCTGGAAAGATGTCAGGAAAGTCTTCAACAACCCTTGGTAACACTGGCTCTGCTTCCATATCCAAATACTCTACGACCATCGCTCGAAACTTCAAAGGCTCAAGCTCACTACTACCATCCCAAAACTCAAACTCTGGATGGTCAGGGATCCGAAAAATTATCCTCCATAGGCTACAGTCTATATTAGCATAGAACATTCCTAACCAATCTATACCAAACACTGCTTCATAGACGGGCAACTCAATCACTAAAAAGTCTGCATACAACTCCCGCCCCCCGATCTCAACTGGACAGTTCCGTATCCCAGATACACTACAAATGACCCCATTCCCGGTGTGAACATTCCAACTAGCAGCAAAGGTATCAACTACTATGGAGTGTTGTGTCACAAACTTCTTAGACAGAAAACAATGTGACGCTCCAGAGTCAAATAGAGACAAGGCAGGGTAGGAGGCTACTCTAACAATACCTAAAGTATCACAACAATAAAACTCAGCCAACTAGCTAAATAAAACAACTGAGGCTAAAATCAAATAGACTGCAGAGGGGCAAGATTCATACCAGTGATCACCCGACTAGCACCCTCCAATGTCCCTACTGGGGTCATAGTATACTGTTGTCGCCTCAGTGGAGGAGCTGCCCCCTGATACCCTCGTTGCTGCTGAGGAGGTGGAGGGGGTCCTCTCGGCGCAGTCGGTCTCGGTCCTGGCGGTGCCGGAAGGGCAAACCGCTGCGGCGGTGGTGGGAGAGGTCTCTGCGGTGCAGGCCGGACTGCTGCCGATGCTGGTGGTACTGGAGCATGACCCGACCGTGAACAAAATCTACTGATGGGACCCGGCTCCCCACACGTATAACACCTGGCACTAGAAACTCGGCAGTCTCGCTGCACATGCCCCGGCTTCTCGCATCTGTAGCATGAATGCCCCTTCTGTGCCGAAGGTGGAGCTCCCGGTCGTTTGCGTGTCACCTGTTGAACTGGGCCAGGGGTGGTCATCTGCTGAGTGATCGGTTGTCTGTCACTGGCTGGTGGCCTCCTCAGACTCCGTTGGTGGGTCTCATGCTGTCTGGCTGCCCGCAACACGGCCTCCTGAGTCAACAACTCCTAAGTAGACATGGCCGCCCGAAACTCCACGTCTAGTCCCATGCGAAAGCGCCTGGCTCTAGTGGCATCTGTCACTACAAGCTCGAGCGCATACTTGCTTAGCAATGAGAACTATGCATCGTACTCATCCACTGTCCTCCTACTCTGATTCATGTGCTCAAATCTCTGTCTCAACTCGTCCTTCGCCGCCTCTGGAAGGAACTTGGCCTCAAACAACTCCCGAAAGGTCTCCCAAGCAATGTTCCCCTTCAATCTCCTCTCCTGGGCCTCCCACCAGTCTCTGGCCTGATGGGTCAACTGGCGCCTCACCAACTTGGAAAGCTGAAACTCTGGAGAGTAGCCTAGACAAAGTTTCAGCTTTCCAAGTAATTGACTTTTGCTATGGATTTCAAGAGAAACTTAACATGCATGCACTTGCTTCTTGTTGTAACTATAGAGAGAGGGGAGTTGTAGAGTTTCTACCTTCTTAGAGCTCCAAGAGTGGGATAGGGTCTCTTCCTAGCTTAGCTTCCTCCTTCTCTTCTTCTCCTTCTCCTTCTTCTTCTTCTCTCCTTTCTCTTCACTCCTTTCTTTCTTTCTTCTTCTTTCTCTTCTTTCTTCTCTTCTTTTTTTTCCTTTTGAAAAATTTCAGCCAGATGCAACAATGGGGTCAAAAGAGAAGTAAAATGAAAAGAGAAGTAAAATGAAAAAGGTGTAGAAATGTGTAGCAACTTGGAGAGGGTTGTGAAGTAGGAGTTAGCTCTTAACATTCTCATTATTAACAAGTTTTCCATGGCTTCTCATGATTTCACATTTGCCCTTCATTTTTGTGTTTTATTTACAAAGTGTGCCATTGCACAATGCCTCTCACAAAATGGCCCTCCAGCTTGATGATATATTTACAAGTTTGCCATTGCACTAGTTGTCATGACGCTAAACTTATTTCATTATCACCATTATCATGGGTATAAATGAGACATTGAGGGGTATAAATGCAAATATATCCATTCTAATGAAATGGGCATACACATATTCAATGGGTCTAGGGCCAATTTCCTGGATACGTAGTATTTACACACTAGGGTTGTTACACTTCTAAAATCTTTTAAGTGATTTCTTGGCCAATCTCACTCTTGATTTTTCTTTAGCTTTCGTTTATATATTCTTGAGATCTAAGAGTTCTAGCCTTGGCCTCTTTTCACACATTAATCTTCATTTGCAAAGACTATAGGCAAGGTTGTAAATCCTCATCATAAAAGTGTAAGTTGTAAAATCCACATAAGGGTGTGGTGGTAAGTGATATTGCAAAACCACAAGTGTAGTGGTAAGTTGTATTTGGCAAAATCCAAGTGTAGAGATGCTCTTTGTGAAGAGGCGATTGGGTTGAAAATCCTTACTTGGTGAGCTGATGAAAGTCCTCTTGTTGGGAGGGAAGGCAAAGTCCTTGTGTTGTGAGGCAAGTGTAAAATCCTCAAGTTGGTTGAGGTGGTTTCTCTCGTTTGAGAGGTAATAGTGGATGCTGGAGTAGATCAACGAAACAAATAAACTAGAGTAAAAATCTCTGTGTTTGCATTGCTTTTCTGTGCTGGCATCTGAGTTTAATTTCCAATGTTATCATTTATTTGCAAGTTCATAGATCTTGTCGATTAAGAATCAAGTTGGGCAACTCTACTTAATCTCTTGGGTAGACTTAGAGGGTGTGAAATTTTAAGTACTAGCTTTTGTTGGATAACAATATTCATCCATCCTCTAGTGTCTATGCCATCTACAGGGATCCCATCAATTTGTTGGTCAATGACTTGGTCATGTATAACATTTGATGTTTTTTTTCCATATACCTAGTGTATACTGTTCACCCAAGACATTGTACATTACATAATCCGGTAGGCACGATTGGAAAGTGCTTATAGCATTCAAATCTTGATGGCCCAATCTTCATCTTTCATATCTTCAGATCTGTTCTCATTTCCCAGAAAAGCCTATGAAATCTCCCCTAAACGAGAAGTGCATTCACACTCTTCTGATATAGCTTGAAGTTCATTTTACCATCAAACTTCTTAACCTCAAATTTTGTAGACAAAAACTTCGACATGGCTCTAGCTAGGAAAATATAATAATATTCTAGTGGAAGCAGTATGCAACCTAAGGAATATCCAATGTGAAATAGATCATTTGATCCACAGTTTACATGTTTCGCAACTGAGGTACCCATATACTACAAAGTTATATAAAAAAACAAAATTAGTGTAGGCAATAATTATATAATGTTGATCCATGAATTTGTATTTCAGCAACCGTTACATGCAAAGAATCTGTATGATGTGGTTCATTTCACAATCCGCAAATTTTGGAGCTTCAATAGAACTGATGAAAAAGATCAACATATACACGTTCATGTTGAGGAAAACGAAGTCGTCTTCAGTCCAGAGCCCAGACCTGCGATTACATAGTAGATGAAAACAGTCAGTAGCACACGTCACAGGAAATTTCCATTGAACAGATGGTGACTAAAAAGATGAAAGATACCTGGATCTTGCCATCAGCAGAGCCCGCGAAGAGCATTTCTCCATCAGAATCCGATGCCAGGGTTGTAACTCTAGTGCTTCCCCCGCTGCCCACTTTGATTGAGCCAACTCTTGTCAGTCTTTCCTTCAACCACACTTCGATCACCCCGCGACTGGTTCCAGTGAACACAAAGTCGCTGCCCAAGGCTATACAGTGGATATCGATTCCTGTGGTGAAAGACCCTGTCGCTGTTCTAGTTGACAATGTGAATGCCTTCAACGCAAGCCCACAAATGCAAAGTAATCAGTATGCATCTTGACAAGAAGGTTAATAATCGATCAATGCTACTATTATCATTTGTTAGCGCCGTCTTCTTCACCAACGAAATTTATTGGCCCACATGGTCAAAAATCTTCATCCATCAGCCATTTTGTAACAAAACTATAAGCATTTAAATATAGTTACCCTAGTGCAAACTGAGTTGACAAGTGTTTTAAGCTTAATAAGGGGCAGATGTAGTGAAACTCAAAAAAAAAAAAACATTTTCAAAAGATAACCACAGCTAGCAGAACCTAAAACACACCTTGCCAGCTGTTCCATCAACAGAGGAGCCTCCGGCATAAAGAATGCCATCCTGAATCTGAAGCGCATGGATGGTCTGTTTACCCAATAGCTTTCTTGTCCCAGAATAAAATGTATTTGATGTGCATTTGGATAAATCCACTTCCTGCAGATGCACGCATTCACTTTATTGTTTTAAGATATAAACTTGAAGGGTCAATGGAAATGCACCAGAAATATTTTGAGGTGTCGGGCATCATGCTTTAATTTTACGAAGAAATGTATAGGCACAAGAGATCCATCTAGAGCAAGAAGAAAACAAGATGTATATCGATGTGGAAACGATGTATTTTCTTGATGTATGTGTAGAATTGATATGCTACATAAGAAGATGGACGGAATTGGTCTACCTGGATGCTGTAACCGGTGCACGCACAGTAAAGGTCTCCTTCCATGGCAAGGCATTTTACATTTTTGCTGAAATTTACATGCTTTGGAGTTCCACGCCCATTATACACCTGCAAAACATCACTTCATCTTAGGAAATTTTTGTCATGCTTTTTTTTTTTTTGCAACATGCTGAAATGGTCTAGCAACTGACCTTAACACCAGTTCCTTGAGAAGCAAAACATACAAGATCAGCATTGGTGGTTAGGCACTGCACTGTCTCTTTCATGTCATGGACCTGAACACTCAGAATTTCTTCTGGTCCGATTTCCCAAACCTTAAGCAGGAATGAGAAATTCAGGGAACATGGCATCACGACAATGGCAGGTGAAATCAAAATCCAACAAAAGATGCAATAGGTAACCAATAAAGCGCATTCTACAAGGAGAAAGCAGATGGAAAACAAAACAAAATAAAATAAACATGGTCTCGTTATTTTCTAGCCATCCTCTATTTTAGCTGAGTCCCAAATCTGGATAGATGATGCATGTGTTAAGGTAACCAACAGCAAGGAAAGGATCTCTTTTGAATCCATCTGAAGAGAATCCATAGATAATGGCAACCTCAGAACAATGTTTCCTTTCTCGCATCTGATATTTTACGAACGAATCCAATAGACAAATGTTCTACACATGAACTAGACTAAAGTTGAAACATAGTGAATAAAATATATGATTTGGATGTTAATCAGATATTTCTACCAAAATAACCTTTGATTTTTCATTCTCTAAGTGAAAGGAATGAGCACACGACAAAATCAGAAGTCCTTGGGTTGTTATCATGACACCCTACTTCAGATGGAATAATACCATAGTGGAAATGTGATAAGAAGGTTTCTTTGTTATAAGAATTTTACAAACTCAAGAATTAGCTATAGATACCATGAAACAATGGGAATATGTGTTCGAGTTTAGGTTGAGAAAAAAATATCACAATATCATAACATCAATTTGGTTTTATACCAGGACATTTGACAACAGCAACAATTCATCTCATTAATCAGATTATAGAACAATATAGAGCAAACAAGATAGTTTTACATATGATCTACATTGATATGAAGAAAGCATGCGATAGTCTTTAGAGAGATTTTTATGATAAGTCTTAATGAATAAGGGTCACTCTAAAGTATGTTAGTCTCAGAGTTCTAAAACAAGTTATATACGGCCGCTTATACGACCGAAATATAAGGAGACGGCCTTTGGCCGCATAAAAAATTAGATATGAGGCCGAATTATGCAGTCGGCCGCATAATCTGACACATAAATGTTATGCACCCGTATATGCGAATATGCGGACGCATGGTCAACAACAAAAAACCCCAACCTGTTAAGCTTAAAATTAGTTTTTAATTTCAAATTACTTTTTTGTTTGATATGCTTTGCTTTGAATGTAAAACTAAATATTTATATTTTGTGTGTGTAGATTGATTTAGACGTTAGACGTTAGTTAGTTTATGTATCGATCGCTTTGATGGTGCTGAAGTTTTAGTAATGAATTAATCCATATTTTTAAAAGTTGATATGATTTTTTCCTTATTCTCATCTATTAATATTTTTTAATTTAATATACACAAACAAACAAACACATATGTATATATTGTTAGGTATTGGTGTTTTAAACCAATATTATTTTGATGATCACAACATTATATTGTTGCTAATGACTCTCATGTTTTAGTCTCATGATTATCAAATAAAGAATAGCATGATTTGGAGACTAATAGCTTGGTACAAGGATGGACATCAAGAGAAGCATAGACAAAGCTTGGATCTTGATGAATGGAATCTTATCAAGAGGTGCCAAAGCTTGGAAGATGATGGGAATCATCAAGGTTGAAGATTAGCCTCTAAGAGAAGCAAATGTAATCCATATAATTTCATTTACGTGCCTTTCTCTTTTTGAGTCTAGGATTATTGTAATGCCCTGATAGATGGTCTATTGATACATGCATATGCATATAAACATCTTAGTGAGCCTAAGGATTATCATAGAATCCAACCCAAAAGGTTCACCATGCCAAATGACTCAACTGGAGTCTTTGGCTGTCCAACAGGCAACTGCTGAAGAAAGGACAGGCGACTGGATGATTCCAGTCGCATGGCCACTGTTGTTCACAGCTCAAGTCAACTTTTTATTGACTCATTCTTGAGCTTTTGGAACAGACGACTGAAGTTCATTATACAGGCGCCTGTTTTCCATCAGGTGCCTAGGAATTGTCATACAGTTGTCTGAGTGCCAAAGTGCGTAACTTGCATTTTCTGGTCTTCAACCCACTTTGTGAGTCAGTTGACTGATGTAGAGTTTACAATCGCCTGTCATTTTTCAGGCGCCTGGACTTAGCTCGTCAGTCGTCTGAATGCACAAGTGTGTATTGTATTTTCTCAGCTCCTTTCCATTCCATGTAACAGTCGCCTAACGAAGACTTTACATGCGCGTGCACATTGTACATACGCATGTGTAGTTTTCTACAGTCACATGTCCTAACTCGGATTATAGCCGTTGGAAATACTATAGTCGTTGATCAGTCGACTGTCCATCCTTGTACAGTCGTCTGTCCTAGCTCGGATTATAGCCGTTGCAGAATTCTGTCATTGGTCTCTAGCTTGGGTTTTATGGTGAGTTTTGGGGCTTCTTATAAATAGGAATGTGCTTAGTTCATTTAGAACTCTAGGAACTATTGAATATCTTAGTGAATCAATTAAGCCACTCCTAATCTCTCATTTTCCTCTCATTAGAGCTCTAATCTCTTCATGCATTGAAGCTTAGCTCAAGGAAATTCCTCCAAGTGCAATCAAGTTCATCTCATCACTTGAAAATCCTCTTCAATACCTTCATCTTCATATTGAAGTGTTGTTAGTATTGTAAGGCAAAGACGGTCCTTACAATTGGTATACGAGCGAGGTTGAAGTATATGACATTCAACACTTCATCTACGTCTCATGAAGAATGTCTACAACCGTTCGACTCATGCTCTTCAACGGAACAAATTATCCAAGTTGAAAGATCAGGATGATGATCAACTTGGAGAGTCAAGACCTTTGGGACATCACAGAGTCGCCCTTTGAGAAGCCTGCTACACACGCGGCGTCAAGGACAAAGGCAAAGAAGGACTCAATCAAATACAATGCGAGGGCTATGAATGCATTCCATTGTACTCTCACTCCGAATGAGTTCAACCGCATCTCCATAAGCTAATCGGCAAACGAAATGGACATATCTTGAAGATTACTAATGAAGTGACTTCATAGGTAAAGAAATCTGAACAAAGTGTGTTTAGATCTAAATATGAAATGTTTAAGATGCATGAAGGAGAAAGCATCTCGGAAATGTTTACTAGGTTCATGGATATTGTGAACGTTTTGGAATGACTTGGGAAGGTGATTTCCTAAGAGGATCGTGTGGAGAAGACTCTTGACTCTCACACACCCCCTAATGGGAGTCAAAGGCCAACGAAAATTTGGAGTCAAATGATATGTCCAAATACACAGTTGAGTAGTGTATTGGGAATCTCATGGCATATGAAGTCAAGCTTTAACACAAGAAGGAGATTCAACCAACCAAGCCCGAGAAGCCGGAGAAGCAAAAGGGGGTTGCATTCCATGCCGAAAAGGAACCAAAAAGAAGCTTCGAGTGAAGAAGATGGAGAAGATGAGGCTAGCGATGATGATTTCATTGAGCTTGCCAAGCAATTCAAAGCATTTCTCAAGGGCAAGCAAGGTAAATCTTCTTCAAAGATTGCCTCTAAATCTAACAATTCTATTTGTTTCAATTGTAAAGGAAAAGATCATCTCTTTATCGAATGCCCTTCCAAACCGTCCAAAGAATCTTACAAAGGGAAAGGGAAGAAACATTGGAAAGGAAAGTCCAAATTCAAGAACCAAAAGAAGTGTATTGTCGGCACATTTAATGACTCTGATGTGGACACATCAAGTGATGAAGAAGAAGATGACAATGAGCAAGCTCACATGTGCTTCGCGGCGTTCGATGATTCTTCAGCAATCTCCTCAAGCTCAAGCGATGAAGAGGTGGAGGCGTAGCTCAACCTCAATGAATAAATGTGCTTCATGGCAAAAGTGGAAGAGTATTCGTCAAGCTCTAGCAAGGAGGAAAGTGATGATGAAGAGGATGTGGAACCAAAGCTATCCTATGAGGAGCTCGAATACCGCTACATTGTGGCCTCTAACGTGACAAGTAAGTGCATTGAGTAATATGCTAAATTGAAAGCTAAATTTAAGAATGCTATGAGTAGGGTGTATGAATTAGACTCTACTAGTGTAAATAATAATGGTACTTTGCATGTTTGTGACACTAGTGAGAGAGACATACTTCTCTCTCAAGTTAAGGATTTGAGCATGATTAATGAAAAATTGGTAGCTCAAAAGCTTAGCTTAGAATCCCGCATTCAATAATTTACGTTGAAATGTGAAGAGTAATCACAAAAGCTCGTAAGATTTGTTCCTGCTAGGGATTCACTCCACGGTTTGTTGGAAAAACAACATCCAGCATACCATAGATGATGTTTGGGATATATTCCTAAAGTGATGACCAAACACACCTCTAAGTCTTTTTATAGTGCAAATACAAGAAATATTGCTAAAGCACTTAAAAAGGATCAACATGTTTTCTTGTATAACAATAACACCAACACCTGTTGAGTATTGGTGTTACATACCAATCTTATTTTGATGATGATCACAACATTATGTTGTTGCTAATGACTCTCATGTTTTAGTTTCTCAATTCAATTTCAAGAATATCTTTCTTGAAGACTAATCACTTGGTACAAGGATGGACATCAAGTGGAGAATAGCCAAAGCTTGGACTCAAGGAGTGTCAAAGCTTGGAGATGATGGAGAGCAATCAAGGCATCAAGATTGAAGACTTAGACTCTAAGGAAAGCATTGTAATCCATGTATTTACTTTATTGCTTTCTCTCTCTTTTGAGTCTAGGATTAATGTAATGCCTTGTTAGATAGTTTACTCTTTCATACATATGTATCTAACCATCTTAGTGAGCCTTAGGATTATCATAGAATCCAACCCAATAGGTTCACTCTGTCCAAAGACTCATTTGGAGTCTCTGTCTTTCCGTCAGTCGCCTGCTGAAGGAAACACAGTCGACTGGGTGATTTCCAGTCACCTATAGATCCTTCTACAGTCGCCTGATATGCACAGCTCAAGTCAACATTTCAATTGACTCAAACTTGAGCTTTACGCACAGTCGTCTGTCGATCAGTTTACAGTCGCCTGTATTCTTACAGTCGCCTGTAGATTGGTCATCAGTCGCCTGTATAGCGTAAGTGCATTCTCTGCATCTCTCTGTTGTTTCTCCATATTATACAGCAGACGACTGATGAAGAATGCACATTCGCCTGACTGTCAAACAGTTTACTGTAGTATTAACATCAGTCGCTTGTATGGTCTTCTGGAGAAAGAGTGCAGCTCGCTGTTTCGATCCATCCCCTGCAGCAGTCGCCTGCTGAAGGATTAACATGCGCTTGTCCTGTTTGTCAGTCGACTGTATTGTCTTCATCAGTCGACTGTCCTGGCTCAGAATATAGTCGTTGGATATTTTTTAGCCGTTGATCGATCGACTGTGTTTTGATCAACAGTCGACTGTTCCTGTCATTTTCGCCCAGTTTCTAGCCGTTGCAGAATTCTTTCTTTGGTTGTTTCCTTGGGTTTTGGGGCTTGATATGGGGTTCCTATATATATATATATATATATATATATATATATATATATATATATATATATATATATGAGTGTGATGCCATCTCTTAAACTTCTTGATTGATTCTTGATTGCTCTTGATGCTATTGAATATCTCAAGAGATCTATAAGCAACTCTCAAACTCCCTCAATTCCCTCTTTGGAGCTCTCATTCCTCTTCATGCATTGAAGTCCAGCACAATGGAATTCATCCAAGTGCTTTCAAGCATATCTCAACACTTGGAGATCCTCTTCCATGCCTTGCATTCATTTATGAGTAAGTACATCTCAAGGCATAGGTAAGAGTATTTGTTTTACTTTATTATTTCTTTGAAACCCTAGCTTTTTGTGTGAGAGCTAGTTACTCTCTGTGTGAGAGTATAACCTTCTGTGTGAGGGTTGGTTGAGATCTCTCTGTGTGAGAGTATAAGTCTTTCTGTGTGAAAGCAAGGATTTCTCTGTGTGAGAATCCTAAATCCTATGTGTGAGGTCTCTCTGTGTGAGAGTGTGGACTTCTCTGTGTGAGAATCCTAAATCCTCTGTGTGAGGTATCTCTGTGTGAGATTGAATTCACTTCTCTATGTGATAATTATAGTGGATATTGGTGTGGCTGGACGTACCCAAGTTTGGGGAACCAGGGTAATTCTTGTGTTTGCGTTTGGATTGATTGTATTGATTAATTCCTCTTGTACTTATTATTCCGCATTTGCAAGCTTAATTTTAATTGCACAATTTATTGCCATTACTCTATTCACCCCCCTCTAGAGTATTTTTTGTTAGTATTGCAAGATAGACGGTCCTTTCAACACCAACAAGAAGCATGTAAATCACAAGGTGATGAGGAAAAATGAAAATCTTTTATTTTTTGCTAAGAAGCAAAATCCTCATTCTTTGCATACTAAGAAAATATTTTCTACACCTAAGCATGCCACATCCACCCCTTGCAAAGGCAAAACTCTTGCCTAAGAAATCCTTGAGTCTTTGGATTCCCACTTAGGTTAGTGTGCAAGAGAGCGATAGTTACATCAACTCATTAGTTAGGGATGTGATCACCTCATGTGATTACATTAGGAAATCAAACTCTTCTTGGATTTGGTTCACTAATGTTTAGGTCTCTCACATATGTGCATATTACATGGTTATTATGCTTAATGTTTATTCTTAGCATACCCATTGATTGTGTGTGATTTTTCATACTTTTGAAAACTTTTGCAAATTATGTTTTCAGGAAAATGGGGACCTTGAGGATTTCATTGTCATACATTCATTTGTATATCCATGTGTATGACAATGTGGGAGTTAATATGTTAAGTTTAAAATTATTTTAAAACACAGTTTAACTCTATTTTTGGGTTATGCTTGAGATCTTTATATATAATTGGTAATTGTGGTCTCAAACTCACCCAATTGATGTTGCCAACATGTTTCATATTATATTTTGTTTTGGCAATGTCATTTGTATCATAATGCTTGATTTAACTATATCAATGCTTTGTTACATTTTAGGATTATGGCTCCAAGTATTATGATTATCAATTGGTAAAGATGTTTCTTTTTCAATTGGTATTAATCCTAGAAGTCAACAATTTGACCATTTCTATGATCTAGGAGGAGCATGGATAGTGATTGATATCCACTAAATTTTTACATTTGGTACCATGCATCGCTTTATCTCTTGCTTGTTGTCACATTTTTAATTGGGAGTCAAAGACAAGAGTCACTTCTTGTATTTTTGATATCCACCTTTTTGACAATGACAAGTGGACGAGAGATATGTATTTGTAAATCATATCTTCTAAATGGAGAGATATAAATCATATCTTTTATGGGGAGATTTTTATGTAATCCATACCTATTATGTGTCATTATTAATCTTAATCTTATTTTATTTACAATTGATATAATAAGTATTTATAATTGGTTATCTATCATTTTACAATTGGTGCATATAAGTAAGGTGAGCTCATTAGCATTGTGCTTTAATTATTTATGTTTTACATAATGTGTGTCATCATCAACAAGGAAGACATTGTTAGGTATTGGTGTTTTAGACCAATATTATTTTGATGATGATCACAACATTATGTTGGTGCTAATGACTCTCATGTTTTAGTCTCGTGATTATCAAATAAAGAATAATATGATTTGGAGACTAATAGCTTGATACAAGGATGGACATCAAGAGAAGCATAGCCAAAGCTTGAATCTTGATGAATGGAATCTTATCAAAAGGTGCTAAAGCTTGGAAGATGATGGGAATCATCAAGGTTGAAGATTAGACTCTAAGAGAAGCAAATGTAATCCATGTAATTTCATTTACTTGCCTTTCTCTTTTTGAGTCTAAGATTATTGTAATGCCTTGATAGATGGTCTACTGATACATGCATATGCATATAACCATCTTAGTGAGCCTTAGGATTATCATAGAATCCAACCCAAAAGGTTCACCATGCCAAATGACTCAATTGGAGTCTCTGTCTCTCCAACAGGCGACTGCTGAAGGAAGGACAGGCGACTGGGCGATTCCAGGCGTATGGCCAGCCTTCTACAGGCGACTGTTATGCACAGCTCAAGTCAACTTTTTATTGACTCATTCTTGGTCTTTTGGAACAGACGACTGAAGCTTATTGACTCGGTCAATAAACTTTTTATTGACCCATTATTGAGCTTTTGAATAATGAGTCAACTTTTTATTGACTCGTTATTTAGGCGCATGTCTTCCATCAGGCGCCTAGGAATTGTCCTACAGTCGGATGTATGCCAAAGTGCGTAACGTGTATTTTCTAGGCTTTAACCCACTTTGTGAGTCAGTCGACTGATGTAGAGGTTACAGTCGCATGCCATTTTTTAGGCACATGGACTTTGCTCGTCAGTCGTCTGAATGCACAAGTGCATAAGTTGCAGTTTATCAGCTCATTTCCATCCCATGTGATAGTCGCCTGACGAAGACTTTAAAGCCACCAGCTCATTGTACAGGCGCCTGTGTAGTCTTCTACAATCGCCTGTCCTGGCTCAGATTATAACCGTTGGGAATAATATGCACGTTGATCAGTCGACTGTCCATCCTTATACAATCACATGTCTTTGTCGTAAAATCACAGATTCTAGCGGTTACAGAATTCTGTCCTTGGCCTCTAGCTTGGGTTTTATGGGGGTTTGGGGCTTCTTATAAATAGGAATGGGCTTAGTTCATTTAGAAGTCTTGGAACTATTGAATATCTAAGTGCATCAATTAAGCCACTCCTAATCTCTCATTTCCATCTCATTAGAGCTCTAATCTCTGCATACATTGAAGCTTAGCTCAAGGGAAATCCTCCAAGTGCAATCAAGTTTATCTCATCACTTGGAGATACTCTTCCATGCCTTCATCTTCATATTGAATTGTTTGTTGTTAATATTGCAAGGCAAAGAGAGTCCTTACATATAGTGTTTGTTGTTAATATTGCAAGGCAAAGGCGGTCCTTATATATATCTATTATACATTTGACAACCTTTTTTGAATTTTAGGGCCGACTAGGACAAGATAAAGAGTGGCTGGAATTTGATCTTGGTAAATCAATGGTTGAGATTGGATTTTGTGAAAATTTTAGTAGTAAATCATAAATTTTGGGAGGGAAGTGTCTTGGGAACCAAAACTTTTAAATTAAAAGTGTATTGGGAAAGATGGTGGAGATTAAACTTTGGGGGGAAAGTGTTTTAGGAACCAAAACTTTGGAATTAAAAGTGTCTTGGAAAAGATTGTGGAGAAATATAATCTATTAAATTAAACAAAGTAAAAAAATTAGAGTAAAAAAATTTAGCAGAACAACAAACTAGCATAAAAAATTAAGTTAATGCCGTCACCAAAAAATACCATGAGTTTTGTTGTTCCGCGCCGAAAACACCCGCGCAATTTTTTTTACGCTAATTTGTTGCTCTGTGCCAAAGGCGCCCACGCCGAATTTGGTGTTCCACGCCGAATATATTATACATTTGACAACCTTTTTTGAATTGTAGGTCAGACTAGGACAAGATAAAGAGTGGCTGGAATTTAATCTTGGTATCAATGGTTGAGATTGGATTTTGTGAAAATTTTAGTGGCAAATCTTAAATTTTGGGGGAAAAGTGTCTTGGAAACCAAAACTTTGAAATTAAAAGTGTATTGGGAAAGATTGTGGAGATTAAACTTTGGGGGAAAAGTGACTTAGGAACCAAAACTTTGGAATTAAAAGTGTCTTGGAAAAGATTGTGGAGAAATATGATCCATTAAATTAAACAAAGTAAAAAAATTAGTGTAAAAAATTTAGCAGAACAACAAACTCGAGTAAAAATTTAAGTTAATACCGTCATCGAAAAATATCATGAGTTTTGTTGTTCCGTGCCGAAAACGCCCGCGCAATTTTTTACGCTAATTTGTTGCTCCGCGCCAAAGGCGCCAACGCCAAATTTGTTGTTCCGTGACGAATGCACTCGCGCGGTGTTCCGCGCTAACAAACGGCGCCCGCGCAAGTTTTTTACGCTAATTTGTTGTTACACGGCGAAGGCACCCGCTGCGTCCGATAAATTTTTTTACGCTCATTTGTTGTTCCGCGCCACAGGCGCCCACGTCAAATTTGTTGTTCTGTACCAAATGCGCTCGCGCGTTGTTCCGCGCCAACAAACGGCGCCCGTGCCGCAGGCGTGAGCACAATTTTTACGCTAATTTATTGTTTCGTGCCAAATGCGCCCGCACCGAATTTGTTGTTCCACACCGAATGCGCTCGCGCTTTGTTTCGCGCCAACAAATGGCACCCACACAATTTTTTCGCTAATTTGTTGTTTCGCGCCAAAGGCGCCCGCGCCAAATTTATTGTTCCGCGCCGAATCTGCTTCGCGCATTGTTCCGCGCCGAATTTGTTGTTCCGCTAAATTTTTTACGCTAATTTGTTGTTCCGCGCCGAATTTGTTGCTCCACGTCGAATGCGCTCGCGTGTTATTCCGTGTCGAAGGTGCCCACGCAGAAGGTGTCTGTGCACCTAAATATTTTTACGCTAATGTTTTGTTCTTTTAAATTTTATCTGTGTAAATAATTTTTTTGGGAACAAAGATTTCGCGGAAAAAAATCTTAAAAGAACCGTGCCCGCGGGCACGGGTAATGACTAGTATGTATATGTATATATATATATACACTTACTGCTTATTTATTTACTAAAATATACATATTTGTGTAATTCGCATAATCCGCATAATTGACTGCATAATCGGCATATGCACTATGCGTTTTTGGACCGCGCGTATAATGAAACTGTATTTTAGAACACTGGTTACTTTAATTCAAAATATGTATCAAGGAATGGTCACTAATATGAAGACTTGTGGAGGATTTACAAATAACTTTCCAATCAGCATTGGGTTGCAACAAGGATCGGTTGCATCAAGGATCGGCTCTGAGTTCTCTCCTTTTTACTATAGTGATGGATCAACTCATTAGGTATATCAAGATGAGGTGAATTGTTGTATGTTATTTATCAGATATTATATTGATAGATGAGATCAAAAATGATGTAAATAAAAAGGTAGATTTATGGAGGTAGATATTGAAGACTCGGAATAGGAACAAACCCGAGTATATGAAATATAAGTGTAAAAGAGTGAGACATGAAGTTCATAGTGTGATAAAGTTGGATGGAAAAAGAATATATGATATTAATTACTTTAAGTGTCTCGGATCCATTATTCAATAGATGCACTAATTAAAAAAGATGTTGATCATAAAATTAAAACAAGACAGTTGAAGTGAAGACATATAACATGAGTGTTGGGTAATCGAAATGTACCATTATGGTTAAAGGATGGACTTACTAAGATGACAATTAGATCAGCTTGTTATATGGTATAGAGCGTTGAGCTATCACCAAGAAGTATGAACAAATTTTGGTTATGACAGATGTGTGAAATGTTCCAATAGATGTGTGAAAATATTAGACAAGATACGATAAGGAATGAGGATATTCGAGCGAAGGTAGGTATGATTCCTAGAGAGGACAAGATGCGAGAATATCGTTTGAGATGATTTGGCCATATATGCTGAAAACATATTGATGTGCCTGTTTAAAAAGACTGAATATATGAATGTAGAGACTAAAAGAAAAAGAAGTAGATCGAAAAAGACATGGATGAAAGTGATATAAAGGGATATGGACAAACTTGATTTGACAGAAAAGAAAGTTGTAAATCATAATACATGAAAATTGAGTATCTCATACCACGATCGGATGTGATTACAATCTAACATTCTTTTTATTAAGCTCATAAAACCGATCCCAAGTTTTCAAGGATGCATGCTATAATGATGATGATGAATTAACTGCAGATAGAACTTTTTAAAGGAGCAACCTCGCTTGAGGTATAACAAATGGTATTAGAACTTAATCAAGGTTACTAGAAATACGGATTGCTCCACTACATGGAGTGAGAATAGGTATATTAAATGCATTTGGCTAAAAACGTGATACGTTAGGGGAATCTTCGTTGAATGCTTAGGAGGAACAAAATCATTTAGTTGAAAGGAGAAATTGATTAATACTAGATTGTTAAAGAGTTATTTATATTTTGTATACCTATTTACGGGTATATATGGATACATATTAGTTTGCATTATAAAATGTAAGAAAAATGCACCTTATCTTTGTAAAGATGATCTTTTATTTACTCTCAAAAGTAATTAAAAAATGTAACATTGATTGTACCATTCAAAAGCATTAAGTCAACATAATTTGAAATATGTGACCCTAACCGTGGATTGTGATGGGTTTAGCATTTTTGATAACGCACCAGCCAGAAGAATCCATAGAGACCACTTACAGTACCTTACATCCCTAACAAAGTGTCAATGTGATGGGATCATACTCTAATAATAGAGTATATGACACCCCAAGTTATAATGGAACAATCACATGTCGACGACTTTTCACCTTTCATGGCCAGGTCTCACCTTTAGCCCAAGATCTGTATCGGAATCATTGTCGGTAACCATATCTGAAGTTGAATCGTCCTTTTAATATATTTTCTCCTCCAAAGGGATAATTTTTTTCCTTTCCTTTGTCCAAAGGCGCTGCCTTTAGCCCCAGGTCTTCTTTATAGTCTTCATCGTTTAGATCTTGTTTCTTGGCTTCTCCCTCTCAGATGGAGGGCGACGATTGATCTCCAAAAGTTCCTTCATCATGGCTTCGCATCTATCCATCGTCTTCATGGGGGACTCAAAAGCATCCTCCTTTTTCGTCATCGCCATCAGGATCTACGCTCAAATACCAATTTAATAGGATTTTCTAAGGTTTGATGGATAAAAATAGGAGTTTAAGTGTAAAGATTGAATTTTTATGCCAAAGATTGGATTTAAGGGGGAAACAATATTTTTATTGATAATAAAATATAAATATAAGGATAGATGACATCGTTCGAGAGGAAGAACATTCTACTATCTTTTATCAAGAGAAAGGCCTAACTCTCCCAACATCTAGGTTATCTATTCTTAATTCTTCTCTTTTTAATATTCTTCTTAATATTCAACCTAATCCACATTCTAATCTTCTTCCTGTTTTATAATAACGTCTTCTAATGAGCCGCCACCCTAAAATTACCAAAATACCTCTGATCTAGGGGTTTTAGTCAAAAATTACAGATTTGGCCCATGGACCCGTAACATTACAGTTTTGTCCCATGTGCTCAAAAATTACAAATTTGCCACTGCTTGCCATCGCATCCCAAGTCTATCAGATACCTAGAACAAAAAACAGGTATGTAAAATGTTATTGGTCAAAAACATGATATGTTGTGAATAGGCATTATTGGATGTTTAATATGAATAAAATACAGCAATTAGGAAGGAGAATTAGTCGTTCACCAAGATTGATACTTAAATAGTTAAGATTTTACACACCATTAAATCCTAGACAGTCACCTAGTTTTCTAAATGTACAAAACTATCATTTTATGACAAAGTTACATCCAAATAAGTATAGAAAGTCAAGAACTATATGGAAGTATAAATCAAATGCACATTTATTTATATGGTGTAGAAACAACTAGTAATATACTAAAATAGTTATTGCATAAAATAATTTCTTAAGTACATAAATATAATATAATGAATATTATGAGTTTCACTAATTACCTCTGACTAATTAACTGGGATGGTAGAAAAATTACATGATACTTTACTAGTTAGACAGCTAATAGCAATAGGATCCAACATATGAATCCTATAACTCAAATTCTAAAAATTGGCAACCCAAATTGGAAATAATAAAGTATAAATCTAAGACTCCATGAAATATTCCCCCTTTTGGGAGAACTTGGATTTTAAACATATTACCCACTCCATCTTGTTGCACACCTTCTAACTTGGAGCATACCCAAACCCTTGCAAGTGATACTAGATGCCATGCTTCACTTGTTTTTCTACATGATATGGTGAGCATAGACCAATTTTATTTTCTCCATGTTTAATAAAAGAGAGTTTGAGGGTAAAAATAGCTGACACAAGAAGTGGAACAGATTTATAGGTCCATATAATCCACTTTTCTAAGGCACGGATGAGGTTGCTTAGGCTAAACAAGATAAACGCTAAGATGGAGTTTGTCGGGGTATGTCTCTTGACTCTACTCTCTGGCATCCAGTAGAATGTGGAACCATGGCCTGATTAAAGTGGATTACTGAGTTTGATTAATAAGAATTAAGGAGTGAGATTAATCCTACATTAAGCACAAGGTGATTGAATATTGGGCTAAAGAAGTTTGGACCCCAAGACTATGCACGGAGTTTTTCCTCTTTTGGGTTTCCTAGCTATCCATCTTGTTGCACATCTAGCTGGACACCTAACCAAACTTCCAACACCGAGTATGACAAATACCTTACAAGTGCCAGCCATGTGCCCGACAACGCAATGATTCCTAGTTGCTCATGGAAACACTACTTGCTTTCGTCTTTCATGGTACAATTATACTGTTTATAAGGGCCCAACACCTCGTTTAGGAACAACCGCAGTACGCAATTCTATGACCAGTACGCAGAAAGGCTTGGGACTATTATAAACCTATTGTGTTCTAACTTCCAACAGAACATATTGTAATATATATTTCGGCTCTGAACAAGTAACCAACAAAATTTACAGTTTGGAGAGCTAACAAAACAAGTTGGAGCATACAAGAGGTACTTACTCGAATTGTTTTATCATGTGAACCACTATAAAGCTTGTTGCCTGAGGATGGAATGTGAAGACAAGTGACAGCCTTTGAGTGTTCGTGTGCTTCTTGAACTAATCTCAAACCCCTCCTGCCAGCATCCCATATCTGGATAGAAAAGATCAAGCCTATTAGCATGCAATTCTATTTACATTCTCCAAGTCCAGCTATCAATTTATGCATATTATTGTTCTAGAATCGTTATTCAAGTAACATGACAATTGCAAACCAATGCCAAATAATCTAGGAGAATAACACATGAACACAAGATAATAGTTCAAAAAGCCATACACCACGCAGGTGAGACAAGGAATTGCTACCTTGATAGTTCCATCGGAATGGCTACTAAAAAGCCGGCCCTTCGAATGAACCAAGGATAGGACCTCGCTATTAGGAGTGCAGTCTATGTCAAACAACTCAGTACAAGACCAGAACTCTATCTGAAATAAAGGAGAATTATCTATAGAAGCTACATCATTAGAGTCTTAGACCAGGAAATTTTCAAGATTGTGTTATTGTGCTCACGGCATCAACAGATGGCAAGTTCATTATTGCTTTCATTGTATCTGCAACGATTGATGAGTGCCTTCTGAGCTTCCTCAGAGGCTTGTAAATGCGATTTGCATATGATCCAAGTTCTTTCAGTGAATCTGCAGTCTTGTAAAGGACAATATTTAAGTGGTCAAGAAAAGGAACACCCAAAACAGCTTGCAAAATGTGAATCACCTGGATCACTAATGAAACTTCTCAGAGCCAATACTGCCAGAACTTTCTCCTCAAGATTCCTTGATGACTGAAGAACCTCAACAAATTGATCAAGTAAGCATCGACTTGCGATCATTCGCATTCCCGTCTCAGGGAGACTGCTAAGCATATGCACGAGCCATGTAGCAGTAACAAGGCATGACTTGGCCACCTCCACTGACTTGCTCCTCAAACAGTGTTCTAAAACTTTGAAGATTGCTCCATTATCATGATTACAAAGAACAAATGCTACTCTTTTCTCCCAGTTACCCGTAACCCTCTCTTCCTCCTGCTACAAAGATATATTTCTAAATGGTGAGATTAGCACAAAATAAGAAAAGGAATAAAATAACTCAAATAAAGAAACAGAGCAAGGAGTAATAACCATTGTTTCCTCTGGCACATAATCTCCTACTCGCGCTCCCTCCTCTTTCGCTACAGCATTGTACAGATGATCAATCCCTGCGATCTTTAATAACCATGCCTCAGTCATGGGGTCTCCCAAGGGACTTAACCTCCCAGAGAGAGAAGATATTGTTTCTAGAGCTATGGCCTGACAAACAGGAAAATCATTTCGTCTAAGTGCTTCAATAATTGCATCTATAGCTTCTTCCCTGTATATGCTCATCTTTCGAGGTTCAACCTGCATTTGTGTTTGCTTAAATTAATTATGCAAAGATTATAAGATGGACATTACTATTCTAATTAACCTGAACCTATATGAAGACGAACCAAGAGATCAAGCTGAAGAAGAAGACTAGCAACTGCCGGTTGCTGCTCGATTGGGGCCATTTGAAGGTAGACTAAAAAACTGTGCATTGTACTAAATGCTCCCTCATCTTTAATCATCTGCAGAACTTGGTTGCAGAATGTTCTCCTAAAGAAGCATAAACAAAAGTAAACAGAGAAACCAATGCTAAGAAAAGTAACTTGAGTGAAAAGAAAACTATATTTGCAGTAACAAGTAGATGAGAAAACTAAACTAGGGGAATTTTAGAAATGAACTTGATTCGCAAGTTGATATGAGATACCGTGGCATTGAAAAATAAATTGCAAGACGATCCATGCTGTCCTAATTATTAAAGGATACTAAGTACTTTCAAACAGAATAAGTTTGAAGTAAGATTACTCTCTGACATGATGGACATAACCTGTACTGATACTTCAGTTGAGTAACCTCATGTTGTCCCTTGAATTGAATCAAATTCCCAGGAGATAACGATTCCTCAATAATAGATGCCTCCATATCCTCAAACACGAGTAGTCGCACTGAGACATCTTGTGATCATTATGCTCGGAATGAATGGAATGTTATGAAAAGTAAGAGCAGCATAAATTCTATGACAAAGTCTCTTTCAAAAGCCACATAGAAATGGGAAATAAGGACTTGATGAAAGCAAGCATGTAGGGAGACTTGATGTGGCAGGAAGATCAAAGGTTCAAGCATTAAGGGTTGATGGGCTCCAAATGAAGGAGACCTTCCATCCTGGAAAGTGAGGCAGTGGATGGTGGGATTTACCCTCAAAATAATGACTAAGAGAATGTTTGGCTGGTAGATTGTTGGCTGGCTTGCGGGTTGGAAAGTGAGGTTGGATCGTGAGTTGGAAAGTGAAAAAAAGCTGAGCTAATCTTAACAGTAGGGCCCATTCAAGAGTGACCCTACCTATATACATGGTAGACTAAGAAACCAGTCTTGATGGGTGATGCGGGGAAGCAAATGTGGAAAGTATTTGTTTCATAACATGTGGATCCTTTCTTTTGTAGGTTTCTAGATGGCCCGAGTTGCCCATCAAATCCCTTAAGTTAAGCAACCGGAACAATGCACCCAGGGGATATTCTTTTCAACTTCCCAACCCCAGCCTGCTTGGAGGATTGAGAATGTGTGGAAGGTTCTTAGTAATATGGCAATCGCCACATCAATCAATTTATTCAACCATAATCTATGAAAAATTTGGGGATTGTGGACAAGAAAGGGGCCGAGCAGTCCCGATATTACTTTTTTTAAATGTCCCTTGCTCTTCTTTCTCATCTCTTTCTCGTCCCTAACCCTAAACTCACCCAGCAATTTATAGGGTGTTCATGTGATAAGGCTAATGCATGGTTATGCTAGCAATTTATAAGGTTAATACTTAATATACGATTTGCACTTTAATTTCTTTTAAGAATAAGAACTTGGTTTTCCATAGTTACATTTCCTTTGAAGTTTAATCAAAGTTTACATTATTTTCTCTAAAGAATGGTGTGTAATTGCTGAGGAAATTATTACCATAAAAATAGTAAAATGAGCACTACATCACCATATTTTGGATATCAAGGGATTAAAAAGCCAAGAAACTAAACTTTAGGAGGGAAACTGTTGGGAAAAACATAGGGAAATATGTGATGTGGGGTAAACTTTGGGAGGGATATATGTCATTTAACCAAATTAAAAATCAAGTATGATAAAGAAAAGTGCAAAAGTCTATTGTAAAAAGCTAACAAAAGATGCATTATAATCAAGAATATGAAAGAAAAAAATGATAATTCCGCAACTGTTATGACAACCCAATAACACTTCATATCAGCTTACAGATGTGCAAAAACATGCTTGACAACACTAACTCAAATGGTAACATTGTGAATAGGAAATAACAACCGTTTTTAAAGTTTGGAGCTTAAACCATACATGAGGAACCAGAAAAGTCAATCTGAATGTTTTGGGGGGTAAAAATCTGATCCAGTACTTCGCCCTTTGTATCATTAAGTTATGTGCTTTGAAAGTTTCTTTTCCAAATGAATAGATAAATTGATGTCATGAGATTATCATGCACCTTAAGAGAGAACATAAAACCAGAATTCTCCATTAACTCTACATGTTCAAAGATATTGTTGAAACCGAGAGATTAGGTATCTCGCGATTGAACCTTCATTTTAGTGATCGCTTCTTTTAAATAGTCAGAATAGCATGGTAGACTATGCTTTGAACCATCTATCCTCTTTGACTACTTAATTTCATGACACATATAAGATTCCTTATCCCTGATAAAAAAACCGACACTACTAGTATGGCCATGTGTCCTGTATCCATTCATGAGCATTTAGAAACCAAGCCTTATTGATTCCCTAAAGCGGCCTCACTTTAAACTCATATAGGTGGACCTTGTCAATACCCATAATAAGTATCATATTGAAAATTGAATGAAACATGGGAATATTTATAAATATTAATATTCACAATACAAATACACCCAGTCATAACTAGGGAATTTACATTACATCAAACATTGATCACTAAAAGTCCATTAAGAGTATTAAATACTTATCCTTACCTAATCATTATGGAAACCAAGCACTATACTTTGGGATGACATGAATGTGTGCTTGCAACCACAAAATGATGTACTTGATCTCATTGAACTTAAGACTCGAAGGTTCTATCAAGCGTTAAGTCGAGGTTCCATCGTTTGTGATTCTTCACGTAGGCTTTAAACACATCCCTTTTGTAGTTTTAAGAACCAAATCCCTAGAAAGGCCTTTTGTCAAAGGATCTGCAAGATTCTCATGTGTACGCACAAATTCTACAGTTACAACTCCATCATGAATCAACTGCTTTACAGAACTGTGTCGTAAACCAATATGCCTTGATTTATCATTGTAAACCATGTTGTAAGCTCGTGCCAAAGTAGCATTACTATCACAATGAAGTGATATAGGCGACATAGGTTTCGGCCACAGAGGTAATTCATACAACAAATTCATAAGCCAGTCAGCTTCCTTGCATGCAGTTGCCAAAGCAATAAACTCGGATGCCGTAGAGGAACCCGCAATGCAAGTCTGTTTCTTAGATCTCCAAGAAACTTTACCCCGATCAAGAATAAATATCCATCCACTTGTAGAAGAATGATCACAATTAGAAATCCAACTTGCATCCGAATATCCTTCAAGCACAGAAGGAAATCCAGTATAGTGAAGATCAAAGCTAATTGTCTTCTTTAGAAATTTAAGCACCCTTCTAATTGCATGCCAATGTGCATGACTCGGATTATGAGTATAACGACTCAGCTTCCCTACAGCGAAGCCTATATCCGGTCTTGTACAAGTCATGGCGTACATTAAACAGCCCATTACTTTAGAGTACTCCAACTGCTTTACAGGCTGACCGGTGTTCTTTGTTAAACTTACACTATGATCAAAAGGTGTAGATGCAACCTTACAATCATAATTGTTGAACTTCTTCAATACATTTTCTATGTAATGTGATTGTGACAAGATCAACCCATTACTAGATCTAGTAATTTTGATGCCTAAAATCACATCTGCCATACTCATGTCTTTCATAGAAAAATGAGTAGATAAGAAGTTCTTAGTATCCTCCACTTGCTGGAGATCAGTGCCAAATATTAACATGTCATCGACATATAAACAAATAACTACTCCTTTGTTTCTACTAAATTTGCAATATACACACTTGTCTGCATCATTAATGTGAAAACCATTACTAAGTACAATCTCATCAAATTTTTGATGACATTGTTTAGAAGCTTGCTTAAGTCCATATAAAGACTTAATAAGCTTACAAACCTTATTTTCTTGCCCAGAAACTATAAACCCTTCAGGTTGTTCCATGTATACCTCCTCATCTAATTCACCATTCAGAAATGATGTTTTAACATCCATTTGGTGAATGACTAAATTATACACAGATGCTAAGGCAATTAACACCCTAATAGTTGTCGTTCTTGCAACTGGGGCATAAGTATCAAAGTAATCAATACCTTCCTTTTGGGAGTATCCTTTGGCTACTAACCGAGCTTTAAACTTGTCAATTGTTCCATCGACCTTCATTTTCTTCTTGAAAATCCACTTACAACCTATGTGTTTGCAACCTGGAGGTAAATTTGCCAACTTCCAGACTCTATTACCCATGATTGAGTCCATCTCGTCATCAATAGCCTCCTTCCAAAAAGGAGCATCCGGAGACATCATTGCATCTTTAAAAGTGACAGGATCAGATTCCATATTGTAACAAAATGGAATATAGTTATCAATTGAAAATGTGTTCCTACTACCTTCCACGAGGAACATAAAGAAATCTGATCCGAAATCTTTAGATTTCCGTGCCCTCTTGCTTTTCCTTAATTGAGAGGTTTCTTCATTAGGGGAGTCATGTTCAATACGAACATCTTCATGATCATTAGTTCTATATTCGAAAGTTCTATCACGAGGCCTAGGGATCGTTGTAAAACGATTTTCATCAAAGATAGCATCTCGTGACTCAATAACAGTATTAACAGAATAATGATCATTTGGTTCTATAACCTTAAACCTATAGGCTTTACTATTAGAAGCATAACCTATAAACAAACATTCAATTCCATTTTTCCCTAATTTTTTTCTTTTAAGTTCAGGAACTTTAACTATTGCTCTACAACCCCATACTTTAAGATAGCTTAAATTTGGTTTTCTCTTATTCCAAAGTTCATATGGAGTAGTAGACTTATGCCTTTTAGTAGGCACTCTATTAAGAATATAACAAGCAGTTTGCAATGCTTCACCCCAATAACCATGGGATAAACCCGAATTTGATAACATAGCGTTAACCATTTCCGTTAAAACTCGGTTTTTCCTTTCAGCAACACCATTCTGCTGTGGTGTATAAGGTGCTGTAACTTGATGAATTATTCCGCTAGACTGGAAATACAATGGATTATAATATTTCCCCTCTATCTGATCTAAGACATTTAATGAATGTCTCACAGTAAAGTTCAACTTCGGATTTAAAGATTTTAAATTTGTCAAGAGCTTCATCCTTTGATCGTAATAAATACACTTGACAAAATCTGGAATAATCATCAATAAAAGTTGCAAAATACCGCTTTCCATCTAATGTTAAAGAATCACTCATGTCACATAAATCGCTATGGATTAAGTCTAGTAACTGTGATTCTCGTGCAATAGAAGGAAAAAGCAACCTCGTAATCTTAGTTACCATACATGTTTTGCAACTTACATTTTGCTTATCAAAACAAGGAATCAAGGACAAATGTCACATGTCTTTTAATTTTCTAAAGTTAACATGTCCTAAACGAAAACGATTATGCCATAAAACAGAATCATTTAAAACATCCAAGACATAAGCAAAAACATCCATATTATTATTGATAATGTTTAACTTGAACATACCGACATGGGCATACCCCTTGCCTACAAACATACCACCCTTAGACAGTACATAATTTCCAGCCTCATACACTTGTTTGAACCCATATTGGTTCAAGATATAACTGGACATCAGATTCTTGCTCAAATCAGGAGCATGATACACATCAGTTAAAGTGAGACACTTTCCAGAAGTAAACTTTAACAGAACACTTCCTTTTCCAAAGACATTAACCGGGGACTTATTTCTCATGTAGAAAAAAGTTGGTTCTTCTATTGATTCATAGGTCTTGAAATTCGCCTTATCTTTGCATACATGTCTTGTTGCCCCAGAATCAACCCACCAGTCATTGTCCTCTTGAATCATGTTGATTTCAGATATCATGGCAGTGAAGTTTTCATTGCCATCAGCCACTTTCCTTTGATAAGGATTCTGACCAACCCTTGAACTACTAGAACCACCTTTCTTCTTTGGGAAATCTCGTTTCATGTGAGGACCACCACAAATCCAACAAGCAATTTTCGTTTGCTTGTTATTGTGATTTGGAATAAACTTGCCTTTTCTCTTTGTCTTTGCCCTGAAACTTAGCCTTACCTTTGTCTTTACTGGATTGGCCTTCATCCACCACATGGACCACTCGGTCCTTGCCTTCTTCCTGTTTACGGAATTCTTCTTCTACACGAAGAGAGTTAGCCAATTCCTCCAGAGACATATCTTCTTTCTTATGCGTAAGGCTATGTTTAAATTCTTTCCATCCTAAGGGCAGTTTATCAATGATAGTTGAAACAACAATAGTTTCATCCATGTTCATGGTATGTTGTTTAAAGTTACCAAGTATGCGTTCAACTTCCTAGAATTGTTCCATCACTGATCTTGTGTCGGACATGGCATAACTATTAAATTGCGAAACAAGGAATTTCTTAATTGTAACATCTTCACGCATATACCTTGCCTCCAATTGATCCTATAAGTCCTTTGCAGACTCAACAGTTTGATATGTATCAAACAGACCGTCTGACATATCATTGAGAATGTGACCACGGCACACATACTCATCATTTTCCCACTTGGCTCTAGCACGAGTTTCTTCAAGTGTTTCATCTTCCCTCTCTTGAGAGTGTGGGGGTAGTCAGAACGTACACAACTTTCAGAGTGGTTAACAGGAAGTGCATCTTCTTCTGCCACCTTCGAAAATTGCCACCATTAAACTTGTCCAGTTTCATAAAACTCGTTGTCATCTCTCGAACGTTTGCTATAATAGTCTTAAGAATGTTGAAACCGAGAGATTAGATAACAAAAATGAAATTAAATTGTTGAAAAATGAGAGATTACAGATAACAACAATGAAACTGACCAATTCTTCAAGCACGCCAAAGCGTTGCCCTTAAGACTATTTCGCCCCTAAACAAGTGCTCCGGGGTGGATCGAACGTCTCAGGGATACTCAGAATCCATCTTTTGTGATTGCACTAAATCAACAAAAGATCTTATTGTATCAGTGTGTTTTTGTCTGAAGAACCACCATCTATTTATATATGGATGGCAACGATTAGATGAACCATTGCAACTGCAATAGTAACTGCTGGACAGTTACAAAAACTGTAAACATTAATTACGAAAAAATTAAATTGATGAATCTGAAACAGGTACACACGCACGCACATGCTAAGTGCTAAGTGCTAAGTCTTTGATTATATAAATATATATATCCCAACAATAGCCCACTAGCATATCAATGACACACTACTATTAGTTGGCCCAAACATCAATTTAATATCCAAGATAACTCTCTACTTATAAAGTAGAACAAATCTTCTTGTCCATCCAATGTGGGATTAAATCTCCTACACATTGCTTAGGAAAAACTCCAACAGATATATATAACAAGAAGAAGAAAATTCCCTTATCCCCAAAAAAATTCTCAGAGAGCACTATCGTGAATAAAGATAACTGTAAAAAGGATCAACAGAGTACTAAGATGTAAAAGTCATACCTGTTCAAACAAACAAGCTCTGAGATAAAGTCAATGCATATGATCCTGGTGCTATCATCTCCAGCGTGAAATAGCTCAAGCACAGGAAGCAACTCAGCTCTTTTTGCTATGAATTTTCTGCATCTCTTATCAGAACGCATGCAACTTAAAAGTATGGAGACAATGGAGAGTCTTCCTTCCGTTTGATTTAAGCACTTTATTAGAGAGGGAAGCCCATTGGCTGAAATAACCCCAAAAGCACTGACCGAACGACTGTTCTCATCTCCTCCTGATAGGATCTGTTCCAGTATTGCTATTGCTGCATTCTTGGGCTCCATTGCCAACAGGAAATCATCCACCTTTTCGCTGCTGTTCATGATCACGTGAACCAGGGATGGGACAAGATCATCTCTGGATAGCTGACTTAATGTCGGTCGCAGTAGGTATATAAGAACAACCGCCTCGGCCAAACCATTTATCAGCAAAGCTGCCAAGCAATCAAAATCAGAGTCTGCGGTGATAAGTAATTCCCCGACACTTTCATCCGCAATTACAAGTTCGGCTAGGACATAAATGGATGTTTTCAGAACCTCTCTGTCAACAGAAGCTGATAGTACTTCTATGAATCCATTTAATATTGTTGGTTTGGATAGATACAAGTGAATATGTGGGTCTGTCTTTGAGTCCTTCCATATCCTGGCTATTGCCAGGATGGCTGCCTCGCATTCTTGCAAATCCTCTGATGTGCATAGACACAAAGTATATGGTTTTAACTCATTCACAACTGTTTCACTAGCAGCTTGAGATATGACACTGGTTGGAGAACTAGAGGCTGATGATCTTGTAAATCTTTTGCTCCTTGTTTCACTTTTGACAGAATAGGTTCTACTTTGAGGGAGTTGAGAATCAAGGCCTGCTGAGGTGGTTGAGTCCAGTGGATATTCTCGGCAAGAAATGGGACTAAGGGAAGCACATGGGGTGTAAGCATATGAAAACCCTTGTGCAAGCTCTGCGTTTTGTTCCACCCAGGATGTTATTAATCGCTTCAATACATAGTTGGTTTGGGGAAGAGAGGTTGAAGACAGAAGCTGGCGAGTAATAGGGCATGTTGTGTTTCCTCTCTTCAGCCATTCTTCAATTGCTCTTCTCTCGAATGTCTGACCTGTCTCTAGTGTAACCGGATCGTTAAAGAGTTGTCCCGTTATAGGACAGACAAAATCCTTTGGCGGTCTGGTCCGAGGCATCAAATTTTCTGATAATGGAATAGCAATGCTGTTACAACTAACTTGATCTTCACCTTCAGTATAAAAACTGCAAAGTAGATGATGGAAAAAAGAGTATGAGAGCTTTATCCATATATGGACTCTTTGCTGCAACTGCTGCAATGGCTTTAACACTGAGATGCTATTAGAATTACCTAGAAGGTGATACATGATCATTTACTTTCATGTTGGTTTGACTGTATGTGTTAAAGAAGCTATTACTGTGACTTCTCTGAGCTTCCTAAGGTCAAAACACAATATACACAACAAAGAACACATCTATCAAGTTCATAGATACAGTTAAAAGTCACCATGTAAATCAAATTTACAAAAACAAAAAAAAAACGTACCTTTTCATTATCAGAATCAGCTGAGGGAGAACCACGAAGGTGTGGAGAAGCTAGTAAAGGTGCAGAATGACTAGAGATATAACGTAGAAGCTGTTCAGAATTCTTCATCGTGTTTGGAGACGAAACTTTAGAATTTGTTTCAGGGCTATCCTCAGCAAAGAACAGTGGGCTTGTAAAACGATTAGATAAGAGCCGGAGCATTTGCTCAGTTTCTTGCTTAAAAGTGGCAACTGGTCTTGGAGATTGAGTCTTTGGTGGGGTTTTCGGATAATCCACTGGAGAGTCACCATCAAGAGAAGAAGAAGAAGAAGAAGAAGAGGAAGAAGAATTCTTCTTTCTCAAAGTTGTGGTATTTTTTACACTTACATTCTGTGATCTCATATCATTCAAACCTACCAGATTGTGAGCAACAATATCTGAAACTTTGACACCACTGCCATCAGTGTCATTTTTATCCTTATTTTCTTCAAGCCGAGCTTCCTACAGAGCCATAGTGGAATTGTCAATATGTCATTAGCAAATGTCTCATTATCAGAATCAAATAATAATATTCCGCCCATCCCAACATAACAACAACAACTACTACTACTACTACTTTGATAGTAGAAAGAACGTGATTACCATGAAGATCTGCTGTTTTGACTCTTTGGAATCCTGTGCAGAGGTTGCAGCAGTGGTAGATCTGGTTGGCAGCACAATCATGAAGTTAGCTGACTAGCGGTATCCCAACCATACATTAAGATCATATAACAGTCAACTACAGTCATAAGAAACAACTATGGGCAACTTAACATCTTAATTTGAAACAGATAAATTTTTTGATAACTCTCCTAGTATTAGAACAAACATCATGAAGCTGCCAAGCCTTTGCATGCTCGTCACCCTTTATATACATTAGGCAAATTCCCTGCCTAGTAGGCAGGTACACGGAGGGGTCAAGTGGTAATCCAAGTATGGTCAACTCTGGTGCAACCGAAGTTAAACATAACCTATTCAATTTAATCAATATGGTAACAACAAAATATACAGGCTGTGGTATTTGATTTTGAAGCCCGCCCTTCCCATCAAAAAAATAAACGATGACAACAATAACAACAAAGTATATATAGCGGCAGTTGTTTCTCTATTATTATAGTTAACTACAAATGAACAAGAGAGTGTATAAATTTATAGGAATCAAGTCCAAACGCTTTAAATCATTATAATGTATTTTTCCGAAACTTTGTTCAACAACAAAAAAGAGAGAAGGTGCTGGCCATTCCATATTTAAAATGGTAGATGAATCAATTCAATAAGGCAGGTGAACCTACCTGTGGGCATCAAACAACTTTGATATGAATGTCTGTGGAAGAACTTAGGTAGATGCAGTAGGTATAATTTATGAAAACGATCTCAGGTATTGTACTTCGACATGGATACTCAATATCAGACTTTACAATCCTTCAAAACCTAGACATGCTGACACAGTTATATCCGTTCCCTCGGCATAGCTTACGGTTAACTCGTACTAATGTGTGTTGTGTGTTGTTATTGACATCAAGAACCCACCAAAAATAGAAGATCGTTTATGAACCATCATGGTTACATGCATCACATATCATAGGTAGGCTGTAGGAACACAATTTAAGTGGTTACCAAATGAGAGAGAGGAGTATGGCTCCGAAACTGGGATTAGTATTTCCTTGAAATATGTAAAGCAATAGAATAAGAGCAGATATCAGCAGAGGCCATTTTCCGAACACTGAGCTGAAATGCCACAAACATCGAACATCTATTGTTCAAAGCGAACCTTGCATGAAATTTCAAATTGCCTTCGAGGTTTGAACGACGATAAATTCAAATCCTCTTCGGTGATGATGATATCTTACCTGGCTGAGGCCTGTGACAATAAACTCTGTGGAGCATTTTCGCGAACATCTTGGGTGCTATAGATCTCGTGGTTTCAGCCATCTTAACTTTATTACATTTTGTGGAGGTAAGAGGCCATGAGAATAAGAACCAGACAAAATAAATTACAGACGTGGGTGTGGGCTTCGATTGAAAGGAGGAAGTTGATGAAATGGAATAGAACGGAAAGATTGGTTTATACTGAAAGAAAGATTGGAGGTGGTGGAAGAGATATATTCCGTTCATGCTGATGCCATTGAAACACAGGTTCCCAAAAGGGAGTTCATTTGCGCACCCACCGTTTTACTCTGCGCACATACCACTTGTACAGTGTATAAGTTTGCCGTTTAAACTTTTTTCCCTTGTACCCCCGGGGAATGGCCTTTAGAGACAATGCAAGGAGAATGGGCGTCGCCATCATTGCCGGTGTCGGTCGCCGGAATTATATCAGCCCGAGGTTCTCCTCGTTCGTCTGTCCCTTGCGGTGGATCTTTCTCTATATCGGCATCGCCATCAACGCCGGAGTCGGTCGCCGGAATTAAACGAAACCCTAGGTTGGCTATTTGTAGATCCGTTCCTCCCATTGGTGGGATTGGTCGCCGGAGCTCATACCCTCGCTCAAACGAAACCCTAGCTTGGCGATGATGTTTGGGAGAATCAAACGAAACCCTAGCTCAGACCCTCGCAGGGAGCTCAGACCCTAGCTCCAACAACCGACGGAGGAGGGGGCGGGGGACGGGGAGGGTAAGAAGCTCAGCGGCAATTGAGGGGTGAAGAAATGAAGTTGGGGCAGTTTGAAGTTAGTCGTTGGATTGATTTCATTTGAACGTTAGCGTTCGTTAGTTGATCTGAAGCGTCAATCCTTTAAGTGAACTAATCGACTCCGTTGAAGATTCCGCGTCCATTGAAGATTCAAGTCAGGTGGGTCCCACGACCGTTGCGACCGTTGAGTTCTAACGGCCTGATCTCCGACGAGCGCTGCTCCATTGAGAATCGATTAACGGTGGCAGTTGGCAGGCTGTAAGAGTCTCGTTGGTAATAATGGAGGAAGAGGCTCTGCAATACCGTCGTCCAGCTTGAGGGAAGAAGCTGTTGCGAGAGGGAGGCAAATGGAACTAGCCGTTGGATCGGAGCTGGCCGTTGGATCAGGAGCGGAAGGAATCCCAACCCTTTAACGAGAGGCTAATCACAGCCGTTAAACGTAGTTGATGGAGTATTGTAATCCCTCGATTTGTGGTGGACCCCAAGGATAGGATTAAATAGCTGTCATCTTTTCTCACCCAAGCTAACATCGGAGCTAGAGAGAGAGAGAGAGGGATTATTCTAACAGAATTCTGTTAGGACGCAGAGAGGGAATAAAAGGCGAAGTTGAGAGAATTGTAATTCATCGAATATTGGAAATCAATTACATCTCGTTTGAGATTTTCTTTCAATTATTCTTCTTGTTCTTCATTTTCCTTGTTTTCTTCCTCTTTTTTGATTCTTAACAGTGAACCCAGAACCCATGGGACGGCCAAGGAAGCGCTCGAGGGCGGAGGAAGAACCCCCAGTAGAGGCGACATCCTCACAATTGGTATCAAAGCAACCAGACTCGAGCCATCATGAGGAGGAGGAGAAGGACGACGAGAATGTCCTCGATGAAGAAACTTGGACCGAAAGATTTCAACGATTGGAAGAGGAGCAGAAGGCGATTCATCAGCAAATCCAACAGCAATGGGAGCTTATTCAACAGGATCAGAAGGCAACTCACAATCGGATTGAGCAACAATGGCACTTGGTACAGCAGCAACTTCAACAACACATCGCCATCAACAGTGCCCAATACCAAAGCCTCGCAAGTAAGCTAGACGAACTCTCGAAGGGACCCTTACCTTTAGTTACTTGTGTGAATAATCACAGGAGACCCGAGCAGCCAGAAGGAAATCAATCTGCACATAATGGAGAGAATTCCAACAACAGACGCTGGGAAGGGGCAAGAAGCAGAGAAAACAACCCCAAGGGGTTGAAGCCAAAATTTCCCCTATTCAAGGGAGGAGAGGAGGTTATTCCCTGGATCAATTAAGTAGTTCAGATCTTCGAGTATTACAAAACTGAGAGGAGTACTTGGGTGAAGCTGTGTGGTTTTTATTTGAAGGAAGAGGCCTTACAGTGGTACGGCTGGGCAAAAATTAATGTGGAAGGGTTCATGATGTGGGATCACTTTAAGAAGGAGATAATGGCCAGATTTGGACCCCCGAAAATGGAGAAACCATTCCAAGTCTTCACCAAGCTGAAGCAAGAAAGTTCAGTAAGAGAGTACTTGAAGAAGTTGGAGGAGGTAATGGGATTTCTAGACAGGCTACCAAAGGAGTATATATTGGACAAATTTGTTGGAGGGCTTAAAGAAGAGATTAGATTTGAGGTCGCAGCCGCGAAGCCACAGGACCTGAAGAATGCAATACGCTTGGCAAAAAAATTTGAAGAGAAGTTCCTCACCTCAAAGAAGACCACTAGGCTGTCAGGGATAAGTGGAATCCAAGGTAAATCTACCCACCACACTGCAGTAATGGGGAGTACCAACAAAACTATTACACCATCTCCTATATCCAGGAAGTTAACAAATGAAGAGATACAGTATAAGAGAAGGAATCAGTTATGCTTTGGGTGTGATGAAAAGTAGAGTAGAGATCACAAATGTAAGAAATTGTTCATCATGGAGGGTATATGGGAAGAGGATGAGTTGTATGAGGAAAACATGGAGAAGGAGAAAACACCTGAAGAGGACCCAATCCAGGAAGAAGGGGATCACTTGCATACAATCTCATTACAAGCCATGTGTGGAATCCCAGCAGCTCACACTATAAGATTTGAAGGCAGTATTAAAGGACAAGCTGTACAAGTGTTAGTGGACTCAGGGTCAACTCACAGTTTTATCCAACCTAAATTAGCCAAGAATCTGGGATTAAAAGTAGAAGAATTGAAGAACTTTAAAGTGTGGGTAGCTAATGGAGATAGTCTTGAAGGCTCAGGTATTTACAAAAATGTTTTGCTGAAGTGTCAAGGAATTACGGTTCCATTGGATTTGCTTCTTTTGCCAATAGGAGGGAATCAAATTGTGTTGGGAGCTCAGTGGCTTGAGCAATTGGATGACATAGTACTGAATTTCAAAAAGCTACAAATGAAGTTCCACTATCAAGGAAGAGAGTGCACTTGGTAAGGAGCAAGGGGAGAAACCCAGGTGGTGAGTGACAAGTTGATGAGAAAGACATTACGGCAAGAGGGCAGTGGTAATCTCATTCAGTTGAGATCATTAGCTTTGGTGGATACTCAGTGGGATGGAGGAGGGTCAGAAATTAAGGATCAACCCCCAGAATTACAAAAGCTGTTGGCAAAATACTCAATGATATTTGAGGAACCCAGGACTTTACTCCCAAAAAGGCACTGTGACCACCATATTCCATTGGAACCCAATGCCAAGCCAATATGTGTTAGACCATACAGACATGCCCATTTTTTGAAAGGGGAGATTGAGAAGCAGGTTGCAGAGATGTTGAGTTCTGGAATAATCCGTGCCAATATAAGCCCCTATGGATCTCCTGTAGTCATGGTTAAAAAGCCTGATGGCTCTTGGAGAATGTGTGTTGATTATAGAACTTTAAATCAACAGACAGTGAAAGATAAGTTCCCCATGCCCATAATAGAGGAGCTTTTAGATGATCTTCATGGAGCTGTGTGTTTCTCTAAATTGGACCTTAGAGCTGGATATCATCAAATAAGAGTCCGAGAGGAAGATATATACAAAACAACATTTAGAACCCATGATGGCCATTACGAATTCATTGTAATGCCATTTGGGCTGACAAATGCTCCATCAACCTTCCAATCCCTAATGAATCAAGTATTTAGGTCTGTATTAAGGAAATATGTCTTGGTTTTCTTTGATGACATCCTAATTTACAGTACAAATTTCCACACTCACTTGGAGCATTTAGAGGAAGTTTTTAAGATTTTGAAGTTCAATCAACTGTTTGTAAAACTCTCAAAGGGCCAATTCAACTAAAAGTCCGTATACTACTTGGGCCATGTAATCTCTGGAGAAGATGTTGCGGCAGACCCCAAAAAAATAGAAGCAGTAGTGGCATGGAGGGAACCCAAAACAGTGAAAGGATTGAGAGGTTTTCTTGGTCTTGCAGGGTACTACCGCAAATTTGTGAAAGGATTTGGGTACATTGCAGCTCCCCTGACCAACATGCTGAAGAAGGGGGAATTCTTGTGGAGTGAGGAAGCACGTATAGCCTTTCAGAGATTAAAGGATGCTTGGGTGACTTCTCTAGTGTTGGCTTTGCCAAATTTCAGCAAGGATTTTGTGGTTGAGTGTGATGCTTCAGGGCAAGGTATAGGGGCTGTTTTGATGCAAGATGGAAGACCCATAGCATATCTGAGCTCTAAACTTAACGGGAGAAATTTACTACTATCCACATATGAGAAGGAGTTATTAGCCCTCATTATTGCTACAAAGAAATGGAGTCATTTCCTAATAGGGAGGAAATTTGTGAAACGCACTGACCATAGAAGCTTAAGCTACCTACTGTCACAAAGATTGCAACATGGGATTCAAAGAAAGTGGCTAGTCAAGCTGCAGCAGTTCAATTATAAGGTTGAGTTCAAGACAGGGAGGAAGAACACAGCAGCTGATGCCTTGTCAAGAGAGTCTGAAGGGGAAGATGTCCTACAGGAAGATTTCTATACTCTATGTCAAATATCAGTGGTGCAAGCTGAGTGGTTACAGGGCATTAAGGACATGGTTAACCAGGATATATTCTTTAAAGAGTTGGAACAAAAACTACAAGTGGACACCCAGCAGGTAGAGGAGATCAAGAAGGTGGATGGAGTATACTATTATAAGGGAAAGATTTTGATAAATCATGGAAACCAAGAGGTGGTGAAGATTCTGATAAGAGAACACCACAATTCACCATTGGGGGGTCACTCAGATGCTGCTAGGACTATACACAAGTTGAAGGGTGTTTTCTTTTGGAAAGGCATGAAGTCAGATGTAAAAATATTTGTAAGAGAGTGTGATACATGTCAACGCAGCAAAGCAGAGAACCTGGCCTACCCTGGGTTGTTAAACCACTCTCAATCCCTAATCAAGTGTGGGAAGAAATCTCCATGGACTTCATAATAGGGCTACCTTCATGTGGAGAGGTTAGAGCTATATATGTGGTAGTTGACAGATTATCAAAGGGAGCACACTTTTTTAGAATCAAATATCCTTTCATGGCAAAGCAAGTGGCCCAAGTGTTCTTCAATGGGGTGTTTAAATTACATGGGCTTCCAAAATCTGTAGTGAGTGACATGGATCCAATCTTCACCAGCTTGTTTTGGAAGGAGTTATTCACATTGCAAGGGACTTCACTGGCCATGAGTTCTTCGTACCATCCACAGTCAGATGGGCAAACAGAAATAACTAACAAGCAGCTAGAGTGTTATCTGAGGTGCTTTTGCAGTCATAAACCCAAAGAATGGTTAAGATGGTTGCCGCTAGCTGAGTATTGGTTCAACACTACATGGAAGGCCCCTACCCAAATGACTCCCTTTGAAGCAATGTACGGCAGAAAACCCCCAACATTGTTAAGCTATGTTCCACACACTGCAAGGGTACAAGGAGTTAAGGAAGAATTGTTTTCCAGAGAAGTAACACTTCAATTTCTCAAAGACAATTTGAAAAGAGCCCAGAGCCGCATGAAAAAATATGCAGATAGGAGAAGAACTAAATGAGTGCTAGAGGTGGGAGATTGGTATACTTACAGCTTCAACCTTACAGACAAGTGACAGCCGTAATGAAGAGGCCACACAAGTTATCTCCAAAGTACTATGGACCCTACAGGATAGTTGAGAAAATTGGTCCGTTGGCTTATAAATTGGACATGCCTAATTCGTCCAAAATTCACCCTGTATTCCACATTTCACAACTGAAGGAGAAGCTGGGATATGAGTTGAAACTCAAAGTGACCAACCCTATTATATGGAAGAAGTAGTAGATGAACCAGAAGCAATATTGGATCGAAGAACAGTTCGTCTGCGAAATGCGTTGATTTCACAGGTCTTGATCAAATGGAAGCAGAGAGAGGCTGACGATACTACTTGGGAGAGTTACTGGGACTTGGTGAAGCGTTTTCCAACCTTCGACCTTGAGGCAAGGTCGAAAAATGGGGGAGGTAATGTAAGAGTCTCGTCGGTAATAATGGAGGAAGAGGCTCTGCAATACCGTCGTCCAGCTTGAGGGAAGAAGCTGCTGTGAGAGGGAGGCAAATGGAACTAGCCATTGGATCGGAGCTGACCGTTGGATCAGGAGCAGAAGGAATCTCAACCCTTTAACAAGGGGCTAATCACAGCCGTTAAGCGCAGTTGATGGAGTATTGTAATCCCTCGATTTGTGGTGGACCCCAAGGATAGGATTTAATAGCTGTCATCTTTTCTCACCCCAGCTAACGTCGGAGCTAAAGAGAGAGAGTGACGGATTATTCTAACAGAATTCTGTTAGGGCGCGGAGATGGAATAAAAGGCGAAGTTGAGAAAATTGTAATTCATCGAATATCTGAAATCAATTACATCTCGTTTGAGATTTTCTTTCAATTTTTCTTCTTGTTCTTCATTTTCCTTGTTTTCTTCCTCTTTTTTGATTCTTAGCAGTGAACCCAGAACCCATGTGACGGCCAAGGAAGCGCTCGGAGGAGGAGGAAGAACCCCTAGTTGAGGCGACATCCTCACACAGGCAGTTGCAACGGCCTAGAATTAGTAGTATAAAAGTCTCTGCCCATTGTAATAACAAACCATGTTGGAATTCAATCAAGTGCTCCGCGAGCTTTCTCACTAAAATTTCTTTTCTTTCTTTATATGATCCTTGAATTTTCTTTGTTTTCATTCCAATTGAGCATCAATGGCGAAGAAGGTGAGGCGCCAGGAGGAAAACAACTCATGCAAGGATTCGAATCATTTACAATTGGTATCAGAGCCAACCTTGGGTGATAACGACGGATCCTAGGAGCCGGAGCAAAACCCTGACAAAGCTCGTTGGAGGAGACATTTCTGAAGCTGGAGATGGTGATGGACTTCCAAAGGGAACACAATTTCAGATTACAGCATCACTGGGAAAGAACGATGGCTGAGCAAGCTAACATGGAGGCCGATGTAGCTGATCTCAAGAACCAGTTCATAACTCAATTTTGCAACATCAATGCGCAGCTGGTGGGAATTATGAGCAGACTGGATGGGAGCAGTTCAGCCAAGAATCAACCTGTGGGGGGCAATCCAACAACTGATTCGAGGAGGCTCATTCAAGGAGGTATTCTTCATAATCCATTCTTGGAGGTGGAATCTAATGGTAATATAAGGGTGAGTAATGGTGAAACCAGTAATTGTCGAGAGTTTCACCCCAAGGGACTGCGTCCTGATTTTCCCCTATTCAAGGGAACTAAGGAAGTTGTTCACTGGATCAGCCAAGTCCAACAAATATTTAGTTTCTACAACACAGAGAAAGAAAATTAGGTTAAAATTTGTGGGTTCTATCTGAAGGAAGAGGCTCTTCAATGGTATGAGTGCGCAAAATTTAATGTTGAATTTTTTTGGATTGGGAAACCTTCAAAAGAGAGTTGTTGGCTAGATTTGGCCCTAAAGAAATGGAACAGCCCTTTCAATCTTTTTCCAATCTTAAATAGTTGAGCTCGGTGAGGGAGTATCTCAAGAAGATGGAACAAATCATGGGGTTCTTGGAGAAGTTACCTAAAGATTACATACGAGACAAGTTTATAAGGGAATTGAAAGATGAGATCAGGTATGAAGTGATGGCAGCTAGGCCTCTAGACCTCAGCACATCTATATTTTTAGCGTAAAAATTTTTGAAGATAAATTCTTGCAAACAATGAAGAATGTGAAGCCTCCTAATGCAATTGAGTCCTAATGAACATATGTGGTGAATGCAACCCAAGGAAAAGTAGTAGGAGCTTCAGAACTACCCTCTACAAGTAGGAAGTTGACGCAGGAGGAGATTCTACATAAAAGGAGGAATAGATTGTGTTTTGGGTGTGATGAGAAATGGACTCAAGACCACAAATGTAAAAGGGCATTTATGATGGAAGGATTGTGGAATGGAGATGACATAGATCCTGGAGAAGTTATAGTTGATGGTGAGCAAGTGGCTATGAACAATGATGAAATAGGGGGTTCATCTGAAACTGAAGGGGATGACCCAGTTGCAATTTCCTTGCAAGCTATGTGTGGGTTGCCTGCAGCCAACACATTGAGGCAGCCAACACATTGAGGTTGGAAGGGAGCATCAAAGGCCAAAGAGTTCAAGTCTTAGTGGATTCTGGTTCCACCCCTAGTTTCATCCACCCTAGATTGGCTCACTCTTTAGGCTTGGAGGTGTAGAGTTCAAGAAACTTCAATGTTTGGGTAGCCAATAGTGAGAAGCTGGTAGGCTCTAGGGTGTGTAAAGGAGTACAACTTAAGTGTCAAGGTGTTAGTGTGCTTATAGATCTCCTGGTGCTTACCATGGGTGGCAATCAGATTGTTTTGGGGGCTCAATGGCTTGGACAGTTAGATGATATCATTATGAATTTCAAACGACTCCAAATGAAGTTTTGCTACCAAGGCCAGGAATGTGTATGGCAGGGAAACAAAGGGGATTCTCAATGGGTGGATGGAAAACAAATACGGAAAATGTTGAGGTAGGAGGGGGAAGGTTATTTGATTCAACTTAAGTCCCTAACACTAACAACCAGTGCAGAACAATATTGCTCCATGACATTCCAGGATAGGCCACCAGAGTTGCAGAATTTGTTGAACCAGTATGCTGATATTTTTGAGGAGCCTAAGGGGTTATCGCCAAAGAGGAGTTGTGATCATCACATTCCCCTAGAACCGGGGTCCACGCTAGTCTTTTCTCGGCCCTACAGACATGCTCAATTTTTGAAGGGAGAAATTAAGAAGCAAGTAGGTGAAATGTTGAAGTCAGGGGTTATCTGTAACATCACTAGCTCCTATGGGTCTCTGATAGTGATGGTAAAGAAATCTGATGGGTCATGGCACAAGTGTGTTGACTATAGGGCCCTTAATCTGCAGACTGTAAAGGATAAATTTCCTCTTGGATGATTTGTATGGGGCTGTAATTTTTTTCAAGCTGGATTTACTGTCTATGTATCATCAAATTAGAGTCGACGATGAAGATATATGTAATGCCCTGTGTAGCCACTGCACAAGTACTAGAGGGGGGTGAATAGTACTTTAAAATAGTCAAGAGTGTTATTCCTAATTATTGTGCAAACACACAAACAACAATGCGGAATAACTACAAACAACAAGAATTAAACAACGCAAACAATACGATATAACGGGTTCGGATCGACCCAAGTATCCCCGACTTGTTCCCGGTGATCCTACGTCCCAACCACCCGGATCCCCTCCGGATACTTGAGTTAGAAAGCACTAACCCAAGTTTTGCACTATGAAATTCTTGTAGAAAAACCTCTACAAGACCAAATCATACACAAATGACATGTGACTCCCACAACCCGGGATCACACCCTTCTCTCACAACCGAGAGAACAACTTTAAAACAAAGTAAATGAAACGATGAAATACTTACCAACAAAATCATATGCCTTGAGTAAACTTACCAATATTAGGGCAAGAAGGATTTTGAGGAAGAAGAAGTCACCAAACCCTAGCTCCAAGAAGTTGACCAGCAATGGAAGCCTAGGGAGGAGTTGGTGATCTTGGATCAAGCTCTTAGCTTGAGAGGCTCACAATGGAGAGAATCTCTCTTGAGGAATTAGGGCTCAAGAAGTTGAGGGAGAGATTCTTGTGAGAGAAGAGAGAGCTTTGGAATAGAGTTGAATGGCTCCTCTTTGATTTCTCTACACCTCTAGAATATCAGCCTTGAATACTAGGAAAGAACCTCTCCAAGTATATATAGGTTAGAGGAAAGAGAGAGCAAAATTCGTAGCAATTAATGCTCCAACGGCTCTATTCTGAAGCAGTCTAGTCGGTCAAAGAAGGATCACTGACCGACTAGTTTCTCAACTAGTCGGTCGATGATGCAACATGAACCAACTAAGAGGTGAACAGCCAATAAAGATAGTTCAGGAGAACTAGAACTAGTCGGTCTAAGAAGACTTGCCAACCGACTAGTTTCACAACTAGTCGGTCGGTGAGTGTTCTTTGACCGACTAAGAGTTGAAATACAATAGGCTGTCTACTAGGAGAACTAGTCGGTTTAAGAACAAATTCCAACCGATTAGTTTCTCAACTAGTCGGTCGATAATTGTTCTTTGACCGACTAACGATAAACAGTAGCTCAGGCTGTGAAAATGAAGACATAACTAGTCGGTCTAAGAAGGATTCCTAACCGACTAGTTTGACAACTAGTCGGTCGGTGAACCTTCTTGGACCGACTAATTGGTCAATAGTGAATGAGCTAAATTTGAGTATGATATCTAGTCGGTTCATGAAGGATTGCCGACCAACTAGATTGCCATCTAGTTGGTTGGTTCTTCTTCTTGAACCAACTAAGATGCACTAGAAGCCGCGAAAAGAAGCGTAAGGCTTCGGGAAAGTTTCTATGGGCTTCTATGATAATCCTAGCTCTAATAATGTAAGACCTACTCAAGGCTTAACATTCTACGGAAAGAAACTAGAAGACAATAAATAAACCTTGACGAACCATCTTCAAAAGCTTCAATCCGAATCTCTTGACTTCAATAATGGTCATTGAGCTTCAACGAAGCTTCAGGCACACGATCACGCGCTTTGAGAAGTCTTAAGACGTCGCTTTGGATATACGTAGACTTTTGGCGACGATCTCCATAACTGCGCTCACACGGTGTTAGTTCACGATATTTATGTTTGCTCATCATCAAAACCAAATCCGGGGAATCAATACTCAACAATATACACAAGACATCATTTAGAACCCATGATGGCCATTATGAATTTGTTGTAATGCCTTTTGGGCTTACTAATGCACCCTCAACCTTCCAGTTCTTAGTGAATCAGATCTTCACGTCGGTGCTTAAAAAGGTTGTTCTAGTCTTCGTTGATGATATTCTCATCTACAGCTCTGATCACAATTCTCATACCAAACATATCAAGGCAATCTTTCAAATTCTAAAGGAAACCCAATTGTTTGTGAAGCTGTCGAAGTGCCACTTTGGCAAGGAATATGTAGATTATATTGGGCATTTGATATCAGGGATTGGTGTGACTATAGATCCCAAGAAGGTTGTGGTTGTGGTCCAATGGAGTGTACCCAAGAATGTTAAAGCTCTCAGGGGATTCTTAGGGTTAGCATGGTAGTACTATAAATTTGTAATGGGGTTGGTAGTATAACTGTACCTCTGACAGATTTACTCAAGAAAGGTGAGTTCAAATGGAATGAGGCAGCTCGACTAACTTTTCAGAGGTTGAAGGAAGCATTGGTTTCAACCCCAGATTTAGCTTTACCTGACTTTGAGAATGATTTCATCTTGGAGTGTGATGCCTCAGGTCAGGACATTGGAGCAGTTCTAAAGCAAGAAGGCATGCCCCTAGCATACCTCAGCTCAAGACTGAAGGGAAGGAATCTTATACTGTCCACATATGAAAAAGAACTCCTTGCCATTATAATTGCTACCATCAAATGTAGTCACAATTTAATAGGAAGGAAAGTTGTTATTACGACTGACCACCAGAGCTTGAGCTATTTGCTTGGACAGAGATTGCTGCATGGCATAACGAGTAAATGGCTGGTCCAACTCCAACAATTTGATTACAAGGTTGAGAATAAACCAGGTAAAAAAATTTGGCAGCTGATGCATTATCCAGGGAGGTGGAAAATGTTGAAACTCTTCAGGAAGATTATGTTGGAACTTATCCAACTAAGTTGGATCTTAATCCAACATTGGGCTAATATGCGGTGAATAATTATATAAGTGCTACGCTGTCGTATTAAGCCCAATATATTAGTGATCTGGTTTTAATTAATTAAATGGGCTAAATGAGTTAAACAGGTTGTGGGGCCTTTATGTGTAGAGACTATTGGGCTTCAACTCGTTGATGGGCCGAGTTGGAAACCCTAGGGCTATGGAGGCTAGCCTATAAATATTAGCAGTCATGATCCCCGGAATACACGAACAAAGTTGAGCCGTCTTTTCTACGTCCCGTCGCTAGGAGAGAAACCGGGAGAAAACTAAAGGGATTCTCCAAACGGTTGATTCGTGCTATTCTGGAAGATCGTCCGTTGTGCTATCGTCAGGATCTTTCAGATTATTAGCGATGGACTCAGGTACGCTTCCGCTAAATCCGAGTAGGTCAATGATTTAAGATTCCGCATGTTATATACATCTAGATTATTATTTGCATGGTCTTGCTTAATGATTAATCTAGATCTTCAGTTTCTACAAGTGGTATCAGAGCCCACTTGCTGTGGATCTTAAATTTTTTTGTCTGCTCGTAATAGATCTGATAAAAATCAGATTTTTAATCTGTTTAAAGTTTCGGATCTGTTAAAAATTCATTTTTTATCAGATATAATATTCGGATCTATGAAAATTGGGTTTTTTGATTGATTTTTTTTTCCTGTTAAAATTTTTTTTTAAACCCTAGATCGGGGGCGGCCCGCCGGCCGCCGCCCGACACAGCAAAAGAGGGGCGGCCCTGCCGCCCCCGTCAGAAGATCGGCGCCGGCAATGCCGGCGCTGACGCGGGACAGAAAGGGGCGGCTTTTGCCGCCCCCGTTGGTTGAACAGAGGGGAAGGGGCGGCTTCCGGCCGCCCCTCTCAGATCGGGGTAAACAGGGGGGGCGGCACCCACCGCCCCCCGTAAGGGCATCAAAGGGGGCGGCTGGGCCGCCCCCATCATCATCTCTGAGGGGGCGGCTCGTTTAAACCCCGCAAGAGGGGCGGCGTCCCACCGCCCCCCCCCCCCCCCCCCCCCCCCCCCCGCTCTGTCGCAGGAGCACCCCCCCGATCCGGGGGGGTTTGCCGTGGAACACAAGAGGGGGCGGCGGCCTGGGCCGCCCCCTCCGACGCCGATCGACAGAAAAGGGGGGCTCACGCCCCCCCTCCGACGGCGATTGACAGGGAAGGGGGCGGCGCCAGGCCGCCCCCTGTCGGCATACGGCGGCGCCGGCTCTCTGCCGGCGCCGGCTGCAAGAGGGGGCGTCGGCGGCCGCCCCCCTAGGGCACCCGGAACAATATTTTTCCCCAAAAAAAAACAAATTTCTGGGCTGGGCTTACAATTGGGCCTATTTTGGCTGTTTGGGTTTTTTGATTGTTTCTGGGCCTCTTTAAGAATTATTGCAAACCAGTTTTTGGGCCTTTTTTAGGCTTATTGCAAACCAGTTTTGGGCACCCTCATGGTTAATTTTGGACCCAATTTTTGGGTAATTTGGACACGAATTTGGGCCTATTTTAGGATGTTTTAACACAAGCTAAGTAGGAAATAAAGGGCAATTTGTATATTTCCAATAATTGTAATTTTTGTGTTAAAATTCACCTTTTAATTCAATTTTAGGCGTAATTAATTGTATATATATCTCGAAATAATTTTATTTAAAAGGACAACCCACCAAAGTGGGCTCCATCGTGGCAATTAATTTTATTTCGATATATATATAAGGCTACGTACATGCTTGGCATGAAAATTTATCGCCTAAAATTTTGAATTTAAATTCGTGAAATGAGGATATACACGGTTAACTGTATATATATAATTCCTTTAGGCCCAATTTTGTGTGTTAAATTTCAGTTCATTCCAATTTTAATTCTTTAGGCAAAAATTCAGTTAAATATACATTTTGAAATAACTCTAATTTTTTGTGAAATTCCACCAAAATGGATTCCACTATTAAAATTGTTATTATTTCGGAATGTAAACGGATTAAAAATACATACTTAGTATCATCAGTTGCCTGGATGAATTTTAAACGGATCGAATGAGTAAATAAAAAGCTTTCCAATATATTTACATTTAAGTTTAGTTTAATTTGAATTCAATTTTTGGGCAAAATTAGTTTATATGTTTCAAAATAATTTTAATTATTACGGGATCCCACGAAAGTGGGCATTACTGTTAAATTATTATTATTTCGTAACATAAATGGTAAAATACATACTATCGTATGATTGGTTGTCAAAAATTGAATTTAATTTGGATTGAAGGAGGGAATAAGACTTTTACATATTCCTCCTCAAAGATAAAATTTTGTGTTAAATGTGCAAAATAAATTTAAATTCTAAGTTTAAGGCTTAAAACCATATATATATACTTCGGTATATAACAAGTTGACTTCATACGTTGGTATGAAAATTCAGTTTGCATAAATTTAGATTTAAATTAAAACACAAAATTCAGGTGTTTTCTTCGGGAGCAAATAAAAGGTTTTAACATATATTTCTCCTTAAGAATAAGTTTAAAAGGCCTTAAAGAATTTTCGTGCACTAACCATCAAGCAAATGGCCTTAAGGAAATTTGACACATTTTAAAGTTATATATGAAATGGGGTAGGGTGTATATTTATATATATAACTTTATATGTATGTTCATATACACATTAGTATACCTATATACCCCATTTTGAAGAAGAAAATTTGTGTTGAAGTTATAAATTTTATTTAACTCAATATAAATGATCAGAAGGGTGGAATAAAAGGTTCTTATATATATTTCCACTTGTTGTAATCATTTTTTTGTTAAATTCGGTTTAGTTTCAATTTTGATTTTTTGGCACAATTATTATATATTTCGAATATAGAATGATTGGATCATCAACTCACCAAAGTGGGTTTTCTTGTGAAGATCAATTCTAATCTCGAAATATAACAAGTTGAATACATACTTTTGTATGAAAATTTAGGTTGCCTTAAATTTGATTTTGTAGAAAAGTGGACTTGAATATCTCCACTTAAAGTATATTCATGTATTAAATTACGACTTAGATTCAAATTTTGCAAAGGTATATATATTTTTTGAAATGATTTCGTGCAATCATCACCTCGCCAAAGTGGGCTCTGTTGATTTGCATTATTTCATTTCATGAATATAAAAAGAATCAAACGTGCCCGTGATTTGCGTAAGAATGCTAAATCGGCCCAAAGGAAGATTACCGTTCTCTACCATTTCATGCGCACCTGTGGCAATAGAAAAGGTGATGATTAGTGAGTTCAATGCATGCAAATTTAATTCGGCCCAAAGGAAGTTTTATTTTTGGCATGTTATTATTGTCATTGTCTGATTGCTACAACAAGATATCAGTGACTAGTCAATAGATTATCCAAAGATAAATATTGGACTAGTGGGGGATGTCTTGAGATGGGAAAATAGCATTAATTTGAATTTGTTGTTGTATTTAATACTCATATGAACATGTTATAAATTGTTTTCTTGTTCTCTTTTCAGGTAATATTCCTGAAATTTTTTCTGCCAACCTAAAATCAATTCCAGTCCTTAATGGCACTAACTTCAAGGCATGGAAGGAGAATCTTTTGATAATCCTCGGAGTCATGGATCTTGATCTGGCATTAAGGACTCATTATCCTCCACCACTCACTGATGAGAGTACCTCTGTTGAACAGAGGGAGATGGAGGAGTGGAAGAGATCAAATCGCATGAGCCTAATGCTTATAAAGAATGCCATTCCAGAATACCTCAGGGGTTCTCTTTCAGAGAAAATTTCCACAGCTAAATGGTTCCTTATTGAGCTTGAAAAGAAGTTTGTCAAGAATGAAAAGGGTGAAATTAATACACTCTTGACAAACCTATCTTCAATGAAATATGAAGGAAAAGGAAACATCAGGGAGCATATAATGAAGATGTCTGATATTGCTTCAAGGTTGAAAGCACTTGAGCTAGACCTCTCTGAGGCTCTGCTAGTGCATTTTGTTATGATATCTCTTCCATCCCAGTTTGACCAGTTTAAGATGAGCTACAATCTGAAGGATGTGACTTGGTCTCTGGATGAGCTCATCTCAAACTGTGTAAAGGAAGATGAAAGGCTTGAGCAAGAATTGACAGAAAGCCCTCTCCTGGCATCCACCTTCAACAAAAGGAAGAAGGATACTGAAGCTGCAGATACAGCTTCTCAAAAGAAACAACGAAGGGAACTGAAAAGTTCAGAAGGTCATGGTTGTTTCTTTTGTGGAGCTGAAGGGCATGTAAAGAAGAATTGCTCAAATTATCACGCTTGGCGTGCTAAAAGGGGTATGTTTCTTTAATTCGGTTTGACTCTAAGTTAATTTCTTTTCATGCAACCTTTGGTACTTATAGGCACGTGATGGAAAGATTTGGTATAACCATTCACATCATTGTGTCTATGCAGGATTGCCTAAGATGCCAAGAGCCAAATGATGGTGAAAGATACATCGATATGGGCAATGGCAAGATGGTTCAAGTAGAGGCACATTAAATTTAGATTATTTCTTTTAAATGCTAGATTGTATTTGAATTTTATGAGACTATTATGTACCGTTTTTAACGGAATTTGGATTTCCATTTCTATTTTGAACAAATTTGGTTATAAGTGTTCAATTTTGAATGGAAAAGTTGGTTGTCTCTTAATTCAAAATTAGTTTATTCTAGTTCTTTAAAAGATCATTATAATCTTCATTTATTTGGAAATGTTGCTTTATTTCTAAGATTCCTGCAGTTTAAGTACATGTGTTGTAATGAAAGAATTAACAGTTTAGAATTCAGTTATATTTTGATTGCAGCTTATATCCTCAATAAAGTTTCAACAAATAAATCAATTGCATGTTTGGATATGTCCAACTAAAGTAAGGCTTTATAAGCCTAATAATGTAATAGGACATAATGCTAATGATTTTCTAATTTTGTTGAATAGTTTTAAAGTTGATATTATTTTGTATGATTTTACATAATCCCACTATTAAGTTAATTAACGAATTAGGAAATGCACACCTATTTGAGGATGCTGAGTTTGAGGGGGGAAATTTAGTTAGTGACATTACTCTTGAAGAGGATTATATCCACACAGGTGTTGTTGGCATTGTTCGAGATGGTATTCCTGACATTGTTCAAGACACAATAAATTCAAGATGATGTTGCAATTCCTCCTACTCGGGAAATTGTTCATAAGGACAAACTCTAGCACCCTCAAAGCACTAATTGCCATTCAGGAAATCCATTAAAGAGATGACAAGCTCACTGTTGACATTAGGATGATGGAAGTTCGACTTACATCAAGTCATAAAAGTTTTACATCTCTAAAATTGATTATTGCATTAATTAAGAAAGTCTTTAAATGATACTTAAAATCTTTTTCTCATTGCCATAAGGTTTGAAACCTATTGATTGTAAACAGTCTTTTACAATCAAAAGGGAATTCAAAAAGGTATTAAGAAAAGATTTAAAGCGTATCACTCAAAGACTTTATACGGAAAAGAATGCATTAATGTGTAAAGAGAGTTTCTATTGGGCTTTTCATGAAAGACTCTATAAGGTTTATAATGGCATTAGTAGAGCATTTCAATATCGTTACTGATACATTAAATTTCATTAAGTGATCACCTCGTTCGGTTTTGAGATGATATTAAATGATGTTATCTAAGTTCTGTGGGAGCATGTAATTTATATAATATCTATGTGGTAATGAATGCTAAGTTCTGTGGGAGACAAGTTTAGTCTCAATAATTGCCCTGAGAATAATCTTCAGAAGATTTCCTATATCTCACCAATAGGGAGTCTAAAGTATGCTCAGTTTTATATGCATTTGGTTATTGCATATATTACAGGTGTGTTGGGCAGATTGTTAAGTTCAGAAGTTGACCATTTGACAACAGCCAAATGTGTCATACGATATTTATAGAGAACAAAAGGGTTGCATGTTCAAGGACCAGTAGTCAAAAGAGTTTGAGATCATTTTGGTATACTGACTCTGATCATTTATTGGATGCAAAGAATGTATGAAAATCTATGTTAGGTGCCATCTACTAGAAGAGATCTAAATGGTCCCTTTATATAGTCTCTTCTGACATGGCTTTAGATTTCATATCACATTATGTGACATCCAAATCATGAAATATATCTGCATATTTTGTCACTGTGCTGCAAATTAGGGATGGTGTTGAAACACCACACAGTCTGTTTAGTGACAATGAAGTCTGCAGTTTTATATTCCAACAACAACAGGAACTCGACAAAGTTTAGATATTCAGAGATCAAGTTCCTAGATTGTTGATTAATAGGAGTGTATAATTGTCTAATGAGCACATCGGAACAAACCATGTAATTACGGATCCGTTATAGTAAGGAAATGTCATCCAAAAGGTTTTATGAGCTAGCTACTCATATGGATGTCATTTCATTAAGAACATTCAGTTTTGTGGGAGTTTGTTCTTTTGGGTGCTCATATGATAGACAAAATTAAGTCTCCAGCTTAAGCTTGAGGTTATTTTCTGATCAGAAATAAAGTTTTTGGTTTCAGTTCGGCTTCACTCCGATTTTGGTTTGTTTATGATCTCACTAAGGTTAAGGAGGATCAGTTGGAAATAGACAGGTTAGATCACATTACATGTAATTTCCACGCTACACATCCACTTCATAATCCATGTCATTCTTTTGTATTAGCACGGTGACCACTGATGGGTCGAGCTGTAATTGCTGCGGCAAAGATCTCTTTGATCCCTTGCTAATATAATTGATGGACCGGATTGTTTTTGACTCATTAAAGAAATGACAGCAGGTTAAGATCTTATTTGGTTGTATGCACTATGAAATATAATTATAAAGTTTAAGCATATAGCCCAAGTGGGAGATTGTTGGAACTTATCCAACTAAGTTGGATCTTAATCCAACATTGGGCTAATATGCGGTGAATAATTATATAAGTGCTACGCTGTCGTATTAAGCCCAATATATTAGTGATCTGGTTTTAATTAATTAAATGGGCTAAATGAGTTAAACAGGTTGTGGGGCCTTTATGTGTAGAGACTATTGGGCTTCAACTCGTTGATGGGCCGAGTTGGAAACCCTAGGGCTATGGAGGCTAGCCTATAAATATTAGCGGTCATGATCCCCGGAATACACGAACAAAGTTGAGCCGTCTTTTCGACGTCCCGTCGCTAGGAGAGAAACCGGGAGAAAACTAAAGGGATTCTCCAAACGGTTGATTCGTGCTATTCTGGAAGATCGTCCGTTGTGCTATCGTCAGGATCTTTCAGATTATTAGCGATGGACTCAGGTACGCTTCCGCTAAATCCGAGTAGGTCAATAATTTAAGATTCCGCATGTTATATACATCTAGATTATTATTTGCATGGTCTTGCTTAATGATTAATCTAGATCTTCAGTTTCTACAGATTATTGTTCTCTCTATCCAATTTTTGTCATCAAGTCTGATTGGTTACAAAGCATTCGTAATATGGTTACTCATGACCCTTATTTTTCAGAGGTGGAGCAAAGGATGCAAGGGACCAGTCATTCTGTGAAACACTACTCCAAGTTGAATACTTTTATAATGGCAGGATACTTATTAGCCCAAGGGATGAGGAAACCATTAACATACTTCTCTCAAGGAGTTTCATAGCTATCATATGGGGGACATTCAGATGCCACCAGGATATTACACAGATTGAAGGGGTCATTTTTCTGGGAAGGCATGAAATCTATGGTGAAAGCTTTTGTAAGGGAGAGTGATGTATGTCATAGGAATAAAGTAGAAAACGTGGCATATCCATGTCTCCTACAACCCTTGCCAATCCCTGATCAGATTTGAGAGGATATATCACTTGACTTCATAGTTGGCCTGCCATCTTGTGGGGATATCAGTGCAATCCTGGTAGTTGTGGATCGTCATACAAAGTATGCTCATTTCTTTGTCATCAAATTTCCTTTTACTGCTCGACTAGTGGCTTAGATTTTTTTGATGGGGTTTATAAGCCCCATGGCTTGCCCAAATCTATGGTGAGTGATACAGACCATGTGTTCACAAGTAATTTTTTGAAGGAGCTTTTCAGTCTACATGGCACATTGTTGGCTTTCAGTTCCTCCTATTATCCTCAATTAGATGGCCAAACAGAAATTACTAACCGACATTTGGAGTGCTATCTATGGTGCTTCTGCAGTCACAAGCCAACGGAGTGGCCGAGGTGGTTGACTCTAGTGGAATATTGGTACAATATGACTTGGAAGATTCCCATACAAGTGACTCCCTTTGAGGCAGTCTACGGACGGAGACCGCCCACTCTATTAAGGTATGTCCCTCAGACATCCCAAGTGTAGGCAATACACGAAGTTCTCTTCTCTAGAGAAGTGGCCCTCCAATTTCTTAAGGACAATCTGAAGAAGGCAAGTGACAGAATGAAGAAATATGTTGATAGCCAGAGATCTGAAAGGGAATTTGAAGTAGGGGATTTGGTGTATTCGAGGCTACAACCATATCGACAACTAAGTGCTGCTATGAAGAAGCCTTGTAAGCTGTCCCCTAAATATTATGGTCCCTATCAGGTGGAACAAAAAGTCGGGTCAGTTAGATACAAATTGCAGATGTCGATGACTTCAAAAATTCATCATGTATTCCATGTGTCTCAACTGAAGAAGAAGCCGGGCAATTGCGAAGTGATTCAGGATGCTCAACCAACATATGTCGAAGAGATTGTCGATAAACCAAAAAGAATTCTGGACTAACACACTCTACAAGTGAGAAGATCACTGACTCCCTAAGTTCTGATCAAATGGCAACATCGAGGCGAAGATGAAGTGACTTGGGAGGATTACTGGGCCTTGGTGAAGAGATTTCTGACGTTCGACCTTGAGGCAAGGTCGAAAAATGGAGGAGGGATTGTAAGAAGCTTAGAGGAAATTGAAGAGTGAAGAAATGAAGTTGGGGAAGTTTAAAGTTAACCGTTGGATTGATTTCATTTGAACGTTAGCCGTTCGTTCCTGGAGTTGATCTGAAGCGTAAATCCTTTTAGTGAACTAAGCGCGTCTGTTGAAGATTCCGCGTCCGTTGAAGATTCAAGTCAGGTGGGTCCCGCAACCATTGCAACTGTTAGGTTCTAACGGCCTGATCTCTGACGAGCTCTGCTTCGTTGAGAAGCGATTAGCGACGGCAGCTAGCAGGCAGTTGCAATGGCCTAATATCGGTAGTATAAAAGTCTCTGCGAATTGTAATAACAAACTATGTTGGAATTCAATCAAGAGCTCTGTGAGCGTTTTCTCTCTCAATTTTCTTTTCTTTCTTTCTGTAATCTTTGATTTTTCTTTGTTTTCATTCCAATTGAGCATCAATGGCGAAGAAGGTGAGGTGCCAGGAGGAAGACAATTCACGCGAGGAGTCGAGTCCTTTACATGGAGGGGGTCGGAAGGGGCTCAGACCCAAGCGCCGGTGACCCTCGCCCAAATATTGTCATCTTCTCCGACCGCACATGCCCCAACGAAAACCCGATGAAAACCTATGGACTTTTTCGGAAATTTGGTCTGTGGTGTGTAATTTCAGTGGCAAACGTGTAAATAAGTGATATGTGTACGGAAGTAATGGCAAACGTGTAAATAAGTGGTATGTGCGCATGAGTAAAATGGTGGGTGCGCAATCAACTCTCTCCCAAAACTCACCCATGTTGGATTTTTTTTTTGGGGGGGGGGGGGGGGTAAAGGATACTTGTAGGGAGAAATATAAAATGAATTCAGATATTTAATCACATTTAAAAAACAAACAATTGAAAACTAATCTTACTTCTCTTTTGGCTTTAGCCACTACAAACACCTTCACTTTTCGTTGCTTCTACCGGTAACTCGCTTCTACCAGTAACTCACTTCATTTGTATTAACCATCGTCACAACTCCTCATGATGTAGCTTAAGCACACTAGTTACACCTAACCCTTAATTACATTAACACAAACCTAACTAACATGTTTTTTTTTAATTTTTGTTTTAAATACGGTATTTGACCATGCATAAAACTTATGGGCCACCATGGTTGCAAAATCAAATTTAATTCCTAACACTTCTCCTCAAATTTTGTTTGTGCATCTTGAGCTTCTTAAAAGTCTCTACCTTTGGTAGCTTTGTGAAGATGTATGCTATCTGATCCTTTATCATGCACTATACAAGCTTCATATTCTTCAGCTTTACACACTGGCAGGTGAAGTGATATCTCATCTTGATAAGTTTACTTCTTATGTGAGCACCATGATTTTTGGCCAATGGTATCCCTAATTTGTTATTGATGTAGATTTTTGTAGGTTCTTCTTGTTGGTATTGCAACTTCAACCGAACCATGCTAATTGACATGCACAAGTAAAGGTTATTATGTATTTAGCTTCATAACTTGAAAGTGGAACAACATATTGCTGCTTCGGGAACAAGGAAAATGTTGTTGACTAAACACAACCATATGTGCTTTTTCATTCATCCAAGTCATCACCATAATCATTACCGGTGTAGCCAATTAATCTTTGATCTTCAAATACTTCCTTTAACATACCATATGATTCCTTAGTTACTTAGTAATGCTCCTGCGTTGGTTCTTACGTGCCCTACCGCATACATCATATCGGGCCTGATGATAGTCAAACATCTCAGACTACCAACCAAGCTCTTATAAAGTGTAAAATCTACTTATGTCCAAGTTTCATTCCCATTTCAACTGGATCGTAACTAGCTTGCATGTACTCGTATTGAATTTCTTAAGAATTTCATTAACATATTTCTTTTGGAAAACAAAGACACCTTTATTAGACTGTTCAACCTCTACACCAAGATAGTAGAAAATTTCTCCATTGTTTGTCATTTCAAATTCCTTCGTTATGCTCATCTTGACATTTTTGGATTGTTGCCACAAATAGACACACGATCGTGATATCTCCATTATTCTACTTCATGTACAAGGAATACTCATATGAACTTTTCTCAAATCCAATCTTCTGGAAGGAGTCGTAATTCTAATATTTCTTGCTCGAGATGCTTGCTTCACACCATGATATAGCTTCTTAATTTTGTACACTTTTATCTTCTTAGTCTTTCTTTATGTATAGAGATGATATCTATGTATACACTTCTTCTTCAATATAGCCATTCATGAATGCAGACTTCACATCAATCTAATAGAACTTCCACTGGTTCTATGCCACTAGTGTAATAATAAGTCAGATGATGTTAATCTTTACCATTGGGTAATGACTTTTTCATAATCAACTCCTTCTTGCTGACTTTATCCTTTTTCAAATGGCCTCATCTTGTGCTTCTTAACTTTTCGTTCTTGATTGATCTTCGTCTTATACACCCATTTGACTCTAATGGGTTTATGGTCTCCTGGGAAAATTGTAAGCTCCCATGTATACGATTCTTCTAAATCACCTTGATCTCTCCATCAAGGAATTTTTTTTCCAAATATGTCTTCATTTGCATCTTCTTTATATGTCATTGGATCATATTCTATAAGCAAGCAAAATAATATGTAATTTTCCATCATCTCAATAGTATATGTATCACCATAAAAATCTTTAAGGCTTCTCTTTCTTTTTGGAGCTCCCCTTAAAGAACTACTATTGATATTGTTATTGGTAGAACTGAACTATCATGTAGACTTTGGTCAGTATCATACTACTCATGGAATTCTTCATCTTTATCTTTAAATAACATTGCTCCACTTTTACAGTCTTCATCGTCAAACTCCTAATCTTTAGATATGATCGTCTTCTTATGATTGGATTGCACAAGTTGTACTCTTTGATCCTTCTCTGATATCTTATGAAGATGCACTTCTCTATATGATCATCAAACCTCTCTGTTCATTGCTCCAGGATACATGCACATATGATACACCTAAACACCGTCAAGTGGTTGACTCTTGGCTTAACACCGCTCCATATCTCTAACAATATCTTGAACTTGATGCCCGTTGTTGGACAGTAATGGATCAGGCATATATCACAATTTATGGCTTCAGCCCAAAAGCTCTCAACTCTTAGCATGCTTCTAGCTATGTCAAGAATGATATGATTCGTTCGCTCCACTATGCCATTCTATTGTGGTGTGTAGGCTACAATGAATTGGTTGATGATGATATTCTTCTTGTTGAAGTCGATGACCGTCTTCAAGTTGTACTCTCCACTTCAGATCGAATCAACTTGATGTGGTAGTCACATTGTATCACCCATGTCCTTGAACTCCTTTAGTTTCTCCAAAGAATCTGACTTTTGTTTCAAGAAGTAGACTTATTTTTTCTACTTAATCATTAATAAATGCTAGAAAACTCATATCTCCTCTGAGAAAAACAACTTTGAATGGTTCCACAATATCTGTATGGATCAACTCCAAGGGCTTTATAGCTCTTCTTAACTTTACAACTTCAAAGCTCTTTCGATGTTGCTTGCGTTTCATGCACCCTTCACATAAATGATTTGAATGTGTGAGTTGTACCAAGCCTCTCACCATATTCTCCCTCCATAAGAGAATCAAGCCACAAAATGCTAAGTGGTCAAATCGCAAATGCCAAGACCAAGATTCATCCTTTTGGGGGACTTTAGGCACTTTCACGAAATAAAATGTTTAAAGTAAACAATTTATTCTAGATATATCCACCTTTGTACTAACTTCATTTTTATCGTTATGTTAAGTAAGATTTTTAATATGAATATCAAATCCTTTTCTGAGAAGCCGCTCAAGACTTAAAATATTATTACGAAGTGCCAAACATAGTAGACATCAAAAATATGCATGTTGTCATCAGTTATTGTCTTGACCATGATATTGCATTTTCCTTCAATTTTGAATTTCCATTGATCTCCAAATGTGACTTCTCTTTTAATTGACACAACGTGCTTGGTGAATAACCCCTTGACCCTGCACATATGGTTACCGGTGCCTAAGTCCAAATACTAGATATTCAGTTGCTTGCTTTCACTATCTTTGTATGCTAACAAGACTATGTAATTTTCAAATTGTTCTTTCAGGATAAGGTTTATTCACACTATACTCTGATAGCTAGGAGAGATATAATGTGGACTCATGATATTTCATCAATCTTAAAACAAACACTTAAAACATCTCTTTTTTTAATTCAACAGTACTACAAACACATTTACTTCTTGTTTTGTCTACGAACAACACACTTCACTTACATTAACATTCATCACAACTCTCCTTATATAGCTTAAACATACTGCTATTACACGTAATCTTAATTACATTCACATTCACATACCTAACTAATGTTTTTTTTCAATTTTTGTTTCTAACACAAGATTTAACCACATATAAAACATATGGGTCATGGTTGTTAGGAAATGTACGCCCTTAAGACAATTATTGTAATTGTAATAGACATCTCATTTGAAATGATAGTAAGATATTTGGTAATCTTTATCTATGATATCCTCTGTGTCACTTTGATGGTTATTGTCGCGATTATATGATGAATGGATAAAGTCTCATGACTTAAGAGAGTAACATTGGGATCATGATAATGAGGCCAATGTGTATGTCAATCTTATGTCCAGAATTATTCCTGGTCGAAGGATTAGTGAGATGAGACATCGATATTTCGGTTAGACCGGTATGCATTAATCTATACCATCAGATGGTAGTGACTAGCCTCATAGTCACTCGGTGTAGAGACATCGTTAGATAATGCACCGTGTGCTTGTTAGGAGAACAAGTTCACAGATCGACTCGCCAGATATACTTCTCTATGGTTATCATATTATGGGTATCAACAGAACATCTCAAGTGGTAGTAGGTGCAGACTAGTCCTCTGACTGGAGATGTGCTAAAAGAACTTGCATGTGGAAAATTATACTTTGGTAGTTACCGAATATTAACCTTATACATGATGTGTTGGTACCTGCTGGGTATGGTTGAAAGCATGTGAAGAGATTGGCCATGCTTCCCGGATTCGTCTCCTTCAGTATATGAGGTTAGTGTCACAGTTGAGTAAGTAGATTCATGGTAAATCCCTGACCAGTGTAGGAGATGAACTTGTTAAAGAGTTAACAACTATCATCCAACCAATAACTATGTGATCGCATTTGACTTGAATGGTTTAAGGTGTAAGGGGGTTTGATTTTATATCGTACCCAAGACATCTTAGTGACATAGTGATGACGAAGGGACTGGACTATGTGGAATCTATCATGGTAAGGCTCAGATTATCTCGAAGAGATTCCAATCTCCTAAACCAGATAATGATGGTTCTGAAACGTGGATTGGCACGCTCAATTAGGGCCGCTACCGATCTATGACACGATGTCATCATGTTCGCTACTAAAGTAGGAATCAATCTATTAGAGTCTCGCATGATGATGAATGCCTCACAAAAAGCTAAGTAAGAAACTGTAAGATATACTAGGACAAAGATCACATTGGGTTGTGATCAGAAAAGCAGAAGACAAGCAATTAGCATTGATTAGTTGACTAGTGCTTATTAACTACTTGACTAATCAGCAAGTAGTTGACTAGTGCTTAGTCACTAGTCGACAAGGCAGACTATAATTGTTATAGAGAGTTGACTAGTCGACAAGCTACAGTCACTAGTCGACTAGTCGACTAATGCCGACATATGGCATGACACGGAATTCCAGATTTGATGCAGGATTTGATTGGGAATCCCTAAATCAAATCCAATTCAAATCTTAGAGTTCTAATGCGATTGGAACTCATTTAAGATGCTTCTTATTCTTTGTACACTTAGGGATGATGTTGAGTTATAAACAAACACTCATTCCGAATCAGATTTGCCTCTCCGTAGCACTATATAAGGGGGTATACCCCAGTCCTATTGAGACATACGAATACAAAAATCTCTCTTGAGATAAAGTAAGAGTTTTACCTTCTCATTCTTCTTCGCTCTAGCAAAGGAGGATGGAAGTTCCAGTTCTTAGGGGCTCGTGAATTGTGGAGGCGTTCTTCATCCTGTGATTCATCTAAGGTGATGTTTGGAGAAAGGAGATCTAAGGCATTATTTGGAGGAGGTGAACACGATGCTTCTGGTTTTCATCGAAAGAGATTAAGGATCTACGAGTATCGCTTGAGTATACTCGTAAAAAGGTACGACCTTTATGATTTTTTATTTAGTGCTATACTTCCTAAATTAGTAGCAGATCCTTGGTTTGATTGTTAATTAGAATTTTTATGAATTTTCTGTCTTCTGTTGCATGATCTAAATAGTTTAGATTACTTGCATGATCTAAATAGTTTAGATTACTTGCATCATAACCTTATAATGTTAGCAAAATCAAATTTGATTTCTAATAAGCTATACACCACAAATATTCAAGCACCCTACTAGTAGAGATGTTTGATTTATTAGCATAAACAGACATGCTATTTCTTTCCTACTGGGAAAGATGCTTGATTTGTTAGCTCATGATGTTTCTTTCACTTTCTGAAAATTTTGAATTTGGATCTTTTCATTTGAGATATTAATGTAGTTTGTAATTAACATATACGAAGAGAAAAAAATGTTTAGTAAACAATGACTCGAATTCATAAAGCATGAAAATGGTTTATGAAGATTCATTGTGAATATAACAAAAGTTAACTAATCTTATTTTTCACTACGATGTAAGTTTATTTTCTCCATCTGAGATTGAAATTTAAGCTTATGATGGGGTTCTTTCAAAAAAAGGAAAAGAGAAATATAGTATACATGTATGAAAAGTAGTTTTTAATTAAAGATATGTACATGGGCTTACACTATAGTTCTCGGTAATCAAAAGCAATCCTCACTAACATTGATAGGGATAAAAGTTTATAAGAAATAAATAACTCTTATATGGATATTTTTAAAGCATAACAAAACTCCACAAATCGTCATAATTTTTATTATTTATGAACCTAGGTTGTTAAATTATAAAACATTAAATTTGAGCTCATATATAATTTTAATTGAAAAGACATTGTTGCTTACAAGGAGGCTCGAACCCTTATAAAGGAAAAGGTGTCATGCGATTGAGCTTATGGTTGAGAAGAAAACTAGAACACTCAGCTACATGTCGAGGAGGAAAGTGTCATGCAATTTGAGCTTATAGCTGAAGAAGGGAGCCAACACATGACGTCTAATTAAAAAGAAAATGGCATGCAGTTTGAGCTAATCTCAATTAGCTATTTAAGATGGAACCTCTTGAAGAGTTGGAAAAGCTTATGATTGGTAGGGAATTTTTTAAAAAGAAGTAGTTGCACATCTATAACTACAAAAGGATGTTGTTGATTAGATTAACTAATCAAGACAAACATGTTGATACGAAAAGGTTCAAGATTATTGAATCTTGAAAAATCAAGGATTGGGATTAAAGTTTTAAAAAAATTTGGAGGGAAAACCATAGATTTTTGTGATGTAAATGAGATGAGATGGATGTGAAGGATAGTGGGGACGTGAAGTGAGAGAGTTGGTGGTATGTGTTTGGATGAATTTTTGATATGAAAAGAGAAAATTACTATCATCATCAGCATCAGCATCAGCATCATCATCATCATAGCATTCATTTCAAAATTTGAAGCTTGCTTCATGAACTTAATAAAAAGAATATAAGATCATTGTCATGTTGGATCAAGATATTACATACTTATTTTCCATGCATTACATTCTAAAGCTTTCTCTTCCATTATTCTTTAGCCTACCTCTATCATTTCTGTCCATACCTACTTCAGCATACATCTCTTTCTCTTGATCTCAACATTCATATGTTCTGTCTTACTAACAGGTGCATCGATATATCTTCAACGTATTTTGTTAAACTATTTCAGGCGATGTTCTCTCATCTTATCCTCTATATGGATCATGTTTACCTTAAATTGGATATCCTTGTTTCTTAACTTATCTTTTCAAATATTTTCAAATATTAACCATAGCATTCATATTTCTATCACACACACACACATACTCTGTTCATGCCTCTTGATGATATTACAATACACTGTATGTAACGGCCTGAATCCGTCGTTACACGTATTTCTGTAATCAAAATTGTTTCAAATGAGTTCAATTATGATTATACAATTTTAAACTATTTTTCTAAATATTTCTTCGAATTTTTCTGAGGACAAAACGAATCTAAACCCTCAAACCCGCAACTCGCGATTGATAGACACGTTTTGTCTCAAAACTCATATTTTCATAGCTTAAAAATTTAAACAGATGTTAGTTTCATGAAAGTTATGAACTTGTGTATTTTTTGTAATTTTTTCGCAGACAAAATAATAAAATGATTTTTTAATAAAAATAGTAATTTAATATGTAAATACATACGTACGTATGTATGTATAAAATAATGGGTATCATATGGCATATAAGGCATCCCCTCATATACCAAGACACATAAAGTGGGCAGGTACAATAAAGTTCAAGTCCATGTGGGCTTGTACCTGCTCGCTTTATATGTCTTATACATGAGAGGATTCCTCATATGCCATATGATACCCATTATTCTCATATGATATATATATATATATATATAGCAAAAAATGTACCTAAGAATGACCTCGGATAGAGATACCTGAGCACACCCCTGCTGTTCGGGGTTTGTGAGTATTTTTTTTGAAGATTTTTTTTGCAGTAGGCAGATATACTTGTTATGTAGCTCCCCACAAAATTTCAGCTCGATCCGACACCGTTTGAGCCTCCGTTCATCGATTTCAAAAACGTTGCGCAAAACTGTCCAAATTAACGGTGTCGGATCGAGCTGAAATTTTGTGGGGAGCTACATAACAAGTATATCTGCCTACTGCAAAAAAAATCTTCAAAAAAAAATACTCACAAACCCCGAACAGCGGGGGTGTGCTCAGGTATCTCTACCCGAGGTCATTCTTAGGCACATTTCCCTCATATATATATATATATATATATATATATATATATATATGAGGAAACGGGAAATAGGGTGTCACAGGAGAGAATCTCTCCTGTGTCGGTAAAAAAAACTCCAATCTCCACATGTTTTTTGAAAGATCCAAGACGTTCATCTCGATCTCCACCCTCTAAAACCCTTACCTACCAATTTTCAGCCCGATCCGAGTTGTTTTGCCCGTTCATCCACCCGACCCAAATTTAACGGTTTCACATGAACATAACTTTTGTGTCGGGTGGATGAACGGGCAAAACAACTCGGATCGGGCTGAAAATTGGTGGGTAAGGGTTTTAGAGGGTGGAGATCGAGATGAACGTCTTGGATCTTTCAAAAAACATGTGGAGATTGGAGTTTTTTTGACCGACACAGGAGAGATTCTCTCCTGTGACACCCTATTTCCTGTTTCCTCTATATATATATATATATATATATATATATATATATATATATATATATATATGGGATTAATGGGTATCATACGCCATATGAGAGCTTCTCTCATACTCCCTCTCACATAAAGCACCCAAGTACAAGCCCACATGGGCTTGTACTTGGTTGTACTTGGGTGCTTTATGTGAGAGGGCGTATGAGAGAAGCTCTCATATGTCGTATGATAGCTGTTACGCCTATTTGGCCGAGGCCCGAAAGACACGAGCCCAGAAACCCGACCCGCCGGTCAAGAGCCCATATGCGTGCTCAGGCCCACTCGATAAGGCCCTATAAGGGACCCCCCCGAATGTCGATCGGGCCAGGCCCAGATAACATGCTGGCCACTCGTCCACTCCTGCGATAACCGCTCCCCCGGTTCCGCGACCACTAAATGGCGGTAATGGGGAGGTGCTGGCATGGCGCAGGGAGCGGCGACGGGGGGCGGATTGAAGGGGCACGATTGAGGGCAGACGTGCGACGTGGTCTGGGGGCAATTACGCCGGGAGCTCTATAAAAGGGCTAGGAGGACGACAGGACAAAGGACCCGCATCTCAGGTATCTAAAAACCTAAGGTACTCCATCAACGACCTGGTCCCCCCATTTCATTTCCTTCCTCCCCCGCTCGCGCCGTGAGACGCCGTTCAGATCTCCTCTCGAGTCAAACCGTCTCCGCCGGGCCTCCTCTTTCAGATCACTGTCTAACTTAGGCATCAGAGGGGATTTGGCCGGAACCAAGGTCCGGCCCCCTGACGAGCGTTCTCGTCTGCGCAGGAGGACATCCGATCCACGGGCCGAGGCTTCCCCTCCGCCCCTCGCCGACCGCTTAACCAGCCGGACGATCGAGGCTACCCCTCGTCGTCCGATCGCCAAGGCCGAGCAAGTCCGACCGAGGCCGAGCGTCTCAACCCGGGCCGAGGCTTCCCTTCGCCCTACCGACGACCGAGGACCCCGACTCGGCCCAGCCGACGCGTTCCACGCCGTCTGCAGCCCCGACTCGTGCCTCGACCGCATCGATTCGACGCACCCAAGGGACCCAAGCGGATCCCTTGACCACGTTGACCGGGTGTCCACGGTCAACGCTTTTGTAGTGAGAAAACACTCTGAAACATCTGGCGCCGTCTGTGGGAACCGAAAACCGTCCCACGAAGAAGCAAACCACACCAGCAATGGCACGAGCCAGCAATGGAAGGAAGCGCATGCCCCCCATCCCGGAGGAGGGGAATGGCGCATCCAACGGCAACCCCGAAGACACGCCCGTCGGCAATCACCCCGCCCCCTCAACCGAAGAGACCGGCGGCTCGGGACTGGCCACACAGGGACAGCTCCGCGCCCTGGCTCAGGAGACCAACGCGAGCCTCCAGACGTTGGTCGCGACGGTACAGCAGCTCGTCGGCCCTGCGCCATCCAACGGAGGCGCGTTGGGCGATAGCCATCGCTGAGCAGGGGGTCCCCCGCTCTTGCGGTCCGCTGTGGTCGACGACCACGGAACCCAAAAACCGAACACGGATCGTCGGTTCACGCTGTCCGGCTCCCGCCAGGCGAGATCACGCGCCTCCTCCCCTTATCGTGAAAGGAGCCGAAGAGAAACCGAAGGGACGGAGGGCGAATCGATGACCGCATCATCTCGTCGGTCACGGTCGTCCCGCCGCAGGAGAAGCGAACGACACCACTCGAGGGACCGATCACGGCGGAGCAGGAGCTCCCGTCGGAGGAGCCGGGAACGCCGGGTCAGCCCGACCCCCAGCGTGGCGAGGGCCGTGGAGCCAGCCCCGCCAGCGCCTGTGCACCCTCCACCACCGAACGAGCCAGAGGCAGGCGACTGTCGAATCCCCGGGGGCATCCACGGAGACCGGTGCCACCTATCACGGAGGATAACCGACGCACGGGTCCCCTCTCGATTCAGGATCCCGGCGCTGGGGAAGTATGACGGGATAGGGGACCCGGGAAACCACGTGAAGGACTACGAGGGGGACATGTCCTTCCAAGGAGCTGACGATGACCTGCTCTGCCGAGGCTTCTATTCTACTCTCAGGGGAGCGGCAAGGACCTGGTACCGCAGCCTTCCCAGCCGCTCCATCGACAGCTTCGAGGAACTCACCCAGCTGTTCTGCAAACAGTTCATGGCGGGGAGGCAGATCAAGCCTGATGTTGAACATCTGTTCAACATAGTGCAGGGCCCAGCCGAGCCGCTCCGGCAGTTCATGCGCCGCTTTAACGCGGAAAGGCTGAATGTGAACAGCCCTCCCGACCTGGTGGTCCAAACAGCCCTTAAGAAAGGGCTTCGCCACAGAGGCCTTAAGAAGTCCCTGCACAACGATCCCCCGAAGGACCTCCCCGGGATCATGGCAAGGGCCGAGCGCTTCATGTTGACCGAGGAGGCCTTGGCCGTTGATGCAGGAAAAGCCACTCGAGGGACCAAGCGCGGCGACAGCGGACGAGGCAGCCCCGAAGGATACCGGACCGAGAAGAGGCCAAGAAACAGGCAGCGCGGAGAAGGTACGAGAGACGCCACCCCAGACGCCATCCTCGCCCAAGTGCAGAAGGAAGAGCACGCTGATCGCCCCCCACCGAGGGCAAAAAGAGGTGGGAAGAATAGGGAGAAATACTGCAAATACCACAAGGACGACGGCCACGACACTGAAGACTGCTGGCACTTAAAGAAGGACATCGAGAAGCTGATGAGCCGGGGACACGCCAGGAGCTTAACCGACGAGCCAGCCCACGGAGAGGGGACCTCCATACAGCCAGACAAGGGGAAGAAGATCAACACCGTCCAAGGACCCCTCCGCATCATAGAGTGAGCTGGCGAGATCTCTCCCCCCAGTCGCAGCCTAGTCTGAGGGGATTATCTAGGTTCACCTCCCTCTGGCTAGCTTCATTTCCTTTTTCCTTTTTCTCCAAATGTACTAGTCCGACAGGACTCTTAAGAGTACAATCGCATTCCCTTTTATCTTCTCTTAATCTTCGATGGAATCAACGTTTCACTAAGGGTGCAAGAGAACGAAGACCTCTACTGGAGGGAAGGCGTTCATAAGTCTGGGGGCAATTCCCCCAGCCAGCGCGGACGCCGACCGGTCCTAAGCCGAGGAGCTTTGCCCTCGCCGACCGACCCTCGCGCTCGTAAGTCTGGGGGCAACTCCCCCAGCCGGCGCGGACGCCGACCGGTCCTAAGCCGAGGAGCTTTACCCTCGCCGACCGACTCCCGCGCTCGTAAGTCTGGGGGCAACTCCCCCAGCCAGCGCGGGCGCCGACCGGTCCTAAGCCGAAGGGCTTTGCCCTCGCGGACCGACTCTTGCGCTCGTAAGTCTGGGGGCAACTCCCCCAGCCAGCGCGGGCGCCGACCGGTCATAAGCCGAAGGGCTTTGCCCTCGTGGACCGACTCCTGCGCTCGTAAGCCTGGGGGCGACTTCCCAGCCAAGCATGGACGCCGACCGGTTCTAAGCCGAGGAGCTTCGCCCTCGCCGACCGACTCAACCATTCTAAACTTAAAGACAACTCCCCCCGCCAGCTCGGGCGTCAGCCGGTCCTAGGCCGAGGACGAAGCAACAAAGCAAAATACTCGAGAAGACCAAGTAAGTCAAATTTCATTTATAATAGTATGTCTTATTTACAGGAAATCAAAGTGAAGGAGCCTCTCTACAAATCATCCGCTCTCAACGAACGACAAAGCCCGTCACCTACAGAAACTAGGGCAACACCGGCGAAGCAAAACTTGTCAACCAAGAACCCAAAAGTTGCTGGCCTAAGCAAACATCCATGCAACCAGCAATTGTTGGCTCTGAAGCAGGGAGTCGGTGGCGAGGCCGAAGGAGAGAGCGGGGTCAGGGATCCATTTCAAGTAGACTGGCCTAAAGCGAAGCGGATGCTTAAAAATTTGAGGATAACCGGCCAGGAGGGACAACCTATGGGACCCGGGCTCGAGAGGACGCATCCTCGGGCGCCTCCCCCTGCTCGGAACGAGGAGGGTCGACCGGCAGAGGGGCTTGCCGAACGCGCTCCGTACATTCCCGGAAGGAAGACTGGACGACTTCGACGATCCGAGGGGCGATGAGGTCTTCGTACGCACCGAAGGCCTCCCTGAGAACCTCGAAGATCCTCTTCCCCAGGGTCTCGACGGCGCCCCTCTCCACCTCCTCTGCAAGCCGCGTCACCTGGCGCCGATCCGACAGTTCCCTCTGAAGTTCCTCCCTCTCCAGGCGGAACGACTCCGCCGCATCCTCAGCCGACTGCCGGGCATCCTCCAGCTTTCCCTGGAGGTCACCCACTCGTCCCTCCAACTCGGCCACGCGGAGCTTGAGATGCCGAGACTCCATCTGGGCCTCCGTCATAGCCACCTCCGCCGCCCCGGCCCGCTCCTGGGCCCTCATGGAGGACTCCTCCAGCTCCCTCAAGCGGACGGCTCGGCACTGCAACTCCACGGCGAGCGCTGAACCCTGGAAAGACGAGACATGGGCTAAGAAGAGGATAAAGGGAAGGAGAGGATAGCAAGGTAGCCGAACCTGTTGAAGGATCCAGACCAAGGAATCCGACATCTTGTCGGCAGGGATCTTCTTGAGGAGGCTGCGGTCTCGGGGAGGTACGGAGACCTCAGCAACCTGCTGGGCTAAGGTTCGGTCGACGAACATCGATCTCCCAGGGACGACGTCGAGGGAAGCCAGATTGCTCGCCAGCAGGGCTCCGATCCCCGGTGATATGGGCGAGGACGCTGCGGGGGGGGGGGTGGTGGTTGTCAAGGCTACCGGAAGATCCCCGGTGGTTGCCACAGGGAGCACGGAACCCGCCGGATTGGAGGGATCCGCGTCCTCCTTCCTCTTCTTTCCTCCGTGAGGCTCCGAGGGCGCCGGAGGGGAGCGCTTCCGCCCTGCACCATCCCCACCCTCGGGAACCAGAGGGGGCACGCCAAGGGCAGGAGGGGCAGCACCGGACCCGTCGTTACCCCCCGCCTCTTGGGCTGGCGGGGCGGATCCGGCCCTAGCGACCCCCCCTGGAAAGAGGATCGCCAGAAGAAGAGGCAGGAGGAGCGGCCACCACCTTACCCACGGAAGGCTCGGCTCGGCGCACTTCCTCCTCGACGGTCCGCCGAGGCGCCCTTCCAGAGGTACTACCTCGGCTCCGAGCGGCTCCACGACGGATCAGCTCATCGACGTCACGGACGAACTCGCGGCCAGCCATCTCTGCAAGGGAAACCAAAATCAGGATGAGTCACAGGGTGATTCAAGACTGAAAAAGCGACCTACCCGGAGACCACAAGACGGCCTTCAGGAGTAGGTCGTCCAACAGAGACCAGATGGACTTCGATTCCAAGGGGAGGGTCGACAGCAGCGCGGCGGCTGCCTGATCGATGCCAGAGAGGGCTAACGGCGGGCGAGGCTGGACAGACCCGCCCCAACTTGTCAAAATCTGGGCATCCTCCAGGAAGATCACAAAGACGTAATCCGAACTCCAATCCCCCGACCAGCGGGGCAGCCCGATCAGGCATTCCCTCCTCGAGCAGGCTCGGAGTTGCAGCCATGACCCCGGGCCAACCGTCTGGATCTGATAAAAGTGGAAGAGAAGGGGGAGAGACGGCTCCAGACCACGGGTACAGCAGAGCGTAGCGAAGCCCGTCAGTACCGCAATCGAGCAAGGGGTGAACAGGCAAAGGGGCACCATGAGATATTCCATGACCTGGATGAGGAAGGGATTGAGTGGGAAACGAAGACCCAGGCGAAACATTTCGACGTAGACGCCGACTTCATTGCTCCTCGGAAGGCAAATCCGCTCGTCGACGAATGGAACTCGGACATCGTACGGGAAGCAGAGATACCTTTCCCGGATCTCCGTGGCCGCTGAAGGAGGGGTCCTCGACGGCGTTCGGAGGACAACCGGGGGCACGTTAAGACGCACGGAAGCCGACGCCACATCATCACAGGCGTAGTATGGGAATAGCTTCCCCTTCCCCTTATCTCGGAGGGGACGACTCCCAGAGGAGGAACCTGATCCCACTAGCCGGGGCCTGCCCCGCCTGGACTCTGGAGAGTCCCTCGCCCCTTGGCCAAAACCGCCTATCCTAATAGCAGCCATAATACGAAAGCGAGAAAGGAATTACCTTTTAACTAGTTTGGAGGAGACAAGGAAGCGAAGGCGACGGGAGACTCCGAGTTGTAGAAAGCCTAGAGCAATGGGAAGATCAAGAAAGAAGAGGAGATCAACGCAGCTGGGGATCTTATATACCGAACACTGGGGCGAATTCGAAGCGCCTGACAAGAACGCGTGGCAGGCCTCGAAGAACCGGCGGCGTTTCGAAATCGGCGCCAAGGGAAGTCCAATCGATCCGCCTCATCATGACCTACATTTATGACCACGCCTCGACTAAAGCGCCACTCGGAACCCCAGGAGGTACAGTGGTCGAACCGAGCTAGCCATGGCCGATCGACCCCACCGAGGGCGGCTCACGAATCCCTCGGCTTCTCAGCTTAAGACGACCCCGCGGGCGGTGGGGATAAGCTTGCAGCAACACGTGGCAGCATCAGAGGACCGACGGCGCTTCGGAGCCCGCGCCTTAAAAGTATCGAACGGGCCAACTCATGATGACGACTAATAAATGAGTCGGCATCGACTGGCGAGCCTGTTAAAGTCGGCGGAAGTCACATCGGCCGAGCCGAACCGGCCGAGGCCGATCGACCCGACCGATGGGGGCAATTGTTACGCCTATTTGGCCGAGGCCCGAAAGACACGAGCCCAGAAACCCGACCCGCCGGTCAAGAGCCCATCTGCGCGCTCAGGCCCACTCGATAAGGCCCTATAAGGGACCCCCCCCGAATGTCGATCGGGCCAGGCCCAGATAACATACTGGCCACTCGCCCACTCCTGCGATAACCGCTCCCCCGGTTCCGCGACCACTAAATGGCGGTAATGGGGAGGTGCTGGCATGGCGCAGGGAGCGGCGACGGGGGGCGGATTGAAGGGGCACGATTGAGGGCAGACGTGCGACGTGGTCCGGGGGCAATTACGCCGGGAGCTCTATAAAAGGGCTAGGAGGACGACAGGACAAAGGACACGCATCTCAGGTATCTAAAAACCTAAGGTACTCCATCAACGACCTGGTCCCCCCATTTCATTTCCTTCCTCCCCCGCTCGCGCCGTGAGACGCCGTTCAGATCTCCTCTCGAGTCGAACCGTCTCCGCCGGGCCTCCTCTTTCAGATCACTGTCTGACTTAGGCATCGGAGGGGATTTGGCCGGAACCAAGGTCCGGCCCCCTGACGAGCGTTCTCGTCTGCGCAGGAGGACATCCGATCCACGGGCCGAGGCTTCCCCTCCGCCCCTCGCCGACCGCTTAACCAGCCGGACGATCGAGGCTACCCCTCGTCGTCCGATCGCCAAGGCCGAGCAAGTCCGACCGAGGCCGAGCGTCTCAACCCGGGCCGAGGCTTCCCCTCGCCCTACCGACGACCGAGGACCCCGATTCGGCCCAGCCGACGCGTTCCACGCCGTCTGCAGCCCCGACTCGCGCCTCGACCGCATCGATTCGACGCACCCATGGGACCCAAGCGGATCCCTTGACCACGTTGACCGGGTGTCCACGGTCAACGCTTTTGTAGTGAGAAAACACTCTGAAACAATAGCCATTATATATATATATATATGTAAATCTTAATGTGAGAACATTTCGCACCGTGCGAAAATGTTTTTAGTTTTTTTTTGAAATTTTTTTTCAAAAATTCTTTTTTTCACCCTCATTATATGTTGTTATACACCCCTCAAAAAATAATGGTTGAGAAATAATGTCATTTGGCCTTCGATCAAGGCATTTCATCAAATTCGCACATTTTGAGACCGTTAAATTTGTAACGGGTGGATGTGTGCTCTAATGCCCAACGGGTTCACCCATTATTTTCTCTGGGGTATATAATTGTATGGATTAAACATCAAAAAAAGAATTTTTGAAAAAAAATGAAAAAAAAGATTTCGCACGGCTTTCGCATGAGGTTTTTCGCACCCGAAGATTGCCATATATATATATATATATATATGGATTAATGGGTATCATACGCCATATGAGATATGCTCTCATATGCCCTCTCACATAAAGGAACCAAGTACAACCAAGTACAAGCCCATGTGGGCTTGTACTTGGTTGCTTTATGTGAGAGGGCATATGAGAGCCTATCTCATATGGCGTATGATAGCCATTATTCTCATATATATATATATATATATATATATATATATATATATATATATATATATATATATATATAGTGTTAAAAAAATATAAGTCGGTAGCCTCCCACGTGAAAATGTGGGAGAGCTTTGTCTTAGGTTAGTCAAATATCTCCAACTACATATAAATTATCCTCATTACTACTAACTAGTATTATATTAATATAATATATTATAAATACCCCTACCTCTCATTCACGGCAGCCCGAAGTCAATCACTCTCGCCCTCTCCCCCATGTGGCCCTCTCTCCAGCGGCCTCCCCTCCGGCAACTCCGCCAATGTCACCACCGCCAGCGATGCTCCCCTACCTCCGGCCTCCCTCTGCCACAACAAACCCCCCCCAGAAGCTCTCTCTCCCTCACTCTCCCACGACCAACTACCGTCGTTCCCTTTCTCCGGTGAGCTCACACCCCCACCCTCTACTTCTCTAGCAAGAGCCCCATGTAGCCGCTCCTCCACCATGGCCTCCCACCTCATCATCGGTGAGTCTCACCTAGCCTAGAACCCACGGCCCTCTCCCTCACCATGCGCTCTCCTTCCCCTCTCTGTACGCTGTCGGCACCGCCACGCTTCCACCGTCGCGCCGTCGTCGCAACCTCCCCGACGCTGTGGCGCCTCCTGCCGCCTGACCGACGATGTTGCCCTATCCTAAAGCAGCAGCGTGCACGCAGAGAACAACATGAAGAACGAAGAACGAAGAGAGAATAGGAAAGAGAAAGAAGAGAAAGGTGGTAAGAAAAAAATAAACAAGATATCTAAGCTCGATAAAAAATAATCTAAGAATACAGAAATATTCTACGTGTTGCCACGAATATGTAGGCACCTGAATAGTACGAAGCAGATACATATTATGATAGTTATGAATTTTCAAAGTTATCAGTATTTAATTCTAAAACGCATATATTTTTCACTCGACATGTAAACATCGACAAATAAAAATACCTTAGTATTCTACTCGATAAGAGAATTTTTTTAACATATTGTGCATAAAATTCTGATATGTAGATTTCTATAAACAAATCGCCAAGCATTTTCGATATTTAATATTTAATTTCAAAAATTAGTTTTTAATTGGGTTTAAAGTTAGAAAATTGATTTTAATTGTTTAGAAATTATAAAAAAATACCCATACGCTTTAGAAAATTATTTTCTACCTCGATAAAATTATATATTTCACTTCAAAATTTATTAGTATGTGTTTTGACCCTTTTCAAGCCATAATAAAAATGAAACGATTTGGAAAAATTATTAGAAAATAAAAGAAATATAAATGCTTATATTTTATGTCTGTAGGAACCAATTCTCGCGCTCGAGCATGTCTAATAACCCTAGCTCCAGCCTCGCCTTTCCCCAACGATCTCGTTTCGAGTAAGTCACTCAAATTCTAGATTCGGAAATCTAACTAGTGTACTAGTGTGAACTTGTTAGATATGATAACGCATGACTAGTTAGTGTAGCTTAATGATGAATGTTGTCCTGTTTAACTTGAACATAGGCGTTGCCAACTTAGAGACCTAACTTAATATGTAATTACACGTTAACAACGCTGACTGAAGTACTATACTTAACCCACATGAAACTATGCTTGCTACACTTATCACATGCAAACACACATTCACAACATTATCACACTTGTTATACACACCATTGCTAGTTCTGTTGCTACGCTAGTCATCTATTCATTGCACTACCCACATTTTAACACATGTTGCATGTCATTTGTCATGTACTCATTGCATGCTGCCAGGATTATCGAGTGGACTTTCATGTTGTAATGCTATTGAAATATCGTGTGGAATATCGCGTTGGAGTATTGTGTGAAATATCATGTTGGAATCTCATGTTGGAATATCCAGTTGGTAACATATACTAGAACACTTGACACTTCATTCGGTTTTAGGGGTCACTCATAGTTGAGAGAGTGTGGGAATGACAAGAGTTCATCTACCTATCTTGTTGCCTATGTCGACATACATGTCATGCTGTCTGTATCGGTAAACACCTCCTGCTGCCTGTGTTGGCATACACCTCCTGCTGCTTGTGTTGGCATCGCCCGGGTAAGAGCACCCAGGCAAGAGATGACCTCAAAGGGTGCATATTATACTCTCCTGCTTGATTCACATAGATTCTAGTTTAGTTACTGCATGCACATCTAGAATATTGCTTGTTGTCCTATTTCCATTACTGTTTGCATGTCTTTTCGTTGGTACTACACATGCCTGCTTGTCTTAATATTTTTGTCACATTGCATGCTAGTTAAAATGTTTTATTACCATGTGTTATTTACTTTTCCACAATTCTTGCCCTTGTACGTTACTTATCACACATGCACAGCTACGTTACTTTACTTGTCGCACTTGCATGACCATCCACAGTTATTTTTTTCACTGCCTGCTATATTTCTTGTTTGTGCATCGCTTTTATTTCTATTTATAGAATTGTTGTGACTTACCTACGGTTCCTCGCTTCGTGGCACCGTCAGACGATGCACAAGTAGACGAAACGGCTCCTGAGTTAGAGGAGCCTGAATTCGATCCAGATGCTGCAAATTTTTAGAGTTGGAGTCGTGTGTGTGATGCACCTTTATATGCATTTCTATTTCGCATTTTTCTTTCATGTATTTTCATGATACCTGTTTGGATTGTGATGTATTTTAAATATGGATTATAATAATTGGACGCTATTTGAGTATTTAATACATCTCTGCATTGCATACTATATTATTTTCACTGGTTAACTCCAGGACCTACAAATGTATCAAATCGTAATGGCTCCCAGAGAGTGGGTCGTTTAAAGTTTGGTGGCCCATGTTAGTCTGTGTAAATTACCTCGTGAACGGTACAGTAAGATCAGGATGTACGATATAAAATACTTAATAAAGCTGACCTTTCCCTTTGAATGTAGGTGACATCACCAACGATGGACTGGAACATTTTTGGCAGTCCAAACGGAGTTGACAGATCTGGAACTAGCCATAATGGCGATGCCAACAATGCACAACCCTTGTCTGTACCTTTGAATTAGGATGGCGATGCCAACAATGCACAACCCTTGTCTGTACCTCTGACTCAGGAAGACTTCATGTAGGGTATATATGGTCTGTAGCAGTAGTAGGCCAACCTAATGAGGCAGGCCTTACTGAGAGAGAATGATGCTGAAGTATGCGTTCGTTAGTTTCGAGCACTATGCCCCAATAGCTTCACTGGAACGGAAGACCCTCTCCAGGCAGAAGAGTGTCTGAGGAGCATGATTGATAACTTACATGCCACTCGAGTTCCAAACGACTCGTGGGTGTTTGTGGCTAAGATGTAGTTGTCTAAAGGTGCCAGAGACTAGTGGCAGGCGGCAGAAGACCGTTTGGGAGTACCAATCGCATGGCCTACCTTCATTGAGATCTTCAATGCACAGTTCTTTCCACCAGAGGCGAAGATGGTGATGCATGCCAAATTCATAAATCTGAAGCATGGCTCGAAGAAAGTTGACTAGTTTGAGTTCTCTCAGCTCAGTAGATTTGCCCCAGAGATGGTGGTGACGCCATTGAACCGAGCCAGGCGTTTCCAACAAGGTCTTAACATTGACATTCGAAGGAAGATGCTCATGACAGACTTGACCACTTATGTTGCAGTCATATCAGTGGCTCGCAAGCACGAGTATGTGGAGAAGGAAGCTGAACAAGAATGACTACTAGCTGCCTCTCCAAGAAGACCACCTCCTCCAACTTCTGCGGGACCTAGTCGTCGACCCCTACCTCCATCTAGTCAGATGCAAAGGCCTATACAACAGACCCAATTCAAAAGGCCTGCACAACCACAACACCCAGTATGCCACCACTATGGTAAGATGGGACATTACAGAGCGAAATGTCGTACATACCTGAACCTCTGCTTGGTCTGTGAATTGAAGGATCATGGCACAAAAGACTGCCTAGAAAGAAGGCCACGAGGTCCTAACTCTTCTCCAGATACTTCCCCACTGGAAATTCTTCGTAACGACCACATCTTCCCCCGCAACAGAAGGTATTCCAGCGGGTGCAATATCAGGCACAATGACTGCATAGGAGGCTGGAGCTACTGGCCAAGTGATTACAGGTACACAATATCGCTTTTAGTATCATATTTATTTATTTAGAAACCATTGGCTTAGATGAAATTCTCATCATTAGGTATCGTATTAGTAGCTGGTAGACCTGTCCTTACCTTATTCGACTCGAGAGCAATACATTGCCTCATTGCAAGTCGATTCGTCGACGCCCATGTTGTCCATATTGAACCTCTGACATCTCGTTGGAAGGTCAACACGGATGGCAGCACGATACAGACAACTAACATGTGTCTCATTGCCATGTAGTGGTTTGTGGATGTGATCTATTTGTCGACTTCATGGTGATCGAGATGTCGAGCTTTGATGCTGTTTTCAGAATGGACTGGTTGGGGTTGTTTCATGCTACCATTGACTGTCGTCGAAGGAGGGTAGTATTTTATATGCCTAACCATCCTAAGTTCGAGTTCTCAGTGGAAGCAGATCGGAAGGACTAATGAAGTTTCTGTCCAAACCTACAATGGGAGTGGCGACTGCAATGGAAGTTGAGCCAGAGAAAATTAAAGTGGTATGAGAATATTTGGACGTATTTCTGGACGAACTCAAAGTATTTCCTTTGGATTGCTCCCTCGAATTTACTACTGACCTAATTCCAGGAGCACGACCAATATCCAAGGAACCTTATCGCATGGCACTACCTGAGCTTAAAGAAATTCAGGCTCAGCTGGATGATCTTCTACGAAAGGGATGGATACGACATAGTGTATCCTCATGGGGTGCTCATGTACTATTAGTGAAGAAGGATGGTTCCTTGTGCATGTGCATTGACGATAGTGAGCTAAACAAGGTGACAGTGAAGAACAAGTACACTCTTCCTCGTATATCGACAATCTTTTCAACCAGCATGGAGGATCGAGCGTATACTTGAAGCTGGACCTGAGGACTGGGTACCATCAAGTAAACGTCAAGAAAGACGATATTCACAAGACTGCCTTCTGAACCAGATATGGACACTATGAGTTCTTAGTGATGTTGTTTGGTGTGACAAATGCACCTGCGATATTCGTGAGTCTCATGAACCAGGTACTATATGAGTATCTGGATAAATTCGTAGTGGTCTATATCGACGACATACTCATCTACTTGAAAGATGCTCAGGAGCACAGAGAACATCTGAGGAAGGTTTTGGAAAACTTGAGGCGACACCAACTGTATGCAAAATTCAGCAAATATGAATTCTAGCTGAACAAAGTGGCTTTCCTGGGCCGCATAGTGTCAGGAGAAGGGATTTTCGTCGACCCCGAGAAATTAGCTGCTGTTTGAAACTGGCCGGTCCCCAAGACGGTGACAGAGATTCGATGCTTCTTGGGACTAGCTAGGTACTATATGAGATTCATACATGACTTCTCGAAAATCGCAGAGTCCATGACACGCCTAACGAGAAAGGACGTAGTATTTGTCTGGTCGAAGGCTTGTGATAATGCCTTCCAGGAGCTGAAGAGAAGATTAACTTCGGCCCCGATTCTGGTCATTCCAGACAGAACCGAAGGGTGGTTTCGATGTATTTTGTGTTGCATCTGTCAATGGACTTGGGTACATACTACACCAGCGTGGATGAGTCATTGCTTATGCATCCAGTCAGCTGAAGAACCACGAGAAGAACTACCCCATTCAGACCTTGAGTTGGCAGCAGTTATATTTGGTCTGAAGATTTGGAGACACTTTTTGTTGGGCGAGCACATGAAGATATTTTCATACCACAAGAGTCTCAATTATGTCTTCACCCAGAAGGAGCTCAACATACGACAACGACGATGGATCAAGCTGATGGCGGACTATGATGTTGAACTTCGGTACCATCATGGGAAGGTCAACATCGTACCAGATGCATTGAGTCGTCTTCCTACAGTGATGATCCTCACATCTCAATGGAGACTGCGTCAGGAAATACGAGACACGGAGATTGAAGTAATCTTGCCTGGAGTGACATCTTCGTTACTCAACCTTCAAATCCAGTCAACTTTGGTGGACATGATCAGGGCTGCCCAAGCAGGAGATGAGAAGCTACAAAGGATCAGAGACATGGTGATGGCAGGCCAAAGGCCTGCGTTCAAAATCCACAAGGATGGATCCTTGCGATTTGGCAACTGGATCTGCGTACCATCTAGAGACGTTATAGAGGAACTATTGGAAGAAGCTCACAGTTCTCTATATTCCATTCACCTGAGCGGTACCAAGCTAAACCAAGACTTACGATAACATTACTGGTGGCATGACATGAAGAGGAGCGTCGCATGAAGCGTGGAAAAGAGCATACTGTGCAATAGGTGAAGGCTGAACATCGCCAGACTGTCAGCTTGTTACAGTCTTTGTCTATTCCAGAATGGAAGTGGCAGCACATCACGATGGACTTTGTAACGGGACTTCCCAGGAGTACAAAGCATAACGACGTTGTTCTGGGTGATCATCAATCGATCCTTTTAGAGTGGGCCAGTTAACCGAGGTACTGGCCAGGAAGTACATGGAGGAGATAGTAAGGTTGCATGGTGTCCCTGTCAGTATTGTTTCAGACAGAGACACTCGATTCACTTCTCAATTTTGGAAGAGTCTACAGGAGTGTCTGGGAACCTTCTTGAGCTTCAGTACGGCTTATCATCCTAAGATGGATGGCCAATCAGAATGCACTATCCAGATCCTGGCGGATATGTTGTGTGCATGTATGCTGGACTTCAAAGGATCGTGGGAAGACCATCTTCATCTCGTGGAGTTTTCCTACAACAACAGCTACTAGGACATCATTAGTATGGTGCCCTTTACAGCGCTATATGACAGGAAGTGTCGTTCCCCCTAGAGCTGGAACGACGTTGGTGATTGAGAGCTGGTCAGACCAGAATTGATCATGGAAGCAATGGATGTAGTCAGGACAATTAGGGAGAAACTACAGTTGGCCCATGATCGATATAAGTATTGGGCGGATGCAAAGCGCAGACATTTAGACTTCCAGCCTGACGATAATGTGTTATTGAGGATCTCCCCCAACCGTGGAATGATTCGATTTGGACAAAGAGAGAAGCTTAGTCTACGATATATTGGCTCTTTTGATGTTTGGAACGAGTAGGAGAGATGTCATATTGCCTTACATTGACATCTGCTTTAGAGGGAGTGCACGAAATCTTTCATGTCTCGTAGCTACGACGATATGTGAGTGATCCCAGACATGTGGTGGATTTCTTGGAGATTGTTGTTCGCCCAGATCTAACATACGAGCAGGATCGACGACATAATATTCTTAAAAAAGGGTTGTCGAACTGGTCAGAGTAATGTGGCATCACGAATCGACTGGAGAATCTACATAGGAGCGGGAAGACGATATGCGTGAATACTATCCTTACATATTTGTCGAGTCATACTAATCTTGAGACTAGTTACGAAAGCTATGTTGATGGTAATAGTATGTACACATAATTTTCTATATTTTCAATACCATCTCTTGTTTTCTTGATGCTATGATGTCACATTATATTTCATGTTATTTACAACTTATTTTACTATATTACTATCATCCTTTCATTTGATCATTATTTCCTTAATCTTCTTGATATCAGTAATGATCTGTCGAGAAATTTTGAGGACAGAATTTTTATAAGGAGAGTTGAATGTAATGGCCGGAATCCGTCGCTACACATATTTTCGTAATCAAAATGGTTTCAAATGAGTTCTAATATGATTATACGATTTTTAAATATTTTTCTATATTTATTTCTATTTTTCTAAGGCCAAAACGACTCTAAACTCGCAAACCCGCAAACCGCGATCAATAGACACGTTTTGGATCAAAACTAATATTTTTGTAGCTAAAAAATTTAAACTGATATTATTTTAATGATTCTCAAAAAGTTACGAACCCGTGGTATTTTTTCGTAATTTTTAGGAGACAAAATAATAAAATGATTTTTAATAATAATAGTAATTAAAATTTAATATGTATATATATACACGTGTGTGTGTGTAAATATAATGTTAAAAAATATAAGTCGACAGCCTCCCGCGTGATAACGTGGGAGAGCTTTGTATTAGGTTAGTCAAATTTCTCCAACTACATATTAATTATTCTCATTAATACTAACTAGTATTATATTCATATAATATGTTATAAATACCCCCTCTCTTCCCCCTCCGATTCACAGCAAACCGAAGTCGACCACCATCCCCCTCCCCCCCACGCGGCCCTCTCTCCGATGGTCTCCACTCTGGTAACTCCGTCGATGCCACCATTACCGCCGACGCTCCTCCATCTCCGGCCTCCATCTGCCACAACAAAACCACCCCACAAGATCTCTCTCTCCCTCACCCTCCCGCAGCCCACCACCGCCATCCCCTTCCTCAAGCGAGCTCACAGCCCCACACTCTTCTTCTCCGACGAGAGCCCCACGCAGCCGCCACTCTACCACGACCTCCAACATCATCGCCATCAAGTCTCGATCAGACGAGAACCATGGCCCTCTCCCTCACCGCACGCTCTCATTCCCCTCTCTGCTCACTGTCGTGTTGCTCATCGTCACGCCGTCGTCACCGGAGTGCCCCCTATGACTGACCGACAACGATGCCCCCTCCTAAAGCAGCAGCAACGCGCGCAGAGAACAACATGAAGAAAGAAGAGAGAAGAGAGAAGAGAGAGGAGGAGAGAGAAAGAAGAAAAGAGAAGGCATGAAAAAATAAAAAAGTTAAAACAAGTTATCTAAGCCTTATAAAAATAATCTAAGAATACAGAAAAATTCTATGCATTGCCACGAACGTGTAGACGCCTGAATGGTATGAAACGGGTACATATATTAATAGTTATAAATTTTCAAAGTTATCGATATTTAATTCTAATTTGATAAAAACATATATATTTTTCATATAACACGTAAATATCGACAAATAAAAATACCTTAGTATTCTACTCGATAAGACAAAATTTTGACATATTATGCATAAAATTCTGACATGTAGATTTCTCTAAACAAATCGCCAAGCGTTTTCGAGAGTTAAGTTTTAATTTCAAAAATTAGTTTTTAATGGGTTTTAAATCTAGAAAATTGATTTTAGTTATTTAAAAATTATAAAAAATACACATGGAGCTTCAGAAAATTATTTTCTACCTTGATAAAATTATATTATTCGCTTCTAAATTTATTATTACGCATTTGACCTATTTCAAGCCATAATAAAAATGTAACGATTACGAAAAATTATTAGAAAATAAAATAAATATAAATGCTTATATTTTATGTCTGCAGGAACAAATTCTCGCGCATAAGCACGTCTGATAACTCTAGCTCCAGCCTCGCCTTTTCCCAACGATCTCGTTACGAGTAAGTCGCTCTAATTCTAGATTCAGAAATTTAACTAGTGTACTAGTGTGAACTTGTTAGATATGATAAAGCATGAATATTTAGTGTAGCCTAATGATGATTGTCGTCCTATTTAACTTGAACATAAGCGTTGCCAACTTAGAGACCTAACTTAATATGTAATTAACTGTTAACTACGCTGACTAAAGTACCATACTTAATCCACATGAAACCATGCTTGCTACACTCATCACATGCAAACACACATTCACAACATTGCCACACTTGTTACACTCACCCTTGCTAGTTCTATTGCTATGCTAGTCATGCACTCATTGCAATGCATACATTTTAACACGTGTTGCATGTCATCCATCATGTACTCATTACATGCTGCCTGGATTATCGAGTGGACTTTCATGTTGGAATGCTATTGAAATATCATGTGGAGTATAGTGTTGGAGTATTATGTGGAATATCGTGTTGGAACCTCATGTTGGAATATCCAGTTGGAAACATATACCAGAACACTTGACACTTCATTGGGTTTTGGGGGTAACTCATAGTTGAGAGAGAGTGGGAGTGACTGGAGTTCATCTACCTATCATGTTGCATGTGTCGGCATACACGTCCCGCTGTCTGTGTCGACATACACCTCCCGCTGCTTGTGTCGGCATATACCTCCCACTACATGCGTCGGGTAAGCCACTCAGGCAAGAGATGAACTCAATGTTGGCATACTATACTCTCTTGCTTGAGGCACTTATATTCTAGTTTAGTTATTGTTTGCACGACTAGAATATTGCTTGTCGTCTTATTTCCATTACTACTTGCATGTCTTTTTGTTGTTACATCACATCATGCTTGTCTTACTATTGTTGTCACTTTTCCTGCTGGTTAAAATTTTTTATTACCATCTTTTATTTACTTTGCCACAGTTGTTGCCCTCGTACGTTACTTATCACACTTGCATATCCACCTTTACTTTACTTGTTGCACTTGCATGACCATCGATAGTTAATTTTTTACTGCCTGTTAAATTTCATGTGTGTGCACCGCTTTTATTTCCATTCTAGAATTATTGACTTTCCAACGGTTCCTCGCTTCGTGGCACCGTCAGACGACACACAAGTAGATGAAGAGGCTCCCGAGTTAGAGGAGCATGAATTCAATACAGACGTCGCAGATTTTTAGAGTTGGAGTCGTGTGTGTGATGTACCTTTATATGTATTTCTATTTCGCATTTTCCTTTCATGTATTCTCGTGAGAGATATTTGGAGTGTGTTGTATTTTAAATATGGATTGTAATAACTGGACCCTATTTAAGTATTTAGTACATCTCTGCATCACATATTATATTGTTTTACTGGTTAACTGTAGGACCTGCAAATGCATCAAATAGTAATAGCCATAGAGAGCAGGTATTACACTGTATCATATAACAAAGCTGGTCTAATCACTATCCTATAAAAATTTTCCACATAATAAAATTCGATTGCATACCGCTCATGTTATGGCTTTTTTACTTCAACCATCATGTTTTTATTTCATGATCAATATCTTTCTTAATCCTTACATCCTCTTAGATAATCGACCTAGAATGCCTAAAGTACTTACTTTCAAAAATACTTTCCCATCCAGTTTTACCATGCTATGACCTTCATAGCTCACTCTACTAAACTTACATTTCATATATTTAGCCTTATTCATTTTTAGTTTGAAACCTCGAGTCTCTAATATTTGCATCCAAAGTTCTAACTTTGCATTTACATTATTTTTGGTCTCATATATAAAACAATATCATCTACATATACCATACATCAAAATACCTCATCTTGAATATACCTAATACGCTAATCCGCCGCTATGGCAAAAAGGATGAGACTCAAAGCTGAACCAGACACAGCCTAATGGTAATAGGAAATTTATTTATTATTTATCTATAAGTCTTCATATTAATGACTACACCTGGATACATATCTTAAATTATAGGAACATTTTTAGAGGGACCCTTTCTTTATTAAGGCCTATCACAGAATCTCTCTAGAAATTCTATCGCATGTTTTTTATGTCAATTAAGATCATATGCAAATCTCTCTATATTGCTCCATAATCTACTGGATGAGATGGATTGCCTCTGTTATCAAATGTTCCTACAAGAAATAAAATTGATTTTGTAATATAATCACTTCCTTTCTCAACCTAAACTTGATAACTTTTTTCCATAGCTTCATGGTATGAAACATTAACTTAATTTCATGATATTAAAACAACTTTGTATATCACCCTTATTTTTTACAAATATACCAAAATGCTACTCATTCACTCCCTTGGTATTTTATTTGATTTCTATAATTTATTGAACAGCTTTATCAACTATATAACAGCCACATCTCATATGTATTTCTATACATCAATAGAACTCACATATGGTCTATATGCTTTTCTTAGTTTTATTATCTTTAAATTTCACTTGATTCTTCATAGAGAACTATAATCTAGGTCTTTCGAATGAACATCTCATATAGCTTGTGTATGATTTTAGTTAAAGAGTTTGTCAAAGAACTCTCTCCACCTACTTCTGATTTCCTCATTTTTAACCAAATCTTTTTTTACCTTTTATCTTTATACACTTAATCAATATACATCCCATCCTTTTTTTCTCCCTCATTTGTGCTAGTTGATAGATGTTTCTTCTTTACAACAATTGCATCTAACTTATTATAAGCATCAGTATGGACCCTAGATCTAGCATCTCGGATAACTCTTTTAGCTTTATTCTTAGCTAGTTTATATCTCTTTAAGGTAGTATCATCTTTTCATCTCATGATATTTTTATAGATATCATGTTTAAATCTAATAACAACCTTCACTTTCTCACTGTATCAATATGTCTACTTACATGATGGTACAATACTTTTTGATACATCTGGTTCTTTGGTGGTTATCATTCTAACACAATTTTGTCATCTTCATCCATATAGCACCGCGTTCACTTTGAACTCCTAATCAGCCGTTTTAAGAATCTTTTTTTGAATCTCCCTTGTGTATCATTCTTTAATTTTCACCACTTAATTCTAGGATCTATTTTACCTTTATGGTTCTTTCACCACTTCGTAAGATGCACATTTAGGACCAAAAATCTTATATTTATTAGTTAAACCATATCCTAGAACTATCTTATAATCTTTGTAATATCTTTTATTTAACCTATTGTCAGATGTAATCGACTTGACTAGTATTCGTTTTGCTTCTAAAGCAAATGTAAATCTCTTTTGTGAAATCAAGTGTTAGCTGACATTAAGTCGTATGCAATGGAGAAATTTAAAATAGAGTCTTATGTTGAATCTCTATCATCAAAACCAAAGTATCTGTGTACACTCTAATCACACGTCATGTTTGATCTTACATGATCAGAAGGTCAACCTAATAAAAAGTTTTCTCCAACATATATCCTTTGCACTATATCTTCTGAATTCATTTAAAATTGTTGTTTATTTGCATCATCCAATGATGTTTGTGATATATAAGTGCTAACAATATTCGTCGCTTCCTTCACTAACACAAATTTAACGTGCATAATCCTTTCGGTGTTTTCTTTTTATGTCCACTACATTCCTTTGCAATTCATTATCAACTATTATTCTAATCTCATTTCAATTTGTATACTTACCAACATACAAAAACTTATGGCAACATGATCCAACTATTCTAACGTTGTCATCTACCCACTTAGTCTCTTGAATGCACAAAATATTATCTTCCTCTTAAACATGACTTTAAGAAGTTTTCCTAACGTCCCAATTAAAGAACTAATGTTCTAAGATGCTAATCCAATGCTTTAATTGTGGACTAAATTCTTTATATGCTAATCTAATTCTTTGTAACCGACAGCGAAAATGCACGCGGAGTTAAAATTAATAATGACACGAAAAGGTGTGATATAAATGAACTAGTCATAGCCCGTGCCTGCGGCACGGTTCATTTAAGATTTCCACTGCGAAATCTTTGTTCCATGAAAAATTATTTTCACAGCCAAAATTTAACAGAACAATAAATTAGCGTAAAAAATATTTAGCGGCATATGCACCTTTGGAGCGGAACAACAAATTTCGCGCAGGCACCTTCGGCGCGGAACAACAAATTCGGCGTCGAACAACAAATTTGGCGCCCGCACCTTCGACGCGGAATAACAAATTAGTGTAAAAAAATTTAGCGCTTCGGTGCGGACGCTTTCGACGTGAAACAACAAATTTGACGCAGGCGCCTTTGGCGCGGAACAGCAAATTCTTTGTCGAACAACAAATTTGGCGTCAGCACCTTCGGCGCGGAACAATAAATTAGAGTAAAAAATTTTAGCGCTTCAGCGCGGGCGCAGAACAACAAAACTCAGGGTATTTTTACGCTAAATATTTTATTTTGTTTAATTTAATGGATCATGCGTCTCCACAATCTTTTCAAGGTACTTTTAATTTCAAAGTTTAGGTTCCCAAGGCATTTTCCCCCAAATTTAGTCTCCGTAATCTTTCCCAATGCACTTCTAATTTCAAAGTTTAGGTTTCCAAGCCATTTCCCCCCAAATTTAATCTCCACAATGTTTCCCAAAACACTTCTAATTTCAAAGTTTTGGTTCCCAAATTTTACGTTTTCCCACCAAAATTTAAGTTTTTCCACCAAAATTTTCACAAAATCCAATCTCAACGATTAATTTACCAAGATAAAATCTCTTTATCTTGTCCAAGTCAGCCCTAGAATTCAAAAAACATGGTCAAATGTATAAATGCGTCTCCACGATCTTTCCCAATGCACTTCTAATTTCAAAGTTTAGGTTCTCAAGGCACTTCCCCCCAAATTTAATCTCCACAATCTTTCCCAAAACACTTCTAATTTCAAAGTTTTGGTTCCCAAAATTTACGGTTTCCCACCAAAATTTAAGTTCTTCCACCAAAATTTTCACAAAATTCAATCTCAACCATTAATTTACCAAGATCAAATCTTAGCCACTCTTTATCTTGTCTTAGTCAGCCCTAGAATTCAAAAAACATTGTCATAATAGATTTATGATAAGTAGGAATTTATGTTTGTATGTGGGTGGACATGCCATCAAGGATATGTATGGTAAGATAAGTATCTCGCGGGGACATGAATTACTAATTCTCCTCCATACGAAAGACATGCTCGCTAGAACTAAGCCTATCTAAACATAGGTCTATGTAGCAAGATTCAATAATCATTTTTGGGTGGCTCAACCCATTCAAGATCCATCTTGGCTCCACCAAGTTGATCCACTTCACGTTTCAAGAATTGAAACTCGAATTTATCAATATAGCCGTTTATCACAACAAAAACTAATTACCAAAATAAAAATTCAACAAAGACTCACCTGCTACTGCTGCTATTAGTACCGGTAACGGAAACCCAATGCCCCGCATCTGCCGCATCTCTCTCCCTCACCGCGAACCCTGCGTTCTTCGGCAAGATCGGCCCAAACTTAACGAAATCAGGAATCTTCCTGCTGACCTCATGCAACGGGCTCGACGGGGGCTCCGCGATCGGCGGCAGCTTCCTCCGACCATCATTATTCCCTCCGGCGGCGGCAGCCTCAGCCGCTTCCCTATAATACCTCGCAAACAACCGCGTGTTCTCATCCAGCGACTCCGCGTAGTCCCTCTCCAGCTCCCTCAGCTTCTTCGCCCGGTCCGGCCTCATCGAAAGGACCAACGACTCGTTAAACAGATTGTCGTCGAAATCCACCGTCATCGACAGGTCCGATGGGTCAGGTATCGTCTCCATCACGATCCGATGCCGGGCCTCGGAGTACCACCCGACAACGGCGCTCATGTGGGGGAGGAAGAGAGACTCCCACAGCTCAGGGGCGAAGTCGATTCGGGAGAAGAAGGGGTCTACGTCGAACATGTGGAGGGCGTGGAGGACGGATGCGTCGCCGTCGTCGCCGTCGCCGCCGCCGCCGCCTCGGAGCCCGTGCAGGTAGGCGAGGTTGAGGTGGGCCCAGGCGGAGAGGTAGGAGTTCGGGACCCCGGCGGTGGAGTGGCGGGGGTCGAGCATGGCGCATACTTGCAGCATGCGTTCGGCGTGGTCGAGGCGGGCGAGCTTGGCTTCTTTGTTCGAGGTCGCGATGGCGTCCTCGAGGGCGTCGATTCCCCAGTCGAGGTTGGCCAGGACGGCCTGATCGGAGTAGTTGACGGCGGATGAAGACGTGGAATTGGTGGTTGTTGTGTTTTGGGTGTCGGCGGCGAGTCGCTCGGCGCAATGTTCCTTGTGGCTGAGGCGGCGGTCGCGATCGAGGAGGCGGTCCTGGATGAAGCTGGAGATTGTGGAGGTCAAGAATCGAGCGGTGTCTTTTCCGTCCATCGGAATGCTTAGTCTCTGGTTTCTTAACATTTTAGATGGAAAAAACAGATTAAATTGAATTCTGTGAGATTTGGAGATTTGAGGGAGGAGACAGAGGGACGTTTGTCGTTGGTTTCGGTGGCCGGCCGGCCGAGGAGGCAATGGGTAAGTCGTGCCTCGGTAACGATTTTGTTTAAGAGTGGATTGCGGATACTGAGCCGTTGGATGTCTCGAGACATAAAATGTTTTCTTGTGTTTGAAGCGTACGAGTAGTTTTGTTAAGTGGGGTTGGCGGGGGATGTTAAGCAGGAAGGGTGTTCGTCTTTTAAATTAGATGGCGGGATGACGCTCGGTTCGTTGGAATTGTTCAATGATATTGACTTCAAATATTGTTATTTTTGTTGGAAATCGCGATCAACCATGTCAATTGCTCATGGTCCTTTTTATAATATTAACATGATAATGAGGAGAGACCAATGGTCTCTAGTGTACCAAAGGTCCACCCCACTATTATGTAGTGGGATGTTTATGGTGGATAAATGAGGGAGAGACCAGAGGGGCTTGTTTCTTTTGGTGACTTTGGGTTGAGATTTACTTTTGTGAATAGTAAGTCCATGTTGGATTCTTGAGGAGAGAAAAATAGAGTTCTGTGTTTCTTTTGTAGGAAAGTGGGGTGGAAAGTTGGTTTGAGATTTGTTTGTGGGTCTTACACCAAAGTTTTGTGTTTCTTTGGTTTAAAGTGAGTTTGGTATTGTTGGATGAAGATTGTTGGTAGTTGATTATGGTGTTATGAGGTGAGAATAACCCCCTTATGGACATATGATGTAGAAAAATCATTTAATTAACTAAACTAATAACTATTAGTTAACTAACTATTAACTATTAAATAAAATATCTATTAAATACGCATAATTAAATCCCACTTAGGGCCTGTTCTTTTGAGTGTAAACGAGGGGAATCCCACTTTTTTCACTATTGTGAACAGTGTTTAGGGGGAAAACCGATTGGGATTCCCCAAACCCGTTCTTTTGCTTTCCCAGCGTAAAGGGATTCCCAAAACATATTTCCCTCTCTATTCCCCTCTAAAAAGAAACTAAAATGAGGGATTTCATGAGGAATTCCTTTCTCCTCCACTTTCTCCTTCTACTTTCTCATCCAAAAGAACACAAAACTAAAATTTTCTCTCTCTTAATTCCTTTATTCCACACACTTTCCCCAACCCCATTACACTTAAAAGAACATGCCCTTATCAAAAATAAATATTAAAATACCGAATTTAATAATAAAAAATAATTAATTAATTTCATTATTGGGCTATTAGATATTATTTATCCCGGCAAAGCAAGCACCAGAACAACTTAGGCAAGCACCAGAACAATTTAGACCATTGCATTTCCAACATTCATAAATTATAAAAAGAACAAATGAAAGGCAAAGAACGCATGCAACCGAAATCACATTCCTATTTAACAGAACACATTAATCCAGCGTATACAAAATACTTATAATATCCATACTACAATCTCATTATGCATAACAAACAACCAGTTATAAAGTGTTACATTGTACCCAACCTAACATGTAACGACCCGCTCTCGGGGGCCAGTTACTTATTCGGTTTATTTGCAGGTTCCGCAGTTTACCAGTGAATTCAGCATAGCCACAACGCAGAGATGTACCAACAACACTCAAACCAGCTTACAGACATTATTACAGTCCAAATTAAAGTACAACAACAACCAACACTCTCACACACCAATACATGAAAGGAAATACTGAAAGGAAATGCAGAAACGGAAATACATAGTACAATACACACTCCGACAGAAAAGTAACTAAAACTCCGCGGTCTCCGGGTCGTACACAGGCTCCTCGTACTCTGGAGCAATCTTCTCGACCAGATCTTCGTCTGTCGGTGCCACAAGTGGAACCGAAGGTAAGTCACAAAGATTCTAAATAAAGGAAAGGAGTACTGTACAAGTATGACAAGCAGAAATAAAGTACGGTGTAGTGTCTGTACAAGTGCAGAAAGTAAAGTGCTACAAGTGCAGAAAGTGAAGTGCATGACTGTAAAGAAGTAACTGTGCAAGCTCCACTAAAACTACGTGACTCAAGTCGGAGAGTACAATATGTGACCGTTCAGTTCGTCTCTTGCCTGGGTGCTACCCAGACGATTGCCGGAACCCAGGCAGCAGGATGGTTTGCCGAAACGCAGGCAGCTAGACAGGAGGCCGAAACACAGGCAGCTTGACATGTAGATCGAACTCTAGTCACTCCCGCACTCTCGCAACTATGAGTTACCCCGAAACCCGGTGTTGTGTCAAGTACAAGTTCTTTACATGAACGTTTCACGAGATGTTCCAAGTCAAGTCCAACACAAGAAAGTGGCGTGTGTTTCCGTGCTTCGAGCACGTAGTAGTGCGGTGCTACAAGTTCGTACGGGCACAGTGGCTAGATTTCTAAGATTAGAACCTATCGTGACTTACCAAAATTAATACCGTTGTAGTAAGCCGGAAGAGGATCTAGTGCTTCCTCTGAGGCTAGTACACCAGAGTCCGTACCTGCAACACAAAATACTTAATTAGTAAAAACACGACCTTTTCTATTTAAACAATTAGGTTAGTTTGATTTTTAAACTCGTTAAAACGGTGTCGGAAAATATTTAAAATTTTTATATAAACCTAAAATAATTATTTAGATTTTACTGCAAGAGGGGAGAATTTTCAGGAGCTTCTGTAATTTTTTATAATTTTTAGAAACTCAAAATAGTTTAAAAAAACCAGATTATTTAAGTTACGCGTATCTTCCGTAATTTCTTACGGGAGCAATACAAATCGGAATTACATGAATAAGTAGTCAAAATGATTGTCTCGAAGTCTATTGTCACATATAATTTTATCACATATTAGTATAGGTAAAACTAGCGAGTTACGATTTTTAGAATGAATTAAACCTATTTAATCTTTAGGTTTGAAAAATCATTCCGAAAAAATAGGCGTCTGGTCGAGGTAAGACCAGCGCCAATGGCTCCGAAATGTCGTTTCTGATTTTCTGGGACTATCCACACAATTTTCTGGCCCCTGTATAATTAGTTATGCAATTAAAACCATTAAACCACATTATTAATTAATGAAAATTACGAAATATTCAATATTTACAAGTTTGCCATTGCAAACTTACGCAATCGCCGTTTGTTAACAACGGAGGGGGGCTCGGGCGCTGGCAAACGGAGGCGACGACGGCGAGGGACGCGGGGGTGCACGGCGGTCGTCGGATGCGGAGGAGGTGCTCGGGGACGGCGGAGGCGGCGTAGCGGCGGCGGCTGAGCGGAGGCGGCGGAGACGGCGAGGGGGGGATGCGCTGTGGGGTTCGCCGACGTGCGGGGGCCTCGGGGGTTGTCGGAGAGAGGGCGGAGGCGACGGTCTAGGCTGGAGCTGCGGTGGTGGCGGCGGCGGATCGCCGGAGTGAGAGGGTGAGGAGAGAGAGACTGAGGGAGAGAGAGAGAGAGAGAGCGGGATAGAGAGAGGGCGAAGAGAGATCGAGGGAGGAGGCTGCGTGCTGTGGGTTGATCCAAACAAAAAAATAAAAGAGAGAGATAGTTACTGGGTGTGTGAGAGTTTTGTGCTTAGAACAAAATGGTGAAGATGGGTTTGTTTGGATGAAAGCCTGGGTATCAAACGAGAACATGGAAGAGAGATAGAGATCTTACTGTGGGTTAATCGGTTCAAGCTGAGAGAAAGCGTTAGGGGGTTTATATACATGTTAGTAATTAATATAATAATAGGTTAATTAAAACTTAGTCAATCTAATAATTAATGGGTTAGGTGATTAGGTTTGCTTTTTGACAAACGGTGGAATTTGTGCTCCCCATGAAACACATGGCTACCTACGTGTTGGGTTGGGTAGGTTAAAGAAAATAGCTAATAGGGTAATTAGGGGGTAAGAATAGTTAGATGGGTAATGTAATTAGCAAAATTACGAATTTGCCCCTACTATTAACTGTGTCCGAAAAATTACGAAAACATACCCACGGAATCGTATCGTTACGAGGATCGCGAATACGAAGTCCTTTTCAGGGTTTGAGTTATGGAGATACTAGTTTTTGGCCAAAACGTTTAGAAAGCGGGTCTGCGGGGTCTCTACTGATTTGACTTCAGAAAATTACGAAATAAATGTGGGAAGCCCTAAATGATCATTGAATGTTACTGCAAAAGTTTGAAAACGTTTTGAAGACGGTTGTATAGAAAATAAATTCGTCGAATCAAAACGGTAATTTTGGAAGATGAATTTTAACAGAAATGTTACAGGGATTTGAGGAAATCTGAAATTGCTGAAATACTTTATAATAAGTCTAGTGCTCTAAAATATTTTTATAAGAATTTTTAAAATCAGTTTTGTTAGAAAATTCTTGACTAACATTTATAATGTAAAATTTATTCTTAAAAATACGTATAAATACGTAAATTGAACTGTTGAAAATTACTGGTCGTTACATAACATCAAACACTCTTGTGTATTATCAACAATAACAAAACTAACATCAAACCTAGGAGCGTAAACAAAACCAACTTCACGGTGTCCATTCTCACCGTGGTATGCTCAAATCGCCCCACGAGCGTGGCCAACGGACCCTCTATCTGTAAAAGCCGCCGATCAGAGAACATAGTGGAAGAGGCAACATTAGTGGGGCCTTTTTCAATCTCATCCAGCAACTGCAGTATCACATAGATGGACCAGTCCGAGTGTGGTGGATCCTTCCATTCGTAGAAGTTGCATCTATTCACGCGGGATAGACAGCTCCAAAAGCGTCTGCCGGGATTTTTTCGGGTCCATGATGTCCGCCTGGCAACCCTCAGCCCACAGTAGCAAAACTTGCATTCGTCATCATCAGAAGCCAACTCACCACCTGCAGCAAATCTGGGTCTGGTTGAATAGAAGAGCTGGACCCGGTGCTCATTTGAACCTAGCATGAAATAAAAAATATTAGAATGAATACTGATTTAAAGAGATATAATAATTAGATGAAAAATGGGCGAAGAAGCGTACCTACGAACAGTTACAACATCCGCGAAAGATGACATCATCTGGCTTAAATCAGAAGTAAAAGATAAAAGGAAATACCGAAACAAAGAAAACGCAAAAACCGAAATGAAACAAAGATAAAGCAAGAATAAAGAAAAGACAATTAAAATTTTACTAAATTAAAGCCCTCAGGTAAACATGGTTTAGCCATAAGTTATGTATTAGGCGGTTGCTCATTATGAAAGGGGCGCGGCGCTCCGATGTCCAAAAGAAAGGGGCGAATCAGGCGGCGATCTTAAGGCCACCCCGACGAATCGATGCCTCCCCCGACAGGGGGGAGGGCGCCGCTCCAGAAAACGAGAAGAACCCCCCTCCAACAGGGAGGGGGCGGCTCTCTGACGACGGAAAGAAGCCCCCCCTGAAGATGTTAGACAGACTTCTATGATATAAGTGACATATTTTGCATTTGGCACAAGAAACTACATTTGATCTTTGATCAGCCACTCATGCAGGAGGTACTTGTGTGCGTGGTAAACAATAACATTACTAATTCTCTTGGAAGTAGAGTATGGTGGATGTCTAACAGGAGAAGCTCAGGGTATTTTCTGATTACACGAGGAAGATGCCCTCTCATGATGCCAAAATCTGTGAGAAATTTTAATTTCATCCTCAGAGTTTTGTCAACATTAGCGGCAAATATTTCTGGACAGCGACATAAAATTTTCCATATGGTTCTGTCATCAAAACCAATTACTTTCATAAATGAAACCACCTGAAGAAATTCACTCGGTTTTTTCAGTAGTAACTGTGGGCTAGAAGTGATAACTGGGCCAAGCATCTTCCCACCAAGACCTAATGCATCAAACATGTCTACAATTGTTTCCATCTTGTGGGTTGAACACCCTAATAGATGGGGCCAACTCTTGACAGCAATGTCAACACAATGTTTAGGAACCTTCTTCAAAACGTATACCCTAGGCTTAATATCTTTCTCGATAACATACAAAAAAATTAGAGGAAATGACAAAAGTATAATTCTGGCATTTTCTTTAGCAACTCCAATTTGTTCAAGAAAATCAAATAGTGGCTTCAAATGATTGTTAACAGATAGCAAAAGCAGCTTCTAAAATGATTCAATTAGATATGAAAAAGATATTTCTCCATATCCCAAGATGTTCAACCCTCCATGCTTTGCCTCAGGCGGTGGCCCCATGTAGGGGGTTTGGAGCGGTTTTTTTAAGTTATTTAATTAAAAACAATAAACCTGTGTATATATATATTTTGTTTGATTGAAAAATAGATTTTCTTGCTATAGATACTTCTATAGATCTCATAGAAAATAGATATCACAGATTTAACAACATGCGCATGTAAATATGTTGATCCATGGGCTCTTAGAATTTACCTCTAGATCCTACCCACCGGATCTAGCGAAGTTCGGAGAAGGAAGCCCTATCCACGTCCTCGCGATTCGTCCGTCGGCAATGATTCGACTCTGTCATGCCCTATTTTGCACTATACGTGTATTCTACTGTATACACGTGGCATTTCTACCTATGCTGCATACGTGGGCCTGAATTAAGCGTAGATATCGATGTATGTGACGTAGTGCAAGGGGGATTAGGCTGTAATACGTGGCTAAGGAAAGAGAATGCGAAATGTGAATACGGGAGAAGTGCAAATGACGTCGTGGGTGTAAAACAACAGGAATGTGTTAGACGTGTGTGTGTGAAGCATGTATGCATGCATGGATGTGCGTGGATGTGTGTAGGAAGAGCCATGCTAGTGTGAAAGGGGTTATGGGTCAATGACAACTCCCGTAAATTTTTAGAAAGGTTAGGGGCAAAACGATCATTTGGACTAAAGCTGCTGTGCGTACATACTAAAGCTGTGTGTGCATAAAATAATGGCAAACTTGTTAATACCTAAAAGTTGAGGGGCGTTTTTGGGATGGTATTTTGGTCATTTAACATGGTTCATGCTTATCCTAAGAGGCTTCTAGGTGGAGATATTTTAGGTGAAGTTTCTCCTTTCTTCTTTACTTTTCTTTTCTTTTCTCCTTTCATTTTTCTTTTCTCCCTCTTACATCCCACATGGCCGGCCACCCCTCCCCTACTTTCTCCTTATTCTTCAACTCAAAACCCTAATTATTTCTCCCAAAAATCAAGTAGCACAAGTGGTTACAAGTGGGAAGAAGTTGGAGAAGAAAAAAAGAGGAGGAAAAGAGGAAAAACCAAAGTTTTGATGTAGGGATCTCTTGGATTTGGAACCCTAATAATTGGTTCTTGCTATCAAGTTTTTATAGCATGTTTTTACCCAAAATGAGATAATGATAGTTAATTTTTACATGCAATGACTAAATTTCACAATTTCCCTTTGAAATCCTTAGCAAAATCATCTCCTTTGTAATTCTGAAATTCTGATGGCTATTGTTGCTTCAATTCTGGTTACTGTAGCTTGTTGGGGTTCGAAAAAATATTTACATATAGATCTTGAAGTTCTACCCCAAAATCATATAAATTTTGATATATGCTCAATTTAGAAATTAGGAGCAAAAATTCCATCTTTACAACATGTCTGTATGATCTGCAGTCTTGACACAGTTCAGTAGAATTGACCTCAGCACCTGCACACACAATGTAATTTTATGTTCCTGGTCTCGTTGGAAAGTTAACAAGTTTTTATAAAACTTCATCACAATGCTTATATGTCGAATTTCTGGCTGCAGCATGCCCAAAATTGGCTTTCAATACAGACCCTAAAATCTGTCTGAAAAACAGATTTGACACACTTTACCAAATAATTCACCATAAATCATATACTTAATATTTTGCTTGAAATTTTATCTGTGAACCCAGGACTAACATATCTATAACTCTCATTTAGGAATTTTTGCTAAATTCTGACCATAATTGGGTGATATGGGCCATCTTTTATGACTGCATGTATATTTCCTGCAAGCTAAATGGATAAGTGATGTGATGAATTGTGCATTGTTGCTAATCCACCCTCTATGATACATGACTATTGTTTTTACATGGAAGATAGGTTAATAATATGTTTTGTTAATTGGTTTTCTAATGTCCATATGGACATACTCATCACGTTCACCACGTGTTTGTGGAAATGCCACAATGAAATGAAAGTTGAAAAATATGAGAAATGGGCTTGTAAACACTTGTGTTATGCAATATATTGTGGAATATTAATGATGTGGTCATGTAAAGTATGGTTTCATATGTTACGAGTGATGAATTGAAATGGCTATATTGAAGGGTATGACACTTGGGTGCATGACCCATTTGATATGTGATTTGATTATGATGGAGGGTATGGCACTTCGGTGCATGACCCATGTTGATATGAGTGTGGAATGTGAAACCATGCAACGTATCCCCTTCAGTGCTATATATAATGTTAAATGAAGTTTTATAATGTCTCAATCCTATCTAAGAAGGGCGAGTTAGCAAAACCCGGGTTTTAGGTGGGATTTGAGTAAATTGTGGATATGATGCCTGGACTGAGAAGTTGGTGGAATGATTATGTGATATGTGATATTTATACCCACTCGTATTTACTGGGAGTGGATGTGATATTTATACCCACTCGCCTTTACCGGGAGTGGAGGGGACATACGGAGGTTGTGTTATTATGTGGAGATCCTCACTCCTGCCAGGGACGGAGGAGCTGAGAGGCCCGGAGTCGTACAGTGCCAGTGTCCACTGCGCCGTGTGCTATATTCACCCCCAAATTTGGGGTGAAGTCCATGTCCTGGTATCACACAGTTTATCCAAGTTCCAATTAATTCAATTATAAAATAAGAATTTGGCAAGTTACTCCTTCTGCTGGCAGCACTACCCTTTTCTCTTACTTGCTTCACTGGCGACATTGTGTTATATTTCTGAGACTTGTGATTTCCTTTTTATATCGTGGTTGTATGAATATTTGTATCAGTATTCGTGCTAACCCTTTTCTTGCAGCAGCTCGACATTGGACCGCATGTATGATCCCCTACTTAGTTATTTACTTTTCATTACGTTACTTAGATTACATGCTTTATTACTTAGATTACATGCTTTATTCTATTGCCTTGCCTTGTGGATTAATAACCTTAGAACGTTGTTCCAAATCCAAGTTGGTTCCTACCGGGACACGTATAATAGTCTTGTGTGTATGTGTGTACATGTATTTGGCTATTTGTAGATTCAGGGATCTATGTATGGTATTGATACTTATACATCTGTGGGTGTATAATGAGTATATACATATGGAGCATCTATGTAGGGTATTGCTTGTTGCGCATACGTGAATATGTATCATAGTTGTATAAATTTCTATTATACATGTCACAATGAAATGTAGGGATGTGTTCATGTATATGTAGTGTGAAGTAGGAGCATACGTAATGATGCGTATATTAGATGAATGAATATATATATAAATACTTATACATATCTTTGTTTGTTTACCTACTGATCTGTCCTATAGGGTTGTTTATCCAGATGTATCTAGACGTGCCTTGAATAAATGTATTCTTGTTTGTATGCGTATGTATATATAGGTTTGTACCAGATCATGTGTGTATGTATATACATGTGCAATGTGGGTGTAAATATGATAGATACGGAATATAGGTGTATATATGCTTGAAGAATGTAAGTGAGTGAAACTGTTTGATATGTGAGTATTAGAATGTATGCGCTTGTTGTATTTTTATATGTATACGCGTGTGTGGTGTGTAGATGATATTCATAATTATTTGACTGTTATGGCAGTATGTGCATAGGATGTGCAAGAGTAGTTATATATATAGCATATGGCGGGGAATGTATTATGTTTGTGCACTCTTGTGTGTATTGTGTGTGGTATATGTACCTATCTGTGTGAGGCAGTAGGTCTGTGTGAGGCAGTAGGTGCACTGCTATGGATGTGAGGTTATGTGTATATTTATTTTTAGTTATGATTGTGAACCTTATGTGAATTGATCATGCATGTGTTAGTACGTGCACATGAATGTATGTATGGATGTGACTAAGTATTGGGTGTATATGGATCCAGTGTACATACAGTGTGACACCATGATAGTGACCAAGTTTATCAAGCAATGGTGTGTAGATTAATGTGTATTGTTGGGTGCCATGCATGGATGTAGACGTATATGTAAGTATATAAAGAGATAGAATATAAATCGTTTATACTTGAATGTATTGTGATGTATCTGAAAGCATGCCAGGTATGAATATCTTATGTATCGTGATATGGATATGGTGTGATGTCCTATGCATATGTATATGAGTAGTGATCTAAATACGTGTAATAATACGTATAGAGACTTAATTGTGGTGTGTGATGTATACGTTAATGTGTGAACATGTGTGCCTAGATGTTTATGTGAAGAACATATACGTATGTGTATGTAATGATGCATATAATGATATGGATGTGCTACTAGATGAGTAATAGGATGTATCTGTGACATGTGTGCGATGCGGATGTGTATGGAAGATAGTGAAGCATATAATGTATATAAGTGTGGTGTAGATACATATTCTTGTTTGTACTTCATGGATAGTAAGACCATCATACCTAGCTGACCTCGGCAAGGTTCACATCCTAGGAAGTCCGAGGACGGACTTTATTTTAAGGTGGGTAGGATGTCATGCCCTATTTTGCACTATACGTGTATTCTACTGTACACACGTGGTATTTCTACCTACGATGCATACGTAGGCATGAAATAAGCATACATATCGATGTATATGACATAGTGCAAGGGGGATTAGGCCGTAATACGTGGCTAAGGGAAGAGAATGCGAAATGTGAATGCGGGAGACGTGCAAATGACGTCGTGGGTGTAAAACAACAGGAATGTGTTAGACGCGCGTGCGCGCGCGCGCGCGTGTGTGTGTGTGTGAAGCATGTATGCATGCATGGATGTGCGTGGATGTGTGTAGGAAGAGCCATGCTAGTGTGAAAGGGGTTAGGGGTCAATAGCAACCCACGTAAATTTTTAGAAAGGTTAGGGGCAAAACGGTCATTTGGACTAAAGCTGATGTGTGTACATACTAAAGTTGTGTGTGTATAAAGTAATGGAAAACTTGTAAATACCTAAAAGTTGAGGGGCATTTTTGAAAGGGTATTTTGGTCATTTAACATGGTTCATGCTTATCCTAAGAGGCTTCTAGATGGAGATATTTTAGGTGAAGTTTCTCCTTTCTTCTTTACTTTACTTTACTTTTCTCCTTTCATTTTCCTTTTCTCCCTCTTCCATCCTACATGGCCGGCCACCCCTCCCCTATTTCCTCCTTATTCTTCAACTCAAAACCCAAATTATTTCTCCCAAAAATCAAGTAGCACAAGTGGTTGCTAGTGGGAAGAAGTTGGAGAAGAAAGAAAGAGGAGGAAAAGAGGAAAACCCAAAGTTTTGAGGTAGGGATCTCTTGGATTTGGAACCCTAATAATTGGTTCTTGCTATCAAGTTTTTATAGCATGTTTTTACCTAAAATGAGATAAGGATAGTTATTTTACATGCAATGACTCAATTTCACAATTTCCCTTTGAAATCCTTAGCAAAATCATCTCCTTTGAAATTTTGAAATTCTGATGGCTATTGTTGCTTCAATTCTGGTTACTGTAGCTTGAATTGGGGTTCGAAAAATATATTTACATATAGATCTTGAAGTTCTATCCCAAAATCATATAAATTTTGATATATGCTCAATTCAGAAATTAGGAGCAAAAATTCCATCTTTATAACATGTCTGTATGATTTGCAGTCTTGACACAGTTCAGTAGAATTGACCTCAGCACCTGCACAACAACGGAATTTTATGTTCTTGGTCTTGTTGGAAAGTTAATAAGTTTTTATAAAATTTCATCACAGTACTTATATGTCAAATTTCTAGCTGCAGCATGCCCAAAATTGGCTTTCAATAAAGACCCTGAAATCTGTCTGAAAAACAGATTTGACACACTTTACCAAATAATTCACTATAAATCATATACTTAATATTTTGCTTGAAATTTTATCTGTGAACCCATGACTAACATATCTATAACTCTCATTTAGGAATTTTTGCTAAATTTTGACCATAATTGGGTGATATGCACCATATTTTATGACTGCGTGTGTATTTCCTGCAAGCTTAATGGATAAGTGATGTGATGAATTGTGCATTGTTGCTAATCCACCCTCTATGATACATGACTATTGTTTTTACATGGAAGATATGCTCATAATATGTTTTGTTAATTGGTTTGCTAATGTCCTTATGGACATACTCGTCACGTTTACCACGTGTTTGTGGAAATGCCACAATGAAGTGAAAGTTGAAAAATATGAGAAATGGGCTTGTAAACACTTGTGTTATGAAATATGTTGTGGAATAGTAATGATGTGGTCATGTAAAGTATGGTTTCATATGTTACGAGTGATGAATTGAAATGGCTATGTTGAAGGGCATGACACTTGGGTGCATGACCCATTTGATATGTGATTTGATTACGATGGAGGGCATGGCACTTCCGTGCATGACCCATGTTGATATGAGTGTGTAATGTGAAACCATGCAACTTATCCCCTTCAGTGCTATATATAATGTTAAATGAAGTTTTAGAATGTCTCAATCCTCTCTAAGGAGGGTGAGTTAGCAAAACCCGGGTTTTAGGTGGGATTTGAGTAAATTGTGGATATGAGGCCTGGCTTGAGAAGTTGGGAGAATGATTATGTGATATGTGATATTTATACCCACTCGTCTTTACCGGGAGTGGATGGGATATTTATACATACTCGCCTTTACCGGGAGTGGAGGGGACATACGGAGGTTGTGTTATTATGTGGACATCCTCATTCATGCCAGGGACGGGTGAGCTGAGAGGCCCTGTGTCGTACAGTGCCCGTGTCCACTGCACAGTGTGCTATATTCATCCCAAATTTGGGGTGAAGTCCAGGTCCTGGTATCACACAGTTTACCCAAGTTCCAATTAATTTAATTAATTAATTCAATTATAAAATAAGAATTTGGCAAATTACTCCTTCTGCTGGCAGCACTACCCTTTTCTCTTACTTACTTCACTGGCGACATTGTGTTATACTTCTGACACTTGTGATTCCCTTTTTAGATCATGGTTGTATGAATATTTGTATCGTTATTTGTGTTAACCCTTTTCTTGCAGCAGCTCAAAATTGGACCGCCGGTTATGATCCCCTACTTAGTTATTTACTTTTCATTATGTTACTTAGATTACATGCTTTATTCTCTTGCCTTGCCTTGTGGATTAATAACCTTAGAACGGTGTTCCAAATCCAAGTTGGTTCCTACTGGGGCACACATTGACATGCTCCTCCCCATTTTTCAGGTAGCAGGGTCAGCTTGGTTGGAGGTGACTTGGAGTTGGGTTTCAGGGATAGTACTCGGTGTGAGTTGTAGCTTGTAGAGTGACTTGATTGTCTTGGGAGGTGGAGAGTGTTGGTGTACGTGAAATAATGTATCTGGGTTATGTATATAAATGAAAGTTGTTATATAAAATGTGTTGTTGTTCTTCTATGTCATTAATGAGTTGTTTGAGATTATAGTGGAGCTTCACTTGTACTATCTCAGCATGTGCGCAGTGGCCTGCATATTCAGTTTCTTCTCTCTTCCTTTTTCTTTCTCATCACCCTCACTCTTCAGGATACTTGGAAATTTTTTTAATGCCGGGTATTCTGGGGAACGGGGCGTGACAGGCTCAGCTTTAGAGCGTGCTGATAACGTGTTGGAAGTCGATCAACTATGGTAATAGCTCATGGTCCCTTTTATAATATTAACATGATAATAAGGGGTGACCAATGGTCTCTAGTATACCAAAGGTCCACCCCACTACTAAGTAGTGGGGTGTTTATGGTGGATAAATGAGGGAGAGACCATAAGTCTCCCCCACTCATAACAATTTTCGTTTATTTTCTTGTATTGAATTTGGATCCTGTTTTTTTACGTTCGTCTGTATAAATTCTGATCCAGATCGGAATGGTCATTTGGACCGGCTTTGTTTGCACCGATTAATTAAAATAAGGAAATTGCTAAATACAACTCAAAGCTTGAGGTGTATGAAAGCTTTATTGCTAAAAATAGCAAAAAAGCTCAATCATACCTCACATTCTCCTTCCTCTCTCTCATTGTTTTCGCTATTTTTAGCAATAAAGCTTTCATACACCTTTAGACTTGAGGTGTATTTAGTCCAACCCTTAAATAATTGCTGAGAATCAAACGGACGAGACCTTTGGTGTAAGGAACAAATTGAGCGAGGAATTGAGGTATAAATCTAAATCTAAGCCAAGATCAATCATCTGGTTTGGTTTGATGATTAATTAACATCAATTTCTATTGTAACATTTACAGTTTCCTAATTTAATCTAAATTTTCAAAACTATCAAATAATATAATGTTTTCCTTTAAAACATACTAACCTTGTGGACCTTTAATGGCGACAACTATTATGAACTTTTTAAAAGCATCAAAATAATGTATATGTATTTTCAACGTTGATGCACTTATACACTTGTTGAAACACGGGAGCGGCTTACGAAGCGGAGAGATAAATATGAAGCCCACTTAAGTGGGTGAACCACAGCCCAGTAACCCAAGAACCCACCAGCGAGGATGAGTTGTTACTTAGTCAAAGAGACAGCTCATCCGCCCGTTGGAATCCCGCTCATTCTACGGGATCGGTTAATTAGACCGAGTTAATGAGCAGCCGTTATCAGCAACGCCAGAGAGGATCCTGCCACAATAATTAAGGAACAGTTATCTATTATACAAATGGTGAAGATGTCTCATGTGGCATCTTTGTCACAGTCATATTTTGTGGGTGCCACGTGAGACTCCACCTCACCCCACTTGCCCAAAGTCCGCCCAACAATTGACCCACAAATACACCATCACACTTAAAAAACAATGACCCAACTTCACACTCAACAATCAAAAAATCCTAAAACCCCCGACGGTACCGACACACCCACAGTTCTCACTCCTTTTCGGTTGCGCGCGTGCACTGCATCCCGTTTGTGGGGGTTTTTTGGTATTGTGCACTGTGTGCACGAGTTATTTCTAGTGCATTAACAAAGGAGATCGACAACTATAAATAGGCAAAAGAACAACATGAGAATGGTTCAGATTCTAGAGGTACGAAACCCTATGTACTCTGATAACTTATCTCTTTCCACTCACATATTTATTCCTCCAAACGCTTGTGGTGACTGACTTGGGACGAATCCACCTTGATCAATCTCGTCAGCCCCAAGCCTTTATCTTAAGTCCATTCTAATTTAAGAATTGGAGGGGATTTGGGTCGAAACCCAGATCCGACCCCCTTGACGTTCATTTGTGGTGCAGGACGATCGAGGATCGACCTAGCAAATCGGTCAAACGATCGTCCCAATCGATCGTTGTTTGAGACTCGACCCAATAGAAAGGTCGAACGGTCGTCAAGCTCGACCACGAGATCGATCGAGTTTCGCCAACGCTCTTAGCCCAACTTTCGTCTATCCCTGTTTTACCAACCGAGGGTCCCACTTTAAGCAGCTGACAAGGCTCCTTCTCGAAAAAGGAGTTCACATCATCCTAAACCACTGTTAATACCAATTTGGTCTTTAAAAGTTGGTGTCGTCTGCGAGAAGACTAACTCGACATCCCTGTCATCCATTCACTTCGATAATGTCGACTCGCCCTACAACAGTTGACGAGAACATTTTGGCATCTCCCAATTCCAATGTCCTTGACATGATATTGGGATGTCCTTCACATCAAGAGTTATCAACCTCCCTCCTAAGTTCTTATACTGGGAGGCTGATTGTAAGGTCCTTGGCTATGAGGAAAACACTAGAAGGGGGGTTGAATAGTGTTTATACAATTTAAAATGATAATTACACCAAATTAAATTCCTAACCAACAATTAATGCGGAATGTAGATAAACCCTAAAATGAAACTGTAACGGTCGCTTTTCGACCGTATATTTTTCATGCGCGTACCTTCTTGTTCGTGCGCGTACCTTCTTGTTCTTATGTGTATTTTTGTGACCTCTTCTTATATCCCAAACGTGCGAAGTTATATGTTGTTATGACCCTCTGAGAGAGTATTTATTTGTGGAATTTTTCGTGAACGTCATTTTACGGCTCATTCTTCTACAAAACAGCTTTGTTTGAAGGGGTGTCGTAACTTTAGACTTCGAAGTTTGATCATTTTATTTTTAGTTCTATTTTCCATTAACCTAGCACGTGACCGATCATCTTAGTCTCGATCCTCTCGTCGACACGGTTGTCCCGATATTTTTCTTGAATTTATTGGACACAGTTAAGCCGACCTACCGACCTAATCCCTTTCAATTTATACTTAGCCCTAATTAATTCGAATTCAAATCTTAATTAAATCTAATTTAATCTAAAGAATTTCATACGTATCATGAATATACTCTCCTAGCTAATTGCACACTAAGTCTTCCCTCCCCCTCACACACTCTCTCGCCAATCAACCTAAATCTACCCCCCTTTCAACCCTAAATAGCAACATCTCTTCTATTTTAACGTTTCAACCCAACCTAGGTTTTCCTCACACACAGCCGCCATCAACCCTCACCATTGCCGCCGGTACCCCTCTCCTTCTCCGGTGACATCTTGCCGGCCTCCCCTCGCGCAACCTCCTCCTCCACGCAAAACACCACCACCTCCTCCTCTAAACCGCACAAAACCCCATCTCCACCCTCATAAATTGATGTTTCCCTCCCCATAACTCACGGCCAGCCACCATCTTCGTCGCACATCCACCACCGACCACCTTGAACTGACACCTTCTCGTCCTCCTTACTCCAGCCAAGCCCCACCACGAGCAACACCTCCCACTCCACCTCAAAACCGCAAGCAACCCCTCTCTTCCTCTTGAAAAACTGCCCTCCTTAACATAATAAACTGCAGCACCCTCCTCCCTTTAGCCCCTTGCCGGCTTCCCTTGCACAGCGAACCCACGGCAGCCCCCTGCAGATCGTCTTCCTCCCGCGGCCACCTTCGCCGCTGTACGTTGCCTATAGTTGTCGCCGCCTTCGCCGTAGCACGTTGTACCCTCGCTCGCTACCGGATCCAACCCCTGACGTCGCTACCCGACATCAGTGTAGCTCTCGCATCGTGTTGAGGTAATCCCCGATCCGTAGGAACCCACACCCGCCTATTTAACAAGATAAAAACCGGTAATTTTTGTTTTGGTTAAATAACTAATTGAACTTAATTAATATGGGACTATAAGTTGGATGATTGTGGTTTGAGCACATAGGGAGTTTCTGGACCGTTGAATTGAGGATTACGGACGTTGTTTCAGGCAAATGAAACTTGCTCATATTATTGTTATGCCATGTTTAGGCCATTTTGTGATTTTGTGTAAAAGAGACTAGGCGATGAAATAATAGTCGCCTAGACACCATGCTAGATCTAGCTTGACAACGAAGCTAGATCCGACACCCTTGCCATGTTCATGCATATCACATGCCACGTTTAATTTCGATTAACTGTACGCACTCAATAACTGTTTTTATTCTATAACTGTTGCATACCACATGCCATATCATGCATTAAATGTCTTGAAATGAATGTGTAGCACACGCTGCTATTGAAATGTAAGCTGCGGCGAGTAGGATTTTGACTCCTACATCATAAATGAGGCTAGGTGCACCCATATGCCATAAACAATTCCTGGCTCGTGATCCAGAAGCATGAAATGTAAGCTGCGGCGAGTAGGATTTTGACTCCTACATCATGAATGAGGCTAGGTGCACCCCTATGCCAAATAAAGAACACTTCCTGGTTCATGATCCAGAAGATGAGCGCCAGTTTATACACACGTGGAGGGGTAGGGTTAAGTGATCACTCAGCGTAGAAGTGTGTCAGATCAGCAACTTCAGCTGAAAGGCGTAAACCCTATGCACATCGAGAATACAAGTTAAGCGTAAAATCTTGAATATTGTTTAGTAGCTCTTGCTACGACATGTCATGCATTGCAAATATCATGTTCCTATTTAAACTAATGCATTCATTAAAGTATCATGCCATATCATCATCATTTTTAAAACTGCTAAGTTGCATTCATCTTGTAACTGCTATACTTTACGTTTCCTTGCACAAAAGTCTCCATTTCCCTTTTTAAAGATTTTTGCTGACATGTGCCCTTTCTCTTTGGGTGTCACATGTCAGGTTTATAGTCTGAGTTTGTTGCTGAGGACGATCAGTTTGCTGACTTCGAGCCCGAGGCTTTTGCTAACGTCCAGTTCGAGGACATCGGAGACCAGTCTTAGTCTCAGTTAGAGGTTACTCCATAGTTTCTGTTACTTTCCTAGCTGTTGCTGTTAGTTTTCGGTGATACGCACCTTATCTTGTTTTAGTTTTGGCCATGCTCGGGTCCTTACTTTTTAGACTCTCTTGTACCTTCTTTTATGACAATCTGTGGATGTTTGGAATAATGAAATGGATGTTTTGAATGTTGGTTATTTCATTGCCTGCGTTCATATTTATTATTATTGTTGTTTCATTGCAATGCAAGAATCTGCGAATGGATGAACACACAGACGCTTATCAGACTGTAGCTTCACAGCTTCAAGTCTGAGTGGACCTCTTCATGTCTCGCCTTCCATACTTGGGAAGCGGGGCGTGACAGAAACAATGCTAACACAAGGATGTTTCAAGGGTTCAGATTACCCAAGTCAACTCCCGACTTGTTCCCGGTAATCCTAAGTCCCTTCCACCCAGATACCACCGGATACTCAAGTTAGAACCCTAACTCGAGGTTTCCTTTAAACCCACTCGTAGAAACCCTACAAGTGAAATCAAAATACACTCGATGTCCTTGACTCACACAACTTGGGAGCAAGCAAACCACTCTCACAAACCGAGAGTTAATCTAATAACGAAATATATGAGATATTGAAATTACAACACTTACAATCACCAATGCCTTGAAGTAGAACTTGAAGGAGCAAGTGTGTTGTGTGTTTAGATCTCCTTTGAAGGATAGAAATGCCCTTTCTCTTGTCACCACCAATTGCCTAGAAGATATCACTTTGATTCTAGGTTGGAGAGCAAGAGAAGAAAAGATTGGAATTCTAAGGCTTTTGGATTTAAGAGCTTGAGAAGCTTGAAGATGAAAGCTTAAGAAGTTGAGTAACCTCTCAATGGAATAGAGAAGCCCTCTTTGTAGGTTCCCAAAACCCTCAAACAGAATTCCCAAAAATCCCTTTGAAATCCGTGGATAAAAGCCAACGGATAGAATTTACACAGTCGACTGTCGAATGTTGAACAAAACATAGTCGACTACTGCACTTTGTCAGAGGGTAGGTAAGAATTCAAACGGTAACTTACCATGTCGACAGTCGACTGATGAAGAGAAGACAGGCGCCTGTAAAACCAACAGGCGACTATAAATCCTTCTATAAGCGACTGGCTGCAATATGGGTAAGCTAAGAAAATCTCAGAAAGTTTTAGGATAACAGGACAAACGATTAATGTGGAACACACAGGCACTTGTGCCATGGGTAGGCGACTGTGAAACCAACATCAGTCGACTGTCACATAACCTGAAACTTTTTAGAGAGCAGGGTCTGTAGAGTTTCAAAGACAGGTGACTGTGCCATTGGACAAGTGACTGTAAATACAACATCAGTCGACTGGCACTGAAATGTTAAACATTCCAGAGAGCAGATTCTGCAAAGGAATCATGGACATGCGACTGTTGAAGCATTGTCAGTCGACTGTGCCTTGGACATGTGACTGTCAATACAACATTGATCGCACCCGGATATACACCCAAAAAATGATCGTAGTCTTACCGCAAGTGCACGGCGTAGTGGCAAGCGGGTATCGAACTCAGGGAGAACAATTGACAGTACTCTATTTTGATCACCTAGCTATTGATGGAATAATGGGATGGTTTTGGTAATAGTGTCACAATCGTTCAAATAGAAAATCGAATTCAATATAATAAAAAGCGTCTAGGGATAGGAAATCCCCACTAGGGATCGTCACTTATCCTTGTGGATCATGAATCTTAATGTTGCAAAGCTTGAATTGAGGTGAACTAGTCGCAACTGAATGTAGAACCAAGCTCACGCTCTCGCGTTATTGCCGGTCTATAGCAACCTAGATTAGAGCCCACTCTCGTGTAAACCCTAACCTAAGCCACTAAGATGAAGATCGACATCATCGTTCAATCGCAACTCGAGCCCACTCTCGTGCAAACTCGAGCTACGATCTAGGTTATGATAGTTCGTATTCGTCCAATCTCTTGCAAACGAATATTAGTATAGATTTATAATAAAAATCATAGCTTTGGCCTAATCTCTTGCAAACCAAATCTAGAGAATCTCAATTATAAAACTAAGTCGAATATCTAGGCCTTTCCATCAATTGGGATCCAATCTCTTGCAAATCCCAATCGATGGAAATTCCTGGCTACTCGCAATAAATCAATCACAACCTAACCTTTCTTCAATCTTAGCAACAATTCAATTCATTCATCACAACTCAAAGATCGAATCCATAGGGTTCTGTTGAGTATTGGACTTCTCCCTACTTGGTGTTAATGCTGAGCAAACATAAATACTTGTGACTAATCCCCTATTTTGCAGTTAATCCATTGCCTAAGACTATTATGAAGATCTACTAGCAATGGATAACTCACAAAGTTCATTGAAGGCAAATTACATGGATTGGATGATCGTAGATGTTGATTTAAGCTCCGTGAAGACTTCAAGCTCATACGATGGAAAGAAGAGATTATTCGTCAAATGTAATTTTCTTTTATCTCTTCTAGTATGTAGCTTAAAAGTAGAACTTTGATGGAGCACTCACACACATCTACATTCGGTCGTAGGACATCATTAGATCATTTGTCCTTTGACCCCAATTCATTTGTTTATTGTTTATGCAAGGATTGTTTATAACAGTCGACTGCTTAACACTTTACAGTCGTCTGTCTCAAAAACAGTCGACTGTGTTTTATTCTACAGTCGCCTGTTATGCACAGACTTATACAATATAGTTTTGGGCCTTCTCTGATTATTTCGCACAGGCTACTGATGAACGATTCACAGGCGCCTGTCCAAGTGACAATCGACTGTGTTTTGTAAATCAGTCGCCTGTTTATCCTTTGCCCAAGCTTTGTTTGATCTGACTTTTATGGCCAGTCGACTACTGTTGTATATACAGTCGAATGTCCCTTGGATCAGTCGACTGTGTATGCTGCAACAGTCGTCTGTCTGTAAGCCTATTTATTGACTCAGCTCTCTGGAAATTTTCACAGTATTGGACAGTCGTCTGTATAAGGATTTACAGTCGCCTATTCTTATTAACAGTCGACTGTGTTCCTTACTTCAGTCGTCTGTCTTGTTACTTGTGAGTTTTCCATTATTATTCTAACTTACTCATCTTTCAGCCAGTCGCCTGTAGAAGAATTTACAGTCGCCTGTTGGTTTAACAGTCGACTTTCTTTGCTTCATCAGTCGACTGTCCACGTGATAAGTTACCGTTATGAATTCTCACCTACCCTTGCTGACTGTGCAACAGTCGACTGTGGATTGTTCAATAGTCGACTGTCGCGAGTTTAGATTCTATCCGTTGAGATTTTTCTCACGGATTCCAATTGGGGTTTTGCCTAAACTGTGTTGTGGATTTGAGAAACTTATAAATGGGGCTTCTACTGTTCCTTTGAGAGGTTACTAATTCTTCTAAGTTTTCATCTCAAGCTTTCATTCTAAAGTTTAAAGCTCTCAAATCCAAAGCTCTAAGAATTCCAAATCTTTGATCTATTGCTCTCCAACCTAGAACCAAAGAGTGATCCTCTACGCAATTGGTGCAGTCAAGAGAAATGGCTTTCTCCTCTCTTCCAAGAGAGTCTTCAACACACAACACACCACTCCTTCAAGTTCTACTTCAAGGCATTGGTGATTGTAAGTGTTGCTTTCAGATTTCATTATTTTCGTATATTGAATTTGCTCTCGGGTTGTGAGAGCGGTTTGCTTGCTCCCAAGTTGTGGGAGTCAAGGACATCGATTGTATTCGATTTCACTTGTAGGGCTGCTTCAAGTGGGGTTTAAGGGAACCTCAAGTTAGGGTTCTAACTTGAGTATCCGGAGGTATCTGGGTGGAAGGGACGTAGGATTACCGGGAACAAGTCGGGAGTTGACTTGGGTAATCCGAACCCTTGAAACATCTCTGCGTTTGCGTGTGTTTCATTTTGTGTTGTTTTTCTATTCCGCACTATTTGTTGGATTGCATTTTATTTGGCGTAAATTCCTTTAAATTTGCATAAACACTATTCAATCCCCCTTCTAGTGTTTTTCCCATAGACAGGGTCCTTACAATTGGTATCGGAGTACAAGATTATATCTATGGCATCCAATAACAACAACGTTCCTCCGCTGCCTTCGTACAACAATCAGGATCGTGATGGAGCGTCCACACTTTTCGAAGGTCAATCTACGGTACGTCCTCCACGTTTCAATGGTACTAATTTTGGATATTGGAAGTGTAGGATGGAGACGTTCCTTAGGAGTGCTTCACTTTGGATAACTCTCCACAAGGAGTACGTCGAGCCCACCGAAGAGGACTTCGAGAAATAGACGACTTCCGAGAAGTCCGCCGAAGTCAACAACGCTAAAGCAATGAACGCTCTTCATTGTGCGTTGGACCCGAATGAGTTCAACAAGATATGCACATGTAAGAGTGCATATCAAATCTGGAACCATCTCATCGTTACCCATGAGGGAACGAATAAGGTAAAACTTTCGAAGTTATATGTTGTCGTGCAAAACTTCGATTTGTTTCATATGCAGGAGAATGAAAGCATTGCATCGATGTATGAATGCTTTACCGACATCACAAATGAATTGAAGCCCTTGGCCAAACATACACCGAAGCTGAAAAGGTAAGGAAGATCATCATGGGAATGACCTCCAAATGGGAAAGGAGAGCGATCGCCATCGAGGAGGTCAATGATCTGAAGAATTACACAGTCGTGAATCTTATCGGGACTCTCATGTCTTATGAGGTAAGACGAGAGAACCGATTAAAAATTCGGGCTATGATAAATCCTTCGGAGGCCAAGAAGAAGACTTTGGCATTCAACGCCAATTCATCATCATCCGATAGCGAAGATTCGGAAGATGAAATGGATTTGGATGAAATGGCCCAAATGGCGAAGAAGTTCCAACGCTTCTTTCGCAAAGGTAAATTTCCCTCCAATAAACATTTTGAGTCTACTAATGCTACTTCCTCTCTTTGTTTTAAGTGTAATAAACCAGGGCACATCAAGAGGGATTGCCCAATGTTAAAGAACATAGAGAAGTGGAAGGCACCTAAATACCACAAGTCCGACAAGAACAAACGAGACAAGAAGAAAGGACTTGTAGGTACCTTCGATGACTCACGTGAGGACTCATCAAGCGATTTCGATGATGAAAAGGGTGAGAGCACCCATATGTGTTTCATGGCCCGAGAGGATCCACTCTCCGATGAGAGTGATTCCGATACGGATGAAACCGAGATAACAATGGATGAACTTCGTATTTCTAACGAAGAATTATTTGCTAAATATCAATCTTTAATGCTTAGATACACTAGCTTAAAGAAATCAAATGTTAGCAAGTCATCCATTCCATGCATTATCAACAATGACACCATTATTGATACTTTAACTCTTGAGAAAGCAAACTTAGCTTCTCAAAATGTCACCTTGAGAGATGAGGTGAAAAACCTCAAATCTCATCTAGATCAAACACATCCAACGGATAATAGTGATCTAGTCACACGTCACATACAATTGGGTTTAGAGAATGATTCTCTTAAAACCCAAGTGCACGAGCTCAAAGCACGGGTGTCCACTTTGGATACCAACATTTCTTATCTAAAGGAGAAATATGAGCTCATGTCCTTCCGTATTGTGAGATTCAATAAGGGAAAAGGACAATTGGATGATTTGCTAGCAAACCAATTTCCGGCCACACATCGTGTTGGTCTTGGGTTTGTGAAAGCAAATGCATACAATGATCGCACATCCTATAGTGGTGTCACTATAGACTTTGTGAGGCCTTCCTCCGGTGCATCCACAAGTGGTGTCAAAGACACTATAGGTAGCAAACCTACCAATAAAGTCACCACTTCACCTTCTCTTCCTTTTGGCAAGAAACCCACTAAGGGTGGAAACCAAAAGTAAGGCCATGCTTACATGTACACTAACACTCATCCACGTAGGAAACCTCTTACTTCACAAGTGGATAAGTATGACACTTTTTATGCTCCACACCCACGGACACGTACACAACCACACATGAGAAATACTCATGTACGTGCTCCTATACACCCGTATGCACATACGCATCATTCTTACATGTATACACCTCCTCCGCATGTCATGCATAACCCATATGCTTCATTCAACATGCATGTTCCCAAGCATACATATCATTCTCGTATGTACAATGCATATCCACCACCTCATATTTATGCTAGAGACCATGTTTCCAAGAAGCTTGCACCACATAGAAATTTAACAAATATGCATGCAACTAGGAAACGGACTCCCAAAAGATACATCATTTGGGGTCCTAAGAACACTAGCCTAAATGATAGGAATGCTTATGTTGATTCCTATTTTAATGATGTTATCAATAATGGTAATTATGTTGGGAAGCGGAAGTCCACTTGGACTTGTCTTCCAAAGGGCTAATCCCCTTGGACCCAACAAACATTGGGTACCATGAGCTTATGGTATATTATATAGGTATCCAAGAGAAAGAAGAAGAGCAATAAAGGTCAAATTTGCTCTAAAGGGAAAGGATGGATTCTCGATAGTGATTGCTCCAAACATATGACGGAAGATCCCTCATTGCTCTCCGAAGTGATTAGCATCAATGATGGTGCAACGGTCACTTTTGGAGGTAATCAAAAGGGAACCATCATAGGAGTGTAATGCCCTACAAGCTACTGCACAAGTACTAGAGGGGGGTGAATAGTACTTTAAAAATAACAAGGAGTATAATTCCAAATTATAGTGCAAACAACTACCAAATCAATTTGCGGAAGCTTAAATTGAATGACAACAACAAAATTAACAATGCTAACAAAAGATGTTACTGGGTTCGGATCCACCCAAGTCTCTCCGACTTGTTCCCGGTGATCCTACGTCCCAACCACCCGGATCCCCTCCGGATACTTAGGTTAGAAACCCTAACCCAAGATTTCCACTATGATATCTTGTGAAAAACCTTCACAAGATCAAATCATACATGCAATGGCAATAGTGAATCCCACAACCCGGGATCACAACCTTCTCTCACAACCGAGAGAATCAACAAGCAATATAAACAAGTTTATAATGAAATAAACAATCTTACCACAAAATCCTATACCTTGAGTTTTCTTACCAAATAGGTGCAAGGAGGGATTTGAGGAAGATGAAGTCACCAAGACCTAGCACCAAGGAAATGACCAGCAATAGGTGCCTAGGAGTGATTTGGAGACTTGATTCAAGCTAGAGCTTGAAGGGCTCACCAAGAACAAGCTTCTCTCAAGATGGATTCTAGATCTAGAAAGTGAGAGAATGGATTTCTTGTGAGGAAGAGAGCTTTGGAAATGAGTGAGAATGGCTATCTCTTTCTATCTCAATGAATCTCTTAATGGCAGCTCTAACCTAGAGAGAAATGACCTAGGTTCGTATTTATAGGGTCCCATAAAAACAAGTTAGGTCAATTTCCAACGGATAGAAATCTGAGGCAACTAGTCGGTCAAAGAACAACCACTGACCGATTAGTTCATCAACTAGTCGGTCAGTCAAACAACATGGACCGACTAAGTGAAGAACTGAGAAGAGATAGAAATTCAGACCTAGAAATCTAGTCGGTCCAAGAAGACTTTCTGACCGACTAGTTTCACAACTAGTTGATCGCGCCCCGGCGTACACGTCCCGGGACGACGGTTGTAGTTTTACCGCAAGCGCACGGTATAGCGGCGAGCGGGTATCGAACACAGGGAGGACGAATGACCGTGCTTGCTCCTAATCAACCTGGCTATTTAGAGGGATAATTGCCTTGGGCGATCCTGTCACAATCGTCAGACAAAAGTGCGAAATATCAAATCAAATAGAGAACGCCTAGGGAATGGGGAATCCCCACTACTCACCATATTTCACAATTGTGATTCGCCGGTATCGAAATCGCTAGGATGAGAATTTGGATGAACTAGTTGCAACTAAATGTGAAACCAAGCTCACGCTCTCGCGCTGTTGCCGGTCTATAGCTATCCTAGGTTTGGGTCCAATCTCTTGCAAACCCTAGCCTAGGGAAGCTAGCATTGGGATCAACATCATCGTCCAATTGCGCACCGAGTCCAATCTCTTGCAAACTCGGTCCACAATCTAAATTAGGATAGTTCCTACCCGTCCAATCTCTTGCAAACGGGTATCGGCGCGGAATTGCAACCGGAGATCCTAGCATCGGTCCAATTTCTTGCAAACCGATACTTCGAAAATCCGACTCCAACCCAATTCGGATTTCTAGGGCTTCCTATCGAATTGGGATCCAATCTCTTGCAAATCCCAATTGATGTGAATACCTAGCTATCCGTAGTAATTCGATCCCGATCTAATCCCTAATAACAATCCTAGCTCAATTTCTACCGGTTCAACACAAATACGAAATTGGGCTTGTAGGGTTCATCCCCACGCCCCAAGACGTGGAGACTACTCACTAATCATAGCAATAGCACAATAATTGGCAAAGAAATAGACAATGGAATTCATCACAACAATGATATAAACAATAAAAAATAGAGTTTTTGCGGAAGAGAAGTGCAAACCAATGTAGATCTTCAATCAACCCAACAAAAATCCAAGTTTTTTCTCTTCACCAATCACAATTAATAAAGCTAAAAAGTAGACTCAAAAAGCTGCAAAAAATCTGAGAGGAGGCTCCCAAAACTAGGGTAAAAACAGAGCTTAAATAGCCCCAAAAATCGTCTAAAAATCCTGACCAAAACGCCCCTGCACAGCCTGTTTTCCGCAAATTTCGCTACAGGCAGCGCATCGCACTCGGCTGAGTGACGAAAGTCGCTCGGCCGAGTGAAAACCCTGTCAATTTCCAGTAAGTCGTGGGCTTCAGGGGTCTTCAGTTCGGGGGCGGCTCGGCCGAGTGAGTTGTCGTCACTCGGCCGATGGCTTCACTTCACTCGGGCGGACGGGATCTGCCACTCGGCCGAGTGGGTCTTCTGAAGCTCAGAGGCCGAAAAACAGTAACTTCGGTCTTTTTGAGAGCCTTCGTCTGGGTGCCACTCGGGCGGACGTGGTTTCGTCACTCGGCCGAGTGGGTCTTCTGTGCTCGGCCGAGTGCACAGGTAACTCGTGTCTGAGTTGGTCGGCCGAGCAGTGTCTCGCTGGTCGGCCGAGTGGCTCCTCCACTCGGCCGAGTGGGACACAAAAAATGCCCAAACTGGTCGTTTTGGCCTCCTCGTCGCTCCGGCGACGTCCATTCTTCTTCCGCTCCTCTCCAACAGCAAAATACCCCTCGGGGAGGTCGTCGGTGGCCGCCTAGATTACACGCATCTCGAGATCACTCCTAATCGCGCCAAATCACCTGAAATGCGACAAAAACAACAAATCGTGAAAAGCATCGCAATATCGTCGATATATCGTGAAAAACATAATTTGGGCGATCAAAATGGCATGCAAACATGCGGGAAAAGGGTGTAAAATAAGGAGTGATCAAAATCCCCCAAGCTTGCCTCTTACTCGTCCTCGAGGAAGATAAGTAAAAAGCGAACCCGGTGGATTCGGAAAACGAAAACGGCGAAAAACGAAAGAAAATGAAAAAACGAAGAAGAATGAAAACCAAACGAAAATAAAGGAAGAAAGGAAGAAGAGGTAGGATGCTAGATCATTTTCTCAGGACGTGGGTTTCACTTACTCTTATGGCATGCACCGAGTGAGAAATACATGTCAAAGAATCTCATTTTGATATCATAGTAGAATAGTGCAAGTAGAAAATAGAGAACCCACGAACAACGGTATAATCATGAGAAACGGAATGATTTTAAAATTAACATCGCCTGAATCATCTAAAGCGGTATACAAGTCTCAGATCACACACTTTTCAATTGAACGCTTTCTATCTGGAGTATAAGAGCATCACATCATAGAATAGAGAGAATAGAAAAGTATGGGTTTCATGAAATGAATGCTAGGCTTAGATTTCTGGATTTCGTAAAGCTAGAAACAATCTCACCGAGTATAGAATATCACTTAGCCTAGGTTGTCGTGCTATGTCAAGTAGTCGCTCTCTCACACATCAATGGATCTCCTCCCCCAAGCTTATCTATAAGCGTGGTGGCACAAAAATATTTACATCCCCATTTTTATAAAGCTCCAAAGGCAAAGAAGAGAAAGAAGAAAGAAAGAAAATAAGCGAGATGAGATCTTTTATTGAGGATTTTTTTTCTCTTTTTTTTTCTCTTTTTTTTTTCTCTCTTTTTTTTCTTATATATCATATATACAATGATCCCAATTCAAAGAGAGATAATGATATACGAGAATGTTCCTCTCTCTTTTATTATATATATATTTTTTCTTTTTTTCCCTTTTTTTTTTTGGAATAAGAGATTTGGAGCTAGGAATTAATAACGGGGGAAATGCCATAAAATAGAATCACTAAGGGGAGATTCACCAATGATTTTAAAAGTAGAGAAATGTTGTTCAAGATTTGTGGAGAAAGAAATAAATATAACTCTCGGCTCACTCTATAAGACATGCACGACACTTCAGCAGGGTGATCTAATCTACTCAGTTTCGGTCGCAAAAATGCTAACTAATCCAGATATATCATAGCTAACAATCATTCAATCATCCGGAAGTGAAGTGTACAATTCATGCATATAGAAGTGATAAAGGAAAAGAAGTCAGTACTCTAGGTATAGGCATTCAATGCGTGAATCTTGGTGTGTTTTCTGTGATAGCATACATATGAATATTCAGGCTCAGCCAATAATAAAATTCCATCCATTTTCATGAGGAAAAAGTGTGGGCTCCTATTTCTAAATGCAAGCGAGTCATAGCATATGATATCAGAAATGAAATCTAAGACACGACAAATATAGCATGCATATAGAATAAGCTAACTCCACGCAGACATCATCACAGAAAATTCATCTATAGCATGAGATGAAAAATAAGGAAGAAGTAAAGATAAAAGGAAAATAGAACTATGCAATGCGGCACACAGGTAAGTAAGGAAAACGTGATGCATGGCGAAACAAAAGGAAAATAACGAAAAATGAGTGCAAAAGTGAAAAGCGGTGTGAAAAACTGAAAATAAAGGTGGCAAATCAGAAAAAAGAACGTGAAAGCTCACTCCCCCAAGCTAAACGGCACAGTGTCCTCAATGTGCAAAGTGTGGCACACAGAGAGATAAGCAATGTGAGGGGCAAGTGAGGATGCATGCATGATGGGAAGAAAAAATATATATAAAAAAAAAAGAAAAGTAAGAAATGAAAATATGATGCGGAAATGATGCATGCACAGCTAGGAGTGATACGAAAATAAATACGGCACCCAGAACTCTCCCTCTCTCCCAAAAAAGATATATATAGATGTGATCAAAAATGAGAATCCCAAGTAGATGTGATATGATATGCACAAATAGATGCGATCAAAAATATAAACCCAAAATAAGTGAGGGGAGGGGGTGGACAAAAGGGCATCAGGAGTGCCTAAGAAGGCGGTGCCGCGCCGTCTCCGTCCTGAGGCGGAGGTGGTGGTGGTGGTGGTGTAGGCTGCTGAGCTGGGGTGGGCGTTGGAGTGGAAGCAGGTCGAGCGTGTGTGGGTGTGTGTGTGGGAACCTGCGGGGTGGGTGGGGGTACGCGCGGGAGACGCTCTAAGATCTGCGTCAGGCAGTAGTGGATCTGAGGGATCAGGTCAAAGCGTCCAGACAGCGTAGAGACAGTGGAGGACAGGCTCCGAAGGTCTCCTCTAAGACCACTCACCGCCACCTCAAGAGCACGTATGCTCTGCAGTACGGTGTCGGGTGGGGGTGGTGCAGAGGGACGCACCGGTCTAGGCTGTGCAGGGCGAGGCTGGCGTACGCGTGTGGAGTATGTAACGGGCTCAGCAGGGAATGGGACAAAAGGGGCCGCGCCTGGAAAAGTGGGCCTGGCCTCGGTGTGAGGCCGGGACGCCGGCTGGCGAGGAGTGGAGGCAGCGGCAGCAAAGGAGGCGTGCAAAAGAGGTAACGAGGTGGCCAGAGAGGTCCGTGGCACAGACGTGTGGACAGACGCCACGACGCTCTCGGAGAATAAGGCGGCGGTGGAGACAGAGGAATCTCCCGCTGGGGCAGAAGTGTGCGGTCCAAAAGGTGTAACCCCAGCGGAGATCATGCTAACCATGGTCTCCACGACCGAAGTGAACGAGGGCTCTCCGCACTCGACTATGGTCGGCGGGCGGTCGGGGAGTGCAGAGCAAAGGGGCTCCACGGACAGAGGGTCTGAGGTGGCAGAGGGAGTGGTGGGGACAGCCTCGGAAGTGGTGACAGTGGTGGAAGTGGGCTAAGCAAAAGTACTCTCGACACAGGCAGAGGTAGGGACAGAAGTGTGAAGAGCAGTGGAAATGTCAGGAACAGGCTGAGAGGCCACAGGGTCGACGGGGTGGGCAGCAGGCTCGGCAGGGTGCGCAGCAGGGTCTGCGGGAGCAGCCTGGGCAGCGTGGGCAGCGGGGCCCTGCTCGGCCTCGAGCACGTAGGCGGCGGGGATGAGGACATCCATCGCCGGAAGCCAGTCAACGTAGGCTGGTGCAATCAGAGTCCGAGCAGGGCTCGGGAGAATCATGTAATCGGCCCCATAGGGGCCGTGCAACCAGACCCAGTGACGCTCGCCGTGCGGACGCAGCATCTTCATCCGGGCCATAACGTCTATCGACAAGGAAGTGGGGCCCGGAACGCGTCGCAGGTCGCCGGGGAAATCCTCGCCGGTCATAAGAGCCAGCAGGGTAATCAGGCCGCCGCAGCATATCGGTGAGCGAGCGCCCACCGATACAATGATGCGGTCTAAGTACCATGCCGCGATATCGATCACGACGGCGGGGACAAGCTCGTCTCCATCCCTAGATAGAGCTCTGGGACGTGTCATCGCATAGAGCATGTAAAGCTCTGGCGTAGACATCGTGCCCGGCTCATATCTGGCCAAAAAGGTAGTCGCCATGAGGCGCTGGGCAATGCGTAGGCAGGGATGTACGATGGCCGAGGCCTTGGCCCTACTAGGGTCAAAGGCGGCGTGGAGACCCGTGATACGTGCCCAGAAGGCACCGGCGTCGAAAGAGGGTGGAGGGATATGTGTGGGGCCATAACCGCGATCGGCTCCGGGGACTGCGGGCCATGAGAAAAATGCTCTCATCATGTCGAGAGTGACCTGGCACTCTCGATCCATGAATCGGAATGAGCATCCCTCATCGGTCCGGGCGATAGAACTCAAAACCTCAAGTGTCGGACGGGTAAAAGTATCCGCCGACACCTGGAAAAAATCTCGCCAGCCCACGTTGTCGTACAACGTGAGCATCCCCTCAAGTACCCCCAGGCGTCCTAGGTCAGCGAGGTGTGCGAACCTGGAGGGTACGATCGAGCGCTGGGAGATACGCTCGAAGACGGCGCGGTGTGCGTCGTCTCGGAACGTAATCCCGAGCGGCCCGACCAGTGGAGCCGGTGGTAGTGGCTGTGGATCGGCGGGGAGAGGCTGTGCGGGCTGTGGGTGCGCTGCAGGCTGTGCGGGGTGTGCGGGGCCTGCAGGCTGTGCGGGGTGTGCGGGGGACGGTGGAGGAGAGTCCTCCAACTCGTGGGAGGGGCCGGCATCATCCGACCGCTTCCACTTGGCGGAAGCTCTCTTCGACCGCGGCCGTGTCCGGGGCGGCATATCTGCCCCGAGCGCGCGCCGAAAAAGTGAAAAGTGCGGCGTGTGCACAAGAGTGGAAAGAGTTTACCCAAACACGCCGCGAGTGCTAAGTAGTGGAAGCGTGCGAAGTCCGCGCCTCCACGAAGTCCTGAGCAGCCCGTAGAAACTCCCCTGAGCTCCCCTAAGCTCCAAAAAGCAACCGGAGGTGATCGGAGGCGGGGCGGCCGGCGGCGACTCGGGCGGACTCCGGCGATGGGCGGCCGGCGACGGCAGGCCGAGCGGCGGCGGGCGCGGGCGAGTCGCTGGGCGACGAGGCGAGATCGGGCGAGGGTAGGCGAAGGGGCGCGGGCGGATTTGGGATTTTAGATTTCGAAATCCGCGCCCCTTCGTCACTTATATAATAGAGAGTTACGACTCGGCCGAGTGACGTGGTCACTCGGCCGAGCGAGGCAATAGAAATTTTCTCCCTGATATCGCTTCGGCCGAGTGGCTTTGTCAGCCTCGGCCGAGTGGAGTAAGTCCATTCGACCGAGTGACCCAAGCTACTCGGCAAGACTCGCCCTAGGAGGGTATCCGTTTTACTCGGCCGAGTGAATAAATGCACTCGGCCGAGTAGCAGTTATATCGAAATCGAGAAAATAAACAGAGAGTTGGGTACAGCAGACTTCCCTCGTTCGTGAGCGGCTCGGCCGGACGAACTTCTGGACTCGGCCGAGTGACTAGTATACTCGGCCGAGTGAGCCTTGTATTCTGCTGTTTGTCTTCGTTTGGGCTCTAAATTCCGTCTTTCTTCCTCCAGTCGATTTCATGCTCCTCCTAGGCGTCGAACGCCTTCTTTGGGCGCTCCTCGTCGCCTCATTCATCTTCCTCATGATGATCTACCTATCTTCTCTCCTGTCAAGAAAAATGGGACCCGTTATCACAAAATTTTTTTGGCGATCGACTCAAAACACTAAAAAAATTTCTAAAACGAAAATAAAGAAAAAAAAATAAAGCAAAAACCGTCGGGTTGCCTCCCGACAAGCGCTCGTTTTAGGTCGTGAGCTCGACCCCCTATAATTTTCAATCAATGCGGGATGTTTGGTGCACATGAGATGCACCCGTCAAACTTTCCGGGGAGCGCGCTTGGATTCGGACGTGGCGGCGTAGCGGTCTCCCTCGGAGGTCTCCTATCTCGAATAGTGTTGGGGGGAGGCTCCCCCAAGCTAGCATTTGCCCCGGTCAACGGCTTAGCCGGCGATGCCGATTTCCGTACCGGCGGAGCTTTCTTTGGAGACTTTGATTTCGAGAGCTTGCAGAGCTCTCGAATCCTTGCGACATCAGCGTCGCCTTCATCTTCATCAGTGGAGAGGTCTGGGGAATCATCATTATTGTCCTCATGGCCTAAATCCGGGCTTTCATCCAATTCTTCATCAAAAAGGGCACCAATTGAGTGAGGAATCGCCTCCTCTATCACCTTATCAAGGAGGTCCGAGAGATCATGCGACCGCTCTTTAAGCAAATATACTCTATTGATTTCGCCCGTAGGGATCCCCTCGGAATAGTGTTTTAGCCTTTGCCCATTTACTTTGAATGTGGTGCCTTCCTTGCTCTCCAACTCGAAAGCTCCTCCCGGTTGTATGTGCTTGATGGTGAAAGGTCCCGACCAACGTGACCTCAACTTACCGGGAAATAGTCGGAGTCGGGAGTTGTAGAGCAAGACCTTGTCTCCCACCTTGAAGTCCGTGACAGTTATGCGGGCATCGTGGAAAATCTTGGTCCTTTCCTTGTAAATCCTCGAGCTCTCATAGGCGTCTCTCCTTATTTCATCAAGTTCGTTGATGTCCAAGAGTCGCCTCACCGCCGCACTCTTATAATCGTAGTTAAAAGTCTTAATGGCCCAATATGCACGGTGTTCCAACTCTACCGGCAAGTGGCAAGCCTTCCCGTAAACTAGGCGGAACGGTGTGGTACCGATGGGGGTGCGAAAAGCCGTACGATAGGCCCATAGAGCATCGTTTAACTTCATTGACCAATCCTTTCTAGACCGATCTACGGTTTTCTCGAGAATTTGCTTGATTTCTCTATTTGAGACTTCTACTTGGCCGCTTGTCTGGGGGTGATAAGCCATTCCAACCCTATGATTTACCCCGTATTTTTTTAGCATTGCTTCAAACTTGTTCTCTATGAAGTGGCTTCCCCCGTCGCTTATCAAGGTACGCGGCACTCCAAAGCGCGGAAAGATATTTTGCTTGAAGAATTTGGAGACGACCCTCGCATCATTAGTAGGGGTGGCAATAGCTTCCACCCATTTGGAGACATAGTCAACGGCCAATAGGATGTACTTGTTGCCATTGCTCGACGGAAAAGGCCCCATGAAGTCTACTCCCCAGCAATCAAAAAGCTCAATCTCCTGGATGGGTCTCATCGGCATCTCATTGCGCTTGGAGATATTCCCGGTCCGTTGACATCTATCGCAACCCTTCACAAAAGTGTGAGTGTCTTTAAACATTGTGGGCCAGAAGAATCCGCTCTGCAAGATCTTAGCGGTAGTTTTAGAGGCGGCATGATGTCCCCCGCATGGTAGACCGTGGCAATGCAAAATGATAGACGTTGCCTCCTCCTTAGGAATACACCTACGAATGACATTATCTTTGCATATCTTGAAAAGGTAAGGATCTTCCCAAAAATAGCTGCGGACCTCATGCATAAATCTCCTCTTTTGTTGCGTGGACATCCCATGCGGTTTGATTCTGCACGCCAAGTAGTTGACGAAGTCCGCATACCAAGGTACTTCCTCGGCCCTTACCGCATATAGCCTCTCATCAACGAATGTGTCGTCAATAGGTAAGCTCTCATCCTCCTTATCGCGAATGAGCCTGGATAAATGATCTGCCACGACATTGTCTGTACCCTTCTTATCTCTGATCTCTAGGTCGAATTCTTGCAACAAGAGTATCCACCTAATCAACCGGGGTTTGGCCTCCTTCTTGTTTAAAAGATACTTCAATGCTGCATGGTCGGTGTGGACAATCACCTTGGAACCGAGGAGGTAGGAGCGAAACTTCTCTATGGAATAGACGACCGCTAGAAGCTCCTTTTCGGTAGTTGTGTAGTTTTTATGCGCGTCATCCAATGTCTTGCTTGCGTAATATATCGCATGAAGCTTCCTATCTTTCCTTTGTCCCAATACCGCTCCAATGGCTTGGTCGCTAGCATCGCACATTAGCTCGAAAGGGAGGCTCCAGTCCGGCGGTTGGATGATGGGCGCTGAGACTAGCGCTTCCTTCAAGGTGTTGAAAGCTTGCAAGCATTCTCCTGAAAAGTCAAAAGGAACATCTTTAGCGAGTAAGGAAGTAAGTGGTCGGGCAATCGAGGCGAAATCCTTAATGAAGCGGCGGTAAAACCCCGCGTGGCCAAGGAAGCCTCTAATGCCCTTGACATTAATGGGAGGAGGAAGTTTTTCGATTACCTCAATCTTAGCTTTATCAACCTCGATTCCTCTTGAGGAAACAAGGTGTCCGAGAACTATACCTTCCGTGACCATGAAGTGGCACTTCTCCCAATTGAGAGTGAGATTGTTTTGTTGGCATCTTTTTAGGACTTTAGTGAGATTTTCCAAGCAAGAGTCAAACTCACTTCCATAAACCGAGAAATCATCCATAAAAACTTCCATAATATTTTCAATATAATCGGAAAATATGGATGTCATACATCTTTGAAACGTGGCGGGAGCATTACAAAGGCCGAACGGCATCCTACGGTATGCGTAGGTGCCATAGGGACAAGTGAAAGTTGTCTTTTCTTGGTCATCTTCGTGCAAAGGGATTTGGAAGAAACCCGAATACCCGTCTAGATAGCAAAAGTATTTATGGTTCGCGAGGCGTTCAAGCATTTGATCGATGAATGGCAATGGGTAATGATCCTTTCGGGTAGCTTTATTGAGTCTCCTATAGTCAATGCACATTCGCCATCCCGTGACAGTGCGCGTGGATATTGGCTCACCTTTGTCATTTTTTATGACAGTCATCCCTCCTTTCTTGGGGACAACGTGGACGGGGCTAACCCATCTACTGTCAGAGATAGGATAAATTATACCGGCTTCAAGCAATTTTAGGATTTCCTTTTTAACCACCTCCTTCATGTTCGGGTTCAACCGCCTTTGAGGCTCTATGGAGGTGGCTTCGGTATCCTCCAAATGGATCCGATGCGTGCAAAGCCTAGGGCTTATTCCCTTTAGATCGGAAATAGTGTATCCCAAGACACCTTTGTGGCTCCTAAGGACGTCTAGGAGTTTTTCAAGTTGATCTTGTGTGAGGTGGGAATTTACTATCACCGGAAAAGTCAATTTATTACCCAAAAAGGCATACCTTAGATTCGGCGGTAATTGTTTAAGCTCTACCTGAGGTGGCGCTGCTTCTTCCACCTTTTCAGCTCTCATGAATTCGGCTTCTTCCTTGTCATCCGGGTTTAGCTCATTTTCAGATGGCATGCTTTCATGTGACAAGTCGGACTCGCTGCTTAGTGAGGATGAGGCATCGAAGTAGGCGCCCTCTGATTCAGTGCTAGCATCGCCAAAACCTTCGCTCTGCTCCAGTTCGTACCTGGAATCAAGAAACACATCAGACGATTCATAAAAACAAGAGTGAGCGTCATAAAGTGTAACATCCTGAATGTCGGTTTGCTCGAAGGGTTCTTCGGGAGCATAGTGCTCTTCGACATTTGCTCTATTGTCTTCGAAATGCAATTTGTCGTCGACCACGTCAACTCTGACATTGCCTCCGATGGTCCCTTCCGGGGAGATTTGGTCCATCACAAAGCTAGCAAATAGTTGTTCGTCGGGGTCCGTGATATTGATAGCAAATGCTCCGGTAGTGTGGACCTCGTCGACAAGCTCCTTAAGGAGGTCTGTGAAGGAGTCATAGTCTTCTCGACTGAGTTCTATTGCTGGCGTTGCATCCCCCATTCTCCCTGTTAAGATCTTATGCAAAATACAGGGAGAATATGCAAATAGGGCTACGAATGAAGTTAGGATAAGATGGAGAGGGAAGTAAAGGAAGAAGGTAAGAAGAAATAACCGGGTGGTCGGTGCTGAGCACCGACTAAAAATGTCCCCGGCAACGGCGCCAAAAACTTGATCGCGCCCCGGCGTACACGTCCCGGGACGACGGTTGTAGTTTTACCGCAAGCGCACGGTATAGCGGCGAGCGGGTATCGAACACAGGGAGGACGAATGACCGTGCTTGCTCCTAATCAACCTGGCTATTTAGAGGGATAATTGCCTTGGGCGATCCTGTCACAATCGTCAGACAAAAGTGCGAAATATCAAATCAAATAGAGAACGCCTAGGGAATGGGGAATCCCCACTACTCACCATATTTCACAATTGTGATTCGCCGGTATCGAAATCGCTAGGATGAGAATTTGGATGAACTAGTTGCAACTAAATGTGAAACCAAGCTCACGCTCTCGTGCTGTTGCCGGTCTATAGCTATCCTAGGTTTGGGTCCAATCTCTTGCAAACCCTAGCCTAGGGAAGCTAGCATTGGGATCAACATCATCGTCCAATTGCGCACCGAGTCCAATCTCTTGCAAACTCGGTCCACAATCTAAATTAGGATAGTTCCTACCCGTCCAATCTCTTGCAAACGGGTATCGGCGCGGAATTGCAACCGGAGATCCTAGCATCGGTCCAATTTCTTGCAAACCGATACTTCGAAAATCCGACTCCAACCCAATTCGGATTTCTAGGGCTTCCTATCGAATTGGGATCCAATCTCTTGCAAATCCCAATTGATGTGAATACCTAGCTATCCGTAGTAATTCGATCCCGATCTAATCCCTAATAACAATCCTAGCTCAATTTCTACCGGTTCAACACAAATACGAAATTGGGCTTGTAGGGTTCATCCCAACGCCCCAAGACGTGGAGACTACTCACTAATCATAGCAATAGCACAATAATTGGCAAAGAAATAGACAATGGAATTCATCACAACAATGATATAAACAATAAAAAATAGAGTTTTTGCGGAAGAGAAGTGCAAACCAATGTAGATCTTCAATCAACCCAACAAAAATCCAAGTTTTTCTCTTCACCAATCACAATTAATAAAGCTAAAAAGTAGACTCAAAAAGCTGCAAAAAATCTGAGAGGAGGCTCCCAAAACTAGGGTAAAAACAGAGCTTAAATAGCCCCAAAAATCGTCTAAAAATCCTGACCAAAACGCCCCTGCACAGCCTGTTTTCCGCAAATTTCGCTACAGGCAGCGCATCGCACTCGGCCGAGTGACGAAAGTCGCTCGGCCGAGTGAAAACCCTGTCAATTTCCAGTAAGTCGTGGGCTTCAGGGGTCTTCAGTTCGGGGGCGGCTCGGCCGAGTGAGTTGTCGTCACTCGGCCGATGGCTTCACTTCACTCGGGCGGACGGGATCTGCCACTCGGCCGAGTGGGTCTTCTGAAGCTCAGAGGCCGAAAAACAGTAACTTCGGTCTTTTTGAGAGCCTTCGTCTGGGCGCCACTCGGGCGGACGTGGTTTCGTCACTCGGCCGAGTGGGTCTTCTGTGCTCGGCCGAGTGCACAGGTAACTCGTGTCTGAGTTGGTCGGCCGAGCAGTGTCTCGCTGGTCGGCCGAGTGGCTCCTCCACTCGGCCGAGTGGGACACAAAAAATGCCCAAACTGGTCGTTTTGGCCTCCTCGTCGCTCCGGCGACGTCCATTCTTCTTCCGCTCCTCTCCAACAGCAAAATACCCCTCGGGGAGGTCGTCGGTGGCCGCCTAGATTACACGCATCTCGAGATCACTCCTAATCGCGCCAAATCACCTGAAATGCGACAAAAACAACAAATCGTGAAAAGCATCGCAATATCGTCGATATATCGTGAAAAACATAATTTGGGCGATCAAAATGGCATGCAAACATGCGGGAAAAGGGTGTAAAATAAGGAGTGATCACTAGTCGGTCAGTCAGTGAACGTAGACCGACTAAGAGGCAAAAACAAATAGTCTGAATGCAAATTGACTTAGTCGGTCCAAGAACAAAAGTTGACCGACTAGATTGTCAACTAGTCGGTCACCAAACGTTCGTAGACCGACTAACGATAAACAGTAGCTTAGGAGAAATTTAGTATGAACAGTAAAGCACAACTAGTCGGTCAAAGAAGCATTACTGACCGACTAGTTCACAAACTAGTCGGTCGGTGAGTCAACGTAGACCGACTAACTGTAAACAGTAAAGTGCAAGAAATTAAGGAAGCACACTAGTCAGTCCAAGAAGCTTTGCTGACCGACTAGATCACCATCTAGTCGGTCAGTACATCTTCTTGTACCAACTAACATGCACAAACAAGTCCGAATCGAAGCGCGACGCTTCGAGAAAGTTAGAATGAACTTGTACTAAGATCCTAGAGCTACGATATGAGCGTTATGAAGATAGAATCGTAAGATATACTCAAGGCTTAACATTCTATAGATCGAAGCTAAAAGACTATAAATAAAACCTTAAAGAACGGTCTTCGAGAGCTTCGATTAATTCTTCATGACTTCCAAAACGGCGCAAGAGCTTCAACGAAGCTTTAGGCATGAATACGAGCTTTGAGAAGTGTTGAGATGTCGCTTTGATTGTTCTCGTGAATTTGGCGACGATCTCCAATACTGCGCTCACAAATTGTTAGTTCATGAATTATTTATGTTTGCTCATCATCCAAAACCAAATCCGGGGAGTCCAATATTCAACATTCTCCCCCTTTTTGGTGATGACAAACCAACATAAATAATAATAAAAAATAATGATTCAAATGTAAAATACTTACTCCCCCTGCATTGATGACACGTTAATTCCAAAATGAATATATATAAATTGCATCAATCAGACGAGTAAGATATATAATGAGAATCGATTTTTGAAATATCGGATTTTGAAAATCCTTATATATATCTTAACTCCCCCTGAATCTAACACATCAAATTAGATTCTTGGAAATTGAGTTAAATTTTCATTTGACCTATTTATTATATCATTATCTCTCCCCCTTTGGCATTATCCCAAAAATGGGGGGCATACAACGACAACAACTAGGAAATGAAAAATCCAACATCGGGAGTCGTAGAAAATGACGATGGAACTAATTGACACCAAGGGAAAAGTGATGAAATCAAATCAAGGTGTGTCAAATTGTCCATTATCGAAAAGCGATAATTAAAATCATCAAAAATACCAAAAATTTATTCATGTATTGAATAAAGAAACATACTCTCGAATATTCAATATTCTTGGTTAAATTTGTGCATGGAAAACAATTCTATACAATCATAGAAGTATAATCTATTTAACCAAGTTTTTCAATCGTCGAGCGACGATTTCACATATCATAGACATTGAATGAGAATTAAAATGTGCACGACGAAGTAAAACAAAGAGAACATCGATGTATATATATATATATATATATATATATATATATATATATATATATATATATATAACATCAAGAGTACATCTAAAAAGATATCGACTACATCAAATGCAACATACCATGCATGTCAACATCAAAAAGAAATACATCATACATCATCGATACACCATCATCAATCATCCAAAGTACATCAAAATACAACACCGACATCCATAAAACCAAAATACATCAAATCCAACACTCAAACTCCATCCCATCCTAACCCAAAACACTCTCAAAAGGTGTATCATCCAAAGAGCAGTGGAGAGTCCTCGAAATAGACGATCACGAGGAAGTGACAGGATCTGCAGTCGCCGGAGGTCCAGTCGAGGGAGTGGACTCAGGCTCTGCAGGGAGGAGAGGCGTGTGAACAGAAGGGATCGTCGGGGCAGGGGTGGAGAAATCGACGACAGGCTCAACGGCTGGGGTCTCAACAGGGACAACAGCAGGCAAAACAGGAGCAGGGTCGTCAGCAGGAGCAGCAACAGCATCAGAAGGCTGATCCACTGGTGCAGAAGTCTCAGGAGCACCGGAAGAGGTGCCAGCATCAGGAGCAGAGGTGGTAGCAGCAGCAGCAGTGGCCTCATCGCCACGAGCCAAGGAGGTGACAAGATCATCAATATCCTCATCGTCCATCTCCTCATCCTCAGAAACGGAAGGAGGAAGCTCAATGCCCATCAAACGAGCCATACGGCAGACGACCTCCTCGGTACGAGCCAAACGCGACTCGTGCCGACGAAGCAACCGGACGACATCTTCAAGAGAGGCGGAGGGAGGAGGGACTGAAGCAGCTGAGGGAGGAGGAACTGAAGCAGCTGAGGGAGTGGCCTGAGATGCAGAAGGTGTCGACCGCTGCACGTGACGGAGTGCCGCAAAAGATTTCTTAACGGCCGTCGCGTTCAGAGGAGGACCAAGGGGACGCTCATCATCAGGGGGCAAGGGGACACCGAAACGACGGAATACCAAGGTCAGGAGACATGGATATGGGATATGCACAGATTTAGTGGTCTTGCGAATACACTCGAAAGAATCCATCTTATCGAGTATAATGCGAGCCCAATTAATCTCGCTACCCATAAACAGAGCGTAAATCAATTTCAGAAACGGCTGAGATGGAAGAGATGAAGATCCATACTTGGGAAGAAGGCAGGATTTCAAGATCAGGTTAATCACCCAATCATTCGGCTTGAATGATTTCGAAGGTACTCCTATGAATGCAGGGGGGATAACCTGGAAGATTTTGCCTAGGGTCCGCTGATCGAGGGAAGAGATATCATCGACAGAGATGTCAGAAGGGAGGAGGCCACACGACGAGCAACCTATCAGCTCCCCCAAGATTTCTGCCGTGAGGACTATAGGAGTCCCCAAAACAGAAGTCTCGATGGAGTGAGAGTCATCGTACTGGCCCCGGACACGATTGGCATAGAATAATTTGACCAGGCGAGGATATGGTCTGGGGTTCGCCTTAGCGTCATATCTAAGATAGTCCAATAGGCCACTATAGGAGAGAAGATCCGCAAGGCCAAGAAAATCAGAAAACTGAACGTAATGCTCTAACAGCAGTGGGCAGTGCTCTATACGGTTGTACGCTGCGAGACATTGAGGGTCGTCGCGGCACAACGATATATCTACACCGCCGACTAGCATAGGAGCTTTACCCTTAGCCTTACGGGACATAGGAGGAGGTGGAGGAGGGGGTGGAGTAGGTGCCTTCTCGGGATGTTCAGAGGTGTATTCCTCATCGGTATCATCCTCGGAATCACTATCTGAACGCTCACCGGGAGGAGTGGGAGCACGAAACTTTTTAGGTTTAGGTTTGGGCTTGGACGTTTGGCCGTCAGGTTTAGGCTTGGACGTCCTCTTCCTCTTCAACGGAGTTGAAGACGAAGAGGGGGGTCGAGTGGTCTTGGCCCTACGCTTAGGAGGGGTCGAAGCGGTAGCACCCTCTACGGTCATATGGGATGCCCCAGAAGATGTAATCGGGATTCTCGTTCGTGCCATGATCGCGGCACAACGAGTTCAATCACGCGACGGGATAAGATCAAGCACCCTAAGCACAAACACTAGATCCTAACACACAAGCCCTAAGAATGAAAAATCCGAAACCCTAGAACACCTAGAAGTTGAAATGAAGCCTAGAACAAACCCTAGGGATGAAGAACAAGATCTAGGAAGAGGGGTTATACCTAGGGGAGTGGTCGACGGCGACGGGCGGCGGAGATGGCCGGAAAAGTGGCCGGAGACGACGGGAATACGAAGGGTCTCGGTCGGGTTTTAGGGGGTTTTCGAGCTGGAGGTTGAAAACAAACCGACTAAATGAAGTTTTGATCGGATAAAATTGGATTAAGTCGATCGGGAATGCGAAAAGACGCGTTTGCCCTAACGCACTTAGTCGGTCACAGTTCAAGCACTGACCGACTAGATTACGATCTAGTCGGTCGGTCAATGAGCTTAAACCGACTAAGTCGAAACAGAGGCAAACAGAAATTTCTAGGGCTAGAGTTAGTCGGTCGCAGTATAATCACTGACCGACTAGTTTTCAATCTAGTCGGACGGTAAGAGTACTATGACCGACTAAAAGAAGTAAATGACAATAGAAAGTTAATGCTTGAACTAGTCGGTCTGAGTTCACTAGCTGACCGACTAGATGAGCATCTAGTCGGTTGACTAATGAACTGAAACCGACTAGAAGAGTCCAAAAGTTGATAAATGAGTTCTCTTCAAAAACCACTTGGATGAGACATCTTAACCCGCTCATTAGTCATCTAAACTACCCCATAAAACATCGAAATCTTAAATAGGACGTTCAAATAAGAATTCGAGCAAACATTCAAACATATCACATAAAATCCCCAAAAATTCAATAAATCTAGCATGAACGAAATATCGCGAAATATAATAGCATGCAAGATAATTGAATGAGATATGAATCCTATATCTCGGATTCACCCATAATCCCCAATTCTCGACGCAACCGCACAAAGGAGTCCTCCTTTAGGGGTTTCGTGAAAATATCGGCGATTTGCTTTTGGGTTTCAACGTACACTAAAATGATGTCCTTTTTAGCAACATGATCATCTAAAAAGTGGTGTCGGACATCTATGTGTTTTGATCGGGAATGGTGCACCGGATTCTTTGAAAGACAGATAGCACTTTGGTTATCCACCATGATAGGGCTAGTATCACAATGAATACCAAAATCCTTCAGTGTGTGTCTCATCCAAAGAACCTGGGCACAAGCGGCACCGGCGGCAATATATTCCGCCTCGGTGGTTGAAAGTGATACAGAATTTTGCTTCTTGGAAAACCAAGAGACAAGGGAATTTCCTAGAAAATGGCAAGTGCCACTAGTACTTTTCCTGTCGGATTTGCATCCCGCATAATCAGGATCACTATATGAGACTAACTCATACGTGCTAGATTTTGGATAAAGTAATCCAAAATCAAGTGTATAACTTAGATAACAGAAAATACGTTTTACCGCTACTAAGTGAGACTCCTTAGGTTGAGACTGATAACGAGCACATATGCATACGGCAAACATAATATCAGACCTACTTGCGGTAAGATAAAGTAAACTACCTATCATACCTCGATATAGACGAATGTCTACATCCTTACCGCCCGTATCCTTGTCAAGATGCGTAGTCGTGCTCATTGGAGTCTTTTTCCCGGAAGCACTCTCCATTCCAAATCGCTTAAGCAACTCCACCGTTCGTTTGGTGGATGAAGATTGCATCGTTCAATTGGCGAATTTGGAGACCTAAGAAATATTTGAGTTCGCCCATGTGGCTCATCTCAAATTGTTCCTTCATAACATTAGAAAACTCTTCGCAAAGAGTGAAGTTAGTAGCACCGAAAATGATATCATCAACATAAATTTGAACTAATAAAATATCATTATTCGCATGCTTTACAAAAAGTGTAGAATCGGCTTCGCCCATTTTAAAATTCAAATCCAAAAGAAAATTCTTTAGGCGATTATACCAAGCTCGAGGAGCTTGTCTCAAACCATAAAGAGCTTTCTTTAGTTTAAAAACATGATTTGGAAATTTTTCATTTATGAAGCCCGGAGGTTGAGAAACGTAAACTTCCTCAACGACATCTCCGTTTAAAAATGCACTTTTAACATCCATTTGAAATAATTTAAAATTTTTATGGCATGCAAAAGACAATAATAGTCTAATTGATTCTAATCTAGCTACCGGAGCGAAGGATTCTTCGAAATCGATACCTTCCTCTTGGCGATAGCCTTGAGCAACTAACCGAGCTTTGTTCCGGACGACGACTTGGCTTTCGTCGGTTTTGTTCTTGAAGATCCACTTTGTCCCTATGACGGTGTGGTTCTTCGATGGCAAAGGAACAAGCTCCCATACCTCATTCCTCTCGAATTGAATGAGTTCCTCCTCCATGGCAATGATCCAAGCATTATCTTCGCAAGCTTCAACTATATTCTTTGGCTCTATTGATGAGGCAAAGGCACTATTGGCGAAGTGGTGGACTTGAGATCTCGTCTTGACACTATCATGAATATTGCCAATGACTTGCTCATGAGGATGATCGCGAACGGTATGAAGCCGCTTGGGAATACATTGATCACTAGGTACATTCTCAACAACTTCATTAGTCGGGTTAGTATCAATAGAATCAATTGAATCAATAGACTTAGAATTTTCAAACGAATCACATAAAACATCCATAGAATCATCATCATTTGAAATTCTAGAAGTAGTAAAATTCTCATTAAAAGAGACATGAAGTGATTCCTCGATCGTAGAGGATCTTTTGTTGTATATCCGGTAGGCTTTGCTATGTGAGGAATACCCAACAAATATCCCCTCATCCGATCTCGGATCAAACTTGTCCAAATTATCATATGTGTTTTTAATAAAACATTTTGCGCCGAAAACACGAAAATGTTTAACTTGAGGCAATCTACCAAACAACAATTCATAAGAAGTTTGTTTGGTGCCGGGCCTCAAAAGTATTCTATTAAACACATAACAAGCGGTGTGTACCGCTGCCGCCCAAAATTGATAACCAAGTTGACTATCTTCGAGCATAGTGCGAGCACACTCCACAAGCGTTCTATTCTTCCTCTCAACAACACCATTTTGAGGAGGTGCGCGAGGGAAAGAAAACGTGTGAGTAATTCCAAGATCATCACAAAAATTTGAGAAAGACTCATTCTCAAATTCACCCCCATGATCACTACGAATAGTGACAATGGTGGTTCCGATGAGATTTTGTACTTTCTTCACAAATATTGTGAAGTTTTCAAAAGCTTCATTTTTATTACATAAGAAAAATACCCATGTAAATCTAGAATAATCATCTACGATGACAAGTCCATATCTTGCATTTCCTAAGGAAGCAACTCTAGTTGGCCCAAATAAATCTAGATGTAATAGCTCTAGTGGCCGTTTAGTAGAAATGCTTTTCTTAAGTTTAAATGAAGATTTAGGAAGCTTGCCACGTTGACAAGAATCACAAAAACTTTTCTTTTCAAAAACGAGCTTCGGAAAACCTTTAATGGAATTTAATTTTGAAAGCTTATAAAGTGTTCCAAAGTTCACATGTCCAAAGCGTCGATGCCATAAGTGTTGTTCACTTGTGTTGGCAACGAGACATTGTTCATATGACTTAGGAAGATCCAAAATATAAATATCTTTATGGCGTGTGCCGGAAAATAATAATTTATTAATATCATTTGAAATATGACATAATCCTTTCGCAAATCTAACTTTGTAACCTTTGTCACAAAGTTGGCTTATTGAAATAAGATTATGATTTAAACCATCAACTAGATAAACATCACTAATTAAGGGTTTAGACGGGTTACCCACTTTACCAACACCGACGATGGTTCCGCTCTCGTTGCCTCCAAATACGACGCGGTTTCCATTTGCAATGGGAACTACTCCAGAGAGCAATTGAGCGTCACCCGTCATGTGTTTTGAACACCCGCTATCGAGTATCCAATTCCCTTTGGAGCTAAATTTAAATTTGTTGCTCCTTTTCTTTTGCTTTTCCTTGAGTACCTAAAGATAGAAAATTTCATATCATGGTACCCAAGGTCATTGGGTCCTCAAAGGTTAGACCTTTGGAAGCCAAGTCCAATTGGACTTAGACTTCCCCACATAATTTCTACTATGCACAACATCCGAAAAATAAGCATTCATATACACTTGTTTTTCATCCATGCTTGTGTCCTTTGGGCTCCAAATAGTGAAAATCTTAGAAGCCCTCATCCTATTGGGTGCATGCATGCGACGTTGATTTCTACGTGATGCATGTTGTGGATAGGCATAAGGAACATGATGGAATGGTGCACGACGAGAATTATTCATATGATGAGGTGGGTGAACATATGCATGTGTGGGAACACGTGCGTGAGGGTGTCTCACATGGTGTGCACGTGCCCGAGAATGTGTTGCATAAAAATCATCATATGTGTGAGACGGTGGAGTAGGACGTGTGTTCCTACGTGGAATGGTATTGGTGTACATATAAGCATGCCCCTTCTTTGGAGGTCCACCCAAAGTGGGTTTCTTTCCAAAAGAGGGTGTGGACGAGGTGGAAGCACCATTGGTAGATGAAATACCAATAGAGTGTTTGCTACCACTCGTAGAGTCACCGGAAGTTGGCCTAACAAAAGTAGTGGCCGCTTTGGATGGACATCCCATCGTATACCCCAAACCAATGTGGTGATTGGCCGGAAGTAAGTCACTTAGGATTTTATCCAAATGGTCCTTACCCTTATTGAATTTATTAATTCGGCCTAATGTGTTCTCATATTTCTCTTTGAGAGAACGCATAGAAGTATCCAAATTGGATACTTGCGATGTGAGCACATAAACACGAGATTTAAGATTCTCGTTCTCAATACTCAAAGTCGAGTTTTGAGAAGTTAAATCCGCTATCCTATGTTCTTCCGGATCATCAATGCTAACATGTTCAAGTTTAGATTTGAGATTAACAATCTCATTTCTTAACTCTTCAACAACGGTGTCGTTGTTGGTGATGATAGTCTTAGGCGAGGTTTGAATGCTAGCTAGGTCATCTTTTACTTTAGTATATCTATTTACTAATTTAGTGTATTTAGACCATAAATGAGAGTTAGCATCCCTAAGATCATCCATAGTTACCTCATCGCCTTCGTCGTCGCTATCATCGGAGGAGGAAGATCCTTGATCATGCTCCTCTCTTGCCATGAAGCACATGTGCGCTTGCTCCACTTTCTCATCGTCCGACTCTCCGCTTGAGGAATCCTCGGAGTCGGTGAATGTTGCTCCGACAAGTCCCTTTTTGTACCCCTTTTTGTACTTCTTTGACTTGTCAAACTTCGGCGCCTTCCACTTCTCCTTTTGCTTGTTTTGAGGACAATCCGCTTTGATGTGTCCTGGCTTATTGCATTTAAAGCACAAAGGTGAAGAGGCGTTAGTAGAAGTAAATTTAGATTTTTGTTTGAAGTTACCCTTTCGAAAGAAGCGATTGAACTTCTTTGTCATGAGTGCAATGGATTCCATGTCCATTTCTTCTTCCGAGTCCTCATCATCGGTAGAGGTGGATGAAGCCGCCTTGAATGCAATTGCCTTTTTCTTAGGCACGTCTTGGTTCAAATAGGACTTCATCTTTTCTTGTAACTTCACCTTGCTATCTTTGCGTACCTCGTATGACATCAAAGTACCCATCAATTGAACTACGGTATACTTATTCATGTCATTACCTTCCTCGATGGCGAAGGTACGTTTCTCCCAAGAAGAAGGAAGTCCTTCGATAAGCTTCGAGCACTTCTCCTTTTGGGTGTAGGATTTGCTGAGGGCCTCTAACTCGTTTATTATGTCAACGAAGCGAGCGTAATATTCCATCATCTTCTCGCCCTGTTGCATATGAAACATTTCGTAATCTTTGTTTACAACTACGAGTTTAGAGTCTCTTACCCTACTCGTCCCTTCATGTAGAATGAGGAGGGAGTTCCAAATTTGATATGCACTCTTACATGTGCATATCTTATTGAAGTCCTCGGGCTCCAATGCGCATTGCAAGGCGTTCATTGCCTTGGCATTGCTTACCTCCGCGGCGATCTCCGCGGCAGTCCATTTCTCAAAGTCTTCTTCTTCGGGCTCGATGTATTCCTTCATTGTGGTCCTCCATAGAGATGCACTCCGGAGGAAGGTTTCCATCCGGCATTTCCAGTACCCGTAGTTGGTACTGTTGAAGAATGGAGGCCTCGTAGAGGAATGTCCTTCCATCACCGAAGATGCTCCTTCACGGTTCCTGAAGGTGTCATAGTTGGAAGGTGGACGCACGGTCTTGTTGTCGTTGGCAGACATGGCTAAGTATCTGGCTCTGATACCAAATGTAATGCCCTACAAGCTACTGCACAAGTACTAGAGGGGGGGGGGGTGAATAGTACTTTAAAAATAACAAGGAGTATAATTCCAAATTATAGTGCAAACAACTACCAAATCAATTTGCGGAAGCTTAAATTGAATGACAACAACAAAATTAACAATGCTAACAAAAGATGTTACTGGGTTCGGATCCACCCAAGTCTCTCTGACTTGTTCCCGGTGATCCTACGTCCCAACCACCCGGATCCCCTCCGGATACTTAGGTTAGAAACCCTAACCCAAGATTTCCACTATGATATCTTGTGAAAAACCTTCACAAGATCAAATCATACATGCAATGGCAATAGTGAATCCCACAACCCGGGATCACAACCTTCTCTCACAACCGAGAGAATCAATAAGCAATATAAACAAGTTTATAATGAAATAAACAATCTTACCACAAAATCCTATACCTTGAGTTTTCTTACCAAATAGGTGCAAGGAGGGATTTGAGGAAGATGAAGTCACCAAGACCTAGCACCAAGGAAATGACCAGCAATAGGTGCCTAGGAGTGATTTGGAGACTTGATTCAAGCTAGAGCTTGAAGGGCTCACCAAGAACAAGCTTCTCTCAAGATGGATTCTAGATCTAGAAAGTGAGAGAATGGATTTCTTGTGAGGAAGAGAGCTTTGGAAATGAGTGAGAATGGCTATCTCTTTCTATCTCAATGAATCTCTTAATGGCAGCTCTAACCTAGAGAGAAATGACCTAGGTTCGTATTTATAGGGTCCCATAAAAACAAGTTAGGTCAATTTCCAACGGATAAAAATCTGAGGCAACTAGTCGGTCAAAGAACAACCACTGACCGATTAGTTCATCAACTAGTCGGTCAGTCAAACAACATGGACCGACTAAGTGAAGAACTGAGAAGAGATAGAAATTCATATCTAGAAATCTAGTCGGTCCAAGAAGACTTTCTGACCGACTAGTTTCACAACTAGTCGGTCAGTCAGTGAACGTAGACCGACTAAGAGGCAAAAACAAATAGTCTGAATGCAAATTGACTTAGTCGGTCCAAGAACAAAAGTTGACCGACTAGATTGTCAACTAGTCGGTCACCAAACGTTCGTAGACCGACTAACGATAAACAGTAGCTTAGGAGAAATTTAGTATGAACTTTAAAGCACAACTAGTCGGTCAAAGAAGCATTACTGACCGACTAGTTCACAAACTAGTCGGTCGGTGAGTCAACGTAGACCGACTAACTGTAAACAGTAAAGTGCAAGAAATTAAGGAAGCACACTAGTCGGTCCAAGAAGCTTTGCTGACCGACTAGATCACCATCTAGTCGGTCAGTACATCTTCTTGTACCAACTAACATGCACAAACAAGTCCGAATCGAAGCGCGACGCTTCGAGGAAGTTAGAATGAACTTGTACTAAGATCCTAGAGCTACGATATGAGCGTTATGAAGATAGAATCGTAAGATATACTCAAGGCTTAACATTCTATAGATCGAAGCTAAAAGTCTATAAATAAAACCTTAAAGAACGGTCTTCGAGAGCTTCGATTAATTCTTCATGACTTCCAAAACGGCGCAAGAGCTTCAACGAAGCTTTAGGCATGAATACGAGCTTTGAGAAGTGTTGAGATGTCGCTTTGATTGTTCTCGTGAATTTGGCGACGATCTCCAATACTGCGCTCACAAATTGTTAGTTCATGAATTATTTATGTTTGCTCATCATCCAAAACCAAATCCGGGAGTCCAATATTCAACAAGGAGTACGTATCGTTGGTAATCTTTCAAAACCCTTAATTACTAACGTTTATCTTGTTAGTGGTTTGTGTCACAATCTCATTTCCATTAGTCAACTTTGTGACAAGGGTTACAATGTTAACTTTGGAGAAGGATTGTATACTATTGTTGATTGTGATTCAAATGTTTTATTTTCCAGTATTAGGCGTAAAAATATTTATTATTTGAGCTTGCCTAAAACAATAGAACATTGCTTAGTTACTAACACAAGTGAACAACTATTATGGCATCGCCGTTTTGGTCATGTTCACTTCAAGCACTTAAATAAGTTAGCTAGGCATGATCTAGTCAAAGGTTTTCCTAAAATTGTTTTTATTATGAAAAGCTTTTGCGATTCATGTCAAAGAGGTAAACGCAGTAAATCATCATTTAACCTTAAAGAAGGGATTACTTCTAAGAGGCCCCTAGAACTTCTTCATCTAGATTTGTTTGGGCCAACTAGAACCGCTTCTTTAGGTAATGCTCATTATGGATTAGTTGTCGTTGACGACTTTTCTAGATTTACTTGGGTTTCATTCTTAACTAATAAGAATGAAGCTTATGACGAGTTTACCAAATTTGCAAAGAAGATTCAGAATTTCTTAGGATCCACCATTATCACTATCCGTAGTGATCATGGAGGAGAATTTGAGAATGAATCTTTTACTAAGTTTTGTGATGACACCGGGATAACTCATAATTTTTCCTTCCCTCGGGTACCACCACAAAATGGTGTTGTAGAGAGAAAGAATATGACTCTTATTGAGTGTGCACGCACTATGCTCCATGATAGTCATCTTGGACTACAGTTTTGGGCAGAGGCGGTGCACACGGCATGTTATGTGCTCAATAGGAACCTAGTGAGACCCCGAACGAACAAAACTTGTTTTGAGTTGTTTTATGACAAAAAGCCTCAAGTAAAATATTTTCGTGTTTTTGGTTCAAAATGTTTTATCAAGAACACTTTTGGTAATCTAGATAAATTTGAGCCAAGATCCGATGAAGGAATTTTTGTTGGATATTCCACACGTAGCAAAGCCTACCAGATATACAACAAAACTTCTTCAACGATTGAGGAGTCACTACACGTTTCATTTAATGAAGATTTTGATTTTCCTCGTGTTGAAGATGATAGTGTAGATGTTATTTGTGATACTCTTAGTAATGTTAAGATCAATTATTCAGTTATTGAGACTAACACTACTAACGAAATTGTTGAAGATGTTCCTAGTGATGCAGGTATACCCAAAGCTTATCCGACCGTTCGTAATCATCCCCATAACCAAATTATTGGAGATATTGGTGTGGGTGTTCGAACGAGGTCGATGATTGAAGAATTCTCTCATTGCGCATTCGTCTCTACCACAAGCCAAAGAACATCCGAGAAGCTTGTGAGGATAGCTCTTGGATAGTGGCAATGGAAGAAGAACTAATGCAATTTGAGAGAAAAGAAGTTTGGAAACTCATACCTCTTCCAAGTGGTCACCAAGTCATTGGGACTAAATGGATCTTCAAGGACAAGATGGATGAAAATGAGGTGATCACAAGGAACAAAGCAAGGTTAGTAGCTCAAGGCTACCGGCAAGAGGAAGGTATTGATTTCAAAGAATATTTTGCCCCCGTAGCTAGATTAGAAGATATTAGGTTGCTTTTATCTTTTGCATCCCATAAGAATTTTAAACTATTTCAAAATGGATGTTAAAAGTGCATTTTTAAATGGGTTTGTCAATGAAGAAGTTTATGTTTCATAACCTCCCGGTTTTATTCATGAAAAATTTCCAAACCATGTTTTCAAACTTAAGAAAGCGTTGTATGGGTTGAAACAAGCTCCTAGAGCTTGGTATGATCGCCTTAAGACCTTTCTTTTGGATTAGGTTTTAAAATGGGAGAAGTTAATTCTATACTCTTCATTAAGGATTATGAAAATGACATTCTTTTGATTCAAGTTTATGTAGATGATATTATTTTCGGTTCTACTAACTTTAATCTTTGTCAAGAATTTTCCAAGTCTATGAAGGATGAGTTTGAGATGAGCCACATGAGAGAGCTCACCTATTTTCTTGGACTGCAAATTCGACAAATGGAGAATGTCACCTTCATACGGCAGACAAAGTACACAGGGGAGCTTATAAAGCGATTCGGGATGGAATCGTCATCAAGCTAACGGACTCCCATGAGTACTAGTACTCATCTTCACAAAGATGAGAGCAGAAAAGATGTAGACATTCGTCTATATCGAGGTATGATCGGTAGCTTACTTTACTTAACCACTAGTAGGCCCGATATCATGTTTTCCGTTTGCATATGTGCTAGTATCAAACTAGACCTAAGGAGTCACACTTGATTACGGTTAAACGAATATTTCGTTATCTCAATCAATCTCTAGATTATGGGTTACTTTACCCTAAATCTAGCACATATGAGTTAATCTCATATAGTGATGCCGACTTTGCCGGATGCAAGTCCGACAGGAAAAATACTAGTGGCACTTGCCATTTTCTAGGAAATTCCTTAGTTTCTTGGTTTTCTAAGAAACAGAATTCGGTATCATTGTCCACGACTGAAGCGGAATATATTGCCGCGGGTCTTGCTTGTGCACAAGTTTTTTGGATGAGACTCACTCTTATGGACTATGGTGTCAACTGTGATACTTGCTCGATCATGGTTGATAACCAAAGTGCCATATGTCTTTCCAAGAATCCGGTACACCACTCCCGTACCAAACATATAGACGTGAGACACCATTTTATAAATGATCATGTAGCTAAGAAGGACATCATCTTAGAGTACATTAAAATCCAAAAACAAATTGCCGACATCTTCACAAAACCTCTTAAAGAAGAATCATTTGTGAGGTTGCGTGGAGAATTAGGAATTATAGGTGAATATGAAATCTAGAAGCTCAATATACATGTTATAACACCTTTTTGAGCTCATGTCATCATATTGTCTTTCTTGATTTGATTTATTTCATATGTGTTTAAGAAAGGCAATTGCGATTTATGTGATTTCATGATGTCCTTGAGATTGTTCTTAGAGATTTGTGTTTCGATCGATTTATCGTATTACATTGTTTTTATGATCAGTTTGTGATTAGAGTATAGGTTCTAGGGTGAGTGTTCTTATTCTCTGGATTTGTATCTCACTGTGCATTTTTGGACCAGGACAGACGACTGTCTTTCCTTCGACAGTCGACTGCCCTACTCTATCACCTCTGTCTGAGAATTTGTATCTTTCGCACAGCCGACTGATGACTGTTTTCCAGTCGACTGTTATTTTAACAGGCGACTGAACTTTAGTCATCAGGCGACTGTTCTCTCTGTCGAAATTTTACAGAGCTCTCTGTCGTTTTGATGAAGTTTATTGATTCTCGGTCAGCTGACTGATGTGTATAGTACAGTCGACTATCCATCGGACAGACGACTGTATGTTACTCAACATTCGACTGTCTGTCTTCCTGAGACTAATTCGTATCACTTCATCCAGTCGACTGACGTCTGTTCATCAGTCGACTGTCTACTGTTGAGACGGTTCATGTGCTTTGATCTGAGCCATCGACTCTTTGATCCAATGGACCAGATTTATTCCCTCTTTCTTATATACTTTGAGACTGTTCATTTCGACTCTTGAGTTTCTCTCTCCTCTGATTGAACCGCTTCGTCTTCCCACTCGTTTTCTCAGCCGTTGTCGTCGATCTCCTCCTCCTCGTAAGTCGATCGTTTCGTCGTTGCTTCCTCACATCTCCTCGACTTGGTTTGTTTCTCTCTCAAGTCTTCCGTTCGATTTTTGTCTTTCGATTTCTTCGCCCATCGTTTCTCTCTCTCTCGTTTCCATGGCACCCAAAACCAAGGGAAAGGAGAAAATTGTTGCTTCTAAAAGACCTAGGGCACCCAAGAAACCTATTGCCAAGAAGAAGAAACCCTACAAAGCCCGAACCAAACATGCCGAGTCTCCTGTGCATTCTTCTTTGCAGGGATATTCTCATTCTGCATCTTCTTTCGATGCTCAGCCCATATTCATGTGTCAGCGGAAGCCCATTGGTGTTACCATCAATGAGCCTACTGCTGCAGCTTCCCATCAGTCTGCTTCTGTTTCGAGCTCTGGAGAAGAGCCTCCTGTCGTACCCCCTACTGATCCCCTAGTTCCTCTTTGCCAAGATGATCTTTATTTGGCAAAGTTTCACTCTCTCCTAGGGATCAATCTTCTTAGGGAGCGGTACATTGCTTTTCCTGCCTTTACTGCTGAGAGACTTTTTGACATTCTTTCGACTACCCACTTGGCCGATCTTTTTTCGCCTCTCTCAGAGCGAGTCCCTCGAGCCTATCCATTTCTGGTGAAGCTCTTCTATGCTAACCGCGTTCGCGGTGAGTATTCTTCCACTGGTGTTCTTCACACCGTTGTTCAGGGAACCCACTTTCAGATTACTCCCACACTCTTAGGGACCATTCTTAGGATTCCCTCTAATGGTTCTCTTCCTTCTGATATATCCATTTCTGATATTGACGAGCTTGACCCCTCTGTCCTTAGGGATATGTTTCGTGAGATACCTTTAGCTCTGGATTCGGGTGTCAGGTCATCTATGTTTTCTGCTAGAGGTTGGGCAGTTCACCTAGTGGTGAAGTCCAACATCCTGCCGAGGTATGGATCATCTGACCAGCCGTCTCAGGATATTCTGAAGTGTATGTACGTGATTTTCTCTGGGATGTCCGTGAATTGGGCCGGTGTCCTCCTTGACAGGATGGACAAGGTCGAATTTACCTCTTCCTCCGCTCACATTCCTTACGGTGGTTTGTTGACTCTTGTCTTCCGAAATTTTGGTATTGATTTGTCTCGTTACGAGCCCATGCCCTTTGGTCCTCTCCTCGACGCATCTGCAAAGTCGAAATCTTCTTTGGCTCTGCAGTCTGCCTCGAAGAAGAGGAAATCTACATCAGCTCCGTCCTCCTCCACTGTTCCTCCAGCTGACCTGTCTTCCACCTCAGCTCCATCATCTCGTGATATTCTTTTAGAGATGGTCTCTGGACTTTACAGATTGATGTCTCTTTCTTTCCTCCATCAGGGAATACCCTTCCCTGAGGATCTGAGACAGTTTGTTCCCCAGCCTCATGTGCCTCCTCAGCCCTATGATGTCGTTGAGCATCCTGGTGTAGCTTCTACTCAAGATGCTGCTGATGCTGTTGCTATTGCTCCTTCTGACCCTCCTCCAGAGGATACACCTGATGTCACAGAGCCTGCTTCTTCTTCTGCAGTCCCTGGAGACGCTCACTCTTAGATATGTGTTTGTGTGGTGTTAGCTTGGTGATGGTTGTACTTTGATGTATGATGGATTTTTGATGTATGCTGATGTTAGGATAGATACTTGATGTGATATGTACTTTTGGCATCATGATGGATTTTTGTGTGATCATGATGGATGTATTTTTTTGGTTGGACATGTTGATGTCCGTTTGCTATGTACTCACATCACTTTTGATATATATGTATATGATGTTACTGATTTATCTTGTGTCACACTATGCTATAATGTTTATCTTATCTGTGTGATGGTTGCCTCATTGTCTCAGTGATTGATTTATTCTATTCTGATGTTTTGTTGAGACAATGTGGATTTGATATTGGTTATTTCATGCTATCTCTGATGAGATGAAATTTTTTAAAATTATTTTCGTTTACGTATATCTAAAATGTTGATATTGGACTTCAATTCCTCTCTTCACATAAGTATATGATGTGCTTTTATGAGTCTTTGATTCCATATATCTTTATACTCCTTGATTGTTGTTAGTTCGTATTTAGCACGATTATTATTGTTGTTATTTACTCCCACCTTTTTGGATAATGCCATAAGGGAGAGAAATAAACATACAAGATTCATAATGAATGTGCTAAGTATGTTCTAACACTTTGAATCTAAGATTGAAGTTGCCTTAGATTCAGGGGAAGTAAGATTACATTGAATAGGGATTTTAATTCCTAGATTTCTTGATTTAAAATCATACGTATCTTACTCATTTGCTTCAATTGATATGTAGATGCCCTATTATTTGTTGACTAACTTGGTTGGCATCTATGTAGGGGGGGTAAGTTTTCGTAAGCACAATTATTTATCTTTTTGTTTATGTTTGTTTGTCATCATCAAAAAGGGGGAGAATGTTGAGTATTGGACTTCTCCCTACTTGGTGTTAATGATGAGCAAATATAACTACTTGTGACTAATCCCCTATTTTTCAGTTAATCCATTGCCTAAGACTATTATGAAGATCTACTAGCAATGGATGACTCACAAAGTTCATTGAAGGCAAATTACATGGATTGGATGATCGTAGATGTTGATTTAAGCTCCGTGAAGACTTCAAGCTCATACGATGGAAAGAAGAGATTATTCGTCAAATGTAATTTTCTTTTATCTCTTCTAGTATGTAGCTTAAAAGTAGAACTTTGATGGAGCACTCACACACATCTACATTCGGTCGTAGGACATCATTAGATCATTTGTCCTTTGACCCCAATTCATTTGTTTATTGTTTATGCAAGGATTGTTTATAACAGTCGACTGCTTAACAGTTTACAGTCGTCTGTCTCAAAAACAGTCGACTGTGTTTTATTCTACAATCGCCTGTTATGCACAGACTTATACAATATAGTTTTGGGCCTTCTCTGATTATTTCGCACAGGCTACCGATGAACGATTCACAGGCGCATGTCCAAGCGACAATCGACTGTGTTTTGTAAATCAGTCGCCTGTCTATCCTTTGCCCAAACTTTGTTTGATCTGACTTTTACGGCAAGTCGACTATTGTTATATATACAGTCGACTGTCCCTTGGATCAGTCGACTGTGTATGCTGCAACAGTCGTCTGTCTGTAAGCCTATTTATTGACTCAGCTCTCTGGAAATTTTCACAGTATTGGACAGTCGTCTGTATAAGGATTTACAGTTGCCTGTTCTGATTAACAGTCGACTGTGTTCCTTACTTCAGTCGTCTGTCTTGTTACTTGTGAGTTTTCCATTATTATTCTAACTTACTCATCTTTCAGCCAGTCGCCTGTAGAAGAATTTACAGTCGCCTGTTGGTTTAACAGTCGACTGTCTTTGCTTCATCAGTCGACTGTCCATGTGGTAAGTTACCATTATGAATTCTCACCTAGCCTTGCTGACTGTGCAACAGTCGACTGTGGATTGTTCAACAGTCGACTGTCGCGAGTTTAGATTCTATCCGTTGAGATTTTCTCACGGATTCCAATTGGGGTTTTGCCTAAACTGTGTTGTGGATTTGATAAACTTGTAAATGGGGCTTCTACTGTTCCTTTGAGAGGTTACTAATTCTTCTAAGTTTTCATCTCAAGCTTTCATTCTAAAGTTTAAAGCTCTCAAATCCAAAGCCCTAAGAATTCCAAATCTTTGATCTATTGCTCTCCAACCTAGAACCAAAGAGTGATCCTCTACACAATTGGTGCAGTCAAGAGAAAGGGCTTTCTCCTCTCTTCCAAGAGAGTCTTCAACACACAACACACCACTCCTTCAAGTTCTACTTCAAGGCATTGGTGATTGTAAGTGTTGCTTTCAGATTTCATTATTTTCGTATATTGAATTTGCTCTCGGGTTGTGAGAGCGGTTTGCTTGCTCCCAAGTTATGGGAGTCAAGGACATCGATTGTATTCGATTTCACTTGTAGGGCTGCTACAAGTGGGTTTTAAGGGAACCTCAAGTTAGGGTTCTAACTTGAGTATCCGGAGGTATCCGGGTGTAAGGGACGTAGGATTACCGGGAACAAGTCGGGAGTTGACTTGGGTAATCCGAACCCTTGAAACATCTCTGCGTTTGCGTGTGTTTCATTTTGGGTTGTTTTTCTATTCCGCATTATTTGTTGGATTGCATTTTATTTGGCGTAAATTCCTTTTAAATTTGCATAAACACTATTCAATCCCCCTTCTAGTGTTTTCCCCATAGACAGGGTCCTTACAATTGGTATCGGAGCACAAGATTATATCTATGGCATCCAATAACAACAACGTTCCTCCGCTACCTTCGTACAACAATCACGATCGTGATGGAGCGTCCACACTTTTCGAAGGTCAATCTACGGTACGTCCTCCACGTTTCAATGGTACTAATTTTGGATATTGGAAGTGTAGGATGGAGACGTTCCTTAGGAGTGCTTCACTTTGGAGAACTCTCCACAAGGAGTACGTCGAGCCCACCGAAGAGGACTTCGAGAAATAGACGACTTCCGAGAAGTTCGCCGAAGTTAACAATGCTAAAGCAATGAACGCTCTTCATTGTGCGTTGGACCCGAATGAGTTCAACAAGATATGCACATGTAAGAGTGCATATCGAATCTGGAACCATCTCATCGTTACCCATGAGGGAACGAATAAGGTAAAACTTTCGAAGTTATATGTTGCCGTGCAAAACTTCGATTTGTTTCATATGTAGGAGAATGAAAGCATTGCATCGATGTACGGACACTTTACCGACAACACAAATGAATTGGAAGCCCTTGGCCAAACATACACCGAAACTGAAAAGGTAAAGAAGATCATCATGGGAATGGCCTCCAAATGGGAAAGGAGAGCGATCGCCATCGAGGAGGTCAATGATCTGAAGAATTACACAGTCGTGAATCTTATCAGGACTCTCATGTCTTATGAGGTAAGATGAGAGAACCGATTAAAGATTCGGGCTATGATAAATCCTTCGGAGGCCAAGAAGAAGACTTTGGCATTCAACGCCAATTCATCATCATCCGATAGCGAAGATTCGGAAGATGAAATGGATTTGGATGAAATGGCCCAAATGGCGAAGAAGTTCCCACGCTTCTTTCGCAAAAGTAAATTTCCCTCCAATAAATGTTTTGAGTCTACTAATGCATTATCAACAATGACACCATTTCCATGCATTATCCAATCAACCTGAAAGTGAAGCGTACAATTTTCATGCGAAAAGAAGTGATATCAGATAACAAAGCAGTACTCCAAATATGGGCAATCAATGCGTGAAGCTTGGTGTGTTTTCTATGAAAAGCATACAATATAAATCATCAGACTCGGCTAATAGTAGAATTTCATCCATATTCATATAATGAAGGTGCGGGATACTATCTCGAATGCACAGTAAAGCATATCATATGATATCTGAAATAAAAACGATGGCATGACAAGATAATATGCATATAGAGATAAGCTAATTCCACGTCATCATCATCACAGACAATTCATCTCTAGCCAAAAGTGATAAAGGAAATAAGGATAAAAGAAAAATAAGAACTACTATACATATGCAGCACACACAAAAAGTAAGAAAACGTGATGCATGATGGAAAAAATGAAAAAGTGGGTGAAAATAAGTGTAAAACAAAGAAAGGTGGAAAAATAAAAATAAAAATAAAGAAAATGAAAAGTGCGTGAGACACTCACTCTCCCAAGCTGAACGTCACAGTGTCCTCAATGTGCAAAGTGTGGCACAAGGAGAAAAATGATATGGGTGGGGTGGGTGAGTATGCATGCATGATGAAAATAAAAGAAAATGAGATGGATATGCAAGTGATGCATGCAGAGATCAAGATCGTGCAATATAAGTATCCCCAGAAATACATCCTCTCTCCCAAGATGATATAGACAAATATGAACAAAAAGCGACCAAAATGTGTGGGGAGGAGGTGCGCAAAAATCAGCAGAAAAGATAGCATCAGTCATAGCAGCAGCAAAAGTATGGTAGGCATCCAGTATATGCCTAAGTGGGTGGTGGAGCACCAACACCGTCCTATGGTGGAGGTGGAGGTGGGGGTGGGGGTGGCTGTTGTGTAGTGGGACGGGTAGCGGCAGGTGGCGGCTGTGACCGTCGCGCAAGAATCTGGTTCAGGCTAGCCTGAATACCAGGAAGTAAGGCGACGCGAGACTGTACAACACTAACGGTAGTGGAGAGAGCCCAGAAATATCCTCTGAGCCCACTAACTACCCCCTCTAGAGCACGCAGGTGCTGAACTATGGTGTCGGGGGAGGTGGAGCAGAGGGTCGAACAGGTGAGGAACGAGGCTGCCTTGCACTGCTACCATAAACAACGGGTGCAACTACTGGGTGGGGCTATGGAGCTGTGCTCAGTAGTACTTGCTCAGCCTCTGTGGGAGGCTGAGACACAGGAATGGTCGAAGAAGAAGGAGCAGCAGCAGAAGCAGAAACGGTGACAGAGGGCGAGGAGGATAGAGAGGTCGCTGACACAGAAATAGGGACAGACGTCACGACACTCTCAGTGAAGACAGCTGCAGTGGAGACGGAAGGGTCGATGACTGGGGAGGCCATGAAGTGTGCAGAAAATGACTCCCCAGGGGTTGCGAATAAGAAAGTGGACAGGGTCTCCATTGCGGAAGCGAAGGAGGGCTCGCCGCTCTCAATAATGGTGGTGGGATGCTCAGGGCTCACAGCAGAAATGGGATCGATGGTCATCGGTACAGAGGAGGAGGAGGAGGTGGTGGTGGACTTGGTAAGTGTGCTCCTGACACTGACAGAAGTGTAGACAGAGGTGTCGGGAGGTGCAGACAAATCAGGTGCAGGCTGAGGGATCTCTGGGACCAGAGGTGGAAGGAGGGGCTCCTGTTGAGCGCCCTCAGGCTCTAGCACGTATGCAGCAGGGATGAGGACGTCCATCGCTGGAATCCAGTTCCCTCCCGTGGGTCCAATAAGAGTCCGAGCGGGGCTCGGAAGAACCATGTAATCTGCACCGAAAGGACCGTGCAGCCATACCCAGTGGTGCTGACCATGAGGACGCAACATCCTCATGCGGGCCATAACATCTATGGAAAGGGAAGTGGGGCCCGGTGGTCGCAGCAAACCAGCTGGAAGGTCTACTCCGCACATGGGAGCCAGAAGAGTAATCATACAGCCGCAACAGATAGGCGTCCTAGCACCGACAGAGATAACGGTGCGGTCCAAGTACCAACTAGCTATATCAATATCAATGGCAGGGAGTAAGACGTCTCCACCTCTCTTGAAGGCTCGCGCTCGAGTCATCTCGTGGAGCATGTAAAGCTCAGGGGTCGACATCGTCCCCGGCTCATACCTCGCTAGGAAAGTGGTCACCAAGAGGCGCTGTGCAATGCGAAGGCATCGGTGGAGGATAGCGAAGGCCTTGGCCCGGCTAGGTACAAAGGCGAGAGGTGATCCCGTGATACGTGTCCAGAAGGCGTGAGTGTCGAATGACGGCGGGGGAATGTGCGTGGGACTATACGATCGGTCAGGGTCCGGGACGGGGGGCCACTGGAAGTAAGCTCTGAGCATATCGAGAGTGATCTTGCACTCATGATCCATCAAGCGAAAGGAGCATCCCCCAGGAGTCCTACTAATGGAGCTAAGGACCTCTAGGGTCGACCGGATATAGGTGTTCGCCAACACCGACAAAAAGTCACGCCACCCCACGTTGTCATACAACTGGAGTAGCCCCTCTAATACCCCTATGTGCTCAAAATCAGCAAGGTGTGAGAACCTAGAGGGTACGATCGAACAGTGGAAGATACGCTCAAATCTGGCGCGGTGTGCGCCATCTCTGAATGTAATCCTCATCGTGTCGAAAGCGGGGGCGGGCTGTACCCGTGGAGGTGGAATAGGTGCGGTAGGAGGCGAAAGTGTGGGTGGTGGTGGGCTAGGTGGAGGGGAGTCCACCCCAGCGGAAGAGGGGCCAGGATCGCTAGTCCTCTTCTGCTTGGAAGCGGGCGCCCACGTGTGCGACCTAGTGCGTGACGGCATGTGAGCCGTGAAGCGTGCCTACCTAAATGCGAAGTGCTGAATAAGAGGAACGAGTATACCTGAACACGACGCGAGTGCAAGCGGGGGATGCATGCGGAGAATCGCCTCCTTCGAGAAGCTCCAAATCAGCTCCTGAATCTCCCCCAAGCTAGCCTGAGACGCAAATTCACAAATCAGCAATGAAAATCAATAAGTATGGGGTAAGATCAGGAGTAATAGATATAACTAGAGATTAATTTGGATTTGGGGTTGAGGTGTGCGTACAAAATGGAGAAATGGAGAAAAGGGGGAATTTGGGTCGAAATGGGGGATGCATGATAGATGGGGGAGTAGCGTCGGTGGCGGTCGGAGGGTGAGGACGACGGCTCGGGGTTGCCAACTCGGGCACGGCCACCGTGCGGCTCGGGCGAAGGGAGAGGGTGATTCGGGCGATGGGGGAGAAGCTCGGGCTGTGAAACGAAGAGTTGGGAAATTTTTGGGATTTGGGGATTCGGGTCGTGACGTTTCGAATATATAGGATAAGTCACTCGGCCGAGTGACGCATACACTCGGTCGAGTGGCACAGTTAAAATTTATTTCGAAAATTTTTCACAAAAGTTATGACTCGACCGAGCAGCACTTCCCACTCGGCCGAGTGGACAATGGTCACTCGGCTGAGTAGCGAGACCACTCAGTGCTTTTGAAGTGCTGAAAGTGTCAGATTCACTCGGTCGAGTGACAAATTCACTCGGTCGAGTGACAAATTCACTCGGCCGAGTGGCATATAGATTACATAGAGTGGTTTTTAGAATCTTTCCTGATCAGTACTCTACTCGGCCGAGTAGGGTCTTCACTCGGCCGAGTGAAAATGTCACTCGGCCGAGTGGGCTGCTAATTTCAGCTCAAACTCTCTGTTTTTGCTCCACTTTATTTTTTTCTTCTCCCCATCAGTTTCTTCCTTCTCCTTAGGCCTAAGCACATTCCTGGAGTGCTCTCCGTTGCCATGGTCATCCTCCATTCAAATGGTTCCTTGTTCTCCATCTCCTGTCATGAAAAATAGAGTCCGTCGTCAGGATTTTCATCGACTCTTGTCTCTAAACACTAAAAAGATCTAAAACGAAAATAAAAGGAAAAATTCAATCTAGAAATAAGAAAAAACCGTCGGGATTCCTCCCGACAAGCGCACGTTTAAGGTCTTGAGCTCGACCCCTTAAGATACTCGTTGAATGCTCGATGTTCGGTGCATGTGGGATGCGCGCGTCAAATTTTCCGGGAAGCCCACTTGGATTTGGTTGTTGATGTTCATAGGCATTCCTCGGCTCCCCTTCATCATGGCTGGTAATGGGGGATGAGTCCCCCAAGTTTGAGCTTTTACCGTACTTTTCTTTGCCGGCGGCGATAATTTCTTGTCCGGTGGGGATTTCTTTATATTCTTTGACGTAGAGAGCATACATAGCTCTCTAATCTTTATGACATCAGCGTCGTCTTTGTCATCGTCCATAGAAGGATCCGGCGGGTCTCCCAACATATCTCCATCTTTAGAAGATTGGCCTTATTTAAGGCCGTCATCGTGCTTAGCTCCAATGGCGAATGGCATGGCGTCATCAATCACCTCGTCGAGGAGGTCCACGTAATCCACGTCCTCTTGCCAAGGCATATGCTTCATCGCCTTAGGAATGTGGAGCTCAACTTCAATGTTTTCGACGTTCAAGGATAAGGTCCCTTCCCTCACGTCAACTATCACACCGACGGTGGTCAAGAAGGGGCGTCCAAGAATTAGCGACATATCGCCCTCCTCCTTGATATCCATTACCACAAAGTCGTACGACAAGCAAATTCCTCCCAGTACTTGTAGTGGTAAGTTCTTCGCAATTCCCACCGGTCTAGTGATCCGACCGTCCGCAAGTTATATCCTCATATCCGTTGCTTTTAGGTTGGTCCCCTTATTTAATTTTTTAAACATTGTGAGGGGCATGAGGCTTACGCTTGCTCCCAAATCTACCAAAAATTTTCGTAGCGGGACTCCTCCAAGCGTGCAAGGAATTCGGAAACTTCGGGATCTTTAAACTTTGTAGGTGCTTTCTCCTTCCGGGTAAACCATGTACCTTGCTCAGCGAGCATGATCTTTTCCTTCCGCTTCTTTCCCGCAATCAAGTCTTTTACGAACTTAGCATAAGACGGGATTTCTACAATAGCATCCAAGAAAGGAATATTCAAGCTCACTTCTCTCAAGTACTCCAGAAATTTGGCGAGCCGCTTCTCAATCTTTGCCCTCGCCAACCGTTGTGGGAAGGGTACCGGTGGCATGTAAGTGCGCTCCTTTTGCGGCTTTTCAATTTCAGATTTATCACCGTCTTTTGGCTCTTTTGGGCCCTCCTCTTCATTGACTGGCTCCTTGTCATCCAAAATTTCTTCCCTTGGCTCCTCGGTTTGAATCATGACGGAGGTAGTGTCCTTCCCGCCCCTTGTAGTTACCATTACAATCGCATTTATGTGGCCGGTATTGCTCCGTGGGTTTTGTTCCGGTTGAGCCGGCAATTGTTGAGTGTTCTTATTGAGCAATGCTAGTTGCTCCGATAATTGTGCCACGAAGGTGTTGAGAGTCTTGTTGGGCCGTCAATCTAGCATTTATCTTCTTTTGTTCAGCCATGAATTCTTCAACCCTCGCTTCATGTTCCGACCTTAGCGGTGCTTGTAATGGATTAGGAGCTCTCCATCCTTAGTTGTATCCCGGTGGTCTATATGGCCCCGCTTGTTGCCTCGTTGGGAAGTTTTGTTGTTGGGGCCCTCTTGGTTGATATTGCTGTTGTTGTAGAGGCCGGGCTTGTGGTTGTTGCGGTGGTGGATTCAAGGCTCCATCATTATTAGCGAATGAAAATCCTGGGTGATTTCTCATGGCCAGGTTTGCCCAATAACCAGTGCTTCCCGCAACATATTGAACTTGCTCTGTAGCTCCATCTCCTTGCTCCCCTCCAACAAACATAACATGAGCATGGTCTTGCCAATCGCTCATGCTTCCCTTGGAGTATAAACGGTGGGGGCTCCTTGCGGTTCAAATTCTCCAATCTCTCCACGACCTTGTGAAGAGAATCAAACTTTGTAGAGAGCTCCGCTACGGCCTTTGCCTCATATATACTTGCCGACTTCAAGGAGGACCAAGAATGTCCCCTCTCGTCGCCCCATTGTTGGTTATTTGAGGTCATCTCCTCGAGTAAGGCCGTAGCATCATCCGGCGTCTTAGACAAAATAGCTCCATTGGCGGTTGCATCAATTATTCGCTTCGTGCTTGGTTGCAATCCGTTATAAAAGCTATGCACAAGCTCACATGCTTCAATACTATGTGAGGACATTGGTGTTGTAGATCTTTGAAACGCTCTCATGCCTCATATAGAGATTCCTGAGGTCCTTGTCTGAAGGACATGAGCGCGCTTCTTATCTTGATAGTCTTGGATGGCGGATAGAATTTGTTAACAAATGCGCTCGCCAGCTCATCCCAAGTGGTAAAGATCCCCTCAGCTTGCTTTCTCAACAAATACAATGCCTTGTCCCGAAGAGTAAACGGGAAGAGGCGTAGTCAAATGGCGTCAACCGGCACGCCGTGCATTTGAAAAGTGGCGCATTTAGACAAGAACAACTGTAGCTGATAGTGTGGATTTTCCTATGAGTTCCCATGAAATGGGTCTTGTTGCATCAATACCACAAGTCCCGTTTTAAGCTCGAAGTTCTTGTCGGCCGCCAATTCCAGCATCACAATACACGAGGTAGTAGAGGTGGTCTTGGGCCGTAGCCTATCTCGGATGGAGACAAGCCTAGCCATATGCGCCGCTAACTCCTCTGGCATTTTTGGTCGGGCCATGTGATCTTCCTCTAAAGCAAATCTCTTCTCGGCTCTAAGTCTCCTTGTCGTACGCTCGATCTCGGGATCAAATAATATATCTTCTTGGTTTGCCTTCGATCTCGTGTACATGCACAGAAAAAGAGAGTCTCGATAGAATTGTTAGCACGATAGAGGCATAAAATGGTGAAAATAAAAATAAAAAAAATAATAACTAAGTAAAGAAAATAAAATACCGTCGCCTCCTCGGTAACGGCGTGAAAAACTTGATCGTGCCCGGATATACACCCGGAAAACGACTGTAGTCTTATCGCAAGCGCACGGCGTAGTGGCGAGCGGGTATCGAACTCAGGGAGGACAATTGACAGTAATCTATTTTGATCACCTAGCTATTGATGGAATAATGGGATGGTTTTGGTAATAGTGTCACAATCGTTCAAATAGCAAATGGAATTCAATATAATAAAAAGCGTCTAGGGATAGGAAATCCACACTACGGATCGTCACTTATCCTTGTGGATCATGAATCTCAATGTTGCAAAGCTTGAATTGAGGTGAACTAGTCGCACTTGAATGTGGAACCAAGCTCACGCTCTCGCGCTATTACCAGTCTATAGCAACCTAGATTAGAGCTCACTCTCGTGCAAAGCCTAACCTAAGCCACTAGCATGAAGATTGACATCATCGTTTAATTACAACTCGAGCCCACTCTCGTGCAAACTCGAGCTACGATCTAGGTTATGATAGTTCGTATTTGTCCAATCTCTTACAAACGAATATTAGTATAGATTTATAATAAAAATCCTAGTTTTGGCCGAATCTCTTGCAAACCAAATCTAGAGAATCTCAATTATATACCTAAGTCGAATATCTAGGCCTTCCCATCAATTGGGATCCAATCTCTTGCAAATCCCAATCGATGGAAATTCCTAGCTACTCGTAATAAATCAATCACAACCTAACATTTCTTCAATCTTAGCAACAATTCAATTCATTCATCAGAATTCAAAGATCGAATCCATAGGGTTCATCTCCATGCCATAGAACGACGAAACTACTCACAAATCATCATGGAAATCTGAGAAATAAAGCAATAGATCATAGCACAATTCATTGCAGAGAAAGAACAATTCATAAAAATAAGAGTTTTAGCAAGAAAGAACAAACCAAAGTGCGCGTCTTTGATCTCCAAATGATATTTACAAAAGAAATAGCCGTCAAAAATTAATTCAAGTCTCTCCTAAAACTAGGGATAAAACTAGGTTTAAATACAAGCCAAATTCGTCCAAAAAATCCTGACAGAATTGCCCCTGCGCAGCCAAGAAAACCAAATTTGCATAGTAGTCGGACTGCGTCACTCGGTCGAGTGACCCATGTCACTCGGCCGAGTGACAGACCCAATAAAATATAGAGAGTCTGGGAAAATTGGGGGTCTGTCGCTTTGTCTGACTCAGGCGAGTGGGCTTCTTCACTCGGCAGAGTGAGCAATCTTGCTTTGCCGAGTGGGTCTTCTCAAAATTTCCAGTAAGTTGGCTGCTTCTCGGAAGAAAATCCCTGTCGCACTCGGGCGAGTGAGTTTTCTCACTCGGTCGAGTGAGCTTTCTTGCTCGACCGAGTGAACTCTGGAAATCGGTAGTCTGTATCCGTTTCACTCGACCGAGCCCGCTTCATCACTCGGTCGAGTGACCTCTCTGTTCGGCTGAGTGAGTTGTTTCTGGGCTCTTTTCTTCTCCTCCTCGCCTCCTCGTCGATTCTATCGAATTTATTCCTCTTCCTCTCTCCTCTAGTGTTGCTAACTCCTCAAATAAGCTGTGGACGACGCTATGCGTGAAAGTCCCTTGATCTCAATTTCGCTCCATATCACTCCATATCTCCTGAAATACGACAAAAACAAGAAATAATGAAAAGTAACGCGATATCGTCGAATAATCGTAGAAAATGCAAAATGGGTGATCGAAATGACATGAAAACATGCAGAAAAAAGGTGTAAAATAAGGAACGATCAAACATCAGTCGACTGGCTAGATGAAATTGAAAGCGATCTTTGGGCTGAAGATAGACATGAGACTGATTAACAAATCACTGGGCCCAGTGGGCGCGCCCGCCTTCATTGCGGGCAGGCGCCCGCAACTGGGCACAGCTGGCGCCTGGCCCGCTCAGCGGGTCGCACCCGTTGGGCCAGGCGAGTGTGCCCGCCTGCTAAGCGGGCGGGCTCCTCGCTGAGCCACAGCGGGTACCAGGCCCGCTAAGCGGGCCGACCCCGCTAGGCTCAGCGGGCGCGCCCGCCCGCTTAGCGAGTGCACCCCACTCTTTGCGGGTGGGCCCGCCCGCTTAGCGGGCGGGCCCCGCTTCGCCTTGTAGGTTCGGCCTCCCCAAAGTGGGTCTGACCCACTTTAGTGCTCTTATGCTGTTTTCGTGTTTCTAGGCTCGTTTGAGCTTCGATTCCAACGTGGTTTCTTCCAATGGATTTTTCAGGAAGTCCTCTTCAATCCCAAATGCTAAACGCCTTTAGCCTTATTCTCACAACTCATTTGTGAGCTTAATTATTCCATTGCATTAAATGCATTCTGTTGAGTATTGGTGTTTTATACCAATGTTATTTTGATGATGATCACAACATTATGTTGTTGCTAATGACTCTCTTATTTTAGTCTCTTAGTTACATTTCAAGAATATCATTTTTGGAGAATAAATACTTGGTGTAAGGATGGACATCAAGTGGAGAAGGGCCAAAGCTTGGACTCAAGGGGTGCCAAAGCTTGAAGATGATGAAGAGCATCAAGGCATCAAGATTGAAGCCATAGACTCTAAGGAAAGCATTATAATCCATGTAATATTTCATTTATTGCTTTCTCTCTCTTTGAGTCTAGGTTTAATGTAATGCCTTAATAGATGGTCTACTCATTCATGCATATGCATTTAACCATCTTAGAGAGCCTTATGATAATTATAGAATCCAACCCAATAGGCTCATCTTGCCCAAAGACTCTTTTGGAGTCTCTGGCTCTCCTACAGTCGCCTGCTGAAGATTTTACGGTCGACTGGGTGATTCCAGTCGCCTGTCGAGCCTTCTACAGTCGACTGTAGTGCACTGCTCAAGTCAACATCTTTATTAACTCTACTTGAGCTTTTCGCATCAGTTGACTGATGAATTATGTACAGTCGCCTGTATATTTACAGTCGCCTGTGAAATGGTCAACAGTCGCCTGCGAATATTACATTTCTCTGTTTTTCTCCATCTCCTGCATCAGTCGACTGATGAAGGATAAACAATCGTCTGTCTATTTTACAGTCGACTGTCATTTGTTCTTCAGTCGCCTGTATGTATATTGGGAGAAAGAGTGCAACTCTCTGTTTTTATTTCATCCCCTACAGCAGTCGCCTGATGAATGATATACAGTCGACTGTTTGTTTTACAGTCGACTGTGTAGTCTTTTGGTCGGGCCCCGGATATACACCCGGATAACGATTGTAGTTTTACCGCAAGTGCACGGTCAAGTGGCGAGCGGGTATCGAACACGAGGAGGTGGTTGGCTCCAATCTATCCTAGGTTGGTTCGACTACGAATGTTTTATTGGTGGAGATGGGTATGGTATGGTATAATGACAATGGTGATGGATGTCAGTGTCGGTGATAAAGATGTTGGGTAAAATATCGATTCAAATATAATATAATAGAAGTGTCTAGAGCTAGGGAATCCCCACTACGGATCGTCATGCATCATTGTGAATAGTGAATCTCAATATTACTAGACTTGCATTGAGGTGAACTAGTCGTAACTGAATATAGAACCAAGCTCACGCTCTCGCGCTATTGCCGGTCTATAGAAACCCTAGGATAGGGCCCAATCTCTTGCAAACCCTAGCCTAAGCCACTAGCATTAGGATCGACATCATCGTTCAATCGCCCCTCGAGCCCACTCTCGTGCAAACTCGAGTTACGATCTAGGTTGTGATAGTTCGTATTTGTCCAATCTCTTGCAAACGAATATGGGTATAGATTTATAATAAAAATCCTAGCTTTGGTCCAATCTCTTGCAAACCAAGTCTAGAGAATCTCGATTATAAACCTAAATCGAATATCTAGGCCTTCCCATTGATAGGAATCCAATCTCTTGCAAACCCCAATCGATGGAAATCCCTAGCTATCCGTAATAAATAGATCACAACCTAACCTCCTAGTAACTCTAGCAATTTAGAAATTCATTAATCACAAATCTGAAATTAGATCCATAGGGTTCATCCCCATGCCCTAGAACATCAAATCTACTCAAGCATAGCAATAACGATATGAGAATCAATAAAAATCATTGCTTGCATACAAAAAGATAGAAAAAAACAAAGATTCAAATAAAAAGAACAAAATACTTAGCTTTGATGAAGATCTTCAACCCAAATACAAGCTTTTAGATCCAAGAGGGGGCCTAGGGCATGGCCTAACCTCCAAAATAGAGTCTTAAGAAAACATCTTGGGAACCCCTCTAATGGTGGCTACAAAACCCTTATATAGTTTCCCAAAACCCTAGCAAATAACCCTAGAAAACCCCTCAAAATCGTGCCCAAAACAGCCCAAACCGCAACTTAAAATCTGGGCCCAGGACGCACTCGGCCGAGTGGCACATTTGACTCGGCCGAGTGGAAATTCCAGCACTGCAGCGTCAACTTACAGAAATTCTCCAGATTTCACCGACCTCCGATTGGCGCGTTCTTGGCGGCGTTGGAACCTTCATGAAGTCTACTATCCATAAAAAATATGAGAAAAATAATTTGATTGCTGGAATGATAGCAGATTTCAAAAGAGTGGGAGGCTGTCTGAAAATCTGGGCGCTGCGTGTCCTCGGCATCACTCGGCCGAGCGGCAAATGTCACTCGGCCGAGGGGCTTTTGGTACTCGGTCGAGTAGGAGCTCGTAAGTCGACTGACAGATTCCAGTAAGTTGGGACTTTTGGGTTGCCGTCATCTTGATGCCACTCGGGCGAGTGGTGTCTCCGTGGTTCGGCCGAGTGGGCTGGCGATGCTCGGCCGAGTGCACGCTGATATTCAATCTGATGCGTGTCCGATCTGGCCGGCTGAGCGGGCTTCTTTGCTCGGCCGAGTGACTCCTTCACTCGGCCGAGTGGCATGCTGAAAATGCCCAAACTTCATCATCTCCCTTTCTCGTCGCTCCTACGAGGTTCCTTCCTCTTCCACTCATCCTCCATCGCCGATAAGTCTGCAAATGAGCCGTGTGCGATGCTCCGGTACATGTGCAAGTCCTTTAAGCTCATTTTTTCTCCCGATTGCTCTATATTTACTGAAATCCGACAAAAACAAGAAATAGTGAAAAGTAACGCAATGTCGTCGAATACTCGTGAAAATCGCAATATGAGCAACCGAAATGGCGTGCAAACATGCGGAAAAAAGGTGTAAAATATGGACCGATCAAAATCCCCCAAGCTTACCTCTTACTCGTCCTCGAGGAAGATAAGTAAAGAGATGAACTCGGGACATGAATACAAAGGAAATGAAATGAAAAAGAAAGAAAACGAGGTGGAAGGGGTCGCTGGATTATTCTCTTAGATCTCAAGCCATAAGATACACATCACGATAACTTGGAAAATACGAATCACATGCTATAAGGATTTCAAATCTTATTTAAACACGGTACTTGCAAGCTTTTAAGAACAAAGGAATGGATTCTTTAAATTCATACAATCAATTCATATCGACATCATGCATCTCATAGAACTTAATATACAAATGTTGGCAATGCACTTTTCAATCAAAAGTTATAAATGAAGCATATAAGATACACACCAAGCATGCAATAGAGAATGGAATAAGAGACATGACATTCACATATTTACATCGATTCATAAGAAATCTCCATAACTAAAGTATTTTGCTAAGTTTCAGCATTATCAAACTTCCCCATTCGTGCACCTCTCCACTCTAATGTCGTACTCACTCATATGGTCAAACGAGTTCACCCCCAAGCTTAGCTTGAGGCATCGCATCTAAAGGAATATGATAGTGGAAAATGGGATTTTTGCCTTGGTTTTCCCAAGTGTTTTGTGGCTCCAATAATGAGATAGAGAAATATCTTTTTTTCTTTTGGACTTTGTTTCTCATTTTTCTTTTTGGATTTTTGTAGGAGTTATATGATTTGTATTTTTTGGTTTTTGGCTCCTTTTTGGCTTTTTGGACTTTTGGAGCTAACTTTTTTTCTTTTGTGGGGATTTTTGGGAAATAGATGTGATATAAGTAGCTTTAGGAGGTGAACTCAAGTGACATGTAGAGAATAAAAAGATATATGTGGAGAAGGAAATAATGTAACACTCGGTTCACTCTAAGATGTGCACGAACGGTTCAATAAAATAATACTTCAACTAAAACTCATATGTAAGTATGGATATTCTCAATCATCTCAATAAAAAGTGAAGTCAAGCGGTAAAGCGCACAATCATATCAAGCATGCAACAGAAGGTGAATAAGACAATAAAATTGATGCTTCAGATATACTAATGATGCGTGAATCTTGGTGCATTTCCAGCAAAAGCATACTAAACACTAATCCATGCATTCATGTAGAAGAATCATCAAAAGAAATAGATTTGCAAGCACATGTGAATAGCAAGACTATGGAATACTCTAAGTAGCATGGCAAGGAATAATAAGCATCGTGATGGCTACTAAAGCAATAAGATATATCATCATAAGGAACAAATCTAGCAAAAGGAGGAAAGGAAAATAAAGATATAAAAAATAAAAGGGAGGAAAGAAAAGAAAAACAAGCATACAACATGATGCATGAACACACATAAAAGGAAAATAAGATGGAAAATTCAAAAAGATGACGCAAAATTTTGAAAAATTCTAAAAAACCCTAAAATAAAGTAAAAATGCAACTAATGCATCTAAATGGCATGGAAATGCACTCCCCCAAGCTTAAACTTCACATTGTCCTCAATGTGATCATAATGAAAGAATATGAGAAACAACGATAATAATAAGGGGGTGAATGAAAAATGATGAAATAAATGACATGAAATCCTAATGCAACTACATGCACATACAATGATGCATGAGAGCGCTTTCTCCCAAGCTTATACCAAACAATCCTATTCAAATGACTTAACCAAAAATGTCATGGCTTTGCAAAGCGTGATCAAGTCAAATGAATAAAAAAGTGAGTATTCACTTGAAAGAAATGCTCGATGGTTGGTGATCAAAAAGGATGTGACACATCAAAATATGAAGAGGGAAATTAATATATATAATGGGTTTGGAGTGTAAAAGATTTTTGTTGCCGTCATATGAGGTGATATTTATTCAATCAAATCTATACGGTCCCCTCGCTGTCGAGAGGATTCGTGTTTATTTAAAGCATAAAATTTTCTACACTACTGGATTGATATCACCTATAGCAAAAGGCGGATCCAGTATCTTTGCCAGTGCAGGCAACTGCTCCAACTGCTCTTTCCGTGGCTCTGCCAGATGCGTGTGTCCACGGACTCCATCAGACTCCAGCAATGCGGCTCCCAGCACCTCTCCAAGGACTCCACTGTACCCTGCAAGAGATAAGCCGCATCAATCTGATGTGGATAATTCTTCCCCAAAATAAATGTATTCCAAAGAGGGTCATCAACATAAGTATTTAACATTAAAGACGGGTGACAACACTTCCCTGGAAATAAATCTCCACTCTCGTATACCACGTCGATCAACTCCTCATTGTTCGCCTCAGGTTGTTCAGGTAGCTTGGGCATATAAGCGTAGGTCTCATCAGGCAGCTCCTCATCATCGTTAGACTTATCCCATCGCACCTCCTAATCATATTCAATAGCGTCCATGGGTGCTATCTCCTCGCTCTCCTCCTCGTATACATCCCATCGTACCTCTTGATCGTATGTACATGAATCCTGTAAAAGGCATGATGAGTCGCCAAAATCTGAATCATAAAAAACATCATACACGGGAGGAGAATCAAATGTAGGAGATGAGGGAGTAAAGAGATCTCCCTGAAGGGGAGCCATAAGCTCTGTGGGATTGTCCTCAGCATCAGTGGAAGCGTGGTCCTCTGAGGGATGCTCAGCCTCTGTAGAAGGTGGGTATGGCTGCGGTAGCTCGAAAGGAGGGGGGCACAATTCGGGCTCCATCTGTGTGCAGATGTCATCGTCCAAAGTCACGTCCTCCTTGATGGTCTGCTCCACTACTGTATGCATGACCTCCACAATAATATCCTCTGATGGTATATGCTGCTCTGACTCAGGTGGGTGGCAGGGGGAGGCGACGACGGTATAAGGTGGCTCTATAGGCTCATGTATGTCGACCATGGTGTAAAAATGGGTCGTGTGCCCCTCAATTAGAGCGTAGACTCCATCATCAATTGTGCCTGTGGAAGAGATACAATGAGTAATAAAGTTTTGAAATTCAAGCTCAAAAGGATCACCTGCCGTTATTGTCAATGGACCGGAATTTCGAACTATGTCGACAATGTTTCTCAATAGGTCCGTGTATGTGTCCTCCTTTGGCAAATCAGATGTCTTTATTTATGGAGTGTTGATGGTATAAAGGTGGATATGATCACCTTCAAGTGAAGCATACACTCCATCTATGATAGTACCTGCACTAGAGACATTAGCCATAACAAAATCGATGAATACTTGGTCGTATGGTTTACTTACCGTAACGGTTAGTGAACCAGTAGATCGAGCATCATCTATCATTTGCTCCAAGGCTACTGCCAACTGCAAATCACTGAACTTTCCCACTTGCATCCTCTTCAAAAATTCACGTGAGGGTCCCCTTAGCCTTCTAGTGAAGATATCAAATAGCGTGGAGTCATTCCACTCAAGGTCTGACTCCGTTTGGAACATTCCTAGCATTCCCTCAAACCTAGACAAGGCTTCCCCGAAGGATTCTCCATCAGCCTGATAGAATGTAGCGAGATACATGTAGGATTGTATAGAGCCCGCTCGCATTTTCTTTGGAAGCACCATCGCTGCAACAACTGTACCTGATCAAGCAAAGTAAACAACCTGGAAAAGACGTCAGTGGTACAAAGAGAGATAAAGATAATAATAGTAGCAAGTGGTGGGGAAAAAAATCTCTCTCAATGTTTTTTTAATGTAGTCTAATCAACCTAATTGTGACAAATTGGCACCCAACGGGAAAACACCTCCCCGGCAACGGCGCCAAAAACTTGGTCGGGCCCCGGATATACACCCGGAGAATGATTGTAGTTTTACCGCAAGCACACGGTCAAGTGGCGAGCGGGTATCGAACACGAGGAGGTGGTTGGCTCCAATCTATCCTAGGTTGGTTCGACTACGAATGTTTTATTGGTGGAGATGGGTATGGTATGGTGTAATGACAATGGTGATGGATGTCGGTGTCGGTGATAAAGATGTTGGGTAAAATATCGATTCAAATATAATATAATAGAAGTGTCTAGAGTTAGGGAATCCCCACTACGGATCGTCATGCATCATTGTGAATAGTGAATCTCAATATTACTAGACTTGCATTGAGGTGAACTAGTCGTAACTGAATATAGAACCAAGCTCACGCTCTCGCGCTATTGCCGGTCTATAGAAACCCTAGGATATGGCCCAATCTCTTGCAAACCCTAGCCTAAGCCACTAGCATTAGGATCGACATCATCGTTCAATCGCCCCTCGAGCACACTCTCGTGCAAACTCGAGTTACGATCTAGGTTGTGATAGTTCGTATTTGTCCAATCTCTTGCAAACGAATATGGGTATAGATTTATAATAAAAATCCTAGCTTTGGTCCAATCTCTTGCAAACCAAGTCTAGAGAATCTCGATTATAAACCTAAATTGAATATCTAGGCCTTCCCATTGATAGGAATCCAATCTCTTGCAAACCCCAATCGATGGAAATCCCTAGCTATCCGTAATAAATAGATCACAACCTAACCTCCTAGTAACTCTAGCAATTTAGAAATTCATTAATCACAAATCTGAAATTAGATCCATAGGGTTCATCCCCATGCCCTAGAACATCAAATCTACTCAAGCATAGCAATAACGATATGAGAATCAATAAAAATCATTGCTTGCATACAAAAAGATAGAAAAAAACAAAGATTCAAATAACAAGAACAAAATACTTAGCTTTGATGAAGATCTTCAATCCAAATACAAGCTTTTAGATCCAAGAGGGGGCCTAGGGCATGGCCTAACCTCCAAAATAGAGTCTTAAGAAAACATCTTGGGAACCCCTCTAATGGTGGCTACAAAACCCTTATATAGTCTCCCAAAACCCTAGAAAATAACCCTAGAAAACCCCTCAAAATCGTGCCCAAAAACAGCCCAAACCGCAACTTAAAATCTGGGCTCAGGTCGCACTCGGCCGAGTGGCACATGTGACTCGGCCGAGTGGAAATTCCAGCACTGCAGCGTCAACTTACAGAAATTCTCCAGATTTCATCCGACCTCCGATTGGTGTGTTCTTGGCGGCGTTGGAACCTTCATGAAGTCTACTATTCATAAAAAATATGAGAAAAATAATTTGATTGCTGGAATGATAGCAGATTTCAAAAGAGTGGGAGGCTGTCTGAAAATCTGGGCGCTACGTGTCCTCGGCATCACTCGGCCGAGCGGCAAATGTCACTCGGTCGAGGGGCTTTTGGTACTCGGTCGAGTAGGAGCTCGTAAGTCGACTGACAAATTCCAGTAAGTTGGGACTTTTGGGTTGCCGTCGTCTTGATGCCACTCGGGCGAGTGGTGTCTCTGTGGTTCGGCCGAGTGGGCTGGCGATGCTCAGCTGAGTGCACGCTGATATTCAATCTGATGCGTGTCCGATCTGGCCGGCCGAGCGGGCTTCTTTTCTCGGCCAAGTGACTCCTTCACTCGGCCGAGTGGCATGCTGAAAATGCCCAATCTTCATCATCTCCCTTTCTCGTCGCTCCTACGAGGTTCCTTCTTCTTCCACTCATCCTCCATCGTCGATAAGTCTGCAAATGAGCCGTGTGCGATGCTCCGGTACATGTGCAAGTCCTTTAAGCTCATTTTTGCTCCCGATTGCTCTATATTTCCTGAAATCTGACAAAAACAAGAAATAGTGAAAAGTAACGCAATATCGTCGAATACTCGTGAAAATCGCAATATGAGCAACCGAAATGGCGTGCAAACATGCGGAAAAAAGGTGTAAAATATGGACCGATCATCTTCTACAGTCGACTGTCATGGCTAAGATTATAGCCGTTAAGAATTATTTAGCCGTTGGACATTCGACTGTCATTTGTTCATCAGTCTACTGTCAGTGACGTTTCAGCCCAAAATCTAGCCGTTGCAGATTTTTGTTTTTGGCTGTTTTCTTGGGTTTTGATAGTTCCAATAGGGTTCTTATATATATGAGAGGGCTGAGTTCATTAGAACTTCTTGATGCTATTGAAAATCCTTAGAGATTTAATAAGCCACTCCCAAACTCTCTCATTTCCCTCTTAGAGCTCATTCTCTTCTTCATGCATTGAAGTCAAGCTCAAGGGAAATCATCCAAGTGCTTTCAAGCAAATCTCAACACTTGGAGATCATCTTCCATGCCTTGCATTCATTTATGAGTAAGTACATCTCAAGGCATAGGTAAGAGTATTTGTTTTACTTGGTGTTTCTTTGTTACACTAATTCTCTTTGTGGGAATTAGTCTCTCTCTTTGTGGGAGTATTTCTCTTAGTGGGAATATGATAACTCTCTTTGTGAGAGTAACTCTCTTTGTGGGAGTTTGGTGTCCTAGTGTAGGGCTAACCCTAATCCTCTGAGTGGGAGTTAGTAATTCTCTGTGTGGGAGTTTTGTAGGAGGATATATGCCCATAAGGTAATTTATCCTTAGGATACGTCTAGTTAAGATATAATATGATGTTAATTATCCTAAGTATGAATTCGTTGAATCATATACTTAGATAATTTCCGTAGACTTATAGTTAGTTCCTTACGTATCCGGATGTAGATCTCGATTATGAGTAGTAAGTGACCGAACAGAAACTTAAGTCTTAAAAGGTTCGTGGTCATAGATGTGTCGAGAACTGGATATTGGCACATCGTATAGACCACTGTATCTTTGTCTTACCTTAAGGTAATGATGATCTCATAGTTAATCGACTTGGTGAAGTCGGAGACGAGACACAGGTGCTCATTAGAGAATGAGTTCACTGAACGACCTAGTTAGAGTTATTAAATGGTTAACTTTAACTAAACTGTCTATAATAACTCTAGGGTGATGATATATAAGCTGGTCCTTAAGATCTGAAGTCATTTGTACGTACCTATGGGTGAATAGTGTCACTTAGACCTATGATCTAGCTTCGAGGCTAGGCCGGTTGAAAGATCTTAGGTTGGGTTACACCTGAAGATCTCGAGGCGAGTAGATGACTAAGATGGGATTCTCTGTTAAAGGGAAGTTAGTGTCACAGGCTCAGTACGGTCTTTGTGGTAATCCTCGGCCGGGGTATGTTGTAGGAAGTACAGCGTGAATACAACAAAGACTGTCGTATACTAACCAATACTGGCTAATGTGGTTGACAGTAAACCGTACCCTAGGCCAACAGGGACATGGTCTTCACGAAGGGACTATAGCTACGGTATTCATCACTAACACAGTTAATGTAAACCCAACGATACTTTTGTCAATGGGTCGATCACGTTAAGATGATTCTGAAACAGTAACGGCAACTGCTGCTTGTGGTGATCATCGTCTAGGGGTTTCGAGCCCCAACCTGTAGTAAGATCAGGCTGTAGGGTCTCACACAGTGTAGTATTTGTATCTTAGTAATATGGAGATAAATAAGAGGAATTCATTCGATGAAATGGAATAGTTAAGTTCACAAGCTAGTTGTGAGACTGAGTCGTAGATGGGGACAATGATGCATTCGATGCAAACAAGATTAAACGTGTCGTAAATTGGTTACGACAATATTGTAGGAACAAAAGAAATGGAAATGGTTACTTGGTTGAAGGGATCGTCCCGGTCTAAACACAGGTTCAAACCCTGTCCAAAACTGAGCTCAAACAAGCCCAGAAACGCAAAAACAGTCAAAGGCAAAAGTGGGTTAAACCCACTTGGGCAAACGGGTCCACCTGCTAACCTTAGCGGGCGCGCCCGCAACTTAAGTTATATTAGGGGTTTTTTGAAACCCTTTTGACGGCTACGAAAATTGACTTTTTTCCCATCTTTGGGCAATTGTTTGAAGGGTCAAACAAAGTCGGAATTCGTCGCCGTTCATTCCTACGCGTTCACCATTCGAAGTCCTTCGAAATGATAGATTGTTTGGTGTCTAAAGTTTAATGGATGAAGAGATTTAATTCGTTGAAGTTAGCCTTTGTGAAAGTCTTACTAAACTTCAATTAGCCAAATTAAATCCCTCTTCTTTAATCTTTGTCCCACATTGCTCGCAACGAAAAGAGAGGTGCTGACTCCCTATATAAATAGGGGTGCATTCTCTTCGTTGAAAAATGCACCAAGTCTTCGATTGAGTAGCTCCGAATCTTTGAGCAAGCTCGATCTACGACTTAAACTATTATTCCTCACTTCTTCTTATTCTCCCGACGGGTTCTAGCAAGACTACGAGGGGGTTTGGATTCGGATCCAGACGTCTGAGACGCGGGTCTGCTCAAGTGAAACCTTCTACCGCAAGTGATCGGCTCGGAGGCGGGTGTCGGCTCGGGCGGATCGGTTCGAAGGTGCAAGGCGGTTCAGGTGGATCGAGTCAAGGGTGCAAGGCGGATCGGCTGCAAGGAGCGTAAGAAGCCGGTGCGATACATCTTTCCCGTCCCAGGGTTGAGATTTTGGCTATGTTCTTTAAGCTTTTTAGTATAATTTAATTTCGTCGCAGTATGATAGATCCCTCTTGGGTGGGCTAGACCCACCCTAAGTTGGCATAGATCGGGCTAGGTTCTGCCTCTCTCAGGGCCTAGCTAAAATGTTTAGCTAGAATGTTTTATTTTCCGCTGTATTTTATGCCTCTGTGGTCCGTCCGACTTAGGACGGGCACAGATCTGAGCCCTGAGGGTCCGCCAAAACCCTTCAGTGGTATCGGAGCCTAAGTTATGCTTTTAGATCTTGATATGCGGCGATTTTAAATTATTAAAATTGCTTGTTTTGAACATATAGATTTTAACGTTATTTGATAATGTTAAAATTATTTTGTACCTTTCTTTTTAAATATTTTAAAAATTGTTTTATGACATGAAAGAATTTTTGTAGACTTTTAAATTTTATATGATAAAGTTTAAAGAGCCTCTTATGATTAAAAATGCTTTTAAAAATTTATTTTATAAGATAAAATACTTTTAGTAAGCATTTACAAATGTTTTGAAGTATATGTAACATTAAGAAAAATTTTATTTCATGAGATGATATTAAAAAAATAATTTCTTTTAGTTACATAAAGTTTGAAAGATTTTTTAACTTTATCTGAAAGTTTTAAAATTGATTTCAACGATTTTGAAAATGTTTAAAATTATTTTGTAGTATATGTAACATAAAGGAATTTTTTTTCATGAGATGGAATTAAAAATTCATTTTTTTGTTACATAAAGTTTTAAAGATTATTTTAAGAGATAATTTAATCTTAAAATGTTTCATTAATTTTAAAGCTTAGGTTTGTATTTGAAATTATTTGATAATTTTATGAAGGGATTAATGTAGAGCAAGTGGCACCTGATCCAAAGGATCAGGTGCAAGACACAAAGGGGTGTGCCCCAACGAGTACAAGTCCATGTGGGGCTTGTACTCTCCACCGTTTTTTTTGTCTTGCCACCTGATCCATTGGATCAGGTGGCAGCTTTTCTACATTAAATCCTTTTATGAAACCTAATTTTATAAGATAAAATGTTTCTAGCTTTAAAATTTTAGATCTTTAAATTTAACTGTTAAATTTCTAGATTAGCAAGTTAATTATTTATGTTGTAGATAATTTTAACTTGCATGTTCTCTTTATATGTCACATTATGTAACCTTTAATTTATGTGATTCAATTAGTTGGTTAATGTTTAATGGACATAATGAATAAATTATTCATGAACCCTTTAGGTTAGCCATTAATTGATTAAAAGTTTATAAGATAAATTTTTAATGACATGTGACATGTTACGTTTTAAATGAACAAACACAACATCAAAACCTAATTACCGATTAGGGTAGTTCCTTTTATTGACAATCATTATCACAAATTGTTTAAATAATGATTATCATTAAATGACTAATTTTGTAAAATGTTGTAATTGTTTTATTAAAATCCTAATAAAAATTGGGGTAGAACGATGAACAAAACGAACCTTATAGTTGATAAGGATCTAATAAAAGTTGTTCAACAAATCCATAAAATTTCGAATTTTAAGGATCCACTAGTTGATAAGGATTAACTAGTATTAATTAAAAGCTATTTAGTTGATGGACGAATATAGAATTGATGAACCTCCTTCAATGGATCATGATGTTGGTCAATGTGCGTGGCTAAATTTGCTGGACCACCCTAGCTAGACTATGGGTTAAGTGGTCCTGGGCTAATCAATTCCATGGCTGCGTTTCCTGGACCGCAAGGAGTCGAATCATGACTGTGTAAGTCAATCGACTATACCTAAGTCAAATATGATAATAATCTTGTTCAAGATAAATCGTAGCCCTCCTTGTTTTAGGAGTTGGCAACTGTAAGACCCGTGTTACGGTTGTTGAGCTACACTCGAGCTGTGACATGGCAATCTTATGTAAACCGATTTCTTGATAACATCTCGACTTGACCCAAACCGTCGTGTCGTGCATACATCGAGCGTCGACGTAACTCAAACTGAAGATGTAGTCTACGACCTAATCCAAACCGATGCGTCGTGAATACACCGAGCACTGGGGCAAGTCAGGCTAGACACGAAAACAAGGGTCCGACTAGGCTAGCCATTGTGATTTAAATGAGCACACTCATGATCACACATGACTAGGGGTAAAAATCGAAAGGGAATCATATTTAATATGATTGACGATGAGTTCGTCTACTGACTACAGAGTCAGACAACTTGTTGAGACACACTCAAGGTTATCAGACTCGGGGTAGTCGGATACCTCTCCCACAAATGTTATTGTATAATAAACTGTTTATTATTATGGCTTTAATAAATTTAGTAGGAGAATATAGTTTTATTAAAAACCATTGAAACCATACAACGAACATATACTAACTAACTATCTACTAAATTGTAGAATGGATTCGGGTCTAAAGTATATGGTAGAGCAGAATGTGCTTGATGGGACCAAACTATAAGGATTGGCTTAGAAACATTAAGTTAGTCCTTTCTCTAGCCGGGATTGGATATGTGCTGTTCGAGGACCCTCTGGAAAAGCCGGACGAAGATGCAATGCATGGGGAGAAGAAAGCCTACAATGAGTACCAGAGGGATGCCGAGAAGGCCAGGTGCCTTACTCTGGCTTCAATGCACAACAATCTGCAGAGAAAGCATGAACATCTGGATGTTCAAAGCATGCTTCTCAATGCAAAGGAATTGTTTGGCAAGCGGTCAAGAGCTACCAAATTTGAAGCCACAAGCAACCTCTAGGGCACTAAGATGGAAATGGGCCCCGTACAAGATCATATGATTAAGATGATCGGGTACGTGGAAGACACCGCCCAGTAGGGTTTTGTCCTGGACAATGAGATGTCCGTGGACATCATCCTAAAGTCTTTAACCCCAGACTTCAAACATTTCATTACTAGTTTCATTATGAACAGTATTGAAAAGGATCTTCCCGGCCTCCTCAATAAGCTTAGCAGTTTGAGGAAATCGAGAAGAAACAAGCTGTGTTGGTTGTTGGCTCTGCTTCTTCAGAGCAGCCGAAAGGCAAAGGTAAGAAGAGGCAGGTCCCACAACTGGCCAAGGTGAAGACGGGAAAGAAGAAGGCAAAGGGGGCTCCATCCAAATCCGAATGCTTTCACTGCCATAAGATATGTCATTGGAAGAGGAGCTGCAAGGTTTACCTTGCAGAAAAGAAGAAGGGGCATACTGATGCCTCTACCTCAGATACACCAAATTCAATTTAATAAAGCATAATTATTTCTATAAATGATTTATCACATAGTATGAGATACTAAGACATCTGTGTAATGTATACATGTGGATGATATGAAGCAGAGGATGGAAGAAGTTTCGAGGACGGTCGGCATCTGAGCAATCGTTGCTGCTGGGGCCGTGCAAGGACTTCAAGAGACGTGAGAAGAAGGAACTGATACTTATTTCTTTTTATGAATAAAATGTATCTTTCCTTAAATTAAAATAATGATTGAGTGTTTAACTCTCAAGGTTTATTATAATAAACACATTATGATTTATTTTTATAAATCCATTGCTTTAATAAAATGTCTCGGGAAATGTGCTTCTTTTTGAAATTGTGATTTGTTGCGAATGGCTTAAATTTCTGTGAATGTGGCTGTCTCAGCTAGTTGCATTAATTCTCGAGCTGACAAGTAGAGCATCTGAATAATTTGATTGTTTGGAGCTGACTTAAGTTTATAGCCAGTCGATAGTTAAATATAAGTTCCAGGAGCGTATAAATTGTGTATGATCACAATTATACGCATGTTAAGATTAATTCTTAATTAAACTGCATTTGATTCTTAAAGAGTTATTATTAAATGTAGTTAAAGGAAAAGTACAGTGTAGGACGTTTGATTGAGTAAGTCAACATCAAGATTCCTATAAATGGGTCTTGATATGACTCATTCGTCAAACCCAACCTGACACTGGTATATTCCATAAGAACTTCTAAATTGGTTATACTTAAAGTATATTCTAAATATGATTTAGATATATAGTAGAAGTATTTAACCAGATAGTTCTTAAAGTCGGTGGGAGCTAGCTCATATACTTAGCTTCGGTTTCTCGGACTAAGTAAAAAGGTTTCCAACTTATTTGAATCATCTATATAAGACATTGAATCACAATAGTTTTGATTTAATCGAATATATAGAGACTTAAGGTGTCACTTATGTACTTGACATATTGACACAAAATAATAAGAATGAGCCAAGACTGACTTATAGAAATGTTGGACCCTACATCAAGATTGTATGAGCTAATTGTTAGCTATACAAAGAAAAGAAAATTGTTGGATAAGATCCAAATCAATTTTCGAGGATCAACCTTATGTGATCAAGTGAAGTATAAATAAAAATCCATTAAAATGCATTATATATACACGTTAGCATATCCACTCTTAGGTTTGACATATGAATGTCCAATGTGACTGATATGCTATAACGGTATGAGATACCGAGATAAATAGCCTAAGTGCAAGTGGGAGATGTAGGAGGATATATGCCCATATGGCAATTTATCCTTAGTATACGTCTTGTTAAGGTATAATATGGTGTCAATTATCCTAAGTATGAATTCGTTGAATCATATACTTAGGTAATTTCCTTAGACTTATAGTTAGGTCCTTACGTATCCAGATGTAGATCTCGATTATGAGTAGTAAGTGACCGAATAGAAACTTAAGTCTTAAACGGTTTGTGGTCATAGATGTGTCGAGAACTGGATATCGACACATCGGAGAGACCACTGTGTCTTTGTCTTACCTTAAGGTAATGATGATCTCATAGTCATTCGACTTGGTGAAGTCGGAGACGAGACACATGTGCGCATTGGAGAATGAGTTCACTGAACGACCTACTTAGAGTTATTAAATGGTTAACTTTAACTAAACTGTCTATAATAACTCTAGGATGATGATATGTAAGCTGGTTCTTAAGAACTGAAGTTATTTGTATGAACCTATGAGTGAACAGTGTCGCTTAGACCTATGATCTAGCTTCGAGGATAGGCCTGTTGAAAGATCTTAGGTTGGGTTACACCTGAAGCTCTTGAGGCGAGTAGATGACTAAGATGGGATTCGTCTCTTCCGTTAAAGGGAAGTTAGTGTCACATGCTCAGTACGGTCTTTGTGTTAATCCTCGGCCGGGGTACATTGTAGGATGTACAACGTGACTACAACAAAGACCGCCGTATACTGACCAATGCTGGCTAATAGGGTTGACAGTAAACCTTACCCTAGGCCAACATGGACACAGTCTTGACGAAGGGACTATAGCTACGGTATTCATCACTGACTCAGTCAATATGAACCCAACAATACTTTTGTCAATAGGCCGATCACATTATGATGATTCTGAACCCGTGACGACAACTACTGCTCGTGGTGACCGTCGTCTAGGGGTTTCGAGCCCCAACCTGTAGTAAGGTCAGGCTGTAGGGTCTCACACCGAGTAGTATTCATGTCTTAGTAATAGGAAGATAAATAAGAGGAGTTCATTCGATGAAATGAATAGTTAAGTTCACAAGCTAGTTGTGAGACTGAGTCGTATATGGGGACAATGTTGCATTCGATGCAAACAAGATTAAACGTGTCGTAAATTGGTTACGACAATATTGTAGGAACAAAAGCATTGGAAAGGGATACCTGATTGACGGAATCGTCCCGGTCTAACCACAGGTTCAAACCGCATCCAAAACGGAGCTCAAACGAGCCCGAAAATGCAAAAACAGTCAAAGGCAAAAGTGGGTTAGACCCACTTGGGCAAACGGGTCCACCCGCTAAGCTTAGCGGGCGCGCCCGCAACTTAAGTTACATTAGGGTTTTTTGAAACCCTTTTGACGGTTATAAAAATTGACTTTTTGCCCATCTTTGGGCAATTGTTTGAAGGGTCAATCGAAATTGGAATTCGTTGCCGTTCATTCATACATGTTCACCATTCGAAGCACTTCAAATTGACAGCTTGTTTGGTGTCTAAAGTTTAATGGATGAAGAGATTTAATTCGTTGAAATTAGCCTTTGTGAAAGTCTTACTAAACTTCAATTAGCCAAATTAAATCCCTCTTCTTTAATCTTTGTCCCACATTGCTCGCAACGAAAAGAGAGGTGCCGACTCCCTATATAAATAGGGGTGCATTCTCTTCGTTGAAAAATGCACCAAGTCTTCGATTGAGTAGCTCCGAATCATTGAGCAAGCTCGATCTACGACTTAAACTATTATTCCTCACTTCTTCTTATTCTCCCGACGAGTTCTAGCAAGACTACGAGGGGGGTTTGGATTCGGATCCAGACGTCTGAGACGCGGGTCTGCTCAAGTGAAACCTTCTACCGCAAGTGATCGGCTCGGAGGCGGGTGTCAGCTCAGGCGGATCGGTTCGAAGGTGCAAGGCGGCTCGGGTGGATCGAGTCAAGGGTGCAAGGCGGATCGGCTATGAGGAGCGTAAGAATCCGGTACGATACATCTTGCCCATCCCAGGGTTGAGATTTCGGGTATGTTCTTTAAGATTTTTAGTATAATTTAATTTCATCGCAGTATGATAGATCCCTCTTGGGGTGGGCTGGACCCACCCCAAGTTGGTATAGATCGGGCTAGGTTCTGCCTCTCTCAGGGCCTAGCTAAAATGTTTAGCTAGCATGTTTTATTTTCCGCTGCATTTATGCCTCTGTGGTCCGTCCGACATAGAAAGGGCACAGATCTGAGCCCTGAGGGTCCGCCAAAACCCTTCAAGTTTGACCCTTGTGCAGGGTTGGTTGGGTTCTTGTGTAGGACAAATCCTCTTGGTGAGGTATCTCTTTGTGGGATTTGTATTCACTTCTCTTTGTGGGAATATAGTGGATATTTGGTGTGGCTGGACGTACCCAAGTTTTGGGGAACCATGGTATATTCTTGTGTTTGTGTTTGTTTTGATTGTGGTGATTAATTCCTCTTGCATTTATTATTCCGCATTTGCAAGTTTAATTTTAATTGCACAATTTATTGCCATTACACTATTCATTCCCCCCTATAGTGTGTTGCTGTTAGTATTGCAAGGGTAATGCGATCCTTACACATTCCTCTTATTGTTCTTCCTATTATTAAGATGTGCATACTACTCGGTGTGAGACCCTACAGCCTGATCCTACTACAAGTTGGGACTCGAAGTCTCTAGACGAAAGTAACCACGAGTAGCAGGTGTCGTCCCTGTTTCGGAATCATACTTACGTGATTGACCCATTGACTAAAGTGTCGTCGGGATCACTCGGACTGTGTCAGCGATGAATATCGCAGTTTAGTCCCTTCGTCATGACTGTGTCGCTACATGACCTAGGGTATGGTAAACTGTCAACCCCACTAGCCAGCATCGGTCAGTATACAACAGTCTTTGTTATATACACGATGTACTTCTTACAACGCACCTCGGCCAAGGATTATCACAAAGACTGTACTGAGCCCGTGACACTAACTTTCCTTTAACGGAAGAGACGAATCCCATCTTAGTCATCTACTTACCTCGTATGCTTCAGGTGTCATCCAACCTAAGACCTTTCAACAGGCCTAGCCTTAAAGCTAGGTCATAGGTCTAAGTGACGCAATTCACAAACAGGTTTGTACAAATGACTTTAGGTCTTAAGGACCAGCTAGCCTATTATCACTCTAGAGTTATTATTGACAGTTTAGTTAAAGATTAACCATATAATAACTCTAAGTTGGTCGTTCAGTGAACTCATTCTCCAATGAGCAACTGTGCCTTGTCTCCGCCTTCGCCAGGCCGAATGACTATAAGATCATCATTACCCTTAGGTAAGACAAAGACACAATGGTCTATCCGATGTGCCGATATCTTATTCTCGACACTTCTATAACAATGAACCGTTTAAGACTTAAGTTCTTTATCGGTCATTTACTTCCCAAAATCTAGATCTACATATGAATACGTAATGACCTTACTTTTTAAGTCTAAGAAAATTATCTAAGTATAAAATTCATAGAATTTATACTAGGACAATTTGTACCGTATCATCATAAGAACAAGATGTTTAACTCAGGATAAATGCCTCAAGGGCATACATCTTCCTACACTTATAGTTGCAAGCCCTAATTTGATGCATTTGCTCTCTTAGTTGAGAGTTGGTTAATGAAAAATCCCAACAAGAAGGTTGGGGACGGGAGCAGCCCAGGGTGGGTGAACCAGAATAAAACTCAAGTGTGTTTGCGATTGTTTCTTTATGTCTCTATGCTTTCTTACTTGCATCTTTTTTGATTTTGACTTCCGTTGCAAATCTCTATCTCTTTGTGCAAGTATTTGTGTGTTGATTTAGTACTTAAGGAGTAACATTCTTAAAAGACTTACGCTAAATTTAGTGGGATGAAATTTCAATTGTGCAATAATTTTTGAAACACTAATCACCCTCACTAGTGTTTAGCTTGATATCTTCAGGATCCCCATCAAAAACCTTCGACTGAGGCTGTGGAAGGAGGACATGCTGAAAAATCCTCGATAATGTTGGATTATTTAATGACGTGGGTGATAAACATGACTCCCAAAAATTTAAAAACCCTCACCTGCTGCCGAGTAAGAATCGAGAAGTTAAAACCACTGTTGTCGAGGAAGGAAGTGAGAGAGTGAATGAGAGCATGAAAGACAATAAACAAATTTAAAGCAAACAAAAAGAACAAATTCGAAAAGCCCTCACCTATTGTCGAAGGAGGAGGAAGATGTTGAAGAGGAAGTCAAAAATTGCAGGAGAGAAGTCGAAAACCATCATCAATCTGCAAGCGAGAAGTTGAAATTTTGGGGCATCGTTTTTCGATCAAGATTTGGGGGCACTGGGTCGGAGTAGATGGGAAGGATCTGGTTGGGGATCGGTCGGATTTGGGGAATGGGTAATCTATATTTTGGGGGGATCGGATTTCTACGATTGCGATGGAAAATGGGATTTTTAGTTGGGTTTTCACCGATGGCTCCGTTAATGAAAGTAAATGGATAAAATAAGGATTTTTAGTGGGGTTGTCAAGTATTCGTGACGGAGCCTTGAGGGGCACAAACTTTTGTTGACGTCTTACATACCCTTCAGTGATACCATCTAAAAAATCCCGACATTCACTGACGGCGTAATATGCCGTTAGTGAAAGTAATGGTGCCATGTCGAAAAAATAAGGCGCCAACCAATGAAATAATACTGACGGACTTAGATACCGTTAGCAAAGATGGACTTTTACCGAGGGCCGCAGTCAGCGAAAATCAGAGTTTCGCTGACGGACAAGTATCCATCAATGAAAATTGTTTGGTGGGTAATGGTGCAACTTTCACTGACAGGAGAACTTTCTCATCAGCAAAAATCGCATTTTCACTGACCGATACTACCGACGAAAGTCACCTTTTGCTGACGGAAACCTAAGCCGTCAGTGAAGCCTTTATTTCACTGACAGGATTTTATTGCCGTCTGCAAAAGCATGGATTTAGTGACAGTTTATTTAGTTGTCATTGAAAATTCGTCACTAAAAACTTATTTTCATGTAGTGCATTAGTCGACTAACTACTGACAAATCAACCTAGGGTTTGCATTTTGTGCGGGATTTGATTCAAATGTTGAATCTAATCTGAACCAAACTTTTAGAGTTTGACTCTAACAAACCCACATTGTTTCAAGATATGATTTGGATTCAAATCTAGTACTCTAATTAAATTAGAACTTCTAATAAACACGGCTTCTTCTTGAAAGCACGTTTACGGACAGAGTTCTGATCCAATTCGAACTCCGAATAAGACACATGTTTAGATGACCACTAGCACTATATAGAGGGGTCCTTTCCCTCACACCTCAATGCATCAGATCAACATCAAGAGATCCCAATCTTAGAGATTGAAGTTCTGGCATCCAAGATCTCGTGTGCGAAGAAATTCAAACTGTTAAATATTAATTACTAGATTTAGAAAACAGTGTTGACTCTTTGTATCTTGTGCATTATGTCTCTTTGGGTCTTGCCTCTCTTTGGGTCTAGTGTCATGACTCTTAGGTTCTTGTGTTAGTGACTCTTGGGCTCTTGTGCCCAATGATGTTGTATGCACTATATATATGGGGGAAATCCATTGTACCATATAACATTAAGCAATACAATCTTATCCATCTTTTCTAACATGGTATCAGAGCTAAGGCTCGTCTTCTGATCCACACGCTCTCTTTAATTTCCTACTCTCCCTCTTCTCCTCTTCGGGGAGAGGGAGGAACGGTCCAACATCTCCATCAAGGCCTAAATTTTTGGAGCAGTCTGCTAAAAAAAGGACTTTGAGCTCCCTCGCTCCCCTCGTTGTGAGCGTGCATCTTGCTGCCGGTGCTCCGGCCAGCCGGCCATCGTCGGCGATGGACTTCGCCAGGGGGTTCTGCTCATGGGTTCGCCCCCATCCACTGGACTACCATGTTTTCAGAGCTGGGCTTTGCTCCTTAGCCTGTCATTTCCATTCAGATCTAGGCAACAATCGGTGGTGACACCAGCTCGTCCCCATCGAGAGTTCTCACCACCACCAATCTCACACTCTTCTTCAATCTCTCGAGCCTCGCCATCTTCCTCTGTAACTCCCTCGCCCGTGTTCTCGCTACTACAAAGTCCCTGGCAAACGAATCCATCTCTGCTCCATGATTCAGGCTGGCAGTCGGCCCGACAACTTCACCTACGCACCATGTTCTCTGATGGACCATGTGGAGAAAACCAGAAACTGTGGGTGGCCTTGAGCTGATGGTCTGACTTGCTGTCGATCCATTCTGGCCATGCAAATGAAGCCTTCACCGACATAATCCTCTCTTTTCTTCTCTTCTCACTACTTTTGTACCATTGAACAACAGAATCTACACATCATGAGGTCTTCATCTATCTCTTGTGGCACGTCTGACGGATTGGCAATATCCGGAAGACTGTATTTGGATACCATAGAAGGACATCTCAAAGTTCCCTTGTTTGCCCACATTAATCCACTGTCATTACAAAGAGATCTAGGTCTGGCTGGTCCTCGCCACATTGTTCGCCACTAGAGGGCGATGCCCCTTCTTCGGGGTTTGCTTTCCCACAAAATTTCCCTTTTCGATGCCGCATCCTGAGAGCATATTGCCCTTTGACTTCGTCTTCATCTACCTCAGGCCTACCATCTATTCGACTTATGCCTCAACAAAACCAAAACTGCCTTACAGTCCCTCAACAATGCTGAAATTGCCTCCCATTCGCTCTAGCATTCGACGGTGGATGCAATATTTCCATGGACCAGCTCATCTACACATCGCTTGCCGATCTTCTCCTCATGTTGCGACCGACTTCGTCGACATCCTCTCATACAGAACCATCTCCTTCTAAAACAATCAACGTGCCGCATCAAAACAGCGGCCTCGCCCCTAGCGGCACATCATCGGAGCACAGCGTCCTCGATCCCTAGCGGCCTCGGTCCACTGCGACCTCCACCTCCTACGGCAGCTCATCGGAGCACAGCCTCCTCGGCCGCCAACGGCCTCGGTCCCCTGCGACCTCTGCCCCCTGCGGCACCTTATTGGAGCACAACCTCCTCGGTCCCCTGCGACCTCGCCCCTAGCGGCATCTTCAGCCCCCAGCGGCCTCGGTCCCTTACGACCTCGCCCCCAGCGGCATCTTCCGCCCCAACGACCTCGATCCCCTGCGACCTCGCCCCCAACGGCCTTGGTCCCCTGTGACCTCTGCCCCTTTGTGGCATCTCATCGGCCCCTTGTGGCACCTCATCGGGCCCTTGCGGCACCTCATCGGGCCCTTGCGGCCTTGACATCATGTACTCCGCAGCCATCCGCGGTCATCGTCTTCTGGATCTTCGTCCGAGTCATTGCAATTTCTCTCCAAACTCAAAGTTACACCATGAGTTTGAGGGGGGATGTTAAGATAATAATTAGTGTCTAGGAAATATGTGTGACTCTTGTGTTCTTGTGTTGACCCTTAGGCTTGTGTGTTGTCGCTTGGTGTAGCGTGCTGTCTCTTAGGCTCTCGTCTCATCATTAATAAGCCGAGTGTGTATTATATATTGGAACACCATTGTAACACCATTATATCAAGTTAATAAAATATCCTCTTCTTCATTTAAATATGGTATCAGAGCCATTCTGATCTAGGCTTCAAGTCTTCCACTGAAACTCTCCCTCCCCCCAAGAGGGGGGATGGAGGACAACCATTCCAGCCCTATGCAGTACATTTGATCAATGCCCTTGCTCATCAGATTGGACCGATGCCCTCTTCTACTACATCATCAGAGCATAGCCTCCTCGGCCCTCAGGGGTCTCGCCCCTTACGACACATCATCGGAGCACATCCTCCTCGGCCTCCCCGCGGCCTCGTCTCCATCGGCACATTGTCGGAGCACATCCTCCTCGGTCCCAGCAGCCTCGTCCCATGCAGAAAATAATCAGAGCACATCCTCCTCGGCCCCCATGCGGCCTCGCCCTCAGCGGCACATTATCGGAGCACAGCCTCCTCGGCCCCTAGTGGTCTCGCCCCCAGCGACATCTCTTCGGCCCCCAAGCGGCCTCCGTCCACAGCGACTGCCCCTTTGCGGCACTTCCATGGCCCTCAGCGGCCTCTCCAACTTTGCAGTCATCACGACGTGCACTCTCCAATCTATACGTCTTCTCAGTGTAATTCCTCTCCAAACTCAAAGTTACACCTTGAGTTTGAGGGGAAGTGTCAAAATATTAATTACTAGATTTAGGAAAAAGTGTTGACTCTTTGTATCTTGTGCATTATGTCTCTTTGGGTCTTGCATCTCTTTGGGTCTAGTGTCATGACGCTTAGGTTCTTGTGGTAGTGACTCTTGGGCTCTTGTACTCTTGTACCCAATGATGTTGTATGCACTATATATATGGGAAAATCCATTGTACCATAAAACATTAAGCAATACAATCTTATTCATATTTTCTAATGGCATGTTCTTTTACCAAGAAAGGAGATGAGAAAGTGAAAAATTTCACTATTCATCAACTTTCTTCCCCTACTTTCCTAAAACGCGTTCTTTTGGCTGAAAGTTAAAACGAGAAAGTTTGCTTACGTGGCGTCCTTTTTGGAATCCAGATTCACTTTTTGTAATACATGAAATTTGTTGGGAAAGCATGTGAAAATTGGGTTATGTGTGGCCCACTATTTCATCTCTTTCTCTTTCTCTCCTCCAACTCACCAACTTTCTACTTTCTCATTCCAACTTTCTACAACCAAAAGAACACAAGAAAGTTGGGTGGACCACACTTTACTTTCACAACCCCACTTCCCATATAACTTTCCACCCAAAAGAACACAAAAACTCCTTTTTCTCTCTCTCCTCATATTCCACAAATCCCTAACTTTCCCATTTCAACTTTTCAGCAAAAGAACAGGCCCAAACACAAACCTATACGAGGGAGATTCTCTTGCACTAAAATAAAGTTTTTCATTTCCTCTCTTCTCAAGCCCTAGCCGTAGACTTGGAAGTTGGTTTGAGTTTTAGAAGGGCACATGAATCGTGAATGGGTAGTCATCACTTTGATTCATCTAGAGCACTTGGTTGGGTGGTGAGCTTTGGTCTTCATCGGAAGAGTTTTACGATCCGTAGTATCGCTTAGGAATATCCGTGCAAAAGTATGGTCTTTAATCCATGGCGTTAATTTCTAGTTGTGTAGCATGATCTTGACTTGCTTGAATGCTAGATTAGAATTTTTTTTTGATTTTTCACATATTTCACTGCTTTCTAAAGTATTTAGAAAATCTAGAATATTCTCTTACAAAGGGTGCCAACATAGTGCTAATAATTGGGGACCAGGGTACCTCCCCTCCCCACCGTGTAGGGGTGGAGCTTCTTTCATCTTTTTCGAGCCTCAACTCATAGAGGGATGATTCGAGAATGTGCTCGTGCAAGAATAGAAAGTATGTGTGTATGCGCTGCTACGAAGATACGCCCGACGATGAGGGGCACGCACAGGGGCGGATCCACGTTGTAGGTGGGGGGGCCCTGGCCCCCCCTACTCCCCACCCACATTGTTTTATCAGTTTCTAACTTAATTTATTTTATTTATTTAACATACATATAAAATTTTACCACATCCCAATCATAGAAATTGCCTATGGCGGGTTGACTAGGGCGTTGTTTTCTAGTCCTTGGGGTCTCAGGTACGAGCCTTGTTAATGTTAAAAATTGTCTGTTGTTTTTAATTCTATGTTTTGTCCCTGTAAATCATATTTGCCAACAACATATTCAAAAGTGTCCCCATGCCCCATCGGTTAAGGCCCTTGTTCCATGCCCTTCCAGCGTGAGTTCGAGCTAGGGATGACAGTAATGGCCTGACCCGCCCGGCCCGACTCGGCCCGGCCCGCAGCCGGGTCGGGGCAAGCTTGGGCTTTGTATGCGCCCCGGCCCGCTCCGGCCCGCCCCGGTAAACTATAGAGGTTCTAAAAAACCTTACTATCTTGATGCGGACCATGCAGTCAGCGAATAATCCATAACTCACACTCTATTCCACTGTTCTCTCAACTGCGCCAATTCCCAATTCCAAATTACCAAATAAATCAAAATTCTCCCAATTAACAAATACAATTTTTATTTGGGATTCATATGGATGGCAGTAATGACCTGACCCGACCGGCCCGACCCGGTTTTGGTAAGAAAGTATCCGTCCCGCCCTGGCCCACGACCCGTCTCGCCCCGACTTGCAGATGGGTCGGGACAAGCTTGGATAGTTAAATACCCGCCCCGACCCGCAATATGCCATTACTTGTTCGAGCCTTGCCAGTTGCCTTTCAACCTCTTTTAATTTCTAAATCTTTTCCACATTAGACGTACAAACTTGTTTTGGCCATAACTCCTTCTACACACATGTGTTCTTTATATCACTAGAAAGCTCTTGAAATATTCTACCAAGCCATATGAAATTAAGAAATTATTTTCAAGTAAACAATTTTATAAAAATCATGTAAAGTTACAAGTTTCTTTGAAAAATTTGGAAATATACAACATATTTTCATGTCAAACTTTCTATATTTGTTCCATGTGGTATCAACCACATATGATTAAAATTTCTAAATGCGTCATCGGCCCCTCCTGCCATTCCATCCTGGTTCCGCCCATGGGCACGCACATGTGCATAAGGGTGATGCGGAGATGCCCGAGTGTGGAAGGCAATTTTAAGTATTCTGTCATCATCGAACAGTTTTAAGTAGCGTTAATTATTTAAATAGGATTCCACCATTAAACTTGTATTACGAATTCACTCCAGTTTCTGTTAAATTATGCAGCTATTGACCCAATCCATCATATTCCAGGCATATACCCCTCTTTGTCCCGGATCCTTTGTATCAAAAAACTTTTGTGGGGAACGTTCAAGATGCTGCCATGAGAGAAATTTTAACTAAGAATAAATCTTAACCAACCATGTGGCAGGACACGACTGGCCCCAGGATAACGGGTTTGTATCAAAATAATTACAAGTTGGGGAGTTATTTGAGAAAAACCAAAGATTTTTTTCTAACTCCTAAGTCCTAACATAATTTCCGGAATCTTGCATCCGGCTTTCGGGTACAAACCCAAACCTCCAACCCGAAAGCCCGAACTCCTCAAGTCACGTGCGCCACGCCTAAACCGACAAAAATAATTGGCCTAGAAAACCCCACAAACCTTAGGCGAAACCAGATTTCGCCACGTTATACCTTTAACGGGCCAGATTTATCCATCTCTACCACAATTTCCTATAAATGCAGCCCCATCTCCGGCTCCGGAAGCATCGAACGCGTCAAAAGATCAATTAAACAATCGAAAAAAAATCGAAACCCTAACAGCCCCTTCATCGAGATGGCAACGAACCCAAAGGTGTTCTTCGACATGACGATCGGCGGCGCCCCTGCCGGCCGCATCGTGATGGAGCTGTACGCAGACGTCGTCCCCCGCACCGCCGAGAACTTCCGCGCGCTGTGCACCGGTGAAAAGGGCGTCGGGCGCTCCGGCAAGCCTCTCCACTACAAGGGATCGGCCTTCCACCGAGTGATCCCCGGCTTCATGTGCCAGGGCGGCGACTTCACCGCCGGGAACGGCACCGGCGGCGAGTCGATCTACGGCTCGAAGTTCCAGGACGAGAACTTCGTCAGGAAGCACACGGGCCCAGGTATCCTGTCGATGGCGAACGCAGGGGCCAATACCAACGGGTCCCAGTTCTTCATCTGCACGGAGAAGACTGCGTGGCTCGACGGCAAGCACGTGGTCTTCGGGCAGGTTGTTGAGGGGCTGGACGTAGTGAGGGCGATCGAGAAGGTGGGGTCCTCTGGAGGGAGGACATCTAAGCCCGTCGTCGTCGCCGACTGCGGCCAGCTCTCTTAGATCCGATGAGGGATTCTAGATCTGAGATCTGAGTGTGGGTCAGAGGTTGGGTGCCTTGGAAATAATGGTCTCTTTAGCTCACTGCTGTTGGATCTGAGAGTGTCTTTTTATTCGAGTCTTTGTTATCTCAGTATGTGGTTTCTTTCTTTGAAGTCGATCTCGTTCTAGAGTTGTAAGTGGATTATCTATCAATTATGGGTCTAATGGAAATTTGGTGACTGCAATTTGTGTGTTACTTTTTTTTTAACTAACGTTAAGATTTTTATTTTCGATGGACTTGTTGCTGTCACCATTTTTTGGAGACGGTGAACGTGGACGTGGATAAGATCTATGAATGAGTCTCTTGTATTGTTGAGAAATTGATGGGGGATGAAAAGGACGAGATATGGATGAAGCCTGGCTCCGTGATTCACCCAACAAACCCTTTTGACCAGGGCATTGTGAAAAAAAGGGTTAAATTATTTTACTATATGTGTTTTAAACCAGAAGTCCTGGTTTGGTCCGAGAACTTACGTTACAGATTATCGTTTTCTGCATACTTCGACCTATGTTTTTTTTTTGATACATCGGAATTTAGACCTATGTTTTTATTTCATAGAATAGTTTACTTGATTTTTATATAAAATCATGATTTAGGGTTCTAGACACCCTGATTGTTGAATGTTTAGCTAATTTATCCTTTAAAAAAACTAAAAAGATAGCATTCTAAAAAGGGAATTGATTTGCACACCCACCAGTTTACTTTGTGCACATACCACTTATTTACAAGTCACTTACATACACCTCAATTAGAGGTGTATATAGTCCTTCACATATGAAATTTAAAGCATCTTGTTAGAGCACTCCCAATGGAGGGCTGAACCATTGGGGCTGAATGAGGGTTGAATATGTGCCACATCAGATTCATCGCCCGTTCAGCCCCAATGGAGGGCTGAATGTGGGCTGAATGGATCAGACGTCTGATTCACAAGAATTAGACGTCTGATTATGGCATTTTTCGAAAAAAAAACGGCCGCTACTGAGTCAGCGGCTGAATGCGGGGCTGAAGAGTGGTTTAAAATTTTAAGCCACTGTTCAATTCAACCTACTCTTCACTTTTTTTTTGCAAAAAACACCTCCATGTCAGATTAAATCCCAAATTAAGCCCCCGTTCACCCCTCCATGTGGAGTGCTCTTAGTTGCAAAAATTGCTGGTTGAGCAAGAACTTACTCAAACGGTAAAAATATACGAGAGACGAGTTCAAACTAGAAATATAGTTAGCACATGTAGATCCATTGCCACCAAAACCCAATTGCGATTGCTCTTGCTCTTGCTCAATTTATTGAACGGATGACTCCATCAAGCTATAAAAAGTGGCAAAATCTCATCAAGCCCTGATAAAATGGGAATGATGTGGCTGCAGAGGCTCCTTGTATTTACCAGTGCTTCTATTTACACTACAAAATTCACCAACTACACTACACTTTTACTTACAAGTTTAACATTTTTTTTTCCAATACCCATTCTACGGTTTTCTCTCATCAATACACTATACACATCACACTATACACATGACACGTGTTAATGTTGTTGCCATGTATGCTCCACTCCGCCTCCTCCTCATCATGTCGCATCCTCCTCCTCCTCCTCCTCTATAGCCGACACCTCCTCTTCTCATCTTCCCCCTCCTCCATATCCCCATCATTTTTCGTTTGATGAAAAACAAGTCAAGAAAAATGTTGCTATGGCTATCAAACCTGAGCACGAGCACCCATATGGTTGCTTGGGTCTTAGTACCCTTGCAAGTATATTTTGGAAATTTTTAGTGATGCTCGACCCTTTTTGCCCGAGAACCATAGGCGGTGTTCGGGAATATAGGCCCGAGCACCATAAACGGTGCTCAACCCTAACCTTAAACAATACGAGCATATCGATTTTTAACATTTTAATTGATTCTTATTTAGTTTCATGTTCATTAGGGTTAATTAATTATATATATTTTTCTAGGTTTAATTGTGATATAACCTTGGATCGGCTCAAAGATCGCCAATATTTCATTTTGACTAACAAGCCTACGTACAAACCCACAACACCGGCCTAACAGCCTGAAGGCCCAAATGGGAAGCCAACCGCTTCTTTGGTCAAAGGAGACTGCTCACTTGGCCGTTTGGCTCTTGCATTTAAAGTGTCTGCTCATAATAGTGAACATCAACATCTGACAGTTAAGCTTATCATCAACATCGACAGCTCATGCCAAAAGCAATAAAGGGTCATCAATGCTCAAGCGTTACCTTCGACTGGCATTCATAAGGCCATCACCGATAAATAGTCTCCCAAAAGACAAGAGAGATGACAAATCTCTAAGATCCTACACTCAGATATTCTTATGCTCAAGATCTGATCCACCTAACTTTGCATTTCCTCTTGAGCTCGCCTGAGAACTAGAGGACGACTGATCGCGCCCGGATATACACCCGAAAAACGACTGTAGTTTTATCGCAAGCGCACGGCGTAGTGGTAAGCGGGTATCGAACTCAGGGAGGAAAATTGACAGTATCTTACTTTGATCACCTAGCTATTGATGGAATAAGAATAGTTTTGATGGTAATGTCACAATCGTTCAAGTAACAAATAGAATTCAATATAATAAAACGTCTAGGGATATGAAATCCCCACTACGGACCGTTTCTTATCCTTGTGAATCATGAATATCAATGTTGCAAAGTTTGAATGTAGGTGAACTAGTCGCAACTTAATGTAGAACCAAGCTCACGCTCTCGCGCTATTGCCGGTCTAAAGCAACCTAGATTATGGCCCACTCTCATGCAAACCCTAACCTAAGCTACTAGCGTGAAGATCGACATCATAGTCCAATCGCAACTCGAGTCCACTCTCGTGCAAACTCGAGCTACGACCTAGATTATGATAGTTCGTATTCGTCCAAGCTCTTGCAAACGAATATTAGTATAGATTTATAATAAAAATCCTAGCTTTGGTCCAATCTCTTGCAAACCAAATCTAGAGAATTTCGATTATAAACCTAAGTCGAATATCTAGGCCTTCCCATCAATTGGGATCCAATCTCTTGCAAATCCCAATCGATGGAAATTCCTAGCTACCCGCAATAAATCAATCAAAACCTAACCTTTCTTCAATCCTAGCAACAATTCTATTCATTCATCACGATTCAAAGATAGGGTCCATATGGTTCATCCCCATGCCCTAGAACGACGAAACTACTCACAAATCATCATGGAAATCTCAGAAATGAAGCAATAGATCATAGCACAATTCACGGGTTCCTCGAGTGGAGAGATGAACGAACTCGGGGTCGATAGCACAATTCATTGTAGAGAAGAGACAATTCATAAAAATAAGAGTTTTAGCAAGAAAGAACAAACCAAAATTGTCGCCTATGATCTCCAGCTGAGATTTACAAAAGGAATAGCCGTCAAAAAATAATAGAAGTCTCTCTTAAAACTAGGGATAAAACTAGGTTTAAATACAAGCCAAATTCGTCCAAAAAATCTTGACAGATTTGCCCCTGCGCAGCCCAGAAATCCCAATTTGCGTAGCAGTCGGACTGCGTCACTAGTCACTCGGCCGAGTGACAGACCCAATAAAAGACAGAAAGTCTGGAGGTTTCGGGGGTCTGTCGCTTTGACTGACTCGGGCGAGTAGGCTTCTTTACTCGGCCGAGTAAGCAATCTTGCTTGACCGAGTAGGCTTCTCAAAATTTCCAGTAACTTGGCCTCTTCTCGGAAGAAAATCCCTGTTCAATTCGGGCGAGTGAGCTTTATCACTCGGCCGAGTAGACTTTCTTGCTCGGCCGAGGGAACTTTGAAATTTGGCTGTGCGTATCCGTTTCACTTGGCCGAACGCAGCCCGTTACTCAGCCGAGTGAACTCTCTGTTCGGCCGAGTAAGTTGCTTCTGGGATCTTTTCTTCTTCTCCTCGTCTCCTCGTCGATTCTATTGAATTTCTTCCTCTTCCGCTCATCCTCTAGCGCTGCTAACTCCTCAAATAAGCTGCGGGCGACGCTCCGGTGTGCGCAAAAGTCCTTTGATCTCGTTTTCGCTCCAGATCGCTCCATATCTCCTAAAATACGACAAAAACAAGAAACAGTGAAAAGCAACGCGATATCGTCGAATAATCGTGGAAAACACAATATGGGCTATCAACATAACATGGAAACATGCAGAAAAAAGGTGTAAAATAAGGAGCGATCAAAATCCCCCAAGCTTACCTCTTTCTCGTCCTCGAGGAAGATGAGTAAAAGGCGAACCTGGCGTGTAAAAACAAGGAAAAAGGAAAAAGAAGATAGAAAAGAAAACAAAGAGGGAGGTGCTAGATCATTTTCTCAGGACGTGGACTTGCTTACTCAAATAGCATATAGCGAATAAAAAACATGCCAACGATTTTTATCTCGATATCATGATCATATAAGGATGCATTCTATATAGAAACCTAAGAATATTAAAACAATATGAAATATGAAATCATCCTAGAATTAGCATCGTCTGAAGCATTTAAAGTAATATACATAATCATAGACCAAACACTTTTCAATTGATCGCTTTCTATTTGGAGTATAAGAGGTATCACACAATCTGAAGCAATAAGAATATAAAGGAGTGGTTTTCATGAAATGCATGCTAAGTTTCAATTCCTGGACTTCGTAAAACTTTTAGTAATCTAACCGAGTATATAAAATTACCTAGCTTAGGTTGTCATGCACAGACAAGTAGCCACTCTCTCACACATCATTGGATCATCTACCTCAAGCTTATCTATAAGCGTGGTGGCATCAGATTTAACAATAAGACTTTCCCCATTTTTGAAGCTGATATACATGTATTTTTTTCTTTTTGATTTTGGGGTGTTGGAGTATGGATTTTTTATAGCAAGGGGGATATGCCAATGTAAGATTCGCTAAAGGGAGATTCACCAATGATTTTAAGTATAGAAATAATGCTCAAGATATGTGGAGAAAGAAAAATGTGTAACACTCGGTTCACTCTATAGAATGTGCACGACAACTTTTAGCAGAGTAATTTACTCTACTCAGTTTGATCTCAGAAAGTAAACTAATCCAATTATATCAACATATCATACATTCAATCAACCTGAAAGTGAAGCGTACAATTTTCATGCAATAAGAAGTGATATCAGATAACAAAGCAGCATTCCAAATTTAAGCAATCAATGCGTGAAGCTTGGTGTGTTTTCTACGAAGAGTATACAATATAAATCATCAGACTCAACTAATAGAAGAATTTCATCCACATTCATATAACAAAGGTGTGGGTTACTATCTCGAATGCATAACAATCATGGCATATAATATCTGAAATAAAAACGATGGCATGACAAGATAATATGCATATAGAGATAAGCTAATTCCACGTCATCATCATCACAGAAAATTCATATCTAGCAAAGGATAAATGAAATAAGGATAAAAGGAAAATAAGAACTACTTTACATATGCAGCACACACAAAAGTAAGAAAACGTGATGCATGAGAAAAAAATGAAAAAGTGGGTGGAAATAAGAGTAAAAACAAAGAAAGGTGGGAAAAATAAAAGTAAAAGTGAAGAAAATGAAAAGTGCGTGAGACACTCACTCCCCCAAGCTAAACGGCACAGTGTTCTCAATGTGCTAAGTGTGGCACACAGAGAAATATGATATGGGTGGGGTGGGTGAGGATGCATGCATGATAAGAATAAAAGAAAATGAGATGGGTATGCGAATGGTGTATGCAGAGATGCAAGTGGTGCATGCAAAGATCAAGATGGAGCAATATAAGTGTCCCCAAAAATACCTCCTCTCTCCCAAAATGATATAGACATGTATGAGCAAAATGTGACCAAAACGTGTGTGGATGAGGGGTGCAAAATCAGCCGGCAGAAAATATCCAGAATAGCAGCAGCAAAAGTATGAGAGGCATCTAGTGTGTGCCTAAGTGGGTGATGGAGCACCAGCACCGTCCTGTGGGGGAGGTGGTGGCGGCGGTGGCGGCTGTGTCAAACGCGCAAGAATCTAGTTCAGGCTAGCCTGAATACCAGGAAGTAAGGCGACGTGGCTCTGTACAGCGATGACGGTAGCGGAGAGGGCCCGAAAATCTCCTCTGAGCCCACTAACTTCCTCCTCTAGAGCATGGACGTGTTGAACTAGTGTGTCAGATGGAGGTGGGGCAAAGGGTCTAACAGGTGAGGAACGTGGCTGCCTCGCACAGCTACCGTAAATAACTAGTGCGACTACCTGGTGGGGTTGTGGTGCTGTGCTCACAAAAATACACTCAGCCTCTGTGGGAGGCTGAGATGCAGGAATGGTCGAAGAAGAAGGAGCAGCAGCAGAGGCTGAGATGGTGGCAGAGGGCAAGTAGGACAGAGAGGTCGGTGACACAGAAATGGGGACAGACGTCACGACACTCTCAGTGAAGACAGCTGCAGTGGAGACAGAGGTGTTGACAACTGGGGAGGCCATGAAGTGTGCAGAAAATGACTCCCCAGGGGTCGAGAATAAGAAAGTGGAAAGGGTCTCCACTGCGGAGGTAAAAGAGGCCTCGCCGCTCTCAATAATGGTGGTGGGACACTCAGGGCTCACAGTAAAAATGGGGTCAATGGATATCGGCACAGTGGTGGTGGTGGTGGTGGACTCAGCAAGTGTACTCCCGACACTGACAGAAGTGTGGACAGAGGCGTCGGGAGGTGCAGACGAAGTAGGTGCAGGCTGAGGTATCACTGGGTCCAGAGGTGGAAGGAGGGGCTCCTGCTGAGCACCCTCAGGCTCAAGCACGTACGCAGCAGGGATGAGGAGATCCATCACTGGAATCCACTCCCCTCCTGCGGGTCCAATATGGGTCCGAGCGGGGCTCGGGAGAACCATGTAATCAGCGCCAAAAGGATCGTGCAACCACACCCAGTGGTGCTGATCGTGAGGACGCAACATCTTCATACGGGCCATAACATCTATGGAAAGAGAAGTGGGGCTTGGGGGTCTAAGCAAACCAGCTGGAAGGTCCACTTCGCACATGGGAGCCAGAAGAGTAATCAGACCACTGCAACAGATAGGTGTCCTAGCGCCGACAGAAATAACGATGCGGTCCAAGTATCAACTAGCTATATCAATATCAATGGCAGGGAGTAAGACGTCTCCAACCCTCTCGAAGGCCCGCGATCAAGTCATCGCGTAAAGCATGTAGAGCTCCAGCGTCGACATCGTCCCCGGCTCATACCTCACTAGGAAAGTGGTCGCCATGAGGCGATGTGCAAAGCGAAGGCATGGGTGGAGGATAACGGAGGCCTTGGCCTGGCTAGGGTCAAAGGCAAGAGGTGATCCAGTGATACGTGTCCAGAAGGCGTGTGTGTCAAATGACGGTGGGGGATGTGCGTGGGACTGTAGGCTCGATCTGGGTCCGGGACTGGGGGCCACTGAAAGTAGGCTTGGAGCATGTCGAGAGTGACCTCACACTCACAATCCATCAGTTGGAAAGATCAACCCCCAGGAGTCTTAGCTATAGAAGTCAGAACCTCTAGCGTCGGACGGATATAGGTGTCCGTCGACACCGACAAAAAGTCACGCCACCCCACGTTGTCATACAACTGGAGCAGCCCCTCAAATACCCCTAGGCGCTCAAAGTCTGCTATGTGCGCAAACCTAGAGGGTACGATCGAGCAATGGGATATACGCTCAAATCTGGCGCGGTACACGTCATCTCTGAACGTAATCCACATCGTGTCGAAAGCGGGGGCGAGCTGTGTCGGTGGTGGTGGGATAGGTGCAGTAGGAGGCGGAAGTGTGGGTGGTGACAGGCTAGGTGGCGGGGAGTCCACTCTAGCGGAAGAGGATCCAGGCTCGCTGGTCCTCTTCCGCTTCAAGGCGGGCAACCGCTAACGTGCTCTGGTGCGTGGCGGCATGGAGCCGAGTATCGTGCCCACCCAATATGCGAAGTGCTGCAAATAAGGAACGGGTGTACCTGAGCACGACGCGAGAGCAAGCAGTGGATGTGTGCGAAGACTCGCCTCCTCCCAAGAGCTCCAAATCCTCCATGAATCTCCCCCAAGCTAGCCTGAAACAAAAATTCACAAATTAGCAATGAATATCAATACGTATGGGGTAAGATCGGGTATGATAGATATATATAAAGATTAATTTAGATTTGGGGCGGGGTTGGGCTTACGGATCAGAGATTGGGAGAAAAAAGGCGAAATAGGATTCAATGGAGGAAGAACGGCGGCGGGGAACACAACGCAGGCGGCGGCGGCAGGCGTAGGTCGGCGATGGGGGGTGACGACTCGGTCGGCAGGTCAGGGTGGCTCGGGCGAGGTCGGGGTTGGCTCGGACGACTGAGGGGACGGTCGAAGAGGCTCGTGGAAATTTTGGGAGATTTTGGGTTTTTGGGATTTGAGCCCGCGTCGTTTCAATTATAAAGCTTAAGTCACTCGGCCGAGTGACGCGTTCACTCGGTCGAATAGCACAGTTAAAATTTTTTTTCGAAATTATTCCACAGAAGTCGCGACTCGGGGCGAGTACATCTTACCACTCGACCGAGTAGACAAAGGTCATTCGGCCGAGTAGCAAGGCTACTCAGAGCTTTTAAGTGCTAAAAAGTGTCTGATTCACTCGGGCAAGTGACTAAGTCACTCGGACGAGTGGCATATAAATTACAGAGAGTAGTTTTTAGGATCTTCCCTAATCAGTACCCTACTCGGCCGAATAGGTTCTTTGCTCGGCCGAACGACTAAGTCACTCGGCCGAGTGGCCTGTTGCTTTCAGCTCCAACTTTCTGTTTTTGCTCCAATTTCTGTTTTTCGTCTCCCCGTCAATTCCTTCCTCCTCCTGAGGCTTGAGCACGTACCTAGAGCGCTCTCCTTTGCCATGGTCATCCTCCATTCAAATGATTCCTTGTTCTCCATCTTCTGTCATGAAAAATAGAGCCCGTTGTCAGGATTTTCATCGACTCTTGACTCTAAACACTAACAAAGGTCTAAAACAAAAATAAAATAAAAAATTCAACTAAAAATAAGATAAAACCATTGGGTTGCCTCCCGACAAGCGATCGTTTAAGGTCTTGAGCTCGACCCCTTAAGATACTCGTTTAGTGCTCGATGTTCGGCGCATGTGAGATGCGTGCGTCAAATTTGCCGGGAAGTCCACTTGGATTTAATTGTTGTTGTTCATAGGCATTCCTCAGCTCCCCTTCATCATGGGTGGTAATGAGGGACGAGTCCCCCAAGCTTGAGCTTTTCCCGTTCTTTTTCTTTGCCGGCGACGACAATTTCTTGTCCGGCGGAGCTTTCTTTGCATTTTTCTCCGTGGAGAGCTTGCATAGCTCTCTAATTATTGCGACATCAGCGTCGTCTTTGTCATCAATCATAGAATGATCTGACGGGTCTTCCAACATTTCTCCATCTCTAGAAGATTGGCCTTCTTCGAAGCCGTCATTGTGCAAGGCACCGATAGCATATGGCATAGCATCATCAATAACCTCATCGAGGAGGTCCACGTAATCGACGTCTTCCGTCCAAGGCATGTGCTTCATTGCCTTAGGAATGTGAAGTTCGACCTCAATGTTTCCGATGTTCAAAGACAAGGTGCCATCTCTCACGTCAACTATCACGCCGGCGGTGGCCAAGAAGGGGCGTCCAAGTATTAGCGACGTATCTCCATCCTCCTTGATATCCATTACCACAAAGTCGCACTGCAAGCAAATTCCTCCCGGTACTTGGAGCGGTATGTTTTCCACGATTCCCATCAGCCTAGTGACCCGACCGTCCGCGAGTTGTATTCTCATGTCCGTCGGCTTTAGGTCGGTCTCCGTATTCAATTTCTTAAACATTGTTAGGGGCATTAGGCTCACGCTTGCTCCCAAATCTACCAAAGCCTTTTTTAGCGGGACTCCTTCAAGCGTGCAAGGAATTCAGAAACTTCCGGGATCTTTAAATTTTGTAGGCTCCTTCTCCTTTCGGGTGAACCATGTGCCTTGCTCGGCGAGCATTATCTTCTCCTTTCGCTTCTTTTCCGAAATCAAGTCTTTTAGGAACTTGGCATAAGCCGGGATCTCTACAATAGCATCCAAGAAAGGGATATTTAGGCTCACTCCTCGCAAGTACTCCAGAAATTTGGCGAGCCGCTTCTCAATCTTTGCCCTTGCCAACCGTCGTGGGAAGGGTACCGGTGGCATATAGTTGCGCTCCTTACGTGGCTTCACAATTTTAGAATTTTCACCGTCTTTTGGCTCTTTAGGCACACTTCCTCATTAACCGGCTCCTTGTCATGCAAAATTTCTTCCCCCGGCTCCTTAGTTTGAATCATGGCAGGAGTAGTGTCCTTCCCGCCCCTAGTAGTTACCGCCACCACCGCATTGATGTGGCCGGTATTGCTTCGTGGGTTTGGCTCCAGTTGAGCCGGCAATTGTTGAGTATTTTTATTGAGCAATGCTAGTTGCTCCGATAATTGTGCCACGACGGTGTTGAGAGAGTCTTGTTGGGCCGTCAATCTAGCATTTACCTTCTTTTGTTCGGCCATAAATTCATCAACCCTTGCTTCATGGTCCGACCTCGGTGGTGCTTGTGGTGGATTAGGTGCTCTCCACCCTTGATTGTACCTCGGAGGTCTATATGGCCCCGCTTGTTGCCTTGGTTGGAAATTTTGTTGTTGGGAAACTCTCGGTTGATATTACGGTTGTTGTGGAGGCCGAGCTTGAGGTTGTTGCGATGGTGGATTCAAGGCTCCATCATTATTAGCATATGAAAATCCCGGGTGACTTCTCGTAGCCAGGTTTGCCCAATAACCGGTGTTTCCCGCAACATATTGAATTTGCTCTGTAGCTCCTTCTCCTTGCTCTCCTCCAACATACATAACATGAGCTTGGTCTTGCCAATCGCTCATGCTTCCCCCCGGTGTAGAAACGGTGGGGGTCCCGTGCGGCTCACTAATCAACCTCTCCAATCTCTCCACTACCTTGTAAAGAGAATCAAACTTTGTAGATAGCTCCGCTACGGCCTTTGCCTCATAAATACTTGTCGGTTTCAAGGATGACGAAGAATGTCCTCTCTCGTCGCCCCATTGTTGGTTAATCGAGGCCATCTCCTCGAGTAGGGCCATAGCATCATCTGGCGTCATAGATAATGTGGCTCCATTAGCGGTTGCATCGATTATTTTCTTGGTGCCTGGTTGCAATCCATTGTAAAAACTATGCACAAGCTCCCATGCTTCAATACTGTGATGGGGGCTTTAGTGTTAGAGATCTTTGAAACGCTCCCATGCCTCAAATAGAGTTTCCTGAGGTCCTTGCTTGAAGGACATTAGCGCGCTTCTTATCTTGACGGTCTTGGATGGTGGGTAGAATTTGTTTACAAATGCGCTCACCAACTCATCGCATGTAGTGAAGATCCCCTCCACTTGCCTCATCAACCAATACAATGCTTTGTCTCGAAGAGTAAATGGGAAGAGGCGCAGTCGAATAGCGTCGGTCGGCACGCCGGGCATCTGAAAAGTAGCACATTTGGACAAGAACAACTGTAGATAGTAGTGTGGGTTCTCTTGGGAGTTTCCATGAAATGGGTCATGTTGCATCAACACCACAAGTCCCGTTTTAAGCTCGAAGTTCTTGTCCGCCGCCAACTCCGGCATTACAATGGATGAGGGAGTAGAAGTAGACTTAGGCCGTAGCCTATCTCGGATAGAGACAAGCCTAGCCATGCGTGCCGCTAACTCCTCTGGTGTCTTCGGAACGGTCATATGATCTTCCTCTATAACAAGTCTCCTCTCGGCTTTAAGCCTCCTTGCCGTACGCTCGATCTCAGGATCAAATAATATGTCTTCTTGATGTGCCTTTCATCTTGTGTACATGCACAGAAAAAGAGAGTCTCGATGGAATTGTTAGCACAATAGAGGAATAAAAAAGAGTAAAAATAATAAAAAAATAAAAAGAAATAGCTAAGTAAAGAAAATAAAATACCGTCTCCTCCCCGGCAACGGCGCCAAAAACTTGATCGTGCCCGGATATACACCCGAAAAACGACTATAGTTTTACCGCAAGCGCACGGCGTAGTGGCGAGCGGGTATCGAACTCAGAGAGGACAATTGACAGTATCTTACTTTGATCACCTAGCTATTGATGGAATAAGAATAGTTTTGATGGTAATGTCACAATCGTTCAATTAGCAAATAGAATTCAATATAATAAAACATCTAGGGATAGGAAATCCACACTACGGACCGTTTCTTATCCATGTGAATCATGAATATCAATGTTGCAAAGCTTGAATGTAGGTGAACTAGTCGCAACTTAATGTAGAACCAAGCTCACGCTCTCGTGCTATTGCCGGTCTATAACAACCTAGATTAGGGCCCACTCTCGTGCAAACCCTAACCTAAGCTACTAGCGTGAAGATCGACATCATCGTCCAATCGCAACTCGAGTCCACTCTCGTACAAACTCGAGCTACGACCTAGGTTATGATAGTTCGCATTCGTCCAATCTCTTACAAACGAATATTAGTATAGATTTATAATAAAAATCCTAGCTTTGGTCCAATCTCTTGCAAACCAAATCTAGAGAATTTCGATCATAAACCTAAGTCGAATGTCTAGGCCTTCCTATCAATTGTGATCCTCTTGCAAATCCCAATCGATGGAAATTCCTAACTACCCGCAATAAATCAATCAAAACCTAACCTTTCTTCAATCCTAGCAACAATTCTATTCATTCATCACAATTCAAAGATCGGGTCCATAGGGTTCATCCCCATACCCTAGAACGACGAAACTACTCACAAATCATCATGGAAATCTCAGAAATAAAGCAATAGATCATAGCATAATTCATTGTAGAGAAGAGACAATTCATAAAAATAAGAGTTTTAGCAAGAAAGAACAAACCAAAATTGTCGCCTATGATCTCCAGCTGAGATTTACAAAAGGAATAGCCGTCAAAAAATAATAGAAGTCTCCCTTAAAACTAGGGATAAAATTAGTTTTAAATACAAGCCAAATTTATCCAAAATATCCTGACAGATTTGCCCCTGCGCAGCCCAGAAATCCCAATTTGCGTAGAGTCGGACTGCGTCACTCGGCCGAGTGACCTATGTCACTCGGCCGAGTGACAGACCCAATAAAAGACAGAAAGTCTAGGGGTTTCGGGGGTCTGTCGCTCTGACTGACTTAGGCGAGTAGGCTTCTTTACTCGGCCGAGTAAGCAATCTTGCTCGGCCGAGTAGGCTTCTCAAAATTTCCAGTAACTTGGCCTCTTCTCGGAAGAAAATCCTTGTTCTACTAGGGCTAGTGAGCTTTATCACTCGGCCGAGGGAACTTTGAAAATTGGCTGTGCGTATCTGTTTCACTCAGCCGAACGCAACCAGTTACTCGGCCGAGTGAACTCTCTCTTCGGCCGAGTAAGCTGCTTCTGGGCTCTTTTCTTCTCCTCCTCGCCTCCTCGTCGATTCTATTGAATTTCTTCCTCTTCCGCTCATCCTCTAGCGCTGCTAACTCCTCAAATAAGCTGTGAGCGACGCTCCGGTGTGCGCAAAAGTCCTTTGATCTTGTTTTCGCTCCAGATCGCTCCATATCTCCTGAAATACAACAAAAACAAGAAATAGTGAAAAGCAGCGCGATATCGTCGAATAATCGTGGCAAACACAATATGTGTAATTGAAATGATATGGAAACATGCAGAAAAAAGTTGTAAAATAAGGAGCGATCAACGACCTCCCAACAGGTTAGACATAGTTCCACCGAGCCTTTTTGAGTCAGCCATTGACTTAAGCATCAGAGGGGATTAGGTCGAACCCATGATCCGACCTCCTTACAAGCTTCCTATGTTGCAAATAACTGGGAGATAGCTCGAACTCGACTCATATATCTCAAATTGAAGCCCCTTCATCCAGATGTTGGCTCGTTCAATATCCAGATATTTATGCACGTCCTCCACATCAGCAGCTACGTCTGGACCATATTTCAACAACTTCAGTGGTGAGAAAACACCCCGAAACATATGGCGTCGTCTGTGGGTATCGGTAGGCATCCACGTCATAGACCACACCAATGATGACTCGACCTGCTAATCAAGGACCTAAGAGGTCAGTGACCATCTGGGTGGCAAATGCTGCGTCGCCCTCTATGGATCCCAATTCACCTATTCCTGGATGCTCGAGTTACACTTACTGACTTTGGAGCAATTTCATACATTTCATGTGAGGTGAACGTCAACATCCAGGCATTGACCGCAGTAATCCAACAACTGATGGGTGCACAATGATGTGAGTATTATATTTATACCGCAAGCGCATGGTGTTATCGTAGCACGTACGGGTCAAAGAACAGGGAGGTGGCTGACCGAGTACTATCCAATCCTAAATTATGGTTAACTACGTGGGTATTTTATAAAAAGAAGAACTAAGATAAAAGAAAAGTTCTAGGGCTAGGTATCCCCTCTATTGTGGGTGGAATATGGAAATGGACTCCTTCGTCTAGCTATTAAATTAATCCTAGGGCAAAGTTGTTGCACCTGGTGTTGATACCTACCCCTTACTGTCGTAGTGCGTGATAGGACAACCCATCGTGTGATAAGGACAACTGTCATTAGTCATCAACACACGACGGGTGCATGGCGCATAACAATATTCTCCATTCTTCCTTCAAGCCACTGTCGTGGATAGAAGTCAAGTCATTGCCTAGAGGCTCTAATCTACGCACAACTGTCGTTGGCGCAATAGATAGTATAAATCAGTAAAGTGATTAAAACCCCTAGATTAACCCCAACTATCGTTGGCCGCTAATCTAATTATTCACAGTGGAGGCAACAAATATTTATTGATAATAAATTGTCCAAGGCAAACCCTAATAAGTCATCCGAAGCTATACAAAATAATTCATACATGGTCAAACCACAATAGGGTTTAACCCAAGCCATAGATAAAAACTACGACATATGCATCAAAGATATCATCACAAAGATAATACAAGAACGAAGATAAAACATAATAAAAATAAGAAAATACTTAGCTCACAAAGTCGCAATCCAAAGATACAAGTTGCTTTGACAAAAAGGAGGAGCAAACTAATCCTAACCCACTCTAAATCTGCTCCTAACTAAGTGCAGAGAAAGAAAACCAAAGATAGAAGAAGAAGCCCCCTCAAACTCGGCACACAAAACCGTATAAATACATATTAACAAAACCCAAATGAGTTCGGGCAAAACCCGATCCAATAGCCGCTACACGACCGTGTCGAGCAATCGACATGGTCAAGTCGACTCAGCTCATGATATGGCCCCTTTGTGCTCTAGAACGACATGGTCATGTGGCTCATCCACACACCAGTGTAACTGTAATCTTCAGAGGAGGCTTCTTTGCCTTTGGAACGACATGGCTGTGTGGATGGACACATGACCGTGTAACTGAAGTGTATGGTTTTCATGGTACTTAGCCATAAAATCGACGTCCGGCTTAAGTTGGGCGAACGACAAAAACAATAAAAGCAGCAGAAAACATCTTAAAACTATTTTAAGAACAACCCTAAAGAAATGAACCCTAGCCAGAATCTCTACTATCCCGTAGTTGGGTCTGACCAACCTCTAAAGATAGATATATCAAACTATTGTAAATATAAACGCATGTAAATTAAACTACATATCTGGAACTTCATTTTTGCAGAATACGAAGCGTCGTTTTTAGCAACCATTCTTTGACTCTGAAGACATGCCCCGAGCTGCATTTCCTAAGCCGAACTGCGTCCCGAGCTGAACCATGTCCCGAGCCGAATCACGTCCCGAACTGAACTGCGTCTCGAGGCGAGCAACACCATTGTCACCGAGCCAACCACGTGCCGCAGAAAGTTTCATCTTGAGTGGATCCTCCGTCAAAACTTCGGATCCAATCCGAACTTGTCACGCCCCGCTCACCCAAGCACGGGGAGCGTAGCTAACGAGGTTGCCGTAGTATTCAGACTCTGGCTTCGAGCCCTCTTATCTAAATACTAATAGGCATTTTTTTGTGGTTTAATATACAACAATGAGCAGGCCCCTACGATATCACTGGAATAGTACACAGAGAATAAGAAACGTGCTCCAACAGAAAATAAAACGCAGTACTGAAAAGTAAATTACATCAACAGAGAAGTAACATTACATCACATAAGTTCATATACATACAAGCATCAGCTGTACAAAGGGGGTACAAAAAGCGGGTACAACAAGAAGTAGAAACCCCCAACCCAAAAGTACAAAAGTCCACCCGGTACAACACACCCGCTAGTCTAAACCCGGGAAGTCTAACTGAACGAGGTCACCCATAGGCTCTACCTCAGCTGTACAAGTATCGACCTCCAGCTCCGGGACACCAGCTGACTGCTCGAGACTCGTACCTGAAAACCACGGGATGGGACACGTCAACGCGTGACCCAGTAGGAACTCCTAAGACCCTAGTAGAACCCAGTTTTAGAACTGGTCTTCCTAACTAACCAACTAACTGCCAGTGTCACATCAATCTCAGAATATGCAGAAATTTAAAGACATGGTGTAAGTACTGAAAGTAAACAACAGAAAGTAGAACTGAAGTGAAATTTCAGAATTAAATTAATTAAGTTTAATTGTCGTTCTGATTTTGAAACCCGGATAAACTATAGGCTGCTAAGGAAGCGGACTTCACCCAGGGTGGGTGAAAAGTGGTACCATTCCAGTGACACGAGCACTAGAGGGGCCTCTCGTAACTCCGTACCTGACTGGACAAGGTACCAGAGCGAGACTCATCTCGATTTTTCTGTCGGACAAACGGAGGAAACCCATCATTTACCGTCCTGGTGCGTCACGAGCGCACCGGCGGCCTCTCCAACTCTAGTCAACTCCCCCTTACGGGAGTGATGAAGCGAGTGAGAAATCATACAATGTCCGCTCCTTAACACCTACAATTTACCCGTGTTTCCCCCAAACCCCCATCTGGAGTCTCACCCATTTCAAGAATGGAACGAGAACACCGATGTCAAACTCTCAACCTCACTCTCAGTTTTAAACATAATACATCATTGTTTCAGCAATGATTCTTTAACGGTTTCGACTACCGCTTTCATTTCATACTTACACAAATTCTCACCATCGTAATTCTTCTACATGAATCATAACATATGAAGCATCATCATGAAGACATATTTCAAGAACATGATAATGATGTACCATCAACATGATCAATTTCAACTTAAGATAAAAATACAACATTACAATTTCTAAGCAAATTTAACACATGAATCTGCCTAAAACTGTCACACCAGAAAGAATGGCTCTGTTACCCTAGTTACAGTTAGAATTGGCTCTCGGCCTCCTTCAAAGTTGTAGAAAATTTTCTGTAGTTTTTCGTAGTGTCCTTAATTTTATTTTTCTGATTTTTCTACTATTTTATACGAATTTTACAAGTTACTGTTCTGCTACAACAAAAATTCCAGCAACTAATTTTTATAGCTAAACTTGTTCCTAAATATTTGAATGCCACCATTAACATGTCAACACTAGCATGAGAATAAGATTATGTCAATTTCAAATCCTCAACATAATTCCAACTTACAAAAAGGATATTATTTATTATACATCCACACAAATACAACTACATAACTTGCAACTTCATATTAAAATGAAACTAGCATATAAACCAATTCTCTAAACATCACAACTACAAACTAGCATCATTTTTAGCAAGTTAACATAATTCTTATTCTCTCCATTTTACAACATGATTTACCATTATTAAACTTGAGTATTAAACTAAAATGAGATTAAGCACATTAATTTGATACTAAAAGGAAACACATACTAACATATGGGTACCAAGTTGATTTTTTCTAACATATGATTCCTAGTGTTTCAGAGTGTTTTCTCACTACAAAGCGTTGACCGTGGAGAACCCGGTCAACGTGGTCAAGGGGCCCGCTTTGGGTCCCTCGGGGGCTTCGAATCGGTGCAGAAGGGGCGAGGGGAAGCCTCGGCCCAGGTTGAGACGCTCGGCCTCGGACAGGTGTGCTCGGCCTCGGCTGGAAGGGGGACGAGGGGAAGCCTCAGTCGCCAATGGAAGGGGGACGAGGGGAAGCCTCAGTCGCCCGGGTAGACGCACGGCCGACGGGTGGCGAGGGAGAGTCTCGAACCCGATTAGGACGCTCGGCCTCGGTAGGACGTGCTCGGCCACGGCAGGCTGACGGTGAGGAGAAGCCTCACTGTCCGGTTGATCGAGTGGTCGGAGAGGGGCGAGGGGTAGCCTCGGCCCGTTGATCTGTTGTCCACCTGCGCAGACGAGAACGCTCGTCAGGGGGCCGGACCTTGGTTCCGGCCAAATCCCCTCCGATGCCTAAGTCAGATAGAGATCTGAGAAAGGAGGCCCGGTGGAGACGGTCCGACTCTTGAGGAGATCGTAACGGCGTCTCTCGGCGCGAGCGGGGGAGGAAGGAGATGAATTGGGGGAACGAGGTCGTTAATGGAGTACCTTAGGTTTTGTTACCTGAGATGCCGTCCCTTTCTTCGTCGTCTTCCTTGCCCTTTTGTAGAGCCCCGGCGTGATCGCCTCTGACCCACGTCCTACGTCTGCCATTGATCGTGCCCCATCAGTCCCCCCTCGCTGCCGCTCTCTCCGCCATGCCAGCACCTTCCCATTATCGCTATTTAGTGGTCGCGCGTCCTGGGGGAGTGGTTTTCGCAGCAGTGGGCGAGCGACTAACGGATTATTGGGGTTGGGTCGGATCGACGTTCGAGGAGGCCTCTTGTAGGGCCTTTGTCGAATGGGCTTTGAGGACGCAGATGGGCTTTTGACCAGTAGTCGGGCTCCTGGGCTCGTGCTTTACGGGTCTCGGCCAAATAGGCGTAACAATTGCCCCCATCGGTCGGGTTGATCGGCCTCGGCCGGTTCGGCTCGGCCGATGTGACCTCTGCCGATTTTGACGAGCTCGCCAGTCGATGCCGACTCATTTATTAGTCGTCATCATGAGTTGGCCCGTTCGATGTTTTTAAGGCGCGGGTTCCGAAGCGCCGCCGGCCTTCAGATGTTTCCACGTGTAGCGGCAAGCTTATCCCTGCCGCTCGCGGAGTCGTCTTAAGTGGAGAAGCCGAGGGATTCGTGTGCCGCCATCCCATCGTCTTTCTTCTTTGCGCTGATCCCCCTCCTGTCTGAGCTCTGCCCCATGTCGTCTTCTTCTGCTACGGGTTCGGTTCGGTCGGAGCGCGATGTGGCTCCAGGTCCGGCGGGTGGCACTCCTTCGGCGATTAGTCAGCATGGGGATGATCTTTCAGGGGTTCCTTCTGAGGTCTTGGCGTGGCCTTCGTCGATCTGTGCCACTGCCATCGGGAGCATGCGCTCCTCCTACCTGCTTCCGCCCTACTCGGCTCGTGCCCCTGGGGCTGACGAGCGGATCTGCTCTCCTGGTCCCAATGAGGTCGGGATATATGAGAAGTGCTTCCACTTCGGGCTCCGTTTCGCGCTTCATCCTTTCATCGTTGAGTTCCTTCAGGCCCACAATGTGTGCTTGTGTCAATTCTGTCCCAACGCCGTCGGGATCCTCGTCGGGTTCGTTGTCGCCTGCATGCTGAAGGGTGTGGTGCCCTCTCTCCGCCTCTTTGCCCAGTTCTACCACCTGAGCCTCCACCAATCGGGGGTGTGGATTTACATCAGCGCCCGCCCGAAGATGTCCCTGGTGCTGGGGTTGCCGAGCTCTCTGAAACGCTGGAAGGGGGAATACGTGTTCGTCACATTCCCCTTGAGCGTACACTTCCCGGCTCGGTGGGTGGCGGCCGGTGCCGTTGTTCTTAATCTGGGTGAGCCGACGGTCGCTGAGCAGCAGACGGCGAGGGACATGTTGGCAATTCCTCCGAGGGAGCGCTCGATCGACTTCCTCTTTAGTGACCTCATTTTGCGTAAAACGGTGTGGCCCCTAGGTAAGCTGCTCCGAGCGTTCGCCCCTCGAGGTCGCCCAGGTTCTGCTCTGTCTCTCATTTATTCTTTGAGTGCAGGTGGGTTCCCTCTCGGTCCTTCTCCTACCAGCGCTCTCGTGCAGGCCCCAAACCCGGATCCGCGCAGAAGGGACCATGTGTTGGCGGTCCGGAAGAAGCAGAGGGTTGTGACCGCGTCTGGAGGCTCGAAGCGAAAGAATATGTCGTCTCCCTCTCTCCCCTTGCAGGGATCTCCCAAGAGGCTCCGCGAGGGGGTCGAGGGGGTCGACGTTCAGCCGACTGTTGACCGACCTCATCCTGCTCCCGTTGAGGTTGCTTGGCCGTGGGCCGGCCCTTCACCTCTTCCGGACGGCTCTCTCCCTGATGCTTACAGTCGGTATCTTGGGGCGTTCCGCTCTGCTCCTGGCGAGTTCCCTTCGTCAGGGGAGGGTCTTCTTCGTCCACTCTTTCCAGTGAGTGAGAAAGAGTCGGTGTTCTCGAGCCGCGGAGCCGCTGCTTGAGTGGCCGAGAACTGTTGTCTCCCTCCCGACCGGGCGGTGTTGGACGGAGTCAGAGGTGATTGCTTGGCTACCTTCGTGATCCAGGCTGGTCAACAGGTAGTGTGTCTCTGCTTGTCTCCCCGTTCTCCAGCTGTTTTTGCCATCTTACCTTCGTCGCTTTGGCACAGTTGTCCTCGGTGGGCCTCTCGATGAGGCGCCAATTCGCGGCTCTTCCCAAAGCCAAATCCGTGGCTGGGCTAGGCCCTGAGGTCCCTGGCGAGGAGGAGGAGGAAGCTGGTCAGTTGGAGGAAGCGCGGGTCCAATCCCTGAACTCCCGCATAACTGAGCTGTCCTCTGCCCTGGAGGCGGCGGATCGTGAGAGAGCTGTGGCTCTGGCCGCGAAGTCCGAGGCCGAGACGCGGCTTGCCTCTCTTTTAAAAGACGTCGACGCGTCTGGAGGGGTCAAGCAGGTCCCCGGCCCGGCTGCTGCCTCCGAAGCCTCGGAGCTCTCCGATCGTCTGGATGCGGCGGAGGAGCAGGCGAGGGCCCTTGCTGCCCAACTAGGAGAGAAATCCCGGGAGATCGAGAAGGAGAGGGCGGAGCACCAACGCCAGGTAGAGACCCTAGAGGCTCGGCTGCGTGGGCTCGAGGAGTTGGATCCTGCCCGGATCGCTCAGGATGTCGTGGCGGAGTATGCCACCTCCTTTGTGGAGACCGCCTTATTGGAGGCGTACAAGAAGGGCTTCGCCCGGTGCCAGTCCGAGATCCAAGAGAAGTTCCCACTCTCGGGGATCAACTTTGAGAAACTTCGGATGTACTCTGACGCCGAACGGAGTAAGGGGGGAGACCCTAGTGAGCCTCCAGCCTGTGGCGCCCCTGGCGCCCCCGGAGAAAAATGAGGGAGGGGAATGCCCCTCGACCTCTTCGTGTATCCTTCTGTATACCTTTTTGCTTTATCTGGAAGGGAATGAATTTAAAACAAATTTATTTCATAGGAAACGATACATCTATTGAAAGTACTTGCGTAAATACTCCGCATTCCAAGTGTGAGTGAGAACTCTCCCTTCCATGTCGGCCAGTCGGTAGGCTGCGGGTCCGAGGACCTCGACGACTTTGTAGGGTCCCTCCCATCTAGCCGCGAGCTTCCCTTTGCGAGCGGTATCGGTGGTGAAGCCCGCCTTCTGGAGGACCAGGTCCCCGAGGTGGAAGCTTCTCCCCCGCACCCGAGCGTTGTAGTATCGGGCCACCTTCTGCTTTTGGCGGACGATGGTGGCCAGTGACTGCTCCCGTCGCTCGTCGAGGAGCTCCAGGCTGAGCCCTAGGCCCTGCGAGTTCCGGTCTTCGTCAAAGTATTTGAGGCGAAGAGATTCTTCACCCAATTCGACCGGTACCACCGCCTCGGCCCCGTAGGTGAGCATGAAGGGGGTCTCGCCAGTAGCCTCCTTGTGGGTCGTCCGGTATGACCAGAGTATCCCGGGGAGCTCTTCCGGCCAGTTCCCTTCGGCGTCCTTCACTTTCTTCCGGAGGGGCTCTATGATACACTTGTTGGCCGCTTCTGCCATCCCGTTGGTTTGGGGGTGTGCTACCGAGGCAAAGAGGAGCTTGATTCCCCATTCCTCGCAAAAATCTTTAAACCCTGCTGAATCGAACTGCTTCCCGTTGTCTGTGACGATGGCCCGTGGTACTCCGAATCGGGAGATGATGGAATTCCACACGAAGCTTTTCTCTTTCTTCCACGTGATGGTTGCCAATGGCTCGGCCTCGATCCACTTGGTGAAGTAGTCCACTGCCACGATCAGGTGCTTCCGCTGCCCTCGTCCTGGCTTGAACGGTCCGAGGATGTCGAGCCCCCATTTCGCAAAGGGGAGGGGGCTCATGATGGGGATGAGCTCTGACGGAGGAGTCGAGATGTGGTGGGCGTACCTCTGGCATTCTTGGCATTTCTGCACGTAGCTTGTAGCATCTTTGGCCAAGGTCGGCCAGTAGTACCCCTGCCTTAAGATCTTCTGCGCGACTATCTTGCCCCCGTGGTGATTCCCGCAGATCCCATCGTGAACCTCCCGTAGGACGTAGTCAGCTTCTTGCGGTCCGATGCACTTCAGGTATGGGAGGACGTCCGTCTTGGTCCAGCGTCTCCGGTAGAGCGTCCCCTCATGGATCACGTATCGGAGTGCTTTTCTCTCCAGGGTTCGGCGCTCATCCCCATCGGCCGGCACCTCTCCATGGGTGAGGTATCGGATGATCGGGTCCATCCAGGTGGGCTCTTGGTCGATCGCCATCACCTCGTGCTCCATCGTGCTGGGGGACGGCAGGTTCTCCACGTAGATGGTGCGGCCCAGCTCCTTTGGCGAGGACGAGGCCAGTTTTGACAACGCATCGGCCCGCGCATTCTCTGATCGTGGGAGGTGTAAGACCTCCACGTCCTTGAATTTGGACATCGCCGCTCTGGCGACCGGGAGATATCTTTGCATCGCCTCCTCCCGTGCTTCGTAGCTCCCTAAGAGTTGGTTGACAATGAGCTTCGAGTCGCTGAGGAGGCGGACGGACTCGGCCCCGAGCTCCAGGGCCAGCCTCAGGCCGTTGATCACAGCTTCGTACTCCGCCACGTTGTTCGTGGCCGGGAACTCGAACCGCAACGCATATTCCGCGATGTTCCCCTCCGGAGATCGGATCGCAATCCCGGCCCCTCCTCCAGACTGCGTGGCCGACCCGTCCACATGAACTATCCATGCTCCTGGATCCTCTGGTTGAGAGTGGTCAGTCGAAAGAAAGGACAAGGGTTGAGCAGTTACCGTCCCCGGGCCTTCTCCCTCTGGGGGGCCATTTCCTTCCGTCGTGCATTCGGCGATGAAGTCGGCTAGGGCCTGTCCCTTGATGGCAGTGCGCGGTTTGAATCGGAGGTCGAACTCGCTCAGTTCCACTCCCCAGTTTAGCATCCTCCCCATTCGATCGAATCTCTTGAGGTTCTGCTCCAGCTGCGAGTCGGTCAGGATCAGTATGGTGTGGGCCTGGAAATAGGGTCGGAGCCTTCGCGCTGAGAGGACGAGGGCGTACGCCAGCTTCTCCATGGGCGAGTATCGCACCTCCGCCCCCTTCAAGATCCGGCTTGTGTAATATACCGGCCATTGCACCCCGCCGTCCTCCCGGATCAGCACCGAACTCACAGCTTCTTCCGCGCACGCCAGGTAAAGGCTCAGCGACTCCCCTTCCCGGGGTTTGGACAGGAGAGGGGGGCTGCGGAGGTACTCTTTGAGGTCCCCGAACGCCCGGGAGCAGTCTTCGTCCCAGAGTATTGTCTTCCTATTGTTCGGAGGTTCCGCGATTGCTTTCCTCAGGACCTTGAAGAAGGGAAGCGATCTTTCCGCTGATTTGGAAAGGAATTGCCCCAGGGCTGCGATGCGCCCGTTCAGCCTCTGTAGCTCCTTGATCGTCGTCGGCTCGCGCATGTTAACCAGCGCATCGATCTTGTCGGGATTAGCTTCGATACCACGATTAGTTATCATAAATCCCAAGAATTTGCCAGATCTTACCCCGAACGTGCATTTCGCGGGGTTGAGCCGAATGTGGTGTCGCCGCAACCGCTCGAAGGTCTCCCGCAAGTCGGCGATGTGGTCTTCCGGTCGCCTTGACTTGACAAGCATGTCGTCGACATAGACTTCTAGGTTCCTTCCGATCTGGGAGCTGAACACCTTGTTGACCATTCTCTGGTAGGTGGCCCCCGCGTTCTTCAAGCCAAAGGGCATCTTCCTGTAGCAGTAGGTTCCCCGGTCCGTCGTGAAGGCAGTCATCTCTTCGTCCCGGGGGTCCATCTGGACTTGATTGTATCCGGAGTAAGCGTCCATGAAGCTTAGCATCTCGTATCCCGAGGCGTTGTCCACCAGGTGGTCGATGCGCGGCAGTGGGTAGCTATCCTTGGGGCAGGCCTTGTTGAGGTCGCTGAAGTCCACGCACATTCGCCACTTCCCGTTGGGATTTTTTGACCATCACCACGTTCGACAGCCACTCCGGGTACCAGACTTCTCGTATGAAGCCGGCATCGAGGAGACACTCCACTTCCTCGGAGGCTGCCTTCATCTTCTCGCCGCCCAGGTTACGCTTCTTCTGCCTAACCGGTTTGAAGTTGGGGTCGGCGTTGATTTGGTGGACGATCACCTGGGGGTCCACGCCGGGCATGTCTTCGGGCGACCAGGCGAAGATGTCCAGGTTCGCCTCCAGGCATTCGATCAGCTGATCCCTCAGGTCCGGGCTCAGCCCTCTCCCGATCGAGACGAACCGGCCCTCGATGTCCGTGACCGGGATTTGCTCCTGCTCCTCCGCAGGGGTGGGCCTGGGCCCACTCCTTAAGTCGAGCGCGGCCATCCGGTCAGCTAGACGATCTTCGGGACCTTCCTCCGCCAGTTGATAGCAGGTATTCGGTCTCCCCGCGTCGCCTTTGACTTGCCCCATCCCCCCCAGCGTTCGGAACTTAATGGTCCGATGGAGGGTCGAGACCACCGCGCCGACGGCGTTGAGTAGGGGTCGGCCGATGATCCCATTGTATTCCGACCCGATCCCCAATACGATGAATTCCACCGCTAGGGTCACAGAGTCTGGTGTGTTTCCGAGCGTTACCGGGAGATGGATAGTGCCGATGATGGGGGTGGAGTGACCCGTGAATCCGACCACGGGACCCGAACGAGGTCGCAAGTCTCCTTTCTGCCGGCCCATCTTCTCCAGGGTTGACATAAATAGGACGTCACAGGAGCTGCCGGTGTCGACAAGCAGCCGTCGTACTAAGGTAGTGTCTATGACCACTGATACCACCAAAGCCACGTCCGAGCTGCGTGCCGTTATGGGCGCACTCGGTCTCCCAACCGGTGGGGAAGGGGAGGGCATCCCGGCCCTTTCCTCACGACTCTCCTCGCGTCGGTCCCGTGCCCATTCTTGGCAACGATGGCGGGGCCTGTCGCCCCGCGTCGGGGCCTCGTCCTTCTTTCGCCGAGAGGAGGGAGGCCGCGTCATCGCAGATGTGGTTTGTTTCTTCGTGGGACAGTTTTCGTTCCCACAGACGGCGCCAGATGTTTCAGAGTGTTTTCTCACTACAAAGCGTTGACCGTGGAGAACCCGGTCAACGTGGTCAAGGGGCCCGCTTTGGGTCCCTCGGGGGCTTCGAATCGGTGCAGAAGGGGCGAGGGGAAGCCTCGGCCCAGGTTGAGACGCTCGGCCTCGGACAGGTGTGCTCGGCCTCGGCTGGAAGGGGGACGAGGGGAAGCCTCAGTCGCCAATGGAAGGGGGACGAGGGGAAGCCTCAGTCGCCCGGGTAGACGCACGGCCGACGGGTGGCGAGGGAGAGTCTCGAACCCGATTAGGACGCTCAGCCTCGGTAGGACGTGCTCGGCCACGGCAGGCTGACGGTGAGGGGAAGCCTCACTGTCTGGTTGATCGAGTGGTCGGAGAGGGGCGAGGGGTAGCCTCGGCCCGTTGATCTGTTGTCCACCTGCGCAGACGAGAACGCTCGTCAGGGGGCCGGACCTTGGTTCCGGCCAAATCCCCTCCGATGCCTAAGTCAGATAGAGATCTGAGAAAGGAGGCCCGGCGGAGACGGTCTGACTCTTGAGGAGATCGTAACGGCGTCTCTCGGCGCGAGCGGGGGAGGAAGGAGATGAATTGGGGGAACGAGGTCGTTGATGGAGTACCTTAGGTTTTGTTACCTAAGATGCCGTCCCTTTCTTCGTCGTCTTCCTTGCCCTTTTGTAGAACCCTGGCGTGATCGCCTCTGACCCACGTCCCACGTCCGCCATTGATCGTGCCCCATCAGTCCCCCCTCGCCGCCGCTCTCTCTGCCATGCCAGCACCTTCCCATTATCGCTATTTAGTGGTCGCGCGTCCTGGGGGAGTGGTTTTCGCAGCAGTGGGCGAGCGACTAACGGGTTATTGGGGCTGGGTCAGATCGACGTTCGAGGAGGCCTCTTGTAGGGCCTTTGTCGAATGGGCTTTGAGGACGCAGATGGGCTTTTGACCAGTAGTCGGGCTCCTGGGCTCGTGCTTTACGGGTCTCGGCCAAATAGGCGTAACACCTAGCATAAAATTGAAATTTGCTAACATTAGCCTACTAACTCCACATATGAAACTCAACATAATTTTAACATCAAATTATTACACTTACTAAATTAATGAGAAAACCAATCCTAAACCAAACTCTACTAAGTGATTAGAGTTCCTACCTTGCAAGTGTTCTCCAAATTGCTTGGGCCCTTCTTAATCCTTGTAGAGCTTGGGCCTCCTCCTAAATCTCCTTCCTTGAAGCTCCTACTTTGGCCTCCAAAAGTTGGATTCTTGAGGTGATTTGGGGTTAATTTGGTGTTGGAATGATAAGGGAATTTTTGTGGGCTTTAAGAGATTGAAGATGGATTATTTTGGAAGAGTATTAGATGGAGGGAGATGAAGCAACATGAAGGAAAAGGGGAGAGCTAGGTTTTGGCCAGAATTGGGGGAGTGAGGGAGAGAAGGAAATGAGATTTTCTTTCTTTTTTTTATTTTTGCTGTCTTGCCTTGAAAGTTGAATTCCCTAAAACCCTCTCCTCCACTTATCTTAGTCAAACTAAGCCATGTATCATAATTAAAGCTAACAACATGACACATTGCCATACTAGGTGTCATGGCAACAAAAATTAGAATTAAATTTTTTAGGAAAATAAGAATACACGGTGAAATACACCATACTCCTTAAATACATGGTATTTCATCCTAATACCCTTATTTCCTAATATCAATAATGGGTTTAAAACTATTTAAAAATAATTCATCCATCAAAATAATTAAAGAAAAATACGGGCATACTCCCAAAAATTATACGTACGCATCTACGCCAAAATACGTACAAATACGCATACATTGAAATTAGGGTCATTACATCCTACCCCCTTAAAATAAATTCCGTCCTCGGAATTTTAAATTAAGGGAGAAAAACTTTCTATACATCATATCACATACAAAACAAAATTACATCAGACAAATAAGTGAGGGTACTTCTCTTTCATCTCATCCTCGAGTTCCCAGGTAGACTCTCCTAGTGACTCTCGGTGCCACATAACCCTCACTAGGTTGATCGATTTCTTCCTCAGCATCTTCTGCCTTCGGTCTGGAATGGCTACAGGCTGCTGATCATAAGTCAAGTCTGGTCGCACTTCGATCTCAGAGAAGTCAACGACATGATCAGGATTTCCAACACATCTCCTGAGTTGCGATATATGAAACACATTATGCACTCCCTCAAGAGATGCTGGCAAGACAATTCTGTAAGACACTTCTCCAACACGAGTCAGAACTTCAAAGGGTCCGATATATCTTGGGCTCAGCTTTCCACGTCTTACAAAACGAATCAGCCCTCGTGTCGGCGAGATCTTCAAAAACACTAACTCTCATGGCTTAAATTCCAAGTGTCGCCTATTCGCATTTGCCCAGTGTTTATAACGATCCTGAGCTATGCGAAGATTGTCTCTGACGACTCTCACAACATCTACGGTTTCAGCGATTATATCAAGGCCCAACAATTCATGATCTCCAACATCATCCCAACTGAGAGGAGATCGACACTTCCTTCCATACAAGGCTGCAAATGGCGCCATGCCTATACTGTATTGATAACTGTTATTGTAGGCGAATTCTACCAGATGTAGATGTTCGTCCCAAGCACCCTTGAAATCTAGCATGCACGCCCTCAGCATATTCTTTAGGATCTGAATTGTCCTCTCCGACTGACCGTCTGTCTGTGGATGGTATGCAGTGCTGAAACTCAGCTGAGTTCCCAAGCTAATCTACAGGCTTCTCCAAAAGTGAGACATAAACCTTATGTCACGGTCGGAGACTATGCTTACAGGTACTCCGTGAAGCCTCACGATTTCCTGCATACATGACTAATCAAAATCTAGACTAATAATAAACAAAGAGAGATATAAAACAAGAAATCTCACCTCCATATATCTCTTAGCAAGATGGTCTGTCGACTGGCCCACTCGAAATGTTATGAAGTGAGCTGATTTGGGTAATCGGTCAACGATTACCCAAATATCATCATGTCCTCGAGAAGTGCAAGGTAAGCCAGTCACGAAATCCATCGTCACATGCTACCACTTCCACTCTGAAATTGGAAGAGGTTGCAGAAGTCCTGCCGTTCTCTGATGTTCGGCCTTGACTTGCTGACATGTCATACATGAAGCTACACTTCTAGCCACACTACGCTTCATGCCGTGCCACCAAAAATGTTGTCGCAGATCACGATACATTTTGGTGCCTCCAGGATGGATAGAATAAGGTGAGCTATGTGCTTCTTTCAACAGTTCATCCCGAATGTCACTTGATGGCACACAGATTCTGCTCCCAAAACGCAGAGATCCATCTTCATGAATACAGAAATCATTACGAAGTCCGGCTTTTGTCTGCTCGTGAATCTTCTTCAACTTTGCATCTCTAGACTGAGCTGCCTTAATCCTCTCAACTAAATCAGATTGAACCTGCAAGTTCATCATCACCACTGATGAAGCAGGTAAGACAACTTCAATCTCCTTCTGACGAATATCACCCCGAAGTTCTCTTTGCACAGTCAACATCATCACTGTTGGCATGTGACTAAGAGCATCAGGTACTACGTTGACTTTCCCAGGGTGATATTGGAGGTCGACATCATAATCAGCCATCAACTCAAGCCATCTGCGTTGCCACATATTCAATTCTTTCTGAGTGAACACATACTTCAAACTCTTGTGATCTGTATAGATCTTTACACGTTCTCCCAGAAGAAAATGCCTCCACAACTTCAATGCAAACACCACTGCTGCTAACTCCAAGTCATGCGTAGGATAGTTCCTCTCATGGGCTTCAACAATCTAGAAGCATAAGCTACTACCCTACCATACTGATTGAGAACACATCCCAATCCTCTGCCTGACGCATCGCAGTAAATCTCATATCCACCCGAACGGTCTGGAATCATCAGGACAGGTGCAGTGATCAATCTATGCTTCAGTTCATCGAATGCTCGCTGACATTCCTCTGACCAATTGTAAGCAACATTCTTCTTAGTTAGATGAGTCATCGGTGCAGCTATCTTAGAAAAATCCTTGATGAACTTCCTGTAGTACCCAGCCAAACCCAAGAAACTTCTGATCTCCGTTACTGACTTAGGAACTGGCCACTTCTCTACTGCAACAACCTTCTCTGGATCTACAGCTATCCCATCACCGGATACAACATGTCCCAGAAAAGCAACCTTGGTCAGCCAAAACTGACACTTGCTATACTTAGCATATAACTGGTGCTGCCTCAGAGTCTCCAGGACTATCCTCAGATGCTCATCATGATCTTCCTCTGATCTTGAGTACACCAAGATATCATCTATGAAGACGACCACAAACTTATTCAAGTACTCATAGAAGACTTTGTTCATCAATCTCATGAATGTGGCTGGTGCATTAGTAACACTGAAAGGCATCACCAAGAACTCATAATGACCATACCGGGTTCTAAATGCAGTCTTTGGAATATCTGATCCTCTGACCTTCACCTGATGATAGCCGCTTCTCAAATCCAGCTTTGAATACACACTAGATCCACCCAACTGATCAAAGATGTCATCAATCCTGGGGAGATGATACTTTTTCTTCACAGTAACCTTATTCAACTCCCGATAATTGATGCACATCCTTTGAGATTCATCCTTCTTGTTCACCAAAAGCACTGGCGCACCCCATGGCGAAACACTTGGCTGAATCAAACCACGCTCTGACAAATCCTTCAACTGATTACGAAGCTCTGCTAATTCTGGAGGAGCCATACGGTATGGAGCCTTCGCAATCGGTTGAGTGCCTGGAATCAGATCGATGGTGAACTCCAATGATCATCCGGAGGAAGTCCATAGATATCGGCTGGAAAGACATCAGGAAAGTCCCGGACTACCCTCGACAATACAGGTTCAGCATCCATCTCCATCATCACTTCTACTGGACTGACCTTAAACTTCAATGGTCCAAGGGAACTACTACCACCAAGAAACTCAAACTCTGGATGATCAGGAATCTGAAACACTATCTTCTTGAGTCTACAATCTATAGTGGCATAGAACATCCCTAACCAATCCATCCCAAACACCGCTTCAAAATGAGGCATCTCCATCACTAAGAAATCTGTATACAGCCTACATCCACAAATCTCAACAGGACACTGTCGGTATCCCGAAGAACTGCGGATCACTCCACTCCCTGTATGGATATTCTAACTAGATGCAAAGGAGTCTACTACTAATGAATTCCTAGTCACAAACTGTTGAGACAGGAAGCAATGTGATGCTCCCGAATCAAAAAGTGACAAGGCATGGAAGGAAGCAACTCTAATAACACCTAAGAAGATAAACATAAACTAACATAAGAATATAAACATCCTAGTCACAACCACAAACATAACATACTATAATAAAAATAACAAAGCATTCAACTCTGAAAATAAATAGGTACCAGTAATCACTCGACCGGTGTCCTCTGCCTCGACAGCCGACATGGTGAAAGCCTGACGCCTTGGCACCGCTCTCCTGGGAGTCTGCTGCTGCTGCGGAGGCCAAGGTGGTCCTCTCTGAGTCACTGCACCAGGCGCTGGTGGAGCTGGCAATGGAAGCCTCTGTGGAGCCGGCAGGAGGGTCCTCTGCTGCTGCTGCACAGGCCGGACTGCCACTGGTGCCCTAGAACCTGAAGTCTGTCTCTGCTGAGGACACTGCCTACTGATGTGCCCAGACTGACCATAGGTAAAGAATCGCCCATGCCTAAACTTGCAATCCCACTGCTCATGCCCAGTCTTCCCACAAAATCCACAAGGCTAACGCCGCTGTGATGTTGGTGGAGCTCCAGGCCTCCGAAACTGAGTAGTCTGAGTGGGCCTCGGGAAACTCCTCTACTGACCCACAGGGCGCCTCTCAGATGCTGCTGGACCTCTACCCACACTCTTCAGGTGCGTCTCATGCATCCTGGCCGCCACCAGTACGGCACTATGTGTAAGCAACACCTGGGTCGACATCGCTGCTCTGAGCTCGGGGTCCAGCCCCATCCTGAATCGCCTAGCTCTGGTGGCCTCCGACTGCACCAACTCTGGAGCAAACTTGCTCAATAGTGAAAACTCTGCATCATAAGCATCTACGCTCTGTCTACCCTGAGTCAGGTACTCAAACCTCAACCGCAGCTCATCCTTCTTCGTCTCTGGCAAGTATTAAGCCTCAAACAGCTCTTTAAACTTCTCCCACGAGATCGGCTTAGTCAAATGCAGCTCTTGAGCATCCCACCAATCTTGTGCCTGATGTGTCAGCTGTCTCTTCGTGGCATCCACCTACTTATCCCTCGGGTATCCAATAGCCTCCAAATCGTCCTCAGAATGCCTAATCCACTCGTCCACCTCCAGAGGACTCTCCTTGCCTGAAAAGGACCTCGGGTGCAAGGCTCTAAACTGCCTGATACCCACTGGCTTCGGTGGTGCAACACTAGCCACCCTATCCTCCATCTGCTGCATATTCTCCAGAATCCCTATCAGAATCTTCCCCATCAGGGAAGCCTCAGACGAAGTAGCATCAGAAGCAGGGGTCCTGTTCTCGAACGATCCATTCTCCGGATCCATTCTGCAAGAATGAATAGGGAAACAACATTCAGTACCAAATTTGCGAATTATAATGTCAGAGCTTAGTTGTACTATTCTTACGTGTATCGCAGTGTGAGCAGACCTGCATGGGCCACCACAAAAACCTGTCACGCCTCGCTCACCCAAGCACGGGGAGCATAGCTAACGAGGTTGCCATAGTATTCAGACTCTGCTTCGAGCCCTCTTATCTAAATACAACTAGGCATTTTTTGTGGTTTATTATAAAACAATGAGCAGGCCACTACGATATCACTGGAATAGTACACAGAGAATAAGAAAAGTGCTCCAACAGAAAATAAAACGCAGTACTGAAAAGTAAATTACATCAACACAAGTTACATTACTTCACATAAGTTCATATACATACAAGCATCAGCTGTACAAAGGGGGTACAAAAAGCGGGTACAACAAGAAGTAGAAACCCCCAACCCAAAAGTACAAAAGTCCACCCGGTACAACACACCCGCTAGTCTAAACCCGAGAAGTCTAACTGAACGAGGTCGCTCGTAGGCTCTACCTCAGCTGTACAAGTATCGGCCTCTGGCTCCGAGACACCCGCTGACTGCTCGAGACTCGTACCTGAAAACCACGGGATGGGACACGTCAACGTGTGACCCAGTAGGAACTCCTAACAGCCTAGTAGAACCCAGTTTTAGAACTGGTCTTCCTAACTAAACAACTAACTGCCAGTGTCACATCAATCTCAGAATATGCAGAAATTTAAAGACATGGTGTAAGTACTGAAAGTAAACAACAGAAAGTAGAACTGAAGTGAAATTTCAGAATTAAATTAATTAAGTTTAATTGTCGTTCTGATTTTGAAACCCAGATAAACCATAGGCTGCTAAGGAAGCGGACTTCACCCAGGGTGGGTGAAAAGTGGTACCACTCCAGCGACACGAGCACTGGAGGGGCCTCTCGTAACTTCGTACCCGACTGGACAAGGTACCAGAGCGAGACTCATCTCGGTTTTTCTGTCGGACAAACGGAGGAAAACCATCATTTACCGTCCTGGTGCATCACGAGCACACCGGTAGCCTCTCCAACTCTAGTCAACTCCCCCTTACGGGAGTGACGAAGCGAGTGAGAAATCATACTATGTCTGCTCCTTAACACCTACAGTTTACCCGTGTTTTCCCCAAACCCCCATCTGTAGTCTCACCAATTTCAAGAATGGAACGAGAACACCGATGTCAAACTCTCAACCTCACTCTCAGTTTTAAACATAATACATCATTGTTTCATCAATGATTCTTTAACGGTTTCGACTACCGCTTTCATTTCATACTTACACAAATTCTCATCATCATAATTCTTCTACATGAATCATAACATATGAAGCATCATCATAAAGACATATTTCAAGAACATGATAATGATGTACCATCAACATGATCAATTTCAACTTAAGATAAAAATACAACATTACAATTTCTAAGCAAATTTAACACATGAATCTGCCTAAAACTGTCACACCAGAAAGAATGGCTCTGTTACCCTAGTTGCAGTCAGAATTGGTTCTTGGCCTCTCTTCAAAGTTGTAGGAAATTTTCTATAGTTTTTCGTAGTGTCTTTAATTTTATTTTTCTGATTTTTCTACTATTTTATACGAATTTTACAAGTTACTGTTCTGCTACAACAAAAATTCCAGCAACTAATTTTTCTAGCTAAACTTGTTCTTAAATATTTGAATGCCACCATTAACATGTCAACACTAGCATGAGAATAAGATTATGTCAATTTCAAATCCTCAACATAATTCCAACTTACAAAAATGATATTATTTTATATACATCACACACAAATACAACTACATAACTTGCAACTTCATATTAAAATGAAACTAGCATATAAACCAATTCTCTAAACATCACAACTACAAACTAGCATTATTTTTAGCAACTTAACATAATTCTTATTCTCTGCATTTTACAACATGATTTACCATTATTAAACTTGAGTATTAAACTAAAATGAGATTAAGCACATTAATTTGATACTAAAAGGAAACACATACTAACATATGGGTACCAAGTTGATTTTTCTAACATATGATTCCTAGCATAAAATTGAAATTTGCTAACTTTTAGCCTACTAACTCCACATATGAAACTCAACATAATTTTAACATCAAATTATTACACTTACTAAATTAATGAGAAAACCAATCCTAAACCAAACTCTACTAAGTGATTAGAGTTCCTACCTTGCAAGTGTTCTCCAAATTGCTTGGGCCCTTCTTAATCCTTGTAGAGCTTGGGCCTCCTCCTAAATCTCCTTCCTTGAAGCTCCTACTTTGGCCTCCAAAAGTTGGATTCTTGAGGTGATTTGGGGTTAATTTGGTGTTGGAATGATAAGGGAATTTTTGTGGGCTTTAAGAGATTGAAGATGGATTATTTTGGAAGAGTATTAGATGGAGGGAGATGAAGCAACATGAAGGAAAAGGGGAGAGCTAGGTTTTGGCCAGAATTGGGGAGTGAGGGAGAGAAGGAAATGAGATTTTCTTTCTTTTTTTATTTTTGTTGTCTTGCCTTGAAAGTTGAATTCCCTAAAACCCTCTCCTCCACTTATCTTAGTCAAACTAAGCCATGTGTCCTAATTAAAGCTAACAACATGACACATTGCCATACTAGGTGTCATGGCAACAAAATTTAGAATTAAAATTTGTAGGAAAATAAGAATACATGGTGAAATACACCATACTCCTTAAATACATGGTATTTCATCCTAATACCCTTATTTCCTAATATCAATAATGGGTTTAAAACTATTTAAAAATAATTCCTCCACCAAAATAATTAAAGAAAAATACAGGCATACTGAATTGTCCATATTTTCTATCATTTTCATATCATTATCTCATCGCATTGCATACCATTTTCGCGTCCAAATCCCACTTTTTACTACGATTCTGCATTTCTGACGATATTTTCGAGTTTCGTAGTGTTTCGTGAATTTTTAGGGATTTTGGAGCGATTTGGACCCCCACTTGGGTATGGACACATCCGACATGCTCATGAGCCCATTGGCGGGTCTCTAGAGGAGTTCGTCGCGTTCCCAGAGCCATTGGAGGAGAGAAGAGGGTGAGAGAGCAGAGAGAGAAGCCCCAGGATTTGACCCAGCATTTCCCAGAAAATGCTCGGTCCGAGCAACTCAGCTGCTCGGACCGAGCCGTATCAATTACAGCAACGACAGATATGGGCTGACTCGGACCGAGCAGCTCATCTGCTCGGTCGAGTCGCCTCAGATTACACAGCCCGAGCAGCTGACCGAGCAGATCCTACTCGGTCTGGATAGGACGATTTCAAATTCTCCAAGCAGCCGAGCAGCAAGCTACACGGGCCGAGCTTCTGACTGAGCTGCAGCTGCTCGGACCGAGTAGCCTACTCGGTCGGCTATCCTAGGGGCATTTCTGGAAAGATTTGAACGAGCGCGATGCGCGCGATTTAGGCAGCGACTGAAGCTCGTGATTAGGGAGACGGCTGGAGAGACGGCGGAAAGGGACTTCGATTAGCTTTTGTTAGGGATTTTTCGAGCTGAGCAGAGAGCGATTTTTGTATGGATTTTTGGAGTTATTTTTGTACCAATTTTTGGATTAAACAGTGGAGATTATTGCTCTTGTTCTTGTCTACGTTTTTTATTGAGATTTGGATTTTTCTCTGGATCTATCGTTCATCTATTCTCGCTGTAAGTTTATTTTAGCCCTAATCTCTCAATTGCTAAGATGTTTTCTTCTGTGAAATTGGTACTTTTGTGCATTTCTATTGCGATGTCTGAGTAGATCTAATCTAGGGTTGATGGGTTAGCTCTAGGATTTTAGGGGAAAATGTAGATCTGAATCCCTACGTTGAATTGGGGATTTAGGGTTGTATTTCGGTAGATCCTACCAAATCCGTAGATAATCCGTACTGAGATCATGCCCACGGTCTGTGGAATTGATGTGCTTAAGGGGTATCTAGGGATTCGAATAGGGAAATCAGTGGATCCAACCAAGGCACGTGACCATGTCTGGCTCGCGCCTTGAGGGGATCCATCGACGAACTATACCGCTACGTTGACGGCTACCGCCATTGCGTCAACGATAGCCACCGAAATACCCCGCAATTCTAACCCACGAGAGTGGTATGAATTGGGGGATTAATTCCCTATCCCTAATGCAATGTGAGGATCCCATCCAACATCAACCCCCAACGATCCTAGTGGCGATCCCTAAAGCCCCAGTCCCCTTTTATTGCTATCACAAAAACAACAATCAACCCAAATCTGTTACCCGGCAGCTATCTTACTTCCACGTTTAGAAATAGACTGAGAATTTATAGACACTATCACCGTCCCTGTGGGATCCGACATCTTATATACTATAAATCGACACCGCCCGCTTGCGGATTGAGCCCGAAATCGTAGCCTAGGGGCCATATTATGACTGGCGATCGTGACACCGCCAGGTAGAACCTAGGTGTAGGTTACGGGTGCGTCACATACTCCCAAAAATTATACGTATGCATCTACGCCAAAATACGTACAAATACGCGTACATTGAAATTAGGGTCATTACAGAACTCCTTCGTAGCTTTGTTAGAGCCCGAGCATGAGCAAGGAAGAATTAGGGAGAGAGAGGGAATATTAATTTAGCTTAGATCCGAGCTTGCTCACGTTTAATGGAGCTACTCAGATCTGGAGCTTGGTGCGAGTTTCAAGGAGGAGGATTGGCCCCTATTTATATTGGCGGCTGATCCCTCATCTCTTCTTAATTTCCGTTGTGGGACTAAAGATTTTGGAGAGAAAATCAATTTCAAGTTTGCCTTCCACTAAGGCCATACTTTGACGAATTTTTGCTCTCATACCGTTAAGCTTTGCAAGTGATATCATATACCAAATCAAAGAGCACTGAATGGTGATCACAGAGAAACAAACTGGGCTCAATTCTGACTTCGTTTGACCCCTCAAACAATGTTCCAAAGTAACCCAAAAACTTGCATTTCGCAAATACAATTCCAGCATCCATAGGCTTTCAAAAAACCCTATCTGTGGGGCCTGAAGTGGGTCCCACTTGCCCATTAGCCTGCCGGCTGGCTGTCACGCGCCCCCAGTGGGCGCGTGCCACCCCCCGCAATTGGACGCCTTTAGGCGCCCGCAATTTGGTTGCCTTTTTGAAGCCGTGCCAATTTGCGGTCCTTTTTAATTTAATGTTTAAAAACTCTTTTAAACATCATTATTGGGCCCGTTGGAACTGCAATTTGAGCGCGATTTTTTCCCCGAGGTTTTTCCCCGACTTTTGTGGAAAAATCCTGTGGCGACCAGTATTCATCAATACGACTATTTACGTATTTCACGTATTTTCACATTTTAAAAGTATTTTATAACGGTTGGTCAGGAGTTTTATATCAAAAATGATTTCAAAATTCTTTGTAAAAAATATTTTGAAGCATCAAACTAGTTATGGTGTATTTCAATAAGTTCAAGTATCATCAAATACCTCTAAATAATTTTTATAATAATTCAAGTTCAATTGTTACCGATTTATCTGTATGAATTAATTTTCTATATAAACGTCATCAAAATGATTTTAAACTTCTACAGTGTGATTCTATGATCATTTAGTGCTCCCTATATTAATTTTGTAATTTTTCGAAGCCAAATCGACCTAGAACCAACAAACCCTCATCCCAAACATTTTGGCCCAAAAATCGTATCTCCGTAACTCAAACTTCGAAATGGACCTCGTATTCACGGTCCACGTGACGATACAAACATGTGGCTATGTTTTCGTAATTTTTTGGAGTCGTATGTGAAAACGGCGTAATATTACATCATTTTTACTAATTACAATCACTAATGACATTTTTACTATTACTAATTACCCTATTACTCTTACTTTTAACCCTAACCCCACTTAATTAAAATAGCCTAACCCACCTATTTAACACACCTCCTAAAGTTGGCAGATCCAACCATCTTCATAAATTTCACAATTATTATTATTACTATTATTGATATTATTATTATTATTATTATAAACTATATCATTATATTTTCTTAAGTATATATATACATATACATATATATGGGTCCTCGGTGTTAAATAGGTGGGTTAGGATATTTAACCCGTTGGAGACTTTTATGAGTGGTCAAGCTCGGTTCAACCAGGACACTTCCGCCCAGTTCAAGAACATAAATACATCGCTCGATGAACTTAGGGGCCAGATGTCCCAGCTTCTGAAGAGCCAAAGGAGGTTGCCTTCGCAACCAGAGCCAAAACAGAAGAGGAGTACATTCAACAGGTGACGATATCGAGGAGCTCACGGTGCTTGAAGTGGTTAAGAAGCGAAAAGATAAGAAGAGAAGAAGGAAGGAAGCGAGACGAAGAAGAAAAAGATGAAAACTCAGCCCACTCGGCCGAGTGGCACAGCCCACTCGACCGAGTGAAGCAGATACGCCCCAACCCCAGCAAAAGAAGAAAGTCAAATTCACTCGGCCGAGTGATACTTTCACTCGACCGAGTGAGAAGCACATTCAACCAAGTGGAGAGAAGAAAAGCTGGAGGCAGAACACTATATATATATATATATATATATATATATATATATATATATATATATATATATATATATATATATATATATATATATATATATATATATATATATAAACTAACAGCCCCCCCAAGTTCGTCTTCGTCCCGGTCCCCACTCTCGCTTTGAACCCAACGGCGACCCCCAGCTCCGCTCGAATGGCAGCCCTACCCCCCCACCTCCTCAAGCACGCCATCTCCACCGTCGCAGCACCTGCGTGCACTGCTGCCCAGCTCCATCACGTCGCCAAAGTGCCCCCCACTCGAACACACACATGACGATGCATCTGCCTTCCCTCCAAATGCGGCCCCTCGTCATCAAGCCACCAAGTCACCACCGCCCAGCTCCCTCCCCTTTCTCCGACCACCGCGTGGCCACCAACGACGACTACAACGCTCGCCGCCACCAAGGGTCATCGCCGAGAGCTCCCCGTGCCTCCTTCACCTCCTCGCCGAATCTGACATCGCTGCTATCCCCGCCATACGTTGGCGACCCGCTGCAGACCTCGAGCTCCCCTCCTTCGACTCTCCGCCTGTCTCTCCCTCTCCACACCACCTGTGCACGCCGACGAACCCCACGACGTCGCGGCACTCCACCGTCAAAGATCGTCGCCTGCCACCTTCGCCTCCCTCGGTAGGCCACACTGCCACCGCCTTCCTCCTCAACCCTCCCGCCATCATCGAGCTCGGAGAACCCCACCGAGATCTCCTCCACTCCACCCTCCATCATCGCCGCCTAGACCATGCTGCCCCCGCCGTCGACGAAGCCACGAACACCCCAATGCAGCTGTTACCTTCCACCGCTCCTCGCTGCCTCTTCTGCCATCGTATACGCCATTTCACGCTCCGCCAGTGCCCTGCACCGAGTCGCCGACACCGCCGGACCTCGCCACCGCCGTTCCTCGTGCACCGCCCGTCGCCACCACTCGACGAAGCCCCGCTCAACTCTTCGAAGCAGAAGAAGGAGAGAGGACATAAGTAATAAAACTATGTATACGTATTCAATACGTTTACGTAATTTGATATATACGTATATTGATAATATTTTAAAAGGGTTGAGTAGTATTAAATTGATACTAAATTGTATATGCCTCAGAAAATTACAGGACCAGGCCCAAAAAATCAAAAACGAAGAAACAGACTCATTGGTGCTAGTTTCATTGCCAAAAGACAAGTATTTCACCCACAATGATTTTTCAAAGGAAAAACTTAATAAAGCTAAATTCGCTTTAAAATTCATATCATGTGATTTTCACGTACACTGACGTACGAGAAAAATATATGTTGTAGTACTAGTTAATACGGTCATTTTGACCCCTTGTTGGAAGAATTTCGACGTATGGTTTGCCCTAGAGAAGTCTTTGAAAAATGCAATGAAAAATCGTTTTCTCGTTTTAATTAGTTTTTGGGTCATATAAATTAAGAAAAATTCCCATTAATTATTTTAAGCTCTTGAAAGATGTTTACTAGCCTTAGAAAAATATTTTGGACTTATTCATCCTCAATTGCTTAGTCAAAACAGTTTTCTATACTCGTTTCTTTAAATTATTGTGCATTTCTATACTTCGTATAATTGCGTAACTAAATCACAAAACCGTAAAATTGGTTGAGATTATTGAATGGATCGATGAGACATCTTACACATCTAATACGATGCAACTAAACTGAATATAATGAATGGAAGATGGAACTTCAATATAATGAATGGAAGATGGAACTTCAATATAATGAATGGAAGATGGAGCTTTAATATAAATGAATGTAAGATGGAACTTCAATATAAATAGATAGTACACGCACTTTTGACCGGCACTTGACTTGACTTATGGGATTGGGGTAGTCTATGATCACAAGTGTTACGGAGTGGCTGGATGTACCCATACCGAATACCTCCAACACATTACGGAGGTTAGAGCTTGACTGTCGCCATATAGGGTCGGTGAGCAGCGTCACGGATTGGCTTCCGTCACAGGACATATGTTGGTCATCTCTTGTACTCTTGGACATAGACTTATCACTAGAATAGACTGGCTATTGAATATTGTTCTAATCTCTTTTTCTACAGGTTGCTACAACATTACAGTTTTGTTATCAAATGCTAAATTTTTACAAGTTGCTAAAGATATTGCAAATTGTTATTAAATGATTAAATTGATGTAGGTTGCAAATTGTTGCGAATGTTTAACTTCTTTAACTCTTTTAAAATTAAACATATTGCTTGTCTTTAACTCATTTAAATTAAACTTATTGCTTGTCTTTAACTCTTTTTAATTAAACTTATTACTTGTCTTTAAAGTTTAGCTTGGTTCAATTTTAAATACCTAACGTTTTGTTTTGGAGATTATCTTGTCGAGTAAACCTCGCTGACGGACATTTCACTTTGTTGTTTTACGAAATGTCCGTCAGGTATCGATAGTGAATTCTCTGAAGCCATTACCGTAGGAGTCGAGCCAGTGCTTGACGAGTACGTGGAGTATCTACCCGCTGAAGACTAGACGATCACTTTCGCGACTGCACCATTCTATTTGAAATAATGTAATTTGTGTACTTTTGTTTGTATTGGCCATGCTAGGCCTAAGATGTATCTTAATTATTGTATGCTGGATTATTGTATACTGGATATGTAATAATGTTGTTTGGACTGCTTCTTAAATTTGCATGCAAGGACATGCAGTTTTTACACAGACGCTTAGTGTGTTTAAGCCAAGGAGGAAGAAAAGAAAAGAAAAGAAAAAGAAAAAAAATACTCCTCCTTGTTTTAAGCACATCGTGGACCCACTCATGTCCTCGCTCCCGGTAGAATGGGAAGCATGGCATGACAGGTTTGAGTGGCGGCCCATGCAGGTCATGCTTTTGCAAAAACTTTAAGATCAGTTTAGACGACATTAATATCTAAGTATACAACTAGAATAAATTGTTTTAACCTAACTTTCATTGCGGTTTGTCTTGAAGTATGACAGGTCGACCAGATACTCACGACGTCACCAACAACGACGTCTTGGGTGTCGTAAGTGAATCACTGGAAATTCAACGCCAAATTCTCCATGAGGCTGTTGAAAAACTCTGTAAGGCATCCCAAGGGAAGCATCCTATGGAACCACTGGGAGACGCTTTCCGACCAATGAAGACTACTACTTTCAATAGGCATGCATCTTCAGTCTACAACTGATCCCCGATGGTGTGCTTCCGTTGCAACCGAAAGGGACATATCAAGAAGAACTGTCGCCTGCTGCTGAATCAATGTTTGGTCTGTGGAGCATCTGAGCACTCTATCAGGAACTGCCCCCGTCACATTAACAAGAAAGCGACTACGACAACAGGAGTTTCTGGATCATCACAGCGTAAACCACCCCTAGCTGTACAACATCGAGTCTTTCATTAGGCCAAGATGAACCAACCCAGGTGTCAAGCATTCACCAAGTTAACTAGAGAAGCTGGGGCTACAGAGCCTATAATCACTGGTATATCTGAAACTTTTCCCTTTACGTCGATTTTATGCCTAACTCCTTTAATATCATTGCTAGCATACATTATCATACTATAAGTATTGTCTTCGTAGCATACCCCCTTCTGATTTAGAAGCTTCCCATCGCTTCTTATCACAAAAAGTCGCAACGATCCATCTCCATCAATCCTCATTATCTTCTTCGAACTCTTGAACCCTTCACTAGGAACTCATGTTCCATTTTGATGAATCTTAATCTAGAACCTTCCGTTGATAACAACTAGAGTGACCATACATTCATTGCACCACCATCATCACTCTTATGGCCTTCCAATCGTCCTAATTATTCGGAGATACTTCCTAGTCGCGTTTAGTTCATCTAAACTATTGCTATACTCTTTTATAAGGAGGATAACATTCAAATTTTTTCGATCATCCGAAGTTCGAGTTCGACAACGGAAGCAGATAGAATGATGCTTAGAAGTATTTGAGGATGGTGCTAGAGAATTTGAGACGAGTCAAACCACGACGTGTAAGTATAGGCTGATATGTCTTCTTCATTCTTGAGCTCGTATTTTTCTTCTACCCACTACTTTCATCTTGTACCCGATTTTCCATGGGTTTGAATCCTTTTCCCGCCTACCATCTCCCCTGTTGGATCTGGATCGTAGCCTAGAGGGGGGGGGGGTGAATAGGCTAATAAAAATATTCGTGCAACCCACGAACAATCCCACACAGTTATTGGCACAGACATGGCAATAAAATAGCAATCACAGAATACACACAGATATACCCTGGTTCGGTCGTCCCCATGACCTACTCCAGCCCCCGAAAGCAACTACTAGATAGATATATAATCAAGTACAGCTACAATGAGTCAAGATCCCAAATCTACTCTCACCTAGCTCGTACGCACACCACGTGCTCTACACTATCAATCTAGTCAGATGCTCTCCCTCCGTGACGACTCCCAAAGTCGTCAGGTCCCCAAAAAGTAACACAGATGGTAAAATTTCCCCTACGAAGATCTAACACACAACTACACAAAATAATGATAAATAGAGTTTAGGAATCACAGTTTGTGTAGCAGCGATGTCCTCGTCAATCAACACAGGTCAGATCTCGTCTGACGTAGATGTAGTCTCTGATGTCCCCTCAATAGTTCTGCTCCCATCCCAAAGAAACTTGCGCCTTGCACCAAAAGTTGAAACTTGCGGCACCTCACCAAAGATTGAAACTTGTGGCTTTGCCCCTAAAAAAACAAATCAAAGTGGAGAGATCTCTGTGCGTTAGTGCCTGAAAAAAAAAATTTCAAAGTGGAGACTTAAAAGAATTGGTTGTCCAAAATGTTTACTACTTCCCTTAACATGAGATGCCACTTGTTTCTGGATGTGATGATGGCCCAGCACTTTGAGATTAAACAAGTGCTGCTCTTTGCTCCTCTCTCAGAAACTTGTGGCCGGCCACCTGTCTGTGCAAAAAAAAAAACAAATCCCCACAAAAGATTCGGCAGCTGCTAGGTCTTGAGGGTAGGTGAGAAAGCTTTGTGTCTTTCTTTTTATTCATATACCCTCTCTCTCTCTTTGTAACGAACAGAGCTCCTGTGCTCTCATTCCTTTCGGCCTGAGATCTTAAGATTGCCCATTTTGCTTGGATGCACACGCAAGACCAAAAAAATATGTCAGATGATAATGTCAAAGGAATTACAAAATTGGAAGAGGAGCTTCTTGATGCAATGACGACCCCACAAAAATTTCTGGGAGGCTCTGACAATTGGCCAAGAACAGGAAATAACGAAGCCGGCCCTAGGGATATCTTTTGATGCAAATAAAAAAAACTCTGGGATTATTTGATTCAAAGGAAGGTTTTTTTTAAGGTTGTGCTTCGAAAATTTTAGAAAGAGAGCTTCTCGTATAGAAAAACAATGTTGCCTGCTTCAAGGATATAATGCGGCTCTTAAAAAAAACTCACATGATTATGTTGCCGGCCCTCTTCACTTTTGCACAAAAAAAATCCCCAGCACGCTTGAAACCCTAGGCGCAAAAAAAAACCGGCACTTGATCTTGCTTCTTTTTAAAGAAGAGAGAAACTCAACTTTTAAAAGGGAGAAGCCAACAGATCGTTCTGGGCTAGGTTACAATGATTGGCACTCTTAAAAAATAATTTGTAACGTCATGGGCTCTGTTTCCTTCAGAACAAAAGTGCACAACATTTGTTTTTGTACTTGAGAGCAAAGTGCACACATGCCTCTGAGTTTTATTGGATACCCCTTATTGATTTGATCCCTAGGAAATGCAATAGCAAACAGAGAATGGGCCGGCCTCTTTATCTCGGTTGACCCCTTTTTTTTTGCTAAGTATTTTTTGTTAAGAGTTATATATAGGCCGGCTGATTGCTTTGTACATCCTCTTGATTAATGTCATCATTTGGGTATTTACATCCTCGCTATTCCTGCAAATACTTAACACACACATCAGATCGTTTGCAACTGTTTGTCATCATCAAACCATAAATCCTAGATCGTTGTATCCAACATCCCCCTCTTTATTGCCTTTTGTCCGCATCCTCTCCTCGAGCCCCGGTCCCGCCTACCCTACCCTACCCTATCGATTACTTTGGTGCCCCATTTAAAACCCCTCATCTCTTCCATTACCAAACCCATCACGTGGCTTCTTCTCTGCCGTGACGACACCCACCCCTTTACCATGCCTCTCCCTTCGCGGGCCCAACCCCTCTCGCCTCAAGCTCTTTTGGCCTCACTCAGAGCTCTGCCACGCCACCGTCATCACTGAGCAACCTCCATCTCCGCATGACATGGATCGATAACCGCCGATGGCCCTCCAACGTTCTATTTTAGGATTTTGGGTTTAGCGACGACCCTCACCGCCGCCTTCGCTATTGCCGTGTGGTTGAGATCTTGGGAAGTTGCGATTCTTGGGTTTCTTTCGAGCTCTTTGTCCTGGGTCTTGCCCGTAAAAGAGTCCTGCTTCGATTTCTTATCGGGCCCACTCCTTCGTGTTTGTTGGACTGTGTGTTTGTCTCGCCCTGCTTCCCAAAACGACGGAAGCAAGACGTGACGAAGGTCCGCATGGGCCGGAGCTGTGAGGCTCGGGCCCAATAAGAATCTGCAGGGATACCATTTAAAAATTACAGGTTCTTGCATATATAAAATTCGTAACAATAGAAGTACGGAAAAGAAAGATGCATTCATTTTATTAATATGAAATATCCAGAAGTACAAGTCTAAAAGGAATGCCCAGCATGGATACAACTACAGAAAAAGGAAACTAATGGTGTGACGCACCCAACCTAGACAAAAAGAAAAGCGGTGCTACGCACCCAAACTAGAAAGCAGAAACCTTTGAAATCAGCAACTAAGAACCTCTAAGTCTGATCATCGTCTGGATCGTACTCCTAGTCAGCAACGAACTCCTGCTCCACGTCCTCTGGCACCAGCTCCTGGCCAACTAGTTCTGGCTCGGTACCTGACGTACAAACACCAAGAGAAAGTGGTTGTACGTCAGACGGAGTCTGTAAGTAAAGGTGAGACAACTCCACAGCAAGGTGTATAATAATATTTAAAGACAACATTTTGCTGGTTCTTTACATTTTAACGATGCAACAGCATGACCTATCTAGACAAGAGCAAAAGTAAGACAACACTGAAAGTAAACGGTACAAGCAGTAGTCGTAGTGTGTGCTACCGGCTACAAGACTGGACTAGACTGGATAAGACAAGAAGTAAAGTGAGTGTCACGAAGGTTCACGCCTTTCGGCCTGTACCGAGGGAACGCTCAACCCAAATACACGGGACAAGACAAGACAAGAATGTGTGTCACTAAGGTTGAGGGAACGCTCAACCTAGTACACGAGACAAGACAAGACAAGAATTTGTGTCACTAAGGTTCACGCCTTTCGGTCTATACCGAGGGAACGCTCAACCTAGTACACGAGACAAGACAAGACAAGAATGTGTGTCACTAAGGTTCACGTCTTTGGTATGTACCGAGGAACGCTTAACCTAGTACACGAGACAAGACAAGACAAGAATGTGTGTCACTAAGGTTCACACCTTTCGGTCTGTACCGAGGGAACGCTCAACCTAGTAAACGAGACAAGACAAGACAAGAATGAGTGTCACTAAGGTTCACGCCTTTCGGTCTGTACCGAGGGAACGCTCAACCTAGTACACGACTCGAGACAAGACAAGACTGGGGGTGATAAGAGAGATTCATGCCTTTCGGTTTGTGGGTGACCAAACCCTCCAAACCGAGGGAACGCTCAACCTACCTCTACCCCGAGTGCTCAAAACAAGACAATACTAGATTGTACGAGGACCACTCACCCTGCTAGGTGAATGCAAGGTTGTTCTACACGATTCAAACACGAATGACATGACATGACAAGTTAAGAGAGAGTTGAGTTGGGCTGTTATTCTAGGGTGTCCACACACATGCACACACAGATGAAAACCTAGGGTGTCAGTTGTTGTTGTTGTGCCAATACTTCGTCGTCAAGTCTGGCTGTCATGGGGTGTCCCAGACGCTATCATTTCATATCTGGTTCTCTTGTTTGTATCGTAACAGTTTAAGGTTGTCAAAGGCCTAAACATGGCTGAACTGTACAACTGGGCACACTTGCCTGCGATGGCGAGTGGGTCGTCTGTCCGGAGCGTCTCGTCGAAGCAGCACGTCGGCGAGGGTCCGTCTGAAACGAGTGGACGGCTATGTCAGGATGCGTTTTTCATCACTCCTATTAGAGTTCATTTCTAGGTTCAACGGGGCTATCCTAGTAGTCAAAGTCACGTTTTTGTTTTGGTTCAGCCTAATCGACGATCTATCATATGTGCACAGATATTCAAGTCCTTTCGTCGATGTCTAAGGTTTAGAAATGTTTTAAAGGAGAAGAAATAAAATTTAATTATTGTTGATGATTTTTAGATTAGGTTTTTGATTCGCTACAGTGTGGGTTCTTACTACACGTTAGGGGGCTAACCTCTTCGGTGTTTGACCGTAGATCGGACGTCTGGTCTGAACGACGATAGATCTGCATCATCAGCAATATCTCGACCATGGGTAGCATAGCGAGACACGTTAGTACAACGAGGTGGAGGCAAGAACAGTGAGAAAACGTCGAGATCTCTCCCGTTGCGGGTAGCACAACGGATCTACACGGTGGCGGCAACGTCGGGGGAAAACACGCGAGATCAGCGATGTGTGTGAACTCCTAGGAGCAAAGGGGGCTGTTGGAGATTAAAGGAGGTCGATGGGGGGTCGCTCGGCCTAGTGGGTGGCTGACGACGGCTGCGCGCGGTGGTGGGCGGCCGTGAGAAGGCGAAAGGACAGATTTACGATACCAGGTCGCTGTTTTGCGTCGCAGCGGAGATGCGACGACTAGAGGGGGCAAAGGAGACTTGCAGTAGGTAAAAGGGTTGAGGGTGGATCTGATGGTGGTGGAGTTGTCCCTGGCGGTGGTCGGAGGTGGCCAGGCGCCGGCGTCAAAGTTTCAGACGCAAGTCTTTCCAAAACTGCCGTTAGGGCTGAGTTTGATGGGGGTTTTGAGGAGGGAGAGATGAGAGAAGAGAGAGGAGGAGGGTTGCAGGTGATAGAGTGGATTGAGGGGAGGTTGATGGAGGTGGAGTGGGTGGCCAGAGGTCGCCGGAGGCGGCGGACGTCGTGTTTTTCCGACGATGGCGCAGATCTGTCAAAAACTGAGTTTTGTCATATTTGAGAGGTGTTTTGAGAGGAGATAGGGAAGATGGAAGAGGGCAGAGACTTGCAGGTGATAGGGGGGTTTGAGGGGAGTCGGATGGCGGTGGAGACGGCCGTCGGAGTTGGTCGGAGGTTGGCGGTCGGCGGTGCAAAGGTGACGTGCATTTATATTAGATATATTCACCCACGCCTTCTCCATGATTTCTCGTTGTTTTCCGTTGTTTCATATCTATTCTTTTGTGATTTTTAGTTTCTTTTCACTTTCTTTGTGTTTGTGTGTACTTGCAGGAGATTTCTAGTGTAGGGGACATATAAAGAAAATATCATGAGCCCACAGAGCAACGGGAGGTGCCACGTGAGATCCTGAGAGCCATACGTCAACTCAGAGCATATATCAGCCCTCAATCGATTGGTTGGATAGTTCCAACCGATCGGTACATGCACGCGTATCAGACCCGATCAGGAGCAAGCAAGGAAGCAGATCCTACCCGATCGGTTCAGTGATCGGGTGGTGGCCGCAGTGTTCTCTATTTTTGGAGCTGAATTCCAACCGATCAGTTGACTTGTCAACCGATCGGTTCATCTGTAGCATTTCTCCACGAGCTCAGAACCGGATGACTTCACCCGATCGGTTCAATGATTGGGTGAAGTATCTCAAAGGCTGAAGAACGGTTCAACGCTCGTCTCAACCGATCGGTTGATGCTTCAACCGATCGGTTGATGCTTCAACCGATCGGTTGGATGTTTATTATATATGTAGCCCTAGGTTTTCCCAAAAACGATCCCCATTTTAAGCAGTTTTTACGGATTTTGACGGTTGTGAATTTAATTTGTTTTGTAAGTTCTCCGATCGTTTTGATACTTTGATATTGCATTAATACTATTGTTTGCTTCTCTAATCTATTGCTTGATTATAATTTTGATGGATAAATTTTGTGTTATCGAATTTCTTGCGATGAATTGTGAGTAGTTTCCTAATCTGGGGCAATGGTGGAAACCCCTTCGTGGGTTCTCCCCAGAACGACCATAGGATTAGGGTTTCGATAGGATGTAGGGATTTAGATGGTTTCGTGGGTGGTTTTATTGTCATTGGTAGGAGAAAGATAGCCTCTGACCGTCGGGGCAAGGGAAAATAAAACTGGCGTTTGATTCCCTAGCCACAGCTCACACCCTTAGCGTAGACATTGATTCCTAGCGTGTGGGAACGACAGGATGAAATGTCGGTAGTAATCGTTGCGAGCCTAGTGCTCCCAGAGTCGGTCGGTGTTAATGGACATGGGAATGCCCACCGTCCCAACCCGGGTAGATCTAGCGTATCATCCTGGTCATCGACCGGAATATCGGGCCCAAAGGACTCTAGGTATCGCTTTTAGAGGCAACGTCTCACCACTAAACCCTAGAATCCGATCGTATTCCTATCCGCCGGTCGTAATAGAGAGAGCACATGATAGGGTGGAAACCAAAGTCCTATGTTACTTTTTATATCTTACATCTTTCGTAGTTTCATTTCGTGACAACCCACCTACCGATAGGGCTAGTTCACCCACCGGGTGATCCGGTTCCTGTTTGACAACAAGCACATCACACGCCTCTCCGTGTTCGACCCCCAAGACACACTACAACACCGTGCTCTTGCGGTTATAAATATTTAAATCTGGTATCCCCGTTCCGACTACACATTGCCAAAACTAGGGGACGTCAAGCTTTATGGCGCCGTTGCCGGGGACGCAACGAGCTTGTTTCATTTAGGACCCAATAAACCCCCTAAGACTAGTTCACATCCCTACCTTGTGATAATTTTCACATTCTACATTTTTACTTTTATCCTTTATTCTTTATTTTTTGTTTTTATTTGGCATTATACCATACGCACTTCACGGTATCTCTTGCTTTTTCATGCACAGGAACCCAAGAAGTCTTGACGACTTGGTTCCTCTAGATCTAGAGATTAACGCCACCGTGAGGCATTTGAACGCCGAGAGAAGAAGAAGAGAAGAGATGGCCACCATGGGGGAGAACGTCACTCCTCTGAAGTCCTTGCTTGAGTACTCAATGCCGTCCATTGGTTCCACGTCCAGCATCCAACCTCCGGCCATTACGACCAGAAACTTTGAGCTGAAGCCATCGTTGGTGGCTTGGATCCAACATGACCAGTTTTTAGGAGCTCCTATGGAGAGCCCGATCGAGCACTTGGATTCCTTTTTGGAGAAGTGCGAAACTTTCAGAATCAATGGCGTGCCGACCGAAGCTATCCGGTTGATATTGTTCCCCTTCTCTCTGCGGGACAAGGCAAAACAATGGCTGAAGGGGAAGTACCCCAATACATTTACCACTTGGGAGAAGCTTTCAAATACGTTCCTAAACAAGTTCTTTCCTCCGGGAAAGACAATGAAGCTGAGGAGCGAGATCTCCTCATTCTCCCAGGCCAGCCATGAATCATTGCATGAAGCATGTATGAGGTTCAAGGAGATGCAAAGAAAATGCCCTCACCATGAGCTCCCCCGCTGGTAAATAATCAATTTGTTCTACAATGGGCTGAGGGACGACTTAAAGTCCTCAATGGATGCAGCGGCTGGAGGATCCTTCATGTTAAGAAATGAAGTAGATGCCGGGAACATTCTGGAAAATATGGCATCAAACAATGAACGGTGGAGTGATGAACGCACCACACCGAAATCTGGGGGAATGCACCGAGTAGAGGAAGTTGACAAATTCTCTAGCAAATTTGATTTGCTTTCGACCCAGATTTCTGCATTCATGGTAAGGGCCGGTGGCGCCAACACTCAGCATGTGGCAGCGGTAGAGGCTGAAGTAATGGGAGAATTTGATGGTGGAGATATCTCGGCACCCGTGGACCAAGCTAGTGCACTATTTTACAATTCGACAGGTAATGCACCGTATCCACCGATGACAAGTTCAAATCCGACATATTCTCCTAACAACCGGAACCACCCGAACTTCAGCTATAGGGCACCCTACCAGCAGCCCCAGCAACCTCAATAGCAGTTATATCAGCCACCTCATTAGCAGCAGCAGCAGCTCTATCAGCCACCTCCACCTCAGCAGCAGTTATATCAGCAGTACCCTCCTAGAAATCAGTAGCCCCCGCCCCAGCAGCAATAATACCATCAGCAACAGGTGGTCTCTATGGTCGAGAGTCTCTTGACTCAGTATATATCAAATCAGGAGAAGATCAACCTACAGCTACAGATTGGGCAGAAGTCTTTGGCCGATCAAGTGACCCATCTGGGGTTACAAGTGGCCAATCTTCAAAAAGCACAAGGGCAACTGCCAGGTCAGCCGGAGGTTAACCCAAGGGGACCGAACCAAACACTGGCCTTGACGCACGGTCAAGCAAATGTGTCCGCAATAGTCTTGAGGAGTGGTACGCAGATTCCAACGCAGGAGGCCGTGAAAGAACCTGAAGCTCCATTGGTCAATGAGAGACCAAATCTGGAAGTAAATGACAACCACGTGACTTCGGAGGGAGTTCCTGAAGAGAACACTACTACAGATTTGGGCTTGGGTAACGCCACTTAGATAGCGCTTTTAAAAAGCGCTATCTAAGTGAGCTCTTGTATAGTGCTTCTGCACTTATAGAAAATAAAAATAAATCAAAATTAAGGTAAAAATCACTTAGATAGCGCTTTTTGTTAAAGCGCTATCCAAGTAATACCTTATATAGCGCTTTTTGTTAGTGCTATGATACTAATCGTTACATAAACACTTTTATTAAAAAATATTCATGTGTAAAACCCTAGAATAGCGCTTAAAATTTTGCTGGCCGTCGATCTTTTTCTCGTTTCCCCCCTTTTTATTACATGCCCGAGCATTCACACACAGAAATTTCGCTGGCCGCCCACGAGAGCAAGAAATTAGATATGGCGAGCGCGGGCGAGAAACCCTCGAAGAAGATGGCCGATGCCTTCGAAGGCCTAGGCGCGAGCTCCAAGACCTCGGCCATGCAGGTCGCCCCTTTCTCCCACGCATGCGCACAAGTCTCCGTCCTATACGGCTGCTTAGGGATGGCCTTCAAGTTCGCGGAAAAGGATTATGTCTCAAAGGTACAAACAAACTTTTTCCTCGTCATCGTCTTGCCACTGAAACCACGAGTTTCTCATCGGAGACATGGATCTAGCTCGCCGATGAACAGATCTACTCCTCAATCTCATTTCTCGCCCTCTATCAGCCATTTCCACTTCTTTCGACTCTTCTTCGTCCTCTTCGTTCAGATCCAGTAGAGGAGCGAGATTCTGTGGCCGCTGAAGATGCAACGAGAACTTCATCGGCCGGATCTGCCCGTTGAGGAATAGCTCGTCGGCGGCTATCATCGAACCGGTAGCATTCTCTCCCTTGAACTCGAACGAGCCGGCGGCGGAAAGGATCTCCGACGAACCGGCGGGAATGCCACCGGCGGCAAGGGCGGAGAATGGGGCGGAGGAGAGGGCGTAGTGCATGGGGCTCACTGGAGCGCTGAAGTAGTATCCTTCAACAGTAAGAAGAAATTGATTACATATGATGCTGGTTGCATCTTAGCTATTTTTGACAAAATAATGTGTTTTTTCTTAGTTTAAAAATGTAGGCGTATCTTGTTTCAACTTGTTTTGGGGGTTTGATTATAAAAATGGGGTTTTGCTAATTGGAGGTTGGTGTTAATGGGGTATGGGTAACAAATGGATCTGGAGACAGAAAACCGCCTTGCCTCCTTGCTCATGGAAGAGGCAAGGTGACTGCAGGCAGAAGCTGTTGAAAACAGTTGCAGAAGAAAACCGAAAGAAGAGTGGAACGATATTACCAAAGTGAATGAAAAAAGGCTGAGTCGTGGACTAGGTCGCTTTCTTTAAGACGGTTCGCGGCTCTGCCCAAATTTGTGCAAGCAGTAGTTAGCCCCGCCGTCCCCAGGATAAAACAGCCCAGATGAAACTCTGTGATCGATCAAATCTGCATCGGAAGAGATCGAGGAAGAACAACACACAACAAAAACACTGCTCGGGATCGAATAAGAACAGAATAAAAGAGGAAGAAATTTCGCAGGCAGAGGAAGAAATGCAGAGAAAATTTTCGCACACCCCAAAAGTAAACCAAACGATGTCCTTTTATAATGAAAATTTGTAACGGAAAATAATTAAACCGATTTAATTCTGGATCTGAATTAATGCGTGTTAAATTCAGATCTGGGATTAAAGACGATAATAAAATCTGGATTAAAAAAAACGTTTAGATTTGTAAATTTAAACCGTTTGAAATTTAAATTTGGTTTATTAAAATAATTATATATAAATAATAATTATTTTATCCAAAAATATAATTACCGCGCGCACGTCACGGCACGGCCAGCCGGCGGGGGCGGCGGCGGCGGCGCGCGCGTGTTGAACCCAAGTTCAACTAAGTCCTCTCCCCTTCACAAAAGAGCCATACCCCAAGGGGCACACCCCTAAAGCACAACAAGCTCTTTATATACTCCTTCAAATCTTTTTGCCCATCCAATGTGGGACTAAAGAAAAAGGGAGGGAAAACCAAATGAGCCCAAATCCCCTTGAAAAAATTCAATAGTTTCCAACAATCCCCCACTTGAATTTTTTTTTAAAAATAAAACAAAAGTATATTTCATCGAGCAGTATATAATATAAGACTTGTGCATAAATAAAGGTGTCTATCGACTTGAACCTTTATATAGTGTTGATGATTTAGATTTAACTAGAGTAACTCGTAGTTTTGAACTCTATCTCTAACATCATCACACACACAACCTTATCACGGTGTTGTTCATAAGCCCGTGCTTTACGGCCTTGCACGTGTATCCCAGTTTAGTGAATGCTCTAGATAATTTTGCCCAAAATTTCATAGGAAGCGGCCACACTTCCACATTCACATAGGTGATTCTATCAAGAGTACTCCTGTAGCTAGGTACCCCACTCCACATAGAGTATAGAATTCATTAAGAGTTAATATAAACTCATCCTTTTTTTTCGCTTCAGGATATCATGCTCAATATGATTCTTCTGGAATAGGACTAATAATTATACTAGCATGATTCTCCACATATCACTTCATGATTTGTTATTACCCTTTGAACCTATTTCTCGGGATCTCCGGTCTATAGGTTGGGTTTCCATCACAAGTGACTCATCATTCTAAGGGCATGAGTCCCATTCCTTTCGAGGTTTTAAAAACCTTCTCTCGAGCTAATCCTTTCGTCAAAGGATCAGCTAAGTTATCATCAGTACGTACATGATCCACTCTCACAGCTCCAGAGTTCATATACTCTCTAATAGTGCTGTGCTTACGACGTATTTGTCGCCTTTTTCCGTTATAATAACGGTTCTGAATTTTTGCAATAGCTGCAGTACTATCACAATGGATCAAGATAGCTGGTATCGGTCTATCCCATAACGGATGTTCTGATAACAGGTTTCTAAGCCAACCTGCTTCTTCACTAGCTGAAGCTAGTGCAATCATCTCAGACTCCATGGTGGATTGAGCTAATATAGTCTGTTTCTTGGATTTCCAAGATACAGCTCCACCAGTTATGCTAAAAATATAGCCACTAGTTGCCTTGGAGTCATCTGAAAGGGTGTTCCAATCAGCATCGCTATATCCTTCAAGGACAGCGGGAAACTTCTGATAATGTAATCCGAGATTCATGGTCCTCTTAAGGTATCTCATGACTCTTTCAATAGCATACCAATGCTCAATACTAGGTCTGCTTGTAAACCTGCATAGTAATCCTACAGCATAAGCTATATCAGGTCTAGTGCAATCAGCAGCATATCTCAGACTGCCAATAATGCTCGCATACTCAGTTTGTCTAACACCGTCGCCGGTGTTCTTGAACAATTTAACACTAGGATCATAAGGAGTACAAGCTGGTTTACGATCAAAATAATTATATTTCTTTAGAATCTTTTCAACGTAATGAGATTGATTCAAAGAAATTCCATGTTCAGACCTAGTTATTTTTATTCCAAGGATTACATTAGCTTCACCAATATCTTTCATGTCAAAGTTTGCACTTAACATGGTTTTAACTTTGTTTACAACATGAATGTTTGAACCAAATATCAGCATATCATCAACATAAAGACATATAATGGTGCAAGTACCATTATCAGATTTATAATATATGCATTTGTCACTTTCATTAACATTGAAACCATCAGAAATAACAAGGTTATCAAATTTTTCATGCCATTGCTTAGGTGCTTGTTTCAAGCCATAAAGTGACTTATCTAATTTGCATACTTTATCTTCTTGTCCTGGAACAACGAAACCTTCAGGTTGATCCATATAGATTTCTTCTTCTAATTCACCATTTAAAAAGGCTGTTTTAACATCCATTTGGTGTATTACTAAATTATGTATAGCAGTAATAGCTAACAGTACACGAATTGAAGTAATTCTAGATACAGGTGAAAAAGTATCAAAGAAATCTATGTTTTCTCGTTGTCTAAATCCTTTGGCTACGAGACGAGCTTTATACTTATCAATAGTTCCATCAGGTTTTAACTTCTTCTTAAGTATCCACTTACATCCTATAGATTTACATCCAGGAGGTAAGTCAACTAGATGCCAAGTTCTATTAGACTCTAGAGAGTCCATCTCATCATTAATAGCCTCTTGCCATAAATTTGCATCCAAAGAGGATAAGGCCTCGGTAAGATTCCTAGGATCTTCTTCTAAGTTATAAGTGTAATAGTCAGGACCAAAGTCCTTAGCAACACGAGCCCTCTTACTCTTTCTAGAATCAATTTCTAATCCTTTATCAGACTCAGGAAGACTAATGTCTGGTATAGGACATGAACTAGAGCCCCCACTATTCTTAGATTTAAAAGGAAACTTATCTTCAAAGAAATCAGCATCATTAGACTCAATAATAACGTGTTCTTTCAAATCATAAAATCTATATGCTTTGCTATTTACAGCATAACCAATGAAAACACATTCATAAGCTCTACTAGCAAGTTTTCTCCTTTTAGGATCAGGAATCCTAACATAAGATAAACATCCCCAAGTTTTAAGATATGACAGATTTGGTTTTTTATTCTTAAAAACTTCATATGGAGAAATTTTACTTTTAGATTTAGGAATCCTGTTAAACACATAGCAGGCAGTTAATAAAATTTCTCCCCACCAATGAGAAGCAGCTCCAGAGTTAAGCATAATAGCAACAATAGATTCAGCTAAAGTTCTATTTTTTCGTTCAACTTTACCATTCATTTCAGGAGAATAAGGTGCAGTCTTCTCATGAATAATACCATGTGAGTTATAAAATTCATTAAAAATAGTTGAGTCATATTCAGTTCCTCGATCACTACGTAATCTCTTTATCTTTTTATTACACTGATTTTCAATTTCAGTAACAAAAGATTTAAACATATCAAATGCATCACTTTTATTTTTCATTAGATATACAGCAGTATAATCAGAACAATCATCAATAAAAGTTATAAAATATCTTTTTCCATTTCTAGTCAAGACACCATCAAATTCACATATGTCAGAATGAATTAAATCAAGTGGCTCTGATTCTCTTGAAACAGATTTATGTGGTGTCTTGGTTATTTTGGCTTGACTACAGAATTCACATTTCTCAAAGTCATCCAAAGACAATTTAGGAATAAGGTCTAAGTTACTCATATTTTTAATAAGGCGTTTGTTAACATGACAGAGTCTAGCATGCCAGATATTAAAAGAACACAACATATAAGCAGAAGCTGAACCTTTATTAATATCAATGTTCAACTTAAACATACCATCAGTGGCATACCCTTTCCCAACAAAAACATTGTTTTTAGCAATGGTATACATATCAGCACCTATAGTTTGAGTGAACCCAGCCTTGTTGAGAAGGTAGCCCGAAACCAGATTCTTCCTCATCTCTGGAGTATGCATGACCTCTTTAAGAGTTACAGTTTTTCCAGAGGTAAACTTCAAATCTACATCGCCTATACCAGCAACAATAGTGGAGTGGGAATCTCCCAACAACACTTTCTTGTCCTTTGTATCAGAATAGGACTTGAATTGTCCACGATCATAACAAACATGGCGCGAGGCACCAGTGTCTATCCACTACCCTTCAGTACCTCCAATTGCATTGACTTCAGAAATCATTGCAATCAGATCCTCTTCGGTAAGGTTCGCCTGCGGTGCAGGACGACGCTTATTCCGACAGTTCCGAGCCAAATGGCCAGGCTTGTTACAGTTATAGCATATAAACTGTACCGAATCATTCTTTGAAGGGGGTTTTGGTCCATTCTGAGTTCTAGGAACATTTTTGTTCTGGTTGAATCGATTTCGATTCTGATTCTGATTCTTCATGAATTTACCTTTAGGTTTCAGAATAACAGATTTCTTACTGTTAGAAACAGCATTAATTTCTTCCTTTTTGTCTTGTTTACGGGCCTCCTCCTCAATCCGAAGACGGGTTATCAAACTTTCTAAGGAAAATTCCTTAGTTTTGTGCCTAAGGGTATTTTTAAAATCTTTCCAGGCAGGGGGTAACTTGTCTATGAGTACAACGACGTGAAATTGTTCATCTAGAGTCATACCTTCAGAAACAATTTCATGAGCTATCTTCTGTAGCTCGTGAGACTGAACCTCCACAGACTTGTCGTCTGTCATCTGGAACTTCAGGTAGCGACTGACTGCGTATTTCTTTGAGCCAGCCTCCTCTGTGTCGTACTTCTTCTGCAGTGCTTCCCAGACTTCCTTTGCTGTTTTGTGAGAACTATAGTAATCATAGAGATCGTCAGAAAGACCATTAAGAATATAGTTTTTGCACAGGAAGTCATGATCATCCCAGGTTTGGAATTCTTTGAGCTGAGCATCAGAAGGATTTTCGGGTAGAAGCAGAAGAGGCTTTTCAGTTTTACAGACGTATGCAACAGTTTTGGTGGTAAGGAAAAACAACATTTTCTGTTGCCAACGTTTGAAATGGGATCCAGAAAAGCGGAAGGGTTTGTTTAGGTCAGAGGCAACAATAACAGTTTCGGTTTCAGAAGTCATGGCAGAAGGAACGTCTTAAAATTGTTGAAAACAGTTGCAGAAGAAAACCGAAAGAAGAGTGGAACGATATTACCAAAGTGAATGAAAAAAGGCTGAGTCGCGGACTAGGTCGCTTTCTTTAAGACGGTTCGCGGCTCTGCCCAAATTTGTGTAAGCAGTAGTTAGCCCCGCCGTCCCCAGGATAAAACAGCCCAGATGAAACTCTGTGATCGATCAAATCTGCACCGGAAGAGATCGAGGAAGAACAACACACAACAAAAACACTGCTCGGGATCGAATAAGAACAGAATAAAAGAGGAAGAAATTTCGCAGGCAGAGGAAGAAATGCAGAGAAAATTTTCGCACACCCCAAAAGTAAACCAAACGATGTCCTTTTATAATGAAAATTTGTAACGGAAAATAATTAATGAAAATTTGTAACGGAAAATAATTAAACCGATTTAATTCTGGATCTGAATTAATGCGTGTTAAATTCAGATCTGGGATTAAAGACTGTAATAAAATCTGGATTAAAAAAACGTTTAGATTTGTAAATTTAAACCGTTTGAAATTTAAATTTGGTTTATTAAAATAATTATATATAAATAATAATTATTTTATCCAAAAATAACCGCGCGCACGGCACGGCCGGCGGCGGCGGCGCGCGCGTGTTGAACCCAAGTTCAACTAAGTCCTCTCCCCTTCACAAAAGAGCCATACCCCAAGGGGCACACCCCTAAAGCACAACAAGCTCTTTATATACTCCTTCAAGTCTTTTTGCCCATCCAATGTGGGACTAAAGAAAAAGGGAGGGAAAACCAAATGAGCCCAAATCCCCTTGAAAAAATTCAATAGTTTCCAACAGAAGCCGATAGAGAAGGTGTGGGTGTGTATCTCCGTCAGCCCAATGTACGGGGCCGACCGAATTCGCAGTGGAGGTGAGCTGCATTTATATGACTTCGTCTTTGTAAGCTTAAGGGAGCTAATAAATTTAGGCAGATCAACCATAGCTAAGCTTTGCAATTCCCGTTTAATCTTTGAGCTTGGCTTTTTTATCTACCTAGAGGTTAGGTTGTGAACTTATGTGTGAAGCAGGGTTATACTGCTCGGCTGCTTCAAAGTAGTTCATTTCAAAAATGTACACTAGATGGACTATAAATTCAGAATGATATTAAGTTGAATAGTTTCGAGTAGTCATTGAAATTTAATCCTCTGGGGTACATAATAAAGACGAAAATAGACAAAAATTTATTGGTTACTGATAAAGATGTAGGCTTAATTTCCATTTGCTATTAGTTCTTCAGTGAAATTGCGATGTAGATGATACTTGTTAATTGCACATATATTGGTGATGCTAATAAAATTAGTCTATTATGCTTCTATGCGATTAAATGCCAGACTCAATTGCTGTATACATGAATAAGAGTTTTTCTGTTTAATTTTCGCGCCTGATACATTCACTTGTTGCAAATATATTATGTAATGTCAGACTCAATTGTTGCAAATATATGCCAGACTCAATTGTTGCAACGATCATCGCCCCGACGACCTCCAAGGCCTGGGGTTCCGGCCTGCTGCAGTGGCTCGAGTTCACCAAGCTGAGGGGCATCACGATTCAAGGCCGTGGCATCATAGACGGCCGCGGCAGCATTTGGTGGACGTACTTGGATGCAAATGGCGAACCTGTAAGCACGCTGAAACGCCCACTGTCCTCAAACTAATGCCAGCATTCAGAATCTCAACTCATGGCTGTTTGCTTGCTTGCTTGCAGATTAGCACCCAGCTCAGCAGCAAAATGCCGAGCATCAAACCAACAGTAAGTGAAACAAACATATGTTGCCAAATGATCATCGTCCTGGGATGTTGTTTTGACTCAAATGTTTAACTCACGGCAGGCTTTGAGGTTCTATGGGAGTTACAATGTGAATGTCACCGGAATAACAATCCAGAACAGCCCGCAGTGCCACCTCAAGTTCGACAACTGCGAGGCCGTGAAGGTGTTCAACATGACCGTCTCTTCCCCTGGAAACAGCCTCAACACCGACGGTATACACCTGCAGAACTCCCGGGGCGTAGTCATCCATCACGTCGACCTTGCCTGCGGTAATTCATCGCATAAACCTGCAAGATCAAGTAAATAGTATCAAATTGGCATCACATGAATAAAGTAGACGCTGAACCCGACAAACTGCCATCACATGCAAACATAACTGCTGTTGTTTTTTGTGTGAAAAAAACGACAGGAGATGATTGCGTTTCCATTCAAACGGGATGCTCCGACGTAAAAATACACAACATTCACTTACAGTTTTTCTGTACACATGAATAAGACTCAATTGCTGTAAACATTACATAATAAATTTTCGTCTAGGACAGTGTTGATACGAGCATCACACGAACAAGTAAACAAAAGTAAACAATGATGTCGACTGGGTAAATTAAATATAAATTTTCATCCTTCATGATGCCAAATGTGATCTATGGTAATCACATATATTCATCCGAGCATTGTTATTGTTCACTCAAATTCTATTTAATTGTGACTTAGACATTCTGATGAAGTCTGCTATATAACATGTGCTGACTGATTTTCCTATAATATATGTATTGATAGTTGAAGTTCTCTTTATATTTGAGATGCAAATAAACATCTGAACCTTTTCCATAATGTTATATGATGATATTTAGCATGATATAAATATTAGCTTTTTACTATTTTGTGTCTCATCACACAAATGCTATTACTACCAGCTTCCGTCCAACATGACTAATAATGCATGTAATTAGGAGTGCAATGCTTCCAAATGTAATTCCAAAAAATTATCCCAGAGAATTCTCTAGTTGTGGCATTAGCGAGCGCAATATGCAGAGGGTATAATAATAAAAAGAAGATGTGTGCAACTGTGTCAGGTTTATTGGAGTTCATGACGAATCACATAATCTGCCCATCGTAAGAAGTCTTAGCTTTAGGATCCTAACATTTCATTAGTGTCTAGGGTTAGAAAGTTCAGGATTTCTACCCCCCAAATGACTGTATGAAGATTTGACTGGAGATGCCATTTGCCATTTTTTCCTGCATCTACTAGTTAATTTTGAGAAAGAAACATGTTTCAGTGCATTGACGAGTTAGGCAAGAAGAAAATATGACGTGTGCATCATTCCACTCATTTCTGAAATAATGGTTCAAGTCTCCACTCATTTCTGAAGCTTCAGCACTTAAGCTAGGCTTTTTGGACCCACCCTTTAACTAGAGTATTGTGGTGTAATACAGTAATGCAGCGTTTATACGAAACTAAAAGCTTTTGGTTATTTTGGTTTGAGTCTTGGTTTGCTTGCAACCTATGTTGCACAGATAACTTGTATCAAGGATAGATAGATAGATATATATCCTATCTCGGATATTTAAATACTTGATATATATTATGTGGATGCTCCTATACCATATCCTGAATTTATGATGTACTATAGGTATTAAAAACTTCTAAGATACATCCAAGATGAAGTAGTTCAGATTAAACAAGTTACTGTGTTTTCTTATGCATTATGGTGTTACAAATCCGTATTGATATTTCAAGGTTTCTATCCATTTACCCATATCATCTGTGTCCTATACATGTGCTAGTTCAGCTTAGCTTGCTGCATAGTTCGAGTCGCTGAGATCAATTGCATATTCTTGTGTGACCTTAAACATATGATCAACGTGTGATCTCTATCATTTCTTTGCTCTTTATGCTTTCCAAATTCTCTGAAGCTTACTGTATCTCATCCAGGTCATCTATTGTCTGATTTCAGAATTGGATACCAACAAAAGTGCGAGACAATTTTTACTGTAATGAAAAGCCGAACTCATACCTTTTTCCAAAAAAACACTGGTAGATGTTCCAGCAACATGTTTGTGGAGTGCAGAGCTGAATTTAGCCCAAATTGTGGGATGTTACTGCGTATCGTCTCATTCTTGTTTGCTTCCAGAGTTTCTTCTTTGAGGTCATCTGCATTTATCTATCAGGACTTTTCGCGGCTTGAAAGAATGAATCCTTTCAATTTTATGGCTGTAATTACTATATGTGCGGCTTTGCGATGTAAATGGAGATTCTCGCTCTCTTGCAGCAATTTGCCTGGTGCATTTGGCCAAACTCTTATAATGCCCAGTGCTCATTGCTTCTCCATTCTTATTGTATTATTGTTGATGTGTGTTATAACTCCAGACAATCGCATTACATTGCATGTTCGGAACTTCTGGATGTCGTGTATTTGGAATTTTTTGGGGTTTATTATTTTTGAAGATAGTTTCTTCTTGCGATAAATATGCTCGTGATTTATCAATATATATATTTTTTGATGGTGTAAATTCAGCAATTGTTGGAGAGGTTCTTGCCGATTGGTTGTTTCTTTAGTACTGTTCTTTTTACTTCCTTGTAATATAAATGTGCTTTCCTGCTCCTTTCAGGGGTTGAGTTTGCTGTTATAAAAGTTATTAACAGCGAATTACTGAATTTGTTTGATTTTTATGTGCTTTCCTGCTCCTTCCAGGGTTTGAATTTCCTGCTCCTTTCAGTTGTTTCTTTACTGAAGTTATTAACAGCTGACAAGGATTTACTGAATTTGTTTAAATTTTTTTTTAAAAAAAATTAAACATTAGCCACGGCCAGTCCGTGGCTAATACGTATTAGCCACGGTCTGGCCGTGGCTAATACGTATTAGCCACGGTCTGGCCGTGGCTAATACGTATTAGCCACAGCCAGTCCAAACATTAGTAAACCACTTAGATAGCGCTTAAAAATCGCTATCCAAGCTACCATAGCGGTAGCTTGGATAGCGCTTTTATAAGCGCTATCTTAGTAAACTACTACGATAGCGCTTATAAAAGCGCTATCCAAGCTACCATAGCGGTAGCTTGGATAGCGCTTAAAAGCGCTATCCAAGTGCAAAAAAAAGCGCTATGCAAGTGGTTTTTTGTAGTAGTGGAAGAAGAAAAATGAGGGAGACAACTCAAGGGTCTTCAAGCCTACAGTGCCATTCCCACAAAGGCTTGCCAAAGCAAAAAATCGATGAGAAATACGGTAAGTTTTTCGAGATGGTGAAGGACTTGAGTCTGCAGATCCCATTTCTGGAAGCAATAGAGACAATCCCCTCGTATGCAAAATTTCTGAAGGACTTAGTTATAAAGGGGACGAGAAAAGAGAAGGTTGTCCTCACGGCAGAGTGCAGCGCCCTTTTCCAACGGGCAAATCCCCCAAAAATAAAGGACCCCGGGAGTTTTTCTATCTCGTGCTCAATAGGGGAGGTGTCAATCAATCGAGCGCTTGTCGACTTCGGTGCAAGCGTCAGCCTGATGCCCTTATCACTTTACAAGAGGATAAATATGGGTGAGCTTGAACCCACCGGGACGACTTTGCAGCTGGCGGACAGATCGGTAAAGTACCCGGTGGGGGTAGTCGATGACTTGCCTGTCAATGTCAGCGGTGTGCATGTGCCAGTCGATTTCAAAGTTATGGACATGCCTGAGGATAATCACACCCTGATTATCCTCGGGAGACCCTTCATGGTAACTGCAGGCGTACTAATAGACATCAAGAAAGGGAAGCTGTCTCTGAATGTGGGAGATCAGAAAGTAGAGTTTGACTCGGGATTGTCAATGAAGCATCCATCGGAGGAACATAGATGCAATCTGCTGGAGGTAGAGGAAGAGAGAATTGTTGAAACAGGAGCTTGGGAGGTTCTCTCAAGGAACCCCCTCGAAGGCTTAGATGTATTTGAGAAGCATAATGAGCTGGGAAAAGAAGAAGTGGCTGAAGAAGTATGTGTCTCCCGGATGACCCCCCAGATTTAAGAAGGTTTCTCTGATAAGAGCAAAGGAAAAGAGCCTCTGGAGCTCACAGCTGATGAAGTCTGAATCCTGAGAAGAGTGGCGGTTGACGTCAACATAAGGGAAAATCTCCCGACATCACCAGCGGGAGAGTCGTTGAGACCATTCACCTGTCTCCACTGTCAACAACAAGAGCCCTTGCACCAACAGCTGATAGGATGTCGATCATTTGGCATCACCTGTACCAACCCCCTTGAAGATCATATATCGGGAGTCGAGCAAACGACTATAAACAACAACGCTTCATGGGAGGCAACCCATGTTCTGAACTTTTGTCGTTGTTTATAGGATTAGTTTACTAGTTTTTGCGAATAAGTATTACTGTGGGAATCTTCGTTGGGATACTTAGATGATTTTTTATCTTTGTGCGGGAATTGCTCCTATCGATCGGTTCATGCATCAACCGATCGGTTGGTTAGTTTCAGTAAGTGGCATATTTCTGAAGAAGAGCGAACCGATCGGATAACAAAATCAGAGATCAGGTCGCAGACCGGGTGATGATGACAGAGCCCTCGGGAAATTTTGGTGAAAGTTTAACTGATCGGTTGATAGAAGCGACGATCGGGTCGCTGGCCAGGTGGAGACGACAGAGCCCTCAGGAATTTTGGGGAGCGATCAACTGATCGGGTGAAATCTCACCCGATCGGGTGAAATCTCACCCGATCGGTTCACCTGTAGCTGCTATCCAACAGCTTTTTTTCGAAAATCAACCCAACCGATCGGTTGACTTGTCAACCGATCGGTTTGCCTAACCCTATAAATATCCCCCCCAACTGACTTCATTCACCCGATTTCGACTTCTCAGTTTCGAGCGGTTCTTTTTCACCACCTTCTCATTCGAACTCCTCCTCACTCCCACTACTCCCAATCATTTTTCCCCACTTCCTCCACTTCCTCCACGCTCTCAATCCCCTCCCATCCACCACATTCGATCCACAAATCGCCCCAAAACCCTAGCCCTAGCCCCAACTTTTCGAAAAATTTGTTCTTGTTGGAATAGTGTGCGACGGCTTCCCAAATCACTCCATCATACTGCGTGGGATCTTTTGCGAGCAAGGACTCGCCTTGATACTAGGTACACTCGCTCCTTAGCTTAAATTTTACATTGCCCAAGTATTATTATTTTACTCCTTTGTCATTGGTTGTGTGCACACTCATATAATCTTGCATATACACTCAATCGCCACACAATCATGGCAAAAGATAAGGACAAGGGTAAGCGCATCATGGAGGAAGAGGAGCCGTCTCGCAAGAGACACAAATCCACACGTTCCACACGGGGACGTGGTCCTCCTCCTCCGCCTACCCAACCACCACCCCAACCCATCATACATGTGGTGGACCCACTGAGGGGACCACATGGAATCCGTTTCTTGAGTCAGGACCATAAAGACTTCTATCTTTGACTCAGCCAAAGATCTCACTTAGCCACCAAATTTGCACACGCTCAAACTCTTATCCATCTCAGAGTTTTCTCCGGAGTCGAGACCTTATTCGCTAACTTAGGTTGGCTAGGTTTCTTAAATGCCCATGCCCGATCCTACCCTTCCCTCATCCTAGAATTTCTATCTTCCATCAAAACTGGGGGGGTTAGTCGTCGATTTTCGACTTCGAAACCGAAGTTTCTGTGTTCCCTCGACCACCATTAATGATATCTTCGGTTTCCGAAATCTTGAGGGTGCCCTCCTCCCCAATGAATTGCATAGCAACTTCGATGTAGACCACTTTTGGGGAAGCCTCACTCTCCACGATCATTTTTCTCGAGGCAAGGCCAAGGCCTCTTCCATCATCCACCCTGTCTTCCGTCTAGCCCACCGTATAATCTCTAGCGCTTTCTTTCCACGGGATGAGTCCGGTACCGTGACTATCCCCGATCTTTTCATCCTTTGGGCGATGACTTTCCCCTTCATTCCCGGTGTTGACAGGATTACTTTCGAGGCCCCGCGCGTATGCTTAGACGCCGCTGCATGGCTAATTCAAAAGCTCATTGATATTAGCCGCACAAACAAGGGTAAATATTGCTACGACGGCCTCATTACTCTCATTGCCTTACACTCTCCCTTCAACATTGTCATCCCCCCTGATTTGCCTCGTGCTCAGGGTTCTACATATCTCAATCTCGATGTCCTGCGACCTATACATATAATCCGGCCGCGAGGCATCGGTCGGTTTGCTTTTTACTACGGCCACCCCCTGCACCATATACCACTCTGCCAAATCATGGCAGCATGTCTATTCATCTCGAGACAGATTGGTCGTTTCCTCCTGATCCTGAGTTTGTAGGGGGGTTACATCTACAGTTTCCTCTCCCTGACGCACCTCGACCACCTTCCCATGTCGTCCACTTGGGCGAGCAGGACATCCCTGTGTTCAGAGGAGACCCCGGGGCTGGACCTAGTGTCACAACCCCATCTGCTACTTCTGTTTCTTCCGAGGCACTTACTACGGCCCTCTTTGGCCTAGCCTACGGTGCCGACACGACCACTACCGCTGGCACCACTTCTGCTGTCCGATGGGCCACCTCTGCACGCCTCGCTCTTAAGGCCGAGATGGCTGCTCTGCATGCTGGCGCATCCACATTTACCTCCTCGGACCCATCCACTTCCTTCCTTTCTCACCCACGTTTCCTCGCACTCGAGCGAAACGTGGCCGCCATTCTCCGCCTTCTTACACAGATTCATGGTCCTCCTCCAGCTACTCCACCCCCATCGCCTCCCCCATCACCCCCTCGATGATCATCCCCTCCCACCACCACCGTTTCCATTCCCGCCACTTCATCTCCACCCACCACCACAGACCCACCACTTCCGCCACCCTTCACTTCTATCACCGCCTTCTACTCGCGTCGCAGGATGCCGACCGCTATGCACACGAGATCACTACCCACACCATCCTCATCGATCGTCGCTTCCTTTCCACCTCCCTCCACCACCGACACACCACCTATCGTTCACACCACCACATCACCCATCCATCCTCCATCTCCTCATCCTTCCCTACTTTTCCGCACACCTGTCACCTCTCTCGCCCACACCCCTTACGTCTCTTCCGAGGCGTGTGAGGAGACTGCCTCTCCTGCACATTGATTTTCCTCTTTTCAGATTTTCCCCCTAGCATTTTTCTGCATCACATTGATCACATCATTTTTCTAGAATTGTCATGATCAGCTTGGGGGAAATCAAATTTTTTGTGTGATTGTTGTCGTGTCATGTCGTTATTGTATGCTTGTTTATGTGTGTTCGTGTGTTTGTGTTTTGTATAGTTCGTTTCGTTATTAATTTTCCTTATTTTCCTATATTTCTTCTTCTGTGTTTATTTATCGGTGCTTACTTCCCTCCCTTATTTCGTTGCCCTCTCGCACTTATTGATATTGCATTGAGGGCAATGCAAGATTCAGCTTGGGGGAGTCGCACTTTGTGTGTCAGTTGTGTCGTTTTCCCATTATTTTTGAGTCGTTTTCATCGTGTTTTTCTTTTTCTTTCCTTGTTTTCTATTCTCCCTCTTCTAGAGATGACCCCACATGATGAACTGTCACTGAACCATACACACACTTAGTTTATCTACGATAATCACTTTCACTAACCTTAGGAAGCCGAGTCCTACTGCATTTCATGCTTCGTGGGTTCACTTTGTTTTTATGTGAGTTGTGTGTTGTGACTAGCTAGTTGGTGTGCTTCTACGTTGTGATTTTGCTTTATATGCCTATCCTTGGTTGACCCCTAGACTATCATGCTTCTATTTCGAATATGCGGTATATGCCTCCACTGCTTGCTTCTTTATGCATGAATAATATATATATTACGCTTCAAATTGCATGTGTCGGGACTCTACCAATAGGACTAGGATAACCCATTTTGCTTATGCTCTGATTCGCGAAAATTTTTCCTTTTGCCCAAGTGTTTAGAATTCGAATTCTTTTTTGTTTTAATTGGTGCAAATCCCCTCGTCGTAGACTGTTCTTCTACTTGTGAGAGTACACATTTTTGCCAAAATCCAAAAACCCAAAAAAAAGAGAGAAAATATCCAAAAAAAAGAAAAGAAAAAATAAAAAAATATGTATATCCAAAAATCCAAAAAAATATACAAATACCCAAAACCCAAAAAAATTCCCGTTGTGAATATTACTCCTATCCACCGTGAATAAAGGGAAGGCGAGAGTTTGCACCAAGTGTTCTACTCCACACCTACTCAACCCCCTTCGTTTTCGAACACGCTTGGCATAGGAATTTTCTAGCAATCGTCTTGGCATTCGTGCGGTGATCTCCTAGCTCCTAGCAGTAGATTCCCTGATACATGATATGTTTCTATTCTTATACTATTCTCATGCATGCTTGAGCTATTATTCACCGCTAATTCGAATTGAAACAATATTTGGATCATTCCTTGGGTATGTGTATATGGAGCTTTATTGCACAATTTAGACAGTTACACCGTCTGCTGGCTCACAACCTCACTCACTTACGCTTCACCGCGTGGACCCATGACACTTGTATGGACTCATATTTCTGGGTTTAGTGATGTGTCTATCGCATGCTTGCTTAGTGTGATGAGTTAGTTTTCGTTGGCTCTAACGGGCGATCTAGGATTTTCTCTTTCTTTTTCTTTTTCTTCCTTTCTATTTTTCCCTCCGAGCTCCTACTCTCACTCGTCTTCCTCGAGGACTAGGAAGGGTTCAGCTTGGGGGATTTTAACGTGCGTTTATATTTTATATATTCACCATGCCTTCTCTGTGATTTCTCGTTGTTTTCCGTTGTTTCGTATCTATTCTTTTGTGATTTTTAGTTTCTTTTCACTTTCTTTGTGTTTGTGTGTACTTGCAGGAGATTTCCAGCGTAAGGGACATATAAAGCAAATATCATGGGTCCCCAGAGCAACGCGAGGTGCCACGCGAGATCCTGAGGGCCATACGTCAACTCAGAACATATATCACCCCTCAACCGATCGGTTGGACAGTTCCAACCGATCGGTTCGTGCATACGTATCAGACCCGATCAGGAGCAAGCAATGAAGCAGATCCCACCCGATCGGTTCAGTGATCGGGTGGTGGCCACAGTGTTCTCTGTTTTTGGAGCTGAATTCCAACCAATCGATTGACTTGTCAACCGATCGGTTCACCTGTAGCATTTCTCCACGAGCTCAGAACCGGACGACTTCACCCGATCGGTTCAGTGATCGGGTGAAGTATCTCAAAGGCTGAAGACCGGTTCAACGCTTGTCTCAACCGATCGGTTGATGCTTCAACCGATCGGTTGGACGTTTATTATATATATAGCCCTAGGTTTTCCCAAAAAAGGATCCACATTTTAAGCAGTTTTTAGGGATTTTGGCGGCTACGAATTTAATTTGTTTTGTAAGTTCTCCGATCGTTTTGATACTTTGATATTGCATTAATACTATTGTTTGCTTCTTTAATCTATTGCTTGATTATAATTTTGATGGCTGAATTTTGTGTTATCGAATTTCTTGCGATGAATTGTGAGTAGTTTCCTAATCTGGGCATTGGTGGAAACCCCTTCGTGGGTTCTCCCTAAAACGACCATAGGATTAGGGTTTCGATATGATGTAGGGATTTAGATGGTTACGCGGGGCGTTTTATTGTCATTGGCAGGAGAAAGACCACCTCTGACCGTCGGGCCAAGGTGAAATAAAGGTGGAGTTTGATTCTCTGCCATAGCTCACACCCCTAGCATAGACATTGATTCCTAGCGCGTGGGAACGGCAGGATGAAATGTCGGGAGTAATCGTTGGAGCCTAGTGCTCCCGGAGTCTGTCGGTGTTAATGGACATGGGAATGCCCACCGTCCGAAGCTGGGTAGACCTAGCGTATCATCCTGGGCATTGACCGGAATATCGGGCCCATGGGACGCTAGGTATCGGTTTTAGAGGCAACGTCTCACCACTAAATCCTAGAATCTGATCGTATTCCTTTCCGTCGGTCATAATAGAGAGAGCACATGATAGGGTGGAAAACAAAGTCCTCGGTTACTTTTTATATCTTACATCTTTCGTAGTTTCATTTCGTGACAACCCACCAACCGATATGGCTAGCTCACCCACCGGGTGATCCGGTTCATGGTTGACAACAAGCACATCACACGCCTCCCCGTGTTCGACCCTGATTCGGGTTCAATATTACATATTTAACCCTCCATTTAGCCCTATTTTGTGCTCATGTGATGCTACATTGTTCTCTAATTCATACGTATTTTCTACACATTTATTTATTAGAGAAAACACACTATTTGAGCACAAAACAGCATTTAACGATGCAATTCTGCACATTTTATATTTTTCCTAGCATCGTCTCGATCTCACGATTCCAACGACTATTTATTTGTATTTTTCTGAGATTTGTGCTAATTTCTATGAATTTTTGAATGCAGAATACAGATTAAATGGGCAAATACGCAATAAAATACGGAAATACGGTCAGCAGCGAATCAGAGTGTGACACGTGGCGGTCATCCAGAGCTTCCCGCCGTATCCAACGTCAGTAATCAATTCATAAATTATAAATCGCGATCGGAGCGGAATATTCGTGGCCGTCGATCGCAGATCGAACGGCCACGAACGGCGAGAGAAGAAGCGGCATATACGGGGCTACGTGGCTATTTTATGATCGTCCGATGTCGATCGGACGGAGCACGCGACGCCCGCTGAAGCGAATTCGAAACGAGCGACGTGGCTCTCTTTGATCTGTAGGATGCCGATCGGACGGCACTTGAGATCTCCGCTGCAGCGACGCGAGATCGAGCGACGATGCCGTCGGATCTCGATCCGACGGCCCAGACGAATCCGAAGCGGAGCCGTATTCGAAGCGGGTGCGGATCCATCGACCTTGAGGACACGTGTCGCGCTGAGAAGCAATCCCGCTTTGGATGAGCGGTCGAGAATTGCTCCGATCCAGATCAACGGGTAGGATTGATTCGGGTGCGGTTTGGATGCGGGTTTCGACCCACTAAGCACAGTAAACCCGCAATCATATTATATAAGCGTATTTAGGGTTTTTGAGCGTATTCAAGGAGATTGGGGCGTATTTTGGGCGTATTGGAAGCTCTAGGAGCCGTATTTTCAAAATGAAAAAATTTTGTAAAATTAAAGAGAATTGTTTTATTATTTTCAGAGAGTTTGAAGTGTTTTCAAGGAGAATTGGTGATATTTTCTTCAACTTCTACCTCGTATTTTAGTGTTTTTCATCGTATTTTGCTATGAATTCAATGTATTTGGCTATGGATCTTGTTTATTCTGATATTATGAGTAGCTAAAACTTAATTGTGCTTGGTATGGAGTAGTTAGGTGATATAATTTGTGTTTATTTGGTTGTATTCCTCGTGCTAAACCGTTAAACGTCGCTAAAATTGTAATCTTTGTTCGTAAATCGCCTTTTTCAGATTCCAAAAGAATTGAGTTAGTCGATGATCGCCCCAAAAGGGTGAGTTTTGATCTCCCCAAAAGGGAGTTTCATACCGTAGTTTTGATCTCTCCAAAAGAGAGTTTTATATCGTATTATAGCTTTAGCGACGATCGTATTGAATATCGTGTTTGAACCCCCAAAAGGGCATCTTCCGATGAGTTGCTCCCAAAAGGAGAATTCATTGAGTTATATTGGGTATTCTCCGGTGAATTGCTCCCAAAAGGAGAATTCATTGCGTTATACCTATCAACCAAATTAATACGAATCGTTGATCCTAACGAACCCATACCATGTGCAAACTTTTTATAGGTATTTTCGTACACGAATTTCTTTGTTCGCACATCACCATCACACACTTTCACACCATCACCACCATTAAAAGTGTTTAGTTTCTCTTCGTTGGCTTTCTATTTGATTTGAATTGTGGTTGCAACAGATTTCTTCCCGTGGATTCGACATCTGGACTCCCAGATTTTACTACTTGTACGGACTCTTGCGCTTGAGAGAGATCACCTTTCGGAGCCCACCAGACCCCCAAGCCACACTACAACACCGTGCGCTTGCGGTTATAAATATTTAAATATGGTATCCCCGTTCCGACTACACATTGCCAAAACTAGGGGACGTCAAAAGGACAGGGTGCTGCTGTCAATTTCTTGCGGCCTGGAGGTGTGTTTTCTAGGGTTTTTAGGAGGTGAGGGAGAGGAGAGAGAGGGGAAGGAGGAGAAGAAGGTGGCAGGAGGTCAGGGGTCCGCTGGCTCGTCGACAGTGGAGAGAAACGTGCAAAGAGGGGAGAAAAATGGCGGCTGTAGGGTTCCTATTGCATGCCCTAGGTGATGCGGCTTGGTTTGTTTTTAAGATGAAGAAAGTTGTTATTCAACTTAGGAAAGGGGTGTGTTTAGGTGACTACGAGAGAGTGTATGTGAGAGGAGGGGGTGTAGGTTTGGGTACCAAATAGTTGAGGAAATAATCTCATGATACGTATGAGATTTCCCCAAGATTTGATTAAGTTTGAATTTTGAATTTGGGTTAGGCTAATTGGGCTTTGATATTGATTAGTGGGTTTGGTTGTGCTAACGGTGTCCGAAAATTATGAAAAAAATATCAGGACGACCGTGACGACGAGAGGCTCGAGGGTACGGTGGTCGATTATGCGTTAGGTTCACAGAGAACGAACTAAAAATAAAAAAGTTCGGCGTCGTAGTCTAAAGTCACGACGTCTCTCCAATCAAAGCCGATTTGTGGGAGAACGACCCGTGAAATGACGTTCACTAAAAATCCCACCAATAACTTCTCTTGCATACGGTCACAATGACATATAATATTGCGTATCCCGGATATAAGAAAGGGCAAAGAAAAATACGCGTACAAAAGAGGAAAGTACGCGCAAAAATACGAACGGTCGGAAAGCGGCCGTTACATTCTACCCACCTTAGAAATGATTCCGCCCTCGGAATCACTTATACTAATAATAATAATATCTATATACACTTAAGCCTACAACTCCCATATTCCACATAATGATCGCTGATCCTATATCTTTAAATCAGTGTTCCTCAACAAGTCATCATAACTTGTCTCTCCACTGAATAAGCTACCACTAGAATCACATCCTAGCACCTAACTCTAGATCCACATTACCGTGTACAAATCAACAATCATCTCGTCCCCAATATATCATCCATCATATTGACACATAAATCTATTCTCCATAATCAATGAACAATCAAGCCACATCTTATCCTTACCCTTTACATCTAATCTCCTAACCATACTAATTCCGTCTACCTAACCATCCATTCATCTCAACATGTCATGTTATTTCCAATGTCTTCTCACGTCAACTTAATAATCAAGTCTTGATGCTTTAAATGCTCTAATCATTTCATGATCACTCTAAATCATACCATACCTCCATAGCTACTCCTATCTACTACTCGTCCAAGTTTCAGATCTGATAAGTACTCATCTCCGTGTGTACAATTTCATCCAACTAGAATTTTCCATTGAGTCCTTTACACATTGGTATAATTAAAAGTAAATAGATAAGTCTTGGACACCTCATTCTTTTCATTCGAAAGAAATCTAATCTAATATCCTTGTGTTCAAAATCAACTAATCACCGCTACAACATATCTCATCTCACTCTATGCCTACCCGCAAACATAATCCTATAACAATAATAGCTAGCCCTAACAATACAATAACAATAAAAATAACACTTCGATGAGGAAAAAAGAGAAAAGGAAGTTTAAGGCCAATGACATATTTTAAAAAAACATGTGCAAAAATGTGTGGAGTTGTGGTATTGGATGAGGGAAGATAGGGGTTGTGATCTTTGTGGGATAGTTTCAAAACATTAAAGATTTGATTTAAAAGAAAACAAAAAAACTTTGAAACAATCACATGCAGCCAAAATGAGCTATACTAAACCCAATTTAGACTTGTACATGTTAAACTGGATATTAAATGAATGCAGTGCTCTTATTGTTCCGAACTTTTTGCATGACCTGCATGGGCCACCACTAAAACCTGTCACGCCCCGATTTCCAAAACGACGGAAGCAAGACGTGACGAAGGTCCGCATGGGCCGGAGCTGTGAGGCTCGGGCCCAATAAGCGTCTGTAGGGATACCATTTAAAAATTACAGGTTCTTGCATATATAAAATTCGTAACAACAGAAGTACGGAAAAGAAAGATGCATTCATTTTATTAATATGAAATATCCAGAAGTACAAGTCTAAAAAGAATGCCCAGCATGGCTACAACTATAGAAAAAGAAAACTAATGGTGCGATGCACCCAACCTAGACAAAAAGAAAAGCGGTGCTACACACCCAAACTAGAAAGCAGAAACCTCTGAAATTAGCAACTGAGAACCTCTAAGTCTGATCCTCGTCTGGATCGTACTCCTGGTCAGCAACGAACTCCTGCTCCACGTCCTCTGGCACCGGCTCCTGGTCAACAAGTTCTGGCTCGGTACCTGACTTACAAACACCAAGAGAAAGTGGTTGTACGTCAGGCGGAGTCTGCAAGTAAAGGTGAGACGACTCCACAGCAAGGTGTATGATAATATTTAAAGACTACATTTTACTGGTTCTTTACATTTTAACGATGCAACAGCATGACCTATCTAGACAAGAGCAAAAGTAAGACAACACTGAAAGTAAACGGTACAAGCAGTAGTCGTAGTGTGTGCTACCGGTTACAAGACTGGACTAGACTGGACAAGATAAGAAGTAAAGCGAGTGTCACGAAGGTTCATGCCTTTCGGTCTGTAACGAGGAAACGCTCAACCCAGTACACGGGATAAGATAAGACAAGAATATGTGTCACTTATTGAGTATTGGACTCCCGGTATTTGGTTTTGGATGATGAGCAAACATAAATAAATTATGAACTAACAATTTGTGAGTGCAGTTATGGAGATCGTCGCCAAATTCACGAGAACACTCAAAGCGACATCTCAAGACTTCTCAAAGCACGTACTCAATGCCTAAAGCGTCGTTGAAGCTTTTGGACCATTTTGGAAGTCATGAAGATTTGATCGAAGCTCTCGAAGACCGTTCCTTAAGGTTTTATTTATAGTCTTTTAGCTTCGATCTATAGAATGTTAAGCCTTGAGTAATTCTTACATTTCTATCTTCATATCGCTCCTATCTTAGCTCTAGGATCTTAGTAGAAGTCCATACAATCTTTCCCGAAGCATAGCGCTTCGTTTCGGGACTTCTTGTGCATGTTAGTTGGTTCAAGAAGAAGAACTGACCGACTAGATGGTGATCTAGTCGGTCGGCAAAGCTTCTTGGACCGACTAGTTTCAGTTAGTCTTTTCTTTCTCGGTACTGTTTACAGTGAGTCAGTCTACGTTGACTCACCGACCGACTAGTTTGTGAACTAGTCGGTTAGTGATGCTTCTTTGACCGACTAGTTGAGCTTTACTGTACATGCCAATTTTCTCCTGAGCTACTGTTTATCGTTAGTCGGTCTAAGAACGTTTAGCGACCGACTAGTTGATGAACTAGTCGGTCAACATTTGTTCTTGAACCGACTAACTCAATTTGTATTCAGACTATTTGTTTTTGACTCTTAGTCGGTCTAAGTTCACTGACCGACCGACTAGTTGTGAAACTAGTCGGTCAGACAGTCTTCGTGGACCGACTAGATTTCTAGGTCTGAAATTCAATCTGTTCACTGTTCATCACTTAGTCGGTTCATGTTGTTTCACCGACCGACTAGTTGATGAACTAGTCGGTCAGTGGTTGTTCTTTGACCGACTAGCTGCTTCAGATTTCCAACCGTTGGGTTTTGACCTAACACGATTTTCCCCCTTAGTATAAATACTAAGCTGGGGTTCTTCTTCCCTAAGAAGAGCTATATTTCAGAGATTCATTGAGATTGAAAGAGTTAGAGATTCTCACTCATTTCCAAAGCTCTCTCCCTCACAAGAAATCATCTCTCTCACATTCTAGATCTAGAATCCATCTTGAGAGAAGTTTGTTCTTGGTGAGCCATTCAAGCTCTAGCTTGATTCAAGTCTCCTAATCATTCATAGGCACCCATTGCTGCTCATATTGGTGGTGCTAGGTCTTGGTGACTTCCTCTTCCTCAAATCCCTCCTTGCACCTATTTAGTAAGAAAACTCAAGGTATAGGATTTGTGGTAAGATTGTTTATTTCATATATAAACTGATTTTCATTGCTATTGATTCTCTCGGTTGTGAGAGAAGGTTGTGATCCCGGGTTGTGGGATTCACTATTGCCATTGCATGTATGATTTGATCTTGTGAAGGTTTTTCACAAGATATCATAGTGGAAATCTTGGGTTAGGGTTTCTAACCTAAGTATCCGGAGGGGATCTGGGTGTACTGGGACGTAAGATCACCGGGAACAAGTCGGGGAGACTTGGGTGGATCCGAACCCATCATATACAATTGTTAGCATTGTTAATTTTGTTGTTGTCATCAATTTAAGCTTCCGCAAATTGATTTGGTAGTTGTTTGCACGATAATTAGGAATTATACTCCTCGTTATTTTTAAAGTACTATTCGCCCCCCTCTAGTACTTGTGCAGTAGCTTGTAGGGCATTACATTTGGTATCAGAGCCAGATACTTAGCTATGTCTGCCAACGACAACAAGACCGTTCGTCCACCTGCGGATTATGGATCCTTCAGGAACCGTGAAGGAGCGTCTTCGGTCATGGAAGGAAATTCCTCGACTAGGCCTCCATTCTTCAACGGCGTCAATTATGGATATTAGAAATGCCGGATGGAAACGTTCCTCCGGAGCGCCTCATTGTGGAGAATTACCATGTCGGAGTACAATGTGCCTATCGAAGAAGATTTTGACAAGTGGACTACCGCGGAGGTCGCTGCGGAGATTGCAAATGCCAAAGCAATGAATGCTTTACAATGTGCATTGGAACCTGAAGATTTTAATAAGATATGCACATGTAAGAGTGCATATCAAATTTGGAATTCACTCCTCATTTTGCATGAAGGAACGAGTCGGGTAAGAGATTCTAAACTCGTAGTAGTCAATAGAGATTACGAATTGTTTCATATGGAACAAGGAGAAAAGATGAAGGAGTATTATGCTCGCTTCGTCGACATAATGAACGAGTTGGAAGCTCTCGGCAAAACCTACACCCAAAAGGAGAAGTGTTCGAAGCTTATCGAAGGACTTCCTTAGAAACGTACCTTCGCCATCGAGGAAGGTAATGACATGAATAAGTATACCGTAGTTCAATTGATGGGTACTTTGATGTCATACGAGGTACGCATAGATAGCAAGGTGAAGTTACAAGAAAAGATGAAGTCCTATTTGAACCAAGACGTGCCTAAGAAAAAGGCGATTGCGTTCAAGGCGGCTCCATCCACCTCTACCGATGATGAGGACTCGGAAGAAGAAATGGACATGGAATCCATTGCTCTCATGGCAAATAAGTTCAATCGCTTCTTCCGAAAGGGTAACTTCAAACAAAAATCTAAATTTACTTCTACTAACGCCTCTCCACCTTTGTGCTTTAAATGCAATAAGCCAGGACACATCAAAGCGGAGTGTCCTCTAAACAAGCAAAAGGAGAAGTGGAAGGCGCCGAAGTTCGACAAGTCCAAGAAGTACAAAAAGGGGTACAAAAAGGGACTTGTCGGAGCAACATTCACCGACTCCGAGGATTCCTCAAGCGGAGATTCGGACGATGAGAAAGTGGAGCAAGCGCACATGTGCTTCATGGCGAGAGAGGAGCATGATCAATGATCCTCCTCTTCCGATGATAGCGACAACGAAGGCAATGAGGTAACTATGGATGACCTTAGGAATGCTAATTCTCAATTATGGTCTTAGTATACTAAATTAGTAAATAGGTATACTAAAGTAAAAGATGACTTAGCTAGCATTCAAACCTCACCTAAAAATATCATCACCAACAACCACACCGTTGTTGAAGGGTTAAGAAATGAGATTATTGATCTCAAATCTAAACTTGAACATGTTAGCATTGAGGATTCGGAAGAACATAGGATAGAGGATTTGACTTCTCAAAACTCGACTTTGAGTATTGAGAATGAAAATCTCAAGTCTCGTGTTTATGTGCTAATATCGCAAGTATCCACTTTGGGTGCTTCGATGCATTCTCTCACCGAGAAATATGAGTGCACGATAGGCCGAATTAATAAATTCAATAAGGGTAAAGACCATTTGGATAACATCCTAAATGAATTACTTCCGGCCAATCACCACATTAGCTTGGGGTATAAGATGGGAAGCTCATCCAAATCGGCCACTACTTTTGTTAGGCCTATCCGATGCCTCACCGAGTGGGAGCAAACACTTTATTAATAGTTCATCTACCAATGGTGCTTCCACTTTGTACACACCCTCTTTTGGAAAGAAACCCACTTTGGGTGGACCTCCAAAGAAGGGGCATGCTTATATGTACACCAATACTATGCCACGTAGGAACACACGTCCTACTCCACCGGCTCACACATATGATGATTTTTATGCTACACATTCACGGGCACGTGCACACCATGTGAGACACCCTCACGGACGTGTTCCCTCACATGCATATGTTCACCCACAACATCATATGAATAATTATCCATATGCACCATTTCATCATGTTCCTTATGCCTATCCACGGCATGCATCACGTAGAAATCAACAACGCATGCATGCTCCCAATAGGATGAAGGCTCCCAAAATATTCTCAATTTGGAGCCCAAAGGACACTACCATGAATTAAAAACAAGTTTACATGAATGACTATTTTATTAATGTAGTGGATAATATTAATTATATTGGGAAGTCTAAGTCCAATTGGACTTGGCTTCCAAAGGTCTAACCTTTGAGGACCCAATGACCTTGGGTACCATAAAATGATATGATTATCTTTAGGTACTCAAGAAAAATAAGCGGAGCAACAAAGTTAAATTTGGCTCCAAGGATGGGTGGATACTCGATAGCGGGTGTTCAAAACACATGACGGGCGATGCTCAATTGCTTTCCGGAGTGGTGCCCATTGCTAATGGGAACCGGGTAGTCTTTGGAGGCAACGAGAGCGGAACCATCGTCGGTGTTGGTAAAGTGGGTAACCCATCTAAACCCTTAATTAGTGATGTTTATCTAGTTAATGGTTTAAATCATAATCTTATTTCAATAAGCCAACTTTGTGACAAAGGTTACAAAGTTAGCTTTGCGAAAGGATTGTGTCATATTTTGAATGATAATAATAATTTATTATTTTCTGGCACACGCCATAAAGATATTTATATTTTGGATCTTCCTAAGTCTTATGAACAATGTCTCGTTGCCAACACAAGTGAACAACACTTATGGCATCGACGCTTTGGACATGTGAACTTTGGAACACTTTATAAGCTTTCAAAATTAAATTCCATTAAAGGTTTTCCGAAGCTCGTTTTTGAAAAGAAAAGTTTTTGTGATTCTTGTCAACGTGGCAAGCTTCCTAAATCTTCATTTAAACCTAAGAAAAGCATTTCTACTAAACGGCCACTAGAGCTATTACATCTAGATTTATTTGGGCCAACTAGAGTTGCTTCCTTAGGAAATGCAAGATATGGACTTGTCATCGTAGATGATTATTCTAGATTTACATGGGTATTTTTCTTATGTAATAAAAATGAAGCTTTTGAAAACTTCACAATATTTGTGAAGAAAGTACAAAATCTCATCGGAACCACCATTGTCACTATTCGTAGTGATCATGGGGGTGAATTTGAGAATGAGTCTTTCTCAAATTTTTGTGATGATCTTGGAATTACTCACACGTTTTCTTTCCCTCGCGCACCCCCTCAAAATGGTGTTGTTGAGAGGAAGAATAGAACGCTTGTGGAGTGTGCTCGCACTATGCTCGAAGATAGCCAACTTGGTCATCAATTTTGGGCGGAAGCTGTACACACCGCTTGTTATGTGTTTAATAGAATACTCTTGAGGCCCGGCACCAAACAAACTTGTTATGAATTGTTGTTTGGTAGATTGCCTCAAGTTAAACATTTTCGTGTTTTCGGTGCAAAATGTTTTATTAAAAACACTTATGAAAATTTGGACAAGTTTGATCCGAGATCGGATGAGGGGATATTTGTTGGGTATTCCTCACGTAGCAAAGCCTACCGGATATACAACAAAAGATCCTCTACGATCGAGGAATCACTACATGTCTCTTTTAATGAGAATTTTACTACTTCTAGAATTTCAAATGATGATGATTCTATGGATGTTTTATGTGATTCGTTTGAAAATTTTAAGTCTATTGATTCAATTGATTCTATTGATACTAACCCAACTAATGAGGTTGTTGAGAATGTTCCTAGTGATCAGGGAATTCCCAAACGGCTTCATACGGTTCGTGACCACCCCCATGAGCAAGTTATTGGCAATATTCATGATAGAGTCAAGACGAGATCGCAAGTCCACCACTTCACCAATTGTGCCTTTGCCTCATCGATAGAGCCAAAGAATATAGTTGAAGCGTGCGAAGATAGTGCTTGGATCCTTGCCATGGAGGAGGAACTCATTCAATTCGAGAGGAATGAGGTATGAGAGCTTGTTCCTTTGCCATCGAAGAACCACACCGTCATAGGGACAAAGTGGATCTTCAAGAACAAAACCGACGAAAACCAAGTCATCGTCCGGAACAAAGCTCGGTTAGTAGCTCAAGGCTATCGACAAGAGGAAGGTATCGATTTCGAAGAATCCTTCGCTCCGGTAGCTAGATTAGAATCAATTAGACTATTATTGTCTTTTGCATGCCATAAAAATTTTAAATTATTTCAAATGGATGTTAAAAGTGCATTTTTAAACGGAGATGTCGTTGAGGAAGTTTATGTTTCTCAACCTCCAGGCTTTATTAATGAAAAATTTCCAAATCATGTTTTTAAACTAAAGAAAGCACTTTACGGTTTGAGACAAGCTCCTCGAGCTTGGTATGATCGCCTAAAGAATTTTCTTTTGGCTTTGAATTTTAAAATGGGCGAAGCCGATTCAACACTTTTTGTCAAGCATGCGAATAATGATATTTTATTAGTTCAAATTTATGTTGATGATATCATTTTCGGTGCTACTAACTTTGCTCTTTGCGAAGAGTTTTCTAATGTGATGAAGGAACAATTTGAGATGAGCCACATGGGCGAACTCAAATATTTCTTAGGTCTCCAAATTCGCCAAATGAATGATGCAATCTTCATCCACCAATCAAAATACACGGTGGAGTTGCTAAAGCGATTTGGAATGGAGAATGCCTCCGGGAAAAAGACTCCTATGAGCACTACAACGCATCTTGATAAAGATACGGGCGGAAAAGATGTAGACATTCGTCTATATCGAGGTATGATAGGTAGTTTACTTTATCTTACTGTAAGTAGGCCCGATATTATGTTTGCCGTTTGTATTTGTGCTCGTTATCAGTCTGAACCTAAGGATTCTCACTTAGTAGCGGTAAAACGTATTTTTCGCTATCTAAGTTACACTTTAGATTTTGGATTACTTTATCCGAGATTTAGCACATATGAGTTAGTCTCATATAGTGACGCTGATTATGCGGGATGCAAATCCGACAGGAAGAGTACTAGTGGCACTTGCCATTTTATAGGAAATTCCCTTGTCTCTTGGTTTTCCAAGAAGCAAAATTCGGTATCACTTTCAACCATCGAGGCGGAATACATTGCCGCCGGTGCTGCATGTGCCCAGGTTCTTTGGATGAGACACACACTAAAAGATTTTGGCATTCATTGTGATACTAGCCCTATCATGGTGGATAACCAAAGTGCTATTTGTCTTTCAAAGAATCCGATGCACCATTCCCGATCTAAACACATAGATGTCCGACACCACTTTTTAGATGATCATGTTGCTAAAAAGGACATCATTTTAGTGTACGTTGAAACCCAAAAGCAAATCGCCGATATTTTCACGAAACCCCTAAAGGAGGACTCCTTTGTGCGGTAGCATCGAGAATTGGGAATTATGGGTGAATCCGAGATATAGGATTCATGTTTCATTCAATAATCTTGCATGCTATTATATTTCGCAATATTTCATTCATGCTAGATTTATTGGATTTTTCGGGATTTTATGTGATATTTTTGAATTTTTGCTCGAATTCATATTTGAATGTCGTTTTTGAGATTTCGATGTTTAATAGGGTAGTTTAGATGATTTTTGAGAGGATTAAGATGTTTTGTCCAAGTGTATTGAGGAGAGAACTTAATTGTCAATTTTTGGACTCATCTAGTCGGTCTCAGTTCATCAACCAACCGACTAGATTTGCATCTAGTCGGTCAGCTAATGAACTCAGACCGACTAGCTCATTCTCTAAATTTTTGAACTCCTTTAGTCGGTATCAGTTCAATCACCAACCGACTAGATTCGTATCTAGTCGTTTAGTAGAAGAACTCAGACCGACTAACTCAAGCTATTTAAGTTTTCTTTCCAGCTTCACTCCTTTAGTCGGTTCAAGTTCACTTATCGACCGACTAGATTGAGTTCTAGTCGGTCAGTGTTTGAACGTAGACCGACTAATTTTCGTTCAGGAAATTTTCGTTTTGGCTCTGTTTCCACTTAGTCGGTTCAAGCTCGTTAACCGACCGACTAGATTGTCATCTAGTCGGTCAGCATTTGAACTTAGACCGACTAAGTGATCAGGGGCAGTCACGTCTTTTTGTGATTTTGACCGACTATATCCTAATCTATTCGATTATTTCCTATTCTAGTCGGTTATCTTTGTTTCTCCAACTCGAAAACCCCCGAACCCTGCTCGAGTCTCTTCGACTTCCGTCGATCTCCGGCCACTTTTCCGTTCATCCGCCGCCGTCGATCACTCCTCCTAGGTATATCTCCTCCTCCTAGGTCTCAATTTCTGCTCTAGGGTTTGATCTTTCTCTATTTCAATTTAGGGTTTCGAATTTCTCCATCTAGGGTTTGCCATTTCGTAAGTTCATATCGATTTCTTTCAGTTGTTATGGTTTATTGCTTAGGGTTGCTTCGTTTGCTTGAACTCGTTGTGCCTTGATCATGGCAAAAACTAGGATCCCGATCACTCCCTCCGGTGCCTCCCACATGACCGTAGAGCCATCACACCCTAGGGAGACTTCGACTCCACCTAAGCGTAGGGCCAAGACCACTCGTCCCCCCTCGTCGTCTTCAACACCGTTGAAGAGGAAAAGGACTTCCAAGCCCAAAGCTAAAGGCCAAACTTCCAAGCCCAAAACTCAACCCAAAAAGTTCTGTGCACCTACCCATCCTGGTGAGCGTTCAGGTAGTGACTCTGAGGATGATTCCGAGGAAGAGTACACTCCTGAGCATCCCGAGAAGGCACCTACTCCACCCCCTCCTCCTAAGACCCATAAGGCTAAGGGAAAAGCCCCGATGCCGGTGGGCGGTGTAGATATATCATTGTGTCGTGACGACCCTCAGTGTCTAGCGTCTTACAACCGTATAGAGCACTGCCCACTTCTATTGGAGCATTTTGTTCAGTTCTCTGACTTCATTGGCCTTGCGGATCTTTTATCCTATAGCGGACTTTTGGAATATCTTAGATATGACCCTAAGGCGAACCCTCGACCCTATCCTCGCCTGGTCAAGCTTTTCTACGCTAATCGTACCCGGGGTCAGTATGATGAGACCCACTCCATCGAGACATCTGTTTTGGGGACTCCTATAGTCCTCACTGCAGAGATCTTGGGGGAGTTGATAGGATGCTCATCGTCTGGCCTCCTCCCGTCTGATATTTCCGTAGATGATATCTCCACTCTCCATCAGCCGACCCTCGCTGATATCTTTCAGGTTATCCCTCCTGCATTCATAGGCGTCCCTTCCAAATCATTCAAGCCGAATGCTTGGGTGATTAATCTCATCCTGAAATCGTGCCTATTGCCCAAGTATGGATCTTCCTCACTTCCTTCGCAGCCCTTCCCGAAGTTGATATACGCTCTTTTTATGGGTAGCTCGATTAACTGGGCTCGCATTATACTCGACAAGATGGATTCTTTTGAGTGTCTTCGCAAGTCTAGTAAATCGGCGCACATCCCATATCCTTGCCTTTTGACCTTGGTATTCCGTCACTTTGGTGTTCCTTTGCCTCCGGATGATGAGCGTCCCCTCGGTCCACCCCTGAATGCGATGGCCGTAAAGAAGTCTCTTGCGGCACTTCGTCACGTCCAGCGGTAGACTCCTTCTGCATCCCAGGCCACACCTTCAGCTTCTGCAGCCCCTCCTCCTACCACCACTCTAGATGATATCGCTCGCTTACTTCGTCGTCACGAGTCTCGTTTGGCTCGTACTGAGGAGGTTGTGTGCCGTATGGCAGAGTTGGTGGGTATTCAGCTTCCTCCTCCTGTTTCTGAGGATGAGGAGATGGATGACGAGGAGATTGATGAGCTTGTCACCTCTTTAGCTCGTGGCGCTGAGGCCACTGCTGCTGCTGCTACTACTTCCACTGCTGGAGCTGCCACTTCTTTCGGTGCTCCAGAGTCTTCTGCTCCAGTGGTTCAGACTCCTGTTTATGTTGCTGTTGCTCCTGCTGACGTCACTGCTCCTGTTGAGCATGCTGACGTTCCTGCTGACACACCTACCGTTGAGCCTGTCGTTGTCTCCACTCCAGCCCCGACGATCCCTTCATTTGACACACCACTCCTTCCAACAGAGCCTGAGTCCACTCCCTCGACTGGACCCACGGTGACTGCTGATCCTGCCACTTCCTCCTGAGTGTCAGTTTGGAGGACTCTCCGGTGATCATTGGATGATACATCTTTTAGAGAGTGTTTTGGGTTAGGATAGAGTTTTGGTGGTGTTTTGATGTATTTTGATGTTTTGGATGTCGGTGTACTTGATGTTTCTTCATTTTGTTGGATGTTTGATGATGATATGTCGATGATGTTGTTGTATCTTTTTGTTGGTGATATAGATGGTGCACCTTGTTTGATGTATTCGATGTATTTTTGCATGTACTCATGATATTCTTATATATATACATCGATGTTCTCCTTTTACTTCATTGTGCACATTTAATATTCATCCAATGTCTATGATATTCGATTTCGTCGCTCGATGATTATTAACTTGGTTAAATAGATTTTATTTCTATGACTGCATAGAATTGTTTTCCATGCACAAATTTAACCAAGAATATTGAGTATTGAAGAGAACGTTTCTTTATTCAATAAGTGAATTTGTATTTGGTATTTTGATGATTTTAATTTTCGTTTTTCAAAAATGGACAATTTGGCACACTTTGATTTGATTTCATCTCTTTTCCCTTGGTGTCAATTTGGTCCATTGTCATATTCTACGACTCCCGATGTTGGATTTTCTTTATCCTTGTTGTTGTCGTTGTATGCCCCCCATTTTTGGGATAATGCCAAAGGGGGAGAGATAATGATAATGAATAGGGCAAATGAAAATTTAACTCAATTTCCAAGAATCTAATTTGATATGTTAGATTCAGGGGGAGTTAAGATATATATAAGGATTTTCAAATCCAATATTTCAAAATTCGATTCTCATTATATATCTTACTCGTCTGATTGATGTAATTTATATATACTCAATTTGGAATTAACGTGTCATCAATGCAGGGGGAGTAACTATTTTACATTTGAATCATTATTTTTGATTATTATTTATGTTGGTTTGTCATCACCAAAAAGGGGGAGAATGTTGAGTATTGGACTCCCCGTATTTGGTTTTGGATGATAAGTAAACATAAATAAATTATGAACTAACAATTTGTGAGCGCAGTTATGGAGATCGTCGCCAAATTCACGAGAACACTCAAAGCGACATCTCAAGACTTCTCAAAGCACGTACTCAATGCCTTAAGCTTCGTTGAAGCTTTTAGACCATTTTGGAAGTCATGAAGATTTGATCGAAGCTCTCGAAGACCGTTCCTTAAGGTTTTATTTATAGTCTTTTAGCTTCGATCTATAGAATGTTAAGCCTTGAGTAATTCTTACATTTCTATCTTCATATCGCTCGTATCTTAGCTCTAGGATCTTAGTAGAAGTCCATACAATCTTTTCCGAAGCATATCGCTTCGTTTCGGGACTTCTTGTGCATGTTAGTTGGTTCAAGAAGAAGAACTGACCGACTAGATGGTGATCTAGTCGGTCGGCAAAGCTTCTTGGACCGACTAGTTTCAGTTAGTCTTTTCTTTCTCGGTACTGTTTACAGTGAGTCAGTCTACGTTGACTCACCGATCGACTAGTTTGTGAACTAGTCGGTTAGTGATGCTTCTTTGACCGACTAGTTGAGCTTTACTGTACATGCCAATTTTCTCCTGAGCTACTGTTTATCGTTAGTCGGTCTAAGAACGTTTAGCGACCGACTAGTTGATGAACTAGTCGGTCAACATTTGTTCTTGAACCGACTAACTCAATTTGTATTCAGACTATTTGTTTTTGACTCTTAGTCGGTCTAAGTTCACTGACCGACCGACTAGTTGTGAAACTAGTCGGTCAGACAGTCTTCGTGGACCGACTAGATTTCTAGGTCTGAAATTCAATCTGTTCACTGTTCATCACTTAGTCGGTTCATGTTGTTTCACCGACCGACTAGTTGATGAACTAGTCGGTCAGTGGTTGTTCTTTGACCGACTAGCTGCTTCAGATTTCCAACCGTTGGGTTTTGACCTAACACGATTTTCCCCTTAGTATAAATACTAAGCTGGGGTTCTTCTTCCCTAAGAAGAGCTATATTTCAGAGATTCATTGAGATTGAAAGAGTTAGAGATTCTCACTCATTTCCAAAGCTCTCTCCCTCACAAGAAATCATCTCTCTCACATTCTAGATCTAGAATCCATCTTGAGAGAAGTTTGTTCTTGGTGAGCCATTCAAGCTCTAGCTTGATTCAAGTCTCCTAATCATTCATAGGCACCCATTGCTGCTCATATTGGTGGTGCTAGGTCTTGGTGACTTCCTCTTCCTCAAATCCCTCCTTGCACCTATTTGGTAAGAAAACTCAAGGTATAGGATTTGTGGTAAGATTGTTTATTTCATATATAAACTGATTTTAATTGCTATTGATTCTCTCGGTTGTGAGAGAAGGTTGTGATCCCGGGTTGTGGGATTCACTATTGCCATTGCATGTAGATTTGATCTTGTGAAGGTTTTTCACAAGATATCATAGTGGAAATCTTGGGTTAGGGTTTCTAACCTAAGTATCCGGAGGGGATCCGGGTGTACTGGGACGTAGGATCACCGGGAACAAGTCGGGGATACTTGGGTGGATCCGAACCCATCATATACAATTGTTAGCATTGTTAATTTTGTTGTTGTCATCAATTTAAGCTTCCGCAAATTGATTTGGTAGTTGTTTGCACGATAATAAGGAATTATACTCCTCGTTATATTTAAAGTACTATTCGCCCCCCTCTAGTACTTGTGCAATAGCTTGTAGGGCATTACATCACTAAGGTTCATGCCTTTCGGTATGTACCGAGGGAACACTCAACCTAGTACACGAGACAAGACAAGACAAGGATGCGTGTCACTAAGGTTCATGCCTTTCGGTCTGTACCGAGGGAACACTTAACCTAGTACACGAGACAAGACAAGACAAGAATGTGTGTCACTAAGGTTCATGCCTTTCGGTCTGTACCAAGGGAATGCTCAACCTAGTACACGAGACAAGACAAGACAAGAATGTGTGTCACTAAGGTTCACGCCTTTCGGTCTGTATCGAGGGAACGCTCAACCTAGTACACGAGACAAGACAAGACAAGAATGTGTGTCACTAAGGTTCACGCCTTTCAGTCTGTACCGAGGTAACGCTCAACCTAGTACACGACTCGAGACAAGACAAGACTGGGGGTGACAAGAGAGATTCATGCCTTTCGGTTTGTGGGTGGCCAAACCCTCCAAACCGAGGGAACGCTCAACCTACCTCTACCCCGAGTGCTCAAAACAAGACAATACTAGATTGTACGAGGACCACTTACCCTGCTAGGTGAATGGAAGGTTGTTCTACACGATTCAAACACGAATGACATGACATGACAAGTTAAGAGAGAGTTGAGTTGGGCTGTTATTCTAGTGTGTCCACATGCACGCACACATAAATGAAAATCTAGGGTGTCAGTTGTTGTTGTTGTGCCAATACTTCGTCGTCAAGTCTGGATGTCGTGGGGTGTCCAAGACGCTATCATTTCACGTCCGGTTCTCTTGTTTGTATCTTAACAGTTTAAGATTGTCAAAGGCCTAAACGTGGCCAAAACTGCACAAGTGGGCACACTTGCCTGCGGTGGCGAGTGGGTCGTCTGTCCGGAGCGTCTCGTCGAAGCGGCACGTTGGTGAGGGTCCGTCTGAAACGAGTCAACGACGATGTCAGGACGCTTTTTGCATCATTCCTATTAGAGTTCATTTCTAGGTTCAACGGGGCTATCCTAGCAGTCAAAGTCATGTTTTTGTTTTTGTTCAGCCTAATCGACGATCTATCCTATGTGCACAGATATTCAAGTCCTTTCGTCGATGTCTAAGATTTAGCAACGTTTTAAAGGAGCAGAAATGAAATTTAATTATTGTTGACGATTGTTAGATTAGGTTTTTGATTTGCTACAGTGTGGGTTCTTACTACACGTTAGGGGGCTAACCTCTTCGGTGTTTGACCGTAGATCGAACTTCGGGTCTGAACGGCGATAGATCTGCGTCGTTAGCAACGTCTCGACCGCAGGTAACACAGTGAGACACGTCTGGACAGAGAGGTGTAGGTGAGAACAACGAGCAAACGTCGAGATCTCTCCCGTTGCGGGTAGCGCAACGGATCTAAACGGTGGCGACAACGTCGGGGGAAAACACACGAGATTGGTGATGCGCGTGAACTCCTTGGAGAAAAGGGGGATGTCGGGGATTGAAGGAGGTCGATGGGGGGTCGTTCGGCCTGGTGGGTGGCTGATGGTGGCTGCACACGGCAGTGGGCGGTCGTGAGAAGGCGAAAGGACAGATTTGCGATACCGGGTCGTTGTTTTGCGTCGCAGCGGAGATGTGACAACCAGAGGGGGAAAAGGAGACTTGCAGTAAGTAAAGGGGGTTGAGGGGGATCTGATGGTGGTGGAGTTGTCGCTGGCGGTGGCCGGGCGCCGGTGTCGAAGTTCCAGATGCAAGTCTGTCCAAAACTGCCGTTAGGGCTGAGTTTGATGCGGTTTTTAGGAGGGAGAGATGAGAGAAGAGAGAGAGGAGGGTTGCAGGTGATAGAGGGAATCGTGGGAAGGTTGATGGAGGGGAGTGGGTGGCCAAAGGCCGCCGGAGGCGTCGGGCGTCGGGTTTTTCCGGCGATGGCGCAGATCTGTTAAAAACTGAGTTTTGTCGTGTTTAAGAGGTGTTTTGGGAGGAGATAGGGAAGAGGGAAGAGAGAAGAGACTTGCAGGTGATAGGGGGCTTAAGGGGAGTCGGATGGCGGTGGAGACGGCCGCCGGAGTTGGCCGGAGGGTGGCGGACGGCGGTGCAAAGGACATGGTGCGGCTGTCAATTTCTTGCGGCCTGGGTGTGTGTTTTCTAGGGTTTTTAGGAGGTGAGATAGAGGAGAGAGAGGGGAAGGAGGAGAAGAAGGTGGCCGGAGGTCAGGGGGTCCGGTGGCTCACCGGCGGTGGAGAGAAATGTGCAAGGAGGGGAGAAAAATGGCGGCTGTAGGGTTCTTATCGCATGCCCTAGGTGATGCGGCTTGGTTTGTTTTTAAGATGAAGAAAGTTGATATTCAACTTAGGAAAGGGGTGTGTTTTGGTGACTAGGAGAGAGTGTATGTGATAGGAGGGGGTGTAGGTTTGGGTACCAAATAGTGGAGGAAATAATCTCATGATACATATGAGATTTCCCCAAGATTTGATTAAGTTTGAATTTTGAATTTGGGTTAGGCTAATTGGGCTTTAATATTGATTAGTGGGTTTGGTTGTGCTAACGGTGTCCGAAAATTATGAAAAAAAATATCGAAACGACTGTGACGACGAGAGGCTCGAGGGTACGGTGGTCGATCGCGCGTTAGGTTCACAGAGAACGAACTAAAAATAAAGAGGTCCAGCGTCGTAGTCTAAAGTCACGACGTCTCTCCAATCAAAGCTGATTTGTGGGAGAACGACCCGTGAAATGACGTTCACTAAAAATCCTACAAATAACTACTCTTCCATACGATCACAACGGCATATAATATCGCGTATCCCGGATAGAAGAAAGGGCAAAGAAAAATACGCGTACAAAAGAGGAAAGTACGCGTAAAAATATGAACGATCGGAAAGCGGTCGTTACATTGTTCTTTGTCGCTGACTTGCTTAGGGTTGATGGTGATAACCGTGGATGTCAACCAATGGTGTTGGCAAGGGGTATTATTGGGTATGAGTATTGACTTGCTACTGGCCTTAGGTGTTGAAGTTGGATGTCGGCCTTGTGCTTGGATTTGGAAGACGGTTTTGGTTTTGGCTTGTTGTTGGGTGCTATGGGAGTTGATGGCGTTAGTGTTTTGGCTGGTTAGGTGTAACAGCACAAGTGCATATGGAGTAGTCGGTACCCCCCTTTGTATGCTATATTATTGATGACTTCATTGTCTAGACCGTTAGTCATCATTAGCCTGAGTTGAAATTTTAAACTTTATGATCTTTCTATTGATATGATTGCTTAGTTTGCTACTAACTTATCACCTCAAGTTCCAAGTTCGAACAGATGTTATCATAATAACTATCATTTTCATGTAACACCATTAGCTCATATTAACTTTTGGCTACTTGAAAAGTCAAGTTAATTATTATGACGATATTGGTCTCGGGACTAATTACGGAAGCTATGGTGATGTTAAATATATATATATTAGTAATATCTCTTGTTTTCTTGATGCTATGATATCACATTATATTTCATGCTATTTACAACTTATTTTACTAGGTCGCTATCATTCATCAAGCATACCATTTTATCTTTTATTTACTTCAGCGTCTTAACAAAATCAATTATCTGTTTCATAGAGTTTCGAGGAATTCCGAGGACAGAATTATTTTAAGGAGGGTATGATGTGACGACCCGTATTCATCAATACGACTATTTACATATTTCACGTATTTTCACATTTTAAAAGTATTTTATAATGGGTGGTCAGGAGTTTTATATCAAAAATGATTTCAAAATTCTTTGTAAAAAATATTTTGAAGCATCGAACTAGTTATGGTATATTTCAGTAAGTTCGAGTATCATCAAATACCTCTAAATAATTTTTATAATAATTCATATTCAATTGTTACTGATTTATCAGTATGAATTAATTTTCTATATAAACATCATCAAAACAATTTCAAACTTCTACAGTGTGATTCTATGATCATTTAGTGCTCTCCATATTAATTTCGTAATTTTCCGGAGTCAAATCGACCTAGAACCCGCAAACCCGCATCCCAAACGTTTTGGCCCAAAACTCGTATCTTCGTAGCTTAAACTTCAAAATAAACCTCGTATTCGCGATCCTCGCGATGATAAGAACCAGTGGCTATGTTTTCGTAATTTTTCGGAGTCGTATGTGAAAACGGCGTAATATTACATCATTTTTACTAATTACAATCACTAATGACATTTTTACTATTATTAATTACCCTATTTCTCTTACTTTTACCCCTAACCCCACTTAATTAAAATACCCTAACCCACCTATTTAACCCACCTCCTAAAGTTGGCAAATCCAACCATCTTCATAAATTTCACAATTATTATTATTACTATTATTGATATTATTATTATTATTAAACTATATCATTATATTTTCTTAACATATATATATAAACTAACAGCTCCCCCCTCAGTTCATCTTCATCCCGCTCCCTGCTCCCTCTTTGAACCCAACGACGACCCCCAGCTCTGCTCGAACGGCAGCCCGACCCCCCTCCTCCTCGAGCACGCCATCTCCACGGCCGCAGCGCTTGCGTGCACCACCGCCCAGCTCCATCACGTCGCCGGAGTGCTCCCCCACTCGAACACACACACACGAAGCCGCATCCGCCTTCCTTCCGGAAGCCGCCCCTCGTCGTCAAGCTACCAAGTCATTGTCGCCCAGCTCCCTCCACTGTCTCCAACCCCCGCGTGGCCACCAACGACGCCGCTCGCCGCCACCAAGGGTCATCGCCGAGAGCTCCCCATGCCATCGAACCTCCCTCACCTCCTCGTCGAACTCTGACGTTGCCTCTATCCCCGACATACGCCGGCGACCCACTGCAGACCCCGAGCTCCCCTTCGACTCCCCGCCTACCTCTCCCTCTCCTCGCCACCCGTGCACGCCGACGAACCCAGCAATGTCGCCGCACTCCGTCGTCGAAGACTGCTGCCTGCCACCTTCCCCTCCCTCAGCAGCACACGCTGCCACTACCTTCCTTCTCAGCCCTCCCGCCATCGTCGAGCTCGGAGAACCCCCACCGAGAGCTCCTCCACTCCACCCTCCATCGCCGTCGCCTAGACCCCACTGCCCCGCTATCGACGAAGCCGCAAACACCCCGAGGCAGCTACTGCCTTCCACCTCTCCTCGTCGTCGCTTCCGCCACCATAGACACCGCCTCATGCTCCACTGCTACCTTACACCAAGTCACCGCCACCGCCGGACCTCGCCGCCGACGTTCCTCGTGCACCGCCCGCCGCCACCACTCGACGAAGCCCCGCTCAACTCTTCAAAGCGGAAGAAGGAGAGAGGAAGTAAGTAATAAAATGATGTATACGTATTCAATACGTATACGTAATTAGATATATATACATATATTGATAATATTTTAAAAGGGCTGGGTAGTATTAAATTAATAGTAAATTGTACAGGCCTCAAAAAATTACAAGACTAGGCCCAGAAAATCAGAAACGACGAAACAGACTCATAGGCGCCAGTTTCATCGCCAAAAGGCAAGTATTTCTCCCACAATGATTTTTCAAAGGCAAAACTTAATAAAGCTAAATTCGCTTTAAAATTCATATCATGCGATTTTCACGTACACTGACGTACGAGAAAAATATATGTTGTAGTACTAGTTAATACTATCATTTTGACCCCTTGTTGGAAGAATTCCGATGTATGGTTTTCCCTAGAAAAATCTTTGAAAAATGTAATGAAAAATCGTTTTCTCGTTTTTAATTAGTTTTTGGGTCGTATAAATTAAGAAAAATTCCCATTAATTATTTTAACATCTTGAAAGATATTTACTAGCCTTAGAAAAATATGTTGGACTTATTCATCCTCAATTGCTTAGTCAAAACCATTTTCTATGCTCGTTTCTTTAAATTATTGTGCATTTCTATACTTCGTATAATTGTGTAACTAAATCACAAAACCGTGAAATTGGTTGAGATTATTGAATGGACCGATGAGACATCTTACGCATCTAATACGATGCAACTAAACTGAATATAATGAATGGAAGATGGAACTTCAATATAATGAATGGAAGATGGAACTTCAATATAATGAATGGAAGATGGAACTTTAATATAAATGAATGGAAGATGGAACTTTAATATAAATAGATAGTACACGTACTTTTCACCGGTACTTGAATTGACCCGTGGGATTAGGGTAGTCTATGATCCCAAGTGTTATGGAGTGGCTGGATGCACCCATACCGAATACCTCCAACACACTACGGAGGTTAGAGCTTGACCGTCGCCATATAGGGTCGGTGAGCAGCGTCATGGATTGGCTTCCGTCACAGGATGCATGTTGGTCATCTCTCGTACTCTTGGACATGGACTTATCACTAGAATAGACTGGCTATTGAATATTGTTCTAACCTCTTTTTTTACAGGTTGCTACAATGTTACAGTTTTGTTATCAAATGCTAAATTGTTACATGTTGCTAAAGGTATTGCAAATTGTTATTAAATGATTAAATTGCTGCAGGTTGCAAATTGCTGTGAATGTTTAACTGCTTTATCTATTTTAAAATTAAAATTATTTCTTGTCTTTAACTCTTTTAAATTTAACTTATTGCTTGTCTTTAACTCATTTAAATTAAATTTATTGCTTGTCTTTAACTCTTTTAAATTAAACTTATTGCTTGTCTTTAAAGTTTAGCTTGGTTCAATTTTAAATATCTAACGTTTTGTTTTGGAGATTATTGATCGCTCCTAGATATATACCCGGAAAACAATTGTAGTTTTACTACAAGCGCACGGTTAAGTGGTAAGTGGGTTATCGAACACGAGGAGTGACTAATGACGGTACTCTATCTTAATCACCAAGCTATTGGTGGAAAGACGATTTTAGAATGTTGGTGTCACAATCGTTACATTATCAATTCAATTCAGTATTATAAAAATGTCTAGGGCTAGGGAATCCCTACTACGGATCGTCATGCATCTCTGTGAATCGCAAATCTCAATGTTGCAAGACTTGAATTGGGGTGAACTAGCCGTAACTGAATAGAGAACCAAGCTCATGATCTCGCGCTATTGTAGGTCTATAGCAACCTAGCAGGGCCCACTCTCGTGCAAACCCTAATCTAAGCCACTAGCATTAAGATCGACATCATCATCCAATCGCACCTCGAACCCACTCTCGTGCAAACTCGAGTTATGATCTAGATTGTGATAGCTCGTATTCGTCCAATCTCTTGCAAACTAATATAGGTATAGACTTATAATAAAAATGCTAGCTTTGGTCCAATCTCTTGCAAACCAAACCTAGTGAATCTCGATTATAAATCTAAATCGAATATCTAGACCTTCCCATTGATCAGAGCCCAATCTCTTACAAACTCTGGATCAATGGAAATTCCTAGCTATCCATAATAAATCAATCACAATCTAACCTTCTATCAATTCTAGGAACATAGAAATTTATTCATCACAAATCTAGCATTATATCCATAGGGTTCATCCCCTTCCCTGAACAAAGGATCTACTCACAATTCATCGAAGTAATAGTAAAATCAATGATAGAAAACATATTGCAATCCAGATCTAGAAGAAAACAATTCATAAAAGTGCAAAAATTCAAAAGGAATAGACAAACCAGATCTGAGTTTTTCAATCTCCCAAGCTGAACTACAATTAGAATTAATATAAAAACTATTCTTAGGTCTCTCCCTAAGCTGGGATAAAAACAGGGCTTAAATACATGCCCAAAACGTCAAAATAAACCTGACAGAACTGCCCCTGCGCAGCCCAAAAGCCTAGTTTCTAACCCAGGCTGGCAGCGCTACTCGGCTGAGTGGAAAGAAAACTCAGCCGAGTGCCAGATCCGAATAAAAACAGAGAAGTTGGGGGGTTTGGGCACTCTGTCACTCTGTGGTACTCGATCGAGTGGAGTTCATCACTCGGGCGAGTGGACTTCCTACTCGGCCGAGTAGGGTCTTCTGTTGTACTCCCAAAATTCCAGAGAGTCTGCTTCGATTTCCTTCAGAAATTCTGACCTCATTCGGCCGAGTGGAGCTCTTCACTCGGCCAAGTGGAGTTAACCACTCGGGCGAGTACATTGTGGCCCAAGGTGTCTTCGTATCAGTCGTACTCAGCCGAATACGCTTCTTCACTCGGGCGAGTAGGCTGCGTTACTCGGCCGAGTGGCCTATTTCTGGGAGCAACTCTCCTCCTCCTCGCCTATTCGTCGATTATATCGATCTCCTTCTTCTCCCGCTCATCATCCAACGCTGTTAGCTCCTCGATAGGGCCATGGGCGATGCTCCGGTACGCGTGCAAGTCCCTTAAGCTCATTTTTGCTCCCGATCGCTCCATGTATCCTGAACCGACAAAAACAAGAAATAATGAAAAGTAACGCAATATCGTCGAATAATCATGAAAAGCGTGATATGAGCGATCAAAATGGTACGCAAATATGCAGAAAAAAGGTTTAAAATATGGACCGATCAAAATCCCCCAAGCTTGCCTCTTACTCGTCCTCGAGGAAGATGAGTAAAAAGGTGAACCCGGTGGGCAAAATAAGGAAAATGAAAAAGAAAGAGAGAAAAGAAAACGAGGAGGGAGGTGCCAGATCATCCTCTCAGGAGATGGAGCTGCTTACTCAAATAGCGTGATGAATTAATCATGCTAAAGATTTTTACCTCGATATCACATCATATATAGGTGCATTCGATATAGAAACCAAGAACGTCAGAACGATACAAAGTATGAAATCATTCTAGAATTAGCATCGTCTAAGGCATTTAAAATGATATACGTAATCATAGATTGTACACTTTTCAATTGATCTCTTTCTGCTTGGAGTATAAGAGGTATCACACATCATAAATCAATAAGAATAAAAAGAGATGGTATTCATGAAATGCTTGCCAAAATTTCAATTTATAGACTTCGTTATACTCTAAGTAATCTCCCTAAGTATTAAAAATTACCTAGCTTAGGTCGTAATGCACATATACGTGGTCATTCTCTCACACGTCATTGGATCCCCTCCCCCAAGCTTATCTATAAGCGTGTGGCATCAAATAGAACAATACGGCTTTTCCCCATTTTTTGAAGCTCCAAGGAAAATAAAAGAAGAAAGAAAGAAAGAAAGAAAGAATTGGGATCATGTATGTACAGATGATTCTTTTTTTGTTTTGCTTTTCTTTCTTTCTTTTTCTCTTGCAATATGCACAATAACGATCCCAAATCAAAGAGAGATAGAGAGATATGCATATGTGTGTGTGTGTGTGTATATATAGAGGAAAATTTTCAAATGAGAACATTTCGCACCGTGCGAAAATGTTTTTAGTTTTTTTTGAAATTTTTTTTCAAAAATTCTTTTTTCCACCCTCATTATATGTTGTTATACCCCCCCTCAAAAAATAATCGTTGAGAAATAATGTCATTTGGTCTTCGATCAAGGCATTTCATCAAATTCGCACGTTTTGAGACCGTTAAATTTGTAACGGGTGGATGGGTGCTCTAATCCCCAACGGGTTCACCCATTATTTTCCATGGGGTATATAATTGTATAGATTAAACATCAAAAAACAATTTGAAAAAAAATTTGAAAAAAATAAAACAAAATTTTTCGCACGGGTTTTTTCGCACCCGAAGATTGCTATATATATATATTATAAAAGAGGGATGTTATCAAGAGAAATTGGATAAGAGAATTTGGACAAGAGAAATTGGATATCTATTATATAAAAGAGTGATGTTATCAAGAGAAATTGGATAAGAGAATTTGGACAAGAGAATTTGGATAAGAGATTTGGTCATGAGAATTTGGATAAGAGAATTTGGACAAGAGAAATTGGATATATATTCTATAAAATAGGTATGTTATCAAGAGAAATTGGATAAGAGAAATTGGACAAGAGAAATTGGACTAAATTGGACAAGAGAAATTGGACAAGAGAAATTGGATAAGTGATGAGATTTTGAGAGATAAGAGAAGAGGTGAGGAATTTTGTGATGAGATTTTGAGAGATAAGAGAAGAGGTGAGGAATTTTGTGATGAGATTTTGAGAGATAAGAGAAGAGGTGAGGAATTTTGTGATGAGATTTTGAGAGATAAGAGAAGAGGTGGGGAATTTTGCATATACAACCCCGGGTTTTGCATTTTTGCCCCTGGACCCTCCACACACACCCCCACACTTTTTATTCTTCCTCCCCTTCCCTACCATTTTTTTCCAGTCCACGTGCACGTGCGCACGGGTTAAGAGAGGAGGTGGGGAATTTTGCACATACAACCCTGGTTTTTTGCATTTTTACCTCTGGACCCTCCCCACACTTTTTATTCTTCCCCCCTTCCGACCATTTTTTCCGGTCCACGTGCATGTGTGCACGGGTTATTTGCTAGTATATATATATATATATGGAGATGATATGGTGAGCAAGTGAGAAAAATCCCTTAAAGTGAACAAACAAATCCTGGCCGTCGGATCTGATCTGATGGCCGTTGGATCTGATCTGATCTGATCTGATGGCTCAGATCTCCCTCCAGCTGCACATCATGTGATCCCAGCCGAAACGCATGCAGCTCCTCACGCGATCGCAGGCAGCACATCTCACGAACGTCCACATCATTCTCCCTATCGTGATCCCCCTGAAGCCCTAGATCGAGGGCGATCCCAGCCAACCCTCGCGTTCAACTCCCCCCTTCTCTCAGATCAACTGACTCAACGCAGCGACCCCTCGCGTTCAGCTCCCTCATTCCTCTCAGATCAACTGACTCAACGCAACGACTCAAACCCACAATGCTTATGAAGAAGCTCTGGTAGCTCAAGTAAGCTTTGAGAAGTTCAATTCAGGATACATCGAGGTTTGGTTGTATAATAGTGACAATTGTGTAAGAGAGATTTGATTGAAGAAATAAAGTTCTCGTCTGAATTTTCTATACAATTCTGTTGTTTTTCTGTTTCTTTTAATTCTTCGATTCTTTTGATTCTTGTTTTTATTTTTTGGATTCACTTGAGTCAATTTGTGCTGAATCTTGTGTTGGAGCCAATGTATCATCCATACTGATACGACTATTTTTGAGAAGCCCAAAATCAAGCCACGGACGAGAAGCCTGCCAACAAGATTGGGCCCCGCCAGACGAGGCCCACGAAGAAAGCATGGCCAAATCGATGAGGCCCCCAAAACTCTTGAACCCGAACCACCCATGGTTCGACATACGAATAACCGACCCACGATCCACGGGCGGAACCACACCCCCGGAAAATGGGGCATTAAATGCCCGTCAGGGCGCCCCGGAATGGGCTGGCCCAGGACACTGGCAGGCGCCATCATGGGGACGGATCCGGAGGGCGTGGTGGCGGACGACGCACGACGTGACGGCGGGACGGGGGGCGAACGGCTCCCCAATGACACTGACAGGTGCCGTCGTGGGGAATGGCGTGGCGACATGGGCGAGAGGCAATCGTGGTAGATCCACCCGTAAAAAGGACCAGAGGGACAACGGAGCGGGGGATCGAACCCCAGGTATTCTAACCTAAGTTATGCCATCAACGACCTTGGTCTTCCGCCATTCATCTTCCCTCCCCCTACTCGCGCCGTGGGTCAGCGTATCGATCTTCTCTCGAGTCGTGCCTACCCCGCCGAGTATCCTTCAGACCCTGATCTGACTTAGGCATCGGAGGGGATACGGCCGGAACCAAGGTCCGGCCACCCTGACAAGTTTCTCGTCTATTCAGGGAGAAGCTAACCGAGGCGCCGAGGCTACCCCTCGACGCTCGTCCGACCGAGGCTGAGCCCTTCAAAGCAGAGCCGAGGCTTCTCCTCCGCTCCGCTTTAACTAGGGTCCGACGCCCCGCTCGGATCCGGCGCTCGACCCCGACTCTATCTCCGACCCGCGCAGAGCGCACGTGTGCTCAGTGCACCCGAGGGATCACAACTGACCCCTTGACCACGTTGACCGATCAATCCCTGGTCAACGACCATGTGGTGAGAAAACACCCGTAAACACATACCCAGAAGGTGTTTGTTAAAATGCCCCTTCAGAAAATGAAGAGTTGGATTTGAGATCAACATGTATGTGTATTAAAATTTAAAATTCACTTAATGATTCTTCTGTTTTCTGTAGCATATATATCATTATTTCTATTGATAATATCAGCATATATCATTTCTCGTAACATAAACCCTAACTTGAGAATCAATGATTAATTATGTTTAACTAATATGTTTTCAAATCACTTGTTAAGCATATCAATAGCTTAGAAATTATGACAATTATCTTCAGTAATAAGCTTTTCATTTTCATACTAAGGGAGGTCTCCTAATTTCACGAACAATTCAATTAGAGTATTAGCTTTCTGGCATGAGATCTTGTGTGCTTTACAAGTATTTATCTTCACATCAGAAGTTAACTTGGGCAGTGATTTTCCTTCTCTATATATATATGATTTTCAAACTAATGCAGTGAACAATGATCTTGAAGTTGCTTTGATGCAAGATTAAAGGATCCAGTTGTGTTTATGGTTCAAGATGGATTTCAAAACTTGATGGGTTGCTTTCAGAAGTTCAAATGTCTATTTGAGTGAATGTTTGAATCTAGAGATGGAATACACACGGGGTATTTTCAATGAAATCTTTTTACTCCCTTTTTGATTGCTAGGGGGTTGAGAGGTTCCATTTTAAGCAGGCCTAGGCTGTGCCTGTGCCAGCCAAAATCCTTACATGCATGCTCATCTGGAAACAAAGTTGGCGAGGAATTTTGCAATGTGCTTCGGATCCCAATGAGTTTGCTGAAAGAAGACTTCTGGGAGATCAAGAGGGGACTACTGGGTATGGCACTGTTGATGCTGACATTAAAGATGAAGAGAGAAATTTTATTGAGTATGCTCCCCAAGTGACTGCTGATCTGACTCGGACTGTGATCATGGGAGCTCCGGAAGAGAGTTTTCATTAGATAGCTTCTCAGTTCCACATTTGCTAGCTCAGACTGCAAATAATGGAGATTTTGTTTGTACCATGCAAGTAGAATTTTTGAGATGCAAGATGACTACATGAGCAAAACGTATGTAGAGTTGTTGAAACTATCTGTGCAAGATGTGTACATTCTATAAATGGGGTTCAGAACAATGTAAAGCTATGTCTGTCAGCTTGGGAAGTTGCTGGTGTCTGCTGCTGTTGTTTACCATGTTTCAAACTTTTTTGAACAATTGAAACCGTAGTCAATCTTTACTGCATTGTTTCAATGAAGCATTACTAGCTGATTTAAACTAAAGTGAATTTTATGGAAATGTACAGCTGCTAGAAAGCTGAATTGCTGCATTACTAGCTGCTTGCTATTCTGGAATTAATACTTTCTGATGCATTACAGTGTAAATATGCTTACTTAACTGCGCTGCATTGCTACTTAATTCCTTAAAACATCAACCGAAATGCAAATTTCCTAGACTGAGGGCAAGAACACACATACACCCCCTCCAATAAATGAGCAGATGCAACAAATGTTAGCTTTAATAAGTTCAAGATGCTAACAACAAATGTTAGCTTTAATAAGTTCAAGATGATTAACCGATTAACAAGATTCATAACAAAGAACCCCAAAACACCATTGAGCTTAAGTTCCTAACGTCAATGAAACTGATTCCAACACCATAATTATATGTTTCCAACTAAATTATATATTTCCAACAAAAAATTATATATTTCCAACAAAAAATTCTATGCTTCCAACAACAAAAATTTGTTTCCAGTTTCCAATAAATTTATATGTTTCCAACAAAAATGCAGACTTTAAAACATTCGGTTTCCAATTGTTAATCCAGGAGTTCAGCAGCATCCAGCATGGTTCACAGCAGCATTCAGCATGGTTCCAATTTCCAAAGAATAATTTTCCCTTGTTTCACAGCTCCAGCATGGTTCATTGTAGCAACATCCATCTTGCAGCTTCTTGTATGCTTCATTAATTGTCCCTTGTTTCTCACATAAGATATGCCCCGCTGAAGAAAAAATTGCCAGTTACATAATAATAATAATAAAGAACCATATCTAAAATGTGTAAGACTATAGCCTATAACGTGATGTGTGGTTGTGACATTATCTATAGCTTTAAAGTTGATATTAAGCATGCTCATTATTTGTGATACAGTAAAGCTGGGCGAGATAAAAAGATGAGAGTTGCATGCAAAGCGATACAGGTGAATGAACTGGCCTCACAAATAATAATAATTAGAAACATCATGGAGCAAAAAGGAAAAGCTAAAGATTAAAGTTTTGGAGTTTATATGAGGAAAGAATTAAATCTTTCAAAAAAGTCAGATTAAAAGAGAATTGAAATTTGAGTATTATATTAAATGGGATGCCTGATAAATTAATTGCACAAGATCACTAAAAAAGTTATGGGGAGTTAGAAGGATGAACCACACAAAACAGAAATTAGATGGTGGGACTATAATGAAATATCAGCAAACAGGGAAATAAAATGCTTCAAGGAATGGCATGATCAGAGGCACTAACCCATCAGGCATTTAGAACAAGAAAATAAACTTGAATTTTGATGACATCAATGGTGTCTCTTGTTTGTGCAATCATCCCTTTGACTAACACAGTAATATTATTTCAAATCATAAGAAAGTAACTATATCACTATAAGTTAAAAAAGGAACTAGCTAAAGAAACGTTGGTGCTACATGAACAACACATGCCTGGATACAACAATACAAGCCCCCTTACAACTTCAGGCATTAGAATGCTTTGGACCCTTTCAGTTTGGAATTTTGTATCTTGCATGAACACAAAAATCCTGAAATCTTCCTCAGAAATAGATTAATTAAGATATGTTGACTATGCAACTGAAACAAATAAACCACACTACTAAAAATTATAAAATCTAGGTTTCTAGCGTAGAATTTATCATAAAATTTTATCCTTAATTTTATCAAAGAATTTGGTGTAGAATTTGCAATGATATCCATGAAAACATGCAGATACAAATATACACATTTCTTTGAACTTGGTGTAGAATTTCTCATGCCAAAAGATAAATGAATTCATGAAGTTGAAAGTTGCTTGGGAAACATTAAGAATTAACTGACATGTACATTCACTGCATTTTAATCCTAATAAATATAAAATTCTTATAGTTAATGTTTAAGAACAATGCAAAGTATGTTCGTGAAAAAATTTGGACGGCCTCCCGATAACAAAAGCTACGGAACTTAGATGAAATCCCCAGATGTGGATTTTATAATGATTGTAGGGATTTTGATAAACATATTTGATGTTCGAACAAATATTGAAAATTTGACAAGAATCATAAATATTTTGGTTCTTTCAATCTTTACTAATACATGGATAGAGCTTCAAATTAGAATGTTGCACATCTAGAGACTGGGCAATGATGACCAGTGCTACCTGGCACAGGACACGAGGGTCAAGTGTTTGGGGTAGGACACGGCAACACTATAATACTAGGATACATGGACAAGGATGTTACAGGTAAACATTGACACACACATCATATATTTAGAAGAAAAATAATCTCAATTTTTCAGAAATCTGGACAGGTACTTTGTATACATACATCCATAGCCTTAGAGACAAGTATTAGATGAATATGATAACTTACTGTATACTAAATTGAATCGCACCAATTTTTCAGAAATCTTAGCAAAAAAATCATCTTTGAATCGCACCTCAAGGGTTTAAATCTCACCCGAAATTAATCTCGAGTGATCTTGAAGATGATTCTGAGAAGTGGAGCAGTCGTGGACGAGGGTTCGCTGGTATTGCCCTCGAACTAGGGCTTAGGGGATCGCGCTGTAGCTGAGAAACGGAGGTTTGGGGGAATGCGAGAGGTTGATTAGAGGCCAGGGAGGAGTCGGGCGAGGCTGCAGTTTTGGGAAGCTTGGAGGAAGGCGATTCGTTAGCCTTCCAGCGATTTTGGGGTTTACGCACCAATTTTGCTTCGATTTTTCTCCAGCGATTTTGCGCCCGGGTGAGGGAGAAGGCCAGGCCAGGGCTTGTGTGCTGAGAAATGGGGTTTGAATGTGCGGTGCACGTGACACATAGGAGGGTGCGACTTTGGTTGTCGGGCGGATTTAATCTGAGCCAGCTGATTAGATCCGACGGCCAGGATTTGTTTGCTTACTTTAAGGATTTTACTCACTTGCTCACCATATCATCTCCATATATATATATACTAGTCATTGCATGTGCCCATATGGCACTGTTTATTTAATGGCTGAGTTTTTTCCCTCCACAAATATCAAGTGCCCCAAAATTTCTAGTTTTCCCACAAAATTTCAAGTTTCCCCCCAAATTTTAGTTTCCCCCCAAAATTTAAGTCACCCCAAAATTGTCATTGCCACTTAGGACAAACTTGCCGTGTAGGACACAGCTTTGTCCTAGTAGGATAAGATTCAAAATCTTCAAAGGACTGAAAACAAAATGGTCGGAAAAGGGGGGAGAAAAAAATGTGTGGGTGGGTGTCTCTTATCCATGTCCAAATTCTCGTATCCAACTTCTCTTTGATAACATCCCTCTTTTATATAATAGATATCCAAATTCTCTTATCCAATTTCGCATGTCCAAATTCTCTTATCCAACTTCTCTTGATAGCATCCCTTTTTTATATAATAGATATCCAAATTCTCTTATCCAATTTCCCATGTCCAAATTCTCTTATCCAACTTCTCTTGATAACATCCCTTTTTTATATAATAGATATCCAAATTCTCTTATCCAATTTCTCATGTCCAAATTCTCTTATCCAACTTCTCTTGATAACATCCCTCTTTTATATAATAGATAATAGATATCCAAATTCTCTTATCCAATTTCTCATGTCTAAATTCTCTTATTCAACTTCTCTTGATAACGTCCCTCTTTTATATAATAGATATCCAAATTCTCTTATCCAATTTCTCGTGTCCAAATTCTCTTATCCAACTTCTCTTGATAACGTCCCTCTTTTATATAATAGATATCCAAATTCTCTTATCCAACTTCTCGTGTCCAAATTCTCTTATCCAACTTCTCTTGATAACGTCCCTCTTTTATATAATAGATATCCAAATTCTCTTATCCAATTTCTCGTGTCCAAATTCTCTTATCCAACTTCTCTTGATAACGTCCATCTTTTATATAATAGATATCCAAATTCTCTTATCCAATTTCTCGTGTCCAAATTCTCTTATCCAAATTCTCTTGATAACGTCCCTCTTTTATATAATAGATATCCAAATTCTCATATCTAATTTCTCGTGTCCAAATTCTCTTATCCAACTTCTCTTGATAACGTCCCTCTTTTATATAATAGATATCCAAATTCTCTTATCCAATTTCTCGTGTCCAAATTCTCTTATCCAACTTCTCTTGATAACATCCCTCTTTTATATAATAGATAATAGATATCCAATTTCTCTTATCCAATTTCTCATGTCCAAATTCTCTTATCCAACTTCTCTTGATAACATCCAATTTCTCATGTCCAAATTCTCTTATCTAATTTCTCTTGATAACATCCCTCTTTTATATAATAGATATCCAAATTCTCTTATCCAATTTCCCATGTCCAAATTCTCTTATCCAACTTCTCTTGATAACATCCCTCTTTTATATAATAGATATCCAAATTCTCTTATCCAATTTCCCATGTCCAAATTCTCTTATCCAACTTCTCTTGATAACATCCCTCTTTTATATTTTATATATATATATATATATATATATATATATATATATATATATATATGTATGTATGTATGTATGTATGTATATGCATGATAATAAAATGAGTGAATTGCGTGAATTGCGGAGCGGCGCGTCAGGCGATTCTAGGTCTGGCCCTTCTCCGACTGGTGGCGGCCAGTCCAACGCTGTTGATGATCCGCCGTGGCAGACCGTGCACAGGAGACGGGCTCCCCTGATCTCTCGTCAGCCGCCTCATGAGGGGGGTCGGCAACCCAAGTCCCGTTCTGCTCGTGGGGGACCTCGCAAATTTCAACCTCATAGATGGGGGGCTCCAGCCCATGTTCCATCCCATAGATGGGTTGCTTCTGTCCGTTCAGGTCTCCGTGTAGGGGCACCAGGCCGTGGCCCGCAATCAGGATTTCGCCAAGAAACTATTGCATCAAAGATGTTCGAGCAATTGCCTCTGAGACCTGCTCTAATATCTGGTCCAAAGAGGAGTTGGTCTGAAATTTGTTCAGCTAAGAGATCCTATGGTGACGCCGTAGGTATGAGTTTCGTTCCCCCAAATATCAGATTGGATGGCTCCCGCGTAGCTCGAATATCAAATTCATTATTGGAAAAGGGGTCTGAGTATTGGAAATCAACTTTGGTGGGATACATTCTGGGTGATACACCCTCGTTTGGGCAGATGCAGGCTTGGTTGGAAAGGCTCTTGAAGCCCAGGAAGAAAGTGCAGGCCTACAGCAAGGACAATGGTTTCTTTTACTTCCGTTTTGAATCTGGGGAAGAATGTGAGAGAATTCTCCATGGCGGTCCTTGGTTGATGGATGTGCGGTTGGTTGTGCTTAAATTGTGGACTCCGTCACTTCACCACGATCGCGACATTCTGTCCTCTGTCCCCATCTGGGTACAATTGCATGGGCTTCCTGTAAACATGTGGAATAGGGACGTGCTTAATATCCTAGCCTCGGTTATTGGAACCCCTCTGTGCTTGGATCACGCCACTGCTAAAATGGAAAGAATCACCTTTGCCCGTTGTTTGGTGGAGGTAGACGCTAAGAGATCTCTTCCGCCTCATGTTGAAGCGGAGCTTGATGACGGTTCTATTTTGTTAGTAGATGTCAAGTATGAGGCAGAACCCCCCCCCCCCCCGTTGCACCAAATGTATTTGTTTTGGTCATTTGACCTCGCAATGTCCTTTTTCTCAAGACAAGGGGAAGGGAATTGATCTCAATTCCAAGCATGTCCGCTTCTTGGATCCAGGTCAGACCTCTAATGCCCCATTGCTGGATCCGAATGGTGAGCCTTCTGCAACTTTGCCAATGCAAGTTGCGGATGTTTGTTTACAGGCACCGGTTAGATGTGCGACATCTGGATTGTCACAAGTTCTTGATACTGTGGTCGGTCATATTGAGGCCACGGCATCGCAAGTAATGATACAAGGAGATGAGGGGTCTCCGCTAGCAACATTTGAGGATGGCAATGCTCGTAGTGCTGGCAATGAGCAAAGCAAAAGTGCTCTTGATCCGGAGCTATCCCCTAGCTCTTGTTCACCTGCGGATCACTGCACCCCAGCGGGGAGTGGGGGCCCGGTCCTGATGGTGGCGAAGGGCAGGGATGTCGCTTCTTTACGGCTCCGTGCTAAGTTTAAGAAATTTATAACGCTGCTGCAGCTTGTTCAACTTCTGAAGCCTCGAATTATCAATGGCTAATCAGGTCATGTATCTCCCTCTCGGCTACAGGCAACGGTTACTGGAAATGACCAGGAAGCTTTAATACATGATGACTCCCTCCCAGAATTCCCACTCTATGATAATCCTGAATGGGCACTTGAACTTGCTGATATTGTTGATTCATCCAAGGGGAAGAAGCAGGCTGTTACTGCTACCCGGCGTAGTAGCAGACTGAAGTAGGTGTCTGCCATTATTCTTTTATTCATCTTGTCAATGAGTATCTTAATTTGGAACACAAGGGGTCTTAATAACTCTGTGAGGCGTAGGGATCTCAAGGATTTGATCAAGAAACTCAAGCCATCTGTCATTGTCCTTTTGGAGACTAAATTGAATTCATCGACCGTGAAGACCAAATCTTGCATTCCTAAGGGTTGGAGCATCTTTGATAACTTTCATACTCATTCAGGAGGGCGAATTTTGACCGGGTTTGACCCTCTTCTGTGGCAGGCTAGCACCATCTCTTGCTCAAAACAACACATTACACTTGGTTGTCTCAATACCGGTGGTCTGGAATTCGCCTTTACTGCGGTGTACGGTAGCAACTCTTCGTCTGAAAGGAAGCTTTTATGGGACTGCCTTAAGACTGACGCGTCAACCATTGATCCTAAGTCTTGGCTAGTGGGTGGTGATTTCAATTGTATTTTATATGCTACGGACAAGCTTGGTGGCCGTAGGGTGGGAGCTAATACTATCTCTGACTTCAACAACTCAGTCTCCGATTGCAGATTGGGTGATCTCAAAAGTACTGGGAATCGCCTCAGTTGGTGCAATAACCGTATGGGTCCGGCCCGTATTGCGGCACAATTGGATCGGGTTCTATGCAATGGTGTATGGCTTGATAAGCTGCCCGATTCGTACTTTGAATATTTGGCCCCAAACTCCAGTGACCATTCCCCGATGTTTATCAACCTTCATTCCCTGGTATTTGCTGACCCAAAACCCTTCAAATTCTTCAATCATTGGATACATTTGCCAGGTTTCTATGATATCCTGGATGCTCACTGGTCGTCAACTTATGTTGGATCGCCTATGTTCTGTCTGGTTCTGAAATTGAGGCATTTAAAATATGAGCTTAGAAGATGGGCCAGAGATCATCAATCTAGGGACTTAATTCGTATTTGCAGGGAGAATCTTGAAGCTGTTAGAAGGCAAATTGATCTTCATTATAACCAAGGCCTTCAGGAGAAAGAACATAAACTGTCTGCTGAGCTTGCAAATTTACTGGTCATGGATGAAGAAAGGCTCCGTCAGAAAAGTAGACAGGATTGGCTGGACCTGGGGGATAGAAACACAAGCTTCTTCTATAATGCTATGAGGGCTAGACAAAGCATCAATAACCTTAGTCACCTAGTGGATGTGACTGGAGTTCAGAGCAAATCCTATGTTCATATTAAGGAAGAGGCTGTCCATTACTACGAGAACTTATATAATCAGACTCATTATTGGAATGTATTTCCCAACCTGGTCCCTAAAAAGAAAGTTAAGGTGGAAACGGCTAGGTGGATGGAAAGAATGGGCACTACTGAGGAAATTAAGGAGGCGACTTTTCAGTTGGGGGCTTCTAAAGCCCCAGGTCCTGATGGGTTCAATGGATTCTTCTTCCAGCACAATTGGCATCTTGTTGGGCATGATGTTGTTGCAGCTGTCCAATCTTTCTTCAAATCTTCTTCATTGCTTAAACAGGTGAATCATACTTTCCTTACCTTGGTCCCAAAAAATACTAACGCTACATCGCTCGGTGATTACATGCCTATTGCTTACTGCAATATCATTTATAAAATCATAAGCAAAGTGATTTGCAACAGACTGAAGAGAATTATTACAGAGTTGGTTTCTCCAAACCAATCCACGTTCATTCATGGGAGACTTCTCTCTGATTGTACTTTACTTGCTCACGAGCAGATCAGGGATTTTAGCAACCCCATGGGATCCAGGGCATGTCTTAAATTGGATCTCAGAAAGGCCTTTGACAGTGTTAACAGAGAGTTTGTGTATTATATGTTGCATCAGATGGGATTCGGGAAAAAGTTCATCGCCTGGATTAAGGAATGCATTTCGAATGCATCTTTCTCAATTATGGTTAACGGGTCCCCCGTGGGCTTCTTTGGTGGAAATAGAGGGATAAGACAAGGAGATCCTCTATCCCCTTTCCTATTTGTTATAATCATGGAAGCCTTTTCTCTCCTACTTGCCAAAGCAATTGCTAAAGGTACCATCCATCCTATGAAAAGAACTGGATCTATATCTCATTTGTTATTTGCTGACGACCTTTTGGTGTTCTGCCGTGCAACTGGAAACTCACTAAGGGGCCTCAAATGCTTGCTGGAGGATTTCAAGAACTTCACAGGTCTGGAGATCAACTGGGACAAGAGTCTATCCATGTTCAGCAAAGGTGTGAAGAATCCTGGCGAACTTGCTGATTATTTGGGTGCTAAGCGGGCAAATACTATTACTACTTACCTGGGGCTTCCTCTCTCATCCAATTATCCAAAAGCACATATGTACAGTCGCCTGATTGATAAGTGTAGGAAGCGGCTGAGTGGGTGGTCCTCTTCTCTTTTATCAATCTCTGGGCGCATCGAGCTGGTAAGAAGTGTGATTTATGGAATGATTGCTTTCTGGATTCAGGTTTAAAGAGTACCTGCATCAGTTCTGCGAACCCTGACGTCCATGTGTAGAAAATTTATTTGGGGTACTACTAAATCTTGGGCCTGGAAAGACTCTTGCAGACCTAAGGAGGAAGGGGGTGTTGGGCTAAGATTACTTCCTGACTTGAATCTTGCTTCTGGGATTAAATTAACATGGAGATTTCTTCAGGTCAAAGGCTTACGGGCTGAGTACATGCGTAAAAAATACAAGGATTCATCCAAGTTTTATGTTGCAAAAGGAGATGCCTCTCAATCTGGTACGTGGAAGTTCCTTCTACACTGCAGAAATCTCTCTCAGCGTATTATTTTTAGGAAGGTCCGGGATGGGAAGGACACGCTTTTCTGGCATGACAATTGGCTTCCAAATGGCCCCTTGAAAAATCTTTTCAGTATTCCTGAAGGAGCTAATAGGAAACTTGTTAGTGACTATTGGGATGGATCTTCTTGGATGGATAATGCTGAAATTTCTAACTTGAAACCTTTACTTCAGCATATCACTTTGTCCCCCGGTATTGATACTTGGGAATGGAAGCGAGATTCAACATTCAAATTCAAAGATGCTTGGGACGAAGTGCGTGATAAAGGTACCGCGTACCCATTCTCTAAATTGATTTGGTTTAGTAAGTCCATCCCAAAAATGTCCATTACCCTTCTTCGTGCGTTTAAAGATAAACTTCTTACAAAAGACCGAATGGAAAAATGGTGTGATCTAAGCTCTAATGCATGTGAGTTGTGCTCTGATGGTACCCCGGAAACTACTTCTCATCTATTCTTTGATTATCCTTATTCCAACTATTTAATGCGTCGAGCACTCCTTAAGCTGGGAGCTAAAGGACCTTCATCCCTCTTGCTGCCATCAGTTGGGTCCTATTTCCTGGAAAAATATGCGAAGAAGGGGCTTCTTGGTCTGCTTGCTCGAGTAGTGCTAGCTGCTGTGGTATATCACCTGTGGCGGGAGCGCAACAGGAGAGTTTTTGATAAAGTTAGTAAGCCGAAGGTCGTACTCTTTGATGATATCTCAGCGGACGTCCGTTTGGCCTTTCGTCATATTAAAGAGGTGGAGGATGATGCTTCTACAGCTGCAATGAACTGGGACATCCGTCCTTTTGATACGGGCTAAATATTTCGTATGGGCGACTAGCTACTGGCATGTGACTCAGCCTACGATGTGGAGGTCTGCTGCTCCGTGCCAGTGCTGGGCGGCAATCTCTAAACTGGGAGCAATGGCTTTGGGCGTGGGCTGCATTATGTACTGCGGGTTCTTCTGCAAAATGCTGGGCGGGTTCTATGCTGGGCGTGAACTTCTGCAAGCCCCTCCACATTGTAGCTGGTTGGCACTAAGACCTGGGCGACAATTGATCTGGGCGACAATTCTCTAACCTGGGAGTAAAATTAGTGCTGGGCGGAAAATGTTTGGCCTTGTGTTGCGTTGCGGCTACAGGCTACATTGTCGAGTCTGTAACCATTTATGTGACTTGGCCATTTCGGTCACTTACTCTTTCCTTTGGTTTGGTTGAGAGGTGTTGGTTCGATGTATATGTATTGTAACATATTTGTTCTGTGGTTCTGATCATGGTTACTATGCAATATGATCTAGGGTGACGATGCTTGTGTCCTCTCCCCTAGTCATAGGGCCTGTAAGCTGTGATCATCCACCTTGTAGCTTTGATATTCATCAATATACCTACTAACTTATCTTGCATATATATATATATATATATATATATATATATATATATATATATATATATATATATATATATATCAATTTCTACCAGGATTACAAAGAGTGTATATTAAACACCAAATTAAAAATACTTACATCTTGAAGCCGTAACCTTCAAGCACAGGCTCCAGTTTACAAAAACTAAAATTAAAAAAGGAAGAAGGAAAGAAAGAAAGCTCAGAAAAGCTACAAGTGTATAACACTGAGAGAGGTGATTAAAGGATTGATAAAAGATTCATAAAAGAATTGATATGAATTGATCCTGAGGAAGAAGCCTTCGGCATCCTTTTATAGCTGTAAGGGCTCCTTACGAGTGATCCTTAATGACAGCTGGCAGATGAGTATGAAGTCCTCTCGCCAAATAGTGAAGATGTAATTTGAGTTGAAGCGACATAAAGTTACTGCCACAGTAGACGATTCGTCCTTTTATGGCTGCGTGAGAATCTTCACTGTGCCTTTTGCGACTCTTCTTCGTCTTCATATGAAATTAGTCGCTATTGATGAATAGTGCTCTTCCACTAAGAGCGGCTCCCCGAGGCTCAACTCAAAGTAATGTGAGACAGGTGTCGGGTACTCCGTGGGCCCCATCGCGCACCGAATCTTCATTTCTTTGATCTGATCCTTTCGTTGGGAAAAGTCTCTGATCTTATCTTCAGAGGTGGCAGAAGAGATATATCTCCACAAAAGATAAGTATAACTTTTACAGAAGGTAAAATAATTTACCGAAAAGAGTATAACTCTTCATAAGGAATTTCTTATAATTCCTCGATGCCTTTTCCTTTGGGATTCATAACTATATCCCAAATATCTGCATAATCATTGGGATCTTGGGCATCAGGTTCTTGGACCTCTGGGCAAGATATATCTACACACTGAGTACTCTTTGTAATGGTCTGAGTATGAGCACTCTGAACTGACATAGTATCACTATTGTCGAAGTCCTCAATAAATTGTCTTTTCATATAATCAAGACATTTATGCTGAATTTCAGCATCAGTAGCCAGAGGGTATTTCCTCCTAATGGACTTAGCCAATTTGGCCATTGGATTCTCGCTACGAATCTCTTCAGATAAGGTATTATCAAGGATATTAGAATTTTTTTTAATAATCTCCTTGATTTGTTGGCATTTCTCTTGGACAATAATACCTGTCCACCAACGAGAGTGATAACACTTTCTAAGCGTAGGGAGATGAAGATCATCCCAAGCTGTAACGCCCCGCTTCCCAAAAGACACCGGAAGCGAGAGCGTTACGCGGTCTGCTTGAACTGGAGCGGTAAAGCTCGAGTTCAATAAGCGTCTGTGATAAAAACACAGAAGAGGTCCTTGCATTTGCGTATCAGAACAACCAGAAAACATTTCATTAAATTAAAAGGGCACTTCCAGAATTGTTCATACAAGAAATAGACAACTGGCCTCAGCATGGCCAAAAAGGAAACTACAACAAAACACTAATCCTACTACAAGATACTAAAGCTAAAACTCAAAGTAGTGACGGAAAGGGCTCTAGCCTTCCGCAGAAACGGCTCGGCGTCTACGGTGAACTCTGGCTCTCTAAGTCAGGCATCACGAACGGATCCTCTGGGTACTCAAGCTCAGAATCTGACATACATCCACAAACATAAATGTATGTCAGCAAGGGGTCTGCAAGAAAAGATTGGCAAACCAAGACAAGATATACGACAGATATGAATTTAAGAAGCATTAAATATTTTAATGAAGTGACTGCAGCAATTTAACATGACATTTATACTGAAACGAAAAGTAACATCCCTAGCATGTAGTTCTAAGCAGTTGCAGGAATTAAAGTAAGGTTTTTCTCTGAGTTCAATAGCATTTCAATCTTCATGAGACCAAGTTAGCATTTCAAGTTTTCATGTCAAGAGTTAGCATTCTAATCTAGGGTTCACGCCTGTAGGTCGTGATGAGAAGGTCGTTCCTCTCACGGGGGCTTACTGTGATTGACGCTAACCCACCACGTGCGGGTGGTGCTCTTGAGGAGAGTACCTTTCATACGCCTAGTGGCCGCTCAACCCTAACCCCACCCCAAAAGTTTGCCGGAACACGAGCCGGCCTAGTCGGCTCACACGACATCACAATATCACGATACCGCCTTCGAGGCGCACGATTTTCACGATGTCCAAAACTTGTTAATCATTTCTAAACTTCCAGAAATTTAACGTTATCAATGTTAATCTGTTATTACAACATTTCTAATAAGCAGGAGTGGGTTGAAACAATTTATACAATAATTTAAAAGATGTTTGCACATGGGTTTCCGTTGAAACTGATACAGAAACAAATTTTCTTCCTAGTTATTTAAAATTAAAACATAACGTGTGATATGTCGTTGGATCACAAATTTCGTCCAGATTATCATGGCATCGTTTTCATGCGTCATTTCACGTCTAGTTTTCAAGTTACACATCAATAACTAAAAGTGACGCAAAAGTTCCGAAACTTCAAAAATTCATATCTAATTGTATACTTGCCTGTTTTTGACGTTCTTGGTGTCGTTGGAAACGTCTTGACGAATACTACGCTACGGAGGAGACGGTTCGCTGGTTTGACAAAACATGAAATCAGAATAGACGTTTTTCGATCAGGACAGATTTACAACAAACTCCTACGACGTCTAATCAACCGGTTTTATTAAGTTCACTAAATTACGGTGTGGGTTATAGTGTGTTAGGGGGTAGATCTACTAACCGGAAGTGCAGCGAAGGATCAGATGATAACAACGGGCAGCGGCGATGCTACGGCTCCGAAACAGCGACGTCCACGGTCCGAACTCGTCGCGGTAGCCAGGAAATGGCGGACATCGGCTAGCAGTGAGGCCTAGGGAGTGTTCACGACAGTCCTGGGCATGGCAGCAGCGAGGAGGAGTCGTCGCGCGGCATTCGTGAGCGAGGTGGTGCTGCACAACGTGCGCGGGGCCGTGCGTGCGCGAGGGGGCTCTGGATCTGGGCGTGCGCTGAGCAGCCCACGGCCTTGGCTGCATGGAGAGGAGGAGGAGCACGCAGTCGAGGTGAGGAGTTGACGCGCGAGTGCCTGGGCATGCGGTTGAGCGTTGTCTCGCGTGTGCCCGGTGTTCGTGGAGGTCGTGCAACACGCTGAGGAGGTGGAGATCTCGTGTGAGGGGGAGCTCGGGCTGTCGTGCGCACGGAGGGAGGCGCGACTGGGACTTTGGGCTCTGGGTTGCTCCGCCGGAGGAGGAGGAGGTGCGGGCTAGGAGCAGCTGGGCGTGGAGAAGACCGCCTGGCTCGCGTGCGAAGAAGGAGAGAGCGCGGGGCCGCGGGCTTGCGGCTGCTGGGCGTCGAGAAAGGAGGCGAACGGCTTCAGAAACTGAGGCGGTGCTTCTGTAGGCAGAGAGATGGGTCCGGTGGTCGGAGAAGACGCCTGGGAGAGGTTGGACGCCGGTTATGGAGGTTGCAGGCGGGGCGAGAGTTGTTGCAGGTGGCAATGGAGGGGAAGCAGTTGCTGTCAGACGTGGGTGGAGGTCGACGTGGAGATGGGCTGGCTGGCGGCGGAGGTGAAAGTCAGGGGAGGGTCTCGGGCTCGGCTTCAGCGGCAGAGGGAGGCACGCTACTGTCGGAAGATGCGGACGCCAGAGAGGGTGAAGGCGGAGGGAAGAAAAGTCTGGGGGTCGACGCCGTTGGTCGGAGAGAAGGTCGCGGCTGAGGCGAGGCAGGGGCTGATGCGAAGAAGAGGAGGAGGCACCGGTGTTGGGCGCTTCCGCGAGAGGAGGGGAGCTCGGGGTCTGGATCTCGGGAGGAGGCCGCTCGCGTGGGTGCTGGGCGAGGAGAGGGAGGGCATCGGATCCGTACGGGGAGTGGGGGTGGTGTGCGAAGAAGAAAGAAGAGGAAGGAGAAGTCGGGGTTTGCCGAGGCTTGGCTTCTGTGTGTGTAGAGGGCGGCTGCTAGGAAGAAAGCCCTAGGGTTTTTTTCTTTATACAAGGAAATATAGGGTTGCTATAGGTTGGCCTTAGGCTAGAATTTTATATAGCTTTAGGGTTTATAAAATAAGTTTCCTATTATGAAATTTTTTTGTGTGTGGGGTTGTAATGGCAGCATGTGAAAAAGCCTAGGGTAGGTTTGGATTTGTTTATATAAGCAAAATGTGGGGTTTGATGCACAACACGTGAAGGCTAGATAGGGTCTCCATAGGGTTTTACATTAGTCTATAGGGTTTATAAAATATCTAAGGGTGTGGGGTATTAGCAGTACATGTATGAGTCATAGGCCTTAGGGTAGGTTTGTTTCCTCTCATTTTTGTGTGTGTGTGTGTGTGCTAAAGCTCTATGTGTGTGCAGAATAGGGTTCGGCCAGGGGTTCAACAAGGCAAATGTTATAATATGAAAGGGATTTGAATTGCTACTAATAGGATGTGATAATCAATGGGTTTAATTAGGAGAATTAGGGCTAATCAATTAGGTTAAATAGGCTTTAAAATGGTAAGTTTTTCAAACCTTAAAAAGTTTAAAATTTCGAATTTGAATTTTGCATTAGGAATTAAAAACACATTTTTAAGGAGATGTATTTAAAATAATTACCAAAAAGGATTATTATAATAATAACAATAATAATAAGTATGAAAAAGAATGGACGCGGGTATGGGTACATGTACGGGGACAAAACGTCGAACACCGAATACGGAGAAAATATACGAGTGAAATACAGATAATTTTAATGATAAAACCGGTCGTTACATCCTACCCACCTTAAAACAATTCCGCCCTCGGAATTCCTAACAATCACATGTCAGGGAAGAGATGTGGGTAACGCTCTCTCGTCTCATCCTCTAATGTATAACTATCATGTCATAACCAAAAATTATTTCTAATGTTAATATCAACATCAAAAGTATTACCACTGATAATACTAATCAACTACCATGCTAATAGTAGTAACAATACACATACACACATTGCTAATTACGTATTAACATAACACGTCTAATATAATATCATCCTACAAATACAATCTAATCAATATTACACTCGGGCGTTTAGTAACACTTTACTACACCGCCACATCAATTTACTAGCTGTATGTGTGCCATCACTTGCACACTCACATTATTACCAATACACAAAGCAATACCACACACCTTATACACTTCACAATCTATACTGATATAGTACCACGTGTCACATAAACATACCACTAATAAAAATACAATTATTCTTTGTCAATTAACACTTCAATCGCACAATCACTTTTACACACCGCATATTACCATACATACATTATAATACACACCACTGCACGTATATACATGCACATAATACCTTACACCAAACACAGATTTATATACGCCTTACCCATAGTACTAGGGTCGTCGTAATCTACCCACCTTAGGATCAAGTCCGTCCTCAGACTTCCTTAAATAGGCCGATATAGGGGTGAGCGGACTTAGACACTAAGGTCATCCTATCCCAGTCATACATACATTATAATGAAACAACATACATCTATATTCTTATACCTACTCATATATCACACACTTTCAAATAAATATACATACGTTCATTTTACATGCATATACATAATTACACTACTACACTCCAATCTCGTACCTATATAGGACATATATATACACACCGGTATACACAACCATGGTAGTTTACATAGGGCTAGTATAACATTACATACATCCATATATGTATTCATAAACATACGACTATAAATACTTCCTGCTATACACATGCTCATACATCATCCCGTAAGGGTAATTATAACAAGCCTACTATATATAAAACACACAGCTTGTTCATACAATATATATTTACATACACACCTATAACTAACCACATACATATATACGCACGAGTACACGCCAGACATTCTAACATATAAATCACACAATAAATCTGCACACACAACTATACGTACACCTATTATCATTACACGTAACATGTACATCACTGTACTAGTATACAATTACAACCATTAACAAGTACAGCTAAGATACATATACACATAGTAACTAACCAATACTAAATTTAATACGCTCAGATATTCCTATAGTGATATAGCCAATCACTCGCCTAAGTATAAATATAACGGTTACTACTATATACTCGACCATATACATACATATCACAAATTACCGTACACTCACATACAACACAATAAATAATCACACTATACCAACATATTAAGGGTAAACACACTTATACATGAGTGGTATATAGAGATTCGAACACACGGGTCCAAACTCAAAATCTATTTACATGCACCACAACAACACCACAATCAATGCTAAAGGTCTCACTAAACAATGACAAGCTCTAAATTGATAACTAAGCAAGTGTATGATTCAGAGTTGGATGATGCAACGAATTAATGTTGTGATGGACGGTTCTGGAGGTGGTATGGATAAGAGGTCAGTTGGTTGGGTGAGATAAAATATTTATGAACAAAAGTAAGAAGATAAAGATATGTGTAAAAATAACAATATCATCATAACTTACGAAAAATAGCGAGCGTACGGTAGGAGTTAAAACGTAAAATGTGATCAGTCAAATAATAGGTGAAGAGTAATATGGTCATAGTGTCGTAGTGCTTGCTTTGGGAGTAGATTTATAAAAAGATATATATATTTTTTCTTTTAATGAAAAATGTGAAGACAATGATTATAAAATTGACACACAAGATTTTGAAGCTCAATTTAACATAGTAAAGTATTTTAAAAGTATGCGTGAATGACTGTTTTGAATTTGTTAATAAGAAGAGGAGATGATATTTTGAACTAGCGAAATGGAAATAAAATTTTTAAAAGTTCTTTACATGAGGAAAATAGAGTAGCTATGCAAGATTATGTGAAATAGAAGTGTGGAAAATGTAAGTTAGGAAATCGCTATAAGATAGTAACTAAGAATCGCGTCAGAAGAGTTTCATAGTCACGGTTGGGTTTAAGTCGACTGAAAAGTAGAAAATCTAAGTAAAATTTTTCGAAAGGATTTTAAACTTAAAAAGATATCGAAAACACTTTTTAGAAGGTCTCGGATCTGCAAGATGGCGGACCTGAAGTGTTTATGTGAATCGAAGACAAGGAATAGGTTTGACAATTGAAACGTAAGGACGACTAAGAAGTAACTCAGTAAATACGCTACGATGGCCTTCGACGATCATTAATGAGGAAGTGCAGTGATTAGGAAGTAGTAAAAATCAGGAGAAAAGTAATCATTGGGTCGACTAAGGTTTAGCACTAAGGTTCTACAACGAACTAGACTGCAATAAGGAAGCCGAGGTAAGGGTTCGTTGAGGGTTGAGATCGAGATCTTATCTATAAATCGGGAATATCTAACGCTTCGAAGTCTACTCCTTTCAGGCATCTCAGGTTCGACTTGCACGGCGACGATCGCTACGTTCGGTTGGGCCCTAGATTCGATAAATCTAAGCGAACGACCAACGAAACTAACATGGTCAGAGAATAGCTAGGGTGACTACCAAGATGATAATACTAGGTCGTGGCAAGGGTGTCTAACTAACGTGCATGAGCGTCTAACTAACTCTTCCTATTATCTGGTATTGGGTTTCCTATCGTGCTGAGACAAGGTATTCGAGTAATTTTGCGTACGAACTATTCTGGATGTTTTTGGCTAATGAAAGGTGTTCTCATTGTTTTGAATTTCGCAGTTGCAGGACCTGCATGGGCCACCACTAAAACCTGTAACGCCCCGCTTCCCAAAAGACACCAGAAGCGAGAGCGTTACGCGGTTCGCTTGAACTGGAGCGGTGAAGCTTGAGTTCAATAAGCGTCTGTGATAAAAACACAGAAGAGGTCCTTGCATTTGCGTATCAGAACAACTAGAAAACATTTCATTAAATTAAAAGGGCACTTCCAGAATTGTTCGTAAAAGAAATAGACAACTGGCCTCAGCATGGCCAAAAAGGAAACTACAACAAAACACTAATCCTACTACAAGATACTAAAGCTAAAACTCAAAGTAGTGACGGAAAGGGCTCTAGTCTTCCGCAGAAACGGCTCGGCGTCTACGGTGAACTCTGGCTCTCTAAGTCAGGCGTCACGAACGGATCCTCTGGGTACTCAAGCTCAGAATCTGACATACATCCACAAACATAAATGTATGTCAGCAAGGGGTCTGCAAGAAAAGATTGGCAAACCAAGACAAGATATACGACAGATATGAATTTAAGAAGCATTAAATATTTTAATGAAGTGACTGCAGCAATTTAACATGACATTTATACTGAAACGAAAAGTAACATCCCTAGCATGTAGTTCTAAGCAGTTGCAGGAATTAAAGTAAGGTTTTTCTCTGAGTTCAATAGCATTTCAATCTTCATGAGACCAAGTTAGCATTTCAAGTTTTCATGTCAAGAGTTAGCATTCTAATCTAGGGTTCACGCCTGTAGGTCGTGATGAGAAGGTCGTTCCTCTCACGGGGGCTTACCGTGATTGATGCTAACCCACCACATGCGGGGGGTGCTCTTGAGGAGAGTACCTTTCATACGCCTAGTGGCCGCTCAACCCTAACCCCACCCCAAAAGTTAGCCGGAACACGAGCCGGCCTAGTCTGCTCACACGACATCACAATATCACGATACCGCCTTCGAGGCGCACGATTTTCACGATGTCCAAAACTTGTTAATCATTTCCAAACTTCCAGAAATTTAACGTTACCAATGTTAATCTGTTATTACAACATTTCTAATAAGCAGGAGTGGGTTGAAACAATTTATACAATAATTTAAAAGATGTTTGCACATGGGTTTCCGTTGAAACTGATACAGAAACAAATTTTCTTCCTAGTTATTTAAAATTAAAACATAACGTGTGATATGTCGTTGGATCACAAATTTCGTCCAGATTATCATGGCATCGTTTTCATGCGTCATTTCACGTCTAGTTTTCAAGTTACACATCAATAACTAAAAGTGACGCAAAAGTTCCGAAACTTCAAAAATTCATATCTAATTGTATACTTGCCTGTTTTTGACGTTCTTGGTGTCGTTGGAAACGTCTTGACGAATACTACGCTACGGAGGAGACGGTTCGCTGGTTTGACAAAACATGAAATCAGAATAGACGTTTTTCGATCAGGACAGATTTACAACAAACTCCTACGACGTCTAATCAACCGGTTTTATTAAGTTCACTAAATTACGGTGTGGGTTATAGTGTGTTAGGGGGTAGATCTACTAACTGGAAGTGCAGCGAAGGATCGGATGATAACAACGGGCAGCGGCGATGCTGCGGCTCCGAAACAGCGACGTCCACTGTCCGAACTCGTCGCGGTAGCGAGGAAATGGCGGACAGCGGCTAGCAGTGAGGCCTAGGGAGTGTTCACGGCAGTCCTGGGCGTGGCTAAACCTTCTTTAATACAGGCTAGTAATAAAGAAATATGATTTTCCTTGCTTCACTACTAGTGATGCTTCATTACTAGCCTGTTTGCGTGATGCTAGATGTCTTAATTGGACTCAGTCCCTTATGGGCATCATGGAGACTTTCCTTGCTTCGCTACTAGTGATGCTTCATTACTAGCCTGTTTGCGTGATGCTAGATGTCTTAATTGGACTCAGTCCCTTATGGGCATCATGGAGACCAGTCTATGTAATGGACCGATATACTTTAACGTATATCCAAACTTGAGTTTATCTCTTACTGATCCAAATATACTTGAAGCTGTCAGTCTTTATTACTAGCCTGTATTAAAGAAGGTTTAGCTTTGTGTAATGATATGAGCTAAGGCATCAACTGAAGTCTTATAGACTTACGGGTAATAAAGAGCTTGGCGAATTTTGCCAACAATTTGCTTTTGACCAACCTTATGCCACTAATAAGGGAAAACGTGTCAAAGAGGATTATAAATCCAGTAAGAAGAATCATACTTCTAAGAAAAAGAAATTCTTTAAAGACAGAGACTCTGAAAGAGATTCTGCTAAAAGAAAGACCAAACCTTCTAAGAAAGGTGCCAGTAACATTAAATGTTACAAATGTGGTCAGATTGGCCATTATGCTTCTTCCTGTTATACTAAGAAGAAGATTAATGAGATTGAAGATGAAGGTCTTAAAAATACTCTTCTTAAGATTATGATCCACAGTGATACTGAAGGATCAGATGAAGAAGATTATTCATCATCTTCTGATAATAATTGTCAATGTACAAGTAAAACTTGTCAGACAAATGATAAAACAGCTTATTGGAAAGCCATTGTTGACATGAATGGTTTATCTATAAATGTCATCACTTCTAGTGAGGAGTTAATCTCCAAAATATTATCTGAAGATCTTCCTTCAGACTTGAAGTATAAACTTCTTGGCTTATGCACCAATCAGAATGATAAAAAAGATAAGCCAAAGATCGACAACGTTTATCGTATGTCTGATGTTATGAAAAGAAGACAGGATAATACTTCTACAGTGTTATCACTCTCTGATCTCAATAAGGAGATCCAAATCCTCAAACAAGAAGTTATACTTCTTAAAAAAGAGACTACATATATTCTCTCCAGATTTGATGCAGAAACAGAGGACATTCCTCATGATTTAGCAAGCATTCATAATGCTGAAATATCCCAAAAGGATGAATTTCTGAATTTGTTACAACAAGTAACATCTCAGAAATGGTAGATCAAAGTAACTTTGGTTATATCCAAACAAGTTGTTATTCCAGATCTTATAGCTCTGGTTGATAGTGGTGCAGATCTCAACTGCATTCGTGAAGGAATTGTACCATCAAAATTCTTTGAGCCAACCACGCAATCCTTGAGTGGTGCAGGAGGCAATCAACTTGACATTAGATTCAAGTTACCTTAAGCTCATATCTGTGTCCAAGATATTTGTATTCCTATACCCTGTGTTCTTGTGAAAAACCTTTCACAACACATCATTTTAGGAACACCTTTTCTGCATAAAATTATGCCTATGCAGAAAGTCGACACAGATGGTATTCACGCTATTTATAATGGTAAAGAAATACAGTTTTAGTTTATAACTGATCCTCAGACTCGTTTATTAAATGAAGTTAAACATGTTCTTCTAAAAGATCAACATATTCGGGTTTATAACCCTGTTTGACTTTTTTGCCTTTGTCTCACTCTTATATTTTGTGCAGGGTGGCAATGAACCGAGGTCAACCCTCTTCTAGAGGGGGAGGAAGGATGTAACGACCGGTTTCTATCGATACTATTATCTATATTTCTCCTTCTCGTATATTTTTCCGTAACCGTTGTTGGACGTTCCCGTAACCGTACCCACTCCTTTCTTCTTCGTACTTATCATTATTATTATTAGTGTCCCTTTTAAAAATTATGTTAAAATGTTTATCTTAAAGTTTTGTTTTAAGTTTCTGATTTAAAATTCAAATTTCAATTTTCAAATCTTTTTGAAAGTCAAATGAGACTTACCATTTTTGGGCCCATTTAAACCTCTTGAATATCTTTAATTCCCTTGTTTAAACCTATTAAAACATATTAATAATGTTTCAAATTATTTCCTCTTATAACCTAGCTCTTTTGGGAAAATCTTTTGACCAAACCCAAATGTAACTCACGCACCCAGTTTTCATCACGCACACACACTCTATTTTTCAATCACACAACTTATTTTATAATAAACTTAAGTCTAAAATTATAAAACCCCCCCTCACACATTATATAATAATAAGCATAGGCTAACATCATGTAGCAGCCTAGCTATATACTTTTCCCCTACATCACACAGCCTCTAGTTCTAAAACTATTAGAATAATAACCCTAGGCTATTAGCAACCTGAGGAGCCCTACACTCCTACTTTCTTTTGAACTTTAGACTAGGTTGCATCAGCTAGTCTTCATGAAAAGGGCACTTGGTATCCTTGCTACTCACGCGCTGCCTATACTCATATAAAATAAAACCCTAGGGTGATCTACACTAACCCTAGCCCTAACAGCAGCCGCTCCTTTCTCCTCTTTACGCCTGAACAATGCCGGAGCCCTTCCTCATCGCATCACAGCCCTCACCCTGACCCTTCCCCACGCCGCAAGCCCCGACTTCAACACCCACACGCCGGAGCAACCCCCACAGGTCGCCGGTAGGCCGCCTTCCCACCTCGCAAACGACCCAGTGCTTCCACCCCGTTCTCCCCAACGGCACAACCCACCCACAAACCCTAAGCTTCCTCCGGCCATTCCCCGAGTCCACCTCCTCCACGAGACAGACCCCTCGCCGCCTTTCGATCTCCTCCACCGCCCCATTCTCACTCTCTCCGACAAGTTCCTCAACCCCGCGGCCTCCTTCCTCCACGAGGCACAACCCAACTCCGGTGGACACCCCCCCCCCCCTCACCGTCGTTCCTGCCTTCCCAAGTCACGAGGCGGCGCCTCTTCTCCTCGCAAACGCCGGACACCCCTGCTCAGGCGACGGCGCCCCTCCATCTGCCCTGCGGTTTGCCGCTTCCTCCGCGACGACCGGTCAGTCTGTCGCCGTTTCCTCTGTTCGTCGCCGCCGACTGCCGTGCCCGATCGCCCTGCAGCTACCGCCTTCCTCCGACCGCCTAAGAATGCTGCTCCAGCCTCCCCTTCGGCCGTCTCTGACCCTAGGCATCACCCCGCACAGCCAGTGCTCCGGTGACCTTTCGAACGCCCTTCCCCCTCCACCTCTTTCTGTTGTCGCCCTCCAGCCTTCAGAGCCGCTGCAGCCGTTGTTTTTCCCCGTCAAGTTGCTCGCCGTTTCACGTCGCTGCGTGTCGCCTTCGATCACGCCATGCCATTGTCGTGTCTCTGCGTGTCTGTCATCGCTGGCCATCATCCAACTCGCCCCTGCACGAGACGAGGAGAGCCAAAAAATGCACATCACGTAAGTGACTGCTCTTAACTGTGAACAATACTATTTATAGGATATAAGTTTGTGTATAAATTATAATAGATATTAGTGTTTTTATGGTTGTTGGTACAACAGAGACTAAGTCTAATAACTGCAACTCATAGGCTTTTTCTCTTTTGTCAGTGTGAATGTGTGTCCAACGTGATATATGGTCGGTGTACTATAAGGTTGGAGCAGTGATTTACTTGGAACAGTGAAACACATTAATTGGTTAATGGTTAGTAAGTTAATATTATTAATCAGGATATGTTCATATACTTATAGTTTTATATAGGTTAGAGTTATGATCACATTATTACTAAGAATTCTTAAGTTATTAATGTATACCCGTTGTCGCAGATAAATCACCTCCCTCACCATGACTTCCAGGACATCCAAAATCGCTGCAAACAGGCAAGTGTGCAATTAATATGAATTTTTGAAGTTAATAATTGTTTGCGTCATTTTTACTTAAATCTGCATATCTTGAAACTGCACGTGAAATGACACTTGGAATTATTTCCATAATGTTCTAGACTAAATGCGGCTTTTGGACATATAACCTGATATTGTTCAACTTTAAACATTGGCAAAGAAAACTAGTTTTCGCAACCTGCTCGTTCAACCCACATGTTCAACACTCTCCTTCATTTATTGTAAATGTCGGGCAACCCTCTCTTAATGTTTGAAGATGTTGTACAAATGGAAAGATGACATTGTTAAATTGGTACATAACTTGTCTGGACATTTTGAATGTTTAACAATTTATGACATCGTGAAATCGTGCGCCTCGAAGGCGGTATCGTGATATCGTGATGTCCTGTGAGTCGACTAGGCCGGCTCGTGTTCCGGCAAAACTTTTGGGTGGGGTTAGGGTTGAGCGGCCACTGGGCGTATGAAAGGTACTTTCCTCAAGAGCACCACCCGACGCGGTGGGTTAGTGTCAATCACGGTAAGCCCCCGTGAGAGGAACGACCTTCTCATCACGACCTAAAGGCGAGAACCCTAGATTAGAATGCTAACTCTTGACATGAAAACTTGCAACGCTAACTTGGTCATCCTGATGATTGAAATGCTAATGGACTCGGAGGGAATCTTAACTTTATTCTTGCAACTGTTTAGAACTGCATGTCAGGGATGTTGTTTCCGTTTCAATATATTTGCTAATATTAAATTGCTGCAGTCATTTCTTTTAACTATTAAATGCTTCTTAAAATCATATTATTTGTACATCTTGCCTTGGGATGCTAATCTTTCCTTGCAGACCTTGCTGACCTACATTCATTGTTTGTGGATGTATGTCAGATTTAGTGCTTAAGTACCCGGAGGATTCGTACGTGACGCCTGGCTCGGAGAGCCAGAGTTGGTCGTAGATGCTGAGCCGCTTTCTGCGGAAGACTAGGGCCTTCGTCACTGCTTGAGTTTTAGTTTAGTTCCTTGTAGTAGGATTAGTGTGTTGTTGTAGTTCTTTTTGGCCCTGCTGTGGCTTGACTTGTAATTTCGTGTACGCATTATATATCTGGATGTGGCATTTACCTTTGAATGTTCTGATTGTTCTGATACGCAAATGCAAGGACCTCTTCTGTGTTTTTTATCACAGACGCTTATTGGACTTGAGCTTCACCGCTCCAGTTCAAGCGGGCCGTGTAACACTCTCGCTTCCGGTGTCTTTTGGGAAGCGGGGCGTTACAGGTTTTAGTGGTGGCCCATGCAGGTCTTGCAAATACGAAATTTAGAACAATGAGAACACTTTTCATTAGCCAAAACATCCAGAATTAGTTCGTACACGAAATTACTCGAATGTCTTGTCTCAGCACGATAGGAACCCAATGTCAGGATGATAGGAAGAGTTAGTTAAATGCTCGTGCTCATTAGTTAGACACCCTTTGACACAACTTCGTATTATAATCTTAGGAGTCACCCTAGCTTTTCTCTGATCGTATTAGCTTCATTAGTCGTTAGCTTAAGTTTTATCGAATCTAGGGCCTAACCCATCGTAGCGATCGTCGCCAAGCCAATTGAACCTGAGACGCCGGCAATGAGTAGACTTCGAGACGTAAGACATCTCAGACCCATAAGATCCCGACCTTGACCTTCTATGAACCACCACCTCGGATTCCCTATCACAGTCTAATTCTTTGACGAACCTTACTGCTAAACCTTAGTCGATCAATGATTATTTTCCCCTGATTTTACATTACCTAATCATTGCACTTCCATATTAATGATCGTAGATAGCCGTCGTAGTGTACCCACGGAGTTACTTCTTAGTCGTCCTTACGTTTCGATCGTCAAACCTATTCCTTATCCTCGATTCAGATAAACTCTTCAAGACAACCATCATTAATCTCTTGAATCTTTCCCATTGCATATCCCAAATCTTTTAAAATTACTTTCAATAGCCCTTTTATTGGATTCCTTGCCAGTTTATTTCCTTTGAAAATCTTTAGTATATACTTAGATGTCCTACTTTCTGTTGATTTAAACTTAAACCTTGATTATGAAGTTCTCTTGAAAAAAAAAATCTTTAATTACTATCTCGTAACGATTTTTCTAACCTATATCATCCGTACTTCTATGTTTACTCTACATTCTTCATATAAGGAACTTCGTTTTAAACCTTATTTCCATTTCGCTAATTCAATCTATCATTTCTTTTCTTGCAACACTACTGAAATTCAAAACAAATTATCGTACATATTTTAAAGTTCTTTTCTATACTAAATAGAACTCCAATTTTTCAAAGTGTCAGTTAGGTATTCATCGTATTTATATATTAAAATTTTTGTCCAAATCTATCTCCGTTTGCATTCACAAAACAAATCACTGCATCACTATGCTCATATTATTATTGTCGTCAATTATTTGACTAATCCTATTTTACGTTTAAACTTCTACCGTATACTCGCTATGTAACGTAAGTCATGACGATTTTGTTATTTTTTACACACATCTTTATCTTCTTACTTTTGTTCATTAATATTTTATCTCACCCCAACCGACTAACCCCTTATCCATCGCACATTCGGAACCGTCAATCACAACATTAACTCGTTGCCTCATTCAACTCCGATTCCTACCATATTCCTTAGTTACCACATTAGTGCTTATCATTGCTTAGTGAGACCGTTAGCATGGATTGTAGTGTGGTTGCGGTATATGTATATAGATAGTGGGTGTGGACCTGTATGTGTGAATCCCTAAATACTTGTTATGTATAAGTGTGTTTGCCTTTAATATACTAGTATGGTGTGATTGTCTATGGTGTCATATGTGCATGTATGGTAATTTGTGATGTATATGTGTATAGTCGAGTATAGATTGGTAAGCGTATATTTACACTTAGGCAAGCGATTAGCTATATCACTATAGGAATACCTGACCGTGATTGATTTGGTTTTGGCTAGTTACTAGACATGTATGTACCTTAGCCGTACTTGTTAATGGTTGTAATAGTACGCTGATACCGTGATGTGCATGTTAAGTATCATGGTTGTGTGTGCGGATTTATTGTGTGATTTGTGTGTTAGTAGGTATGGCGTGTACTCGCGAGTATATAAGTACGTGGTTAGTTATATATACATATTGTATAAATAAGCGTGTTGTATGCATAGTAAGATTATAATGTTACCCCTACGGGATGATGTGTGAGCATGTGTATACCAGGAGGTATGCATGGCCGTATGTTTGTGACTATGTATATGTGAATTTATGAAATAGTATACTTGCCTATGTGGATTACTATGGTTATGTATACCGGTGTGTACATGTCCTATATAGATACGAGATAGGAGTGTGGTAGTGTAAGTACGTATATGTATATGAGATGAACTTATATATAGAAAGTTGCAAGTGTGTGATGCATGAGTAAGTATATGCATGTGGATGTATATTGTTTCATTATAATGTATGTATGACTGGGATAGAATGACCTTAGTGTCTAAAGTCCGCTCACCCCTAAGTCGGCCTATTTAGGGAAGTATGAGGGCGGACTTGATCATAAGGTGGGTAGATTACGTTGACCCTAGTGCTGAGAGTAAGGATTGTATGGACCGGTGTATGGTGTATGGTATTACGTGCATGTATGTACGTGGAGTGATATGTGTTATAGTGTGTATATGATAATATGTGGTATGTATAATTGATTGTACAATTGAAGTGTTAATTGACTAAGAATGATTGTAATTTTTATTAGTGGTATGTTTATGTGACTGGTAGTACTATATCAGTATATATTTTGAGTGTATACGATGAATGATATTACTTTGTGTACTGGTAATAATGTGAGTGTGCAAGGTGACGACACACTTACAGCTAGTAAATTGATGTGGTGGTGTAGTAAAGTTTTACTATTAGCAGAGTGTAATATTGGTTGGATCGTATTTGTAGGATGATATCATATTAAACGTGTTATGTTAATTTGTAATTAATAATGGGTGTAAATGTATTGTTACTACTAGCATGTACGTTGAGTAGTGTTATCAGCGGTAATACTATTGGTATGGATATTAGTATGAGAAATACTACTTAGATATGGCATGATGGTTGTTTATGGTGTGTATGCATTAGGGAGAGATACGAACGTTGCCCTTAAGTTTTTCCCATGTTATAGCCGATAAGATTCCGAGGACGGAATCGTTCTTAAGGTGGGTAGGATGTAACGACCGGTTTCTATCGATACTATTATCTATATTTCTCCTTCTCGTATATTTTTCCGTAACCGTTGTTGGACGTTCCCGTAACCGTACCCACTCCTTTCTTCTTCGTACTTATCATTATTATTATTAGTGTCCCTTTTAAAAATTATGTTAAAATGTTTATCTTAAAGTTTTGTTTTAAGTTTCTGATTTAAAATTCAAATTTCAATTTTCAAATCTTTTTGAAAGTCAAATGAGACTTACCATTTTTGGGCCCATTTAAACCTCTTGAATATCTTTAATTCCCTTATTTAAACCTATTAAAACATATTAATAATGTTTCAAATTATTTCCTCTTATAACCTAGCTCTTTTGGGAAAATCTTTTGACCAAACCCAAATGTAACTCACGCACCCAGTTTTCATCACGCACACACACTCTATTTTTCAATCACACAACTTATTTTATAATAAACTTAAGTCTAAAATTATAAAACCCCCCCTCACACATTATATAATAATAAGCATAGGCTAACATCATGTAGCAGCCTAGCTATATACTTTTCCCCTACATCACACAGCCTCTAGTTCTAAAACTATTAGAATAATAACCCTAGGCTATTAGCAACCTGAGGAGCCCTACACTCCTACTTTCTTTTGAACTTTAGACTAGGTTGCATCAGCTAGTCTTCATGAAAAGGGCACTTGGTATCCTTGCTACTCACGCGCTGCCTATACTCATATAAAATAAAACCCTAGGGTGATCTACACTAACCCTAGCCCTAACAGCAGCCGCTCCTTTCTCCTCTTTACGCCTGAACAATGCCGGAGCCCTTCCTCATCGCATCACAGCCCTCACCCTGACCCTTCCCCACGCCGCAAGCCCCGACTTCAACACCCACACGCCGGAGCAACCCCCACAGGTCGCCGGTAGGCCGCCTTCCCACCTCGCAAACGACCCAGTGCTTCCACCCCGTTCTCCCCAACGGCACAACCCACCCACAAACCCTAAGCTTCCTCCGGCCATTCCCCGAGTCCACCTCCTCCACGAGACAGACCCCTCGCCGCCTTCCGATCTCCTCCACCGCCCCATTCTCACTCTCTCCGACAAGTTCCTCAACCCCGCGGCCTCCTTCCTCCACGAGGCACAACCCAACTCCGGTGGACACCCCCCCTCACCGTCGTTCCTGCCTTCCCAAGTCACGAGGCGGCGCCTCTTCTCCTCGTAAACACCGGACACCCCCGCTCAGGCGACGGCGCCCCTCCATCTGCCCCGTGGTTTGCCGCCTCCTCCGCGACGACCGGTCAGTCTGTCGCCGTTTCCTCTGTTCGTCGCCGCCGACTGCCGTGCCCGATCGCCCTGCAGCTACCGCCTTCCTCAGACCGCCTAAGAATGCTGCTCCAGCCTCCCCTTCGGCCGTCTCTGACCCTAGGCATCACCCCGCACAGCCAGTGCTCCGGTGACCTTTCGAACGCCCTTCCCCCTCCACCTCTTTCTGTTGTCGCCCTCCAGCCTTCAGAGCCGCTGCAGCCGTCGTTTTTCCCCGTCAAGTTGCTCGCCGTTTCACGTCGCTGCGTGTCGCCGTCGATCACGCCATGCCATTGTCGTGTCTCTGCGTGTCTGTCATCGCTGGCCATCGTCCAACTCGCCCCTGCACGAGACGAGGAGAGCCAAAAAAATGCACATCACGTAAGTGACTGCTCTTAACTGTGAACAATACTATTTATAGGATATAAGTTTGTGTATAAATTATAATAGATATTAGTGTTTTTATGGTTGTTGGTACAACAGAGACTAAGTCTAATAACTGCAACTCATATGCTTTTTCTCTTTTGTCAGTGTGAATGTGTGTCCAACGTGATATATGGTCGGTGTACTATAAGGTTGGAGAAGTGATTTACTTGGAACAGTGAAACACATTAATTGGTTAATGGTTAGTAAGTTAATATTATTAATCAGGATATGTTCATATACTTATAGTTTTATATAGGTTAGAGTTATGATCACATTATTACTAAGAATTCTTAAGTTATTAATGTATACCCGTTGTCGCAGATAAATCACCTCCCTCACCATGACTTCCAGGACATCCAAAATCGCTGCAAACAGGCAAGTGTGCAATTAATATGAATTTTTGAAGTTAATAATTGTTTGCGTCATTTTTACTTAAATCTGCATATCTTGAAACTGCACGTGAAATGACACTTGGAATTATTTCCATAATGTTCTAGACTAAATGCGGCTTTTGGACATATAACCTGATATTGTTCAACTTTAAACATTGGCAAAGAAAACTAGTTTTCGCAACCTGCTCGTTCAACCCACATGTTCAACACTCTCCTTCATTTATTGTAAATGTCGGGCAACCCTCTCTTAATGTTTGAAGATGTTGTACAAATGGAAAGATGACATTGTTAAATTGGTACATAACTTGTCTGGACATTTTGAATGTTTAACAATTTATGACATCGTGAAATCGTGCACCTCGAAGGCGGTATCGTGATATCGTGATGTCCTGTGAGTTGACTAGGCCGGCTCGTGTTCCGGCAAAACTTTTGGGTGGGGTTAGGGTTGAGCGGCCACTGGGCGTATGAAAGGTACTCTCCTCAAGAGCACCACCCGACGCGGTGGGTTAGTGTCAATCACGGTAAGCCCCCGTGAGAGGAACGACCTTCTCATCACGACCTAAAGGCGAGAACCCTAGATTAGAATGCTAACTCTTGACATGAAAACTTGCAACGCTAACTTGGTCATCCTGATGATTGAAATGCTAATGGACTCGGAGGGAATCTTAACTTTATTCTTGCAACTGTTTAGAACTGCATGTCAGGGATGTTGTTTCCGTTTCAATATATTTGCTAATATTAAATTGCTGCAGTCATTTCTTTTAACTATTAAATGCTTCTTAAAATCATATTATTTGTACATCTTGCCTTGGGATGCTAATCTTTCCTTGCAGACCTTGCTGACCTACATTCATTGTTTGTGGATGTATGTCAGATTTAGCGCTTAAGTACCCGGAGGATTCGTACGTGACGCCTGGCTCGGAGAGCCAGAGTTGGTCGTAGATGCTGAGCCGCTTTCTGCGGAAGACTATGGCCTTCGTCACTGCTTGAGTTTTAGTTTAGTTCCTTGTAGTAGGATTAGTGTGTTGTTGTAGTTCTTTTTGGCCCTGCTGTGGCTTGACTTGTAATTTCGTGTACGCATTATATATCTGGATGTGGCATTTACCTTTGAATGTTCTGATTGTTCTGATACGCAAATGCAAGGACCTCTTCTGTGTTTTTTATCACAGACGCTTATTGGACTTGAGCTTCACCGCTCCAGTTCAAGCGGGCCGTGTAACGCTCTCGCTTCCGGTGTCTTTTGGGAAGCGGGGCGTTACAAAGGACCAGTACTGGTGGACAAAGTTATACTTCAAACCATCCTAATTCCTGGAGGACTATCTCCAAAAAGGGTAACAAAAATATTCCCTCTTTATCTTCTTCTAAGGGAATTGAGGATCTTAATGATCCCGAAAAGATACCAGAGTCATACTCTGAGGTTACCAAGAAAGACACAGATTGGTTTACTAAAACCATTTCTGATACTGTTCTTTATATAGAACAAGAGGATATTCCTCTGATGAAAGATGTTGAGAGACTACGATCTAAATATTTAGACTCAACATACTATCCAACTCAATCCTTAAAGCCTAGAGCATGGATGAAAATGATACTGACCCAAAAGGGTAGGGATATTACTCATTTTTGGAGCAATGACAACCATTTGGTTCTTCCAAACTTTAGTAAATGTATCATTAAAGAAGTTATACTTCCTTTTCAATGGGCAATGCATCCTAATATGGAATTCACATTGGTTAAGACCCCCAATAAAGAAATTTATAAATTTAATTATTGGGATTATAAAGAGGCATTTTATAATATGTTTATCTACCAAAATCAAAGAGGTAAACATACATGGTTTATAAAACTATGTCCAGAAGCTCTTTATAAGGGCCTTCCTAATTGGTTTTATCATTGGTGGAGTCGGTATGGTGCTGACTTAGAAATATTACCAAAACCAATTTTGGATTTATACAATCCTTGGGTGGAATCTCACCCATTCATTCAGAAGATGAATGAAAGTGAACTTCACGATGGGCTATGTATAGCATTTTTCTTTATTGAAACAAAAATTCCAAGGATCTGGAATTGGTCTTTTGAAGCTGCTTGGGATGATCTTCATCTCCCTACGCTTAGAAAGCGTTATCACTCTCGTTGGTGGACAGGTATTATTGTCCAAGAGAAATGCCAACAAATCAAGGAGATTATTAAAAGAAATTCTAATATCCTTGATAATACCTTATCTGAAGAGATTCGTAGCGAGAATCCAATGGCCAAATTGGCTAAGTCCATTAGGAGGAAATACCCTCTGGCTACTGATGCTGAAATTCAGCATAAATGTCTTGATTATATGAAAAGACAATTTATTGAGGTCTTCGACAATAGTGATACTATGTCAGTTCAGAGTACTCATACTCAGACCACTACAAAGAGTACTCAGGGTATAGATAAATCTTGCCCAGAGGTCCCAGAACCTGATGCCCAAGATCCCAATGATTATGCAGATATTTGGGATATAGTTATGAATCCCAAAGGAAAAGGCATCGAGGAATTATAAGAAATTCCTTATGAAGAGTTATACTCTTTTCGGTAAATTATTTTACCTTCTGTAAAAGTTATACTTATCTTTTGTGGAGATATATCTCTTCTGCCACCTCTGAAGATAAGATCAGAGACTTTTCCCAACGAAAGGATCAGATCAAAGAAATGAAGATTCGGTGCGTGATGGGGCCCACAGAGTACCCGACACATGTCTCACATTACTTTGAGTTGAGCCTCGGGGAGCCGCTCTTAGTGGAAGAGCACTATTCATCAATAGCGACTAATTTCATATGAAGACGAAGAAGAGTCGCAAAAGGCACAGTGAAGATTCTCACGCAGCCATAAAAGGACGAATCGTCTACTGTGGCAGCAACTTTATGTCGCTTCAACTCAAATTATTGAAGCATCTTCACTATTTGGCGAGAGGACTTCATACTCATCCGCCAGCTGTCATTAAGGATCACTCGTAAGAAGCCCTTACAGCTATAAAAGGATGCCGAAGGCTTCTTCCTCAGCATAAATTCTTTTATCAATCTTTTTATCAATCCTTTAACCACCTCTCTCAGTGGTATACACTTGTATCTTTTCTGAGCTTTCTTTCTTTCTTTCTTCCTTTTTTAATTTTTAGTTTTTGTAAACTGGAGCATGTGCATGAAGGTTACGGCTTCAAGCTGTAAGTATTTTTATTTTGGTGTTTAATATACACTCTTTGTAAACCTAGTAGAAATTAGTATATATAGTAATGATAGTATGAGATGGTGAGCTCACAACCTTATTGTGAGCTGGGCACTATTGATCGTTGGATTACATCCAACGGCTGATCAGCTCGGGCTCGGGTCCTTCGCTCATGTGCTCCTCTGGCAATTTGCGGGCTGAGGGGAAAAAACACCCACGCAAAAAATCTCATCCACGCTGAAGAAACCCAAAAGCCCTAGAACCGCTCGGCGATCCCCTCCCCCGCTCGGCGATCCCCTCCCCCCTCTCTGATCCCCTCCCCCTCGTGCCATCTCCATCGGAGATCACCTCCCCCCTCGAGCCATCGGCAACGGAGATCCCCTCCCCCCTGGCGCCACCTCCATCGTGAAATCCCCTCCCTCCTCGTGCCATCTCCATCCTGAAAGATCGCCTCTTCTCCCTTCCCCCATCGCGTCATCTCCTTCCCCATGCCCTAGATCGCCGTATGCCTTAGAACCCAACGGAGATCCCCTCCCCCCTCTCTGATCCTCCCCCCTGCAGGTCACGGCTGCCTCCTCCCCGCAGCATCTTGATCAGTAATTGCAGCTCCCAGGACGATTTTGTGATCCAATTTCAGAACCCCAAAGGTAAAAGTTGCATCTATTTAGAAGTGAACCTCTTTGCAAAAAAAAGTTTTATCTGGATTTGCAGTCTCCTGTTCGTTTGTAATAACATGCTTTCTGATTATATGTTCCCTGTTCTCATGCAAAATTCAATTGCTTTTTGTTACAATTTCTTTCCACCATATGTTTTTAAAAGTATGATATTTTCATTTTCATTTATTTTGATAAAAATCTGGATGCTTGAAGCATGTGCATTTTAGTGAAAAACTTGAAGCATGTGCATTTTAGTGGAAGTTGCATGTACATTGAACATGCTTCTTTGAGTTTGTAGAATTTATATATTCAATGGCTGAATCGAGTTCAACTCCGAATTGCGCATCCGGTTGGGAACATGTTGATGATATATACAAGCCCATGAAAGGACAGATTTTTAACTCGTTGGAAGAAGGAGAGGAAAATTACAAAAATTATGCCAAATTAGCAGGATTTTCGTTTAGAAAATCAGCGACAATGGTTAACAAGACTACATCTGAAAGATATTTTCAGCAGTTTGTTTCCTCAAAGCAAGGTCTATCAATATTGAAAACACCGGTTATGGATGGGAAAGCAAAGAGGAAAAGAGCCATCACCCGAGAAAATAGTTTGGCCGGTATAAGGCTTCAAAAAGATCCTGATGGAAAGTGGTCTACTCGACGGTTTACGGAATCTCACAGTCATATGTGCGTCACTCCAAGAAAACAACAAGTTTTGAGAAGCAATAGAAATGTGACTGAAGCACAAAAAAGTCTCATCAACACGCTAAAAGAGGCAAACATAAATACATCTGAATGTATTTCTTACTTGGCAATTCAAAGCGGTGGTTATGAGGATATATGATGCACAAAAAAAGATATTCGAAATGCCTTACAAAAGGAAAGGGATGCAAAGAAAGCTTTGTTGGTAGCAACGATCTATGAGCTTCGTGTTTGATGATAACAAACGTGCGTGAACGGTTTAAGGTGTGTGTTAAGTGTTTCAGGAACGGCGGACGTGCGATTAATTCACGGAAGGACTTGGTCAATGTGCAAAGGAGAAAGAGAGAGAACATAGAACATAGCTTGAGTTGAAGCATTTCTATTGGAGTCAAACCCTAAGCCTATTCCGTATCAAGTCCAACTTCATTTCCTTTAGAGTCAAACCCTACAAAAATAAGGGAGTTCGGCCAAAAACAAAAAAATTCCCTTTTTTCTAAACTCCAAGCCCTAACACCTTAATCATACCTCTTTAAAAACCCCTAAGGGCAGACGCAAGTTTTTTTTCAGGGAGATCCAATCAAAATGAAAATCAAAAAAGAATTAGAGGTAGCCGCCATTAAAAAAAAGGAGCAATCTCGTTTTCACATCTCCCTTTGAAAAATGTCCAAGCCTCAAGTTCTTTTTGTGCATTGAAAACTCCAATGACCTAGGCCGCATGTTTTTGTTTCAGGGGAATTTTTTTAGGGTAGCCGAAATTCTTTTTTTTACATAGGGCTTTGTTTTTTGCTTCATCACAAAAATTCTCATGAGCCGCACAAAAAAAATCATCTCTCTCCCCTTTGAAAGATAAAGAGGCTGCTTTCTTTTTGTGATTTGATTCTCTCCCACTTAGCTTCAATTTCCAAGAGCTTGGCCAACAAAAAAAATATTTTGAAGACTAATCCCCTCAAAATTTCACAGGCAGCCGAAGTTCTTTTTTTAGAGCCTGCCACATTCAACTAACCGAACAAAAATCCTAGGGGAGCAGGCGCACTAAAATTTCCAAGTCAATCAAAAATAACAGAGGCCGATTTCTTTTGTTGGTGCTTTTGAAAATCTCCTTTTTGTTTGAAAACATCTTGGCAGGCCGAAATCAAGTTTTCCCCCAGAGCAGTAAGCTGCACAAAACAATTCATTTTTTTGTTGTGTTGAGAGCCGCACTCACGCATGAAGGAGCAGGTAAGGGCTGTGTTCTTTATATTATTAAAGTAATTGAATGTTTGGTTTTCTTTTGGTGTGTGCAGGGCCGAACTGTTCTTGTCATTAAAAATCTCATCAAGATTTTTCCAAGCAGCCGAAGGATTATTTGAGGACAGGCCGTGTCTCTTCGTTGCAAAGTTTCAAGTGCCGCAAGTCATAATCTTGCTTGGAAGGTGCAACATCAGAGATTGCCGTAACCTGAGTTGCTGAGGAGACGAGATATGGGACATCTACACCTACGTCAGACTGCTTCTGACCACGCGCTGAACGACAGAGACGACACACCATTACTGAGCATTTCTAAAACTCTATTTATTTATCTTTGTATTGGTGTAGCGATCTCTGTAGGGGAAACTTTACCTTCTGTGTTACTTTTTGGGGACCTGACGACTTTGGGAGTCGTCACGGAGGGAGAGCATCTGACTAGATTGAGAGTGTAGAGCACGTGGTGTGCGTACGAGCTAGGTGAGAGTAGATTTGGGATCTTGACTCATTGTAGCTGTACATGATTACATATCTATCTAGTATTTGCTTTCGAGGGCTGGAGTAGGTCGTGGGGACGACCGAACCAGGGTATATCTGTGCGTACTCTGTGATTCCTATTTTATTGCTCTGTCTGTGCTTATAACTGCGTGTGATTTCTCGTGGGTTGCACGAGAATTTTTATTAGCCTATTCACCCCCCCTCTAGGCTACGATCCAGATCCAACAAGTGGTATCAGAGCCAGTTTAGAGGATCTAGTCTAGATTTTTAGATGACCATGAATATATCTGATTGTGCTTTTGCTGAAGGTCAGTCTATAGCCCGTCCCCCTAAGTTTAACGGTGTAGACTTTGCATATTGGAAGGCTAGGATGAAAATCTATTTAGTGTCTGTAGATTATGATGTGTGTGATATTGTTGAAAATGGCTATAGTCTACCCACTATTAAAATTGAAGACACTGTCATGATTAAGCCTAAAGACAAGTGGGATTTAGCTGATAAGAAACTTTATACTCTTAATGGTAAAGCTATGAATGCGCTTATATGTTCTCTTGATAAATCTGAGTTTAATCGTATCTCACATTGTCTAACTACGCAGGAAATCTGGCATACTCTGGAGGTGACACACGAGGGAACATCGCAAGTAAAGGAATCCAGACTTGCGTTGCTGAGCACAGAATATGAGAGCTTCCGCATGCTACCAACAGAATATGTGAAAGAGATGTTTGAGAGGTTCATGGACATCGTCTACAAATCCAGTTCCCTCGGTAAGCCATACTCTAGCCATGAACAGGTACGAAAGATCTTAAGGGCGCTACCAAGCTCGTTCAGGCCTAAAGTCACCGCTATTCAAGAAGCTAAGGACTTGTCAACAATGAAAGTGGAGGACTTGATAGGCAACCTAATGTCACACGAGCTTGAGTTGCAGAGTATAGAAGCCAGAGAGAAACCTGAAGAGAAGACCAAAGCTTCCACACCATTAGCTCTTCAAGCTAACGATGACGATCTTGATGAAGAGCAAGCCCTAATGGTCAGAAACTTCAGGAGATACATTCAGACTGATCAAGGAAGAGCTGAGATGGGAAAAAGGTTCATTCGTTCTAATAATTCTAATTTTGTTAGAAATTCCTCTGATCAGAAAGCTATTAATAGAAGCGAATGTTTTAAATGCAGGAAGAAAGGGCACCACATAAAAGATTGCCCACAACAACACACAGCTCAAGTTGCAAAAGGAAAAACGAAAGTGCTGACGTGGGACATGTATAGCGAAGCTGAGGATGAGGAGGAGGAACTTGAAATCCACTTCGGCTTGGCATTGATGGCCAAACACAATGAGGTAGAATCTCCCACTAAAGCTGAACTTTTAGAAATCTGTAAAGGAATGCAACATAGAATTGATGAGCTAGAAGCTGATGTGGAATGTTATAGGAATGATAACTTTGATATGCAACAAACTGAGTATGACATGTCTATAGAAATGAAAAATCTTAAACAAGAGCTTGTTGCATGCAAATCCATCATTACCATGTTAGAAAAAGAGAAAGCTAGCTTGACTGAAAAAACTGATTGTCTTTCATGTCCCTCTTTATTAAAGGATATTAGCATGTATAAGCTTGATAAGATAAAGCTTGAAGCTGAAAATGAATTGCTTTCTGAAAAGATTAACATGCTAAATCTTGAACTTAAAGGAAAAATGAGGGATTTTGAAAAGAAAGAAGAGGAAAACAAGCGAGCTTTCATTAGTAAATGCACTTTGCTTGTGAATGAAAACGATATCTTGAAATCCAAAGTCACAACCCTAGAATTGTCATTAAAGAGATTTTCCATTGGAAAACAAAATTTGGACATTATTCTTGGAAATCAACTTTATGGCAATAATAGGCGAGGACTTGGATTTAGCGCTAAAAATGTTGAAAAGCCTAAGTATAAAAAATTTCACAATGAATCTTCCATTGCTAAAAATTTGCATGCAAAGTGTTTTACATGTGATAGTGTTGGTCACACATCGTATCATTGCAAATATAGGAACTCCAATATTAAATTCAAACAAATATGGGTTCCTAAATCTTTGTTGACTAACACTAGTGGACCTTGTTGGATTCCAAGGTCACACATAACACCTCTTTTGTAGGTGAGATGGAAATTTGGCGAGGAGCGATAAATTGAGAGTCTCATTATTTTTTGGCTCCTTAGTCAAACGACGACGCGAAGGTATATCTTTCTCTTTGAACTTATTGCATACCTTCATAGCTTTTTGTGTGCGTGACTTTTCTTTGTTTGTGTGTTAGTAGTTGCATTGCTATGTGTGCATGATTTTTTTTGTTTGTGTGATTGCATCTTATGTTTGCTTTAGTACTTCATGCATTTAAAAAAAACTGAAAAACTGAAAAAAATTGGTGCTTAAATGTGTATCTTTTCTCTTTGATTCATTATTGAAGTATGCACGAATGATTTTCATATCTATATAGAAATTGGTGTATTATTGCTCTTGCCACATGCGCATGTTCATCTTTCTAAATATTCATGGCATATTCAATGAATGAAAATAACTTGATTTTTGCACCACCTACTTCACTTCCACATGTATTATTATTGTTTCACATTTGGAGATATCGTTTATGAAGTATGGAAAGTGAATGTAGGAGGAAAACTTAACTGAAAATCTAAGGGATATGATATACCTTGCCATGGATAAAAATTGAGCAAAAGAAATTGTTGTTATAAGTTTTTTTTAAAAAAAAGTGAAAGCAAAAGATAATTGCTCCGTATGGAAAATGGATACAATCCTTGGCAACGGTATTACCCACGAGTATCCAACATAAGCTTTATGGGTAAACTTTAGCGTTGGTGTATTTACTCGTCAAGCACTGCCACCCCCACATCTAAGAGTCCTTATTGGCTATGTTTTGGGGTGTGGTACCTTGAACTCATTTTTAATGAGGTGGGAAAAACCAATCCTAGGTGATAGAATGTTATTTGGAAAATGTGGATTGGTTTTGGTTGACTTTCTTAATGATTCTCCCTATGTGCTTCAATTTTAATCATCACACTTTACACGTCGGTGTTGAAGTCTTAGTTGTTTAATTTCATTGGATTTTGACTTGATTACTCTATGAATGTATGCATGCAATTGTTAGTAATGGTTAATAATACTCTCTTTTTGCATAATATATGAGTTTGACTTCGTGATATGACTTTTGATGATAACAAAGGGGGAGAAAATTTTTGGGAAGATTTGGATTTCTAATTTGGGAAGATTTGGTATTTGTGGTACTAGTGAAATTATGATTAATTGATTAAGGAGGAGCATTAATGAATATAGGGGAAGCACAAAAATAGGGGGAGCATGCATATTGTTAACTTTGCACATCGATGTTTGCACATCATTATATCTTATTGCATGTCACCCACTATCGTCACACTTTCACACACACTATTTGGAACCTTATTGCTCAAATCTTATACTTGGTTTGTCATCATCAAAAGGGGGAGATTGTTGGTAGCAACGATCTTTGAACTTCGTATTTGATGATAACAAACGTGTGTGAACATTCTAACGTGTGTGTTAAGTGTTTCAGGAACGGCGAACGTGCGATTAATTCACGGAAGGATTTGGTCAATGTGCAAAGGAGAAAGGAAGAACAGAGAACCTAGCTTGAGTTGACTCATATCTATTGGAGTAAAACCCTAATCCTATTCCGTATCACGTCCAAACTCCATTCCTATTGCTAATCACCCTATCACTAGGATTCCATATAGCCTAATTAATCCTAGCCATTGATCTCTTTTTGTAGCACAAAACCCTATACCCTCTCATATATATACAATAAAAGATCAAAGAGGGGAGGCAACAGGGTTCGGCCAAAAAAAAGGGAAAACAAAAAAAACTCATTGTCACATCTCCCTTTGAAAAAAACCCTCTTTTTGTCCTTGTAGCACTGCCGCATGTTTTTTTTCAGGGGAATTTTTTTGTGAGGGCAGCCGAAATTCTTTTTTTCATAGGGTTTTGTTTTTTGCTTCATCACAAAAATTCTCATGAGCCGCACAAAAAAATCATCTCTCTCCCCTTTGAAAGATAAAGAGGCTGCTTTCTTTTTGTGATTTGATTCTCTCCCACTTAGCTTCAATTTCCAAGAGCTTGGCCAACAAAAAAATCTTTTGAAGACTAATCCCCTCAAAATTTCACAGGCAGCCGAAGTTCTTTTTTTAGAGCCTGCCACATTCAACTAACCGAACAAAAATCCTAGGGGAGCAGGCGCACTAAAATTTCCAAGTCAATCAAAAATAACAGAGGCCGATTTCTTTTGTTGGTGCTTTTGAAAATCTCTTTTTTTGTTTGAAAACATCTTGGCAGGCCGAAATCAAGTTTTCCCCAAGAGCAGTAAGCTGCACAAAACAATTCGTTTTTTTTGTTGTGTTGAGAGCCGCACTCACGCATGAAGGAGCAGGTAAGGGCTGTGTTCTTTATATTATTAAAGTAATTGAATGTTTGGTTTTCTTTTGGTGTGTGCAGGGCCGAACTGTTCTTGTCATTAAAAATCTCATCAAGATTTTTCCAAGCAGCCGAAGGATTATTTGAGGACAGGCCATGTCTCTTCGTTGCAAAGTTTCAAGTGCCGCAAGTCACAATCTTGCTTGGAGGGCGCAAGTCTCAAAGGGAGCCGCAACCACGGAGAGTTCATCAACATCAGAGCGACACGTTCAGATCATCATCCAAGGAGTTGGGACTAGAGACAGGGTCTACTACATGTCAGATTGCTTCTGACCACACGCTGAACGACAGAGACGACACACCATTACTGAGCATTTCTAAAACTATATTTATTTATCTTTGTATTGGTGTAGCGATCTCTGTAGGGGAAACTTTACCTTCTGTGTTACTTTTTGGGGACCTGACGACTTTGGGAGTCGTCACGGAGGGAGATCATCTGACTAGATTGAGAGTGTAGAGCACGTGGTGTGCGTACGAGCTAGGTGAGAGTAGATTTGGGATCTTGACTCATTGTAGCTGTACAGGATTACATATCTATCTAGTATTTGCTTTCGGGGGCTGGAGTAGGTCGTGGGGACGACCGAACCAGGGTATATCTGTGCGTACTCTGTGTTTCCTATTTTATTGCTCTGTCTGTGCTTATAACTGCGTGGGATTTCTCGTGGGTTGCACGAGAATTTTTAATAGCCTATTCACCCCCCCTCTAGGCTACGATCCAGATCCAACAAGCTTATGATGCTCAATTATTGTTGGAGCATTTGGAAGAGGAGAAAGAGATGAATCAGTCTTTTTATTATGCTTATAAAGTAGATGATGAAAATAAATTGAGACATGTATTTTGGGCAGACGGTCTTGCTATAAAGGCATACTAACATTTTGGAGATGTGTTAATATTTGACATAACTTATGACACAAATCGATACCGTCTTATCTTTGCACCGTTTACCGGGGTAAATCACAATGGACAAACTGTAAATTTCAATGCAGGATTCATGCACAATGAAAAGATCGAATCTTTTATTTGGTTGTTTGACAAATTTAAAGATTTCATGGGTGGTCATTTACCTGGTGTGATAATTACTGATCAAGATGCTGCCATGGGAGCTGTAATTAAAGAGGTATTTCCTGTTTCCATTCATAAATATTGCATGTGACATGTTCTAAAGAAACTACCTGATAAACTTGGTGTTACATCATTTAAGAGTGAGTTTGGTATTCCATTTCAAGAATGTGTCTGGAATTCTGAGACTCCTGATGAGTTTGAATGCAAATGGGATGATGTTATATGCAATAATGCTTTGAATAATCATGAATGGCTCGCAGATCTCTTCTCTATTCGTGAAAAATGGATACCGGCATATTCTAAAGATATATTCACGGCTGGAATTCGTACAACACAGAGATCGGAGAGCATGAATGCTTTTATTGATAAGTATGTGAGCAACATGAATACTCTAACTGAGTTTGCTACTAGATTTGAAAGGGCAATACGGAAACAACGGCAAAATGAGTTGGCGGCGGATTATGTGACTCTTCATACAAGACCTCAATTGCTTACAGATTTATAAATGGAGGGGCAAATGGCAGAGATCTATAACAAAGAAAAATTTTATGTTTTCCAGGAAGAAGCTGTTCAAAGCTTGAGCTATGCATCTCAGATGAGAGGCAACGAAGGAAATGTGCGCCAATATTGTGTGAAAAGAATGGGCAAAATGAAGAATCAAGATAGAGTCAGAGAAGTTGTATATAAAGGTCCAGAAGAAGCCGCAATATGCAGTTGCAAGAAGCTTGAAACTGATGGTATACCATGTAGGCATATTCTTGTTGTATTGCGCAATGAATTTGTTGATATTTGCCTCAATGTTATATCTTAAAAAGATGGACATCATTGGTCACAAAAGACATAGTTCTTGATAGTAATGATGTTGAGATTTAAGGAAGCTACGGCAAAGAGAAAGATTTAAAGTTCACCCGGTTGTCAAATAAAGTTCACAATTTTCTTAAAATGGTTCGCTCTTCAAATGAACGGCTTGATCTGGGAGACAATTGGATTGATAAGGCCATAGAAGCAGTTCAACAACTTACTCTTGAAAATCCGGAACCTTTACAAACAGATAAAAGGAAAGCATTACCGGAAACGATTGATATTCATCCGCCATCCATTGCAAAGACTAAAGGTAGCGGAAAACGGATCAAAGGAGGAGGGGAAAAGGCAAGAGAAATAGCATCGAAACCTCCGCGGTTATGTCGATGTTGTAACAAGCTAGTGCATCACGATAGTCGTAATTGTCCAATGAAAGACAGGTAAAGAAAGATACTGTTTTCATAGTAAACTGATGATTCATTTTATGCATTATGTTTCTTAATTTTATTTTCTATATTTTTAGTGTTTCAACTGAAGAACTTGTGAATGATTTCACTGCAACACAATCGTCCATCAATATGCCTCCGGTATGACACAATCTTCGTTCAATTTTGTAAATAATTGATTTAGTTGCCCAAACTGCATGGATGATGGTAAAATCCTGGGAATTCTGGGAATGATGGTAAACTGCAGGGTCAATCTTCTTAACTTTTTTGTACCCAAATTATAGGTATGAGGGTAAAATCCTGAGAATTCTTCTGGATAATGGTAAAACTGAACTTGATTTTTGTATACCCAAACTGGATACCCAAACTGCAGGCAGGTATGCAGGTATGCAGGTATGTTGAAGTGCAGAAAGTGGAAAGACAATCAAATGTTTTTCAAGAAATCTGTTAGAAGTATATCTGCACTTTAATACATAAAAATTTAGTGTTCATGCAGTAAACTAGGTTCATGCAGAAATTTGCTAATGATTTCATGTTCAGTTCATGTAGAAAGGTGCATTTAGAGTTCATGCAGAACTTCTCTGAATCTATGTTGCATTTAGAGTTCATGCAGAAAGGTGCATGGAAGAAGGACTGTTCTGGAGAATTTTGAGAATTTGGTGGGGATGTAAAAGCTGAGCTGATACACTAGTTTGAGAATTTTGAGAATTTTGAGGATGTAATAACTGGGGATGTAATACACTATTTAAATTCAAACTGGGAATTTTGAGAATAGCTGAGCTGATACACCAGCTGATACACTAGGTAAAACCAAAGAAACTGAACTTTGTAAATACTTGCTTCACAATCTTCGTTGCTTGCATTTAAAATATTGCAACTGGACTTTTTTTAACCAAACTGAAGGTATGAAGGTAAATTCGTGGGAATTGTTCTGGAGAAGTTTGAGAATGTGCTGCTGTTTGCAAGGTAAATACATTTAAAAATCTTATAATGACCTGTTAGAAGTAGACCTGTCTGCAAAATAATCTTTTCTTGATAGTGTGTGCTGCTGTTCGTATTATGTCCTGTGATCTATTTACTACTTAACAATTTCTGTGATCTGTTGGGCTCCATGAAGGGAGGCATCCTCAAATTAAATGTCTGGGCTCCATGAAGAAGTGAATTTTAATTTACTAATAATTGCCTTTTGCATGTCTATTTCCAGGACTACAATAAGATATGCGTGCAAATAGAAGCAAGTGCCATAAGTTGTTGACGACTGCTAAAGCTCAACCTGGACGATGCATTCCAGCAGAAGAATAAAATAGGAAAAGCTGTTGAAGAGGACTGGAAACAACTGGAAACGTGGAAGTTTGAATTGTGAAAGTTTGAAGAGGACGCTATGTTTGTTGAAGTCTGCTCTGTTGAAAAAACTGGAAACATATCTCCATGTCTTAATGTCATAAAGTGTGTATTTTTGGTTAAAGTTTGAATTGTGAAATCTGGAAACATATTTGTTTTGTCCGCAACATGTACTTTTTTTTCTGGAAACATATACTTAAGCTTGAAACTGCATATTCTAGTCTTGCATTCTGATACATTGTGAAATATTGGAAACATAGCATTGTTGAGCGTCTTGTATTCTGATCTTGTATTATGATGTAGAGAATCCAGCATGATTATAGTAGATAATCCTATTGCATGTATCAAGTGTGAAGTCATTGATATCCCAATTGAAGATACAAGATGCAGGGCTCCCAATGTTGTAGTGTGTGCTGCTGTCAAGATAATCCTTTCTTATGCTCCAGTTGACATAAAATGAAGCTGCATATGTCCTACACTTCAAGTTGCATATCCCAGTTGAAGATTCTTATGCTCCTTTGGTGTGCAATGCTAGAACCTGGATGCATAAAATGAAGCTGCATATGTTTTTAGTTCATTAGTTTTCCACTACCTTCAACCTGGATCACCTTGAACCTGTCTTTAGTTCAATAGTATCAAATGTTTCAAACCCTGGCGGCTTCATATCTTATTCATTCCAGAATTATCACATGAGATATAACAATAGCATGGATAGGAGATTCAGATTTCAACCAACATCATCCTCAATCGTATACTCATAGACAAAATTGAAGATGAACTAACATCCACAATGAAATTCAGATTTCATTGACAAAATTTATACCAGTACAAACATAACATTGTTAAGATTTGACTATTAAATAGACTATAATAAACATCACAACATTGATAACAACAAGACATGAAAAACAACCACATATGAAAGAGTCATTGAACAATGGTGCATGTCCTATAATTTTCTGTTCGACTTTGCCCGCAATGACATCAGTTCCGATCCCAGCACGACGTGAATTCTCTGTCACCTGGACCATATCGCTCACGGGTCTTTGACGATGCACCAATGGATGAACTGGAGTGCGTTGACCATGCCAATACTCCATAGCAGCTTCATATGTTGTGAAACCCTTAAACCGTGCATTGGGAAATCCATGAACGTGAGCCTGACATTCTTCCCAGGTTTCATACATAATTAATGTTGATCTCCATAATATGCAAAGTAAACTAAAAACATAAATTCTTTGTTATAAATTGATAAATATTAATTGATCTCAACAACAACTAAGTTATGAGAGGGGTTTTGATTTTTCAATTTTTTTAATGAACTCCACCAAGCTTAATTTTGACATTCTGGAAATGGGTTTGCTTCAAGGGTTTGCTTCAGTAAGATATGATTGTTCTCAGCTAAGAATGGGTTTGCTTATTGTTTGATGATTGTTTATTCTCAGCTGTTCTCAGGAACAAATAAGATTGTTTGCTGAGAACAAATTTATATTGAACAAACAATCATATCTTACTGAATGTAGCTGAGAACCAATATTGATGATTGTTTGACATTCTGGAAATGGGTTTGCTTTAGTAAGATATGATTGAATAGTAAGAATGCAAGTGAAAAGCTGAGAACAAATAATGTGGAACAAACACAAAAAGTAAATCTTAACCTAAGGAACAAATAAGATGGAAAATAAAAAGATTTGTTAGGCATTTCCTCCAAGTACTAAGTAAGATGAACCTACATTAAGCATCTTCTAATAATAAAGTACTATGAAGTTTGTTAGGCATTTCCTCAAACATGACTTGTGCTTGTGTTTCTCAACACAATTTATCTACTGTAATGATATTAAAATCAGAATCCTTTCTCTAAATGATTAAGATCTAATTCAGCAGAGTTCGTCCATCCTGTATATTTCAGGGTATAATAACTTATTCAATTTGATTAGTGCATAATATTTCTGCTTCTTCACGCAATAGCACACACTTAAATACACAAATTATTAAAAATTCAAAAAAATCTTCCTGGAGCTCCCCTCAAAATTTACCTTGAGGTTGGCGCTGCCGCTGACTAGGGCTGGGGAAGGGATCCAAGTTGGCGCTGCCACGAGGGGTGCAGGCTTATGGAAGCTACCGTCTTGGGGTTGGACTGGACTCGATAAGGGGATGGGGAGATCACCGCTGACTAGGGCTGGGGGAAGGATCCAATTTGGCTCTGCCGCGAGTGGCTTGGGGAGGGCTTGGGGAGCTCGCTGCCGCGATGGGGGATGGGGAGGGAGCGGACGCGATGGGGGATGCTCACATACGGCGATCTAGGGCTCCCATCCTCGAGAGATGATCAGTAGCAACGCCGAAGAAAACCCTTCGCGAGATGTGGTCGTGAGAGGAAGAGGATGGGGGTGAGAGGAAGAATCTCCCCGCTCGTGAAATGCGCTCGTGAGTAGATGCGTGAGGGCGCGGGTTCGGGAGAGCACGTGAGCGAAGGATCCGAGCCCGAGATGATCAGCGGTTGGATTTAATCCAACGATCAATAGTGCCCAGCTCACAATAAGGTTGTGAGCTCACCATCTCATACTATCATCAATATATATATATATATATATATATATATATATATATATATCTATATTATAAAAGAGGGATGTTATCAAGAGAAATTGGATAAGAGATATCTATATTATAAAAGAGGGATGTTATCAAGAGAAATTGGATAAGAGATATTGGAAAAGAGAAATTGGATAAGAGATATCTATATTATAAAAGAGGGATGTTATCAAGAGAAATTGGATAAGAGATATTGGAAAAGAGAAATTGGATAAGAGATATCTATATTATAAAAGAGGGATGTTATCAAGAGAAATTGGATAAGAGATATTGGAAAAGAGAAATTGGATAAGAGATATCTATATTATAAGAGACGGATGTTATCAAGAGAAATTTGATAAGAGATATTGGACATGAGAAATTGGATAAGAGATATCTATATTATAAGAGAGGGATATTATCAAGAGAAATTGGATAAGAGATATCTATATTATATAAGAGGGATGTTATCAAGAGAAATTGGATAAGAGATATTGGACAAGAGAAATTGGATAAGAGAGAAATTGGATAAGAGATATTGGACAAGAGAAATTGGATAAGAGATATCTATATTATAAGAGAGGGATGTTATCAAGAGAAATTGGATAAGAGATATCTATATTATAAAAGAGGGATGTTATCAAGAGAAATTGGATAAGAGATATTGGAAAAGAGAAATTGGATAAGAGATATCTATATTATAAAAGAGGGATGTTATCAAGAGAAATTGGATAAGAGATATTGGAAAAGAGAAATTGGATAAGAGATATCTATATTATAAAAGAGGGATGTTATCAAGAGAAATTGGATAAGAGATATTGGAAAAGAGAAATTGGATAAGAGATATCTATATTATAAGAGAGAGATGTTATCAAGAGAAATTGGATAAGAGATATTGGACAAGAGAAATTGGATAAGAGATATCTATATTATAAGAGAGGGATGTTATCAAGAGAAATTGGATAAGAGATATCTATATTATAAAAGAGGGATGTTATCAAGAGAAATTGGATAAGAGATATTGGACATGAGAAATTGGATAAGAGATATCTATATTATAAAAGAGGGATGTTATCAAGAGAAATTGGATAAGAGATATTGGACAAGAGAAATTGGATAAGAGATATCTATATTATAAAAGAGGGATGTTATCAAGAGAAATTGGACAAGAGATATTGGAAAAGAGAAATTGGATAAGAGATATCTATATTATATAAGAGGGATGTTATCAAGAGAAATTGGATAAGATATATTGGAAAAGAGAAATTGGATAAGAGATATCTATATTATAAAAGAGGGTTGTTATCAAGAGAAATTGGATAAGAGATATTGGACAAAAGAAATTGGATAAGAGATATCTATATTATAAGAGAGGGATGTTATCAAGAGAGATTGGATAAGAGATATCTATATTATAAAAGACGGATGTTATCAAGAGAAATTGGATAAGAGATATTGGAAAAGAGAAATTGGATAAGAGATATCTATATTATAAAAGAGGGATGTTATCAAGAGAAATTGGATAAGAGAAATTGGAAAAGAGAAATTGGATAAGAGATATCTATATTATAAAAGAGGGTTGTTATCAAGAGAAATTGGATTAGAGATATTGGACAAGATAAATTGGATAAGAGATATCTATATAATAAAAGAGGGATGTTATCAAGAGAAATTGAATAAGAGATATTGGACAATAGAAATTGGATAAGAGTGATGTTATCAAGAGAAATCGGATAAGAGATATCTATATTACAAACGAGAGATGTTATCAATAGAAATTGGATAAGAGATATTGGACAAGAGATATTGGATAAGGGATATCTATTATATAAAAGACGGATGTTATCAAGAGAAATTGATAAGAGAATTTGGACATGAGAAATTGGATATCTATTATATAAAACAGGGAAATTGAATAAGAGAAATATAAGAGATGAGATTTTGAGGGATAAAAGAGGAGGTGGGGAATTTTGCACATACAACCCTGGTTTTTGTATTTTTGCCTATGGACCCTCCCCACACACACCCACACTTTTTATTCTCACCCCTTCCGGCCATTTTTTTCTAGTTCTATGAAGATTTTGAATCTTATCCTACTAGGACAAAGCTTTGTCCTACGTGGCAAGTTTGTCCTTAGTGGTAATGACAATTATGGGGGGACTTAAATTTTGGGGGAAAACTTAAATTTGGGGGGAAACTTGAAATTTTGTGGGAAAACTTGAAATTTGGGGGAACTTGAAATTTGTGGGGGAGAAAAACTCAGCCATTAAATAAACTGTGCCCTATGGGCACGTGTAATGACTAGTCTATATTATAAAAGAGGGATGTTATCAAGAGAAATTGGATAAGAGATATTGGACATGAGAAATTGGATAAGAGATATCTATATTATAAAAGAGGGATGTTATCAAGAGAAATTGGATTAGAGATATTGGACAAGATAAATTGGATAAGAGATATCTATATTATAAAAGAGGGATGTTATCAAGAGAAATTGAATAAGAGATATTGGACAATAGAAATTGGATAAGAGTGATGTTATCAAGAGAAATTGGATAAGAGATATCTATATTACAAACAAGAGATGTTATCAAGAGAAATTGGATAAGAGATATTGGACAAGAGAAATTGGATAAGGGATATCTATTATATAAAAGACGGATGTTATCAAGAGAAATTGATAAGAGAATTTGGACATGAGAAATTGGATACGAGAATTTGGATATCTATTATATAAAACAGGGAAATTGAATAAGAGAAATATAAGAGATGAGATTTTAAGGGATAAAAGAGGAGGTGGGGAATTTTGCACATGCAACCCTGGTTTTTGTATTTTTGCCTATGGACCCTCCCCACACACACCCACACTTTTTATTCTCACCCCTTCCGGCCATTTTTTCCAGTTCTATGAAGATTTTGAATCTTATCCTACTAGGACAAAGTTTTGTCCTACGTGGCAAGTTTGTCCTTGGTGGTAATGACAATTATGGGGGGACTTAAATTTTGGGGGAAAACTTAAATTTGGGGGGAAACTTGAAATTTTGTGGGAAAACTTGAAATTTGGGGGAACTTGAAATTTGTGGGGGAGAAAAACTCAGCCATTAAATAAAACGTGCCCTATGGACACGGGTAATGACTAGTATACACACACACACACACACACACACACATACACATGAGAATAATGGAGAAGTGCTGACAGCGCTGGAAATTTTTCCAGCGCTGTCAGCGATCTAGGGGCGTTAGAGTATTTTTTTTTAAAAAATTTTTCGATTGGTAGATATACTTGTTAGGTAGCTCCACACAAATTTTCAGGTCGATCCAACACCGTTTGAGCCTCCGTTCATCGATTTCAAAAACATTGTGCAAAACTGTCCAGAGTTTTGCACAACGTTTTTGATATCGATGAATGGAGGCTCAAACGGTGTTGGATCGACCTGAAAATTTGTGGGGAGCTACGTAACAAGTATATCTACCAACCAAAAAAATTTTTTTAAAAAAACATTCTGTAGCAACCCCAGATCGCTGACAGCGCTGGAAAAATTTCCAGCGCCATCAGCACTTCTCCATTGCTGACAGCGCTGGAAATTTTTCCAGCGCTGTCAGCGTTTTGGGCGACCTAAAAGTATTTTTTTAAAAAAAGTTTTTTACATTAGTTATATATACTTGTTAGGAAGCTCCTCACAAAATTTCAGTTTTGCGCAACGGTTTTGAAATCGATGAACAGAGGCTCAAATGGTGTTGGATCGACCTGAAATTTTGTGGGGAGCTTTCTAACAAGTATATCTAACTACTGCAAAAAAATTTTAAAAAATACATTTAGGTCGCCCAAAACGCTGACAGCGCTGGAAAAATTTCCAGCGCTGTCAGCTCTTCTCCATTTTTCACTATATATATATATATATATATATATATATATATATATATATATATATATATATATATATATATATAATATGAAAAAATGGTGAGCGTAAGTTTCGGAGCAGGCGACTCAGGCGACAAGGGAAACCCTAATGGCGACTCCAAGCAAGGTGACGGCAACAAGTCAATCCAAGGCGGCGGCGGTGGATCTTCGTCAACCCAGTGCGGCTACAATCGGCGATCGGAGGGTGCGATCGGCACCATCGGCGGATCTGCGAGTGATTTCCGGAGGAAGGGTGAAGGCGATCACGGGGATTCTAGGGCTGCTTCGACCAAGGTGGCGGCTTCTGCTTTGGATGAAGGAACAAATGGTGGCTTCACCAGTGACGGGGCTTGGCACACTGTCTCGAGGAAGAGGAACCGCAACCCACAAAGGGGTTTCCCGCTGAGTAGCGGTTCTCATGCCCCGGGCCATCGGCTCTCTGGCTTCGGCGTAGATCCAAGACGCCGTTGGGTCGATCATGACAGGCGGATACGCCCTACTCAGGGGCACCCGATTCAGGCTCAACAGAGGTGGGGGGCTCGGAAGGACATTAACGGCGACCGCTAGGGGGGTATGGTGGGGGGTGCACCGAAGGTGTTTGATAATTTGCCCCAGCAGCATGTTCGTTCGCTTGGACCCAAGCGCAGTTGGGCTGACATATGTTCATCCAAGAGAACTTATGGAGAGGACATTGGAATGACATTTGTTCCTCCTCAGACCAGAACTGACGGATCAATTGTTTCCCGTGTATCTAACTCTCTCTTGGAGAAGGGGTCAGAAGTTTGGAAATCCACATTGGTTGGCTATGTTCTTGGTGATACACCCATGTTTGGCCAAGTGCAGGCTTGGATGGAGAGGCTCTGGAAGCCAAGGAATCGTGTCCAGGTGTATAGTAAGGAGAACGGGTTCTTCTACTTCCGCTTTGATTCTGGGGAGGAATGTGACAGAATTTTACATGGGGGCCCCTGGCTATTTGATGGGAGGTTGGTAGTGCTTAAGCTATGGAGCCCATCGCTTCTGCATGATCGGGATATTCTAACTTCGGTACCAATCTGGGTACAGCTGCATGGTGTTCCTGTGCACATGTGGAACATGGAAGTTCTAAATATTCTCGCTTCTGTGGTGGGTAACCCATTGTGCTTGGACCGTGCCACCGCCAAAGTGGAGAGAATAACGTACGCTTGATGCTTGGTCGAGGTGGATGCTAAGAGGGAGTTGCCTAAGCGAGTTGAGGCTGAACTCAACGATGGGACTATTCTGATGATTGATACAAAATATGAAGCAGAACCCCCCAGGTGTGTCGATTGCATTTGTTTTGGTCACCCCACTGAGCATTGTCCCCTGCGGCACAAATTTCAAATGAGTAAGGGGAAGGAGATCATCCCTAACCGAGTCCATTTTGTAGAGCAAGGGCAGACGTCTGGCATTGGAGTATTAGACGACACCCCGCCTGCACAAGATTCGAGGACTCAGGTACTGCAAAGCCCTGAAGCGGGTAGGCCTTTGGGAGCTTGTGCGATGCGGAAGTTACGTTGTCTGATTAACTCGCTGAAATTCATGTCCTATATAAAACCCCCTACTGCCAATAATTCTGGAGATGAGAGCGTGGTTGTTCAAGATATGTCCGGTGACTCACCACATGTTCGGCCACCTGCAGTTGATGAACCTATTGCACTGTCCGGCGCCTCCCCTCAGGTTGAAACACCTACTGCTCCACCTGATGAATCTATTGAAGTTGGCAATCCGTCAGACTGTCTGCCGCAGGAGTCGGTGTATGATAATCCTGAATGGGTGGCTGATCTCCAGGAGTTGCTGTGTGCTGCAGATTCTGCAAAACAGCGGAAGGTAGGCACGGTGGAAACTTCGGTTCGGCGAAGCGCAAGGTTGAAGTAAGCTATCTCTTGCCTTCTTTCCAATTATTATATATGTTGATTTGGAATACAAGAGGTTTAAATAATTTGGTGCGGCGTAGAAATCTACGTGAAAGGATACGAATTATTGACCCGTCAATTATAGTTCTGCTGGAGACAAAGTTAAAGACTGACTCTATTGCATCTAAATCGTGCATCCCCAAGGATTGGGATAATCTTAATAATTTCCAGATTCATGATGGAGGCTGTATTCTCATTGGATTTAATCCGTGTGTTTGGCAGTTGAGTGCCATCTCAACCTCTATGCAACATATCACTGTCCACTGTGTAAATGTGGGAGGGTTGGAATTTGCTTTTTCTGCAGTATATGGAAGCAACTCTCCTTCTGAGAGAAGAATACTTTGGGACCTATTAAAACAGGATTCTATAACCCTTGGCAATGGTGCTTGGCTCGTTGGTGGGGATTTTAACTGCATTTTGAATAGTAAAGATAAGGTGGGTGGACGGAGGGTGGAGTCTACCCAGCTGTATGATTTCAATAAATGCCTTACTGATTGCCGACTGCAGAATCTTAAAAGTACTGGCTGCAAGTTTAGCTGGTGCAATAAGCGTTTGGGCTCTAGGCGCATTGCCGCACAGCTGGATCGTGTCCTATGTAATAATGCTTGGCTAGAAAAGCTCACTGATTCTTCTTTTGAATACTTGGAGCCTCAAACAAGTGACCATTCCCTTTTGCGAATTAATCTGCATCCTCGGGTACACTCCGACCCCAAGCCTTTTAAATTTTTTAACCATTGGGTTCTACTGCCAGGATATCATGCCTTGATGGAATCCTCATGGGAGGAGCATGTTAGAGGAACCCCCATGTTCTGTCTGGTTAGAAAGTTAAGGAGTGCGAAAATTAGTCTCAGAAATTGGGACAGAGATCAGCGAGCTTCAAATCCTATTCGCCAATGTTGTTCCAAGCTGAATGATATCAGGAACCAAAGTGCCTTACAATATAGTTTGGAGCTTCAGAAGGCTGAACGTACTTTATCTTATGATTTGGCTTCCCAGTTGGAGATGGAAGAGGCGGGTTTCCACCAAAGGAGTAGGCAGGATTGGTTGGCGCTGGGAGATAGAAACACTAGTTTCTTTTACAATGCTATGAAGTCTAGACATTCCCGCAACAACCTAAAACATCTGGTGGACGTCCATGGAGTTCAGTGTAAAACCATTGATGATGTCAAGGCTGAAGCTTCCACTTTCTATAAAGCTCTATATAATCAGAATCACTACTGGAACGTATTTCCCAAACTGATCCCAGGAAGAAGATAAAACATGAAACTGCGGTATGGCTGGAAAGGAATGTCGCGGTAGAAGAGGTCAGAGCTGCGGTTTTTCAGATTGGTGCCTCCAAAGCACCAGGACATGATGGGTTTAATGGCTATTTCTTTCAGCACAACTGGAATCTAATTGGTAATGATGTTGTGCGTGCGGTGCAATCCTTCTTCAAATCTGGCTCTTTGCTTCGGCAGGTAAACCATACATTCCTTACCTTGGTGCCTAAGGGTGCTAATGCTTCTTCTTTGGTGGATTACAGGCCTATTGCCTGTTGCAATGTGCTATACAAGATTATCAGCAAGATCTTGTGCAACAGACTACAGAGATTTATCCACAATCTTATCTCGCCTAATCAATCTGCATTTCTCCAAGGGCGATTAATTTCAGATTGTGTTCTTCTGGCGCATGAGCAAATCAGGGACTTTAGCAACCCAATGGGGTCCAGAGCATGCCTAAAGCTAGATCTTAGAAAGGCATTTGATAGTGTGAACAGAGAATTTGTGTACTTCATTCTTCACCAGATGGGGTTTGGTGGGAGGTTCATCAATTGGATTAAGGAGTGCATCTCTACGCCCACTTTCTCTGTTATGGTCAATGGGTCGCCAGTTGGGTTCTTTGGTGGTAACAGAGGGCTTAGACAAGGTGACCCCATATCTCCCTACCTTTTTGTCATTATTATGGAGTGCTTTTCCCTCCTTATGACCCGGGCCTGTGCTAAGGGGAGCATACAACCTATGCGGCGTGTAGGCACTATATCTCATCTCCTCTTCGTTGATGATCTTTTGGTGTTCTGCCGGGCCAACCCTAAATCCTTTATGGGCCTTAAGAATGTCTTGGAGGATTTTTGGAATTTCTCTGGGCTTGAAATCAATTGGGACAAGAGCACATCAATGTTTAGCAAAGGAGTCAAAAACCCTGGAGGTCTTGCTGAGTTGTTAGGGGTGAGGCGCGCACACACAATTACCACTTACTTGGGCCTACCATTATCTTCCAAATACCCCAGGGCGCAGTTGTACGCCAGGCTAATTGACAAATGCAGGAAGAGACTTAGTGGATGGACCTCTTCATTGTTATCCCTCGCTGGCCGCATTGAGCTTGTCAAAACGGTGATATATGGCATTATAAATTTCTGGATTCAAGTTTATAAATTCCCGACCACTGTTCTCCGCACTCTAACATCTATGTGCAGGAAATTTATATGGGGGCCTTCTAAGGCCTGGTCATGGGTGGATTCTTGTAGCCCTAAAGAGGAAGGCGGTGTGGGCCTCAGATTACTCTCAGATCTTAATCTAGCTTCGGGCATTAAACTTACTTGGAGATTGTTTAATGCTAGAGGGCTATGGGCTGAGTTCATGCGAGGGAAATATAAGGAATCGTCATCATTCTACGACGCGACGGGAACACCCACTCAATCAGGTACATGGAAGCATCTACTTAGCTGCAGAAATCTATCTCAAAGCATCATCAAGAGAAAAGTTGGCGATGGGAAAGATACACTATTTTGGCATGATCATTGGCTCCCCTGTGGTCCACTCAAAACCATTTATAATATCCCGGACGGAGCGGGTAGAAAGCGCGTTGCTGATTATTGGACCGGCACAAATTGGATGGATCACAATGACATACAAGCTCTGAAGCCCCTTCTCCAATGCCACCCAATAACTTCCGGCCAAGATGGATGGCTGTGGAATCTTGGTCAGGATTTCAAGTTCTCCCAAGCTTGGGAATGCGTGCGTAAGAAATCACACCCCTTCCCTTACTTTAAAATTATATGGTACAAAAGTTACATTCCCAAGTACTCCTTAACCCTGCTGAGAGCTTTCAAGAACAAACTTCCCACTAAAAGCCGCCTTGAAAAATGGTGTGTGTTTCCTTCTAGCAACTGCGAGCTTTGCACAGCCGGTCATCTTGAGACCGTGGACCATGTGTTCTTCCAATGCCCCTACTCCAAATACCTTCTCTTGTGTGCATTCTTGAAGCTAGGAATTTCCGGCCCACCTGTGCTTACGCTGGAAGAAATAGGCAAGCAATTTTTGCAAAAATTTAGAAGGGAAGGCATGTTATGCAGGCTAGCGAAAACAGTTTTGGCATCACTCGTTTGGCATCTTTGGCGTGAGCGAAACAGACGGGTATTTGAAAATATGGCTAGGTCCAAGGTTGCTCTCTTTGATGACATTGAATCTGATGTCCAAATTATACTCCGTAACTCTGATGAAGTAGAGGTTGACGCGGAAGCTGCTTATGCTAACTGGGATATCCTTGATCATGGATAGGTCTATGTGTCTTACGGATACACGGGCCCTGTATTTTGTTGGGTATTGGGTTGTGTTTGTTGTTTGGCTCGAGCGCTTTGCTTGGTTGGTGGGATATCTGATCTAGGGTGACGACGCTTGTGTCCTATCCCCTAGTCTCATAGACTACCTTCTAATGCACAGCCCTCATTGTACATTTTGTATACCTTCAATATAGATCTAACTTACTCTGCAAATATATATATATATATATATATATATATATATATATATATATATATATAACAATTCACGACCGTTTTTGAATTTTGACCTACGTGGCAACCAAAATATGACTAGGACAAAAAAGTGCTTGATGACTAGGACTAGGGCAAGTTCTTTTGCATTTTTTAAAACCCAAAAAACAAAAACCTTTAACAACCCACGTTCTTTTTCACGTTGAATAACCTTTGTCCAAAAACCTTTATAACCCTTTGTTCACGCAATTGGGTTATAAAGTTTAAAAATCTTTGTTTACGTCCAGAAAAACTTTAATAACTTTAATAATTTTAAAAATGCTGACTGTGAGTAGGAGGTTAACAAGGGTAGTTTACTTAAGGAGTGGTGTTAGTGTGCAGAACGTGGGTAGTTTAATGAGTGGGATTATCCGGTAAATATTTGAATTTATTTTTGTTTTTTTGGGTTTGGACCCATTTTACAAGTGGGCTTTTTACAGTTTCTTTCTCTTCTTTTTTCGGTTTTGGGCCTGAAGGCCCGCTCATCCTCTTTTTGTTATTTTGTGAGCTATGCCCAACAGGCCTCTCTCTTTTAATTTCTTAGAGGTAAAACGTTGCTATGTCTTTTGGTGATATGGCTATTTCTATTTAGTATCTGATTCCCTTATACCATGATAATATCTAGGACATAGCCTTTGCATTTTTTTTAAAAACCAAAAAACAAAAACTTTAAGAACTTGTTGAGAAACTAAGATTTTTGGGATGAACTAAATTCCTTGGGATGAGCTAAATTTTCGGGGAACTAAACTTTTGACAGGGGAATATCTTAAATGAACCGTGCCCTACGGGCACGGGTTATGACTAGTATATATGTATGTATGTATGTATGTATGTATGTATATCTCTCTCTTTTTTTCTTTTGGGAGGAGCTTGCTCTTTTTGGCATGGGGAAGATGCAAGTATATGATTCACTAGGGAGAGATTCACCAATGACTGTAAGTATGGAATTGATGATCAAGGTATGTGGAGAAAGAAATATAACGCTCGGTTCACTCTTTTGTATGTGCACGACAACTTTCAGCAGGGTAATGTAATCTACTCAGTTTGATTTCAGCAAGTACACTAATCTGATCATATCAAAAAGGCATACGTTCAATCAACCTGGAAGTTGAGCATACAATTTCATGCAAATAGAAGCGAAAGCAGATAACAAAGCAGTAATCCAAGATTTGGCAATCAATGCGTGAAGCTTGGTGTGTTCTCTATGAAAAGTATACAATATAAATTTTCAGACTCAGCTAATGCTAGAATTTCATTCACAATCATTTAATAGAGATGGAGGTTCCTATTCTCAAATGCATAGCGATGTATAGCATATGATATCTGAAATAAAAACAATGGCATGGCAAGAGAATACACATATAAGAGCGAGCTAACTCCAAGTCATCGTCATCATAGAGAATTCACTTCTAGTAAAAAGGATAAAAGAAATAAAGATAAAGGAAAAATAAAACTAACTTTATAAATGCAACGCACGCGGAAAGTAGGAAAACGTGATGTATGAGAAAAAATGAAAAAGTGGGTGAAAATAAGTGGAAAATAAAGAAAGGTGGAGAAATATAGATAAAAATTAAGAAAATAAAAAGTGCGTGAGTGCACTCACTCCCCCAAGCTAAACTGCACGGTGTCCTCAATGTGCTAAGTGTGGCACAATGACATAGATAATAGGGGCGGGTGGGTGTGGATGCATGCATGATAAAAAGAAAAATAAAAGAAAATGGGTTCTCCCCCTTTTAGGATCAGTAAAGGCAGTGCCCCGAACAGACAGATGGGCACTAAATAATGGGGGAATGTGAGCAATGGTAATCAAGCGAACCACCGCCCTCTGGGGGTGGTGGTGGGTCTCGTTGTTGTAAGCAAGGTGGTGGTGGGCGCTGGCGCCTGACAACGTCAAGGATACCTGGAAAGTCACGATTAATGGATTTCGGGGTGAGCCCACCTCCCTGAGGTATGAGAAGGAGCATGGCCACGAACCGATCTTCTTGGTCTTCGTCCCTAAAGGTGACCTCAAAAAGCCTCTCATCATTGGGCGGAGGGAGGCGTACTAGGGAAGTTCGAATAGGAGGCACAAGTGATGACTCGCCAGAAGGCGCGTAGCCCGCTCTAGGGGAAGAGGGGCTAGGGTTGCCATCCCTATCCTACCTGTGAGCGGATTGCCTCGCACTGTGGCGCGAAGGCATGATCGCGGGGTGTGGTTTAGGAGCTGCGATGTTCTCAAAAAATGGGAGAAGGAACGAGTATACCTGAGATCGGGGTAGATCCACGAAGATGACGAGTACGCGCTGCCTATAGTTAGCTCCCCGGTCGAATTTGTCTCCCCCAAGCTCTGCGAGTCGGGCAAGTCGGGGGGAGATTTGAGGAACTCGGGGGATTTGGGGAAATTTGATCCGAGCAGCCGCGAGAATGGGTTAAAATAGGGTTAGGTCGGTCGGGTCACTCGGTCGAGTGACGATAACCACTTGGCCGAGTGGCAACAGTTTTGGATATTTTCAAAAAATTCATTAAGTTCCGACTTGGTCGAGTAGAAACTATCACTCGACAGAGTAGACGAAGTTACTCGGCCGAGTGGATAGGCCACTCAGAGCATTTTAAGTGCTAAATGTGCCTGAGTCACTCGGTCGAGTGACAACAATTGTAGTTTTACACCCAGATATACACCCCCGGATATTCACCCGGATAGGCCCTAGATGTATTAAGTGCTAAATATGTCCCTGACAACAGCACCAAACACTTGATCGCTCCCGGATATACACCCGAAAACAATTGTAGTTTTACCGCAAGCGCACGGTTAAGTGGTAAGAGGGTTATCGAACCCGAGGAGGGACTAATGACTGTACTCTATCTTAATCACTAAGCTATTGGTGGAAAGGCGATTTTAGAATGTTGGTGTCACAATTGTTCAATTATCAATTCAATTCAGTATTATAAAAATGTCTAGGGCAAGGGAATCCCCACTACGGATCGTCACGCATCTTTGTGAATCGTGAATCTCAATGTTGCAAGACTTGAATTGGAGTGAACTAGCCATAACTAAATAGAGAACCAAGCTCACGCTCTCGCACTATTGCAAGTCTATAACAACCTAGATCAGGGCCCACTCTCGTGCAAACCCTAATCTAAGCCATTAGCATTAAGATCGACATCATCGTCCAATCGCACCTCGAGCCCACTCGCGTGCAAACTCGAGTTATGATCTAGATTGTGATAGCTCATATTCGTCCAATCTCTAGCAAACGAATATGTGTATAGACTTATAATAAAAATGCTAGCTTTGGTCCAATATCTTGCAAACTAAACCTAGTGAATCTCGATTATAAATCTAAATCGAATATCTAGACCTTCCCATTAATCAGAGCCCAATCTCTTGCAAACTCTGGATCATTGGAATTTCCTATCTATCAGTAATAAATCAATCACAATCTAACCTTCTATCGATTTTAGCAACATAGAAATGCATTCATCACAAATTTAGCATTAGATCCATAGGGTTCATCCCCTCCCCTAGAACAAAGGATCTACTCACAATTCATCGAAGCAATAGCAAAATCAATGATAGAAAACATATTGCAATTCAGATCTAGAAGAAAACAATTCATAAAAGTGCAAAAATTCAAAAGGAATAGACAAACCAGATCTGAGTTCTTCAAACTTCCAAGCCGAATTACAATTAGAATAATCTAAAAACTATTCTTAGGTCTCTCCCTAAGCTGGGATAAAAACTGGGCTTAAATACATGCCCAAACCGTCAAAATAAACCTGACAGAACTGCCACTGTGCAGCCCAAAACCCTAGTTTCTAACCCAGGCTGGCGGCGCTACTCGGTCGAGTGGAAATCACACTCGGCCGAGTGCCAGATCCGAATAAAAATAGAGAAGTTGGGGGGTTTGAGCACTCTGGCACTCTACGGTACTCGGCCGAGTGGGGTTCATCACCCGGGCGAGTAGACTTCCTACTCGACCGAGTAGGGTCTTCTGCTGTACTCCCAAAATTCCAGAGAGTTTGCTTCGATTTCTTTCAGAAATTCTGACCTCATTCAGGCGAGTGAAGCTCTTCACTCGACCAAGTGGAGTTAACCACTCGGGCGAGTACATTGCGGCAAAAGGTTTTTTCGTATCAGTCGTACTCGGTCGAGTATGCTTCTTCACTCGGGAGAGTGGGCTGCGTTACTCGGCCGAGTGGCCTGTTTCTGGGAGCAACTCTTCTCCTCCTTGCTTATTCGTCGATTCTATCGATCTCCTTCTTCTCCCGCTCATCATCCAGCACTCTTAGCTCCTCGATAGGGTCATGTGCGACGCTCCGGTACGCGTGCAAGTCCCTTAAGCTCATTTTTGCTCCGGATCACTCCATATTTACTGAAATCCAACAAAAACAAGAAATAGTGAAAAGTAACGCAATATTGTCGAATAATCGTGAAAACCGCGATATGTGTGCAATCAACATGGTATGAAAATATGCAGAAAAAAGGTGTAAAATATGGACCGATCAATTATCTTGCCGAGTAAACCTTGCTGACAGACATTTCACTTTATTATTTTACGAAATGTCCTTCAGGTATCGATAGTGAATTCTCTGAAGCCACTACTGCAGGAGTCGAGCCAATGCTTGATGAGTACGTGGATTACCTACCCGCTGAAGACTAGACTATCACCTTCGCATCTGAACCACTCGCTTTGAAATAATGTAATTTGTGTACTTTTGTTTGTATTGGCCATGCTAGGCCTAAGTGTATCCTAATTATTGTACGCTAGATATGTAATAATGTTGTTTGGACTGCTTCTTAAATTTGCATGCATGGACCTGCAGTTTTTACACAGACGCTTAGGAGGAAGGATAGAAAAGAAAAGAAAAAGAAAAGAAAAAGAAAAAAAATACTCCTCCTTATTTTAAGCACATCGCGGACCCGTTCGCGTCCTCGCTCCCGGTAGAATGGGAAGCGGGGCGTGACAAATCCTCTTCATTTCTATGCATTTATAATTTAAAATACGCTCACACGCACTTTATGACATATTTAAATATTATTGCATCAAATGCAATTAAACCAACATCTTTAATATTTTAGACTTATATCGCAAACTCTGTGCGACTTAATTAATTCCCTTACACGCGATGTATAATCTCCATTAACACTACCTATTACTTGACGAAGGTCTCACTCTGTGTGAGACCTTACAGCCTGACCCTACTGCAGGTGTGTTAAGGCCAAACTCTTCTGTTGTCAAGCTGACGTAAACTCTTCTGTTGGATCTGGATCTAAGCCTAGGGGTGAATAGGCTTATAAAAAATATTCGTGCAACCCACACGCAATCACAGGCAGATAAAGCACAGATAATCAGACTCAGAGCAAAGTATAGCAGTCACAGCATGCACATGTGATATACCCTAGTTCAGTCGTCCCAACGACCTAGGTCCAGCCTCAAAACAAATACTAGATTATTAAAGTTACTGGTACAACCTGTCGCTAGAGTACCCACTCTACACTCACCTGGCCCTCAGTACCTGCACTCACTAATGTGCCAAACGATAATAATCCTAGTATAAGCTCTCTCCTTGGCTAGTCCCAACTAGCCAACTCCCCAAAAAGATAATAAATTGTTCTACAAAAATTACTACGCCAATAACACAAATATAATTAAGCAAGAGTTCAGAATATCTCAGTTGTGTTGGCGTCGTTGTCTCTGTCCTTCAGCACGTAGTCAGATGTCGTCTGACAAGTAGTAGTCTCCTCAGTCAGCTTCCTAAGTTACAGCAATGTAGGTTGCTCCTCAACAAAACTTGCGGCCTCCTCCTCTATAGAACTTGCAGCAAACTTCCCCCCCCAACACAACTTGCGGCCTCTCCTCTAGATAAAACTTTCACCCTCCACCTGATGTTGAAACTTGTGGCATGCATATGTGGAAGCTTGGCAATTGGTCGAAAGTTATGGCTTATCAAAGAGTTTGCTTCGTGGAGATTTTTTGTTGAAGGGGGCTTCAAAAGTGAGGCTGATTCTTGGGATTTCAGAGGTCAATTATTGTGGTTGCATGGGGAGTTTAGCCTTAGGTTTTGAAGGGCTCTTGGAGATTTTTTGGTTTGCTGTCCTCAATTTTTTGTTGCCACAATGATGCGCATGTGAACTTTGGTTAGGAGAAATTTTTATGGGGATTTTTCAAGGAAAAAAATGCGGCTGCTTTTGTTTTGAAGGAACCTCAAAGTTTGCGGTTATGTGGATTTGTTGATTGAAAAAATCGGCTGCTTTTGGATTTTGCGAAGGAAAAGTGCGTGAGCTCTTGGGGATTTGCAAGTTGATGTGGCGGCAAGACTTTTGATCTTTTTGATTTCGGCCACCCTTATTTGCTCCTCTTTGATTTGGTTATATAGGATCCCCTAGGGTTTTTTGCGGCTAGGAGGGAAGATCAATGGCTAGGATTAATTCGACCAAAGGAGAGTCCTAGTGATAGGGGGATTTGCAATGAGTATGAAACTTGATATAGATGTTGAATAGGATTTGAGTTTGACTCTAATAGATGTGAATCAATTCAAGATAGATTGCCTCTCCCTTTCTCCTTTGCACATTGACCAAGTCTCTTCATGAGTTAATCGCAAGCTAGCCTGAAACACTTAGCATACAAGTTAAAACGTTCATACACATTTGTTATCATCAAACACGAGGTTTATAGATCATTGCTATCAACAATCTCCCCCTTTTGATTATGATAAACTAAATATTAGATTTGAGCAATATGTGTCCAAGTAGTGTGTGTGAAAGTGTGACGCTAGAGGGTGGCATGCAATGATATATAAAGATGTGCAAATAATGATGTGCAAGGTTAACCATATGCAAACTCCCCCTATTTTTGTGCTTCCCCAAAATCCATTAATGCTCCCCCTTAATCAAACATTCATATTCATCAAGCATACAGTCATTCATATTACAATCACATATAACTCAAATTATTCCATATTCTTGTGATTCCCCAAAATCCATTAATGCTCCCCCTTAATCAAACATTCATATTCATCAAGCATACAATCATTCATATTACAATCACATATAACTCAAATTATTCTCCCCTTTTGTTATCATCAAAAGTTGAAACACGAAGTCAAGAACATATACCATGCAAAAAGAGAGCATTATAAACCACTACCAACAATTGCATGTATACTATTATAGAATAAACACGTCATAGTCCAACGAAAGTAACCAACTAAGACTTCGACACCAACGTGTAAGTGTGATGATTAAAATTAAAGCACATAAGGAGAATCATTTAAGAAAATCAACCAAAACCAATCCACATTTTCCATATAACGTTCTATCACCTAGGATTGATTTTTCTCATCTCATTAAAATTGAGTTCAAGATACCACACCCCAAGACATAGCCTGCAAGGACTCTTAGATGGGGGGTGGCATTGCTTGACGAGTAAATATACCAACGCTAAAGTTTACCCATAAAGCTTATGTTGGATACTCGTGGGTGATACCGTTGCCAAGGATTGTATCCATTTTTCATACGGAGCAATTATTCTTCTTTTTCATTTTTATACTTTTAGTATCATTTGGTTTTTTATGATCAATTTTTATCCATGGCAAGGTATAGCATATCCCTTAGATTTTCAGTTAAGTTTTCCTCCTAAATTCATATTCCGGACTTTATAAAAATATCTCCAAATAATACATGTGGAAGTGAAATTGTAGGTGTAGAAATCAAGTTATTTGCAGTCATTGAACATGCCATGAATATTTAGAAAGATGAACATGTGCATGTAGCAAAAGTAGTAATACACCAATTTCTACATAGATATGAAAATCATTCATGAAGACTTCTTCAATGAATCAAAGAGTAAGATACATATTTAAGCACCATTTTTTCTGTTTTTTTGTTTTTATGCATGAAGTACTAAAACAAACATGAGATGCTATCACACAAAACAAAGAAAATCATGCACACATAACAATGCAACTACTAGCAAACAAACAAGAAAAAGTTCAAGCACACATGAAAGCATGAAATATCGTACTTAGTTTTATCAATAATACCCAGCTCAAGATGAAGACGACAAAAGCGAGCCTCAACTAAAGGTTTTATGAAAATGTCTACAAGTTGTGATTCAGTGGGAACAAACTCTATATACACATCCTCTTTAGTGAGGTGATCTCTAAAAAATGATGTCTTACGTCAATATGTTAGTACGAGAGTGGTGTACGGGATTATTAGAGAGATTTATGGCACTTTTGCTATCACATCCAGGGGGGACTCTTTTAAGAGCTAGTCCGTAGTCAGATAATGTTTGTATCATCCACATACTTGAGCACAGCAACTGCCTAAGGCAATGTACTCTGCTTCAATAGTGGATAATGTAACACTATTTTGCTTACAGCTAGACCATTAAACTAAAGAGTGTCCTAGTATAAAACAAGTACAACTAGTGTTCTTTCTATCAGTTAAGCTTCCCGCATAATTAGCATCAAAATAATCCAACAAATCAAAATTACCACTAGAAGGATACCAAAGGCCTAAATTAGGTGTGCTAATTAGGTACATAAAGATCCTTTTAATGGCTTTTAAATGAGACTCTTTTGGGTTCATTTGAAAGCATGCACACAAGCATACATCAAACATTATATCAGGCCTAGAAGCAGTCAAGTACAACAAGGAACCAACCATATCTCGATATAGCTTTTGGTCCACTGCGATTCCCTGTTCATCCTTGTCCATTTTTGTATTGGGACACATCGGCGTTCCAATTCCTTTAGACTTCTCCATCCCAAACTTTTTCAGAAGCTCCTTGATGTATTTGGTTTGAGATAAAAAGATGACTTCTTTTCCTTGCTTTACTTGGAACCCCAAAAAATATTTCAGCTCTACCATAAGGCTCATCTCAAACTGATCTTGCATGAATTTCTCAAACTTTTGACATAGAAGATCGTTAGTAGAACCATAAATAATATCATCAACATATATTTGCACAATGAGAAAATCATCAGAATCATGCATCAAGAATAATGTATTGTCAGCACTCCCCTTTTTAAAATCATTTTTCAACAAAGATGTGCTTAGACGGTCATACCAAGCTCGTGGAGCTTGCTTAAGTCCATACAAAGATTTTTCTAATTTATAAACATGGTTTGGAAAATTATGACTTTTAAAGCCTGGGGATTGCTCAACAAATACATCTTATTTTAGGTAGCCATTAAGAAAAGAACTTTTTTACATCCATTTGTTTCAGTTTGAGCCCTTTATAACTTGCAAAATCTAGCAAGATTCTAATGGACTCAAGCCTAGCGACTGGTGCAAAAGTTTTATCAACATCAATTCCTTCAATTTGATTATAGCCTTTAGCTACCAGCCTAGCCTTGTTTCTAATAACATTACCAGATTCATCATGCTTGTTTTTAAACACCCATTTAGTACCAACAACATGATAACCAGTGGGTCTTGGCACTAGTTTCCAAATATTATGTCTATCAAATTGATTCAATTCATCTTGCATGGCCAAAATCCAACTTTCCTCCTCTAAAGCAATTTCTATATTCCTAGGCTCTATTTCAGAAAAAAAATCACCAGAAATACATAGAGCACAAAGATCTCTAAAAGAGGAGCGAGTGCGTATACCTGCCGTAGGCTCACCTAGAATCAAGTCTGATGGGTGGTTTGGATTGAATCTCAGCTCTCCTCAGGTAACTGCTTCATCTTGTATTTCTGTCGTGCCAGTTTCGGTTTCCTCTTCTCTTTCAGGTTGCTCCTCATTATTCCTTGGAATACTTTATTGTACTACATTTTTCTCTTCATCGTTCTGCCTAGAATCCAAAGAATTTATATCAGATTCATCAAATTTAACATGTATAGATTCAATAATAGTGAGAGTGTGTTTATTATATATCATGTATGCTCTGCTCCTCGTTGAATAGCCCATGAACACTCCCTCATTGATTTGGATTCAAATGTGCCAAGTTGATCTCCTGTATTTAATATGTAGCACCTGCATCCCAAAACTCTAAAGTAAGATATGTTCGGAGTGTTGCCATGCCATAGTTCATAAGAAGTTTTATTTAATAAAGGTCTAAGCATGACTCTATTTCACACATGGAAATCAGTATTAATGGCATCAGCCCAAAAGACATAGGCAAACTGTATTCATTAAGCATACTCCTAGCCAACTCTTTTAATGTACGGTTCTTTCTTTCGACCACCCCATTTTGTTGATGTGTTCTAGGAGAAGAGAACTCATGTAAAATCCCTTTTTCAATACAAAATTTTTCAAAAATAGCATTTTCAAACTCACCTCCATGATCGCTTCTAATTTTTATAATGGAAGAATTTTTCTCATTAGAAACGTGTATGCAAAAGTTTTGAAAATTGTCAAATGAGTCTGATTTTTTGGCTAGGAAGTAAACCCATGTGTATCTAGAGAAATCATCAACCAATACTAAACAATACTTTTTACCTCCTAGGCTAGCAATGTCTGTGGGACCAAATAAATCCATGTGCACTAATTCCAATATGCGTGTGGTGGCAACTTCATTAATACTAGAAAATTTAAATCTAGTTTGCTTACCTTTTATGCATGCCACACATAACTTACTATTCTCATATGTCTGATGTGGTAGTCCTCTTACCAGATTTTTATTTTCCAGCTTCTTTAGCAATCACATGCTTGCATGTGCTAGTCATCTATGCCATAGCGTGGCCTCTTCTTCACCTACAAGCAAGCATTTAGAAAGAATCAGTTCTTCAATCATAAGAGTATAAACATTATCTCTTCTACTAGTTATAATAATAGTGTCACCTGTGGAACCATTAATAATTCTACAAAATTTTGCATCAAACTCTACTTTCATACCTTTGTTGCACAACTGACTAACAGAAATGAGGTTTTGTTTAAGCTTGTCAACCCAAAGGACATCTGTAAGCTGAGAGATGTCATTACCTACAACACCTTTACCAATTACCTTGCATTTTCCATAGTTCCCTAATGTAACACACCCTCCTTCATGCTTCAAAACTCTAAGGAACTTTCCGTTATAGCATGTCATGTGTCTTGAGCAGCCAAAGTCTAAGTACCACTCACACCATTGTCCCTTAGCCGTGCCATGTACCTACACATAGGAAGAACATGATATGTGTAACCTAGGTATCCAAATTGGTCCACTGATGTTAGTCACTGTACCTTTTGGAACCCAAACTTGTTTAAATTTAATGTTTGTGTTCATATACTTGCAATTATAATAAGCATGACCAACACCGCCACAAGTATAACATTTAGCAAACACACTTCTTCCTACACCAGTTTCTTTTTGATTCTTTCTGTTAATTCTTGGCCTTTCATCAATTTTGTTTCCATAGCCCAAACCATGCCTATTGTTGCCATGTATCTGACTTCCTAAAGTAATGTCTAATGAATGCTTTCCAACACCAAATTTTTTAATAGACAACTCAAGATCAGATATTTTAGATTTTAAGTACATGTTCTCATTAACAAGCATGGTGCATTTACTGATAAAAGCCTTTTTGTTCTCTTCCTCACTCTTTAGATTAACCATCTCCTTTTCTAGCTCTTTGTTTTCATTGATTAGCATGCAAATCTTCTTATTCAGTAATTCTTTTTCAGTTTCTAGCTTTATCATATTTTGTTTAAACATGCTAATATCTTTAAGCAAAGTAGAGAAATTAAGACATTCAGTTTTCTCAGACATGCAAGATTTTCACTTTTCAATGAACTAGTTGTAGAGTTACATGCAACAAGCTTTTCTTTTATTTCATCAACTTCTAATGATATGTTATAATTGTCTTGTTGCAATTCAAAGTTAGCATTTTTAAACTTCTCTACATGGGATTCAAGCAACTCTACAGTTGATTCCAAGCTTTGAATTTCATCTTGCATTTCTTTAAAAGTAGTTACAAGTTGATCGTTGGTTAGAGATTTGACCTCATCAAGCTCTCCCATCAAGCAAAGGGAGGAGTGTGCAACTACTTCCTCTTGAGATTCATCCTCGCTGTCCATGTCCCATGTTAGCACTAGTGATTTTCTTTTTGCTCCGCAGCATTGTTCTTTGAATGAGGGCATTGCTTCATAAAATGTCCCTGCTTTTTGCATTTAAAACCTATAACAGGATCAGTAGTAGTCTGTACAAAAGATTTATTTGTAGAATTAGTGTCACGCCCCGCTTTCCAAACGGGAGCGAGGACGAGACGAAGGTCCGCATGGGCCGGAGCTGTGAGGCTCAGACCCAATAAGCGTCTGTAGAGATACCATTTAAAGTTTACATGTTCTTGCATTTTAAAAGTTCGTAACAATAATAATTAAGTATCGAAAGGAAATTTTGCATTCATTCATAAAATATAATGTCTAGCATATAACAAGTCTAACAAAAGATGCCAAGCATGGCTACAACTGCAGAAAAGAAACTAATGGTGCAAAGCAACCAACCTAGACAGAAAGTAAATCGGTGCTACGCACCCAAACTAAAAAGAAGTGAACATCCAAAAGTCAGCGACAATGAGGAACCTCTAGGTCTGGTCCTCGTCAGGCACGTATTCCAGATCATCGTCCTCCGGCTCCAAAGATGGCTTGTCCGTGTACTCTGTCTTGGTACCTGACGTGCAACACCCAAGAGAAAAGGAGCTGTACGTCAGGTAAAGTCTACAAGGAAAGGTTAGACTCTACTGTAATTGTAAAGGAATTTAATAGCGACATTTTAAAGTTGATTTAAAATGAGATAATGCACAACATGACATGTATAAGTAAGGAAAAGTAAAGACGGGGCAGAAAGTAAACGTGGCAGGCAAAGTCGTAGCGTAAGCTACCGAGACAAGATTAGGCAGGACTAGACGAGCCTGTGTGATGCCAAGCGACTCGACACCAAGATGGTTCATACCTTCAGCTTAGAAAGTGGCCAAACTCTCTAACCTGGTGGCCGCTCAACCCTACCCTACCCCAAGACAAGACACGACTGTATAGAACCACTCACTCTAGCTCGGTGAGTGCCTCTATCCCCACGGTCCGCAGGATCAACCACTCACTCGATGGGTGACGGGCTTCCCGTAGGTGAATCTGTACCACTGTATAGGACCACTCACTCTGGCTCGATGAGTGCCTCTATCCCCACGGTCTGCTGGGCCACTCACTCTAGCTCGGTGAGTGACGGGCTTCCTGTCGGTGAATTTGTACAAGGGATCACTCTCTCTATCTCGGAGAGTGCCCTATTACCCGCAGGCTGTGCAAGACATGACGTGAAAGATGTTACATGACATGACAAGGATATAGTTGTTCTAGGGTGTCCACATGCACACACACACAGATAGTCCCTAACATGTTTGCAGTTTAATACCTAGACTTCGTGTCAAGTCTAGGCCATCGTGAGGGGGTCCCGGACGCTATCATTTCACGTCCGATTCTCTTTACAGTTTTAAGTAGAAAGTGGCCTAGACATGGCCGTAACTATGCAAGTGGGGGCACTTGCCTGCGGTGGGGAGTAGAACGTCCGTCGGAGGCGTCTCATCTCAGTCATCGCGTCGGTCAACGTCCGCTGTCACAAGTCAACGGCGGGTATCAGGTCGCGGTTTTAGAAGTTAGTTCCTATTATGATAAGTTTCTAAGTTGATCATGGCTAACCTATCAATTTTCACGTCAAGTCCGGAAGTTCAACCTATTCGACGATTCTATCCTATGTGCACAGTCAAATCAGTCTGATCGTCGATTCTAGATATTACAACGGTTTAATAGTGCAGAAAATAAATTTAGTGATTAGGTTGTCAGATTTTAATTAGGTTTTCAATGTCGTACGATTTGGGTTGCTACGGGTGAGAAGACCAACCTAGTGCGACGAACGCGCACATGTCAGCGTCGGATCTGGAATGGTGGCTGTGCTCGGTGTCCTCGACTATGGGTAGCACAGTAAGGAACATCTCTGGATTGTCTCAGCTATGGGTAGCACAGTGAGATGGCATGGCAATGGGTACGGCATCAGGATCTCTCCGGTTACGAGTAGCGCAACGAAACAACATGGCGGCGGCTACGACGTCGGGGAATCGCGGGAGATCTGCGGCGTACGTGGACTCCTAGATGCACGCGGGCTGTCGAGGATAGGTGGAGGCCAAAGGGGGGTCACGTGGCTTGAGGGGTGGTCTCCGACGGCTGTGCACATAGTTGGCCGGCTGTTACAAGCGCTAACGACAGTTTTCGTGTGTCGGGTCACTGTTTTGGGTCGCTGCGAAGTTGGGCAGCCTGAGGGGGGCAAAGGGGCACTGCAGTAGGTAGAGGGGGTCGAGGGGACGTCATCAGTGGTAGGGAGGGTCACGACAGCTGTTGGGTGACGGTCGTTAGTTATTCAGGCGGGCTGGCGACAGTTTGTGGAAAAGGGCAGTTTCGAGGTGGTTTTGATGGCTTGCGATGAGGAGGAGGAGAAGATGGAGGAGGGAGAGGAAGTTGACCGGAGGTAGGTGGGGGTAGCCAGAGATCTCGTCGGCAGCAAGAGGCTGGTTGCATGGGTGATGAAGGCGTGCAGCGACTGGGTTTGATTGAAACCCTATTGTTTGCGTGTGTTAGGTTATAAGATGGAAATATTGCTATGTATGGTATAAAAGGGGTGTAGATTTCATTGATTGGAGAGAGTGTGTGTGAGAGGGGGAGGGTAGAATTTAGGTGAGGATACCTATTAAAATCTCATGATGATACGTAAGAATCTCATTTGATTTGGGGGTTAAGTTTAAATTTCAAAATTTGATTAGGCTAATTGGGTTTTGAATGTAATTAGTGTCTGAAAATTATGAGAAAAATATCGGGACGACCGTGACAACGGGAGGCTCGAGGGTACGGTGGTCGATTGTGTGCTAGGGTCACGAAAAACAAACTAAAAAAATAAAAGGTCCAACGTCGAAGTCTAAAGTTACGACGCCCCTTCAATCAAAGCTGATTTGTTGGAGAACGACCCGTGAAATGACGTTCACTAAAAATCCCATAAATAACTACTCTCTCCGAGGGTCACAACGACATATCACATCGCATGTTTCGGATACAAGAGGAGGTTAAATAAAATACGCGTACGAAAAAGAACGTACACGCTGAAATACATACGATCGGAAAACGACCGTTACAATTAGACTTGTTAGAGCGATTAAACCCTTTTAGCATATCTGATCTCCCATTGCCTATTCTGATATATCTTCTGAAGCTTCTGACCAAGAATGCGTCCTCCTCTTCTCCATCTTCATCCTCCTTAGCCTGAAGGGCTAGTTTATTCGAAGTCTTGATTTCATCTTTCTCTCTAATCTCAAGGCTCTGCAGCTCCAACTCATAAGACATCAGGTTCCCTATCAGGTCTTCTACTTTCATCTGCGATAGATCCTTTGCTTCCTGAATAGCTGTAATTTTGGGACGGAAGGAGCTAGGCAGCGTTCTCAAGATCTTTCTGATTTTCTTCAGACTCGAGTACGGCTTTCCAAGAAAAGTAGATTTGTAGACGATGTCTGTGAACCTCGCAAACATCTCCTTAATTGACTCTGATGGAAGCATGCAGAAGCTTTCATATTCAGTGCTGAGCAAAGCAAGTCTAGACTCCTTCACCTGCGATGTACCCTCATGAGTCACCTCCAGAGTATGCCAAATTTCCTGCGCAGTTTGACATTGAGATATACAGTTAAACTCAGCATTATCTAAAGAACAAAACAGACCATTTATAGCTTTATTATTTTAGAGAAAATCGTTTTTTATCAGTATCATCCCACTTATCTTCTGGTTTTAATATTTCAGTATCTTCAATTTTAATGGTGGGAGATTTATAGCCTTTCTCTACAATGTTCCAAACATCATAATCAACAGAAGCTAAGTATATCCTCATCCTAGTTTTCCAATAAGCAAAATCAACACCATTGAACTTAGGGGGACGGGAGATAAACTGACCCTCAGCAAAAGCAGATTCAGACATATTCATATTCATGGTCAACTAGGCTAGATCCTCTAAACTGGCTCTGTAATGCTCAGATCCCTGGGATAGCCAGAAAGACAAGGTACATGACGAGAACTAAAACGTATCTGCAGGTCCACCACGCGCTGCTGGGAATAGTACGTGTAGCGTTCAACAAACAACCAACCAATCAATGAATACAGAACGACAAAAAGCCACAGAGAAATATTAAAATAAAACAAACACTGTACACTTTCATATACATCTCAGAGCATCATTGTGCATCAATTCATAAAGTACAAGCATCTTTCACCCCAAAAGAAAATCCAAAGTACGCATAGCTCTCTCCTCACCCCTCACCACCTAACCTAAGCTCCAACTGCCAACAACAGAACTCCAAACTCAACCTCCAACTCCACCTGCCATCCCCAAGAACCACACCTGAAAAAGTCAATGTGGCACGTCAATGCGTGACCCAGTAGGAATGCCATACTCCAACCTAAATGCAACACACACTAATGCCACTAGTGAGTGCACAATGCTACAAGTAAAAGTGCGACAACTGAAATGGCATGCGTAACAAAAGTAAGCAAACAATAGTGTCGCACGTAGGAAAAAGAGAACAAAACCAAATCAGAGGGTATAAGGGGAGGGGTGACGATAATACAGCAAACAACAACAAGTATGCCTAAGGCGCAAAAGCGGGTCAGTCAAAAAATTTCATACAATGTTAGCTTTTGGAACCCTAATATCGAATACGACGTATGGTACTTGACCTCTCCCAACTGTGTGGGAGAGCAAAGAGGACTCCCCACCATGCTAGCCCATCAGGAGTGCAAGTGTACCCACTACACAAAACCACAAAGACACCACAGCCAGTCCATCCCATAGGCCTACTCGATACTCTGGAATTCCCCCCAACCCGTGTCACCCTCCTTTAGGAGGACTGAAACATTCCTCACTTTCACCTTTCATGAAACATAACACTTTCCATTAACATAACCCATTCTCCAACACATAAACACAACATCATTGGTGCCAACATTACTCTTCCATTTCCACAACCAAATAACATACTAGGCACATGGCCGAGATATAGAAATATGGAAAAAAATGACATTCCCTTAAGTAATTGAAGCATACAAGGTGCATGGATGTAGCAACATATTAACTACAACAAAGAGGGCATTACTATATGCACCACACCGTTCCTATATACACTACGGAGGCCCACAAGCACATCATATACTCATTCAAGTATACGTATGCTACATACATCAATCAAATAAACATACCCTAGCGTACATGGCACTAGGGCCATTAAAGGCTCTGATACCACTTATTGGATCTGGATCTAAGCATAGGTGGAGTGAATAGGCTTATAAAAAAATATTCGTGCAACCCACATGCAATCACAGGCAGATAAAGCACAGATAATCAGACTCAGAGCAAAGTATAACAGTCACAGTATGCACATGCGATACACCCTAGTTCGGTCGCCCCAACGACCTACGTCCAGCCCCAAAGCAAATACTAGATTATTAAAGTTAATGGTACAACCTGTAGCTAGAGTACCCACTCTACACTCACCTGTGCCTCAGTACCTGCACTCACCAATATGCCAAACGATAACATTCCTAGTATAATTATCTCCTTGGCTAGTCCCAACTAACCAAGTCCCCAAAAGATAATAAATTGTTCTACAAAGATTACTACGCCAATAAGACAAATATAATTAAGCAAGAGTTCATAATATCTCAGTTGTGTTGGCATCAATGTCTCTGTCATTCAGCATGTGGTCAGATGTCATCTGACAAGTAGTAGTCTCCTCTGAAGTCTCCTCAGTCAGCTTCCTAAGTTTCAGCAATGTAGGATGCTCCTCAACAAAACTTGCAGCCTCCTCCTCTATAGAACTGGCGGCAAACTTTCCCTTAACACAACTTGCGGCCTCTCTTCTAGATAAAACTTGCACCCTTCACCTGGTGTTGAAACTTGCGGCATGCACATGTGGGAGCTTGGCAATTGGTTGAAAGCTACGGCCTATCAAAGAGTTTGCTTCGTGGAGATTTTGTGTTGAAGGGGGCTTCAAAATTGCGGATGATGCTTGGGATTTCAGAGGTCAATTGTTGCGACTGCATGGGAAGTTTAGCGTGAGGTTTTGAAGGGTGCTTGGAGATTTTTTTGGTTGGTCATCCTCAATTTTTTGTTGCCACAATGATGCGCACGTGAACTTTGGTTAGGAGAAAATTTTGTTGGGGATTTTTCAAGGAAAAAATGCGGCTGCTTTTGTTTTGAAGGAACCTCAAAGTTTGCGACTATGGAGTTTTGTTGATTGAAAAAATCGGCTGCTTGTGGATTTTACGAAGGAAAAGTGCGTGAGATCTTGGGGATTTGCAAGTTGAGGTTGCGGCAAAGACTTTTGATCTTTTTGATTCCGGCCACCCTTATTTTCTCCTCTTTGATTTGGTTATATATGATCCCCTAGGGGTTTTTACGGCTAGTAGGGAAGATCAATGGCTATGATTAATTCGGCCAAAGGAGAGTCCTAGTGATAGGGGGATTTGCAATGAGTATGAAACTTGGAATAGATGTGGAATATGGTTTGAGTTTGACTCCAATAGATGTGAATCAATTCAAGATAGATTGCCTCCCCCTTTCTCCTTTGCACATTGACCAAGTCTCTTCATGAGTTAATCGCAAGCTAGCCTGAAACACTTAGCATACACGTTAAAAATGTTCACACACATTTGTTATCATCAAACACGAGGTTCATAAATCGTTGCTACTAACATCTTCATGCTGAGTCGGAGCCTTGTCAACAGATGGGTTGGGACCCTAGGTTGGTAGAACCTGGGTCGGATGATGGTAGTTGATGATGATGCAGTGCTCGATCGACCTTTGAGCAGCAGATGCGTTGATTGTTCGAGGCTGGGGAGCTCGATAACAACCCTCGACGTTGGATGATGACCGTCAATCTGTACCACAGGGACACGTTAGGGGGGTCGGATCTAGTTTCCGACCCAAATCCCCTCTGATGCTTAAGTTAGTGTGGGAACTTGCAGAAGAGAGGGAGCTTGGTGCAGCTGAGATCGACCCACAGAGGTTCATCCTAGGACTGGCGGCGCAAGCTCAAATATATAAGAAATATCAGCTAAAAAAGTAGAGTTCTATGTCTTTGACCTCTTACCTTGGAAAATGGGACCCGTTCCTCTATTTATAGGCGTTCAGGGGCCATTTGGAGACGTTGGGGGTGATAACGGTTACCCATCATGGGGCCACAATCTTTTCCCTTTAATAGGAATAAATGTTGTGCACGTCCCCATGATTTATGAGCCTGCCTTTAATCCCACGTTCGAGTGAGGTGGACTCAACGGTCGACTGGCCATTGGGCTTTGATTGAGTCGATATCGGGCTTCCCTTGTGGGCTTCGTGGGCTTTAGTCGTTTGTCGGTTGAGTTAACTCAAATGACGGCCCATGACTCAACAATGGCCCCTGTTGCATGACCTCAAAGGGTCTACATGTTGAAGTCAAGCGATGTTACATCGCATTAATAGGGGCACGACAGTCGAGAAAATATCACTGAAGTTCCAGGCGCCAAAACACCCGCCTCGATGATTCGGATGATTTGCCAGCTCAAAATCCAAGAAACTAAGAGCCTTGGGATCTTCGACGCGTGGCTCATTATGCGGCTGTCGTACTACCTATATAGGATGGCTCCAGAGGTAGAATGCGGAGGTACCATCTTCACTCTCTCGATTCAGACTTTCCTTCTCTTGAAAGTAATGGCTTCGCCTTCCATCTCTGCTTCTGGAAGGAGCTTGGTCACAGCCATGAAGAAGAATTGGGAAGTTGTCATGGAGCCGAGCTTGCTGGCGAATGTGAGTCTGGTCAGATCGTCGAGCTTCAGAGGAGTTATGTCCGTCTCGATTACCAAATCAGGCTACCTGGGAGGGACGCGAGGGCTCATCGTCCTGGCGATCGGGAAGCAGGGGTTTACGTCAAATCCTTCGAACGAGGTCTTCGATTTCCCATGCACCCCTTCATGCTGTACTTCCTGTGTACCCTGAACCTTTCCCTCTGCCAGTTGATGCCGAACATCATTGGCATGCTGATGGGCTTCATAGTTCTGTGCGTGACGAAGGGGATTGAACCATCCCTGAGTCTGTTCAATCATTTTTTCTCGATCCCTTCCCTCAAAACCCCTGGGTGGTATACGATAATGGCCCGTCGAGGCAGGAAGATGATGGAAGATCTTTCCACCTCCAATCCCAAGTGGAAAGACGAGTTTGTGTTTGTGGTTTTCCAAGGGGAGGCTAGCTTTTGCACTAGTTGGGGTGCCCCTGATTTGGGACCCGCCGGGGATAAGCAGTTGAATAGCAAGGAGAAGAAAGTCGTCGATATTCTGACAAGCCTACCAGAGGATATGAGGTCGATCAAGTGGCTGTGGTCTGACGACGTGTTGTGTTGGACTGTGTGGACGAAAGGTTGGTTTGGTCGTGCATGCCAACTGTTCGACCTTTGTTCTTCAACCTAACTTGTTTGTTGCTCTCGCAGGTATGGCTAGTGTGGACTATCAGGTGGATCCGTCATTGAGGGAAGCAGTCGAGGCTTCCATCCAAGAGGCGGAGGTGAGCATGTTGTGTCCACAAGTGCTGACCGTGGGGGAATTGACAGCTCAGCCGTCTGGGGATCGACCTGTAGTTGTCGAGCAGGTAGCTCAGGTGGCCCGCCATCAGAAGAAGAAGAAAAAGCCCACCTACGTATTTGAAGTAGTTGCACTGGAGGGGACCAAGAGGCGGCGATAACTCATCCTAAGCGACTCGGAGCCGTCTGGGTCGAATGCAGCTGTGGAGGAGGTCTCCCGGCCTGGGAGTGATACTCTTCACAAGGGAGACTCAGGGAGGACTCAGGTTCCATCGAAGCTTCTTATGCACAAGGACTCATGGCCTTGGGGGGTCTGTTCCCTCTGGAAGGGCTGTCTAAAGACATCCCTGACGAGTATAGGCCGATTTTGCTAGAGGGCCGATCTCCTCTGGCCCCATTCGACTTCTCCGAGGAGGAGCTCGTTCAGGCCGAATTTCCGTTGAGATGTGGAGATTTCACTCTTTTTGACTGCGGGACCGCTTTCCGCATCGCTGAGAATGCGACCCATCCAATCATGGAGAGAGTCGATAGTCGTTCACGCCAATGTCCAGGAAATTATTGCTCCAGCCTCTCTCGACGCTGATATCAGCATGTATGTTGACCATCAACTGTTGTGTGCAGGCTCTCGTGGCCACCATGACGTTACATCGTCATGCTCCGAAGGTGGCCAACCATGGGGTCACCTTGAAGGCTGTTGGGTCAGGCGTGGAGAGATCTCAAGTTGAGCTGACTAGACTCAGCCTTCTCTGCGAGACGAGATTGGATCGCAATCAGAAACTCGAGCAAGTTTTAAGCGAGTCTCGTAGGAGGGAGGCTGAACAAACCACCTTGAGAAAGAGAGCGGAGGATGACCTATTGGAGGAGAGGATGGAAACCGAGGTCATAGTGGAGAGGGCGGTTCAGGAGTTCAAGGATTCATTTCCTGACTTCGACGAGCTATACAAGAAAGGCTACGAGCGATGTCGATTGGAGATGAAGAACCGATTCCCTGACCTCTCCGAAGAGATCGACAAGATCCCGGTTGTTCTTCCAGACATTGGTGACGATGAATCGAGCCAAAGCACGGAGGAAGCTACTCTCTCTGAAGATGCTGCAACAGTGGCTGACGATGATGCAGGAGCGGAGGCTACAATGGATCCAGAGTCCACTACCTTGCGGGATGGAGACCAAGGGCCTATCCAGCCATTGTAGGGTCTCGACGTTCTTTTTACGCCTGTTTTAGAAATTTTTGAATGTATAGGGGTTGATGTAGATGTGAACAAACAATTTTTGGAGTGCCAAAAGAGTTGGCATGCATCCATATTTGCTGTTGCATCTCTTTGTTTGCTATCGTGCATGTCGTGTGGTGGTCGTAGCGCCTGATGGCCCCTCGATGGGTTAGGCATTACTTCAGGATGATTGAGGATAAACCATCGAACCATGTTTAGAAGTTTATCGCCACGCTCCATGATGAGGCAGCAATTTCCTCGATTCACGATTGATGGCACGAGAGTCATTCGGCGATGAAGAGGTGCCTGACGACATTTTAGAAGAGTCGGTCAGTGGCGAAGGGGTGGCCCTTCGACTTACGGCTGACGACTGTTTAAGAGAGTTGTTCAGTAGCGAAGGGGAGTCCCCTTTTACTTACGACTGACGCTCGTTTAGGAGTGTCTTTCAGTGGCGAAGGGGAGGCCCCTTCGACTTACGGATGACGCTCGCTTAGGAGAGTCGTTCATTGGAGAGGGGGAGGACCCTTCGGCTTACGGCTGACGCTCGCTTAGGAGAGTCGTTCAGTGGCGAGGGGGAGGACCCTTCGGCTTACGGCTGACGCTCGATTAGGAGAGTCGTTCAGTGGCAAAGGGAGGCCCCTTTGACTTACGGCTGATGCTCGCTTAGGAGAGTCGTTCAGTGGCAAAGGGGAGGCCCCTTCAGCTTACAGCTGACGCTCGCTTAGGAGAGTCGTTCAGTGGCGAAGGGGAGGCCCCTTTGGCTTACGGATGACACTTGCTTAGGAGAGTCGTTCAGTGGAGAAGGGGAGGCCCCATCGGCTTACGGTTGACGCTCGCTTAGGAGAGTCGTTCAGTGGCAAAGGGGAGGCCCCTTCGGCTTATGGCTGATGCTCGTTTTAAGAGAGTCCTTCAGTGGTGAAGGGGTGGCCCCTTCGACTTATGGCTGACGCTCGTCTAGGAGAGTCGTTCAGTAGCGAAGGGGTGGCCCCTTCGGCTTACGGCTGATGCTCGGTTAGGAGAGTCGTTCAGTAGCGAAGGGGTGGCCCCTTTAACTTACGGCTGACGCTCGTTTAGGAGAGTCGTTCAGTAGCAAAGGGGTGGCCCCTTTGACTTACGGCTATCGCTTGATTAGGACTCACTTGCATCAATGTAAGTTCAGTTTTCCCACAACCTCCCAAGGATCGGATCCTCTTCGAGGGGGGTTTTGATGGGATAGTTTCTGTAGGCTTTACGAAGGCTTAAGGAAGCAAAACTTTATTTGATAAAAGAGACATGCTTTATTGAAAAAAGTGATAGAAAAATGAAAAAAAGGCGTACATGTGTTTCCGAACTTCGTCGGAGCTGTTGTTGTTCATCTCCTCTTTATTTGCCCCAAAACTTTAGGTGGCTTGCTAGTCGATCACATTGGTGACACGAGACCCCGTCATCTTGCCCTTCTGCTTCGAGGATCCCTCCTTGCTAGTTGATCAATAGCCTGGTTCTTGGGGTGTCCTTGCTTGACTAGTGCATCGATCTCTTTTTTGAGAGTCCAATAGTCGTTGGTATCGTGCACATAGTCATTGTGATATTTGTAGAATTTGATGTCATCCCTCTTCTTATATTTGCCCTTCTTTGCTGTCTCTTGGATCAGCTCCTCTCGTGGGGCGTAAACGAGGACTTTTGTCTTAGGAGTAACCGGCTTAGCATAGGAAGGACGCTCCTTGCTTCGAGGGCTCATTTCCTGGGGTCTCTTGTATCGAGACTCCTGGCGGGGGGTTCCCAAGGTTGGTTTCTCTCGCCTCGCATCTCCGCGGTGGGAGGGGTGCTCTATGCGTTAGCTCTGGCTGGTTCTTCTGCCTCCTCGAAGGAAGTGAACCGATCCGTTATGTTGAGCATTTCTGCGACGGTATTAGAGGGAACTGGTGGAGGGCCCTCCACATGTGCTTATTCCAGACCGCCTGGGTAAGCATCGCTATGACGGTCATGTCTGGTGTCTCCTCTACATCGAGCCTTTCATCGTTAAATCTCTGGACGAAGGCTCGAATAGACTCATTCTCGTTTTGTTTAAGCGAGAAGATGTGGGAGGACTTCTTCTTAGGACGTCGTCCTGCGACGAATTGTTTGCAGAATATTTCTGCCAATTCGTCGAACGAGCTGATGCAGCCATGGGATAGCCTTCGTACCAGCTTTCTGCCCTCTTGAACAATGTAGCATGGAAAGCTCTACAAAGGTACGGCTCGTCGGTCCCATGGAGTAGCATGACATTTAGATACTTATTAATATGCGACCATGGGTCGCCTCTGCCATCATAAGCTGGTAGGCCGAGAGCTTGACTTGGGGAGAGGAGGAGCAGAGATGATATTCTCTTTTAGTGGGGTCCTGCGAATTGCGGATCGGACCAGTAGGGATCCTCCTTCTCCGGGTTGCATGTAGTTGGCTCCCGAGGAACGGTTCGCGATCTCCTCCCTCCTCCTGAATCCACCTACAGGGGTCAGAGGGTTATAACCTGGGGGAACCCCGTACATTGCCTGATCTAGGATGTTGCAGGTTGCTGCCCAGTAATTGGAGGGAGTGTGTTACCCCTGGAGAATGAAGGCTCGATTGTCGACCCTTGCTCCATCGTATTGGTAGGTCGGGGGTGTCGTGTTGTAGAGGTTTATCTCCAGTTGATCTGCTCATGGGTGCCCCAGATCTCGAAGGAAAGCCGAGCCCTTGGTTGGCGTCAGGTTCGGGTTTAGAGGCGGCATCGGCTCATTTAAGGGCGATGGGCTCCCCATATTTTGGCATATTAAAGTCACCAATGCACCTAGACTCCTATCGACCTGCTCAGTGAACTGGGTGAATTCCTTTCGGGTCACCCCAGGATCCTTTGCAATATCTACCGGTCGTTGTGACGGCGACGTGGAGTCTACAGCATCTTCCAACAGGACGTTGTGCGCTTTCTGTTTCTCCTTTGGACCTTCGGTCGGTCCGACTTTACTAGGTCCAGTTGTCATATCTTTCGATCGCTTTGGGATGTCGAGCTTGTTAACATTTTCGACAGACGTCATCAAACTGTTAAGGCCAAAATTGACCGAGACAGTTGTCCAGCTGACGTAGAATCTTCCTGCTGAGTCGAAGCCTCATCAGCAGATGGGTTGGGACCCTAGGTTGGTATAACCTGGGTCGGATGATGGTAGTTGATGATGATGCGGTGCTTGATCGACCTTTGAGCAGTAGATGTGTCGATCGTTCGAGGATGGAAAACTCGGTAATGACCCTCGACGCTGGATGATGACCGTCGATCTGCACCACAAGGACACGTTAGGGGGGTCGGATCTGGATTCCGAACCAAATCCCCTCTGATGCTTACGTTAGTATGGAAACTTAAGGAAGATAGGGAGCTTGGTGCAGCTGAGATCGACCCACGAAGGTTCGTCCCAGGACTTGCGACGCAAGCTCGAATATATAAGAAATATTAGCTGAGAATGTAGAGTTCTATGTCTTAGACCTCATACCTAGGAAATGGGCCCCGTTCCTCTATTTATAGGCATTCAGGGTCCCTCTGGAGATGTTGGGGTGATAACGGCCACCATCATGGGGCCACGATCTTCCCCTTTAATAGGAATAAATGGTGTGCACGTCCTCGTGATTTACGAGCCCGCCTTTAATCCCATGTTCAAGTGAGGTGGACTCAACGATCGACTGGCCATTGGGTTTTGACTGAGTCGATATCGGGCTTCCTTTGTGGGCTTCTGGGCTTTAGTCGTTTGTCGGTCGAGTTAACTCGAATGCCGACACATGACTCAACAAGGTGGGACTCAAAACCCTAGACGGCAGTGACCATAAGCAGCAGGTGTCATCCCTGTTTCGGTATCATAATTATGTGGTTAACTCATAGACATGAGTATTGTCGGGACCACCCTGAATGTGTCCATGATGAATGTCGTAGTTTTTTTCCCTTCGTCAAAACTATGCCGCTTAGTCAAGCCTAGGGTATGGTCAACTGTCAACTCCAATAGCTTGAAGTCGGTTAGTCTCCATCGATCTTTAGTCAAACAATATTGGACTTCTTCCAACATACTCTGACTAGAGTTTTTACTAAAGATCGAACTAACACATGTGATACAAACGCCCCATAAATGGGAGAGACGAATTCTCTCTTAGTCATTACTTTCCTCACATGCTTCCAACCAAAGATCTTTTAACGGTGCTTGCTCCGAGGCTAGATCAAAGATCTAAGTGACACCGTTCACGTACTGGTTCGTACAATGGCCTCTAGTCTAAGGACCAACTTGCATATCATCACTGAGAGTTATTATTGACAGATTAGTTAATGTTAACCAAATGATAACTCTCGTTGTAATGGCCCTAGTGCCCTATACGTAGGATGTATATAGTAATGTGTGTGTGTATAGTAATTTTATTGTATGCGTAGTAAGTTCCTACGTGAATGGCTATATGGGTGTATTGGATATTATTCTTATTTATTGGTGTGCTTGGTGATGGCATTCTAATGAGCTTATTTTAATGAGATCATTATTAATATTATTGTTGTTGTTATCAGCATTATTATTGTTGTTATTGTTGATGTAATTGTTATTATTATTATTGTTTGGGCCCTAAGTTAATTTTAGTGGCTAGATTTGGTTGGGCTTTGTTATTGGGTTTGAGTTAATTAAATGATGAGAATAGAGATATTTTAAGTGGAATGGCAAACTTGTAACTAGTGAGGTTCCCATGTTTATTCTTTCTACAAACTTCTTTCATTTTTCTTAATTCTTTTTACTTTTCTTCTCCCTTTCATTTACATTTTCTTTTCCCCTTTCTTCTCCCAAAAAGTCTGCCGACCCTCCCCTTTCCCCCATGGCCGAAACCCCACCCCCCCTAAATTCTGCCGATTTGCTCCCAGGTCAAAAAATGGAGGAAAAAAAGGAAACGAAGAAAGAAAAGAAAAGAGAAGAGAAGAAAAGAGAAGGAAGGAAGGAGAAGATCCAAAGCAAAGGAGATTTGGGGATACTTAGAGCTTGAAGGAGGAGATCCAAGTGGGGTTTCATGCAATTGATGGGGGGGAGAATCCTTCATCCTAGTATGGAGGTATGAATTCATACCCCATTTAGTTTGATTTGTGCAAAATTTGTTAAGTATTATGAAATTGTATGTTAGGTGCTTCCTCTCTCTTAAGTAGGGTTTCTACTTGTGCAATTGAATTTCAATTTGGGATTATTGTATTGTAGCCCTAAATGTTGGGGAAATTGAAATAGGATTTTGAGATAGATGAGGGAGTAATGGGGAATTTCATGAAATTGAGGGGGGATTTTGATTCTCCAAAGATGTAGGAATCCTACCCCATTTAGAGTGTTATGGCGTGAAATCTTTTTAAGTAGAATTTGTATTCTCTACAAAATCAACAAGTTGACATTTTTCTTACACTCAATGTCATACATGTGCCAAATGTGATGTTTTGCATGTTCTTGAGTAAGTTATTGGTTGTTCAAGCTAATGTGTTGCATGTTCATCAATGAAGTGTGTGCATGGTTTTGTGGTAATGTGCAAGGAATCCTTAATTAACTTCCTTAAAGTATGCCTATGGGGGAAATGGATTTGCTAAAGGGAGATGTATTCATGAATTGGCCTTGTGTTGGGGAGATGATGCTAGTTTAAAAGTGGCTTAAGCAAAGTTGGAAGCTTGTGAAATAATGTAAACGGAGATTCGTTGTGGCCATTTACAAGTGAACTAAAAAGATGGTGTATGGTTCATATTGGGAGTTTCATGTTGCATGAAAATTGACTCATGTTGTATGTGAACCCTAGTTGCAAGGATATTGGTACATACTTTATGGAAAATGAAGCCATGATAATTTATGTTGTATGCTAGTATTTTCATTTCAAAGCATGCTAGCCCTTGTTCTCCCCCTTATGTCACCCTAATATTGCATACCCATTTCAATGCAAATGTGAATAAGCTAACAATTGTTGTTTAAATGCAATTCTATGTTGTAGGCTATTCCAACATTGCTAAAGGTTGCGTCTAAAGGTTACAAACTTCACTAGACTCCCATTTTTAGCAAAGGCCTCCATTTTAGTAGTAAAACTTCTCTTTTACTTTTAGGATCTTCATTTTTCGAAAGATTTCTAAATTATGTAGTAATGTTCTATATTTTTTTATGTTAGCTTACATCTTAATAGCTAAGCCCTCATTATAGTGGATCAGATTTTCCTTTAAGTCTCCGTAAGTGTTTACATGAGAATATCCCCCTTCTCAAAGCCTCTCAATAGTCTCTATGCATGAAATGATTTAATTATATCTTCCCTTTAGATAACAGATTTCTTTTTTTTGTAAGATGCATTCCTTGGTTAAAATTCTGAAACTTACATGGGAAGTTTCCTCTTAGTTAACAAGGGTTTACTTTTGCTATAATCATTCTTAAAACTTGTTTTTCACTCAAGGTTCTTAATGACCTTTTTTTAAAGATTGTACTATAAATGGACCTTATTAATTTCATTAAAGTTTGTAGTTGATGCCATGTTGTCATAGTTGTCATTTTTGTTGAAAGCCCACTTAAAGCTAAACTATTTGTAAGTAGCATGCCAAATCTGTGTGAAAGATGACATCTCTCATTACTCTTTTAATTAAAGTTAGTAACCTTGAAATCAATGCTGCTTCATCTACATGTATTGTTGGTCAAGGCTAGTACTTAAAATAAACCTTTGTGTAATTCTTACAAGTTTGCATTCTTTAGTTAAGGTGAAGCATTTTGTGAAACTTTGGTTAAAGGTGCTTGCTTTAGAATGTCGGCTTAAACTTAGTAGCCTTCACATATTGCAAAGTTTAATGTATTCTTGCATAAGACTGCACACTTAAGAGGAAATCCTACATGGCTTGCTTTTATTAGGAAAAGTTCTTATGTAGATTGTTAAAGTTGTATTTGGGTTACTAATTGCATTTGGGTATCTATTTGTACTTGGTTACTAAAATTTGCTAAAGCTTCCATCTTACTCAATAATGAAGGTGTGGTTGTGGGATTTACCATGTATATGAAATTGTTGTTGTTGCTATGTTAGTGCATTTCATTCAAGTTCATTGTAATGATTTTCTTGTGGGACTCATTATGAATTTGTGTAAATGGTTGGACATGGATGCTTATTTTTAAGGTGGGAAGGATGTGGTGGATATGGCATGCTGTTATGTTGGATGGTGATGTGGAATGGTTTGTGGGTGTTACGACCTAAAGATCATAGGAGTCCGGCTTCCTCCCAGAACCCCTGATATACCTCACTGACTCGCCCCTTTGTGAACAGACTGCCGGCCCGGGGGTCCGATGCAACATGGGAATGGGCGCACCTAGCAGCGCCCCTTTCCCAACAGAGGCGCATAACCGCTCTCGCTCGGCCCGCCAGGGGCAGTTCGCCAGGGATATACCCGGACAGCGCAGCCTTGGATGCGGACAGAGGCGCATCTGTACCCCTTCCTGTCGGCGGTCCGTGATCCGCACCCAAAAGGGCGCGGGGCCGGGCCGAACAACCCACGAACAGGTCAGCCCGGCGGCCCCATGCGGACCCAGCCGTGGGAAATAGCACCACCGGACCCTAGATTCATCACTCACGACAAACAACCTAGTATAAGGACATGACTGACACTAACGCCGCCCGACCATATGACAAAGCACCCCCTGGCCGCTGCGTCCCCTGACACTTAATGCTTTCGGCCCTGACACCCTGTCAAAAGCGCCCTTGGCCGTTGCGTCTTCTAACAAAAGCGAGGCTGACACTCCTGTTCCTAACATCCTTGTCCGAAGCTTCCGCTGACAGCCGGGCCAGCTCAGCACATCGAGTCTGCGTGACAGGTCATCTCCCACCAGGTATAAATATCACATCACTTCTTACGGTGAGGAGGTTCGCAAATTCACTCTCAATCCCATTATTCACACACGAGAGCAAAGGTCATCCATATCTTTGTTCTCCCACTCATAGCTCGTCACGTACGATCGACACACCCTCAGTCCGACCTGCGTGCCCAGCCCCCGCTTTAAGCCCAGTTACTGACTTAGGCATCGGAGATGCTAAGGGTTGGACCCCAACCCGGACTTTCTGACGAGTTGCTCGTTGTGCAGGGTAGCTCTCCCCTTGGCCGAGATTTGCCTTCGGCTCCCGCCATCCGGTCTTCCTCCTCCACATCCGGCGGGATTCGACTCCGTGGTCTGCTCCAGCGGCAAGTTTAGCCTCTTCTCCCCCCTAATCACCTGTCAAAAAGCCTACCTAAATCCACTTATCAATATAACCACCGTGCCCTTAGTTCCCCCTAATACAAATTTATTGTACGCGAGTTCCACCCCGCAACAATTGGCGCCGTCTGTGGGAACGAAGGGTCACACCCATGTTAGACCCCATGCCGATCGCCTGGAACCCTGACCACGGCAAGGATCCCGCGGGTCAGGAGCCACTCACTCTACCAGTCACTCCAGTGACTGACCCCCCTCCGGGGATAGAGACCGAGACAGTCCAGGCCTCGGCCCGTGCGATCCAGAAGAGCTTTGAGGCCTTTACTAAGGTGATGGGAGGCTGCGTAGCGACAGGAACGGAGGCTCCTCCTGGCCCTTCGGAGCCCTCGAATGTGAAACGGAATCTTCACCCTCAGTTCGAGGAGGAGGGGGAGACCAGGGGCTCGCCAGGGAGATTGCGGCCCAGCGGAAGCTCTTGGAGGAGGAAATGGAGGTCGCGCGGCTGCAGAGGCACCGGGAGGAGGCAGCCGCCATGCAGAGGCATTTGGACGAAGCGGCCGAGACCGCCCGGCGGGCCTACCTGGACGAAGAAACCGCCCGACACCAGCTCCGCTTCATCATCGCGGAACGCGAATGGCTCCGGAGGGAGAACGAAGACAACCGGGAAATCCCGAAGGTGTCAGCGATGGGCCGGCGGCCCCTGGACGGGCATGGCCCACCGTTGGCCAAATCCCCATCGGGAGGGGGAGTCCGCCTCGTCAGCGCTACTCCCCCAATCGTCTGAACGAGGAAGCCATTTTTCGTCAACTACGCTTCCTCACCGCCGAGCGCGAAAGGCTCCTGAGGGAGAATCAGGAGCGGAGGGAGATCCGGGAGGAGACGGCCGGAGGGCGGTGGTACTGGGAAGACCATAGCCCGCAACCCATTGAATCCTCTGCCCGTGGAAGGAGTCCCCCCAGGCGACCGCTACGCTATTCCCAGGGCGGGAAGACCGGTAGCCAAAGCGCGACCGGAGCCAGACCCCAGAATGGCGAAGGGGGCACGCGCCCGAGCGCTCTGCCTACCCGGAGGAATCCACGCTGTTGGCAAGGTGGATCACTTCCGCCCCGAGGCCCATAAGGTTCAAACCCCCCCACCTGGCCACCTACAACGGAAGAGGTGACCCTCTCACGCACGCGCAACAATACCGGGGGGCAATGGAGGCGCAGGATGTGGATGAGGCGTTCCTATGCCGGCTCTTCTCGCAGAGTCTGAGGGACAAAGCGTTGGATTGGTACTTCGGCCTACCCGCGAGATCCATTGGGAGCTTTGGTGAACTGTCCCACAAGTTCTGCCAGGAGTTCCGGGCCGGGCGGACAAAGAAGAAGCCCCTAGACTATCTCAGCACGATAGTCCAAGGGGAAGGAGAGACAACAGGGAAATACTTGCGCCGCTTTCAGGATGAGAGACGGGCGGTGGTGACCTGCGGCGATGAGGTGATCATGCTGGCATTCAAGACGGGATTGCGGACTCGGAGCCTCCACAAATCCCTGCTCCGAGATCCGCCGGCCGAATACGAAGCACTGGTCGCCATGGCAGAGAGGCATGCGTTAGCCGAAGAGACTCTTGGCACGAAGGCCCTGTTTCCCCTGGCGAAGCCGCTCCAAGGCGAGCCTGGATCACACCCCCGACCAAGGCAAGAAGAGGGGCATCGGGGGTGCGACCCACTGGTCCAACCGAGGTGCGACCCAACGGGGCACCGCCCACAAGATCGCCCTGGCCCGGCCTGAGAGTTTGCTCCGGCCCAAGGGCCCACCCGAGCCATCCCAAGACAGGAAGGTCCCCTGCGGGCACACTACACGCAGCTCAATGCCCCCCTGATAGAGGTGTTGGCCGTGGCAACGAGAGCTGGACTGCTGCCAGAGCCACCCAGGGAAATGAAATCGGACCCGGCTCGAAGAGATCTCCAAAAATATTACCGGGACCATGGCCATGACACCGACGACTGCTTCACCCTCAAGAGGGAAATCGAGCAGCTGATCCAAGCGGGTCACCTCGGGGGCTTCGTCAGGGGCAGGAGACCAGACCAAGAAGAAGGGAACCACCGGAGGGCACGGAGAGCAGACCCCCCAACGTATGGTGAGCGGGAAGAACCACTCCCCCCGAAACCGGTCATGCGCATAAACATGATATGTGGTGGGCCATCCTCCGGGGGAGCATCATCATCAAGCAAGAAGGCGTACGCGTGACAAGTGATGATGGCGGGCTTCAGAGGGGATCTGAGGGGGAGAAGGGTGGCCTACCCTCCTATTACTTTCAGCGACGAGGATCTGGAGGGAATCGAGCTGCCCCACGACGACGCCATCATCATCGAGGCCCAGATTGGGACGGCCGTCGTCAGCCGCCTCCTGATTAACACAGGGAGCTCTTGCGACATCCTGTTTATGTCGACAATCGAGAAGATGGGGTTAAGGCAGACGGACCTGAGACCCTGCACCGGGCCTCTCGTCGGCTTCATCGGTCACTCGACCCCTATTGTGGGGTGATCACCTTGCCAGTAACTCTCGGAGAAGAACCGCAGGTTGTCACCCGCATGACTCTATTCGTTATTGTCAACATCGCGTCGACGTACAACGGGATCATAGGACGACCGTACATGGCAGCCATCGGAGCGCTCCCCAGCCTGCTCCACCAGATGGTCAAGTTCCAAACCCCACGTGGGGTTGGGTCAGTGCGGGGTAGCCAGAAGCTGTCCAGGAGCTGTTACGTGGGATCGACCAAACACAAGGGTCTGGAGTGAACCCTGATGGCCGATCTGCCCGATGGGAGGGAAGACTCCTACCACCGAGGGCAGGCACATGCTGACGGAACCGCAGAAGAACCCGGAGCCGCAGAGGAGGACCAGACCTACCGCGCCCGCCCTAGCCCCCCTTGATGAGGGCGGGTTAATCCCTCTAAGGAACGCGGAACACCAGTCGTAATGTAATCAGAAACTGTAAGTCCCGAATGAAATATCCTTTTCCCTTTTGCATCTTCGAATTTCGTTATTTCCACCTGAAAATTTCAGCTTCAAAACGCGAGACTCCGGGGCAGGACCAATCCTTGCCACCCAAACCGGAGAGGGGCATGGGCCGAGCTACGCGCTCGCTCCCCCCACCAATGAAGACCTCCGGGGCAAGCTTACAGACCTTCGCCACCCAAATCGGAGAGCCATATGCGGGGTAGGCAACGGCCCAATACCCGTCCGACTATAGAGGCTGCGGGGAGGCGACGGCCCAATACCCGCCCTCTCAAAGACTCCGGGGCAGGACCAGTCCTCGCCACCCAAACCGGAGAGGGGCATGGGCCGAGCTACGCGCTCGCTCCCCCCACCAATGAAGACCTCCGGGGCAAGCTTACGGAGCTTCGCCACCCAAACCGGAGCGCCATATGTGGGGTAGGCGACGGCCCAATACCCGTCCGACTATAGAGGCTGCGGGGAGGCGATGGCCCAATACCCACCCACTCAAAGACTCCGGGGCAGGACCAATCCTCGCCACTCAAACCGGAGAGGGGCACAGGCCGAGCTACGCGATCGCTCCCCCCCACCAATGAAGACCTTCGGGTCAAGCTTACGGAGCTTCGCCACCCAAACCGGAGCGCCATATGCGGGGTAGGCGACGGCCCAATACCCGTCCGACTATAGAGGCTGCAGGGAGGCGACGGCCCAATACCCGCGCTCTCAAAGACTCTGGGGCAGGACCAATCCTCGCCACCCAAACCGGAGAGGGGCACGGGCCGAGCTATGCGCTCGCTCCCCCCCACCAATGAAGACCTCCGGGGCAAGCTTACGGAGCATCGCCACCCAAACTGGAGCGCCATATGTGGGGTAGGCGACGGCCCAATACCCGTCCGACTATAGAGGCTGCGGGGAGGCGACGGCCCAATACTCGCCCTCTCAAAGACTCCGGGGTAGGACCAGTCCTCGCCACCCAAACCGGAGAGGGGCACGGGCCGAGCTATGCGCTCGCCCCCCCACCAATGAAGAGCTCCGGGGCAAGCTTACTGAGCTTCACCACCCAAACTGGAGCGCCATATGCGGGGTAGGCGACGGCCCAATACCCGTCCGACTATAGAGGCTGTGGGGAGGTGACGGCCCAATACCTGCCCTCTCAAAGACTCCGGGGCAGGACCAATCCTCGCCACCCAAACCGGAGAGGGGCACGGGCCTAGCTACGCGCTCGCTCCCCCCACCAATGAAGACCTCCAGGGCAAGCTTACGGAGCTTCGCCACCCAAACCGGAGCGCCATATGTGGGGTAGGCGACGGCCCAATACCCGTCTGACTATAGAGGCTGCGGGGAGGCGACGGCCCAATACCCGCCCTCTCAAAGACTCCGGGGCAGGACCAATCCTCGCCACCCAAACCGGAGAGGGGCACGGGCCGAGCTACACGCTCGCTCCCCCCCACTAATGAAGACCTCCGGGGCAAGCTTACGGAGCTTCGCCACCCAAACCAGAGCGCCATATGCGGGGTAGGCGACGGCCCAATACCCGTCCGACTATAGAGGCTACAGAGAGGCGACGGCCCAATACCCGCCCTCTCAAAGACTCCAGGACAGGACCAATCCTCGCCACCCAAACCGGAGAGGGGCACGGGCCGAGCTACGCGCATGCTCCCCCCACCAATGAAGACCTCCGGGGCAAGCTTACGGAGCTTCGCCACCTAAACCGGAGCGCCATATGTGGGGTAGGCGACGGCCCAATACCTGTCCGACTATAGAGGCTGTGGGGAGGCGACGGCCCAATACCCGCCCTCACAAAGACTCCGGGGTAGGACCAATCCTCGCCACCCAAACCAAAGAGGGGCACGGGCCGAGCTACGTGCTCGCTCCCCCCACCAATGAAGACCTCTTGGGCAAGCTCACGGAGCTTCACCGCCCAAACCGGAGCGCCATATGCACGGTAGACGACGGCCCAATACCCGCCCAACTATAGAGGCGGCAAGGGCCAAGCTACCCGCCCTCCCAAGGCGGGCCCATGATTCCTTAACTCGAACATCGGGAAACGAACCATGGCTCGTGGATTGAGGCGACCCTCGCGGAGGTCAAGGACTGATGAGTAACACCTGACACCAATAAAGCCGATGGCCGAAATGACCCATCAAACCAAAAAGACACTCGGGGAATGCGCCATTAATAACAACACACCCCTGAGACACAGGGGTTGATGAGTCACATCGGGCGCCACCTATCGGGAGCAGTTTCCGAAGGGCACGATTCCAATAAGCTGGCTCCAGCTCATCACATTAAGGGGAGGGGGAAGGCTAAAGAGCTCCAATTATAAATACCCCCTCAGCCCCTTCAAAAGGAGAGGATGAAAGCGATAATGTGAGGGTAGGCCAATCCCAATCTCCCCCAAGAAGATGAGGAAAAAGCAGTGGACCCCAACCGCTTCGACGGGCGGTTTCCCCCTTCGCGAGGACCCCCGATAGGCCATTCCCCTTACGCGAGGGGCACCCCGCCTGCGGCTCCCCAACTTCCCTTGGAAAACTTAAGGCACGAGAACCGGAGCCCCAAGGGCATACCCCGCCCCTCCACAGATGCCCTGCGTGCGCTGGCGCGGCAGGCCGACAACCCGATGGATGGGGCAGACCTGCCAAATCACCCCATCGGGCACTTCAGCCTCTGCCGAGTCGCACCAGCCTCATCAACGGCCGGCCACGCTGATAGGCTATTCCTCTTACATTCGGGGCACCCTGTCTTCCACCCCTCGACTTCTCCTGGACCACTTACGCCAGGGAGAGCTGCGGACCAGTGGCGGACCACCCCTCCCCACACCCGTCCTACGGCGACTCCAACCGACAGGAAGGCTAGATCCCAGCGGGATAGAGCAACCACCAAGGACTCCCTCTCCCCCCAATTCTTTTTCCTCCTTCTCCCCACAGGGTCCGGACCCCACCCCACGTGGCCGACACGTTGCAACCCGCCTCTTCCGGGGTTCCCTGTTGGCACGTAGACCCTCCGAAGAGACCTTGTAACCCTTCAGGAACATGGTGACGAAGAGGGACGCGCCACCTGGGGCGAGGGCGACCACCGAACAAAGCAGTTCGCTCACCCAGGCACAGGCTATAACAGGATGAAACGACCCGCGATCAGAGACCCAACAACCATTCAGCATACAAAAAATGCAGAAAAACACGACGAGCGATGGAAGAGGAGGAGGGCCACCCGGCAAAGTAAAACTCCCACCCGCGAGGCCGTTCACCGAAGTAGAACGGCTCGACAGTTCGCCTGCGGGCCGACCCACACCCCAAATCCTGTCCTTGTCATGTTCGTTAAATTTTAATAAAAGATAATGAAAAGACTACTCCTAGCATGCCCCTGACAATGATCTAGGCGCACTCAGGCACGGGAATGATCCCCGGAAATAGGGGGACGAGCTCCATGCTGCGCACCCCCCGCCACCCCGGAGCGGGCGGGAGAAAAAAGACGGTCTAACGGGCTGACCACATTGTCAGGCGCACGACCCTAACAAAGGGAATAAAGGTAGCTCGACCTATGACAGGCAAGAGAAAACAATAACAAAACATAGCCAACAAAGGGAATCTCCACATACTCAGAGTCCGAAAATTACAAAATTACGGGTACCGACCCCACAAAACTTTCCTTTCTTTCTTTCTAGCCACCTATACAAAACTACTCTGGTGCGTTTCCCTCACCGACTGCGCGCCACACTAGTCGCAACATCCCTTCCGTCAGCTTCGGGGGAATCCCCCCCCCCCCGTTTTGTCGGTCTCCGCCTCGACGCCCCCGCCTCCTTCGACGATCACCCGCTCGCCGTCCCCCGCCTCCTCCTCGTCTCTGCAAGCTGCGAGTCCGTCGAGGTCGAGCTCAATTGGTAGGGACAAGCCCGCCACCCTCTCCTTTATCTGGATCAAGCAAGCCTCCCACCCCTCCGCTCGACCTTCCTCGCGACCCTCTTCATGGCCTGTCTCCAAGCCCCTGGACATCGCATCTGCAAGGGCGGGGACGACGGTCGCCTCCTGGTACTAGTGAAACCCCTCGACCTTTCGAACCAACTCCTCCTCGGTGGCCTTCGCACGACCCGCCAGATCCACCGCACGCGCCTCCTCCCTCTCAAGGGCCTTCTCCAGCTCCTTCGACATGTCTCTAGCAGAGGCCGCCTGCACTTCATAATCGGTAAGGACCCCCTTTAGGCACTCTACTTCCGCCTCATACTGGGTGCACCGCTCCCTCTCCTTCACCATTCGCTCGCCGGCACTCTTACGAAATGTGGCGAGTTCGGCTGCCACTCTAGCGATGGCGCTCTCGGCCTTATTAATGGCTGGCACGTGCCTCATAGCTCCAAGCATCAAAGTGATGGCATGCACAACAAAAGAGAACCCTATTAGGTTATACCATATAACCCACTGACAAGCGTCACCCGACTTATCCAACCTACCTGGACGTCGTGCCACACCGCGGTTCCACACAGACCCTCAGGCTCCACCGCCTTTAGCGCCACCCTATCGCGGGGCAAGAAAATATTCTCCGCCAGCCTCGCCGCCACACCACCATCCTCAAACACGGACTCAGCATCCCTCACTTTGAACCACGCCCGATGAAGAGCCTCGTCAGGATAGCCCTCAACTTCGGCCCTCTTAGCCCTGAAATGGACGAGCGAGGCCTCACAGCTGGGTTCGACGGTCCTCTCCAGAGCGAACAACGGACAGCTGTAGGGCCAGCTATCCCAGCTGGCCGACTTGGCCTGGCCACCCGACGTACCAGCCCCCCCTGTCGGTCGGTAACGGTTACCCCCTCCACAGCAACGGATACCCTGGGGCTAGGTGGCCGGGTCTCGGGGGCCTCCACCCCTCCCCCAGTCGGCCCTTCACTCCTGCCTTCCAGGTCGATAACGGAGGGTGCGATCCCCTCCCTGGATCCCCCCCGTGCTGATCGACTCTCCCCCGTGCCTGAGCATCAGAGACAGACGAGCTCGCAGGCAGCTTCCTCCTCTTTGTGGACACCTGCCCCCTCATCAAACCTTCCACCATGCCTTCCTCGCGCAACCTCTTGGGGATCGTCTTCTTCGACGTTTGCCCCGCCTGCTCCGCAGCTCGCTTCATCATCTCCTCGAGCGACAGACTCATGGTGCGACCTGCCAAAGAAAGAAAGTTCAAAGTAAGCACTTCAGACGCACTAATAGAAAAATCTATTATACCTTCGGGCCAGATATACAACGCTATCATCTCAGCCTGGGCAAGCGTCTTGTAGTCTCGGCCCTCCTCCGGTATCACCATTAGCAACTATGCCACATGTTTCTCCTCGTCTCCCAGTTCAACCCCCTCCTTCGCGTCAGGATTCAGCTCTCCCCAATCCGATCTCATCAGCACATCCTATGGCACGAAGACAAACACATATTGCTTACTCCACCCCTTAATCTTCCCTGGCAACCCTCTGATGAGCGAATGGCTCTTCTTCGCGGAGAGGTAATAGTAGGACCTCAACTTCTTCACCGCGAAGAAATAGTGAAACAAGGACAGCGTGGGGCACACCTGGTTGCTCACGCACAGCACAAGGAAACCCACAACCACGCTAATGGCATTGGGCATCAAACGATACAGGGGCAGCCCCAGGAAATTCAATACATCTAACACGAATGGATGGGGGGAAACGCAACCCTTGCTCAAAGGAGGACACATACACCCCCACCTCGTGGTCGCCCGCGAAACACACCCTCTCTTGTGCGTCAGGTTCGCGGACAGAATACGGTGGCCTAATATACAACTCGAAGATCTCAGCAAGGGACCTGTTCAGCACCGACTTCACGCCCGCAATCTCGAGGGGCATCGCCCCAGTTTCCACGGCAGAGCTCCCTTCCCCCACCACCCTAGACCCTGGCCCACGAAACGAAGACATCGAGGAAGACATCGACAAAAACAGACCTCTTACCTGAAGGGCACCGACGACTTGGACTGCAACGCTACGTCGGCGGTCGATTCCATGTGGGCAACTCCGGCAAGGGCAACAAAATCTCCAACAATCGCAGCCGCTTGGTAAACCTTCACCGGGCAAGCAGTCCTGTCTCACTCCCCACCCAGAGATCTTTATAAGCAACACCACGAATTATCATGACCGTCGACCCCGCACCACGTGTCATCCATCCGTTCTCTCTTCCGCGTCGATCTGCGTGGTCTGACGCTTCGAGTAATGGCAGCCGTCACTTCTGCCACGCGTCAGCCTCGAAGTGGTCGGGTCGCTTTGATTCCCCCCCCCTCCGTCGTCGAATCGCTAGGATGACATCTAGTCACGCGACTGCCAACAGGCCGCTTCGATTCCCACCCAAATCCCGGCGAAATGATTGCCCCTATTCGAAATCACGCCATCCTTCCCCTCTCCGTTATATCCGTCGCTCGTACCTAGGATGGGTCCCGCCTCTGTCGAGGCGGCTGAGGCAAGGATGCGCCGCTTAATCAATTTCGGACTTCGGTATCAATGTTTAGCAATCGAGTGAACAGACTGCACCACCTCACCCCGCCTCACGCCGCTTCTACATTCCTACTGGACTCACACTACGCTTCACAACAAACCCCTGGTAAACGCGGTACATCTCAACTTCCTTCTCCCGACGACCCGGATATCCTCGGTATAGCAAAGTTGGGGGCAATTATGTCCCTCACAAAACAAATGACCTACAGACACAACGAGGAAGAAGACAGTCCGACACAAGACCAATTCAGTGCATTTATCTAAATAGCAAAGCTATCCATTAAGCCATCCGCACGCTACAACAAGACTGCGGGTTTAACCCTCATACAAGAAGGTACAAGATTCCCCAAACCCACATTCTCAGCGACGACGTCTCTCGGTCGACCGAGCCCTCATATCCCTCGCCACTTGGCGAACTCCCGCATCCCTTGCCTCTTGCAACATCGGCACAAAATGCTCGTCATGGTAGCAGCGGATAGCGGCCTCGATCACTCCGCCCTCAACTTCCCGTTTTTCCTCCATCCGCAGCATCATGATACCCTTCTCCCTCTTCTCCACCTCAAGGGTCTCCTTTAGGTCAGCTATCTGCCGCTTCTGTAACTCGATCACCCTCTCCTTGCTAGCCATCTCTGCGGCATTCTTCAACAGGAGATCATCCCTCTCCCACGTCACCTCTAGGAGTTGGCGCTCGACCGTAGCTTTCGACGAATTAAAGTACGTGGCCCGCCCCCTTTCTACCTCACAGGCCACCCTAACCTTCTCCAGCTCAGCTTCCCTGTCCTTCAGCTTCCCCTTGACCTCGCCGAGGTCCGCCCTCGCTGTCTCAAGAGCCGCTCTTATGGCGGCCACAGGAGTGCGACAACGCAGGGCCGCCATACCCGTAACCATCTACAAAAGACCCGAGTCAGCGGGACACGAGTAAAGAAAGCCTGAGGGCGAGCCGAGGGAACCGGCTTACCTGCACGACGTGCCATACGACAGAGCCGTACAATCGTTCCGCCCCCACGCGGGTCAAAGATTCGCGGTCCCGCGGCAGCATGCAATACTCTGCGAGGCATGCTGCCACCCCGGCGTCCTCGAATATCGACTCGTCACGGCTTACTCGAAAGTGCAGCTTATGGAGGCGGTCGTTCGGAAACGCCTTGAATTCCTCTCGAGTCCTCTTGAAATGAATAAGGGCACCTTTGCAACTCGGGCTCATCGACCTTCCCATATCCCGAAAAGGGATCCCGTACGGCCATTTCTGAACCGAGGGCGCCTTGCGAGGCTCGACCCCCTCCGATACCCCCGGCGGAACAGAGGGACGTACCCCCTGTGTAGACGAGTCCGCAGGGAGGTCATCGCCGAAACAACTGGTAGAGGTACCTGACTCGGGCGTCCTTCATCCCCGGTTCGCTCTCTCCCTACTAGAGACCTCGCCTCCCCGTTCCCAAGATCCTTCTTCGCATGCCACTCCCTTGCCTTTCTCGCAAGGACCAGCGTCCTCCGCGACGGGGACCCCGGCTGATCCCGACACCTCCTCTGGCCCTCGCATCACGTCTCCACCTACGAATGAAAAAGAGATCAAGGTAAGCCTGGCTAAGGGTTTACCAAATGTCAAAGTTACCTAGGGACCAAAAGTCCTGGGCGAGCCGACTGCTCCGCGTCAAACTTGCTAACTGATGGTATGCCTCGGGCAGCTCCGTCAGGATCTGGGCTTTTGCTAGATCATCCCCAATCAGCCCCACCCTTTCATTCACTATAGGGTTCCACACCCCCCAGTTCGACATCAACACCACGTCGCTCGACATCATCACGAAGGCGAACTCCCACATCCATTCGACGACATCGTCGGGCACCCCGAGGACAAGTTCTCGTCCCCTCCTAGCACAAACACAATGATATATTCCCCTCTTCCGAACTACGAAGAAATGCTGGAACAGCGTCAGGGAGGGACTCAAGGAGCAGGCAAGACACAAGACGACGAACCCCACCAGCAAGCCCCAGGACCGAGGCGCCAGGGCAAAGATCGGCAACTCCAGGAAATTCAATAGATAAAGCAGATACGGGTGGATTGGGAAACGGAGCCCCAACTCGAATGACCGGACATAAACCCTGACTTCATTATCTCCAGGCGAGCACACTGTTTCCTCTTGCCCGGGGACCCGTACCTCATAGGGCAGTCGCACGAACCGCACGCGAATCTCCCTGATGTTAATCCTATCCGACCTACATTTGAGGGACCCAATCACCCTCGGAACAACGGTGTGCCATGACCCCCTTTCCCTAGACCACCGCACCCCCCGTGGCAATGCCCCCTCTTCCACAAGCTCCTCCTCCCCCACTCTGCTACCGCCTCCGAACTCGAAACGAGAAGCCATCGGTCAAAAAGTAAAAAAATTACCTAGATGATCCGTCGAATCGGGAAGACGTTCGGAAGAAGATCACCGACGGCAGAAGTCGCACCCACGCCAGCAAGCGATAGACGGAAGCAATAGACACCGGAGAAGAATCGCAGACAGAAGAAAACTCCCGTCGACCGCCTTCCAACCTCTTTTTGTTTATAAAATAGGCCACCGGGTCATCACGACCATCGATGCGCCGCCACGCGGCGCCCATCGGGATGTCCCTGACGCCTCGACTGGCGTGAGAGTCACCTCATCCACGCGTCGCAAACCCTATCGTGGAGACGCTTCATTTTCTACCGTCCTTTCGAATCGTAATAATGACCAATAGGGCGGGAGTTCCGTAGCTTGCGCCGCCACCCCCGAGTGCGGACCGGGATCCGTACCGACGGCTCAAAAAATCAAAAACGGTTCGCCCTCCGAGCCGAGCCGGGCTCCCGCCTCGGGCTCAAAGGCCGGGGGAAATTGTTACGACCTAAAGATCGTAGGAGTCCGGCTTCCACCCAGAACCCCTGATATACCTAACTGACTCGCCCCTTTGTGAACAGACTGCCGGCCCGGGGGTCCGAGGCAACATGGGAATGGGCGCACCTAGCAGCGCCCCTTTCCCGACAGAGGTGCATAACCGCTCTCGCTCGGCCCGCCAGGGGCAGTGCGCCAGGGATATACCCAGACAGTGTAGCCTTGGATACGGACAGAGGCGCATCCATACCCCTCCCTGCCGGCGGTCCGCGATCCACACCCGAAAGGGCGCGGGGCCGGGCCGAACAACCCACGAACAGGTCAGCCCGGCGGCCCCATGCGGACCCAGCCGTGGGAAATAGCACCACCGGACCCTAGATTCATCACTCACGACAAACAACCTAGTATAAGGACATGACTGACACTAATGCCGCCCGACCATCTGACAAAGCACCCCTGGCCGCTGCGTCCCCTGACACTTAATGCTTTCAGCCCTGACACCCTGTCAAAAGCGCCCTTGGCCATTGCACCTTCTGACAAAAGCGAGGCTGACACTCCTGTTCCTGACATCCTCGTCCGAAGCTTCCGCTGACAGCCGGGCCAGCTCAGCACGTCGAGTCAGCGTGCCAGGTCGTCTCTCACCAGGTATAAATATCCCCTCACTTCTTACGGTGAGGAGGTTGGCAAATTCACTCTCAATCCCATTATTCACACACGAGAGCAAAGGTCGTCCATATCTTTGTTCTCCCACTCATAGCTCATCACGTACGGTCGACACACCCTCAGTCCGACCTGCGTGCCCAGCCCCCGCTTTAAGCCCAGTTACTGACTTAGGCATCGGAGATGCTAAGGGTTGGACCCCAACCCGGCCTTTCTGACGAGTTGCTCGTTATGCAGGGTAGCTCGCCCCTTGGCCGAGATTCGCCTTCGGCTCCCGCCATCCAGTCTTCCTCCTCCACATCCGACGGGATTCGACTCCGTGGTCTGCTCCAGCGGCAAGTTTAGCCTCTTCTCCCCCCTAATCACCTGTCAAAAAGCCTACCTAAATCCACTTATCAATATAACCACTGTGCCCTTGGTTCCCCCTAATACAAATTTATTGTACGTGAATTCCACCCCGCAACAGTGGGGTATGGTGGGTATGGCACGATGTGCATGACACCTTGATATGATGTTGGAAATGAGATGTTGGAAATGTGATATATCCTTGTGTTTTGTTTTATGAAAGGTGAGAGTGAGATAGTGTTTCAGTCCTCTCATTGGAGGGTGACACGGGTTGGGGGAATTCCGAAGTATCGAGTAGGCCTATGTGATGGACTGGTTGTGGTGTTTTGGTGGTTTTGTGTGGTGGGTACACTTGCACTCCTGACGGGCTAGCGCGGCGGGGAGTGTAAAGTGGTACCCGAGGCTCCTGACGGGCTAGTGCAGCGGGGAGTCCTCTTTACTCTCCCACACAGTTGGGAGAGGTCCAGTCCCATATGTCGTATCCAATATTAGGGTTCCAAAAGCTGACATTGTATGAGATTGTTTGACTGACTCTCTTTTACACGTTAGGCATACCGGTGGTTACTTATTGTACCGTCACCCCTCCCCTTATACCCCATGTTATGGTTGTTCTCTTTCCCTATGTGCGGCACTATTGTTTATTTCCCTTATGTTACGCATGCCAAGTTCAACTACAGCACTTCCACTTGTAGCACGGTGTGCCCCGTTGTGGCAGTAGTGTGCGTTGTGTTTAGGTTGGAGTATGGAATTCCTACTGGGTCATGCTTTGACGTGTTCCCACCCGTGGTTTTCAGGTAGCAGGTGTTGCAGTTGGATTGGAGTGTGGGAGTAGAGGTTACAGCTGGAGTTGGTTTTGGGTTGGAGTGGATGGTTTTAGTTGAGTTGGGATGGCGAGGGGTGAGAGGTGCGCTCATGTACTTTTGGGTTTTCTTTTGGGTGAGCGTTGTTTTGTACTGAATGATATAGTGTATATGGACACGAGATATATATGATGGTTCTTTTTCATCAGTTCAGTGTTTTTGGATTCAGTATTTTCTCTGAGACTTGTGATGTTCTGTGTATTGGTTGGTTATTGTATGGAGCTCGATAGGTACTTTTTCCAGCAACGCGCAGTGGACCTGCTTTGTGTCTGTGTCTGTATTTTGTATTTTCTTTCGTAACACTCGCTGCTCAGGGTATCCTGGGGAGCGGGGCATTACATTTTTGGTGGCACATGCAAGTCACCGCACTGTGGTTGTGTACGAAATAGTACGTGTAGTGTTCGTGTGTGAGTAGTTGAGTCCTAAGTTTGGTAGAGTCCAGCCTTAGGATGGGACCAGATATCAGAAGCTTGTGGTATAGAACCCAGAAGGTTGAAATTCGAGTGTTGATTCACTATGATTGTATGTAAGTATTTATGTGTGTAAGTATGTGTACATATACATCTGTAGTTCTATAAGTGTTGAATATGGCTTGTCGAGTATATTGAGACGATATACTCATGTGCATATGATTATGATATATGTGTGAATGCTTATGTGGCTCTGTGATTGTATTTGAAGTATATGTGTTAAAACATGGTTGACTTATGAGTAGTGTGTGAAATTGAGTTGTATACTTGATTGAGGTACTAGTATTGTATAGATGTACTGTGTTTTGGCTATATATTGTATGTGATATGCACATGTAGGGTGTGCAAATGCATGTGTAGATCCTTGTGTTCCACCCATGTATGTGTGGATATGTCTTAAGAATATTAGTGTTATGAGTTGATATATGTGATGAGTATATGATACATATATGACGGTAAGCTGGCACGCTTACACCCGTGTATGGATGAATATAATTTGGTGTGGTTATCTATATGCATTGATATTGTTATGGTAGACCTTGTGTGCTGATACATCTGTGAATGTTGGATGGATGCTAGGAGACATACATGATTGTATGTCTGAGTATAGAGGTGCATATGTATATGTGTTAATATAAGGTAGCCTATGAGTAGTATGTATCATAGAACTATATAGTTGATTGAGCTTTAGGCGATGTGTAAATATGGTATGCCGTCTAAATTTGTAGTATAAGGTATATATGTACATGCTGATTGTTTTGATCCATGTGCGGATCTTTGTGTTCCACTCAGGTATGAGTGGGCATGCCCTAGGTGTATTAGAGTTATGTGTTTGATATATATCTGGAAGATGTATATGGTTGCCTATCTGGTTGTAAGCGGATACGCTTGCACTGGTATTTGGATAGATATATCATTATGTGAGTATTTGTGTGTGTTGGTGTTATTGTATGAGACCTTATAAGATGACGTGAATGTGTGTGCTTGGATATATACTAGGAGACATACGTAGTTGTATGGTTATATCTATATATGGAGATGCATGTGTAGGTATATGAGGTTATCATATCTATGTGTGCTTGTGTGTATTTGTAATTATGCGTACCTGTCACGCCCCGCTTCCCAAAACGACGGAGGCGAAGCGTGACTAAGGCCCGCTTAGGCCAGAGCTAAGAAGCTCTGACCCAATAAGCGTCTGTAGAGGTACCATTTTAAAAGTTTTACAGGTTCTTGCATTTAATAAGGTTCGAAACAATAGGAAGTACAGAAAAGAAAAAGGAATTCATTAAAATAGAGATAAAATATCTAGCGAGTACAAAGTCTAAAAAGAAGCCTAAGCATGGCAACAAACTATCTAAAAGCAAACTAAAAACAGTAACCTCAGAAAGTGTCGACTAAAAAAGACCTCATGGTCTGGTCCCCATCAGGCACGTACTCTGGGTCGACGTCCTCGGCTCCTCGTACTCCAGTGAATCTGCCTCGTCCACGAATGCTGGCTGAGCACCTGACGTACAGCACCCAAGAGAAAGGAACTGTACGTCAGGTAAAGTCTACAAGAAGGGTTAGACTTTACTGCAAGTGCACCGAACTTTAAACAACGGTTTACTGGTTGATTAGCATGCTGAGGTTCTATTACACAACAGTTTACTGGTTGATTAGCATGATGAGGTTCTATTACACAACAGTTTACTGGTTGATTAGCATGATGTGGTTATAACAGAGTAACACAACAGAAAGTAACGCAGCAGGAAAGTAAAACGGGATAGGTAGTAGTCGTAGCGTGTGCTACCAACTACGGGACTAACCTACAGGTGTCATGACAAGTCGGGACGTGACGGGACAAGACAAGACAAGACAAGACAAGTGAGACACGAAAGGGTTCACGCCTTACGGTTTGAGGGGGATCAGACCATCTTACCGTGCGCACACTCAACCCAACCCCAAACCCCAAGGAAGACAAGACAAGACAAGACAACAATACAAGGGATCACTCGCTCTAGCTTGGCGAGTGCCCTATTGCCCGCAGGCTGTGAAACAGTACAAGGGATCACTCTCTCTAGCTTGGAGAGTGCCCTATTGCCCGCAGGCTGTGAATCTATACAAGGGATCACTCTCTCTAGCTTGGAGAGTGCCATATTGCCCAGCGGGCTGTGCAAGAAGGGACGGGACGTGACAAGACGGGAAGGGTTATTCTAGGGTGTCCACACACATGATAGATCTACGATATCAAAAGTTGTTATTGTCAGGCTCAGACTTCGTCGTCAAGTCTGAGCCGGCAGGAGTCGTCCCGGACGCTATCATTTCACGTCCGGTTCTAATTGTTCACAGTTATCAGTTCTAACCAACTAAGGCCTAAGCACGGCCAAAAGTGCAAGTGGGATACACTTGCCTGCGGTGGCGAGTGTGTCGTCCGTCCGGGGCGTCTCGTCCAGGCGTCGCGTCCGCAGTAGTCCGTCTGAAACAATGTCACGGCGACGGTGTCAGGTCGCGATTTTCATCAAGTCCTATTAGGGTTTGTTTCTAGGTTATCGGGACTATCCTATTCGTCAAAAGTCACATTTTGATGTTTTAGCCTAATCGACGATCTACCCTATGTGCACAGTCCAAAAAGTCCGTTCGTCGATATTCTAGTTTTGCACAATGTTTTAAATGAGCGAAAAGTAAATTAAATTCCAATTTGTCGATTTTTAGTTTAGGGTGTGATTGTACTACGGTGTGGGTTGTTACGAGTTCAGGGTACCAACCTGAATGATGTTTATGCGTAAGCTTTGACGTCGGATCTGAAACAACAGATCGCGTCGCCCCCACTCCGGTTCTTAGACTGCGAGTAGGGCAACAAAGAGGGAATCGTCAGATCCCAAACGGTCGCAAGGGGGCGTACTTAATTATCTGCGTCATCAGATATACGGTATTAGGCTACAAGAATATGAAGATCTAATATATTTATATACACAGTTTAAATAGGTCAACTTATCTATGTAATTACATATTGGTATAACTAAATATATACATATATCTAACGTTCCATATGAACAGGCATATACTATAGTATTTTATAATCAACTTATAACATTATAGTAAGTACTGTCACATAATATAGTATCATTAAAAAAAACTATAACTCTACCAATCTGCATGCATTCGTACTTATCCTACATGCAGTTCAATTAGCACTAACCTATGTAAACCAACATTATACCGAACCATTTAAAAGAAACTGTTAGCATTAAAAACTAACCTTGTGTACTAGTAATACAACCCCGCAGCGGCATGAACTGGAGGAGGAGGCTACTGCCTAGGGCTTGGGTGCGGCTTGTGACGGGGTTGTTTGGGCAGGTGGCAGCGGCTTCATGAGGGAAAGAGGTGCTCGGCAAAAAGGGGATCTCGACAGTTGCTCAGGTGGCCGGGGGTCAGGCCGGTGCAAGGACCAACGGTGGCTTTGGGGATGCCGATTGGTTGCCGAAGGGAGGGAAAGACCGAAGTTTTCAGGGAAAGAGGGGACAAGATCGGACGCTGGAGGTTGCGGGGAGGAGAGGAGGCCGCCCAGGGGTTCGTCGTGCATCGGATGGCTGGCCGGCAGCTCGCTGCAGCTACCACATCGGATGAGGGTTGAAGGCCTGAGGGGGGTCATGCTGCAGGTTGATGGGGATGAGGAAGGAGTCGAACTGGGCGGTCTGCGGCCTGCTGGGGCGTTGGCCGGAGCTTAGGCCAGCGATGTGCTGGCATGAGGGTTGAAGGGCAGGCCGGTGCAAGTGGGGAAAGGGGAGGTAGCTCGCGGCCTGGGCGCTTGGATCTCAGAGAGGAGGGCGAGGCGATGGAGATGGCGGCTGCCGGTGAACAGGGTTGTGGGATGTCGGGGTTCGGATGCCTGGAGGTCGGAGAGAGGGACAGTCGGGGTGTGGCGAGAGGTGGCGTCCAGGCTTCGCTTGGCGCGGGTGAGGACAGGGCGAGGCACCGGTGGTTCAAGACGAGGGGCGGAGACTGTGGCATCATCGGAGATAAGGTCGGAGGTGAGGTGGATTGGTCGGAGGCGGGCTTCCTCGTCGGAGCTGATGGAGGCTTAAGGGAGGGACGGCGGTTGGCGATGGCGTCGAGAGGAAACGGTGTGGAGGAGCTTGGTTGTGCGTCGAATGAGAAAGGGAGGCCGGACTGCGTCTTGGCCAGCGACGGGGAGAGGGTACGCGGGCAATAGGGGAGAAAAAGTTTCAAGCCTGGCTCTGCATTTGCGTGGAGTAGGGAGCAAGGAGCTAGGCTAGGTTTTGCATGAAAAGAGCAAAGAATAGTGTTGTGCTCTGTGCGGCTCAAAAGAAAGTTACCTACCCTAGCTTTTAGTTTGATATCATATAAGATGGGGGGAAGGAGTCAGTGCGTGTAGGGGGATAGGTGGGGAGAGGAAGTGGGCGGTTTTATTTTGGATCGGACAGGAAATAATAATAACAGTTAGATTCTTAAAAGATGTTATTTAATTATTCAAAAACCAACAGCATGCTCCCCTTTAGTTAGGATATGCTAATCAATTGAAACTAATATATATTAAAAGAAGATTTGAAAATAACTTAGTTTAAACGTACAGGTCAAATTTAAAAAAAACAGTGTTTAGGTTTTAAACAAAAAGAAAAATGTAATTAGAAGATAATATATAAATATACAATAATCCGATTAGCAACTTCACCCCGGGACATCCAAAAATTACAAGGAAAATACCGGGGCAGTCGCGCCTCCGAGAGGATCGCAAGTACAGGGTCCGGTCATGAGTCTGAGTTACGAACTACAGTAATAAAAATGAAAAACGCACACGAAAACAAGGATACACGCAGAAAATACGAACGATCGGAAGGCGGCCGTTACATTCTACACACCTTAGAAATGATTCCCCCCTCGGAATCACTTATACTAATAATAATACTATCTATCTAATCTTATACCCGAAACTCTCATATCTACACATAAAGATCGCTAATCTCATAACTTCAAACGACGTTCATCAAATAATCCATCATAACACGTCTCTCCACTGGCTAATGCTACATCTAGAATCACACCCTAGCACCTGATCATCGATCCACGCCATCGCCTACAAGTCTTCAATCACCTCGTCCCCAAAGTATCATCCCTCACATCGACTCATGAATCTATTTTCCTTAATCAATGAACCATCGAACCACCGATATCCTTACCCCTATCATCTAATCTCCCAATCTTTTAAAATCCTTCTTCCTAACTATCCATTCATCTCAACACGTCGTGTTACTCCCAATGTCTTCTCACGTCAACTCAACAATCAAGTCTCGATGCTAATAAAGGCTTTACTCAATCTCATGATCATCCTAACTCATACTATACTCCGCAGTTACTCATATCTACCACCCGTCTAAGCCTCAAGTCTGAAAAGTTCTCATCTTCACGCATATAATCTCATTCAACCAGAATTCTCCATTGAGTCCGCCATACTTCAGTTTTATAAATAAGTCTTGGACAGCCCGTTCTTTTCATCCGAAAGAAATCTATTCCAATATCCTATTGTTCCAAAATCGGTTAATCATTGCTATAACAAATCTCATCTCTCCCTGAGCCTAACCGCAAACAAAATCCTACAACAATAATGGCTAGTCCCGAAACTATAACAACCATAACATAGCATTTCTAAATGGAGAGAGAGAGAAGAGAAAGGGAAACTTAAAACCAGTGACACATTTTTAAAACATTTGGAAAAACGTGTGGAGTCGTGGTAATGGATAAGGGAGGATAAGTGATTTGTGATCTCGAGAGCTAGTTTCGAAAACTTTAAAGGTTTGGTTTAAAGGAAAACAAAGAGTTTTGATACAATCACATGCAGCCAAGATAAACTGTCCAATAGCACGAAAGACTAAGTCTAAGGAAATTGTCTGCTATGACTCTATTCATATACGTATGAATACCGTCATTCAGGCAACTTCAATCATATCATGGTTAACACTGAGTACACATTCAAGACACAAAAAAGGCAATTATCAGGATCCTAACGATGACACTCTCATACAGGTCTACACACTCAACCTATACTCATGCATCACGACAACATCACCTACCAAGGGCCTACTCCTAGCTAGGGATGACATAGGCAACTGCAGGCGCTGATGTCTACATACAAGAGGGAGGCCGAAACCAAAAACGACACGAAACAAGGTCGAAAGAACGAAGTCAGGTAAGGCGAGGATAAGAAAATAATCGGATGGACGGAACAAAAATATTGCTAAAAATGATCTAACGATGGAAGAAGGATCTTGTGCAAAACATGGTATCATATACCTTTAAATATATATATATACTTAAAAGTGAGCAGACGAAGAAAATTAAAATTTTGGAAAAAGTAAGACGAAGGAAGGATGGATAGGGTGAGAAACGATTGTTTTGCAAATGAAATTAAGTTTACACAAAGATTTTAAAATGTGGTCACGAAGAACATGGAACTGATATAATAATAACAATAAAATAATTGGAGTTCCCTCAAGTTTAGAAAATATTTTAAAAAGTATATACGGTAAGCGATTAGAAATAGATCTTGTAGTCCAGAAAAGTATAAATTGAATTATCAGAATGTTAATGAGGTTTTAAAACTGAAAATATGAGAGATACCGTTTAGAAATAATTACCAGATAGTAACTTGAAAATTGACGACCAAGGAGATTTTAAAATCCAAGGAGGAACTTTCAACTTAAAAGCAAGAAATTTTAAATATATATAATAATAAAGGGTTTTCAAAGGAGTTTAACCGAGCGAAGAATTTAGTAATGAGTTTCGAAAATACTTTTTAAAGGAAGCAAGAATTTGCAACAGAGGGATTCGAAGAATTATCGACAAGTGTCATGAAACGGTCACGTGAATCGAAACATGATCGTAGGAAGAATACGCCTAAGATATGATTCATGAAAGCTATGATGTAAATCTACGGCTGATAACACAGAAGTGTAATGATCAGGAAGGTGCTAGAAATCCGGGGTTCTAATTATCGGGCCGTCTAAAAAATCAGGGGAACTCAGCACTAAGTCTTCCTAATGAGCTAGACTGTAATCAGGATCTAAGGGGAAGATTCTTAAGAGAATCAAGGTTACGTTCTGCTGGGCCCGAGGTCGATGGACCCGAGCGAACGACTAAAAGAAGAGCTCTAGTAATCTAACACGGACAGAGTCAAGTGGGCTACTAAGGTATTCTAGGACGAGGACGACTAATTCCTAACCAAGGCGTCAGACTGTCAACCTAGGTATCTATCTAAGTCTTCCTGTCATCTAAGACTGGAAAACTAATTCAGACTTGTACGTGGATATTAATTGAATGCGGTACTTTTATTGCTCCGAACTTTTGCAAGACCTGCATGGGCCACCACTAAAACCTGTCACGCCCCGCTTCCCAAAACGACGGAGGCGAAGCGTGACTAAGGCCCGCTTAGGCCAGAGCTGAGAAGCTCTGACCCAATAAGCGTCTGTAGAGGTACCATTTTAAAAGTTTTACAGGTTCTTGCATTTAATAAGGTTCGAAACAATAGGAAGTACAGAAAAGAAAAAGGCATTCATTAAAATAGAGATATAATATCCAGCGAGTACAAAGTCTAAAAAGAAGCCTAAGCATGGCAACAAACTATCTAAAAGCAAACTAAAAACAGTAACCTCAGAATGTGTCGACTAAAAAAAGACCTCAAGGTCTGGTCCCCGTCCGGCACGTACTCTGGGTCGACGTCCTCGGCTCCTCGTACTCCAGTGAATCTGCCTCGTCCACGAACTCTGGCTGAGCACCTGACGTACAGCACCCAAGAGAAAGGAACTGTACGTCAGGTAAAGTCTACAAGAAGGGTTAGACTTTACTGCAAGTGCACCGAACTTTAAACAACGGTTTACTGGTTGATTAGCATGCTGAGGTTCTATTACACAACAGTTTACTGGTTGATTAGCATGATGAGGTTCTATTACACAACAGTTTACTGGTTGATTAGCATGATGTGGTTATAACAGAGTAACACAACATGAAGTAACGCAGCAGGAAAGTAAAACGGGATAGGTAGTAGTCGTAGCGTGTGCTACCAACTACGGGACTAACCTACAGGTGTCATGACAAGTCGGGACGTGTCGGGACAAGACAAGACAAGACAAGACAAGTGAGACACGAAAGGGTTCACGCCTTACGGTTCGAGGGGGATCAGACCATCTTACCGTGCGCACGCTCAACCCAACCCCAAACCCCAAGGAAGACAAGACAAGACAAGACAACAGTACAAGGGATCACTCGCTCTAGCTTGGCGAGTGCCCTATTGCCCGCAGGCTGTGAAACAGTACAAGGGATCACTCTCTCTAGCTTGGAGAGTGCCCTATTGCCCGCAGGCTGTGAATCTGTACAAGGGATCACTCTCTCTAGCTTGGAGAGTGCCCTATTGCCCAGCGGGCTGTGCAAGAAGGGACGGGACGTGACAAGACGGGAAGGGTTATTCTAGGGTGTCCACACACACGCACACACATGATAGCCCTACGATATCAAAAGTTGTTATTGTCAGGCTCAGACTTTGTCGTCAAGTCTGAGCCGGCAGGAGTCGTCCCGGACGCTATCATTTCACGTCCAGTTCTAATTGTTCACAGTTATCAGTTCTAACCAACTAAGGCCTAAGCACGGCCAAAAGTGCAAGTGGGATACACTTGCCTGCGGTGGCGAGTGTGTCGTCCGTCCGGGGCGTCTCGTCCAGGCGTCGCGTCCGCGGTAGTCCGTCTGAAACAATGTCACGGCGACGGTGTCAGGTCGCGATTTTCATCAAGTCCTATTAGGGTTTGTTTCTAGGTTATCGGGACTATCCTATTCGTCAAAAGTCACATTTTGTTGTTTTAGCCTAATCGACGATCTATCCTATGTGCACAGTCCAAAAAGTCTGTTCGTCGATATTCTAGTTTTGCACAATGTTTTAAATGAGTGAAAAGTAAATTAAATTCCAATTTGTCGATTTTTAGTTTAGGGTGTGATTATACTACGGTGTGGGTTGTTACGAGTTCAGGGTACCAACCTGAATGATGTTTACGCGTAAGCTTTGACGTCGGATCTGAAACAACGGATCGTGTCGCCCCCACTCCGGTTCCTAGACTGCGAGTAGGGCAACAAAGAGGGAATCGTCAGATCCCAAACGGTCGCAAGGGGGCGTACTTAATTATCTGCGTCATCAGATATACGGTATTAGGCTATAAGAATATGAAGATCTAATATATTTATATACACAGTTTAAATAGGTCAACTTATCTATGTAATTACATATTGGTATAACTAAATATATACATATATCTAACGTTCCATATGAACAGGCATATACTATAGTATTTTATAATCAACTTATAACATTATAGTAAGTACTGTCACATAATATAGTATCATTAAAAAAACTATAACTCTATCAATCTGCATGCATTCGTACTTATCCTACATGCAGTTCAATTAGCACTAACCTATGTAAACCAACATTATACCGAACCATTTAAAAGAAACTGTTAGCATTAAAAACTAACCTTGTGTACTAGTAATACAACCCCGCAGTGGCATAAACTGGAGGAGGAGGCTACTGCCTAGGGCTTGGGTGCGGCTTGTGACGGGGTTGTTTGGGCAGGCGGCAGCGGCTTCATGAGGGAAAGAGGTGCTCGGCAAAAAGGGGATCTCGACAGTTGCTCAGGTGGCCGGGGGTTAGGCCGGTGCAAGGACCAACGGTGGCTTTTGGGGATGCCGATTGGTTGCCGAAGGGAGGGAAAGACCGATGTTTTCAGGGAAAGATGGGACAGGATCGGACGCTGGAGGTTGCGGGGAGGAGAGGAGGCCGCCCAGGGGTTCGTCGTGTGTCGGATGGCTGGCCGACGGCTCGCTGCAGCTGCCACATCGGATGAGGGTTGAAGGCCTGAGGGGGGTCATGCTGCAGGTCGATGGGGATGAGGAAGGAGTCGAACTGGGCGGTCTGCGGCCTGATGGGGCGTTGGCCGGAGCTTAGGCCGGTGATGTGCTGTCATGAGGGTTGAAGGGCAGGCCGGTGCAAGTGGGGGAAGGGGAGGTAGCTCGCGGCCTGGGCGCTTGGATCTTAGAGAGGAGGGCGAGGCGATGGAGATGGCGGCTGCCGGTGAACAGGGTTATGGGATGTCGGGGTTCGGATGCCTGGAGGTCGGAGAGAGGGACAGTCGAGGTGCGGCGAGAGGAGGAGTCCAGGCTTCGCTTGGTGCGGGTGAGGACAGGGCGAGGCGCTGGCGGTTTAAGACGAGGGGCGGAGACTGTGGCATCATCGGAGATAAGGTCGGAGGTGAGGTGGATTGGTCGGAGGCGGGCTTCCTCGTCGGAGCTGATGGAGGCTTAAGGGAGGGACGGCAGTTGGCGATGGCGTCGAGAGGAAACGGTGTGGAGGAGCTTGGTTGTGCGTCGAATGAGAAAGGGAGGCCGGACTGCGTCTTGGCCAGCGACGGGGAGAGGGTACGCGGGCAATAGGGGAGAAAAAGTTTCAAGCCTAGCTCTGCGTTTGCGTGGAGTAGGGAGCAAGGAGCTAGGCTAGGTTTTGCATGAAAAGAGCAAAGAATAGTGTTGTGCTCTGTGCGGCTCAAAAGAAAGTTACCTACCCTAGCTTTTAGGTTGATATCATATAAGATGGGGGGAAGGAGTCAGTGTGTGTAGGGGGATAGGTGGGGAGAGGAAGTGGGCGGTTTTATTTTGGATCGGATAGGAAATAATAATAACAGTTAGATTCTTAAAAGATGTTATTTAATTATTCAAAAACCAACAGCATGCTCCCCTTTAGTTAGGATATGCTAATCAATTGAAACTAATATATATTAAAAGAAGATTTGAAAATAACTTAGTTTAAACGTACAGGTCAAATTTTAAAAAAACAGTGTTTAGGTTTTAAACAAAAAGAAAAATGTAATTAGAAGATAATATATAAATATACAATAATCCGATTAGCAACTTCACCCCGGGACATCCAAAAATTACAAGGAAAATACCGGGGCAGTCGCGCCTCCGAGAGGATCGCAAGTACAGGGTCCGGTCACGAGTCTGAGTTACGAACTACAGTACTAAAAATGAAAAACGCACACGAAAACAAGGATACGCGCAGAAAATACGAACGGTCGGAAGGCGGCCGTTACAGTACCATACCTCTGTGCAAGTATGAGGCAGGTGAGTATTGGAATATGAGTGTATTTGGGGTAGACTTGGATGGTTGCTTGAATATATGTGTATATAAGGATGACTCCTTGCAGATGCATGTAAGTATGCATGTATGCTTATGTGTTTGCCGATGTATGTGTATGTATCAGATATGTATGGTCGAGTATATCTTTGTAATATACTCGTGTGTGCAGCTACAACTATAGCTATAACTACTATTTTAGATACTTGTATGATTATGGGTCGGAATGTTGATAGTGTAAAGTATATGCGATTGTAGATGGATGACCTATGAGCTGTGTTTAGGACAGCTATTGTAGTGTGTGCGATGTATATAGTGTGTATATGTCTAGCGTGTGTTATAGGTATAATACGTGTGAGTCTTTGTGCTCTGCTCAGGTAGGAGTAGAAATGTTAGATGAAGCGTAGGAGCTGATGCTTGCCTATGGTAATCTATGCATATAGGTGGTAATCTGCGTGCTATGTGTATACTCATATGCATGGTTGTGAACATGTATGCGTGTACATGTTTGTGGGTCCCTATGTTGTTGCATGGGTATATATGTGTGTGATGATATTAGTGTATATATGAAGGTACTGGGTGTGCTGGGTATATATGTGTGTGATGATATTAGTGTATATGTGAAGGTACTGGGTGTGCTTGTATTAGTCTGTCATGTCATAACGTCAGTTATGACATGTGAGTGTTTCATGTTATATTTCATGTCATAACACTGGTTATGGCATGTGTGTGCTTCATGTTATGATTCCTATCATAGCTTCCATCATGACATGCTCGTGTTTCATACATAACATGTGTGTTGGCATGAGGTGTATGTGACGTGTGGTGTAACCTGATTGTATGATCGCAGGTGTGGGCATGAGCCCATGCATGAGTAGACTTGTACTTAATTATGTGTCTCTGTTTGCATGGTGTGAGATGGTAAAGATGTTGTATTGTATAATGCATGGTGTTCTATGGATGTAAGTAGTGGTGTGTGTGTGTGTGTGTGTGTGTGTGTGTGTGTGTGTGTGTGTGTGTGTGTGTGTGTGTGTTGGTCGTACCCCAGTGGGTCATACAGGTTGTATGCACGTGAATTAGTACAAATGTGCATATGTAGTGCTTTATCAGCTCTGTATATGAAGTATCATATTGTGTATATTTGTGTGTATGTGTAATATATGTGACCATGTGAGGTATTCATGCAGCAGGTGTCTGAGGGTGTATGAGTATGAGATAATGTATAAGAGCGTAAATCTCAGTATTTGTTTATCGGTGTGCCTTTGCCTTCGTGTATGCTTGGGATAGATTGACCCTATTGTATATATATATATATCTACTCACCTTCAGGAGTGAACGAATGAACGAATGACTGCTTGGATCTGCTGTTCGTCAGACAGCGTAACACCCGCATCCTTTAATTCAGATATGATATTCGCCATGTGGCGGAGATGCTTTTTCATAAAGTGATCTCGCCGCATCTTGTACGAATCAAATTGAATATTTAAGGAGCGGAGTTTGGTAACCGAAGTTCCACCAAACTTTATTTCTAGCTCAGACCATATGTCTTTGGCTAGGTCGAATTCCCGAAATAGACGCATTATGTCATTGTCCATTGCGGACAGTAACGTAATACGTGCTATTTTGTTCTTTCGAGTCCAAGTATCATAAGCTTCCCGGTCCCTCTTGTGTTGGGTTGTATTGCCCAACTCAGGTTCTTCCATTATGTTTTGGAGTGTTTCAAGCACATCTTGCTCCTCCAAAACATATTGGATTTTTATTGACCAAAGTTTATAATTGTCACCGTTGAGCTTTTCACCTTTGTTAAGCTCTGCGACAATGTTCTTAGAAGCGGTAGACATATTCGAATCAAAAAAACTGCAAAGAAAATGAAAAAACACGATCAAAATTCTATGCATAAAGTTTCGATTCTTTAAACACTTGATAAGTTCCTTGGATGCGTTGAAATGTTACTCTAGAATCGAGAAGTTCACTACGTTCCCAACTACCATCTAGAAGTAACTTTCAAAGTATCCCTCTTACTTATCTCAAGTAAAAGGAATCAGAAATGATACCCGTATGGTACCAGCAGCGGAAAAATATTTTTGAAAAACATATCTTTCAAAATGGAATAGGTGAGAGTTTGCGCAAAGAATTTTAGCGCAACAATTGCCAAGCCACGAGACCTGTTCTACACACCCATGGGTTAGATGACCATGGCCGGATCGTGGTAGGACTTGGAATTCTAAATTGCGCTATCCCGATTTAAGGACGGGACATAACCTATTTGAAAACATTTTTGTCAAAAATTTGAAATACATTGGCTAATCTCCGTAGAGTAGAGCACAATGTCATAAGTACATTGGCTAATCTCCGTAGAGTAGAGCACAATGACATGGCTAATCTCGCATGAAGTAGAGCACTATGGCTAATCTTCAAGGAGTAGAGCCAAAAAAAATTTTATAAAACAAGAGTAGGCGACTGTCGTTAGCCCCGTATGGGCTAATCGACACATTCGAGTTTGACCAAGGCCTTTTGTCACCCCGTATGGGTCAGTAGGCAAGTTCGCGATCGACCAAGACCTTCTGCCGGATTGGTCGACCAAAACAACCAAATTGGTCGACCAATTATTTGGTCTACAACTTCTCCCAGCCAGGGCCTCTGCCCTGGCCGAGGCTTGGCCAAGGCCCGGCCAGGGCTTCTGCCCTGGCCGGCCAGGGGCCCTGGCCCCTCGGCAAGGGCCTCTGCCCTGGCCGGCCAGGGGCCCTGGCCCCTCGGCAAGGGCCTCTGCCCTGGCCGAGGCCGGCCAGGGCTGGCCAGGCCCTGGCCGAGGTCAGGGCATTGGCACTGGCCTCTGCCAGGGCCGGCCTGGCCCTGGCCGAGGCCAGGGCGCCGGCCCTGGCCTCTGCCAGGGCCGGCAGGCCGGCCAGGCCCTGGCAGTGGCCAGGGCGCCGGCCTTGGCCTCTGCCAGGGCCGGGCAGGCCGGCCATTGCCGGCCTGGCCTTGGCCGGCCACTGTCGGCCTGGCCATGGCCGGCCATGGCTTGGCATTGGCCGGCCATGGCCCCTTTAGCCATGGCCGGCCACCCCCTTTGAATGGGGTTGCCGCACACCCTACCGGAGGGGTGGCCGTGGTGGTTATTGGCCGTAGCCAACACCCTCCTCATGGGGAGGGGGGTGCATGGCCTTCATGGCCCATTTGGCCATGGTACACATGCACCAAAATTCATCTTCCCCGATGGAAATAACTACCACCTTCTTCTCCGGTGAAGCACCCGTTCGTCGATGAAGCACCCGTTCGTCGAGAAAGTAGTTATTTTCTAATGGTCGTGTGCCAAAAATGAAAAATAAACTACTACATGAACGGTCGGTTCTTCCCGTCACGAAGAGTTCCTGCCATATCCGTAATGACAGAAGACCCTAACGTGAAAAGAACTACCGCTGCGTTCTATCCGTCATGAAGCGTTCCTACCATATCCGTAATGGTAGGATACCCATTCGTGAAAAAGACAACGACTCGTTCATAGTTTCGACGGGGCGGCGGTTTGACCAGGGCGAACCTGTATGGCTCTGATACCAATGAAGGATCCTTTCAAAACAGCGTTAGGATCGATAAATAAAGTTGAGACTTACGCTTGCGTATGCGGCACGGTAGTCTCGGAACTTTGCCTTCGGATTCGCCATGACGGATCGAGTCTTCTCACGAACGGAGTAAGGCTACTAAATCCACAATATAAATCTCTACTTTTAGATTAAGAACTTGGACAAAGAGAGAGGAAGGATTTCGGCAGAGCTTCGCTAGAATGAAATGCATGCAAGAATGCCATGCAAAAGTGTAAGGAAATGGCTTACCCTTGGGTCTTATTTATAGCCCCCAAGGTAGTTATTTTAGGAGTAATTGTTCCTTATGAACAATTTAACTAAGGTGTACCATGATACATGGCACATTATAAGCTTAAGTTGTACCATATGCATGGTACAACATAAGCTTAAGATATTACCCCTTTATTAGCCATATGTCGCATGCACTTATGCATATATAATGCGACTTTCCCATCAATCTAGAGATCCTCTCCGCAAGGGAACATATTCCCTTTGCACACGACTTCGTGTACGCGACGTTTGAGGTCCGTGTTCCCTCGTACATCCCCTACAAGGGTGTACTAACGTCTTCCATATCCAACACTTGCTACTCTCACATGATCAATGCATTGTTGCGTAGTAATATTGACATTACTACTACTCGTGGCATTTAGAATCCTTGCAATCTTTGCAGGTCCTACTCCACAGCCACGCATCTGATCAACTAAATTCCTACATGTTCCGTCCATTTGCGATCTTTTATGTGACCGTAACATCTGGATCTTCGATGGGCTTTTTATCAACTCATGATTATGATCATCATCAAAGGTGTTTATGCGCCATACTCCATCAACGATTTTATGAACTGCCATTCGAGCCATACAGCCTTCTCTCTAATTTTTCCTTCGATTAACGTCCCTCCATATCTCCCTCTTATCTTTTAAGCTTTTATACCCTTCTTTGTTGCATGTATACTTCCTCCTCGTGGTAGTGCCATCTTTTTCCATTCCCGTAGATCCCTTTCAGGTTGCAAAACCTTTTATTGCTACATATGTATTATAAAATTGATATGCATCTTCTTCTGTTTGAAATTTCACTCCAATATGTGGGCTGCCTTTTCATTATCACTATTCCTATCCTCTTCATATACGCTGTTTGCGCTGTCATTTTCAGCTTTAATCTCATTTGGCATCTCCTGATCATGCACAAAGGGTTCACTCTCTTCGATTTTCATTTTCTACATCAGAAACAAATAAAAATATCAGTAATATTGACACAACATGACTACTATATATGTCTATCCAAGTAACAGTAGATTATACATCATCTTGTTAGTTGAAACCACACTACTATTACTAATCAAGTTAAAACCTTGTGTATAATAGCTAGTCTTTTTCAATCTGATCTAATTGTTACCATCATATTTGATGAACAGATCAAATACATCAAAAAATCAAACATATCACCCGTTTTGCGCGGTAGGTAAAATTATGTACGCCATTCGCTCTATGTTGTTGTGCTATATGAGCGGCTTCAGTAAGTTTTGATGGACATCTCATATTTCTTAAGGCACACAACGGGCTAAATTTTTTAATCGTTTTGCGCAGAGAGTAATTTCCATCGCAACACTTCGCTAGCTTGGAAATTACTCACCGCGTAGACAGTTGTGCGCGGAGAGTAATTTCCAGCGCTAATCGTCCAAAGGTTGGAAATTACTTACCGCGCAAACCCCTTCAAAAATTTATCCCGTTGTGCGTGTTGAGCAATATGAGATGTCGAGTAAATTAGGGATGACCATCCTTACCTCGCTGGAGGAGAGTAGGAGTGGAATCAACGAGCGTGTGATGCGGGTGATCTCATGCGTGGGCTGTTGAAATCGACGACCTAGTGCAAAACTGGGGATCTACTCCAGCTTCTGCATTTTGCGCGGGAGTGAGCAAAAGAAGTGGCAGCGATTGTATTTTAGTATAAAAGGGCTTAAAGGTAATTTAGTACAAAGGCACTTTGAAAAGGGCTTAAAGGGCGCGATGGTAATTGCACCAAAAGTTCAGATATTACCATGATTGCGGATCGAATCGGACGGTAGGGAGGGGTCGAGCGTAGGAATCCCACCTGAGCTTGAGCGCAGTCGCATTTTACCCTGTATGTATATACATGTATATATATAAATGTATGTATATACATGTATATATATAAATGTATGTATATACATGTATATATATGTATGTATGTATGTATGTATATTGCTGATATTAATAAAGCTGCAAAGATTCGTCTTTTTTGGAGGTTTATGCACTCTGATTCACTATGGGCCAAGTTTATGAGAAGCACCTACACTCTGAATGGTACTGATCTTCCTTCATCCCCAGCTCATTCAGGTACCTGGAAATTTATCTTGGCATCCAAGCAATTAACAGCACCCTTTTATGAAGTTAATAATGATCCTATGTCCCCTTCTCTTCGCTGGACACCTTACCCAAATTTTCACTTACATCTACTTGGGAAGTAATTCGACCTGTATCTCTTGGTGTCCCTTATTATGATGTGGTCTAATTCCCTAAATGTTGTCCTAAAATGTCTACATGTCTTCTTAGGGTGTTGAATTATACTTTTCTGACTTTTGACAATCTTATCAAGAGGAATGTTTTAGTTGCTAATATCTCATGTGTTTTATGTCAGCATCCCTTGGAATCTATTAAACTCCTTTTTTGAATGTACATTTACATTATATCTATGGGAGTTATGTAGGCTGAAGCTGGGTTTCCCCCCTGGGCCTATTGTGACTCTATTGGAAGATGTGACCCTTATACATGATCGCTTCATGAGCAAGACAAAAATCTCTGGTATAGCCTGCCTCGCTATCTGTTCAGTGGTATGGCATACATGGCATTAAAGGAATAGAAGGGTGTTTAACAACTCTGGCAAGCATATAATCCTCATTTTCAGAGATATTTATGAAGATGTTCGCGTTCTAAGCGCTTCCATCAGTTAAAAGGAAGGAAGGCAAAACTTTCGTATTGCCCTGGGAAATTGGTCCTAACTTGTATTCATTTGATGTCTCAGTAGCTTAGATTCTTTTGTAGGATTGGCTAGTTGGGGATGACGATGCATGTGTCATATCTCCCATCTACGTCCAAATTTAGTTTAGATATCTTTTTCCTACTGAGGTGTATATTGTACATTATTTGTTTGTTAATGAAATTTAATTATCTTTCAAAAAAATATTTTTTTTGGAAAGTAAGTGTGCATTCATATAAATCGCAATTGTATAAGGCTCTAGGAATAAGGAAGAATACTAGTAAGGAGGGGATATGGCACAATCACCGTCACGCTCCAATACTACTACTTACCTCAACCCAAAGAGCACAAAAACAATACAAGAAGATACAGAAGCGATCCCCAGCACATCAGTCACTCTCCAAAATCCCCCAATTTGAAAGGGGGCCAACCGCAGAATCCTGATCACACTCAATATGCCTAAGAGCAATCCTGACATCCGCAGCCAAGTCCTTAAACAGGAGGGTCTGAGCCAAGCTAACACCTTCAAAAATCATCCGATTTCACTCACTCTAAATATGCCAGACCATCGAAGCCAATACAGTCCTATCCTTCTTGTGGTAGCATGAGAGAAAGAGATCACGAACCCCTGTGAGAGAATACGGCAGAGGTTTAGCCAGACCCAGCTTGAGAAAACTCCTACACAGGAGGTATCTTGTAAAGTTGCACTCAAATAAGAGATGATTCACACTTTCATGTGAGCCGTCCGAGCATAGCACACAAAGAGGAGAAGTAGAAACTCCCCAGTGAGCAACAGTGTCTCTAGGAGAAGCTTCTTATGCATAGCACGCAACAACATAATAGCCATCTTAGGAATATGGCCCTGATACCAAACCACCTCATAGTAGGGAAACAGATGCCTACTAGCACGAGATCCATCCCAAGCCTCACGAAAGGAGGGGGGCTTGGAAACCCAAGCCCAAGTATCTTCACCAAAGATAAGTGAAACCAGCGTGATGAGGAGTCTAATAGGCAAGAGAACAGTGTTATTAATCCAACCCTCAGAGGACCAGTATTCATAAACCATCTTCCTCTTTTCCCAATCCGGAACCTCATAAGAGTCACAAAGGGGACCGCAAGGAAGCCAATTGTCATACCAAAAAAGTGTAGTAGACCCATTCCTGACAATGCGCATAGTGAGCTTCTTAGAAACCTCACTGAAATGTAGAATAAACTTCCAAGTCCCAGACTGCATGGGCTTGGCCTTAGCCAAAAAGAAACCCGCATCATCCATATACTACCACCGCATGTAAGAAGCCCAAATCCCATCATGAGTAAGCATACGCCATGTCAACCTTACTCCATATGTAGTATTAAGGTCCGAGAAGCATCTAAGCCCAACACCCCCACCTGTTTGGGGGTGCAAAGATCTTCCCAAGCCCAAATATGGGATTTCCCCCAAATAAACTTCCTGCATATGGAAGTTAGCATACATAAAATGGACTTGGGAATACGGAAAGCTTGCATCCAAAAAGTAACCATGCCATAAATTACTAATCTGACAAGATCAATATGCCCTGAAAGGATAGCAAGGAGGAAGACCATCCCTGCAACTTGCTCATGCATCTGTCAACCAACCGAGCAAACATAGAGGCCTTTATAATTTTGATGACATGTTCTGGCTCAATTATTCTCTTTTGTGAATCTTGTGTGATTATATCTCTTCTTTGTGCTCTTAATTATATACATTGAATGTTGAGATATATTGAATGTATGGCATTACAATTTCCTTATTTCATGACATAAATGTTGCTATTGAACTTCTCTTCCTCTAGTCAACTTTATTTTTGATGATTTTGATACGTTTTTGTGTGATACACCTTCATGCTTTCTTGTTTTTCATTTGGTATCACATTAAATACATATCCTCTTCTTTATACTCCCATGGTTGTTTTCTTTTATTTAGCACTAGTTTTTGTTGTTTCTCTACTCCCACTTTTTGGATAATGCCTTAGGGGGAGAGAAATAAACAAACTCATAATTTTGTACTAATTAGAAGCCAAACATGAATCTAATATTGATGTAGCCTTAGATTCAGGGGGAGTAAGATATAGTGAATTTGGATTCAAAAATCCTAGATTCAAATCCTTGAATTCATTCCATTCACGTATATCATACTTTTGCTTTAATTGATCATTTGATGCCCATATTTAAATTGTCTAACTTGATTGGCATCTATGTAGGGGGAGTAAGTATTCTTTAAAACACAATTATTTATTTTTGTTTATGTTTGTTTGTCATCACCAAAAAGGGATATAATGTTGAGTAATGGACTTCTCCCTACTTATTTTTGATGATGAGCAAACATAAATACTTGTGACTAATCCCCTTCATGTAGTTAATTCATTGCCTAATAAAATCATGGAGATCATATAGTAATGAATGACAATCAAGCTTAATGTATGACAATCAAACCTCAATCAAAGCTCAAAGAGTCGATTGGGTGATCAAGATAAAGATAGACAATTCAAAGACTTCAAGTTCAATCAAGAGAAAGACAAGAAGCTACAACTCATTGTAAATCCTTTCATTCTTGTATTTTCTTTCTCTTAGAATGTAGTCTTAAAGTAGAATTATCTTGGAGCACTCACACATCACTCATTCTATCCTAGGAATCCATTAGAATTCATTTCCTAGGACTTCAATTCATAAAACCCTTAGATGTGCATTCGGTTTGACTGACAGCCGACTGATGCTCAAAAGTGAAGCGACTGTCTGTTGACAGGCGCATGTGTTGTGTTCTTCAGTCGCCTGAAATGCACACACTTTAGATAACATAACTTGGTTTTTCTTTGTTCAAATCTAACAGGTGACTACTATACAAAGTACATGCACCTGTCTAGCTGCAGGCGCATGTGACTTGTTAGTCAGTCGCATGTTTCATCTTGCCCAAGTTATCCAATTTTGTCAACTTATGCACTTGTGCTTTCAGGTGATGTATGTTGGATTTACAGGCGCCTGCCCATGGCACAGATGACTGTCTGTTCCACTACAGTCGCTTGTCCAGCCCTGGCCCAACTTCTTGACTTTTGCAAGTTATGCACTTATGCACTCATGAGCTGAACTGGTTTCATAGTCGCCTGCCCATGGCACAGGTGCCTGTGGATACCACATCAGTCGCATGTCCTTGCTTCCTAGAATTCTTGAGTTTTGGTAAGTTTTGCACTTTGCCACTCAGACGCCTATCGACGGTTTCTCAGGTGCCTACTTGTTTTCAGGCGCCTGTCCAACCTTCATCAGTCGACTGTCCTATGTGGTAAGTTACCGTTTGAATTCGCACCTACCCTTTGACACAGTACAACAGACGCATGTATGTTCCTCAACAGTCGCATGTCTGTCGGGTTAATTTAGCCATTGAGCCTTTCTCAAATGGAAGTTATTGAGGGTTTTGGGTAATTGTTTGAGGGATTTGAGAGAACCTATAAAGAGGGCTTCTACTGTTCCATTGGGAGGTTCTTAGATATTCATGCATTCATCTCTCAAGCTCAAGTGATCAAGCTTTCATTCTTTCATTCCAAAGCCCTAAATGTCAAATCCAATCTTGTCTTCCAACTAGAATCAACTCTCATCCTCTAGCTTTGGTGAAGACAAGTGCACTGGCTATTCTCTCTTCTAGGAAGAGATCAACACACTCCTCACTCTTAGTCCTTCAAGTTCTACTTCAAGGCATATGTGATTTGTAAGTGTGTACTTTCAGTTTCATAAAGTTTCGTAATTGGTTTTTGCTCTCGATTGTGAGAGTGTTTGCTTGATCCCAGGTTGTGGGATTCAAGGTCATCAATATTTTGTATTGATTACACTTGTAGGGTTGCTACAAGTGGGTTGAAAGAAAAACTCAAGCTAAGGTTTTAGCTTGAGTATCTGTGTGTTATCCCAGGTGGTAAGTGTAGGGGTTTTGACGGACCCTCAGAGCTCGGATCTGTGTCCGTCCTAAGTCGGACGGACCACAAAGGCATAAAGTACAGCAGAAAATTAAAACTATCTAGCTAAACAATTTAAATAGGCCCTGAGAGAGCCAGAACCTAGCCCGATCTATGCCAACTTGGGGTGGATCTGACCACCCAAGAGGGATCTATTCTACTGCGACGAAATTAAACTACGCTAAAATTACTTAGAGAACATACCCGGAATCTCGACCCAGGGGCGGGCAAGATGTACCACACCGTCTTCTGATGCTCCTCGTAGCCGAACCGCCTTGACTCGATCCACCCGAGCCGCCTCGCACCCTTGAACCGATCTGCCCGAGCCAACTCCCGCCTCCAAGCCGATCACACGCGGTAGAAGGTTTCATTTGAGTAGACCCGCGTCTTAGACGTCTGGATCCGAATCCAAACCCCCTTCATAGCCTTGCGGGGACTAGTCGGGAGAATATGAAGAAGAGAGAGAGAGAATAGTTTAGTCGTAGATCGAGCTTGCTCTAAAATCCGGAGCTACTCGATCGAGGACTTGGTGCATTTTTCAACGAAGAGAGTGCACCCCTATTTATATAGGGAGTCGACATTTCTCTTTTCGTTGCGAGCAATGTGGGACAATTGTCAAATTGAAGAGAAATTAATTAAGCTAATTTAGCTTAATTGAAGTTTTAGTAAGCCTTTCATAAAAGCCAACTTCAACGAATTAATTATCTTTATTCATTAAACTTTAGACACCAAACAAGCTATCAATTCGAAGGGCTTCGAATGGTGAACGTGTAGGAATGAACGACGACGAATTTCGACTTCGTTTGACCCCTCAAACAATTGCCCAAAGATGGGCAAAAAATCAATTTTCGTATCCGTCATGGAGGGGTTTCAAAAAAACCCTACAACTTAAGTTGCGGGCGTGCCCGCTAGGCTTAGCGGGCTCGCCCGCCCAAGGAAAGGAGGGCGGGCGCGCCTGCCCGCTGCTGCAGCGGGCCATGCCTTCTTTGCAGCGGGCGCTAGCCCGCTGCAAACAGCGGGCTGCGCCCGCTGCAACCAGCGGGCCGTGCCCGCTTAACAGCGGACAGGTGCCCGTTTGCCCTTCGCGGATGGGCCCGTAAGCCCAAGTGGGTCTAACCCACTTTGCCTCGGACTGTTTTTGCATTTCTGGGCTCGTTTGAGCTCCGATTTGGAGGCGGTTTGAACCTGTGTTTAGACCGGGACGATCCCGTCAACCAGGTAACCCTTTCCAATGCATTTGTTCCTACAAATATTGTCGTAACCAATTTACGACACGTTTAATATTTGTTTGCATCAAATGCAACAATGTCCCTATTGCATCTACGACTTAGTCTCACAACTGGCTTGTGAACTTCAACCATTCCTTTTCACCTAATGAGTCTCTCTTATTAATCTTCCTATTACTAAGACACGAATTCTACTCGGTGTGAGACCCTACAGCCTGACCTTACTATAGGTTGCGGCTCAGAACCCCTAGACGATGGTCACCACGAGCAGTAGTTGTCGTCCCTGTTTCAGAATCATCATAACGTGATCAACCCATTGACAAAGTATCGTTGGGTTCACTTTGGCTGTGTCAGTGATGAATACGGTTAGCTATAGTCCCTTCGTCAAGACTACGTCTCTGTTGGCCTAGGGTATGGTTTACTGTCAACTCCATTAGACAACATTGGTCAGTATACGGTGGTCTTTGATGTATTCACGTTGTACATCTTACAACATACCACAGCCGAGGATTAACACAAAGACCGTACTAAGCCTGTGACACTAACTTCCCCTTAACGGAAGAGACGAATCCCATCTTAGTCATCTACTCGCCTCGAGAGCTTCAAGTGTAATCCAAACTAAGATCTTTCAACAGGCCTAGCCTCGAAGCTAGATCATATGTCTAAGCGGCACCGTTTACTCACAGGTTTGTACTAATGACTTCAGGTCTTAAGGATCGGCTTACCTATCATCACCCTAGAGTTATTATAGACAGTTTAGTTAAAGTTTAACCATATAATAACTCTATGTTGGTCGTTCAGTAAACTCATTCTCTAATGAGCACCTGTGTCTCGTCTCCGCCTTCACCAATTCGAATGACTATGAGATCATCATTACTCTAAGGTAAGACAAAGACACAGTGGTCTGTCCGATGTGCCGATATCCAGTTCTCGACACATATATGACCACGAACCGTTTAAGACTTAAGTTTCTATACGGTCGCTTACTACTCATAATCGAGATCTTATCCGAATTCGTAAGGACCTAACTATAAGTCTATGGACATTATCTAAGTATATTTATTCAAACGATTTCATACTTAGGATAATGGACACCATATATTATATGAACAAGACGTACACTTAGGATAAATCTCCTTATGGGCATATATCCTCCTACATCTCCCACTTGCACTTAGGCTATTTATCTCGGTATCTCATACCGTTATAGCATATCAGTCTCTTTGGACATTTATATGACAAACCTAAGAGTGGATTTACTAACGAGTATCTATAATGCATTTTAATGGATTATGATTTATACATCTCTTGATCACACAAGGTTGATCCTTGAAAAATGATTTGGATCAATTTTCCTTTTCTTTGTATAGCTAACAATTAGCTCATACAATCTAGATGTAGGGTCTAACATTTCTATAAGTCAGTCTCAGCTCATTCCAATTTTATGTGTCAATATGTCAAGTACATACATGACACCCTAAGTCTCTATATATTCGATTAAATCAAAACGATTTTGATTCAATGTTTTATATAGATGATTCAAATAAGTTGGAAAACCTTTTTACTTAGTCCGAGAAACCGGAACTAAGTATATGAGCTAGCTCCCACTAACTTTAAGAATTATCTGGTTAAGTACTTCAATTATATATCTAAATCATATTTAGACTATATATATGAAAAGCTTAACCATTTGATATGTGCGTAGATGGAACGTACTAGTGTCAGGTTGGGTTTGACGAATGAGTCAAATCAAGATCGGTTTAAGGAATCTTGATATTGACTTACTCGGTCAAACGTCCTACACTGTACCTTTCCCTTAACTACATTTAATGTTAACTCTTTAAGAATCAAATGTAGTTTATTAAGAATCAATCTTAATTATGCGTATAATTGTGATCACACACAATTTATACGCTCCTGGAACTTATACTTAACTATCGACTGACTATAACATTAAGTCGGCTCCAAACAATCAAAATTTTCTGAAGCTCTGCATCATAGTTCGAGAATTTATGCAACCAACTTAGATATCCACATTCACAGAAATTTAAGCCATTCTCAACAAATTTCAATTTCAAAGGAAAGCACATTTCCCGAGACATTTATTCAAACAACGGATTCATTAAAATGAATCATACTTTGTTTATCAAATAAACCTTGAGTGTTAAACACTCAATCATTATTTTAACTTTAAGGAATGATACGTTTTATTCATAAAAGAAAATAAGTATCATCTCCTTCTTCATCGTGTCTCTTTGAAGTCCTTGCACGGCCCTAGCAGCCACGATTGCTCAGATGCCGACCGTCCTCGGTACTTCTTCCAACCTCTGCTTCATATCAGCCACCTGTATACATTACACAGATGTCTTAGTAAAGCATTTATGGAAATAATTATGCTTTATTGAATTTAATTTGTTGTACCTAATGTAGAGCCATCAGTATGCCCCTTCTTCTTTTCTGCAAGGTAAACCTTGCAGTTTCTCTTCCAATGACCCATCTTATGGCAGTGGAAGCACTCAGATTTTGACGGGGCCCCTTTCATCTTTTTCTTCCCCTTCTTCGCCTTGCCAGGTTGTGGGACATGCCTCTTCTTACCCTTGCCTTTTGGCTGATTTGAACAAGCAGAGCCAACAACCAACGCAGGCGGTCTCTTCTCGATTTCCTCAAACTACCTAAGCAAGTTAAGGAGATCGGGAAGATCTGTTTCAATACTGTTCATAATGAAACCAGTAATGAAAGGCTTGAAGGCTGGGGATAAAGACTTAAGTATAACATCCATGGACATCTCATTGTCCAGGAAAAAACCCAACTGGGCGGCGTCTTCCACGTACCCGATCATCTTAATGACATGATCTTGTACGGGCCCTGTCTCCATCTTTGTGCCCCAGAGGTTGCTCGTGGCTTCAAATTTGGCAGCTCTGGACCGCTTGCCGTATAACTCTTGTGCATTCAGAAGCATGCCTTGAACATCCAAATGTTCATGCTTCCTGTCATGCCCTATTTTGAACTATACGCGTATTCTACTGAACACACGTATATTTCTACTTACGATACATGGGTAGGCATGAAATAAGCGTAGATATCGATGTATGTGAGGTAGTGCAAGCGGAATTAGGCCGTAATACATGGCTAAGGGAAGAGAATGCGAATGTGAAAGCGGGAGAAGTGCAAATGACGTCGTGGGTGTAAAACGACAGGAGTGTGTTAGACGTGTGTGTGTGTGAAGCATGTATGCTCGCATGGATGTGCATGGATGTGTGTAGGGGGAGCCATGAAAGTGTGAAAGGGGTTAGGGGCCAATGGCAACCCCCGTAAATTTCTAGAAAGGCGAGGGGCAAAACAGTCTTTTTGACTAAAACTACTGTACGTACATCCTGAAGTTGTATGTGCATAAAGTAATGGAATCCTTGTAAATACCTAGAATATGGAGGGGTATTTTGGTCATTTAACATGTTGCATGTTTATCCAAAAGAGGGTTCTCGGAAGAGATTTTTTGAATGAATCTTCTCCTTCTTTCTTTAAGCTTCTTTTCTTTTCTCTTCTTATCTTTTCTTTTCTTTTTCTTCCCCTATAGGGCCGGCCACCCTCTCCTTTCCTATCCCCTTATTTTCCAAATGAAAACCCCTAATCTCCATTTCCAATAGAAAGGAATTCATGCTTGCTTGAAGAGAGAAGAAGATGGAGAAGAAAGGAAGAGGAAGCGAAAGGGAATTAAGCTTTTGAGGTAGGACCTCTTGGATTTGGAATCCCATCAAATTGATTTGTGATATTATGTTATTATAGCATGTTTTACTTAATATGTATTAGGGATAGTGAAAATTCAATGAGCTATGTTTCAATTTTTCAAATTTCCCTTAAAATTCTTAGTAAAAACACCTCCTTTAAAATCTTGAATTTCTGTCTTGTATTGTTGTTGTATTTACTGTTATTGTAGCTCGAATTAGGGTTCAAAAAAATATGAGCTTGTAGATCTTGAAGTTCTACCACAAAATCATATAAAATTTGACATAGTTTCAATTCAGAAATTAGGAGTAATAAATCCATCTATACAACATGTCTGTTTGAATTTCAGTGTTGACACAGTTTAGCAAATTTGGCATAACCACCTGCACACATCTTGGAATTTTATGATCTTAGTCTTGTTGGAAATTTAACAATTTTTTCTAAAAATTCATCAGAGTGCTCATATGTCGAAATTCTGCTTCCAGCATGCTTAAAATTGGCTTTCAATACAGACCCTGAAATCTGTCTGAAAAACAGATTTGACACACTTCACTAATTAATTCACCATAAATCATATAGTTCATATTTTTACATGAAATTTTATCTGTAAATCCAAAACTTCACTATATTCAACTTTCATTTATATAGTTTTGTCAAATTCCCAAGAACAATGACTGAAATGTGTTTATCTTTATGGCTGTTCTTGCAATTCCCAGCAAACTGAAATGTTAAGAAATGCTATAACTATGACTTGATACTAAATTTTCATCTATTAAGCATGTGCATTATTGTTACTTGACGTAGAAGTTCATTGTGATAATTGCTCTTGGATTTACTCATGTTATAATGGTCGTGATATTGACTCCGTCACGTGTTCGATGAAATGCCTCAATGAAGGCAATATCCAGTAATTTGAGAAACGTGTATGTGTTAGTGTTGGCCTTGAACTACATTGATAATTGGTAGAGTTAGAGGCTTGAATGGCATGGATACATTGAAATTGTGAGTAGATGATGTGTTGTGATAGAGGGCGTGTCACGTGAGTGCATGGCCCTATGTCTGAAGATGGGCAGATGAGGCGATATGTGCATACCCATGCCATCAAGACCCCTAACGTGTCACTTATGATGTTAACTAATAAAATTGAATAAATCTCAGTCCTCTCTAATGAGGGTGAGGTAGCAAAGCCCGGGTTTTAGGTGGGATTTGAGTAAATTGTGGATATGAGGACTGGACTGTGAAGTTGGGAGATGATTATGTGATGTGTGGAGTTTACACCCACTCGCCTTTACCGGGAGTGGAGGGGATTTTTACACCCACTCGCCTTTACCGGGAGTGGAGGGGTCATACGGAGGTTGGGTTATATATGGATAGCCTCACTCCTGCCAGGGACGGGGGAGGTGAGAGGCCCGGCGTACAGTGCCCGTGTCCACTGCGTCGTGTGCTATATTCACCCCACATTTGAGGTGAAGTCCAGGTCCTGGTATCACACAGTTTACCCAAGTTCCAATTAATTCAATTATAAAATAATAAAATAAGAATTTGCATGTTACTCCTTCTGCTGGTAGCACTTTCCATTCCCTTTGCCCGTTCTTTGTGACTTTGTGTCACGCCTTAGGCACTTGCACTTATCTTATTAGGTATTGGTTGCTTGAACACTTGTGTTGTTATTATTATTAATCGTGCTAACCCTTTTCTTGCAGTATTCGACGTTGGATCGCAAGTATGATCCCTTACTTAGCTATTTATTTTTCATTACGACACTTATTTTGCCTGCCTTATTTCTCTTGCTATGTTTTGTGGATTGATAACCTTAAAACGGTATTCCAAATCCAAGTTGGTTCCTATTGGGGCACGCATTGACGTGCTCCTCCCTATTTTCAGGTAGCAACGGTAGCATGGTTGGAGGTGACTTGGAGTTGGGTTTTAGGTGTATCACTTGGTGTGAGACGTAGCTTGTGTAGTGACATGGTTGTCTTGGAGGTGGAGAGGGATGGTGTATATGTAGTGGTGTACTTGGGCTATGTAATTTAATGGAAGTTGTATATATGATATGTTGTTGTTGAAATAAGTTATTTGTGGTGTTGTTTTGATATTACTGTGAAGCTTCACTTGTACTATCCCAGCATGTGCACAGTGGCCTGCTTATTCCGTTCTTCTTTCTCTCTCTCTCTTTCCTCTCTCTTCACCCTCACTCTTCAGGGTACTTGGAAAAAAAATTTTAAATGCCGGGTATTCTGGGAAACGGGGCGTGACAGTTTTTGGCGGCCCATGCAGGTCCCCGCACTACGATGTGCGTAAGGATAATACATGTAATGCTTCAGTAGGTGATTGGAATAGATTAGCCTTAAGGTGGGTAGTGACCTGAGAGCCTGGAGTGATCCACCCCAGAACCTCTAGCTTTAGGGAGTTCGGGAATGAACTTTTAGCAGTATAGTATATTATAGATGTATATTGTTGGTATACACGTGTATATGTAGCTGGGTGAACCCGTGGATATAAATGCATTTGTTGTGCTTAGAGATTTGATATATATATGTTGTGGTATACTTGTAAATTTAAATGACATGAACGTTACACGTATCCTGGATGTTTGTAGTGGTATATGGATACGCGTGGGTGTAAATACTAGGTGGTGAATACTTGAATGTATGTATACTACGTCTCTATAAAAGTACATGGTACGGATATGTGAGGCTGATATGTGTTGTATTTGTGTGACTTTAAGGAATTGATGATAGGTATATGTTTATTAATAGTGGATGTATACTGATGGATACATATCAACTAGCAAGGATATTATATGTTTATATGGACATGGGCGAGGGTGTGTACGTATGTGATGTGAGTGCATGTATGCGGCTCACTATCTCCTAAATATAGTTGTGTTTCATGTGGGGAGTACACTAATGTGTGTACATATACCCTTGTATGGATAAAGTAGAGGGATGTCCACATTGTCTCTGGACATATGTGGGAAAGTGCATGTGTGTGAATATATGTGTGCTTGTATGGGTAGGTGGTGTAGATATATATTTGGGAAGTTAGTTCATATATATCGCTAGTATTGCATTACTAGGGTATGACTTCCTAGTGTGTTAAAAAGTATAAATACATGAGAGTATATGTATGTGCTGCCTATGTGTCTATAGGAATTGGTATATTGTTTTACATGGGTATATGGGCGTGGGTTGTATTATTGCGTGAAGATAGGTGCTGTGCTATGGCCATATATGGTATGTATGTAGTGATATAGACAAGTAATGGGCGTACGGGTAGTATGAGTAATGCTCCAGGGTGTTTGGGGTAGATGTATTCTAAGGTGGGTAGAGGGTGCTTTAGACCCGTCCACCAAAGTTTAGGTCCCTAGCCCTATACTGTGCCTATTACGGGATATGGATATATGTATGACATGTAACGCATGTAAGATGTGATGGATATAAGGATTTGAGACTATAGAGTGCATGTATATATGGAATGATTGTAGGTTTGCATGGTTAAGTAGAGTTATGATATATATACATACACGTGTGTGTATGCGAGCCACGTCGAATGGCGTCTATAGGACCATTGGATGTATATGTAGTACCCGTACCCTTCCGTATATCGTGGTATAAGGAGGATTGTGCACTGGCATATGAGATACTTGTATGTATGTAGGCGTGTTGTAGCAAGCATGGTGTTATTGTGTGCATGTGTTGTTATTATTGAATGTGCATTGGTGTATGTCTTTTGAGTGGTTATATGTATATGTATGCGAATGATCCCCATTCCGATATACATAGACGTGTATGTAAAGTGGATGTGGCTATCTATCGAATGTGTATGAATATTGAAATGTACTTATTTGTGAATGTACTAGTATACTAGTAAAAGTGTGGATATATTGGATGTTATGTATATAGTGGTACGGATGGCTACCGACTACCTGCTAGTATAGTTTAGGTAGCTTAACGGTATGGATGTGTGTGCCCATACATAGTAATGTAGGTGCATGGTGCATGGGTCCTAGTACGTATATATATATATATACTAGTCATACCTCGTGCCCGCGGGCACGGTTCAATTAAGATTTTCCCCAGCAAAATCTTTGTTCCCCAAAAAATTATTTCCACGGTCAAAATTGCGCGGAACAACAAATTAGCATAAAAATATTTAGCGACACGGACGCATTCGACGTGGAACAACGAAATCGGCGCATGCACCTTCAGCGCGGAACAACAAATTCGGCGCGGACGCCTTCGGTGCAGAACAACAAATTAGTTAAAAAAATTAGCGGGCGCCTTCGGCGCGGTTCATTTACGATTCCCCCTCAAAATCGTAGATCACCCATAATTTAGCTTATCCCAAGAAATATCAATCATTTTGAAATTATTCACCTGTGATCAATATTGATCGAGTCGCATCGTCTAGTCCATCCTGATCAAGAGATCGCTCATCGTCTTCTCTACACGAACCACCATCCATGTAACCAGCAGAACATACACCTCACGTCAAGTTTTTACTATAGACATGCATATTGTAACCCCCAAAACTACATCAAATCAAAAAAAATTCTCTAGGTGTCAACATTAAGACAATATATTTGATCATAATTCCTTAAAATTCACTTCAAGCAATTCAAATACCACGTCGTCATCTACTCTCAAATTACAACGTCTAAAATTTGACATCAACGATTGGTATTTCACATTTAAAAACAATAAAATCCTTGCTCTATAAACCAAAATGAACAGAATTGCCAAATAAAACAACCCAAAATTTAAAGTTCTCCATAAAAACCTAAACAAAGCATCAAGAATTTGATTTCAATCGTTTAGAAATTATTCACCAGTTATCAGTATCGATCGAGTTGTAGATATCCATGTTCAAATAATTTTATTGAAAAAATAGGCATTCTAAAGCATCTGTAACAAACACAGTTTAAAAGAATTAGAATAAGAAAAAAGAACACATATTTCATGATTTTAAGCCTATGATACAATGATGAGAAATAGTCAGAGAAAGATTTAGTGATATGGCATCGAAAAAAACCAGATCCAGGAATCATACCGCCTTGGAGCGATCCCGAGTTAGCTAGTAGTTCGCTGAGTACCAAAGCAACTGAATCGAGATAAACCAAGGAACCAGCTATAACGAAATGATTAATGCATAAAAGAGAATTTTTCTAGCCCATGATAACTCATCTGTAACTTTCTAATGTCTAATTGGCTTATGAACTAATTCTAATGTCCAATAATCTAAACAAAAAATCATAATTTAATCTATTAATGGCATCTGTAACATACACATGATAAGAAAAAGAACACATTTCATGATTTTAAAATCGGACAGAACATTTCTCCATTAAATTAGAAATTTTTATAGACAATGATACAATGTAGAGAAATTGGCCGACAAATTGTTATCTAATATTAATTATGACATGGCCTCTTTGTAACTCTCCACATTTTAACCCATGGAGAAGCAAACCAACATTATCGTTAGCCAACAGAAACATAATCAAATGTTAAAAACAAAAAATGAGCTAAAGCAGGTCTAAAAGTTAATTCATAGTATTTATACATCTCCATATTCAAACAATATCAGTGACTTGCTTTAGTTAAAAAGGGGAGCAAATTCAAACAACATTCACCCCAAAAATGAGACTTCATGATTCACATGTTCTGTTCATTTATCTAAAGCATATGATAGACAACGGGATGAAGAGAGTGCTGTTTGGCTGAAGCTAGCAAAGATTTTTTCGATTTCCTTTTCAGCTTTCTGGCTATGCTTGTGGGCTAAGTACATCGACTTATAATATCACACAACCTAAACTATATGCTAAAAGAAAAAACCCTTAACTATGAACAAATATACACAAAAATACATTTTGGATTGAACCATGCAGTCCAACTTCAAAAACACCATCTCTCACCATCTCTCACACAGGCATTTAAAACCGACAAAATTTACATATGAAGCTAGTGCCGTGTGTCCTGAAAATAAAAAATAAAATCATAGATTAGAATAGAAAAATTAGAAACGAAGATATATCTAATTACTTTGTACAACTCACCTTTATTACCTTCATCATGTTTAAGCAGAAAACCTTTTCATCATCACATTATAAAAAGATGGCGTGTCAAGCTCAATCCAAAGTGGAGAGTTAATAGGATGAGCAATAACCTAGATAAATTAAGAACATAAATTTCTGAGAAAAAGTAATATATATTTGATAATAGGGAAAAATTTAAATTTATACATTTATTTACCTTTTTTCGTTGGAGTGGTGGATGGCGTGCTTTCTGGAACCAAGCAAGCTCGGCAAGAACCATCTTCCACTTCTATAACAAAAAAGGTATTTGGATGGTCAATGAACATGATATTTTGAAAAACAAAATCTAAGATTTTTATATTACCTCGGAAAAGAAGATTACTTTGTCTTCAATGTGACTCGTCGTTGTTGCTTGTAAAGTTCTTTTAGCAATTTGCTGGAAATAATAATAATAATAAACAGTCACTAATTTTTAATTTCAAAAGGGGAATGTTTGTAACGGTATGCATACCTTATCAAACCAAAATCCGATATAACCCCGTAGGTTGACATTTATGTGATTGTTTTGAAGTAACAGAACCTGTGAGAAGAAAAATGTTAATGCAAACATAGTAGATTAAAAATATAACGTAGAATTATGATAAGAAACTTACAGTTTTTGCCAAATCTGCATCATCGTATATCTATATAAAAATACAAACCAATATATTTTATCAAACAATGCATACCGAAAACTATTAAGTAATGCAATGAAATGTAGTAAAGGAAAAAATTTCTTACCCTGCCATATATGGTAATGTGGGTCCACATTTTAAAGCTTGGTAACGTATGATAATGATATACCTGCATGTTAGACAACAATCGATAATAATTTTTTAAAAGATCATTTAAACAAATAATATAAATAAAACAATGTAAAGAAAGAAAGTTAAAAAACTTACATCCAATTTTTATCATACATTGGAAATCATAGCAGAACTTCTGGGTAAACGGTGTTTTCTGTGTTATTTATGTTGGGCTGCAGAAGGACACATACACGATCAAAAGATGTGCACCTTGAAATTGCAACATAAAGATGTCCATGACTGAAAACTGGGGTCCATAAATCAACTCCAACGAATTTTACAGATTGTCCTTGGGCTTTATTAATCGTCATAGCATATGTCACACGGACAGGAAACTGCCTTCTTGTCATATGAAAAGGTAATTCTGTAGCCGATGGAGACAAAGATATTCTTGGAATAAACACAAAACAACCGGCTTTAACCCCATTTAAAATTTGAGCTTCAATGACACGTGCTGCACATCTGACAACCATCAATCGAGTGCCATTGCAGAGCCCGTCTTTAGGTGCAATATTTCGTGATAAAATAATAGGACAACCAACCTTAAGCTCAAGTGTAAATTGTGGCAACCCAGGAGGATCCAAAGAGTTTATGTACTCAGTTGGATATCTATTCATAATGGTTGGATCGGTTTCATCATTTTCAGAAAAACTGTCTGCAGCTTGATACGTAATCTTCTGTCCCGGAAAAATGTTTAATGCTGCAGCATTTATAAAAGTAACATCATCATTCCGTGCAGAAAGAATTATTCGTTCAGTAAGGTATGCCGGAGTCACGGCACCCCCAAAATCAAACTGCGGATAAATTCGAAGTATTAACTCGTTTAAATCCTTGCACCTGAATATGTTAGAAGGAAGTTCTACCACTTCTGTAGGATTTGTCCCAACCTAATACATATAGATATAATTTTAGTTAAGGAATGGCGAAGATAAAAATAGTAAGTAAAATTAAATTAGGCATGAAATAAAATACCTCCAAAATAAATTTTGAAAAATTTGCATTCTCAACAGATGAGTTATTTAACCGCATATTTTGATCCAAGATCAAAACTTGTACAGAGCACCATAATACAGATCGTCTCAATGAGGCACCAACAATTTCTTCTCGAACCCCCTTTGGTATGACGGGCAAGATTTGTCGGAAATCCCCACCAAGAACAACAGTAATACCACCAAATGCTCTGGGATTATCACACATATCTTGTAACGATCGATCCACTGCCTCAACACAGTGCCGATGTGGCATAGGTACTTCATCCCATATTATAAGTTTTGCTTTTCTGAATAATTGAGCTTGCATGGATTGCTTGCTAAAATTACAAATTGAAGTATCATGCACATCTAACGGGATACGAAATGTGGAATGTGCAGTCCGACCTCCGCTGAGTAGCAATGATGCAATACCGGAAGACGCGACGGTGATAACTATATTTCCAAGACTACGCAACATTGTTGCTATTGCATTGTACAAAAAAGTCTTTCCAGTTCCAGCACCGCCGCTCAAGAAGAATGTAGTACCTTTATTTTCAAATACTGATGAAGTAATTGCTGAATAAGCATTTCGTTGTGCATCATTAAGGCAATCAATGTCTTTTTGTGCATCCAATTGTTTCGCTTTATTTATAAGTTCCTGATGTTCATGCAACAATCTATTGCCAACAATTGCATTCCAATCTCCAGCAGGAAGTGGCATTGGTGGAAAGTCGGATAGACACTTACCGTACTCCTCAAACAATTCATTGATAAGGAATAATCCATAATCTTCAAGTTGGCCTTGAGTTGGGGTAGAAATTGCAAATAAAGTTTGTAATTTATGTGGAAGATCATCGCAAATGTGCATTGAAAATTCATTTCATAATGCAAGGGGGTCGATCGGTACACATTCGATAAGAATAATACAAAACAGTCTTCGTAATTGATATCCTGTTTTCATAATTGAAGCCTCGGAAAGACATTGTCTCCACTCAGAATCATCTTCAAGAAGACCTCTTGCAATACATGTTGCTTTGAATGTAGGGTACTCGATAGAATTGAATGTGCGTAAATTTTCCCACGATGTTGGCCCTTTAACAACTATTAGTAGCAACCATAGATAAAATCTCTCACCAGAATTAGGGGAGGCAAAATACATTCTGCCAATTGCATATCCAGATTGTCTTGGAGTCCAGACCTTTGTTGACGAATGCCACACAAACTTTTGAGGAAATTCTTGATATGTGAGATCATGTGCAGACTCATATAAAGCGCAACATGTAAAAAATTCAGTCAAAGTTTTCTTATCATTTTCAGCCCTAGACCTTATTGCATCTACATCTTCGTCTGGATCAAAAATAACACGGTGTTGCCCTGGTAAATGAAGTATCAATCTTTGAACTGACAGAATCTCTTGATGCACAGGATGCTCAAATATTTGCCAGGCTGCCTCAGGTGGTCCAATATATTTTGCATCAAGGTATTGTTGGATCTCATTTACTGCGCCCAATACCATTGTGGTCCGATCATGACCTTTATAAATATACTTATGAATGTACTTCACACATCTTACCCCAGCACAAACTTCGACATTAATGTGGCAGTTAAAGCGCCTTGAGAGATACCTATTGTGCGGCACAACATCTCGGTTATCAACCGATGCCCCCTTACAGTATATAGATGCCCATTACTACGACGACGGTAAATAGGATATCCATCACGATCCAAGGTTGTTGCATCTGCATAATTTCGAGGGTATTTCTTAGTACACTTACCATTTTCCATACATGAAGCATTTGGATTCCGAGCACCACATGGTCCATGTACCATACATTTTGACACAGTATCGAATAATGCAGGATCTTGAGCAGGATCAAGAAATTCAGCACATACAATTCTATCCACTTGATCACATGTATGAATCTTATCGGGTCCACGAAGAAAGAAAAGAGCATGCATATGTGGAAGACCCCGTTTCTGAAATTCAATTGAAAATACATGTGCTACTTTCTTTCCAAATACATTATTGCCATCAATCTCCTTCATCAAAGCCTTTCTTTTTAACTCAAATACACGTGCGACTAAATCTGGACGGTCGGTAGCCTTTTGATTGGGCAGTAGAGCCGAAGTAATTTCTGGCCACTTTGGATTTGCGGTCATGGTAAGAAAAATATCCGGGTGCTGGTTATAACGTGTGATAGCCATCGAGTCTTGAAATATTTCAAACATGTGATGTGCACTGCCAGTGAAAGATGAAGGAAGTATCATGCGCTGTCCAATTTGGTCGCATCTGGCATATGCATCGATATCTGCAAGACCCTGATAGAGCTCTGTGTGGAGTTTTCGTTGATTAAGTTTGATGAATGTCAAACGATGTTGCTCAATTGCTGCCCAAGCATCAACTATGAACTCCTGGAAAAACTTTCCAGCTCTCAAAATTGAAGAATACGTGTTCTGTCTTTCAAACAGACGTTAGCTATAAAACTCACACATGGGCAGGCGTCTACTTGAGGATATGTTTTGAACTGGATCCCACTGCTTCAACTCAGGTTCCCATCCAAGCTGACCATCAGGAAATAATAAGACGTAGTGTAATGGTAAGTATGCAGGATGAGTCCCATTGATTTGCATTAATTGATGATTTCCTCGAAGATGTAAAACTATATCTCGCATCCTGGAAGGTCGATAGCCATCGCCAGGTAAAATAACCGCAATCTCATCTACGGTTAGGAGGTTATAACGATGACGATCCTTGTTTGAATTGTAATGCAGATATACAGGAAGATCATGACCACATGAATCTGCTTGAGATAAAACAGAATATGCCTGACAATATAGTTTGATGAATGGATTTATGCCCGATAAACAATTTTGAATAATTTGTAAGACATCCTTGCTCAAATGTGGATTTCTATTACTTCGGAACTCCATAGCAGAATCCGGATCATATATGTAAAGTTGACAATAACTTGCTGTTTGATCCGGTTGGGGCAGCAGTGATCCTGTTCGATGGCGTAATTCTCCATGAATAGTAAATATGTTCGGGCCTCTGCCAACAATCAATCTTTGATCCATTGTCACACCAAGGCTGGTAAATGTATTAGCTGCATTATACTCTCGAGTATACATTCGAAATGATTTTGATGCATCACTGTCACCATCATATAATTCTCGAAGTGCTGGAGGGGGTTCATTAAGTTTCGGCAATTTTACTTTTCCTTGCAAACAACATGTTCCAAAAAGATGTGTTCTCAAAGTTGACTTCGACAACTGTTCATCCAACCAGTGTAAGGCTGAACAATGAGGGCATGGAATGTTCATTAATCCAAGATAGTGCCGACCAAAATCAACCTGAGTTGGTGGACCAGAGCCATGCTGAGTTAACCGACATCGGAAGATTGAGGATGAGCCAGCGTCTTATTGTTCAACTGGAGAAGTTATTAATCCAGGTGTTATTTGAGGTATACAGATAGGAGTCATATATCGCGATATGTTTCGTTGAGCTTTTTCTCGTTCTCTCCTTTGACATTGAGCTAAACACCTAGCCAAAATAAAACCATAATAATTAAATAAAATTAAGCTACATTAAAGCAGAGTAGCTCTTGCGAATAATAACCTGGCAGATGGTTCATCATCTTCAGCACATATCGTATCGTTGTGCAAGGCTGAGACCTCATCTTCATGTTCAACGGGAGAAGTTGGTACTGCTATGTGCTTTGAGGCATATCGAGTACACTGGTAGGAGTCATATATCGAGATGTGTTTGCTTGTATTTGTTCTCGTTCTCTCCTTTTGCGTTGAGCTAAAGCCCTAATTAAAACACAAAAATAAACACAACTAAAATACATGGGAGGAGAAAAGATTTTATGTACAGGCGGGTTGATAATGACCTGACAGATGGTCCAGGAACTTGTCCGGAAATCATATCGTTACGCGAGGCTGAGACAGACTCTTCTTGTTCAACCGGAGAAGTTGTCACGGCTGGTGTTATTTGAGATATATCAAGTACACCGTCAGAAGTCAGAGCGTGAGATATGTTTCGTTGTTCTTGTTCTCGTTCTCTCCTTTTGCGTTGGGCTAAAGCCCTATCTAAATTTAAACACAAAAATAAACACAACTAAAATACATGGGAGGAGAAAATATTTTATGTACATGCAGGTTGATAATGACCTGACAGATGGTCCAGAAACTTGTCCGGAAATCATATCGTTATGCGAGGATGAGACAGAATCTTCTTGTTCAACCGGAGAAGTTGTCACGGCTGGTGGTATTTGAGGTATATCAAGTACACCGTCAGAAGTCAGAGCGTGAGATATGTTTCGTTGTTCTTGTTCTCGTTCTCTCCTTTTGCGTTGGGCTAAAGCCATATCCAAATTTAAACACAAAAATAAACACAACTAAAATACATGGGAGGAGAAAAGATTTTATGTACAGGCGGGTTGATAATGACCTGACAGATGGTCCAGGAACTTGTCCGGAAATCATATCGTTACGCGAGTCTGAGACAGCATCTTCGTGGTCAACCGGAGAAGTTGTCACGGCTGGTGTTATATGAGGTATATCAAGTACACCGTCAGAAGTCAGAACGTGAGATATGTTTCGTTGTTCTTGTTCTCGTTCTCTCCTTTTGCGTTGGGCTAAAGCCCTATCCAAATTTAAACACAAAAATAAACACAACTAAAATACCTGGGAGGAGAAAAGATTTTATGTACAGGCGGGTTGATAATGACCTGACAGATGGTCCAGGAACCTGTCCGGAAATCATATCGTTACGCGAGTCTGAGACAACATCTTCGTGGTCAACCGGAGAAGTTGTCACGGCTGGTGTTATATGAGGTATATCAAGTACACCGTCAGAAGTCAAAACGTGAAATATGTTTCATTGTTCTTGTTCTCGTTCTCTCCTTTTGCGTTGGGCTAAAGCCCTATCCAAATTTAAACACAAAAATAAACACAACTAAAATACATGGGAGGAGAAAAGATTTTATGTACAGGCGGGTTGATAATGACCTGACAGATGGTCCAGGAACTTGTCCGGAAATCATATCGTTACGCGAGGCTAAGACAAACTCATCTTATTCAACCGGAGAAGTTATCACGGCTGGTGTTATTTGAGATATATCAAGTACACCGTTAGAAGTCAGAGCGTGAGATATGTTTCGTTGTTCTTGTTCTCGTTCTCTCCTTTTGCGTTGAGCTAAAGCCCTATCCAAATTTAAACACAAAAATAAACACAACTAAAATACATGGGAGGAGAAAAGATTTTATGTACCGGCGGGTTGATAATGACCTGACAGAAGGTCCAGGAACTTGTCCGGAAATCATATCGTTACGCGAGGCTAAGATAGAATCTTCTTGTTCAACCGGAGAAGTTGTCACGGCTGGTGTTATTTGTGGTTTGAAACTTGAAACTTGATCTAAATGAGCTATATAAGGATGTTACAATCCTGATTACATTCCAATATTCTAAAAACCTCTAAAAATTACATATGCTACACTATCACGTATACATTCTTGGATATAAGGATGTAAAAAAACTAATAAAAAACAAATAAAAACACCAATCTCTGATTGTGCAGCAGGATATAGATAAAAAACAAAATTTGAATGCATTGTTATATCATGATATCATGATTACATTCCAATATTCTAAAAATCTAAAATGAATAGAGATAATTTTGATTTTTTAAAGCTGTAAAATTGGCACATTCCAATATTCCAACATTCCAAGCTGCAAAATTGGCATATTCATTTGAATAAAGTATCAATTCAGTAAATGTATGAATATTTTACCTCAAGCCCTGTTACTTGGTAGAAATATTCAGAGTGTAGCAGATGGAAATATCAAGTTTATTCCAATTGACTGTAAACTTGATTATAAACTTGATAGAAATAATCAAAATGAAGTTCTCCCTGTTAAACAAAAATATCAAGTAATAGTCAAAAATCATGTTAAACAAAAATATTGAGTAGTCAAAAATGAATTTCAGAATTTGAGTAGTTATTGAACTTCAATTTCAAATGCACAAATTCCATATCTTCAGAAATTTTAGAATTTCAAATTCCATGAGAAATATTCCCAAAGTATACTCTTCTGAAATTTGAGAATTTCAGAATGTGAGTACTCAAATTCCATATCAATAACTCAAATTTCAGAAGAGTATACAACATGAGAAAAATTTGAATACTCAAATTTGAATTTGGGCATGAGAAAAATTCAAGTTCAAAAGTAAATTCAATTTCAAGTTCAATAACTCAAATTTCATTTGATAATTTCATGTTAAGGTCAACATTTTTCTTCTACCATCAAATACCTTAGTTCAGTTTAATTTCATGTTAAACTCAAATTTCAGAAGAATTGAGGTGCAACATTATGAACTATATGCAAAATATGTTAGCCAATTCTCTATGCATGTGAGGTGCAACATTTCAGAAGAGTTGAGGTGAAAAATAGCAAGCTCATTTCAATTTACATCTATATGCATTCCAATTATCTCAAACTCAATCAAGTGAATGTATTGGCACATGGGACAGAAATTTATAACCAATTCTCTAAATTCATAACCAATTCATAACCAATTCTCTCAAACCAATTCATCACCAATTTTATACATAGGTGAGAATACTGTTGTCCATGTTGCAAATTCACAAATTGACAAAAATTCAATGATAACAAAATGAAATAGTTGGCCATGTTTTTTTCATATCTCAATTTAGCCACAGGATAACATATGAGAAATCTAGCCCATGTTTTGTAATATCTAAATTTGTAAATGTGGTAGCCACAAAAAATTTAGCCACAGAAATTTGTAAATTTAGCAGAAGGAGGTAGATGGGATAAAAAATATGATGCAAAATAATTCATTTAGCCACAGGACAAAAGTATGAGGAGCAATTCATAACCAAATTCATTCTTAAGCATTATAAATTGACAGGATATGCAAAATAACCACCAAAATCATTCATAACCACCAAGCATTATAACAGCAATTCATAAAACTCAATTTGCAAGCTCATTCTTAAGCTATCTTGAATGTTGCAAGCTCATTCATAAAACTCAATTGAACTTATAATTATGTTATCCATTAAACTGAACTTGCAAGTTTGCAAAATCCATTCTTTTTAACCCAACATTCTTTTGCAAAAGCAGTAGCAAGTTCATATATGCTGAATTGACTGAAAACTTGCAACTGTTATCACTCAATTTCATCAATTAATATATGTCCTGTTAATATTTTTGGCCATGTTTTTTGGAAATGAGCATATCTGTTTATATAAAATGAAATTGGTGGCCATGTTTGTTGCAAACCAACATTCTGAATATGAGCAACAGGACATAGAGAATTGGCTATGTAATATTTGTTATCAGGACATTCTCTATATATTATCAGGACATAGATAATATGAGCAAAATATTTGTTATCAGATAGTCATAACCAACATGTTATGAGCAAAAATTGGCTATATGTCAGAATTGGCTATGTTGGTTATGAGCAAAAATATGCAGATGTTATGAGCAAAATATCTGAATAATTGGCTATTCATATTCATATTCAAAAATCCTGTTAAACAAAAATATTGAATAATTTCAGTTAATTGATAGATATATTCAAATTTTTAAACATGGGTTGAGGGGTTGAGGTTCTCACATTACAGTCAATTTCAATTTCATAGTCTTAATATCCAAATTCTCAAAAACTTGAAGAATTACACATTGCAGTTAATATCCAAATTATAATGCACTTTCATATGTTGAAATCCTAATGTTGCAATTGTTAGGGTTGAAATTGCTATTCCAATCCTGGAATTGCATTAGAATGCTAATGCAATTTCAAGTGTTGAAACCCTCGCAAATGCAATTTCAACATTAGAATTCTAATGCAATTTCAGCATGAGCATTGATATGAATCTCATTTTTACACTGGAATGAATGCTCATTCTTATCAATTTTTAGCATTTACACTGGAATTTAACTTACACTTAAATTAAACTTACACTTGAATGCTCATTCTTCACAGTACAATATTAAGCATTCATATCAATATTAAGCATTCAGTCCAATGTTCATTCTTCACTGGAATTGATATCAAACTTACATCTAATTTGAGCATCCTGTCAAATGGCAAACAAAATAACTCATATACATTTGAGTTCATGGCTATTTCCAATAATAACTTTCAAGTGTCATGTCAAATTAATGTGATCATCTACATTGCTAACCAATAGTGGCATGTCCAAGATTTTGAACAGGACACTTGAATGTCTAACCATGACAGTCATTTAAGTATGATATCATGCAATTCAACAGAAATTGCATGTTTTTAAGTCAGTTAACTATGATATCTAACCATGATAACCAAGTGTCCTGTTCAAAAGCTTGGTTATATATTCAGAATATATAACCAATAGCTCAATTTCAGAATATACAGCCAATTTATCATATAATATCTAACCATGATAACCAAGTGTCATGTTCAAAATCTTGGTTATATATTCAGAATATATAACCAAAAGCTCAATTTCAGAATATCCAGCCAATTTAGATATGAGCTCATACTTGATTTTGAAATTAACCAAGTGTCATGTCCAATTTCAGAATATATAACCAATAGCTCATACTTGAATGTCTAATCATGATAACCAATTTCATGCAATGTCTAACCATGACAGTCATTTAAGTTGAATGTCTAACCATGATATCATGCAATTTCTGTCATTTAAGTATAAAAAACATGCAATTTAAATATGAGCAAAAGCAATTCATAACCAATGCATACTTAAGTTTCATATGCTCATTTCATACTTGTGTACATATGCTCAAATCTATTCAATAGCAAAAATCTATTCATAGGGTACAGAAGAGGAGAGCAAAATTCCTAAATGAATGAAAATATGATTTCATTTCAAAGGACAAAATTTCATAACCAATTAATCAGCAAGCTCATCCATTCATATTTCCTGTTGAATGAGCTTGCTATTTTGTTGAGCTTGCAATTCAACAGGATAAAATTTTGCAAGCTCATCCATTACAAAATAGCAAGCTCATTCTTATTTACATCTATATGCATTCATAACCAATTCTCTCAAACTCAGTCAAGTGAATGTATTGGTGCTATACTATCAAGCTGATATTTGCTATTGATGCTAGTGAGCTCATAAGTTCAGGACACATACCATATGCTAAAGCAAGATCAGTTTAGCAAATATCAATTCAGTTCATATGCTATTGAGCTTAAAATATTTGCTATCAAGCTGATTCTCATAAGTTGAACAATTCTTAAAGACATATACTCTCAAGCAAATATCAATTATTAAGGACATATGATTTAGCATCAAGATTTCATCTTCAGGACACATATGTAAACAATTCGTAAAGACATCAATGTTTAGCCATCATTCTCATAAGCATAGGAACAATAGCATAGGAAACAATTTGTTCCAGGCAACCTTTGCAAATTGTTCAGCCATGGAAAACAGGGAGCATTCAAAAATTATTTTTCTCCGTAAATTTTTCACATTCAAAAATTCAACAATGTTCAAACTGGAGCAATGAGCCATTCTAACAATGCATATCAATTTAGCCATTCTATAATCCTCAATGCTCCAGTTTTAGGATTGTTGTGATATAGCTGTTTTACTCAACACTGGAGTATTAGGATTTTCAAATGTTAAATAACTGTTATATTGTCAATCCCTTTTCAAATGTTTTACAAATTTAATAGTTCTAAAATCCTCAATCCTCAATCCTCAAAACACACAAACATTGAATGCTAAAATCCTCAACATTTGATGAACAGTGGAGGAACATAATTTCAGTTTGATGAACACTGCATTTACAAACTGAATGCTAAATTGGTATGGCATTGTAAGGATGGCATTGAGCACTACAGAGAAACTGCAAACTGAACCAAATTACACATATAGAACGAAATTTTGAATAAGCACACCCAATTGGTAATTTTGAATAAGCACATATAGAATGAAATCTTGAAACTTGACAGTAATTTGGTAATTTTTAAACTAATTTCAAACTATTTTGCAACACTGGAGTATTAGAATTTTCAAACTATTTTGCAACTATCAGTGAATTATCACCTATATATTCCATTGCATAACAACTGAATTGCATGTTTTTTAGCAAGCTCCATGTTTCAATTATATATTCTCTACATGTTTCAGCAAGCACATGTTCAAAGTTTCACCTATATATTCATTAGCTCAATGTTTCAATTATTCAGCACGCTCATCAATTCCATGTTTTTTTGCAACTATCAGTGAATTCTCACCAATGATATCATCCATTCCTATGATATGAAATTTCAGTGTCCTGTAAATATTGCCTTCAATTAATATTAAAATTTCATTCTCAAAATTTCATTCTCAAAATTTTGAGAATGAAATGCAATATTAAATCATTCTCAAAATTGATAACCAATCAAAAAATACCAATCTCTGAAATGCAATTTTTGAGATTAACTCTCAGTGACATTATCAAAAAAATGTTTCATATATCCCTCAAAATGTTTCATGCACCTCAAACCTATTATGAAACTGTTTCATATATCTCACCAACTTTTGCAAACAGCTCCATGTTTTTTTTGCAACTATCAGTGAATTCTCACCTATATATTCCATTGCATAACTACTGAAATTGCATGTTTTTAGCAAGCTCCATGTTTCAATTATATATTCTCTCCATTTTTCAGCTAGCACATGGACAAAGTTTCACCTATATAGTCATTTAGCTCCATATTTCAATTATTCAGCAAGCTCATCCAGTAAGCTCATCCATTCCATGTTTTTTTTGCAACTATCAATGAATTCTCACCAATGATATCATCCATTCCTATGAGTTAATCTCAAAAATTTGATATGTCTGAAAAAAAATAGATCTTCTAAATTTGCAATTTGATATCATTCATTGAAATTTGATATTGACAGAAATTTGAGAATGGACTGAAATTTGATATCATTCACTGAAATGGACTGAAATACCAATCTCTGAAATGCAAACAATCTTTGAAATGCAAATTTCAGTCAATTCTCAAAATTGATAACCAATCAAAAAATAGATATATCAATATCAAACTCACAAAACTGTTTGAGAACTTTTCTAATTTGAATGAACGATATCAATAGCATTCATTCAAATTTGGTATCATTCATTCAAACTCAAACAGCTATGCAAATTTCAGTCCATTTGATATCATTCATTCAATTTGATATCATAGGCAGTTTGAGAGCTTGCTAATGAGAATGGACTGAAATTTGATACCAATCTCTGAAATGCAAACAATCTTTGAAATGCAAATTTCAGTCCATTCTCAAAAGTGATAACCAATAAAAAAAGAGATATATCAATATCAAACTCACATTGCTTCTATTATCCTGTCAATATCAAACTCACATAGCTAATGGATAATTCCAATATCAAACGCATAATCAACATTGACTAAAAATTTAAATTGACTAAAAAACCACATTTTGAGAATTTACAGGGCACTGAAACTCCTATCAAGCACTCCTATCAAGCACTCCTGTAACCATAAAAGCTCACCAATTCTCTCAAACTCACGAAGGGGTGAGGTGTAGAGGATGAAGCTATCAACCTCACAACATGATAAAGAGACATTGTCATATGATTCACATATGATACAGGCCTTTATATAAATTTTTGAAGCTCTCTTTACACAATGTCATATGATTCCCATATCAAAAATGTTTATATGATTCCTATTTGGATGGGAAAATTGAAATCAAAAATTTGTATTAGTTTTTTCCTATTTATTTTTTGATCACAGGAAACATGAAAATAGGAAATTTGTTTATTTCCAATCGTATAGCAATGAAAAAAGGCAAAGTTCACAAAGCTCACCAATTCTCTCAAGAATATCAATATTATAAAACGTGATGAAGCCCTCAAACCCACAAAGCTCACCAAGAGGGTGCTTGAGCTCTCCCGTGATGAAGCTCAAACAGCTGCAATGTGAGGGTAAATTAAAAGAAGAAAATGAGAAAATGTAAATTAAAAGAAGAAAATTAAAAGATGAGTTCTTGATATGCTTGCTTGATGGTCTTCCTTGATCTGCTTCCTCTCCCGTGATCTGAGGTAGAAGAGGGTAGGTAGAAGAGTGCGTTGGAGGAGGTAGAAGATGATGGCGATGCTGGAGGTAAAAGAGGGTGCTAGCTCTCCCTTGAGGAGGTAGGATGCTGGAGGTAGATGATGGCAATGCTGGAGGAGGTAGAAGATGATCTGCTTCCTCTTGGCATGCAAAACTAATACGGAGAGAAACTGTGATGTGATCAAAAAAATTTCCCCCTCAGCGTGGATGTGATCAAATCCGTTTCCCACCCACTGCGAGCTAGGTAAAACAAAAGTTTGAAATTTTGATTTCAAATTTATATACAAATCTCAATTTCTCATATCTCAATTTCTCAAATACATATAATATAAACAACACACCCAATTACACATAACCAAAATCTCTTATCCATTTTCTCTTAACCAAAATCTCTTACACATTTTCTCATCTCTTTTACATTTCTCTTATAAACAACACACCCAATTACAAATCTAAACATAACCAATTTCTCTTATACAAAAACTCTTATCCAATTTCTCTTGATAACATCCGTGTTTTATAATATAGATATGTGTGTGTGTGTGTGTGTGTGTGTGTGTGTGTGTACATATGCATGATTGTGTGCATGTTTACTATTAGTATAATGGTCTTGTGTGTATGTGTGTACATGCATTTGGTTATATATAGATTCAGAAATCTTCGTATAGTAGTGATACTTATACATATATGTATGAATATGTGCATATGGAGTATCTATGTAGAATATTGCTTTTTGTGTATATAGGAATATGCATTATAGTTGTATGGATTTCTAATATACGTGTCACGATGGAGTGTAGGGATGTGCCATGTATGTGTGGTATGTAGTGGAAACTAAAGTACTTGTTGTATATTGGATGAACTAGTCATACCCCGTGCCCGCGGGCACGGTTCAATTATGATTTTCCCCCGCAAAATCTTTGTTCCCCAAAAAATTATGTCCACGGTCAAAATTGCGCGGAACAACAAATTAGCGTAAAAATATTTAGCGACACGGACGCATTCGGCGTGGAACAACGAAATCGGCGCATGCACCTTCAGCGCGGAACAACAAATTCGGTGCGGACGCCTTCGGTGCAGATCAACAAATTAGTTTTAAAAAAATTAGCGGGCTCCTTCGGCGCGGTTCATTTACGATTCCCCCCTCAAAATCGTAGATCACCCATAATTTAGCTTATCCCAAGAAATATCAATCATTTTGAAATTATTCACCTGTGATCAATATTGATCGAGTCGCATCGTCTAGTCCGTCCTGATCAAGAGATCGCTCATCGTCTTCTCTACATGAACCACCATCCATGTAACCAGCAGAACATACACCTCACGTCAAGTTTTTACTATAGACATGCATATTGTAACCCCCAAAACTACATCAAATCAAAAAAAATTTCTCTAGGTGTCAACATTAAGACAATATATTTGATCATAATTCCTTAAAATTCACTTGAAGCAATTCAAATACCACGTTGTCATCTACTCTCAAATTACAACGTCTAGAATTTGACATCAACGATTGGTATTTCACATTTAAAAACAATAAAATCCTTGCTCTATAAACCAAAATGAACAGAATTGCCAAATAAAACAACCCAAAATTTAAAGTTTTCCATAAAAACCTAAACAAAGCATCAAGAATTTGATTTCAATCGTTTGGAAATTATTCACCAGTTATCAGTATCGATCGAGTTGTAGATATCCATGTTCAAATAATTTTATTGAAAAAATAGGCATTCTAAAGCATATGTAACAAACACAGTTTAAAAGAATTAGAATAAGAAAAAAGAACACATATTTCATGATTTTAAGCCTATGATACAATGATGAGAAATAGTCAGAGAAAGATTTAGTGATATGGCATCGAAAAAAACCAGATCCTGGAATCATACCGCCATTGGAGCGATCCTGAGTTAGCTAGTATGTCACGACCCGCTTCCCTAAAATGGAGGCGAGTACGTGAAAAGGTCCGCACGAGAGTGGAGCTGTGAAGCCCCAAACCCGATAAGCGTCCACAATACAAAAACAGGTCCCTGTAACCACAACAGAATAGCAATAATAACACAAGGAGAGACTGAAATAAAATTCACATCTCACAAATATTGTCCAACATCACAAATAAGTTCAACATCCAGAAAAGCCACCAGGCTAAAAGAAAAGAGTCTAAGGCCCAGAACAAGGCCAACAAAAGAAACGACATAACATAGCAAAGTATAGGTGCCACGCACCGATAACAAAACAACTGTCTAACAAAAGTAAAACACACGAAGACACTAGGACTGGTCCCCAGTGTCCACGTACTCCCCGTCAAACACAAGCTCGGGCTCGGCGTCGGCAAACACCTCGTCCTCTACGAGGTACTCGGGCTCAGGATCTAACATGTGTCACCCAAAAGAGTAAAGGGGCACATGTCAGCAAGTCTAAAAAGACTTGGGCAAGGAAACTGAAAGTGAGGCATCTAGCAACCTAGCAGTTTAGTTTGCATGACATGGCAGTTATAACATGAGTGCACAATTAAAACATGGCGAGACAATTTGTACAAGAGAACGATCATCGGGACAAGACAAGAGTAGCCAAGCTACTATCAATTCAATACATTCACATTTTGTAGGTGTTTACGCCATTCGCTGAATGGCATAGCATTTCAGACCGATCGGCACTAAACACTACCCAATATTCACACGATATGGAGCCTAGGGTCCCTGCACATTGAGCTCGTCTAGTGAGCCTAGGGTTGCCCCGCACATTGAGCTCGCATTCTTAGTTCACAATTCAATGTATCGAGCGTTGGGTTAGCAACTTATTATGCTCGCTTCTGGTCACGAGCCAGGAACACTAGTATGGCGTAGGGAACACCTAGCCGGAACACGCAATTCGGGCATTGGCTATCAACCAACACATGGCCCGCTTCTGGAACACGAGCCAGGAACACAACATTGTAGCGAAGCTACGCAATCACAGCAATATCTAAAGAATGCGAGGTCATGACAATTTATTTGCGTACAGTTAATTAAATTAAACGTGACAGGCGAAATGCAATGACATGAACATATTCGCGTACCGTTAATTGAAAGTAAACATGACATGGTAATTGTGCAACATGCTAAAAGTCGGAACTAGCTTCGTTGTCAAGCTAGTTCCCCAATTTGCGCCTAGGCGAGTATCATTTCGTCGCCTAGCCTCTTTTACGCCTACAACATGCAAATGGCCTAAAACATGGCCTAAACCCTAAGTGGCAAGTTTCACTTGCCTAGCACCGGGGATTGACACACTTCGTCACACGGATGCTATCTACGAGGAAATCACTGTTTTGGGGGAACAATCAACAAACAACATGAATTTTTATTAGGGTTTCATAAAAATATAAATAAGTTATGAAAACAACGGTAGATCGATTTCTTACCGAGAGAAGACGGAAGGAACACTCCGGGGAACCCTAGGATCAGATCTGGAAGAGATTGGAGAAGTTTGGGGAAACTAGGGTTTTGGGGGATTTGGGGATTTGATGGATTTGAGTGAGATTTTAGGGAAGATGAGAGGTGGAATGAGTGAATAGATGGATTGGATGATGGTTCTAGGGCTTGGAATGGAGGAATGGAGCTTGGGGGAAGATGGGGGCTGAAGGGGGAAAGTTTTTAGGGTTTTGGGTCGTGTTGGAGAAGAAGAAGTCGAATGGGTTGGGTTTAAATAGGCTAGGCTGGCGGCTGCCCAGAAATTAGGGTTTTAACACTGGTTAGTCGGTCAAAGAGCAACCACTGACCGACTAGTTTGGCAACTAGTCGGTCGGTCGACCAACGCAGACCGACTAAGTGCAAACAGTAACTCCTGAACGAAAATAGGATTCTAGAGTTAGTCGGTCCATGAACAAGTACTGACCGACTAGTTTGGCATCTAGTCGGTCGATGAACGTTCTTAGACCGACTAAGAGTAAACAGTAACTGATACAAAAATAATTTGATGAGTTAGTCGGTTCAAGAAGCATTGCTGACCGACTAGTTTGCAACCTAGTCGGTCAACCAACGTTCTTAGACCGACTAACGATAAACAGTAACTCCTGAGAAATTTAGAAAGCTAACTAGTCGGTCCAAGAAGGATTGCCGACCGACTGGATCGTCATCTAGTCGGTCGGTGGCCCTTCTTACACCGGCTAATGAGCACAGAAAAGTACCGACACGGAGCGCGGGACCCCGGGATCGATTCCTAAGACTCCTAGGCTTGATCTAACAGTTAGATACGACCGTTATGAAGTCCGTCACGAGTGACTTACTTCGAAATCGACAATCCTAAGGAAGAAGCGAGAAAATACGACGAATCGATCGAAAATGAAATCTACGGAGACGAAAACCACACAAGAGGAGAAAATCCACCAAAACATATATTATATATATAAAATCCAAATACATGAAAAGCAGTCGTTACATAGTAGTTCGCTGAGTACCAAAGCAACTGAATCGAGATAAACCAAGGAACCAGCTATAACGAAATGATTAATGCATAAAAGAGAATTTTTCTAGCCCATGATAACTCATCTGTAACTTTCTAATGTCTAATTGGCCTATGAACTAATTCTAATGTCCAATAATCTAAACAAAAAATCATAATTTAATCTATTAATGGCATCTGTAACATACACATGATAAGAAAAAGAACACATTTCATGATTTTTAAATCGGACAGAACATTTCTCCATTAAATTAGAAATTTTTATAGCCAATGATACAATGTAGAGAAATTGGCCGACAAATTGTTTTCTAATATTAATTATGACATGGCCTCTTTGTAACTCTCCACATTTTAACCCATGGAGAATCAAACCAACATTATCGTAAGCCAACAGAAACATAATCAAATGTTAAAAACAAAAAATGAGCTAAAGCAGTTCTAAAAGTTAATTCATAGTATTTATACATCTCCATATTCAAACAATATCAGTGACCTGCTTTAGTTAAAAAGGGGAGCAAATTCAAACAACATTCACCCCAAAAATGAGACTTCATGATTCACATATTCTGTTCATTTATCTAAAGCATATGATAGACAACGGGATGAAGAGAGTGCTGTTTGGCTGAAGCTGGCAAAGATTTTTTCCGATTTCCTTTTCAGCTTTCTGGCTATGCTTGTGGGCTAAGTACATCGACTTATAATATCACACAACCTAAACTATATGCTAAAAGAAAAAACCCTTAACTATGAACAAATATACACAAAAATACATTTTGGATTGAACCATGCAGTCCAACTTCGAAAACACCATCTCTCACCATCTCTCACACAGGCATTTAAAACCAACAAAATTTACATTTGAAGCTAGTGCCATATGTCCTGAAAATAAAAAATAAAATCATAGATTAGAATAGAAAAATTAGAAACAAAGATATATCTAATTACTTTGTACAACTCACTTTTATTACCTTCATCATGTTTAAGCAGAAAGCCTTTACATCATCACATTATAAAAAGATGGCGTGTCAAGCTCAATCCAAAGTGGAGAGTTAATAGGATGAGCAATAACCTAGATAAATTAAGAACATAAATTTCTGAGAAAAATTAATATATATTTGATAATATAGAAAATTTTAAATTTATACATTTATTTACCTTTTTTCGTTGGAGTGATGGATGGCGTGCTTTCTGGAACCAAGCAAGCTCGGCAAGAACCATCTTCCACTTCTATAACAAAAAAGGTATTTGGATGGTCAATGAACAGAATATTTTGAAAAACAAAATCTAAGATTTTTATATTACCTCGGAAAAGAAGATTACTTTGTCTTCAATGTGACTCGTCGCCGTTGCTTGTAAAGTTCTTTTAGCAATTTGCTGGAAATAATAATAATAATAAACAGTCACTAATTTTTAATTTCAAAATGGGAATGTTTGTAACGGTATGCATACCTTATCAAACCAAAATCCGATATAACCCCGTAGCTTGACATTTATGTGATTGTTTTGAAGTAACAGAACCTGTGAGAAGAAAAATGTTAATGCAAACATAGTAGTTTAAAAATATAAAGTAGAATTATGATAAGAAACTTACAGTTTTTGCCAAATCTGCATCATCATCTATCTAAATAAAAATACAAACCAATATATTTTATCAAACAATGCATACCGAAAACTATTAAGTAATGCAATGAAATGTAGTAAAGGAAAAAATTTCTTACCCTGCCATATATGGTAATGTGGGTCCACATTTTAAAGCTTGGTAACGTATGATAATGATATACCTGCATGTTAGACAACAATCGATAATAATTTTTTAAAAGATCATTTAAACAAATAATATAAATAAAACAATGTAAAGAAAGAAAGTTAAAAAACTTACATCCAATTTTTATCATACATTGGAAATCATAGCAGAACTTCTGGGTAACCGATGTTTTCTGTGTTATTTATGTTGGGCTGAAGAAGGACACATACACGATCAAAAGATGTGCACCTTGAAATTGCAACATAAAGATGTCCATGACTGAAAACTGGGGTCCGCAAATCAACTCCAACGAATTTTACAGATTGTCCTTGGGCTTTATTAATCGTCATAGCATATGTCACACGGACAGGAAACTGCCTTCTTGTCATATGAAAAGGTAATTCTGTAGCCGATGGAGACAAAGATATTCTTGGAATAAACACAAAACAACCGGCTTTATCCCCATTTAAAATTTGAGCTTCAATGACACGTGCTGCACATCTGACAACCATCAATCGAGTGCCATTGCAGAGCCCGTCTTTAGGTGCAATATTTCGTGATAAAATAATAGGACAACCAACCTTAAGCTCAAGTGTAAATTGTGGCAACCCAGGAGGATCCAAAGAGTTTATGTACTCAGTTGGATATCTATTCATAATGGTTGGATCGGTTTCATCATTTTCAGAAAAACTGTCTGCAGCTTGATACGTAATCTTCTGTCCCGGAAAAATGTTTAATGCTGCAGCATTTATAAAAGTAACATCATCATTCCGTGCAGAAAGAATTATTCGTTCAGTAAGGTATGCCGGAGTCACGGCATCCCCAAAATCAAACTGCGGATAAATTCGAAGTATTAACTCGTTTAAATCCTTGCACCTGAATATGTTAGAAGGAAGTTCTACCACTTCTGTAGGATTTGTCCCAACCTAATACATATAGATATAATTTTAGTTAAGGAATGGCGAAGATAAAAATAGTAAGTAAAATTAAATTAGGCATGAAATAAAATACCTCCAAAATAAATTTTGAAAAATTTGCATTCTCAACAGATGAGTTATTTAACCGCATATTTTGATCCAAGATCAAAACTTGTACAGAGCACCATAATACAGATCGTCTCAATGAGGCACCAACAATTTCTTCTCGAACCCCCTTTGGTATGACGGGCAAGATTTGTCGGAAATCCCCACCAAGAACAACAGTAATACCACCAAATGCTCTGGGGTTATCACACATATCTTGTAACGATCGATCCACTGCCTCAACACAGTGCCGATGTTGCATAGGTACTTCATCCCATATTATAAGTTTTGCTTTTCTGAATAATTGAGCTTGCATGGATTGCTTGCTAAAATTACAAATTGAAGTATCATGCACATCTAACGGGATACGAAATGTGGAATGTGCAGTCCGACCTCCGCTGAGTAGCAATGATGCAATACCGGAAGACGCGACGGTGATAACTATATTTCCAAGACTACGCAACATTGTTGCTATTGCATTGTACAAAAAAGTCTTTCCAGTTCCAGCACCGCCGCTCAAGAAGAATGTAGTACCTTTATTTTCAAATACTGATGAAGTAATTGCTGAATAAGCATTTCGTTGTGCATCATTGAGGTAATCAATGTCTTTTTGTGCATCCAATTGTTTCGCTTTATTTATAAGTGTTGGAAGCAACGATCTAGGATCTTAGTTTGATGATGACAAACATGTCGGTATATCTAATGTGTGTGCTCAGTATGTTTCAGGCTTGGCAAAATGATATACTTTCGATATTTGGCGGATTTGCTATTCGTATAGCACATTGGGAGAGATGAATTGGTTGTGCACAAAGAAGTTAGACTTGGTCAAGATGAAGTGATAAGGTGTGACCAATTCAAATCAAAGAAAGTTGGACTTGGTCCAATGAGGGATGAAATCTCATATCAAATCTTTTAGAGATATCACATTTGATTCTCCTAGCCGAATTTGTATTTCAAATGGAGAAGAGATCAAGTCAAAGCCAATCTCTCCAATCCTAGTCAAATACAAACTTCTACCAATACCTAATCTCCTAGATTGTAGAGATTCTCTCTCATCCCTAGAATATCCCTAGCCGCACAAACAAAACTCTAGGGACATCTTATATAAACACATCATCCTAATGCAAAGAGAGCAGGGGGTTGAAAAAATTATTGGTGCGGCATAAAAACATTGAGGAGAGGTACGATTTTTTTTTGTTTAAAAGAAAAAGGGCTTCATCCTCCTTCTTTTATCAACACCTCCGACTTCTCCCCATGCCAACAAAGCCGCCAACGTCCACGTGGAGAAAATCGCCCGACCATAGCCGCTCGGAGAAGAAGTTGAAGCCGTCGTCGAACCGTGCTGCCAAAGCCCTCACCACCGTGAGGAGATCTCACTGCACGACGTCGTGAAGAAGTCGCCATAGTGTCGCCGTCGCTGCTCAAAGCCAGTGCCCAACAACGTCGCTGCTGCAGTCGACACATCGCCGTCGTCGTCCATGGAGAACTTGTCGTTCGAAGAGGACGCCTGCTGCCCCAACGTTGCCGTAAAGTCAACGTCCATAGTCGAAGCTTCGCGGGTGTTGTTGCTATCGAAGGAGCGCCGCTGATCAAGTCAGAGAACGCCGCTGATGTTGCTCTCGTTCGATGTTAAAAACCGCCGACACTCGCCGTTGAGCAGCAGTCGCTGCGGGGAAGAAGCTGTCGAAGGAGTCGACGCTTGAAGAGCTCTCCGCCATTGAGTGCACATCTGTCACGACCCGCTTCCCTAAAATGGAGGCGAGACGTGAAAAGGTCCGCACGGGAGTGGAGCTGTGAAGCCCCAACCCGATAAGCGTCAATAATACATAAGCAGGTCCCTGTAACCACGACAGAATAACAATAATAACACAAGTAGAGACTGAAATAAAAATTCCACATCTCACAAATTGTCCAACATCAACAAAAAGTCCAACATCCAGAAAAGCCACCAGGCTAAAAGAAAAGAGTCTAAAGGCCCAGAACAAGGCCAACAAAAACTGCAACAACAACAAGTATGGGTGCTACGCACCGATAACAAAACAACTGTCTAATAAAAGTAAAACACAACGAAGACACTAGGACTGGTCCCCAGTGTCCACGTACTCCCCGTCAAACACAAGCACGGGCTCGGCGTCAGCAAACACCTCGTCCTCAACAAGTAACTCAGGCTCGGGCTCTAACATGTGTCACCCAAAAGAGAAAAGGGGCACATGTCAGCAAGTCGAAAGACTTGTGCAAGGAAACGGGAATAATGGTAAACTAGCAACCTAGCAATTAAAACGTGGTGCATGGCAAGTAAAGTACGGTGGTAACAAGTAAGGTAAAGGAGAGTACACGTGGCAAGTATCAAGTGGTAGGGGTGACATGTAATGTCAAGTAACAAGTAAAGTACAAGGGATCACTCGGCGAGTGCCCTATTTCCCGCAGGCTGTGTTCAAGTATCAAGTACAAGGGGTCACTCAACGAGTGCCCTATTGCCCGCAGGCTGTGATGAGCTCGTCTTCTGGAACACGAGCCAGAAAGTGTATTTGATAAGTATGGCGTAGGGGTGCACCTAGCCGGAACAAGTAGCACTAGTATGTAGCGATGCTACGCAATCACGATGAGTATTCAAGCATGCAATGACATGAGCAGATAATTCGCATACCGTTAATTAAATTAAACGTGACAGGCGAAATGCAATGACATGAACATATTCGCGTACCGTTAATTAAATTAAACGTGACAGGCGAAATGCAATGACAGTTAAGGATGCATGGATGACATGAACAGTTAATACGCGTACCGTTAAGGAAAGTAGACGTGACATACAAGCATGATGAGGGTGACGGACCAAGCTTCGTTGTCAAGCTAGGTCAATGGCGTCTAAACGGCTATCCTTTCACCGTCTAGTCTCTTTTACGCTAAAGCAAGGTAAATGGCCTAAGACATGGCCCAAATCAAGAGATGCAAGTTTCACTTGCCTAGCACCGGGGATGGCGACTACTCCGTCACACGGATGCCAATCTATGGGGAAATCACTGTTATGGGGGAACAACCATCAAACAACATGAAATTTATTAGGGTTTCATAAAAATACCAATAGACTATGAAAACATAGAGGAATCGATTTCTTACCAAGAGGAGACGGAAGGAACACTCCGGGGAACCCTAGGATCAGATCTGGGAAAGATTGGAGAAGTTTGGGGAAACTATGGTTTTGGGGGATTTGGGGATTTTGATGGGTTTGGGTGAGATTTTGGGGAAGATGAGAGGTAGATAGAGTAGATGGATGGTTTGGATGATGATTCTAGGGCTTGGAATGGAGAAATGGAGCTTGGAGGAAGATGGGGGCTGAAGGGGGAAGATTTTAGGGTTTTGGGTCGTGTTGGAGAAGATGAAATCGTTTGGGTTGGGTATAAATAGGTTGGGCTGGCGGCTGCCCAGAAATTAGGGTTTTAACACTGGTTAGTCGGTCCAAGAGCAACCACTGACCGACTAGTTTTGCAACTAGTCGGTCGGTCGACCAACGCAGACCGACTAAGTGCAAACAGTAACTCCTGAACGAAAATAGGATTCTAGAGTTAGTCGGTCCATGAACAAATACTGACCGACTAGTTTTACATCTAGTCGGTCGATGAACGTTCTTAGACCGACTAAGAGTAAACAGTAGCTGATACAAAAATAAGATGATGAGTTAGTCGGTTAAAGAAGCATTGCCGACCGACTAGTTTGCAACCTAGTCGGTCAACCAACGTTCTTAGACCGACTAACGATAAACAGTAACTCCTGAGAAATTTAGAAAGCTAACTAGTCGGTCCAAGAAGGATTGCCGACCGACTGGATCGTCATCTAGTCGGTCGGGGGCCCTTCTTACACCGGCTAATGAGCACAAAAAGTACCGATACGGAGCGCGGGGCCCCGGGATCGATTCCTAAGACTCCTAGGCTTGATCTAACAGTTAGATACGACCGTTATGAAGTCTGTCATGAGTGACATACTTCGAAATTGACAATCCTAAGGAAGAAACGAGAAAATACGACGAATCGATCGAAAATGAAATCTATGGAGACGAAAACCACACAAGAGGAGAAAATCCACCAAAACATATATTATATTATAATAAATCCAGTTACATGAAAAGCAGTCGTTACATCCTTCTCAACTTAAGAAAAATTCCGTCCTCGGAATTTCCAAATACTCACGAGTCCGGAAACAAAAGTGGGAAACGCTCTCGCATCTCATCCTCATTCTCCCAAGTAGACTCTCCAGGTGAGCCGTGTCACCACATCACCCTCACAAGATTGACAATCTTGTTCCGAAGCGATTTCTGACGCCTGTCCAGAATCTGCACTGGATGCTGGTCATACGTCATATCGGGGCGAACGGTAATCTCCGAAAAATCCACCGCATGAGACGGATCGCTAATGTATCGACGAAGCTGCGACACATGGAAAACATTGTGAACTCCTTCCAAAGATGGCGGCAAGGCCAAGCGATAAGCTACCTCGCCAACCCTCTCCAAAACGTCAAACGGTCCAATGTATCGCGGGCTCAACTTCCCACGCTTCCCAAAACGAATCACACCACGATTCGGGGAAATCTTCAAGAACACATGGTCGCCCGGCTGAAACTCCAAAGGACGACGTTTGGCATCCGCCCAATGCTTGAAACGGTCCTGAGCAATTCTCAACCTCTCCCGAATATTCCTGATGAGATCCACGGCCTCCACGATCATCTCAGGTCCCAACAACTCCCGATCTCCAACGTCATCCCAACTCAATGGCGATCGACATTTCCTCCCATAAAGAGCGGCGAAAGGCGCCATGCCAATACTCGCCTGGAAGCTGTTGTTGTAGGAAAACTCCACCAAGTGTAGATGGTCCTCCCACTAACCCTTGAAATCCAACATGCACGCCCTCAGAATGTCTTCCAAAATCTGAATCGTCCTCTCGGACTGGCCATCCGTATGCGGATGGTACGCCGTGCTGAAACTCAGACGCGTACCCAAACTCTTCTGAAAACTCTGCCAGAACTGAGATGTGAACCTCGTGTCTCTGTCAGACACGATACTTACGGGGACTCCATGAAGTCGCACGACCTCCTCCATATACCTCCTCGCCAGCGCCTCAGTGGACTGTCCCACTCGGAACGGAATAAAGTGTGCAGATTTGGTCAATCGATCTACGATCACCCAAATCGCGTCATTCTGCTTCGGACTCCGAGGTAGTCCAGTCACGAAATCCATAGTGATGTGCTGCCACTTCCACTCCGGAATCGGAAGCGGTTGTAGCAACCCGGCCGAACACTGATGCTCCGCCTTCACTTGCTGGCAAACCAAGCACTTGGCTACACTCCGAGCCACACTCCTCTTCATACCATGCCACCAATAATTCAGACGAAGATCCTGGTACATCTTGGTGCCACCAGGATGCACAGAATACGGCGAACTGTGTGCCTCCACCATCAATTCCTCTCTGATATCCCCAGCTGGCACACACAACCTGGCTCCGAACCTCAGCGAGCCATCCTCATGAATCAAAAAGTCAGTCCGCAGACCGGCTTCCACCTGCTCCCGAATCCTCACCAGCTTCGGATCCTCAGCCTGGCCAGCCTTAATCCGATCCACGATCGTCGACTGTACCTGCATGTACATCAACGACGAAGCCTCTCCAGGAAGAACAATCTCCACACCAGACTCGCAAAAATCCTGCTGCAATCTCCACTGCGAGGTCAAAATCATCACCGCTGGAAGCCTACTCAAAGCATCTGGAACCACATTCACCTTGCCAGGGTGAAACTGCAAATCAATATCATAATCCGCCATAAGCTCCAACCATCGACGATGTCGCATGTTGAGCTCCTTCTGAGTGAAAATATACTTCAAGCTTTTGTGATCGGTGAAAATCTTCACTTTCTCACTCAGCAAGAAGTGCCTCCAAATCTTAAGAGCAAACACAACGGCAGCCAACTCCAAATCATGCGTCGGATAATTCTTCTCATGAACCTTAAGCTGGCGAGACGCATACGCCACAACATGCCCATGCTGATGCAACACACAACCGAGACCCTTGCCAGAAGCATCACAAAAGATCTCAAATCCACCGCTGCGATCAGGCACAACAAGAATAGGGGCAGTCGTCAACCTCTCCTTCAGAACACCAAAAGCACCCTCACAATCACCCGACCAAACAAAAGCAACATCCTTCCGCGTCAACCTGGTCATCGGCTCGGCAATACGAGAAAAGTCCTTAATGAATCACCGATAGTAACCAGCAAGTCCAAGAAAACTCCGAATCTCAGATGCTGACGACGGAACAGGCCACTCTCTGATGGCCTGAATCTTCTCGGGATCCACTGAAATACCATCTCCAGTCACCACATGCCCGAGAAAAGCAACTCTATCCAGCCAAAACTCGCACTTCGAAAACTTAGCATACAACCGATGCTTCCTCAAGATCTCCAACACCGTCCTTAAGTGCGAGGCATGCTCTTCCTCCGACTTCGAATAGATCAGAATGTCTTCAATAAAGATAACGACAAACTTATCCAAAAAGTCGTAGAAAATCAGGTTCATCAGATTCATGAAAACTGCGGGCACGTTAGTTACGCCAAAAGGCATAACCACGAACTCATAGTGTCCATACTTCGTCCTGAACGCTGTCTTCGGAACATCTCCCTTCCTCACCTTCAACTGATGGTAACCACTCCTCAAATCCAATTTAGAAAACAACCTCGAACCTCCAAGCTGATCAAAAATATCATCGATGCGAGGCAACGGGTATTTATTCTTAATGGTCACCGCATTCAACTCCCGATAGTCCACGCACATGCGACGCGAACCATCCTTCTTCTTAACCAACAACACCGGTGCTCCCCACGGAGACACGCTAGGATTAATATAACCCTTCTGCAAAAGCTCATCCAACTGCTTCCGCAACTCTTCCAACTCTGCAGGTGCCATACGATACGGCGCCTTCGAAATCGGCTGCGCACCTGGAACAAGATCGATAGAAAATTCCAAAGCCCGATCAGGCGGCAATCCAGACATCTCCTCGGGGAAGACGTCGCCAAAATCTCGCACCACAGCTGGCCACTCCAACTCCATCTGCATAGCCACAGCCTCCACCGGCCTGGCCCGAAATCTGACAGGACCAAGCGAACTGCTACCACGACTGAACTCAAACACTGGATGTCCGGGGATCTCGAACACCACCTTCTTCCTCCGACAGTCGATCGTGGCATAGAAGCTCGCAAGCCAGTCCATCCCAAGAACTGCATCATAGTTGATGATGTCGTGGACAATGAAATCAGCACAAAGCTCACGTCCACAAACCACCAACGGGCAAGAATTGCACCCACGATGCACCGAGACTACACCGTTCCCTGTGACGATATTCCAACTCTTAGGAAGAGAGGACGTCGACAAAGAATGCTTCTCCACGAAGCTCCGGGCCAAAATGCACATCGATGCACCAGAGTCAAAGAGGACTCGTGCAGGGAACATGCAAACCAAAACCACACCTAACAAGCAATTAACAATCAAATCCTAGTCTAGCAAACAATCATGAGCAAGCAACCAATATAATCAAAAATCAAACTAACTAAGGAAGATAAATAGCTAGAATGAGCGTTACCTGCAATAACTTCATCCACGGCCATGCTCTCCTCCTCAGTCATCAGAAAGGCCTGCCCTCTCGGCGGAACAGCGTGCCGAAAGGCCTGTCTCTGTGGAACAAGGGGCGCTCCACGTCCAACGGGCACAGGAGCTCGCTGCTGCAACGGCTGTGCTGCAATAGGAGCCCGCCAAGGCTGTCTCGACTTCGGACACTCCCGGATGGTGTGGGCAGGATCTCCACAGACAATGCACTGTCCTAGAAACCTCCTACACTGATCCCTGAGGTGTCCAGTCTTGCCACAGAAATGGCAAGTCTTCAGAATAGGCCCTCCTGGCCTCTTGAACTGCACCGGATGACTAGGCTTGAAACCAGGCCTAACCACCGCCCTGGCCTGCTCCATAGGCCTCTTCCCAGCTCCGGAAACATGTCCCTTCCTCTGGTTCAAATTTAACTCTTGCCGCCTCGCAGCAATCAGAACCTTCTGATATGTCTCCAAGTCAGAAGAGGTCACAAAGCTCTGAAGCTCCAAGGCAAGTCCCTGGAGAAATCGCTGAGCTTTCTCATCGGCATCCTGCACCATCTTAGGTGCAAACCGACTGAGCCTCGTCAACTCCTGGTGGTACTGATCCACCGACAAGCTCCCCTGCTTCAGATCTATAAAGCGCTGCAGCATCACCTGCCGAGCAGCCTTCGGGAAGAACTCTCCATTGAATCTGGACTTGAAGGTAGCCCAGACGATCGGCTCCACCAGCATCTTCTCTTCCGCATCCCACCAATTCCTGGTGTTGTCCTTCAGCTGCCTCTTAGCCAGATCAACCCATCCAGCCGGGTTAATCTTCGCCATTGCCAAGTTATCCTCAATGCTCCTTATCCACTCGTCGGCAGCCAGAGGACCCTCAGCACCATCAAAATATGCGGGACCCAGCTCCCGAAATTGCTTCGCTCCTGGCTCAGAGCGAGGGGCATCCGGAAGAGCCCGGGCAGCTCAAGCAAGCGGAGCATTCTGGACTTGCAGAAGCACGCCCTGCTGAACTTGCATCATCTGGAGCATCATCCGCATCATCTCACCGCTGGTGGTTTCCCGCTCAGGCTCCTCATCATGAGGGATCGCGCCACTACCACCACCACGGGTGAATCGTCTTCCTGCCATCTAGTGACACAGAAAACGAATCAGATTAGACTCATAGCTTATGACTCGGACGTCGAACTTAATTTATTGGACATTCTAATATTATTATCTCTATTCCAAAAATCGCAGTTACAGAAGGACCTGCATGGGCCACCAACAAAACCTGTCACGACCCACTTCCCTAAAATGGAGGCGAGACGTGAAAAGGTCCGCACGGGAGTGGAGCTGTGAAGCCCCAACCAGATAAGCGTCAATAATACATAAGCAGGTCCCTGTAACCACGACAGAATAACAATAATAACACAAGTAGAGACTGAAATAAAAATTCCACATCTCACAAATTGTCCAACATCAACAAAAAGTCCAACATCCAGAAAAGCCACCAGGCTAAAAGAAAAGAGTCTAAAGGCCCAGAACAAGGCCAACAAAAACTACAACAACAACAAGTATGGGTGCTACGCACCGATAACAAAACAACTGTCTAATAAAAGTAAAACACAACGAAGACACTAGGACTGGTCCCCAGTGTCCACGTACTCCCCGTCAAACACAAGCACGGGCTCGGCGTCAGCAAACACCTCGTCCTCAACAAGTAACTCAGGCTCGGGCTCTAACATGTGTCACCCAAAAGAGAAAAGGGGCACATGTCAGCAAGTCGAAAGACTTGTGCAAGGAAACGGGAATAATGGTAAACTAGCAACCTAGCAATTAAAACGTGGTGCATGGCAAGTAAAGTACGATGGTAACAAGTAAGGTAAAGGAGAGTACACGTGGCAAGTATCAAGTGGTAGGGGTGACATGTAATGTCAAGTAACAAGTAAAGTACAAGGGATCACTCGGTGAGTGCCCTATTGCCCGCAGGCTGTGTTCAAGTATCAAGTACAAGGGGTCACTCAACGAGTGCCCTATTGCCCGCAGGCTGTGATGAGCTCGTCTTCTGGAACACGAGCCAGAAAGTGTATTTGATAAGTATGGCGTAGGGGTGCACCTAGCCGGAACAAGTAGCACTAGTATGTAGCGATGCTATGCAATCACGATGAGTATTCAAGCATGCAATGACATGAGCAGATAATTCGCATACCGTTAATTAAATTAAACGTGACAGGCGAAATGCAATGACATGAACATATTCGCGTACCGTTAATTAAATTAAACGTGACAGGCGAAATGCAATGACAGTTAAGGATGCATGGATGACATGAACAGTTAATACGCGTACCGTTAAGGAAAGTAGACGTGACATACAAGCATGATGAGGGTGACGGACCAAGCTTCGTTGTCAAGCTAGGTCAATGGCGTCTAAACGGCTATCCTTTCACCGTCTAGTCTCTTTTACGCTAAAGCAAGGTAAATGGCCTAAGACATGGCCCAAATCAAGAGATGCAAGTTTCACTTGCCTAGCACCGGGGATGGCGACTACTCCGTCACACGGATGCCAATCTATGGGGAAATCACTGTTATGGGGGAACAACCATCAAACAACATGAAATTTATTAGGGTTTCATAAAAATACCAATAGACTATGAAAACATAGAGGAATCGATTTCTTACCAAGAGGAGACGGAAGGAACACTCCGGGGAACCCTAGGATCAGATCTGGGAAAGATTGGAGAAGTTTGGGGAAACTATGGTTTTGGGGGATTTGGGGATTTTGATGGGTTTGGGTGAGATTTTGGGGAAGATGAGAGGTAGATAGAGTAGATGGATGGTTTGGATGATGATTCTAGGGCTTGGAATGGAGAAATGGAGCTTGGAGGAAGATGGGGGCTGAAGGGGGAAGATTTTAGGGTTTTGGGTCGTGTTGGAGAAGATGAAATCGTTTGGGTTGGGTATAAATAGGTTGGGCTGGCGGCTGCCCAGAAATTAGGGTTTTAACACTGGTTAGTCGGTCCAAGAGCAACCACTGACCGACTAGTTTTGCAACTAGTCGGTCGGTCGACCAACGCAGACCGACTAAGTGCAAACAGTAACTCCTGAACGAAAATAGGATTCTAGAGTTAGTCGGTCCATGAACAAATACTGACCGACTAGTTTTACATCTAGTCGGTCGATGAACGTTCTTAGACCGACTAAGAGTAAACAGTAGCTGATACAAAAATAAGATGATGAGTTAGTCGGTTAAAGAAGCATTGCCGACCGACTAGTTTGCAACCTAGTCGGTCAACCAACGTTCTTAGACCGACTAACGATAAACAGTAACTCCTGAGAAATTTAGAAAGCTAACTAGTCGGTCCAAGAAGGATTGCCGACCGACTGGATCGTCATCTAGTCGGTCGGGGGCCCTTCTTACACCGGCTAATGAGCACAAAAAGTACCGATACGGAGCGCGGGGCCCCGGGATCGATTCCTAAGACTCCTAGGCTTGATCTAACAGTTAGATACGACCGTTATGAAGTCTGTCACGAGTGACATACTTCGAAATCGACAATCCTAAGGAAGAAACGAGAAAATACGACGAATCGATCGAAAATGAAATCTATGGAGACGAAAACCACACAAGAGGAGAAAATCCACCAAAACATATATTATATTATAATAAATCCAGATACATGAAAAGCAGTCGTTACAACATCGCCAGAGAGTCATCCGCCGTAGTCGAACGAATCCCGTCGTCGCTGTAGACTTGTCGCCGCCGTTGCCATTGAAAGTACGTCGCCGGAGAAAGGGCTGGGTCGCTGCGAAGACGCCATTGCCATCGCCCTACTATCAAAGATCGCTGCTGTCCTTACTGTCACCCTCGCCGAGATTACCTGCCGCACGAAGTCCCCGCAGAGATCTTTCGCCGTTCGCTGTTGCCATCGAGAGAGACCCTACATGCCCTAGACGAAAGAAGAGAAGGCGAGCGAACGAAAAATTCGTGCTGACATGGATAGATCTGGGCGAAAGCAAAAAGGGATCAACGGCTGTGATCTCGCACGAGATCGGAGGTGTTTGAGCCCAAGCGAAGTCTTACGTTGCTGACGTGGCAAGGAATTTAAAGGAAGTTGTTGTGCGTACAGACGGCTTACTTATTGGATTTGAACTGTTCTACTTTGCACACCGACCGCAGATTATTTAAGGAGTTGTTGAGCGCACAGACCGCCCAATTATAAGGATTTGAACTGAATTGCTTTGTGCACAGACCAGTGCATAACTTGACATCCAGGAGTCGGATTGAGACACCGTTTGCGTCAGATTGGAGCTGACGATGTGCTGATTAGACAGAGACGCCTACACGGACACAAACTGAGCATTTCTAAACCCTTAAACTCCTTTATTTGTGTCTTAGTGTAACGTTCTCTGTAGGGGAAACCATTACCTATTTTTGTGGACTATTGTGGGACTTGTCTAGTTGGGACTAAACAAGTGGGACCCAGCTAGTTTGGGACTAGCTGGTAGAAAGCCTTGCTAGGATTGATAGTGAGAGGAAACACTGTGTGTGGGGTACTGAGAGTCCGGCGAGTGTAGAGGCGTAGAGGGTGCTCTGAGCGTGCTCTGACTTGTGACTTTGTACCTATTGCACTATTCAATCTAGTATTAGCTTTGGGGGCTGGAGTAGGTCGTTGGGACGACCGAACCAAGGTAAATCTGCTGTGTACTCTGTGTCTGCTATTAATTACGCTGGTTGTGTTTTTAACTGCGTGTGATTTCTCGTGGGTTGCACGAGAATTTTTTATTAGCCTATTCACCCCCCCCCCCCCCCCCCCCCCCCCTCTAGGCTAGGATCCAGATCCAACAAGTGGTATCAGAGCAGGTTTTAGGATCTAGCCTAGTTTGACCATGGACCACATTGATTGTGCTTTTGCTGAGGGTCAGTCTATTTCATTTCCACCTAGATTTAATGGAGTAGACTATGCTTATTGGAAAAATCGTATGAGAATCTACTTGATTTCTATTGATTATAAAGCTTGGCAAATTGTTGAAAAAGGCTATAAATCACCTGTTATTAAAATTGAAAATACGGAAATGCCTAAACCTGATGATAAGTGGGATGATAATGATTGGAAGCTTTATTCTCTTAATGCTAAAGCTATGAATGCTCTTATTTGTGCATTAGATAAATCTGAATTCAATCGTATCTCACATTGTCTAACTGCGCAGGAAATATGGCATACTTTGGAGGTGACGCACGAGGGAACGTCACAGGTGAAGGAGTCTAGACTTGCACTTCTGAGCACGGAATACAAGGGATTTCGCATGCTACCATCAGAGACGATATCAGAAATGTTTGCGAGGTTCACCAACATTGTCTACAAGTCTAGTTCGCTCGGTAAGCCATATTCTAGCCTTGAGCAGGTGAGGAAGATATTAAGAGCTCTGCCAAGCTCTTTCAGGCCTAAAGTCACTGCCATCCAAGAAGCGAAAGATTTGTCACAGATGAGGGTGGAGGACTTAATAGGTAATTTAATGTCCCACGAGCTTGAATTGCAAAATATTGATGAAAGGGAGAAACCTGAGGAAAAGGAGAAAGCTACCAAGCCACTTGCTCTGAAAGCTGACGAAAGTGAAGAAGATGATGATGACATAGCACTAATGGTCAGAAATTTCAGAAAGTTTGTCCAGACCAAGCAAGGAAGAGCAGAAATGGCACCCAGGTTTAATCGCTCTAACTTTTTTCAGTCTTCTAAGCAAAATTATGATCAGAATACTACTAATAGAATGACTTGTTTTAAATGCAAGAAAAGAGGACATCGAATGAGGGATTGCCCACATAAGACAGCTCAGGTGGCTAAAGAAAAGGGAAAATCCAAGGTGCTTACTTGGGACATGGATAGCGAAGCTGAGAGCGAGGAGGAGGAACACGAAGCCCATTCATGCATGGCATTGATGGGAATACACAATGAGGTAACTTCTGGTAGTAAAACTGAACTCCTTACTCTTTGTAAAGAAATGCAAGATAAAATAGTAGAGCTTGAATCCACTATAGATGATTATCAAAATGAGAACTTTGAAATGCAACAATCTGAATATGAAATGTTTAAAGAGATTGAAAAACTCAAAAGTGATATTGTTGCACATGACTCTACTATTGATATTCTGATAAAGGAAAAATCCAGTTTTAATGATGAAGCACCTTGTCTCTCTTGCCCTTCCTTGATGAATAATATTAGCATGCTTAAACTCGATTTGATTAAGCTCGAAACTGAAAAAGACTATGTTATTAGAGAGCTTAATGATAAATTCTGCATGTTGGATAATGATTTTAAAAGAAAAATGGTTGAATTTGAAAAGAAGGAAGAGGAAAACAAGAGAGCTTTTATAAGTAAATGCACATTGCTTGTGGAAGAAAATAAATTGTTGAAAACCAAAGTCTCTAATCTTGAATTGGCCATTAAGAAATTCTCTACGGGAAAACAATCATTGGACACTATTCTAGAGAATCAATTATATGGCAATAATAGAAGAGGACTTGGTTTTGGTCTGAAAAACGTTGAAAAACAAAAATTCAAGAAATTCCACAATGCACCGTCTATTGCGAAGAACTTATATGCAAAGTGCTTTACTTGTGATAGTGTAGGCCATACTTCATACTATTGTAAATTTAGGAACACTAAAATCAAGTTTAAACAAGTGTGGGTTCCTAAAACAATATTGGCTAACACTAGTGGACCTTGTTGGATTCCAAGGTCACACTTAACACCTTTCATGTAGGTGTGATGGAGTTTTGGCGAGGAGCGTTAAATTCAATGTTTCATTCTTTTAGCTCCTTCGTCAAAAAGCGACGAGAAGGTATAATTTCTATCCCTCTTTGCATTTCATTGCATACCTTCATAGATTTCGTGTGTGCTTGTTTTTATTTTGTTTTGTGTGCTTGCATGGATGATTTTTAATGTTTTGATTTCTGAAAAAAAATCAAAAAAAATTGAAAAATAAAAAAATTTGTGCTTATTGTCTCCGCTTATGAATCTCTTAAGTGGTATTGTATGAATGATCGATTCTATCCCTTGAAGAAGTCAATTCATTATTGGTGTAGCTACATGAACATGATGTTATTCTTTTTAGTAGCCATGACATGTCTCATAAGTTTCAAACTTGACTTCTACACCTACATTTGCACTTTCACGATATTTGACTTTTTAGTGCTTCTGGAGATTCTTTTGAAGAATAATGGAAAGTGAATGTAGGAATGATTAATTTCTGAAATTTCTAAGGGATATGATGTGTTTAGCCATGAATTAAAATTGAGCACAAAAGAATAAAAATATATATATATATTTGTTCCGTATGAAAAATGGATACACTTCATGGCTAAAACACAACCCACGAGTATCCAACTTGTGCTACATGGGTAATCATTAGCGTTGGTGTATATAACTCGTCAAGCAATGCCACCCCGCATTTAAAAGTCCTTTTAGGCCATGTTTCGGGGTTCAGTAACTTGAACTCATCTTTGATGAGGTGGGAAAAATCAATCCTAGTGATTTTCATGAAAAGTGGAAAATGTGGATTGATTTGGTTGAATATCTGAACGTGAATCTCCACTTGCACTTTATTGTCTATATCTTTTCACTTACACAAATGTGGAGAAGTCTTGGTATGAAACTATATGAATTTGAACCGCCTATTATTTAGACTACTCATGCAAATTGCACGCTACATCTACTAATGATTTACTTTTGCATGGAATACATTTGTGACTTCATTAATCCACTTTTGGTGATTACAAAGGGGGAGAAAGAAAAGATTTTGACAGCTTTGATGTTTGGTATTATTTGTTGAAGGGGGAGCTTGAAATTATTTGTTGAAGGGGGAGCTTGAAATTATATGGTGAAGGGGGAGCTAGAGAGAAGGGGGAGCATGCTATTGTATTTGTTATTATTATATTTGTCATTATTAGTTTGTGCATGCCTTATTGTAATGCTTGAATATTCATTCCTTGATTCATGTTGCATTACACCCTTCAACACACTTCACACACCCATTCTATTGATCAAATCTTTTATGGGTTTGTCATCACCAAAAGGGGGAGATTGTTGGAAGCAACGATCTAGGATCTTAGTTTGATGATGACAAACGTGTCGGTATATCTAATGTGTGTGCTCAGTATGTTTCAGGCTTGGCAAAATGATGTACTTTCGATATTTGGCGGATTTGCTATTCGTATAGCACATTGGGAGAGATGAAGTGGTTGTGCACAAAGAAGTTAGACTTGGTCAAGATGAAGTGATAAGGTGTGACCAATTCAAATCAAAGAAAGTTGGACTTGGTCCAATGAGGGATGAAATCTCATATCAAATCTTTTAGAGATATCACATTTGATTCTCCTAGCCGAATTTGTATTTCAAATGGAGAAGAGATCAAGTCAAAGCCAATCTCTCCAATCCAAGTCAAATACAAACTTCTACCAATACCTAATCTCCTAGATTGTAGAGATTCTCTCTCATCCCTAGAATATCCCTAGCCGCACAAACAAAACTCTAGGGACATCTTATATAAACGCATCATCCTAATGCAAAGAGAGCAAGGGGTTGAAAAAATTATTGGTGCGGCATAAAAACATTGAGGAGAGGTACGATTTTTTTTTGTTTAAAAGAAAAAGGGCTTCATCCTCCTTTTATCAACACCTCCGACTTCTCCCCGTGCCAACAAAGCCGCCAACGTCCACGTGGAGAAAATCTCCCGACCATCGCCGCTCGGAGAAGAAGTTGAAGCCGCCGTCGAACCGTGCTGCCAAAGCCCTCACCACCGTGAGGAGATCTCGCTGCACGACGTCGTGAAGAAGTCGCCATAGTGTCGCCGTCGCTGCTCAAAGCCAGTGCCCAACAACGTCGCTGCTGCAGTCGACACATCGCCGTCGTCGTCCACGGAGAACTTGTCGTTCGAAGAGGACGCCTGCTGCCCCAACGTCGCCATAAAGTCAACGTCCATAGTCGAAGCTTCGCGGGTGTTGTTGCTGTCGAAGGAGCGCTGCTGATCAAGTCAGAGAACGCCGTTGCTGTTGCTCTCGTTCAACGTTAAAAACCGCCGCCACTCGCCGTTGAGCAGTAGTCGCTGCGGGGAAGAAGCTGTCGAAGGAGTCGACGCTCGAAGTGCTCTCCGCCGTTGAGTGCACATCGCCAGAGAGTCATCCGTCGTAGTCGAACGAATCCCGCCGTCGCTGTAGACTTGTCGCCGCCGTTGCCATTGAAAGTACGTCGCCGGAGAAAGGGCTGGGTCGCTGCGAAGACGCCATTGCCATCGCCCTACTATCAAAGATCGCTGATGTCCTTACTGTCACCCTCGCCGAGATTACCTGCCGCACGAAGTCCCCGCAGAGATCTTTCGCCGTTCGCTGTTGCCATCGAGAGAGACCCTACATGCCCTAGACGAAAGAAGAGAAGGCGAGCGAACGAAAAATTCGTGCTGACGTGGATAGATCTGGGCGAAAGCAAAAAGGGATCAATGGATGTGATCTCGCACGAGATCGGAGGTGTTTGAGCCCAAGCGAAGTCTTACGTTGCTGACGTGGCAAGGAATTTAAAGGAAGTTGCTGTGCATACAAACGGCTTACTTATTGGATTTGAACTGTTCTACTTTGCACACCGACCGCAGATTATTTAAGGAGTTGCTGAGCGCACAGACCGCCCAATTATAAGGATTTGAACTGAATTGCTTTGTGCACAGACCAGTGCATAACTTGACATCCAGGAGTCGGATTGAGACACCGTTTGCGTCAGATTGGAGCTGACGATGTGCTGATTAGACAGAGACGCCTACACGGACACAAACTGAGCATTTCTAAACCCTTAAACTCCTTTATTTGTGTCTTAGTGTAACGTTCTCTGTAGGGGAAACCATTACCTATTTTTGTGGACTATTGTGGGACTTGTCTAGTTGGCACTAGACAAGTGGGACCCAGCTAGTTTGGGACTAGCTGGTAGAAAGCCTTGCTAGGATTGATAGTGAGAGGAAACACTGTGTGTGGGGTACTGAGAGTCCGGCGAGTGTAGAGGCGTAGAGGGTGCTCTGAGCGTGCTCTGACTTGTGACTTTGTACCTATTGCACTATTCAATCTAGTATTAGCTTTGGGGGTTGGAGTAGGTCGTTGGGACGACCGAACCAGGGTAAATCTGCTGTGTACTCTGTGTCTGCTATTAATTACGCTGGTTGTGCTTTTAACTGCGTGTGATTTCTCGTGGATTGCACGAGAATTTTTTATTAGCCTATTCACCCCCCCCCCCCTCTAGGCTAGGATCCAGATCCAACAATAAGTTCCTGATGTTCATGCAACAATCTATTGCCAACAATTGCATTCCAATCTCCAGCAGGAAGTGGCATTGGTGGAAAGTCGGATAGACACTTACCGTACTCCTCAAGCAATTCATTGATAAGGAATAATCCATAATCTTCAAGTTGGCCTTGAGTTGGGGTAGAAATTGCAAATAAAGTTTGTAATTTATGTGGAAGATCATCGCAAATGTGCATTGAAAATTCATTCCATAATGCAAGGGGGTCGATCGGCACACATTCGATAAGAATAATACAAAACAGTCTTCGTAATTGATATCCTGTTTTCATAATTGAAGCCTCGGAAAGACATTGTCTCCACTCAGAATCATCTTCAAGAAGACCTCTTGCAATACATGTTGCTTTGAATGTAGGGTACTCGATAGAATTGAATGTGCGTAAATTTTCCCATGATGTTGGCCCTTTAACAACTGTTAGTAGCAACCGTAGATAAAATCTCTCACCAGAATTAGGGGAGGCAAAATACATTCTGCCAATTGCATATCCAGATTGTCTTGGAGTCCAGACATTTGTTGACGAATGCCACACAAACTTTTGAGGAAATTCTTGATATGTGAGATCATGTGCAGACTCATGTAAAGCGCAACATGTAAAAAATTCAGTCAAAGTTGTCTTATCATTTTCAGCCCTAGACCTTATTGCATCTACATCTTCATCTGGATCAAAAATAACACGGTGTTGCCCTGGTAAATGAAGTATCAATCTTTGAACTGACGGAATCTCTTGATGCAAAGGATGCTCAAATATTCGCCAGGCTGCCTCAGGTGGTCCAATATATCTTGCATCAAGGTATTATTGGATCGCATTTACTGCGCCCAATACCATTGTGGTCCGATCATGACCTTTATAAATATAATTATGAATGTACTTCACACATCTTACCCCAGCACAAACTTCGACATTAATGTGGCAGTTAAAGCGCCTTGAGAGATACCTATTGTGCGGTACAACATCTCGGTTATCAACCTGATGCCCCCTTACAGTATATAGATGCCCATTACTACGACGACGGTAAATAGGATATCCATCACGATCCAAGGTTGTTGCATCTGCATAATTTCGAGGGTATTTCTTAGTACACTTACCATTTTCCATACATGAAGCATTTGGATTCCGAGCACCACATGGTCCATGTACCATACATTTTGACACAGTATCGAATAATGCAGGATCTTGAGCAGGATCAGGAAATTCAGCACATACAATTCTATCCACTTGATCACCTGTATGAATCTTATTGGGTCCACGAAGAAAGAAAAGAGCATGCATATGTGGAAGACCCCGTTTCTGAAATTCAATTGTAAATACATGTGCTACTTTCTTTCCAAATACATTATTGCCATCAATCTCCTTCATCAAAGCCTTTCTTTTTAACTCAAATACATGTGCGACTAAATCTGGACGGTCGGTAGCCTTTTGATTGGGCAGTAGAGCCGAAGTAATTTCTGGCCACTTTGGATTTGCGGTCATGGTAAGAAAAATATCCGGGTGCTGGTTATAACGCGTGATAGCCATCGAGTCTTGAAATATTTCAAACATGTGACGTGCACTGCCAGTGAAAGATGAAGGAAGTATCATGCGCTGTCTAATTTGGTCGCATCTGGCATATGCATCGATATCTGCAAGACCCTGATAGAGCTCTGAGCGGAGTTTTCGTTGATTAAGTTTGATGAATGTCAAACGATGTTGCTCAATTGCTGCCCAAGCATCAACTATGAACTCCTGGAATAACTTTCCAGCTCTCAAAATTGAAGAATACTCGTTCTGTCTTTCAAACAGATGGTAGCTATAAAACTCACACATGGTCAGGCGTCTACTTGAGGATAGGTTTTGAACTGGATCCCACTGCTTCAACTCAGGTTCCCATCCAAGCTGACCATCAGGAAATAATAAGACGTAGTGTAATGGTAAGTATGCAGGATGAGTCCCATTGATTTGCATTAATTGATGATTTCCTCGAAGATGTAAAACTATATCTCGCATCCCAGAAGGTCGATAGCCATCGCCAGGTAAAATAACCGCAATCTTATCTACGGTTGGGAGGTTATAACGGCGATGATCCTTATTTGAATTGTAATGCAGATATACAGGAAGATCATGACCACATGAATCTGCTTGAGATAAAACAGAATATGCCTGACAATATAGTTTGATGAATGGATTTATGCCCGATAAACAATTTTGAATAATTTGTAAGACATCCTTGCTCAAATATGGATTTCTATTACTTCGGAACTCCATAGCAGAATCCAGATCATATATGTAAAGTTGACAATAACTTGCTGTTTGATCCGGTTGGGGCAGAAGTGATCATGTTCGATGGCGTAATTCTCCATGAATAGTAAATATGTTCGGGCCTCTGCCAGCAATCAATCTTTGATCCATTGTCACACCAAGGCTGGTAAATGCATTAGCTGCATTATACTCCCTAGTACATTTGAAATGATTTTGATGCATCACTGTCACCATCATATAATTCTCGAAGTGCTGGAGGGGGTTCATTAAGTTTCGGCAATTTTACTTTTCCTTGCAAACAACATGTTCCAAAAAGATGTGTTCTCAAAGTTGACTTCGACAACTGTTCATCCAACCAGTGTAAGGCTGAACAATGAGGGCATGGAATGTTCATTAATCCAAGATAGTGTCGACCAAAATCAACCTGAGTTGGTGGACCAGAGCCATGATGAGTTGACCGACATCGGAAGATCGAGGATGAGCCAGCGTCTTCTTGTTCAACTGGAGAAGTTATTAATCCAGGTGTTATTTGAGGTATACAGATAGGAGTCATATATCGAGATATGTTTCGTTGAGCTTTTTCTCGTTCTCTCCTTTGACATTGGGCTAAACACCTAGCCAAAATAAAACCATAATAATTAAATAAAATTAAGTTACATTAAAGCAGAGTAGCTTTTACGAATAATAACCTGGCAGATGGTTCATCATCTTCAGCACATATCGTATCGTTGTGCAAGGCTGAGACCTCATCTTCATATCGTTACGCGAGGCTGAGACAGAATCTTCTTGTTCAACCGGAGAAGTTGTCACGGCTGGTGGTATTTGAGGTATATCAAGTACACCGTCAGAAGTCAGAGTGGGAGATATGTTTCGTTGTTCTTGTTCTCGTTCTCTCCTTTTGCGTTGGGCTAAAGCCCTATCCAAATTTAAACACAAAATTAAACACAACTAAACTACATGGGAGGAGAAAAGATTTTATGTACAGGCGGGTTGATAATAACCTGACAGATGGTCCAGGAACTTGTTCGGAAATCATATCGTTACGCGAGTCTGAGACAGCATTTTCGTGGTCAACCGGAGAAGTTGTCACGGCTGGTGTTATATGAGGTATATCAAGTACACCGTCAGAAGTCAGAACGTGAGATATGTTTCGTTGTTCTTGTTCTCGTTCTCTCCTTTTGCGTTGGGCTAAAGTCCTATCCAAATTTAAACACAAAAATAAACACAACTAAAATACATGGGAGGTGAAAAGATTTTATGTACAGGCGGGTTGATAATGACCTGACAGATGGTCCAGGAACCTGTCCGGAAATCATATCATTACGCGAGTCTGAGACAGCATCTTCGTGGTCAACCGAAGAAGTTGTCACATCTGATGTTATATGAGGTATATCAAGTACACCGTCAGAAGTCAGACCGTGAGATATGTTTCGTTGTTCTTGTCTCGTTCTCTCCTTTTGCGTTGGTCTAAAGCCCTAACCAAATTTAAACACAAAAATAAACACAACTAAAATACATGGGAGGAGAAAAGATTTTATGTACAGGCGGGTTGATAATGACCTGACAGATGGTCCAAGAACTTGTCCGGAAATCATTTCGTTACGCGAGGCTAAGACAGACTCTTCTTGTTCAACCGGAGAAGTTGTCACGGCTGGTGTTATTTGAGATATATCAAGTACACCGTTAGAAGTCAGAGCGTGAGATATGTTTCGTTGTTCTTGTTCTCGTTCTCTCCTTTTGCGTTGAGCTAAAGCCCTATCCAAATTTAAACACAAAAATAAACACAACTAAAATACATGGGAGGAGAAAAGATTTCATGTACATGTGGGTTGATAATGACCTGATATATGGTCCAGGAACTTGTCCGAAAATCATATCGTTACGCGAGGCTAAGACAGAATCTTCTTGTTCAACCGGAGAAGTTGTCACGGCTGGTGTTATTTGTGGTTTGAAACTTGAAACTTGATCTAAATGAGCTATATAAGGATGTTACAATCCTGATTACATTCCAATATTCTAAAAACCACTAAAAACTACATATGCTACACTATCACGTATACATTCTTGGATATAAGGATGTAAAAAACTAATAAAAAACAAATAAAAAACACCAATCTCTGAATGTGCAGCAGGATATAGATAAAAAACAAAATTTGAATGCATTGTTATATCAGGATATCCTGATTACATTCCAATATTCTAAAAATCTAAAAATGAATAGAGATAATTTTGACTTTTTAAAGCTGCAAAATTGGCACATTCCAATATTCCAACATTCCAAGCTGCAAAATTGGAATATTCATTTGAATAAAGTATCAATTCAGTAAATGTATGAATATTTCACCTCAAGCCCTGTTACTTGGTAGAAATATTCACAGTATAGCAGATGGAAATATCAAGTTTACTCCAATTGACTGTAAACTTGATTGTAAACTTGATAGAAATAATCAAAATGAAGTTCTCCCTGTTAAACAAAAATATCAAGTAATAGTCAAAAATCATGTTAAACAAAAATATTGAGTAGTCAAAAATGAATTTCAGAATTTGAGTAGTTATTGAACTTCAATTTCAAATGCACAAATTCCATATCTTCAGAAATTTTAGAATTTCAAATTCCATGAGAAATATTCCCAAAGTATACTCTTCTGAAATTTGAGAATTTCAGAATGTGAGTACTCAAATTCCATATCAATAACTCAAATTTCAGAAGAGTATACAACATGAGAAAAATTTGAATACTCAAATTTGAATTTGGGCATGAGAAAAATTCAAGTTCAAAAGTAAATTCAATTTCAAGTTCAATAACTCAAATTTCATTTGATAATTTCATGTTAAGGTCAACATTTTTCTTCTACCATCAAATACCTTAGTTCAGTTTAATTTCATGTTAAACTCAAATTTCAGAAGAATTGAGGTGCAACATTATGAACTATATGCAAAATATGTTAGCCAATTCTCTAGGCATGTGAGGTGCAACATTTCAGAAGAGTTGAGGTGCAAAATAGCAAGCTCATTCCAATTTACATCTATATGCATTCCAATTATCTCAAACTCAATCAAGTGAATGTATTGGCACATGGACAGAAATTTATAACCAATTCTCTAAATTCATAACCAATTCATAACCAATTCTCTCAAACCAATTCATCACCAATTTTATACATAGGTGAGAATACTGTTGTCCATGTTGCAAATTCACAAATTGACAAAAATTCAATGATAACAAAATGAAATTGTTGGCCATGTTTTTTTCATATCTCAATTTAGCCACAGGATAACATATGAGAAATATAGCCCATGTTTTGTCATATCTAAATTTGTAAATGTGGTAGCCACAGAAATTTGTAAATTTAGCAGATGGAGGTAGATGGGATAAAAAATATGATGCAAAATAATTCATTTAGCCACAGGACAAAAGTATGAGGAGCAATTCATAACCAAATTCATTCTTAAGCATTATAAATTGACAGGATATGCAAAATAACCACCAAAATCATTCATAACCACCAAGCATTATAACAGCAATTCATAAAACTCAATTTGCAAGCTCATTCTTAAGCTATCTTGAATGTTGGTTTGCAAGCTCATTCATAAAACTCAATTGAACTTATAATTATGTTATCCATTAAACTGAACTTGCAAGTTTGCAAAATCCATTCTTTTTAACCCAACATTCTTTTGCAAAAGCAGTAGCAAGTTCATATATGCTGAATTGACTGAAAACTTGCAACTGTTATCACTCAATTTCATCAATTAATATATGTCCTGTTAATATTTTTGGCCATGTTTTTTGGAAATGAGCATATCTGTTTATATAAAATGAAATTGGTGGCCATGTTTGTTGCAAACCAACATTCTGAATATGAGCAACAGGACATAGAGAATTGGCTATGTAATATTTGTTATCAGGACATTCTCTATATGTTATCAGGACATAGATAATATGAGCAAAATATTTGTTATCAGATAGTCATAACCAACATGTTATGAGCAAAAATTGGCTATATGTCAGAATTGGATATGTTGGTTATGAGCAAAAATATGCAGATGTTATGAGCAAAATATCTGAATAATTGACTATTCATATTCATATTCAAAAATCCTGTTAAACAAAAATATTGAACAATTTCAGTTAATTGATAGATATATTCAAATTTTTAAACAGGGGTTGAGGGGTTGAGGTTCTCACATTACAGTCAATTTCAATTTCATAGTCTTAATATCCAAATTCTCAAAAACTTGAAGAATTATACATTGCAGTTAATATCCAAATTATAATGCACTTTCATATGTTGAAATCCTAATGTTGCAATTGTTCGGGTTGAAATTGCTATTCCAATCCTGGAATTGCATTAGAATGCTAATGCAATTTCATGTGTTGAAACCCTAGCAAATGCAATTTCAACATTAGAATTCTAATGCAATTTCAGCATGAGCATTGATATGAATCTCATTTTTACACTGGAATGAATGCTCATTCTTATCAATTTTTAGCATTTACACTGGAATTTAACTTACACTTAAATTAAACTTACACTTGAATGCTCATTCTTCATAGTACAATATTAAGCATTCATATCAATATTAAGCATTCAGTCCAATGTTCATTCTTCACTGGAATTGATATCAAACTTACATCTAATTTGAGCATCCTGTCAAATGACAAACAAAATAACTCATATACATTTGAGTCCATGGCTATTTCCAATAATAACTTTCAAGTGTCATGTCAAATTAATGTGATCATTTACATTGCTAACCAATAGTGGCATGTCCAAGATTTTGAACAGGACACTTGAATGTCTAACCTTGACAGTCATTTAAGTATGATATCATGCAATTCAACTGAAATTGCATGTATTTAAGTCAGTTAACTATGATATCTAACCATGATAACCAAGTGTCATGTTCAAAAGCTTGGTTATATATTCAGAATATATAACCAATAGCTCAATTTCAGAATATACAACCAATTTATCATATAATATCTAACCATGATAACCAAGTGTCATGTTCAAAATCTTGGTTATATATTCATAATATATAACCAAAAGCTCAATTTCAGAATATCCAGCCAATTTAGATATGAGCTCATACTTGATTTTGAAATTAACCAAGTGTCCTGTCCAATTTCAGAATATATAACCAATAGCTCATACTTGAATGTCTAACCATGATAACCAATTTCATGCAATGTCTAACCATGACAGTCATTTAAGTTGAATGTCTAACCATGATATCATGCAATTTCTGTCATTTAAGTATAAAAAACATGCAATTTAAATATGAGCAAAAGCAATTCATAACCAATGCATACTTAAGTTTCATATGCTCATTTCATACTTGTGTACATATGCTCAAATCTATTTAGTAGCAAAAATCTATTCATAGGGTACAGAAGAGGATAGCAAAATTCCTAAATGAATGAAAATATGATTTCATTTCAAAGGACAAAATTTCATAACCAATTAATCAGCAAGCTCATCCATTCATATTTCCTGTTGAATGAGCTTGCTATTTTGTTGAGCTTGCAATTCAACAGGATAAAATTTTGCAAGCTCATCCATTGCAAAATAGCAAGCTCATTCTTATTTACATCTATATGCATTCATAACCAATTCTCTCAAACTCAGTCAAGTGAATGTATTGGTGCTATACTATCAAGCTGATATTTGCTATTGATGCTAGTGAGCTCATAAGTTCAGGACACATACCATATGCTAAAGCAAGATCAGTTTAGCAAATATCAATTCAGTTCATATGCTATTGAGCTTAAAATATTTGCTATCAAGCTGATTCTCATAAGTTGAACAATTCTTAAAGACATATACTATCAAGCAAATATCAATTATTAAGGACATATGATTTAGCATCAAGATTTCATCTTCAGGACACATATGTAAACAATTCGTAAAGACATCAATGTTTAGCCATCATTCTCATAAGCATAGGAACAATAGCATAGGAAACAATTTGTTCCAGGCAACCTTTGCAAATTGTTCAGCCATGGAAAACAGGGAGCATTCAAAAATTATATTTCTCCGTAAATTTTTCACATTCAAAAATTCAACAATGTTCAAACTGGAGCAATGAGCCATTCTAACAATGCATATCAATTTAGCCATTCTATAATCCTCAATGCTCCAGTTTTAGGATTGTTGTGATATAGCTGTTTTACTCAACACTGGAGTATTAGGATTTTCAAATGTTAAATAACTGTTATATTGTCAATCCCTTTTCAAATGTTTTACAAATTTAACAGTTCTAAAATCCTCAATCCTCAATCCTCAAAACACACAAACATTGAATGCTAAAATCCTCAACATTTGATGAACAGTGGAGGAACATAATTTCAGTTTGATGAACACTGCATTTACAAACTGAATGCTAAATTGGTATGGCATTGTAAGGATGGCATTGAGCACTACAGAGAAACTGCAAACTGAACCAAATTACACATATAGAACGAAATTTTGAATAAGCACACCCAATTGGTAATTTTGAATAAGCACATATAGAATGAAATCTTGAAACTTGACAATAATTTGGTAATTTTTAAACTAATTTCAAACTATTTTGCAACACTGGAGTATTAGGATTTTCAAACTATTTTGCAACTATCAGTGAATTATCACCTATATATTCCATTGCATAACAACTGAATTGCATGTTTTTTAGCAAGCTCCATGTTTCAATTATATATTCTCTACATGTTTCAGCAAGCACATGTTCAAAGTTTCACCTATATATTCATTAGCTCAATGTTTCAATTATTCAGCACGCTCATCAATTCCATGTTTTTTTGCAACTATCAGTGAATTCTCACCAATGATATCATCCATTCCTATGATATGAAATTTCAGTGTCCTGTAAATATTGCCTTCAATTAATATTAAAATTTCATTCTCAAAATTTCATTCTCAAAATTTTGAGAATGAAATGCAATATTAAATCATTCTCAAAATTGATAACCAATCAAAAAATACCAATCTCTGAAATGCAATTTTTGAGATTAACTCTCAGTGACATTATCAAAAAATGTTTCATATATCCCTCAAAATGTTTCATGCACCTCAAACCTATTATGAAACTGTTTCATATATCTCACCAACTTTTGCAAACGGCTCCATGTTTTTTTTGCAACTATCAGTGAATTCTCACCTATATATTCCATTGCATAACAACTAAAATTGCATGTTTTTAGCAAGCTCCATGTTTCAATTATATATTCTCTCCATGTTTCAGCTAGCACATGGACAAAGTTTCACCTATATAGTCATTTAGCTCCATATTTCAATTATTCAGCAAGCTCATCCAGTAAGCTCATCCATTCCATGTTTTTTTTGCAACTATCAATGAATTCTCACCAATGATATCATCCATTCCTATGAGTTAATCTCAAAATTTTGATATGTCTGAAAAAAATAGATCTTCTAAATTTGCAATTTGATATCATTCATTGAAATTTGATATTGACAGAAATTTGAGAATGGACTGAAATTTGATATCATTCATTGAAATGGACTGAAATACCAATCTCTGAAATGCAAACAATCTTTGAAATGCAAATTTCAGTCAATTCTCAAAATTGATAACCAATCAAAAAATAGATATATCAATATCAAACTCACAAAACTGTTTGAGAACTTTTCTAATTTGAATGAACGATATCAATAGCATTCATTCAAATTTGGTATCATTCATTCAAACTCAAACAGCTATGCAAATTTCAGTCCATTTGATATCATTCATTCAATTTGATATCATAGGCAGTTTGAGAGCTTGCTAATGAGAATGGACTGAAATTTGATACCAATCTCTGAAATGCAAACAATCTTTGAAATGCAAATTTCAGTCCATTCTCAAAAGTGATAACCAATAAAAAAAGAGATATATCAATATCAAACTCACATTGCTTCTATTATCCTGTCAATATCAAACTCACATAGCTAATGGATAATTCCAATATCAAACGCATAATCAACATTGACTAAAAATTTAAATTGACTAAAAACCCACATTTTGAGAATTTACAGGGCACTGAAACTCCTATCAAGCACTCCTATCAAGCCCTCCTGTAACCATAAAAGCTTACCAATTCTCTCAAACTCACGAAGGGGTGAGGTGCAGATGATGAAGCTATCAACCTCACAACATGATAAAGAGACATTGTCATATGATTCACATATGATACAGGCCTTTATATAAATTTTTGAAGCTCTCTTTATCACAATGTCATATGATTCCCATATCAAAAATGTTTATATGATTCCTATTTGGGTGGGAAAATTGAAATCAAAAATTTGTATTAGTTTTTTCCTATTTGTTTTTTGATCACAGGAAACATGAAAATAGGAAATTTGTTTATTTCCAATCTTATAGCAATGAAAAAAGGCAAAGTTCACAAAGCTCACCAATTCTCTCAAGAATATCAATATTATAAAACGTGATGAAGCCCTCAAACCCACAAAGCTCACCAAGAGGGTGCTTGAGCTCTCCCGTGATGAAGCTCAAACAGCTGCAATGTGAGGGTAAATTAAAAGAAGAAAATGAGAAAATGTAAATTAAAATAAGAAAATTAAAAGATGAGTTCTTGATGTGCTTGCTTGATGGTCTTCCTTGATCTGCTTCCTCTCCCGTGATCTGAGGTAGAAGAGGGTATGTAAAAGAGTGCGCTGGAGGAGGTAGAAGATGATGGCGATGCTGGAGGTAGAAGAGGGTGCTAGCTCTCCCTTGAGGAGGTAGGATGCTGGAGGTAGATGATGGCGATGCTAGAGGAGGTAGAAGATGATCTGCTTCCTCTTGGCGCACAAAACTAATACGGAGAGAAACTGTGATGTGATCAAAAAAATTTCCCCCTCAGCTGATGTGATCAAATCCGTTTCCCACCCACAGCGAGCTAGGTAAAATAAAAGTTTGAAATTTTGATTTCAAATTTATATACAAATCTCAATTTCTCATATCTCAATTTCTCAAATACATATAATATAAACAACACACCCAATTACACATAACCAAAATCTCTTATCCATTTTCTCTTAACCAAAATCTCTTATACATTTTCTCATCTCTTATACATTTCTCTTATAAACAACACACCCAATTACAAATCTAAACATAACCAATTTCTCTTATACAAAAACTCTTATCCAATTTCTCTTGATAACATCCATGTTTTATAATATAGATAGATAACTATATACATACGTATATATCACCTATATCTTTGTTTGTTCACCTGCTGATCTATCCTATATGGTTGCCTACCTAGGTATATCTAGGTGTAGTTTGGATAAGTGTATTCATGTTTGTATACGTGTATATATATAGGTCCGTACCAGAGTATGTGTGTATGTATATACATACGCAGTGTGGATATAAGTGTGATAGATAGGGAATATAAAGATGTGTGTGTAATATGTTTGATAAATGTAAGTGAATGTAACTGTTGATATGTGTGTAATTGGTTGCACGTTTATATGTATACGTGTGTGTGTATGGAGTGTGGATGGACATTTATATTTATTGGACTATTATAGCAGTATGTTCGTAGGATGTGCAAAAGTAGTTATATATATATAACATATGCAAGGGGATGTGTTATGTTTGTGCACTCTTGTATGCATTGTGTGTGGTATATGTGTCTATCTGTGTGAGGCAGTAGGTGCACTGCTATAGATGTGAGGTTGTGTGTATATTATCTATAGCTATGATTGCTGACCTTATGTGACACAATCATGCACGTGTTAGTACGTATACGTGAACGTATGTATGGATGTGACTGAATGATGTGTATATAGCTATTTATGTGTCTATACATGTGAGTGAGCCCATATGACTAAGTATTGGGTGTATAGGGATCCGGTGTACGTACGGTGTGACACCGTGATAGTGACTCTGTTTATCAAGTAATGGTATATATATTAATGTGTATTGTTGTGTGTTTGTACATGGATATAGATGTATATGTGAATATATAAACAGGTAGGATGTAAGTCGTTTATACCTGAATGTATTATGGTATATATGAAAGTGTGCCATGTGTGAGTGCCTTGTGGATCATAATATGGATATGATGTGATGTCATATCACATAGGTATGAGTAGTGCCGTGGATACGTATAATGATACGTATAGAGATCTATTTGTGGTATGCATGTGTGTTATATCTGTTAGAGTGTATATATGTGTTTAGATATTCATGTGAAGGATGCCTATATGTATATATATATATGTAGTGGATGCATATAGTGATGTGGATGTCCTATTAGATGAATAGTAGGATGTATCTGTGAGATGTATGTGATGCAGATGTGTATGAATGACAATAAAGTATATGGTGTATGAGTGTGGTGTGTTGGTAGCAACGATCTATGAACTTCGTGTTTGATGATAACAAACGTGTGTGAATGTTTTAACGTGTGTGTTAAGTGTTTCAGGAACGGCGAATGTGCGACTAATTCTCAGAAGAACTTGATCAATGTGCAAAGGAGAAAGAGAGAGAACCTAGCTTGAGTTGACTCATATCTATTGGAGTAAAATCCTAATCCTATTCCGTATCAAGTCCAAACTCCTTTTCCATTGCAAATCACCCTATCACTAGGATTCCTTATAGCCTGATTAATCCTAGCCATTGATCTCTTCTCCTTGTTGCAAATATTCTAGCGTACCCTATATAAGCCTCTCATATAAACCCTAAAGGCCAAAAAAAACTGTTAACCTTCGATCTCCTATCCCTCTGCAATTCCAATCAAGCCAGCACAATATTTAAAAACCCTAAGAGCTGGCCACATTATTCTTTTGAGGAGCATCAGCCGAATTAAAAAGAAAAACACTTCCCTCTCAATCAAAAACCCAGAGAGCCGCATATAATCATTTTTTTGTGAGAAAATCTTTAGAGCAGCAGCCAAGGGCCGAACCATTTTTTTCTCTGCTCTTGATATTTTTCCAAGAGCTCTCATGCCCTAAGCCGATTCAAAATGGAGCCAATCATCAAATACCCTAGGCTGCCGAATTAACTTCCCCAGAGCTCATCATCAAAAATAGAAGCCGAACAAAAATTTGAAGAGGGCCATCAAAAATCCCAAAGATTACAATTCTTTTTCTTGGCCAATCATCAAAAGAGCCCCCCCGAAATTAGTGTTGCAATTCAAAAGCACAGAGCCACGTTCTTTGAGGCTACCATCAAAAAGGTCTGTCACAATTTTTTTTGGAGATCCAATTCACAGATATGCCAGGCGCCTCTTTGTTTCCTTTTTTTGGTGCGGCTGAGTCCTTTTTTAGTGCTCCTCCACAAATTTGAGAGGGGGGCCGAAGGGGCCGAAGTTTTTTTGTGTGGGGTGCCGAGGTTTCAGATTTACGTCAATTTCAGAGGAGCGAACTTTTGAGATCATATTCCAAGGCTTGCAGAGACGAGGGACTACTACTTGTCAGATTGATCTGACCACGCGCTGAACGACAGAGACACCAACACCGTCACGACTGAGCGATTCTAAACTCTGAACTTTATTTTATTTGTGATTTGGTGTTGTGATCTCTGTGAAACTATTTTATTATTTTTTTGGGGACTTGGCTAGTTGGGACTAGCCAAGAGAGAGCTTTACTAGTATTGTTATTGTTTGGGCACTTTGGTGAGTGCAGGTACTGAGGGCCAGGTGAGTGTAGGGTTGGTGCTCTAGCTACAGGTTGTACCAGTTAACTTTAACAATCTAGTATTGCTTTTGGGGCTGGATGTAGGTCGTGGGTGCGACCGAACCAGGGTAAAATCTGCTGTGTATCTGTGGTTGATTATTGTTAACCATGTCTGTGATTATAACTGCGTGTGATTTCTCGTGGGTTGCACGAGAATTTTTATAAGCCTATTCCCCCCACCCTCTAGGCTTAGATCCAGATCCAACAAGTGGTATCAGAGCCAGTTTAGAGGATCTAGCCTAGTTGATCATGTCTATGAATATGTCTGATTCTGCTTTTGCTGAGGGTCAGTCTATTTCTCGTCCCCCTAAGTTTAACTGTGTTGATTTTGCGTATTGGAAAACTAGGATGAGGATTTATTTAGCTGCTGTTGATTATGATGTATGGAGCATTGTTGAAAAAGGCTATAAACCTCCCACCATTAATGTTGCTAATAATGAAATGTTAAAACCAGAAGATAAGTGGGATGACTTTGATAAGAAGCGCTTTTCATTGAATAATAAAGCTATGAATGCATTGATTTGTGCTTTAGATAAAGCTGAGTTTATCCATATATCTCAATGTCAAACTGCGCAGGAAATTTGGCATACTCTGGAGGTGACCCATGAGGGTACATCGCAGGTTAAGGAGTCTATACTTGTGCTGCTCAGCACTGAATATGAAAGCTTCCGCATGCTTCCATCAGATTCAATTAAAGAGATGTTTGCGAGGTTCACAGACACCATGTACAAATCTACCTCTCTTGGAAAGCCGTACTCGAGTCTGGAGCAAATCAGAAAGATCTTAAGAGCATTGCCTAGCACCTTCCGTCCCAAAATCACAGCTATTCAGGATGCAAGGGATTTATCGCAAATGAAAGTGGAGGATCTGATAGGGAACCTGATGTCCCACGAGCTGGAGCTGTAGAGCATTGAACTGAGAGAGAAAGATGAAATGAAGACTTCAAAGGCAATAGCCCTTCAAGCTAAAGAGGATGAAGATGGAGATGAGGAGGAGGCTTTTTTGGTGAGAAGCTTCAAGAAATATATCAGAACTGGCAACGGGAGATCAGAGATGCTGAAAAGGTTTAATCGCTCTAAATTTAATTCTAATAATAAATCTTTTGAGCAGACTACTACTGATCCAGTTATATGCTTTAAATGCAAAAAGCAGGGACACTTTATGAAGCAATGCCCTTAAGGAAAGAACAACGATGCGGAGCAAAAGGGGAAATCTTTGATGCTCACATAGGATATAGACAGCGAGGATGAATATCAAGAGGAAGTTGCACACTCCTCTCTTTGCCTGATGGGACAACTAGATGAGGTAAAATCTTTAACTAAAGCTCAACTTGTGATTACTTTTAAAGAAATGCAAAATGAAATTGAAAGGTTGGAATCAACTGTTGAGTTACTTGAATCCCATGTAGAGAAGTTTAAAAATGCTAATTTTGAATTGCAACAAGACAATTATAATATGTCATTAGAAGTTGATGAAATTAAAGAGAAGTTTGTTGCATGTGATTCTACTATTAGCTCTTTGAAAAGGGGAAAATATTGTATATCTACTGAAACTGAATGTCTGAACTGCTCTACTTTGCTTAACGATATTAGCATGTTTAAACTAAATATGATTAAGCTAGAAGTTGAAAATGAATCGCTAAATGAGAAGATTTGCATGCTAATAAATGAAAATAAAGAGCTAGAAAAGAAGATGGCTACTCTGAAAAAGAGTGAGGAAGAGAACAAGAAGGCCTTCATTAGTAAATGTACCATGCTTGTTAATGAGAACATGTTTTTAAAGTCTAAAATATCTGATCTTGAATTGTCTATTAAAAAATTTGGTGTTGGAAAGCATTCATTAGACATTATTCTAGGTAATCAGATACAAGGAAATAACAGGCGTGGTTTGGGATATGGAAATAAAATTGATGAGAGGCCTAAAATTAATAGAAAGAATCAAAAAGAAACTGGTGTAGGAAGAAGCATGTTTGCTAAATGTTATACATGTGGTGGTGTTGGTCATGCTTATTATAATTGCAAGTATAGGAATACCAACATCAAATTTAAGCAAATTTGGGTTCCAAAAAATAAAGTAACTAACACTAGTGGACATATTTGGATTCCTAGGTCACACATATCATGCTCTTCTTATGTGTAGGTACATGGCATGGCTAAGGAACAAAAGTGTGAGTGGTACTTAGATTCTGACTGCTCAAGACACATGACAGGTGAAAGAGAAAGGTTCATTAGCCTTGCAAAGCATGAAGGAGGAAGTGTTACTTTAGGGGACAATGGAAAATGCAAGGTAATTGGTAAAGGTGTTGTAGGTAACGACACCTTTCAGCTTACAGATGTCATATTGGTTGAAAAGTTGAAACATAACCTCATTTCTATCAGTCAGCTATGCGACAAAGGTATGAAAGTTGAATTTGATGCAAAAATTTGTAGAATCATTGATATCTCCACAGGTGACATTATTATTACTGCAAATAGAAAGAATAATGTTTATACTCTTATGATTGAAGAACTAACTGTTTCTAAATGCTTGCTTGTAGGTGAAGAAGTGGCCACACTATGGCATAGACGATTAGCACATGCAAGCATGGGATTGATAAAGAAGCTGGAAAACAAAAATTTGGTAAGATGACTACCGCATCAGACATATGAGAATGGTAAGTTGTGCGTGGCATACACCAAAGGTATGCAAACTAGATCTACTTTCTCTAGCATTAATGAAGTTGCCACCACACGCATATTGGAATTAGAGCACATGGATTTATTTGGTCCAACAGACATTGCTAGCCTAGGAGGTAAAAAGTATTGTTTAGTATTGGTTGATGATTTCTCTAGATATACATGGGTATAATTCCTAGCCAAGAAATCAGACTCATTTGACCATTTCCAAAACTTTTGCATACAAGCTTCTAATGAGAAAAATTCTTCCATTGTAAAAATTAGAAGCGATCATGGAGGTGAGTTTGAAAATGCTATTTTTGAACAATTGTGTTTTGAAAAGGGAATTTTACATGAATTCTCTTCTCCTAGAACACCTCAACAAAATGGGGTGGTCGAAAGAAAGAATCGCACATTAAAAGAAATGGCTAGGATTATGTTAAATGAATATAGCTTGCATATGTCTTTTTGGGCTGAGGCCATTAATACAGCATGCCATGTATGCAACAGAGTTATGCTTAGACCTATACTAAATAAAACTTCTTATGAACTATGGCATGGCAACACCCCGAAAGTCTCTTACTTTAGAGTTTTTGGATGTAGGTGCTTTATATTAAATACTGCAGATCAGCTTGGCACCTTTGAATCAAAATCAGATGAGGGAGTGTTCGTAGGATATTCAGCAAGAAGCAGAGCATACAGGATTTATAATAAACGCACACTTGCTATTGTTGAATCTATAAATGTAAAGTTTGATGAATCTGATATAAATTCTTTGGATTGCAGGCAGAACAATGAAGAGGAAAATATAGAACAACAAAGCATTCCAAAAGTTAATAAGGATCAACCTGAAATACAAAAGGAAGCTGAAACTGACACGACAGAAATACAAGATGAAGCAATTACCAGAGGAGAGCTGAGATTCAATCCAAACCACCCACCGGACTTAATTCTAGGTGAGCCTACTGCAGGTATTCGCACACGTTCCTCTTTAGAGATCTTTGTGCTCTATGTATTTATGGTGACTTTATTTCTGTAATAGAGCCTAAGACTATAGATATTGCTTTAGAAGAGGAAAGTTGGGTTTTGGCCATGCAAGAGGAATTAAATCAATTTGTCAGGAATAATGTCTGGAAACTAGTACCTAGACCCACTGATTATCCTGTAGTTGGTACTAAATAGGTGTTTAAAAATAAGCATGATAAATCTGGTAATGTTATTAGAAACAAGGCTAGGTTGGTAGCTAAAGGGTATAATCAAATTGAAGGAATTGATGTGGATGAGACTTTTGCACCAGTTGCTAGGCTTGAGTCCATTAGAATCTTGCTAGCTTTTGCAAGTTATAATGGGCTCAAGCTGAAACAAATGGATGTAAAAATCGCTTTTCTTAATGGCTACCTAAAAGAAGAGGTATTTGTTGAGCAACCCCCAGGTTTTGAAAGCTATAATTTTCCAAACCATGTTTATAAATTAGAAAAAGCTTTGTATGGTCTTAAGTAAGCTCCACGAGTTTGGTATGACCGTCTAAGCACATATCTGTTGGAAAATAATTTTAAAAAGGGGAGCGCTGACAATACACTATTTTTTATGCATGAATCTGATGATTTTCTCATTGTGCAAATTTATGTTGATGACATTATTTATGGTGCTACTAACGATCTTCTATGTCAAAAGTTTGAGAAAGTCATGCATGATCAGTTTGAGATGAGCCTTGTGGGAGAGTTGAAATATTTTCTGGGGTTCCAAGTAAAGCAAGGAAAGGAAGGCATCTTTCTATCTCAAACCAAATACATCAAGGAGCTTCTGAAAAAGTTTGGGATGGAGAAGTCTAAAGGAATTGGAACGCCGATGTGTCCCAACACAAAAATGGACAGGGATGAATAAGGAGTTGCAGTGGACCAAAAGCTATATCGAGGTATGATTGGTTCCTTGTTGTACTTGACTGCTTGTAGGCCTGATATAATGTTTGTTGTATGCATGTGTGCATGGTTTCAATCAAACCCAAAAGAATCTCATTTGAAAGCCATTAAAAGGATCTTTAGGTACCTAATCAGTACACCTGCTTTAGGCCTTTGGTATCCTTCTAGTGGTAACTTTGATTTGGTGGGTTATTCTGATGCTGATTATGCGGGAAGTTTAACTGATAGAAAGAGCACCAGTGGCACTTGTTTTATGCTAGGACACTCTTTAGTTTCATGGTCTAGCCGTAAGCAAAATAGTGTTGCATTATCCACTACTGAAGCAGAGTATATTGCTCTCGACAGCTGCTGTGCTCAAGTATTATGGATGATGCAAACATTATCTGATTACGGACTAGCTCTTAAAAGAGTTCCTCTTCGATGTGATAGCAAGAGTGCCATAGATCTTTCTAATAATCCCGTACACCACTCTCGTACTAAACATATTGACGTAAGACACCCTTTTCTTAGAGATCACCTCACTAAAGAGGATGTGTATGTGGAGTTCGTTCCTACGGAATCACAACTTGCAGACATATTCACTAAACCTTTGGTTGAGGCTCGCTTTTGTCGTCTTCGTCTTGAGCTTGGTATTATTGATAAAACTTAGTACGAGACTCCATGCTTTCTTGTGTGCTTGATTATTTTTTCTTGTTTATGTACTAGTAGTTGCATTGTTATGTGTGCATGATTTTTTTTATTTGTGTGATTGCATCTCATGTTTGCTTTAGTATCTCATGAAAACAAAAAAAACAAAAAAAATGAAAAAAACAAAAAAATGGTGCTTAAATGTGTTTCTGTCTCTTTGATTCATTAAAAAGGTATTCATGAATGATTTTCATATTTATGTAGAAATTGCTGTATTATTTCCTCTGCTACATGCGCATGTTTATCTTTCTAAATATTCATGGCATATTCAATGTTAGAAAATAACTTGATTTCTACACCTCCTATTTCACTCCCACATGTATTATTATTGTTGCACATTTGGAGATATCGTTTATGAAATTGGAAATGTGAATGTAGGAGAAAAACTTAACTGAAAATCCAAGGGATATGATATACAGTGCCATGGATAAAAATTGAGCATTAAAACATGTTACTACAAGTATAAAAATTGAAAAGGAAAATACATGCTCTGTATGAAAAATGGATACAATCCTTGGCAATGGTATTACCCACGAGTATCCAACATAAGCTTTATGGGTAAACTTTAGCGTTGGTGTATTTACTCGTCAAGCAATGCCACCCCCACATCTAAGAGTTCTTATAGGCTATGTTTTGGGGTGTGGTACCTTGAACTCATTTTTAATGAGGTGGGCAAAATCAATCCTAGGTGATGGACAGTTATTTGGAAAATGTAGATTCGTTTTGGTTGACTTTCTTAAATGATTCTCCATCATGTGCTTCAATTTTAATCATCACACTTTTCACGTTGGTGTTGAAGTCTTCGTTGTTTAATTTCATTGGATTTTGACTTGATTATTCTATGAGTGTATGCATGCAATTATTGGTAATGGTTATTAATACTCTCTTTTTGCATAATATATGATTTTGACTTCGTGGTATGACTTTTGATAATAACAAAGGGGAGAAAAACTTGGTAAAGATTTGGTATTTACTTGGTGAAGATTTGGTATTTGGTGTGTTTGGTATTTGGCATTTGGTACTATCTGTGTAATGCTCGCAAATATATGATTGTTTGATTAAGGGGGAGCATTAATGAATATTGGGGAAGCACAAAAATAGGGGGAGTATGCTTATTGCTAAACTTTACACATTATTGTTCGCACATCATTTCATCTTATTGCATGTCACCTACTATCGCCACACTATCACACACACTATTTGGAATTTCATTGCTCAAATCTTATACTTGGTTTGTCATCATCAAAAGGGGGTGATTGTTGGTAGCAACGATCTATGAACTTCGTGTTTGATGATAACAAACATGTGTGAATGTTTTAACGTGTGTGTTAAGTGTTTCAGGAACGGCGAATGTGCGACTAATTCTCAGAAGAACTTGATCAATGTGCAAAGGAGAAAGAGAGAGAACCTAGCTTGAGTTGACTCATATCTATTGGAGTAAAATCCTAATCATATTCAGTATCAAGTCCAAACTCCTTTTCCATTGCAAATCACCCTATCACTAGGATTCCCTATAGCCTGATTAATCTAGCCATTGATCTCTTCTCCTTGTTGCAAACCTTCTAACGTACCCTATATAAGCCTCTCATATTAAAACCCTAAAGGCCAAAAAAAACTGTTGACCTTCGATCTCCTATCCCTCTGCAATTCCAATCAAGCCAGCACAATATTTAAAAACCCTAAGAGCTGGCCACATTATTCTTTTGAGGAGCATCAGCCGAATTAAAAAGAAAAACACTTCCCTTTCAATCAAAACCCCAGAGAGCCGCATATAATCATTTTTTTGTGAGAAAATCTTTAGAGCAGCAGCCAAGGGCCGAACCATTTTTTTCTCTGCTCTTGATATTTTTCCAAGAGCTCTCATGCCCTAAGCCGATTCAAAATGGAGCCAATCATCAAATACCCTAGGCTGCCGAATTAACTTCCCCAGAGCTCATCATCAAAAATAGAAGCCGAACAAAAATTTGAAGAGGGCCATCAAAAATCCCAAAGATTACAATTCTTTTTCTTGGCCAATCATCAAAAGAGCCCCACCGAAATTAGTGTTGCAATTCAAAAGCACAGAGCCACGTTCTTTGAGGCTACCATCAAAAAGGTCTGTCACAATTTTTTTTGGAGATCCAATTCACAGATATGCCAGGCGCCTCTTTGTTTCCTTTTTTTGGTGCGGCTGAGTCCTTTTTTTAGTGCTCCTCCACAAATTTGAGAGGGGGTCCGAAGGGGCCGAAGTTTTTTTGTGTGGGGTGCCGAGGTTTCAGATTTACGTCAATTTCAGAGGACTGAACTTTTGAGAGCATATTCCAAGGCTTGCAGAGACGAGGGACTACTACTTGTCAGATTGATCTGACCACGCGCTGAACGACAGAGACACCAACGCCGTCACGACTGAGCGATTCTAAACTCTGAACTTTATTTTATTTGTGCTTTGGTGTTGTGATCTCTGTGAAACTATTTTATTATTTTTTTGGGGACTTGGCTAGTTGGGACTAGCCAAGAGAGAGATTTACTAGTATTGTTATTGTTTGGGCACTTTGGTGAGTGCAGGTACTGAGGGCCAGGTGAGTGTAGGGTTGATGCTCTAGCTACAGGTTGTACCAGTTAACTTTAACAATCTAGTATTGCTTTTGGGGCTGGATGTAGGTCGTGGGTGCGACCGAACCAGGGTAAAATCTGCTGTGTATCTGTGGTTGATTATTGTTAACCATGCCTGTGATTATAACTGCGTGTGATTTCTCGTGGGTTGCACGAGAATTTTTATAAGCCTATTCCCCCAGGCTTAGATCCAGATCCAACATGGTGTAGATACGTATTCTTGTTTGTATTTCATGGGTAGAAAGACCTCCATATCTAGCTGACCTTCGGCAGGGTTCACACCCTAGAAAGTCCGAGGACGGACTTTACTTTAAGGTGGGTAGGATGTCATGCCCTATTTTGAACTATACGCGTATTCTACAGAACCCACGTATATTTCTACCTACGATACGTGGATAGGCATGAAATAAGCGTAGATATCGATGTATGTGACGTAGTGCAAGGGGAATTAGGCCGTAATACATGGCTAAGGGAAGAGAATGTGAATGTGAAAGCGGGAGAAGTGCAAATGACATCGTGGGTGTAAAACGACAGGAGTGTGTTAGACGTGTGTGTGTGAAGCATGTATGCTCGCATGGATGTGCATGGATGTGTGTAGGGGGAGCCATGCAAGTCTGAAAGGGATTCGGGGTCAATGGCAACCCCCGTAAATTTCTAAAAAGGCGAGGGGCAAAACGGTCTTTTTGACTAAAACTGATGTGCGTACATCCTGAAGTTGTATGTGCATAAAGTAATGGAATCCTTGTAAATACCTAGAATATGGAGGGGTATTTTGGTCATTTAACATGTTGCATGTTTATCCAAAAGAGGGTTCTCGGAAGAGATTTTTTGAATGAATCTTCTCTTTCTTTCTTTAAGCTTCTTTTCTTTTCTCTTCTTATCTTTTCTTTTCTTTTTCTTCCCCTATAGGGCCGGCCACCCTCTCCTTTCCTATCCCCTTATTTTCCAAATGAAAACCCCTAATCTCCATTTCCAATAGAAAGGAATTCATGATTGCTTGAAGAGAGAAGAAGATGGAGAAGAAAGGAAGAGGAAGAGAAAGGGAATTAAGCTTTTGAGGTAGGACCTCTTGGATTTGGAATCCCATCAAATAGATTTGTGATATTATGTTAGTATAGCATGTTTTACTTAATATGTATTAGGGATAGTGAAAATTCAATGAGCTATGTTTCAATTTTTCAAATTTCCCTTAAAATTCTTAGTAAAAACACCTCATTTAAAATCCTGAATTTCTGTCTTGTGTTGTTACTGTATTTACTGTTACTGTAACTCGAATTAGGGTTCGAAAAAAATATGAGCTTGTAGATCTTGAAGTTCTACCCCAAAATCATATAAAACTTGACATATTTTCAATTCAGAAATTATGAGTAATAAATCCATCTATACAACATGTCTGTTTGAATTTCAGTGTTGACACAGTTTAGCAAATTTGGCAAAACCACCTGCACACATCTTGGAATTTTATGATCTTGGTCATGTTGAAAAGTTAACAAGTTTTTCTAAAATTTCATCAAAGTGCTCATATGTCGAAATTCTGTTCCAACATGCTTAAAATTGGCTTTCAATATAGACCCTGAAATCTGTTTAAAAAACAGATTTGACACACTTCACTAATTAATTCACCATAAATCATATAGTTCATATTTTTACATGAAATTTTATATGTAAATCCAAACCTTCCATATCTTCAACTTTCATTTATATAGTGTTGTCAAATTCCCAAGAGAAATGACTGAAATATGTTGATCTTTATGGATGTTCTTGCAATTCCCAGCAAGCTGAAATGTTAAGAGATGCTATAACTATGACTTGATGCTAAATTTTCCTCTATTAAGCATGTGCATTATTGTTACTTGAAGTAGAAGTTCATTATGATAATTGCTCTTGGATTTACTCATGTTATAATGGTCATGATATTGACTTCGTCACGTGTTCGATGAAATGCCTCAATGAAGGCAATATCCAGTAATTTGAGAAACGTGTATGTGTTAGTGTTGGACTTGAACTACATTGATAATTGGTAGAGTTAGAGGCTTGAATGGCATGGATACATTGAAATTGTGAGTAGATGATGTGTTGTGATAGAGGGCGTGTCACGTGAGTGCAAGACACTATGTTTGATGATGGGCAGATGAGGCGATATGTGCATACACATGCCAGCAAGACCCCTAACGTGTCACTTATGATGTTAACTAATAAAATTGAATAAATCTCAGTCCTCTCTAATGAGGGTGAGGTAGCAAAGCCCGGGTTTCAGGTAGGATTTGAGTAAATGTGGATATGAGGACTGGACTGTGAAGTTGGGAGATGATTATGTGATGTGTGGAGTTTACACCCACTCGCCTTTACCGGGAGTGGAGGGGATTTTTACACCCACTCGCCTTTACCGGGAGTGGAGGGGTCATACGGAGGTTGGGTTATATGTGGATAGCCTCACTCCTGCCAGGGACGGGGAAGGTGAGAGGCCCGGCGTACTGTGCCCGTGTCCACTGCATCGTGTGCTATATTCACCCCACATTTGGGGTGAAGTCCAGGTCCTGGTATCACACAGTTTACCCAAGTTCCAATTAATTCAATTATAAAATAATAAAATAAGAATTTACGCGTTACTCCTTCTGCTGGCAGCACTTCCCATTCCCTTTGCCCGTTCTTTGTGACTTTGTGTCACGCCTCAGGCACTTGCACTTATCTTATTAGGTATTGGTTGCTTGAACACTTGTGTTGTTATTATTATTATTCGTGCTAACCCTTTTCTTGCAGTATTCGACGTTGGATCGCAGGTATGATCCCTTACTTAGCTATTTATTTTTCATTACGACACTTATTTTGCCTGCCTTATTTCTCTTGCTATGTTTTGTGGATTGATAACCTTAAAACGGTATTCCAAATCCAAGTTGGTTCCTACTGGGGCACGCATTGATGTGCTCCTCCTTATTTTTCAGGTAGCAGAGGTAGCATAGTTGGAGGTGACTTGGAGTTGGGTTTCAGGGGTTGCACTTGGTGTGAGACGTAGCTTGTGTAGTGACATGGTTGTCTTGGAGGTGGAGAGGGATGGTATATATGTAGTGGTGTACTTGGGCTATGTAATTTAATGGAAGTTGTATATATGATATGTTGTTATTGAAATAAGTTATTTGTGGTGTTGTTTTGATTTTACTGTTGTTACGCCTATTTGCCCGAGGCCCGAAAGACACGAGCCCAGAGACCCGACCGCCGGTCAAAAGCCCATCTGTGCACTCAGGCCCACTCGATAAGGCCCTAGGGGGGACCCCCCCAAATGTCGATCCGACCCGGCCCCGGTAAGACACCGGTCACTCGCCCACTCCTGCGATAACCGCCCCCTCGATCCCGCGACCACTTAATGGCAGTTATAGGGAGGTGATGGCATGGCGCAGGGAGCGGCGACAGGGGGGCGGATTGAGGGGGCACGATTGAGGGCGGACGAGCGACGTGGGTCGGGGACAATCACGGCGGGGGTCTATAAAGGGGCTAGGAGGACGACAGGAGAAGGGACCGCCTCTCAGGTATCTAGAACCTAAGGTACTCCATCAACGACCTAGTTCCCCCATTTCATCTCCTTCCTCCCTCGCTCGCGCCGTGAGACGCCGTTCCGATCTCCTCACGAGTCGAACCGTCTCCGCCGGGCCTCCTCTTTCAGATCTCTGTCTGACTTAGGCATCGGAGGGGATTTGGCCGGAACCAAGGTCCGGCCCCCTGACGAGTGTTCTCGTCTACGCAGGAGGGCATCAGATCCACGGGCCGAGGCTTCCCCTCCGCCCCTCGCCGACCACGCAACCAGCTGGACGATTGAGGCTTCCCCTCGTCGTCCGACCACCGAGGGCGAGTGCAACCGACCGAGGCCGAGCGTCTCGACCCGGGCCGAGGCTACCCCTTGCCCTACCAACGGCCGAGGACCCTGATTCAATCCAGTCGACGCGCTCTACGTCGTCTGCTGGTCCGACTCGCGCCTCAACTGCACCAACTCGACTCGCCCGAGGGACCCAAACGGGCCCCTTGACCACGTTGACCGGGTTATCCACGGTCAACGCTTTGTAGTGAGAAAACACTCTGAAACATCTGGCGCCGTCTGTAGGAAACGAAAACCATCCCACGAAGAAGCAAACCACACCAGCAATGGCACGAGCCAGTAATGGAAGGAAGCGCATGCCCCCCATCCCGGAGGAGGGGAATGGCGCATCCAACGGCAACCCCGGAGACACGACCGTCGGCGATCACCCCGCCCCCTCAACCGAAGAGACCAGCGGCTCAGGACTGGCCATACAGGGACAGCTCCGCGCCCTGGCTCAGGAGACCAACGCGAGCCTCCAGACGTTGGTCGCGACGGTACAGCAGCTCGTCGGCCCTGCGCCACCCAACGGAGGCACGTTGGGCGATAGCCATCGATGGGCGGGGGGTCCCCCGCTCTTGCGGTCCGCTGTGGTCGACGACCACGGGACCCAAAAACCGAACACGGATCGTCGGTTCACGCTGTCCGGCTCCCGTCAGGCGAGATCACGGCCTCCTCCCCTTATCGTGAAAGGAGCCGAAGAGAAACCGAAGGGACGGAGGGCGAATCGATGACTGCATCATCTCGTCGGTCACGGTCGTCCCGCCGCAGGAGAAGCGAACGACACCACTCGAGAGACCGATCACGGCGGAGCAAGAGCTCCCGTCGGAGGAGCCGGGAGCGCCGGGTCAGCCCGACCCCCAGCGTGGCGAGGGCCGTGGAGCCAGCCCCGCCGGCGCCTGTGCACCCTCCGCCACCGAACGAGCCAGAGGCAGGCGACTGTCGAATCCCCGAGGGCATCCACGGAGACCGGTGCCCCCTGTCACGGAGAATAACCGACGCACTGGTCCCCTCTCGATTCAGGATCCCGGCGCTGGGGAAGTACGACGGGATAGGGGACCCAGGAAACCACATGATGGACTACGAGGGGGACATGTCCTTCCAAGGAGCTGACGATGACCTGCTCTACCGAGGCTTCTATTCTACTCTCAGGGGAGCGGCGAGGACCTGGTACTGCAGCCTGCCCAGCCGCTCCATCGACAGCTTTGAGGAACTCACCCAGTTGTTCTGCAAGCAGTTCATGGCGGGGAGGCAGATCAAGCCTGATGCTGAACATCTGTTCAACATAGTGCAAGGCCCGGCCGAGCCGCTCCGGCAGTTCATGCGCCGCTTCAATGCAGAGAGGCTGAACGTGAACAGCCCTCCCGACCTGGTGGTCCAAACGGCCCTTAAGAAAGGGCTTCGCCACAGAGGCCTCAAGAAGTCCCTGCACAACGATCCCCCGAAGGACCTCCCTGGGATCATGGCGAGGGCCGAGCGCTTCATGTTGACCGAGGAGGCCTTGGCCGTGGATGCAGGAAAAGCCATTCGAGGGACCAAGCGCGGCGACAGCGGACGAGGCAGCCCCGAAGGATACCGAACCGAGAAGAGGCCTAGAAACAGGCAGCGCGGAGAAGGTACGAGAGACACCACCCCAGACGCCGTCCTCGCCCAAGTGCAGAAGGAAGAACGCGCCGATCGCCCCCCACCGAGGGCAAAAAGAGGTGGGAAGAATAAGGAGAAATACTGCAAGTACCACAAGGACGACGGCCACGATACTGAAGACTGCTGGCACTTGAAGAAGGACATTGAGAAGCTGATGAGTCGGGGGCACTCCAGGAGCTTAGCCGACGAGCCAGCCCATGGGGAAGGGACCTCCATGCAGTCGGACAAGGGGAAGAAGATCAACACCGTCCAAGGACCCCTCCGCATCATAGAGTGAGCGGGCGAGCTCTCTCCCCCAGTCGTAGCCTGGTCCGAGGGGATTATCTAGGTTTACATCCCTCTGTCTAAGCTTTCCTTTCCTCCAAATGTACCAGTCCGACAGGACTCTTAAGAGTACAATTGCATTCCATTTTTGTCTTCTCTTAAATCCTCGACGGAATTGACATCTCACTAATAGTGCAAAAGAATGAAGACCGCCGCCTCACTGGAGGAGGAAGAGGAGCTTTGCCCTCGTCGACCGAATCCTGCGCTCATAAGTCTGGGGGTAGTTCCCCCAGCAGGCACGGACACCGACCGGTCCTAAGCCGAGGAGCTTTGCCCTCGCCGGCCGACTCTTGCGCTCATAAGTCTGGGGGCAGTTCCCCCAGCAGGCACGAACGCCGACCGGTCCTAAGCCGAGGAGCTTTGCCCTCGCCGACCGACTCCTGCGCTCATAAGTCTGGGGGCAGTTCCCCCAGCAGGCACGGACGCCGACCGGTCCTAAGCCGAGGAGCTTTTGCCCTCGCCGACCGACTCCTGCGCTCGTAGGTCTGGGGGGAATTCCCCCGGCCAGCGCGGACGCCGACCGGTCCTAAGTCGAGGGACTTTGCCCTCGCCGACCGACTCCTGCGCTCATAAGTCTGGGGGCAGTTCCCCCAGCAGGTGCGGACGCCGACCGGTCCTAAGCCGAGGAGCTTTGCCCTCGCCGACCGACTCCTGCGTCCATAAGTCTGGGGGCAATTCCCCCAGCCAGCGCGAACGTCATCCAGTCCTAGGCCAAGAACAAGGCAGCAGCGCAAAGTACACGAGAAGTCCGAGTAAGTCAATTTCGTTTATAACAGTTAACCAGGGTACAAAAATGCGTCTTATTTACAGGGAATCAAGGCGAAGAAACCTCTCTACAAATAATCCACTCACGACGAATGACAAAGTTCGTCACCTATAGAAGCTAGGTCGACACCGACAGAGCAAAATTGGTTGACAAAAGACCCAAAGTAGTTAGCCCAAGCTAGCAGCCATGCAACCAGCAATTATTGGCCCCGGAGCCGGTAGCGAAGCCGAAGGAGATAGCGGGGCCAGGGATCCATTTCAAGTAGACTGGCCCAAAGCGAAGCGGATGCTAAAAAATTTGAGGATAAGGCCAGGAGGGACGGCTTAGGGAGCCCGGGCTCAGGAGGACACATCCTCGGGCACTTCGCCCTGCTCGGAGCGAGGGGGGTCGACCGGCGGAGGGGCTTGCCGAACACGCTCCGCACATTCCCGGAAGGAAGACTGGACGACTTCGACGATCCGGGGGGCGATGAGGTCTTCGTACGCACCGAAGGCCTCCCTGAGAACCTCGAAGATCCTCTTCCCCAGGGTCTCGACGACGCCTCTCTCCACCTCCTCTGCAAGCCGCGTCACCTGGCGCCAATCCGACAGTTCCCTCTGAAGCTCCTCCCTCTCCAGGCGGAACGACTCCGCCGCTTCCTCAGCCGACTGACGGACGTCCTCCAGCTTTCCCTGGAGGTCACCCACTCGTCCCTCCAACTTGGCCACACGGAGCTTGAGACACCGAGACTCCATCTGGGCCTCCGTCATAGCCACCTCCGCCGCCCCGGCCCGCTCCTGGGCCCTCATGGAGGACTCCTCCAGCTCCCTCAAGCGGACGGCTCGACACTGCAACTCCACAGCGAGCGCTGAACCCTGGAAAGACGAGACATGGGCTAAGAAGAGGATAAAAGGAAGGAGAGGATAGCAAGATAACCGAACCTGTTGAAGGATCCAGACCAAGGAATCCGACATCTTGTCGGCAGGGATCTTCTTGAGGAGGCTGCGGTCCCGGGGAGGGACGGAGACCTCGGCAACCTGCTGGGCCAAGGCTCGGTCGAAAAACATCGAACTCCCAGGGACGACAAGGGAAGCCAAATTGCTCTCCAACAAGGCCCCGATCCCCGGTGATACGGGCGAGGACGCTGCGAGGGGGGTGGTCGACAAGGCTACCGAAGGATCCCCGGTGGTCGCCACAGGAAGCGCGGAACCCGCCGGACTGGAGGGATCCGCGTCCTCCTTCCTCTTCTTTCCTCCGTGGGGCTCCGAAGGCGCCGGAGGGGAGCGCTTCTGCCTCACACCATCCCCACCCTCGGGAACCTGAGGGGGCATGCCAAGGGCAGGAGGGACTGCACCGGACCCGTCATTATCCCCTGCCTCTTGGGCTGACGGGGCGGGTCCGGCCCTTGTGACCCCCCCGGGAAGGGGATCGCCAGAAGAAGAGGCGGGAGGCGCGGCCACCACCTTACCCACGGAAGGCTCGGCTCGGCGCACTTCCTCCTCAACGGTACGCCGAGGCGCCCTTCCAGAGGTATTACCTCGGCTCCGAGCAGCTCCACGGCGGATCAGTTCATCGACGTCACGGACGAACTCGCGGCCAGCCATCCCTGCAAGGGAAACCAAAATCAGGATGAGTCACAGGGCGATTCAAGACTGAAAAGGCGACCTACCCGGAGACCACAAGACGGCCTTCAGGAGTAGGTCGTCCAACAAGGACCAGATGGACTTCGATTCCAATGGGAGGGTCGACAGCAGCGCGACGGCTGCCCGGTCGACGTCTGAGAGAGCTGGTGGCGGGCGAGGCTGGACAGACCCGCCCCAACTTGTCAAAATCTGGGCATCCCCAGGAAGACCACAAAGACGTAATCCGAACTCCAATCCCCTGACCAACGGGGCAGCCCGATCAGGCATTCCCTCCTCGAGCGGGCTCGGAGCTGCAGCCATGACCCCAGGCCGACCGTCTAGATCTGGTAAAAATGGAAGAGAAGGGGGTGAGACGGCTCCAGACCGCGGGTACAGCAGAGCGTGGCGAAGCCCGTCAGTATCGCAATCGAGCAAGGGGTGAACTGGCAAAGCGGCACCATGAGATATTCCATGACCTGGATAAGGAAGGGATTGAGCGGGAAACGAAGACCCAGGCGAAACATTTCGACGTAGACACCGACTTCATTGCTCCTCGGAAGGCAAATCCGCTCGTCGACGAATGGAACTCGGACATCGTACGGGAAGCAGAGATACCTTTCCCGGATCTCCGTGACCGCCAAAGGAACGGTCCTCGACGGCGTACGGAGGACAACCGGGGGCACGTTAAGACGCACGGCAGCCGACGCCACGTCATCACAGGCGTAGTCTGGGAATAGCTTCCCCTTCCCCTTATCTCGGAGGGGACGACTCCCGGAGGAGGAACCTGATCCCACTAGCCGAGGCCTGCCCCGCCTGGACTCTGGAGAATCCCTCGCCCCTCGACCAGAACCGCCTATCCTAAGAGCAGCCATAATACGAGAGCGAGAAAGGAATTACCTTTTAACTAGTTTGGGGAGACGAGGAAGCGAGGGCGACGGGAAACTCCGAGTTGTGGAAAACCTAGAACAATGGGAAGAGCAAGAAAGAAGTGGAGATCAACGCAGCTGGGGATCTTATATACCGGACACAGGGACGAATTCGAAGCGCCTGACAAGAACGCGTGGTAGGACTCGAAGAACCGGCGGCGTTTCAAAATCGGCGCCAAGGGAAGTCCAATCGATCCGCCTCATCATGACTTGCATTTATAACCACGCCTCGATTAAAGCGCCACTCGGAATCCCAGGAGGCACAGCGGTCGAACCGAACAAGCCAAGGCCGATCGACCCCACCGAGGGCGGCTCACGAACCCCTCGGCTTCTCAACTTAAGACGACCCCGCGAGCGATGGGGATAAGCTCGCAGCTACACGTGGCAGCATAAGAGGGCCGACGACTCTTCGGAGCCCGTGCCTTAAAAGTATCGAACGGACCAACTCATGAAGACGACTAATAAATGAGTCGGCATCGACTGACGAGCCTATCAAAGTCGGTGGAAGTCACATCGGCCGAGCCGAACCGGCCGAAGCCGATCAACCCGATCGATGGGGGCAATTGTTACGCCTATTTGCCTGAGGCCCGAAAGACACGAGCCCAGAGACCCGACCGCCGGTCAAAAGCCCATCTGTGCACTCAGGCCCACTCGATAAGGCCCTAGGGGGGACCCCCCCAAATGTCGATCCGACCCGGCCCCGGTAAGACACCGGTCACTCGCCCACTCCTGCGATAACCGCCCCCTCGATCCCGCGACCACTTAATGGCAGTTATAGGGAGGTGCTGGCATGGCGCAGGGAGCGGCGACGGGGGGCGGATTGAGGGAGCACGATTGAGGGCGGACGAGCGACGTGGGTCGGGGACAATCACGGCAGGGGTCTATAAAGGGGCTAGGAGGACGACAGGAGAAGGGACCGCCTCTCAGGTATCTAGAACCTAAGGTACTCCATCAACGACCTAGTTCCCCCATTTCATCTCCTTCCTCCCTCGCTCGCGCCGTGAGACGCCGTTCCGATCTCCTCACGAGTCGAACCGTCTCCATCGGGCCTCCTCTTTCAGATCTCTGTCTGACTTAGGCATCGGAGGGGATTTGGCCGGAACCAAGGTCCGACCCCCTGACGAGTGTTCTCGTCTACACAGGAGGGCATCAGATCCACGGGCCGAGGCTTCCCCTCCGCCCCTCGCCGACCACGCAACCAGCTGGACGATTGAGGCGTCCCCTCGTCGTCCGACTGCCGAGGCCGAGTGCAACCGACCGAGGCCGAGCGTCTCGACCCGGGCTGAGGCTACCCCTCGCCCTACCAACGGCCGAGGACCCCGATTCAATCCAGTCGACGCGCTCTACGTCGTCTGCTGGTCCGACTCGCGCCTCAACTGCACCAACTCGACTCGCCCGAGGGACCCAAACGGGCCCCTTGACCACGTTGACCGGGTTATCCACAGTCAACGCTTTGTAGTGAGAAAACACTCTGAAACAACTGTGAAGCTTCACTTGTACTGTCCCAACATGTGCGCAGTGGCCTGCTTATTCCGTTCTTCTTTCTCTCTCTCTTTCCTCTCTCTTCACCCTCACTCTTCAGGGTACTTGGAAAAAAAAATTTAAATGCCGGGTATTCTGGGGAATGGGGCATGACACTTCCTCTGCAGTTCATTATTCATTGAAGCCAGAGTAAGGCACTTGGCCTTCTCTGCATCCCTCTGGTATAGCTTATAGGCTTCCTTTTCCTCATAGGTCGCATCGTCGTCAGGCTTCTCCGGAGCGTCCTCGAACAGCATGTATCCAATCCCGGCTAGAGAAAGGACTAACTTAATGTTTCTAAGCCAGTCTTTATAGTTTGTTCCATCAAGCACATTCTTCTCTATCATATACTTAAGACCCGAATCCATTCTGCAATTTAGTAGATACTTTAGTCAGTATATGTTTGTTGTATAGTTTCAATGGATTTTAATAAAACTATATTCTCCCACTAAATTTATTAAAGCCATAATAATAAACAGTTTATTATACAATAACATTTGTGAGAGAGGGATCCGACTACCCTGAGTCTGACAACCTTGAGTGTATCTCAACAAGTTGTCCGACTCTGCAGTCGGTAGACGAACTCATCGTCAATCATATTAAATATGATTCCCTATCGATTTTTACCCCTAGTCATTTGTGATCATGAGTGTGCTCATCCAAATCACAATGGCTAGCCTAGTCGGACCCTTGTTTTCGTGTCTAGCCTGACTTGTCCCGGCGCTCGGTGTATGCACGACCCGTCGGGTTGGGTCAGGTCTTAGACTACATCTTTGTTTAGACTTACGCCGGCGCTCGGTGTATGCACGAGACGACGGTTTGGGTCAAGTCAAGATGTTATCAAGAAATCGGTTTCTATAAGATTGCCATGTCACAGCGTGAGTGTAGCTCAACAACCATAACACGGGTCTTACAGTTGCCAACTCCTAAAACAAGGAGGGCTACAATTTATCTTGAACAAGATTATTATCGTATTTGACTTAGGTATAGTCGATGGACTTACACAGTCATGATTCGACTCCTTGCGGTCCAACGGACGCGGCCAAGGAATTGACTAAGCCAGGACCACTTGGCCCCTAAACTAGCTAGGATGGTCCAACAAACTTAGCCAAGCACATTGACCGACATCATGATCCATTGAAGGAGGTTCATCAATTCTATGTTCATCCATTAACTAAATGGCTTTTAATTAATACTAGTTAATCCTTATCAACTAGTGGATCCTAAAAATTCGAAATTTTTTATGGATTTGTTGAACAATTTTTATTAGATCCTTATCAACTATAAGGTTCATATGTTCATCATGCTTCTCCAATCTTATTAGGATTTTAATAAGACAATAACAAGATTTTTCAAAAAATAGTCTTTTAATGATAATCATCATTTAAATGATTTATTATAATGATTGTCAATTAAAGGGACTACCCTAATCTGGTATTAGGTTTTGATGTTGTTGTTTTTTATTAAAACGTAGCATGTCACTAGTCATTAAAATTTTATCTTATAAAGTTTTAATCAGTTAATGGCTAACCTAAAGGGTTCATGAATACATTATTCATCATGTCCATTAAAACATAAACCAACTAATTTAATCACACAAATTAAAGGTTCAACTAAAGTGACATACAATGAAAGCATGCAATTTAAAATTATCTACAACATAATTAAATAACTTGCAAACCAAAATTTTAACATTTAAATTTAAAGATTTAAAATTTTAAAGCTTGAAGCACTTTTATCACATAAAATTAGGTTTCATAAAATTATCAAATAATTCAAACCTAAGCTTTAAAATTTAACTATACATTTCAAAGATTAAAATATCGCATAAAATAATCTTGAAACCCATATGTAATTAAAAGAAATAAATTTATAATTCCATCTCATGAGAATAAAATTTTTCTTTATATTACATATACTTTAAAACAATTTTAAAACATTTTAAATTCATTTGAAATTAATTTTAAAAACTTTCAGATAAAGTTTAAAAAAATTTCAACCCTTATGTAACCAAAAGAAATAAATTTTCAATATCATCTTATGAAATAAAATTTTCCTTTAATGTTACATAAACTTTAAAAACTTTTAAATGCTTGCTAAAATCATTTTATCTCATAAAATAAAATTTTTAAAAGGCATTTAAACGTGGAAGACCTATTAAATTTATCGCATAAAATTTAAAACGTCCCCCAAAAATTTTTCATGTTACAAAAAAATTTTAAAAACACAAAAAAAATATTAAACTGATTTTAACATAAAGTTAAAATGTCTGTATGTTCAAAACAAGCAATTTTAAAAAATTTTAAAATAGTCTCTAAAATAGATCCAAAAGCATAACGGGGCTCTGATACCACTGTATGGGTTTTGACGGACCCTCAGAGCTCGGATCTGTGTCCGTCCTAAGTCGGAGGACCACAGAGGCATAAGACACATCGGAAAATTAAAACTATCTAGCTAAACAATTTAGCTAGGCCCTGAGAGAGCCAGAACTTAGCCCGATCTATGCCAACTTGGGGTGGATCTGACCACCCCAAGAGGGATCTATTCTACTGCGACGAAATTAAACTACACTAAAATTACTTAAGAACATACCCAGAATCTCGACCCTGGGGCGGGCAAGATGTACCGCACCGTCTTCTGACGCTCCTCGTAGCCGAACCGCCTTGACTCGATCCACCCGAGCCGCCTCGCACCCTTGAACCGATCTGCCCGAGCCAACTCCCGCCTCCAAGCCAATCACACGCGGTAGAAGGTTTCACTTGAGTAGACCCGTGTCTTAGACGTCTGGATCCGAATCCAAACCCCCTTCATAGTCTTGCTAGGACTAGTCGGGAGAATAGGAAGAAGAGAGAGAGAGAATAGTTTAGTCGTAGATCGAGCTTGCTCTAAAATCCAGAGCTACTCGATCGAGGACTTGGTGCATTTTTCAACGAAGAGAGTGCACCCCTATTTATATAAGGAGTCGGCACTTCTCTTTTCGTTGCGAGCAATGTGGGACAATTGTCAAATTGAAGAGAAATTAATTAAGCTAATTTAGCTTAATTGAAGTTTTAGTAAGCCTTTCATAAAATCCAACTTCAACAAATTAATTCTCTTTATTCATTAAACTTTAGACACCAAACAAGCTACCAATTCGAAGGGCTTCGAATGGTGAACGCGTAGGAACGAACGGCGACGAATTACGAATTCGTTTGACCCTTAAACAATTGCCCAAAGATGGACAAAAAATCAATTTTCGTAACCGTCATCGAGGTGTTTCCAAAAACCCTACAACTTAAGTTGCGGGCGCGCCCACTAGGCTTAGCGGGTGCGCCCGCCCAAGGCAAGGAGGGCTTGCGCGCCAGCCCGCTGCTGCAGCGGGCCGTGCCCGCTTTGCAGCGGGCGCTGGCCCGCTGCAACCAGCGGGCGCTGGCCTGCTGCAAACAGCGGGCTGCGCCCGCTGCAACCAGTGGGCCGTGCCCACTGTCGCAGCGGGTCGTGCCCGTTCAGCAGCGAGCAGGTACCCGTTAGCCCTTCGCGGATGGGCCGTAAGCCCAAGTGGGTCTAACCCACTTTGCCTCGGAATGTTTTTGCATTTCTGGGCTCGTTTGAGCTCCGATTTAGACGTGGTTTGAACCTGTGTTTAGACCGGGATGATCCCGTCAACCAGGTAACCCTTTCCAATGCATTTGTTCCTACAAATATTGTCGTAACCAATTTACGACACGTTTAATCTTTATTTGCATCAAATGCAACAATGTCCCTATTGCATCTACGACTTAGTCTCACAACTGGCTTGTGAACTTCAACTATTCCTTTTCATCGAATGAGTCTCTCTTATTAATCTTCCTATTACTAAGACACGAACGCTACTCGATGTGAGACCCTACAGCCTAACCTTACTACATGTTGGGGCTCGGAACCCCTAGACGACGGTCACCACGAGCAGTAGTTGTCGTCCCTGTTTCAGAATCATCATAACATGATCGACCCATTGACAAAGTATCGTTGGGTTCACTTTGGCTATGTCAGTGATGAATACTGTTAGCTATAGTCCCTTCGTCAAGACTGTGTCTCTGTTGGCCTAGGGTATGGTTTACTGTCAACCCCATTAGACAACATTGGTCAGTATACGGTGGTCTTTGATGTATTCATGTTGTACATCTTACAACGTACCCCGGCTGAGGATTAACACAAAGACCGTACTGAGCCTGTGACACTAACTTCCCTTTAACGGAAGAGACGAATCACATCTTAGTCGTCTACTCCCTTCGAGATCCTCAAGTGTAACCCAAACTAAGATCGTTCAGCAGGCCTAGCCTTGAAGCTAGATCATAGGTCTAAGCGACACCGTTTACTCACATGTTTGTACTAATGACTTTAGGTCTTAAGGACCGGCTTACCTATCATCACCCTAGAGTTATTATAGACAGTTTAGTTAAAGTTTAACCATATAATAACTCTATGTTGGTCGTTCAGTGAACTCATTCTCCAATGAGCACCTGTGTCTCGTCTCCGACTTCACCAAGTCGAATGACTATGAGATCATCATTACCCTAAGGTAAGACAAAGACACAGTGGTCTGTCTGATGTGCCGAGATCTAGTTCTCGACACATCTATGACCACGAACCGTTTAAGACTTAAGTTTCTATACAGTCGTTTACTACTCATAATCGAGATCTTATCTGGATTCGTTAGGACCTAACTATAAGTCTATGGACATTATCTAAGTATATTTATTCAAACGATTTCATACTTAGGATAATGGACACCATATATTATATGAACAAGACGTACACTTAGGATAAATTGTCTTATGGGCATATATCCTCCTACAGTAAGGACATAGGATTACCGGGAACAAGTCGAGATTTGAGTTAGGTAATCCAAACCCTTGAAACGTCTTGTGTTTACTTGATCTTATTGTTGTTACATTATAATTTCGTATCTTTCTTGGTTAGGATTTTAATTAGGCGTTAATTCCTATTTAATTTTTATAAACACAATTCAACCCCCCTTCTAGAGTTTTCATCATACTACAGGGTCCTTACAATGGTCCTCAGCTCCACCAAGTGAGGGTCGTGGGCCCATAAGACCAGCTGTCCATCACGAATTCCCTCAGGATGAGGAGGAATGGGGGCTGATGTTATTACCACGAGGAAGATGACGTGCCGAACTGTTGCTCCAGATTAGGAGGCACGGCTTCCTAGCCAGTTGTTGTGATAAGTTGTATCTTGGTTACTGATGATGAGGAATTGAGAAGACTTATGTATTTGCAATCGAGTTAGACTACGGGATGAGTGATTATTTTACACATTTTTAATGGGAGTTATTCATGCATTTCATCATATAAAATCCCACTTTCTATATCATTTCAAACTATCTCTGTTCTGTTTCACTCTTTTGGGAGCCTTTGTGCATTTCAGGTCAATATCCGGCTATTCAGAGTCATTTAGAATCAATGAATGAAGAGAAAAAGCAAGGCGAAGTGAAGGAATCAAAAGGGGAAGATTTGAAGAGAATAAGGCTTTACACGACCATGTGTGATATCACACACGGTCATGTGCAAGAGGTTGGCAGCAGCAAAGGAAAGAAGCAGCCACTCGAGGTGAGGAATCACAGCACAGAAGAATCGACACGGACAAGAACACGGTCATGTGGGCAGAGATGAAGGGGTTGAAGAAGAAATTGGACACAGTCGTATAGGCGCCTACACGATCGTGTCACTGCAGGACACAGAAGCCCTTTTCTGTCGACTTCAGTTACATGATCGTATGACCATCCACATAGCCATGTCATTCTAAAGAACAAAGAAGCCTCCTCTGAAGATTACAGTTACACGATCGTGTGGATGAGCCATACGACCGTGTCGTTCTGGAGCACAAAGGGGCCATATCATAAGCTAAGTCGACACAACCGTGTCGATTGCTCGACACAGTCCTGTAGCGGCTATTGGATCGGGTTTTGCCCGAACTTGTTAGGATTTTGTTATTATGTATTTCTACGGTTTTATGCGCCGAGTTTGAGGGGGGGTTCTTCTTCCATCTTTTGTTTTCTTCCTCTGCGCTTAGTTAGAAGTGATTAGGTGTAGGTTAGGATTAGTTTTCTCCTCCTTTTTGTCGAAGCAACTTGTATCTTTGGATTGCGACTTTGTGAGCTAAGTATTTAACTATTTTTATTATGTTGTGTATTCACTCTTTTATTATCTCTGTGATGATATCTTTGATGCGTACGTCGTAGTTTCTATCTAGGGATTTGATTGAACCCTATTGTGGTCTGAGCATGGATGAATTATTTTGTTTAGATTCGGATGACCTGTTAGGGTTTTGACATGGAAAATTTATTATCAATAAATATTGGTTGCCTCCCTTGTGGATAATTAGATTAGCGGCCAACGATAGTTGGGGTTGATCTAGGGTTTCTAATCACTTTATTGATTTATACTATCTATTGCCCCAACAACAGTTGTGCGTAGATTAGAGCCTCTAGGCAATGACTTGACTTTTATCCACGACAGTGGCTTAAACGAAGAATGGAGAATATTGTTGTGCGGCATGCACCCATCGTGTGTTGATGACTAATAACAGTTGGCTTTGCCACACGATGGGTTGTCCTATCAAGCACTACGATTGTAAGGGGCAAGTATCAACATCAGGTGCAACAACTTCACCCTAGGATTAATTCAATAGCTAGACGAAGGAGTCCATTTCCATATTCCATCCACAGTAGAGGGGATACCTAGCCCTAGAGCTTTTCTTTTATCTTTGTTCTTCCTTTTATAAAATACCCACATAGCTAACCATAATTTAGGATTGGCTAGTACTCGTTCAGACACTTCTATGTGCTTCGACCCATAAGTGCTACGAGACACGATGCGCTTGCGGTATAAATATAATACTCACATCATTGTGCACAGTCATTTGGTGGATTACTGCGGTCAATGTCTTGATGTTGATGTTCACCTCGCGTGAAAATGTATGGAATTGCTCCAAAGTCACTAAGTGTAACTCGAGCATCCAGGAGTAGATGAATTGGGATCCATAAAGGGTAGTGCAACATCTGCCACACCATATGTTCACAGACCTCTCAGGTCCTTGATTAGAAAGTCGAGTCATCATCGGTGTGGTCTATGAAGTGGATGCCGACCGATTCCCATAGATGGCGCCATATGTTTCGGGGTGTTTTCTCACCACTAAAATTGTTGAAAGATGGTTCGGGCATAGCTGCTGACATGGATGACGTGTATAGCTATCTAGACGCTGAACGAGCTAACATCTGGATGAAGGGGCTCTGATTTGAGCTATATGAGTCGGATTCGAGCTATCTCCCAGTTATTTGCAACATAGCAAGCTCGTCAGGACGTCAAATCTGGGGTTCGACCTAATCCCCTCTGATGCTTAAGTCAATGGCTGACTCAAAAAGGCTCGGTGGAACTATGTCTGACCTGTTGGGAGGTCGTCCTCTAGTTCTTAGGAGAGCTAGGGAGGAAATGAAAAGTTAGGTGGATCAGATCTTGAATATAAGAATACCTAACACTCTATCAAGTAGTATAGTTTTTATATGCTTTTTGGAATAGATGTTTGAATAACATCCCACTCCCTCCATTGTGTGCACAAAAATCATTAAAATCCAAAACCCCAATTTGTGCTATATTGTCCACTCAATGTATTAGCTTCATTTGTATATGACTCAACCACCCCCAGAGACCCCCCCCCAACATATGCCCTCATTTTAGAAATGGTGAAGTGTGTGAGCTCCAACAGTGAACTACTGCAAAGCTACATTCTAATGAGAAAGAAAAGAGAATAAAAAGATTACATATGTTTTAGCTTATCTTCTTTCTCTTGAATGATCTTGAAGTCTTCTTGAAGACTTTGAAGCTCCATTCTTTATCGTTGATCACCCAATCTTCAACTTTGAGCTTTGATTGATCTCCATGGTCATCCATTGCTATTTGATTGACATGTTGAGCTCAAGCAATGGATTAACTGCATGTAGGGGATTAGACACAAGTATTTATATTTGCTTATCATCAAAACCAAGTTTTGTATAGCAACATATAACTTTGATAATTTTACCTTGTTCGTTCCCTAGTGGGTGACGACGAGATGGTTCCATATTTGATATGCACTCTTACATGTGCATATCTTGTAGAACTCATCCGGATCCAATGCGCAATGAAGAGTGTTCATTGCTTTGGCATTGTTCACCACGACGGACTTCTCGGCGGGAGTCCATTTGTCGAAATCTTCATCGGTGGGTTCAACGTAATCCTTATGGAGGGTTCTACAAAGAGAAGCACTCCTAAGAAACGTCTCCATCCGGCACTTCCAATAACCAAAATTCGTGCCATTGAAACACGGAGGACGAACCGTTGATTGACCTTTAAATACGGTAGAAGCACCATCACGATTGTGATTGTTGTATGAAGGATGTGGAGAAACGTTGTTGTTGGATGCCATAGCTATAAACGTTGTTGGATGCCATACTAATTGTAAGGACCATGGCTATGAGGAAAACACTAGAAGTGAGGTTGAATAGTGTTTACAAAATTTAACAAAGAAATTACGCCAAATTAAATTCCTAATCCAAAAAAGATGCGGAAATAAGAATTAACAACAATGAATCAATGCAAACAATGAGATGTTTCCAGGGTTCAAATTACCCGAGTCAAACCCGACTTGTTCCCGGTAATCCTACGTCCCTTCCACCCTGATACCTCCGGATACTCAAATTAGAACCTTAACTTGAGGTTTCCTTTAAACCCACTTGTAGCAACCCTACAAGTGCAATCGAAACAACAATCGATATGCTTGAATCCCACAACTTGGGATCAAGCAAACCACTCTCACAACCGAGAGAAAATTTTAATAATTAAAGTTATGAAATAATGAAATTACATCACTTACAATTACCAATGCCTTGAAGTAGAACTTGAAGGAGCAAGTGAGTTGTGTGTTGATGTCTCTTCCAAGAAGAGAGAAAGCTCTTTCTCTTGTCACCACCAAATGCCTAGATGATATTACTTTAATTCTAGGTTGGGGATCAAAAGAGAATGAGATTCTAAGGCTGGGAGAGAATGAGAGCTTGTGTAACGGCCGCTTTCCGACCGTTCGTATTTTCTGCACGTACGACTCCTTTCGTGTGCGTTTTTTTGGCACTTTCTTGGTTTCAGTATATACGATGTGATATGCCGTTGTGACCGTATGGAAGTGTAGTATTTTATAGTAATTTTTGGGAACGTCATTTCACGGCTCGTTTTCTCGCAAAATAGCTTTGAATGGAAGGGCGTTTTGGTCTTTTGGCTTCAACGCTCAGTTCTTAATTTTATAATATTTTTTGATAGGATTAGCACGCTGCCAGACCCCGTAGCCCTGTACTTCTCGTCTCTGTGATCGTCTCGGTATTTTCGGATTATTTTTCTGATGCCCGTAGTGAGACTTATCCTCTAATCAAATTTTCCTTCCGTAATTAGCCTTTGACTTTCTCAAATTCAAACTTAATTGGAATCTTAATCAAATCCCTCTAATATCTCTTACGTATGAGGAGATATGATATCAGCCACTATCTGCACCTCCTCTTTTCCCTAACTATACTCTCCCTATCTCTATCTCCCTCCCGCACTTAACCTAAAGTCCTGGGGTATTTAGCAAATGTTTCATCTTAAAACCAACACACACACACACACACAACTCCTAGGGCTTGCACGTTCAGCCGCCACCCACTTCTCAAAACCCACGCCACCCCTCTCCTGGCCGCCGGCGAGGGCTACTCCAGCCATCCTCCGACCACCCACCTCCTCTCTCCCTCCTCTCTCTTCTCTCTCTCCTTGAAACCCTCAAAAAGAACCCATCGCCGCAACATTGGACAGCCATCCCTAAACCGGCGGACACCCCTCTTTTTCGGCCACCACCGGCCGCCCTCTGGCCTCTCCACCTCCCCGACAGCATCACCTACCCTCTCCTCCTCCTTCTCCTCCATCTCCACCTCTCCAAGACATCGAAAACCCATCAAAAACACCAAAAATTCACATCATAGGCCTGATGTGCGCGCCCGCTGGAAAACGGCCGGACATCCCTCTCCGGCCACCTCCAGGCCCTGCCGCCACTGCCATTCAACTCCTCTTTGAGCCCCTGATCGTCTCCAACTCCCCTTACCCTTTTACCACGTCTCGATCTCCTCGAAAATCTCGTGGAACTCAGATCTAGCCACTGTTTTTGACAGTTTGCGCGCTGCCACTTCAAACTCATGCACACCGGTCATCCGGCCACCTACGACGACCACCCTACCGCCGTTGGACTCCTATCGAAACCCCCTACCAACTGCAATTTCCCTTACACTCATATCCCACCTGTAGCTCCTGGAATATCCGTTGAAACCAAGCCCAGTTGCTGTTTTTGACAGATTTGGGTGCTGAACTTCAACGCCGGCGCACGAACACCTCCGACCACCCCCAGCATCAACTCCACCACCATTGGTTTCATCTTATAGTCCTTTAGCTTCTGCAACTTCCTATTGTTGCTGTTCATCGCTGGATTTCCGCTGAGATGCGCGACAACGAAAGTTGCGCGAATCTGTCCTCTCCGGCTTCTCACGGCCACCCACTGCCGTATGCTCACGCTGTCGGCCACCCACCAGGCCGAGCATCTTCAAATGATCCTACTTCATCTACCGACAGCCCCCTTAGACCCTCGAAACTCACGTACATCACCGCACACACGTGTTTTTAGCCGACGTCGCCGTTGTCGTGAAGATCCGTTGCGCTACCCGCAACGAGAGGAGGATCACTGTTAGCTCTCTGATTTTGCGCCACCACCCCGATATTCAGAGGTGCCTCGCTATGCTACCCATGGCCGAGGAGTTTCAGACGATGCCGACGCTTCACCGTTCAGACCCGACTTCCGCTCGTTGAACGACGTCATGAGGTTGGTTCTCCTAACGAGTAGTAAAACCCACACTGTAACTCATCAAAACCTAATCTAAAATTGGTCAACGTGAACTAAAGTTAATTTCAGCATCCATAAAATGTTGCCCACCGTAGGAAAGATCGACGAACGGACTATTTTTCTGTTCACGTAGGGTAGACGTCGATCTAGAATGAACCAAACATCAAAAACGTGACTTTTTGACTGATATGTTAGTCCCACCAAATTTAGAAACAAACCATAATAGGTTGACCAAAAGAGAGATCTGACATCGCCGTGATCCTGTTTCAGATGGACCATCGCCGACGCGACTTTTCGACGGGACGCTCCGGACAGACGACGCACTCGCCACCGCAGGCAAGTGTACTCACTTGTACTTTCGGCCGTGTTTAGGCCTTAGACTCTTAGAACTGTAAAAACGTAAATAAAGAGAACCGGACATGAAATGATAGCGTCCGGGACCCCCTTGAAGGCTTAAACTTGACGCCGAAGTCTAAGCGCAACAACAACAATAGACACCTTAGGGTTTTCATGTGTGTGCGTGCGTGTGGACCCCCTAGAATAACAATTCCTTGCATGTCATGTCGTGTCCTGTTACACAAAAAGCCTCTGGGCGTTTCGGATGCTCTCCACGCGAGAGTGATCACTGTTACACAAAAAGCCCCTGGGCGTTTCGGATGCTCTCCACGTGAGAGTGATCCCTATTACACAAAAAGCCTCTGGGCGTTTCGGATGATCTCCACGCGAGAGTGATCCTTGTTATACAAAAAAGCCTCCGGGTGTTTTAGATGCTCTCCATGCGAGAGTGATCCCTGTTACACAGAAAAAGCCTTCGGGCGTTTCGGATGCTCTCCTAGCGAGTGTGATCCATGTACCTTCTTGTCCTGAGCACTTGGGTTGGGGTAGGGTTGAGCGTGCGCACGGGGAGAGGGTCTGATCCCCCTCGAACCGTAAGGCGTGAACCCTTCGAGTCACACGTGTCTTGTCCCGTCTTCTCTTGTCCTGTCTTGTCTCGTCCCTCTTAGGTTAGTCCCGTAGTCAGTAGCACACGCTACAGCTACCGCCTGACGCGTTTACTTTCCCTGTTCCGTTTACTTTCTATAACTGCCATGTAAAACCTCAGCATGTTAATCAACCAGTAAACTGTTGTTTAAAATTAAAATACACTTGCTGTAGAGTCTAACATCTTCTTGTAGACTTTACCTGACGTACAGTTCCTTTTCTCTTGGGTGCTGTACGTCAGGTGTCGAGCTGGAGTTCGTGGATGAGGCAGACTTACCGGAGTACGTGGAGCCCGAATACGTCGACCCAGAGTACGTGCCTTACGAGGACCAGACCTTGAGGACTTTTCAGTCGCCGCCTTTCAGAGGTTACTACTTTTAGTTTGCTCTTTCGGTAGTTTGTTGCCATGCTTAGGCTTCTCTTTTTAGACTTTGTACTCGCTGGATATTATCTCTATATATTAATGAATACAACTTTCTTTCTGTACTTTCTGTTGTTCCGAATCTTATAAATGCAAGAACCTGAAATTTAAAATGGTACCCCCCTATAGACGCTTATTGGGTCCGAGCTTCACAGCTCCGGCCCAAGCGGGCCTTAGCCACGTCTTGCTTCCGTCGTTTTGGGAAGCGGGGCGTGACAGGTTTTAATGGTGGCCCATGCAGGTCTTGCAAAAGTTCGGAAAAATAAGAGTACCGCATTCATTTAATATCCAGTTTAACATGTACGAGTCTGAATTAGGTTTTCCTAGTCTTACATAATATGAAGACTTAGGTAGACGTCCCAGTTTGATAGTCAGACGCCTTGGTTAAAATTTAGTCATCCTCGTCTTAGGATACCCTAATAGCCTCTCACCCGGCTCGGGCCATGTTAGAGTTCTAGAGTCCTTCTTTTAGTCGTACGCTCGGGTCCATCAATTTCGGGCCCAGCAGAACTTAATCTTGTTTCTCTTAGGACCCTTCCCTGATATCTCGATTATAGTCTAGTTCATTAGGAAGACTTAGTGCTGAGTTATCCCAATCTTTAGACGGCCCGAAAATTAGAACCCCTGACCTCTAACATCTTCCTGATCACTGCACTTTTGTGTTATCGACCGTAGAGTTCCATCGTAGCTTTCATGAATCATTCTTAGGCGTATTCATCATACGATCACATTCTTGCCCTCGATTCACGTGATCGTTTCATGACACTTATCGATAATTCTTCGAATCCCTCCATTGCAAATCCTGCTTCCTTTAAAAGTGTTTTCGAAATTCATTATTAAATTCTTCGCTCGGTTTAACTTCTTTGAAAACCCTTTATTATATATTTAAAATTTCTTGCTTTTCGGTTGAACTAAAGTTCCTTCTTGGATTTTGAAATCTCCTTGGTCGTAATTTTCAAGTTACTATCTGGTAATTATTTCTAACCGGTATCTTCCATATTTCAGTTTTTAAAACCTTGTTATCATTTTGATAATTCAATATATATATATATTATTCTTTTTCTAAACTACAAAATTTATTTCTAACCACTTACCGTGCGTACTTTTAGAATATTTTCTAAACTAAGGAGAACTTTAATTTTTATATATATCAGTTCTATGTTCATCGTGCTCACATTTCAAAAATCTCTGTATAAACTTATTTTCATTTGCAAAACAATCACTACCTCATCCTCCTCTTCTTCCTTCGTCTAACTCTTTTCCGAGCTGTAAATTTTCTATATCTGCTCACTTTTTCCTACATATTTTTATAAGTATAAAAGTATATGATACCATATTATACACGTAATTCTTCCTTCGTCCATTTAATTATTTTGAGCAATATTTTTGTCCCACCCAACCAGCTATCTCTTTATCTCGCCTTATTTGAACTCGTTCTTTCCGATCTTGTTTCGTTTCGCTTTTAGTTCGGCTTCCTTTCTGTTGTGTAGACATTAGTGTTTGTAGTTGCTTGTGTCAACTCTAGTTTAGTCGTGGGCCCATTGGTTTTGTGATGTCGTCGTAGTGCATGTGTATAGGTAGAGTGTGTGGACCTGTACGAGTGTGCTGCCTTTAGGATATTAGTGTTTGTCTCTGGCATCATGTATGTATGTATACTCAGTGTGGTCTGTGGTATATGTATGGAGTTGTCTGAATGATGGTATTCATATAGTTGTGGATGGCGTCATAGCAGGCAATTCCTTAGACTTGGTTTTTCGCATTGTGGAATAGCTTATCTTTGGCTGCATGTGATTATATCAAAACTTTTGTTTTCTTTTAAATCAAATCTCTAAAGTTTTGAAACAAGCACACAAGTTCACAACCCACCTGTCTTCCCCCATCCAATGCCTCAACCCCACACGTTTTTTTCCAACGTTTTTAAAATATGTCATTGGCCTTAAAAACTTTCTTTTCTCTTCTTTCTCTCTTTGAAGTGTTATTTTTATTGTTGTTATATTATCAGGACTAGCTATTATTGTTATAGGATTATGTTGCGGGTAAGCATAGAGTGAGACGAGATATATGGTAGAGGTGATTGATTGATTTTGGAACACATGGATATTAGATTAGATTTCTTTCGGATGAAAAGAACGAGGTGTCCAAGACTTATTTATAATACGAATGTGTGACGGACTCAATGGAGAACTCTGATGGGAAGAAATTATGTATAGAGAGATGAGCACTTAATCGATCTGAAACTTGGACGAGTGATAGATAGGAGTAGCTAGGACGGGACAGTATGAGTTAGAGTGATCATGAGAGTGAGTGGAACATTTAAAGCGTCAAGATTTGATTATTAAGTAGAGATGAGAAGGCATTGGAGATAACGCGACATGTTGAGACGGATGGATGTTATGAAGATGGATTTTATATGATTCGGAGATTGCATGATAGGGGTAAGGATGAGATATGGCTTCATGGTTCGTTGATTATGGAAAACGTATTGGGGCGAGATGATTGATGACTGGTAGGCGATAAGGTGGATTTATAAGTTAAGTGCCAGGGTGTGATTCTAGTTGTAGCATTAGCCAGTGGAGGACGAGTTATGACGAATTACCTGAGGAACGATGTTGAAGTTATGGGATTAGCGATCATTATGTGTAGATATGAGAGTTGTGGGAATAAGTGTATATAGATATTATTACTATTAGTATAAGTGATTCCGAGGACGGAATCATTTCTAAGGTGGGTAGAATGTAACGGCCGCTTTCCGACCGTTCGTATTTTCTGCACGTACGACTCCTTTTGTGTGCGTTTTTTTGGCACTTTCTTGGTTTCGGTATATACGATGTGATATGCCGTTGTGACCGTATGGAAGTGTAGTATTTTATAGTAATTTTTTGGGAACGTCATTTCACGGCTCGTTTTCTCGCAAAACAGCTTTGAATGGAAGGGCGTTTTGGTCTTTTGGCTTCAATGCTCAGTTCTTAATTTTATAATATTTTCGGTAGGATTAGCACGCTGCCAGACCCCGTACCACGTACTTCTCGTCTCTGCGATCGTCCCGGGATTATTTTTCTGATGCCCGTAGTGAGACGTATCCTCTAATCAAATTTTCCTTCCTTAATTAGCCTTTGATTTCTCAAATTCAAACTTAATTGGAATCTTAATCAAATCCCTCTAATATCTCTTACGTATGAGGAGATATGATATCAGCCACTATCTGCACCTCCTCTTTTCCCTAACTATACTCTCCCTATCTCTATCTCCCTCTCGCACTTAACCTAAAGTCCTGGGGTATTTAGCAAATGTTTCATCTTAAAACCAACACACACAACTCCTAGGGCTTGCACGTTCAGCCGCCACCCACTTTTCAAAACCTACGCCACCCCTCTCCTGGCCGCCGGCGAGGGCTACTCCGGCCATCCTCCGACCACCCACCTCCTCTCTCCCTCCTCTCTCCCTCCTCTCTCTTCTCTCTCTCCTTGAAACCCTCAAAAAGAACCCATGGCCGCAACATTGGACAGCCATCCCTATACCGGCGGCCACCCCTCTTTTCTGGCCACCACCGACCGCCATCTTGCCTCTCCACCTCCCCGACAGCATCACCTACCCTCTCCTCCTCCTTCTCCTCCATCTCCACCTCTCCAAGACATCGAAAACCCATCAAAAACACCAAAAATTCACAGCCCAGGCCTGCTGTGCGCACCCGCCGGAAAACGGCCGGCCATCCCTCTCCGGCCACCTCCAGCCGCTACCGCCACCGCCATTAAACTCCTCTTTGAGCCCCCGATCATCTCCAACTCCCCTTATCCTTTTTCCACGTCTCGATCTCCTCAAAAACCCCGTGAAACTCAGATCTAGCCGCTGTTTTTGACAGTTTGCGCGCCGCCACTTCAAACTCGCGCCTACCGGTCATCCGGCCACCTACAATGACCACCCTACCACCGTTGGAATCCTATCGAAATCCCCTACCAACTGAAATTTCCCTCATGCTCATATCCCACCTGTATCTCCTGAAAAATCCATCGAAACCAAGCCCAGCTGCTGTTTTTGACAGATCTGGGTGTTGAACTTCAACGCCGGCGCACGACCACCTCCGACCACCCCCGGTATCAACTCCATCACCGTTGGCTTCGTCTTAAAGTCCTTTAGCTTTTGCAACTTCCCATTGTCGCTGTTCATCGCTCGATTTCCATTGAGATGCGCGACAACGAACGTTGCATGAATCTGTCCTCTCCGGCTTCTCACGGCCACCCACCGTCGTACGCTCACGCCGTCGACCACCCACTTGGCCGAGCATCTAGAAATGATCCTACTTCATCTACCGACAGCCCCCTTAGACCCGCGGAGTTCACGTGCGTCGCCGCACACACGTGTTTTTAGCCGACGTCGCCTTTGTCGTGAAGATCCGTTGCGCTACCCGCAACGGGAGGAGGATCGCTGTTAGCTCGCTGATTTCGCGCCACCACCCCGCTGTCTAGAGGTGCCTCGCTGTGCTACCTACGGCCGAGGAGTTCCAGAAGATGCCGACGCTTCACCATTTAGACCCGACTTCTGCTCGTTGAACGACTTCACGAGGTTGGTTCTCCTAACGAGTAGTAAAACCCACACTGTAACTCATCAAAACCTAATCTAAAATTGGTCAACGTGAACTAAGGTTAATTTTAGCATCCGTAAAACGTTACCCACCATAGGAAAGATCGACGAACGGACTATTTTTCTGTGCACGTAGGTTAGACGTCGATCTAGAATGAACCAAACATCAAAACGTGACTTTTTGACTGATAGGTTAGTCCCGCCAAATTTAGAAACAACCCATAATATGTTGACCAAAAGCGAGATCTGACATTGCTGTGATCCTGTTTCAGACAGACCATCGCCGACGCGACTTTTCGACGGGACGCTCCGGACAGACGACGCACTCGCCACCGCAGGCAAGTGTACTCACTTGTACTTTCGGCCGTGTTTAGGCCTTAGACTCTTAGAACTGTGAAAACGTAAACAAAGAGAACCGAACGTGAAATGATAGCGTCCGGGACCCCCCTTGACGGCTTAGACTTGACGACGAAGTCTAAGCGCAACAACAACAATAGACACCTTAGGGTTTTCCTATGTGTGCGTGCGTGTGGACCCCCTAGAATAACAATTCCTTACATGTCATGTCGTGTTCTGTTACACAAAAAGCCTACGGGCGTTTCGGATGCTCTCCACGCGAGAGTGATCCCTGTTACACAAAAAGCCCCCGGGCGTTTCGGATGCTCTCCACGCGAGAGTGATCCCTATTACACAAAAAGCTGATGGAAATTGAATTCCACCCCAAGTGATTTTGATGATGAGCACACCAAATGAAGCTTAGTGTACTAACTACACTACAATTAAGTGTGCAGGATATGCGACAAATGAAAAACTTTATTCATACTCAAAGAAGCGCAATCTACACGCAAAGACAAGGACAAACGTTGCTGAGATCAAATGATGAAGCTCAAAGCTCAAATAAAGCAAAGAAGCTCAAGTGAAGCTCACATCTACTTCATCGGTTGATCAAGCTTTCGAAGATGTGTCATAGTCTATAGTGAGTGTGTTGTGTCTTTTTAGGGTATTGTTAAAGCCAAATCGTATAGACAAATCACACACACACAAATGATTTTAAAACGTTTTGAATATCTTTTTAATCATCTTCAAAAAGGATTTTTGAGAGCTTTCACTAGTCGTTTTGTAATTGCGTAGTGAAACTCCACTACACCCTGAAGTTAGCTACTTGTTTGACTAGCTGTGTCGCAGGAAAAACTCCTCTGGGAGTCGACTACCAGCTGTCGAAGTTTGACATTTTGACTTAAATTTTGAAATATCTTTGAGTGATTTTCTCCCATGATTTTCGGGACAAAAGTCAAAGTAATTTGAATTTCAAATTCTCAGATTTCTCCTATAAATAGTATATCATTTTCATTGAGAAAAACACAACAACTATTGAATTCAAATTCTCTCGTGCAAACGCTCTAAAGTTCTAAGCTCTCATTCTCTCTTTAGCCAATTCTGTTTTATTCTTGATCTTGCAAATTTTGTTATTATTTTCTGAAGATCATAATCTCGTTTTATTGGCTAACTGTTTTTCAAATCCGTATTACTTTTCTCTTGATTTTAATTTAAAGGATTTTTGAAAACCGTTAGATCTAGGTCACAAAGAATTCATTCATATCTTTGTGTGATCTAGAATCCTATTCTATCAAGCCACTACACGTAATTTCGTCTATTACTATTTGGCTATAGAATCCGGGTGTAAAACCAATCTCCACCAATTTATTGTGGTGAATTGGATATTGATTTTTATTGTGTTGTTGTTGGAACCCTAGACAAGTCTAGGTGTTGCCGCTGGAAATTCTGGTCAAGACTAGGTCGTTGGAAATCCTAACGAGTGGAGTTAGGTATTTGTATTTTCCAAGGCAGATAGTGGAAAATCTCGTATCGGATTGGTCGGGGACTGGACGTACCCGGGTTGCGGGGAACCAGGATAAAATCGCTTGTCTCTGTGTTTGTTTTTCTGTGATTGTTTATATTTCTTGTACAAGCATTTTTATTTGTTAATCTTATATCTTTGTAATTCCTTGTTCATTTATTATTGCAAAGATTATTTATTTAATTCCACTGTGTAAAGATCTCTTATCTGATCATAATTATAATTGTTCATCTTTTATAATATTAACTTGTTGATTAAGAACCAAGCGTAGATCGCTCTACTTGGTTTCTTAGGCAACATTAGAAGGATTCGTTTTGTATTGATTTATAAAGAATGAAAAGGTTTTATTTCTATACAACACTATTCAACCCCCCCTTCTAGTGTTGTTTGCCATCCACAGGATCCAACAAAAGCATCCGGGCGTTTCGGATGCTCTCCATGCGAGAGTGATCCCTGTTATACAAAAAAGCCTCCGGGCGTTTCAAATGCTCTCCATGCGAGAGTGATCCCTGTTACACAAAAAAAGCCTCCGGGCATTTCAGATGCTCTCCTAGCGAGAGTGATCCCTGTACCTTCTTGTCCTGAGCACTTGGGTTGGGGTAGGGTTGAGCGTGCACACGGGGAGAGGGTCTGATCCCCCTTGAACCGTAAGGCGTGAACCCATCGAGTCACACATGTCTTTTCCCGTCTTGTCTTGTCCCGTCTTGTCTTGTCTCGTCCCTCTTAGGTTAGTCCCGTAGTCGGTAGCACACGCTACGGCTACCGCCTGACGCGTTTACTTTCCATGTTCCGTTTACTTTCTATAACTGCCATGTATAACCTCAGTATGTTAATCAACCAGTAAACTGTTGTTTAAAATTAAAATACACTTGCTGTAGAGTCTAACATCTTCTTGTAGACTTTGCCTGACGTACAGTTTCTTTTCTCTTGGGTGATGTACGTCAGGTGTCGAGCCGGAGTTCGTGGACGAGGCAGACTTACCGGAGTATGTGGAGCCCGAATACGTCGACCCAGAGTACGTGCCTGACGAGGACCAGACCTTGAGGAATTTTCAGTCGCCGCCTTTCAGAGGTTACTACTTTTAGTTTGCTCTTTCGGTAGTTTGTTGCCATGCTTAGGCTTCTCTTTTTAGACTTTGTACTCGCTGGATATTATCTCTCTATATTAATGAATGCAACTTTCTTTCTGTACTTTCTGTTGTTCCGAATCGTATAAATGCAAGAACCTGAAAATTTAAAATGGTACCCCCCTACAGACGCTTATTGGGTCAGAGCTTCACAGCTCCGGTCCAAGCGAGCCTTAGCCACATCTTGCTTCCGTCGTTTTGGGAAGCGTGGCGTGACAGCTTGAGAGCTCTAAGATGAATCCTTGAGTTGCTAAGAGAATGACTAAGAAGCTCAAATGGAAAAGTAGAAGCCCCTCTTATAGGTTCTCCAAACCCCTCAAACAGAATATCCAAAACCCCCTTTGAAATTCGTGGAAAAAGCCAACGGATAGAATTTACAGTACAGATAGTCGACTGTAGCACAGTGTCAGAGGGTATGTGAGAATTCAAACGGTAACTTACCACGTAATACAGTCGACTGATGAAAGTTGGACATGCACCTGAAAACCATCCGGCGACTGAGAAACCTTCTACATGCGACTGATACCCTATGTGTGTAACTTGTTAGAGAGTAATACTTCTGGGTATACTAAGACATGCGACTGATATGGAATCTACAGGTGCTTGTGCCATAGGCAGGCGACTGAGAAACCAATATCAGTCGTCTGTTGTACAAATTAATAACTTACCAAAATCAAAGTTCTGTGTAACTGTTGGACAGTGGACTGTAGAAGCATATACATGTATATGTAAATCCTTCTTACTTTGCCTGCAGGGACCAGTGCGAAAGTTGACAAAATTAAAGATGTTTGGAAAAAATGAGACAGACGACTGAATATCAAGTCACAGGCGCCTGTAACTTTACAGACGCATGTACTTTGTACAACAGTCGCCTGATGAAAGTAAAGAGCTGAAACCCCAAAAATCAAGTCAAAGAGAGTGTGCATAACAGACGACTGAAGAACAATTCTCAGGTGCCTGTATGGAGACAGGTGCCTGTTTAATGTTCATCAGTCGCCTGTTTAAAGTCCAAAATGCACATTTAGGGGAAATCAAAGATATGGCTCTTGGAAATGTAATCTAATGAAATCATAAGTTAGAAATAGTGAAGTGTGTGAGCTCCAACAGTAAACTACTTCAAATATACATTCTAATGAGAAAGAAAAAAGAATAAAAAGATTACATATGTTTTAACTTCTCTTCTTTCTCTTGAATGATCTTGAAGTCTTCTTGAAGACTTTGAAGATGTATTCTTTATCTTTGATCACCCAATCTTCAACTTTGAGCTTTGATTGATCTTCATGGTCATCCATTGCTATTTGATTAACATGTTGAGCTTAGGTAATGGATTAACTGCATGTATGGGATTAGTAACAAGTATTTATGTTTTCTTATCATTAAAACCAAGTTTTGTGTAGCAACATATAACTTTGACTATTTTACCTTGTTTGTTCCCTCATGGGTGATGACGAGATGGTTCCATATTTGATATGCACTCTTACATGTGCATATCTTGTTGAACTCATCCGAATCCAATGCACAATGAAGAGTGTTCATTGCTTTGGCATTGTTCACCTCGACGGACTTCTCGGCGGTAGTCCATTTGTCGAAATCTTCTTCGATGGGTTCAACGTAATCCTTATGGAGGGTTCTACAAAGAGAAGCACTCCTAAGAAATATCTCCATCCGGCACTTCCAATAGCCAAAATTCGTGACATTGAAACGCGGTGGACGAACCATTGATTGACCTTCGAATACGGTAGTAGCATCATCACGATCGTGATTGTTGTACGAAGGAGGTGGAGGAACGGTGTTGTTGTTGGATGCCATAGCTATAAACTTGGGCTTTGATACCAATTGTAATGACCTTGGTTATGAGGAAAACACTGGAAGGGGGGTTGAATAGTGTTTATAAAATTTAACTAAGAAATTACACCTAATTAAATTCCTAATCCAATAAAGATGCGGAAATAATAATTAACAACAATGAATCAAAGCAAACAATGAGATGTTTCAAGGGTTCGGATTACCCAAGTCAAACCGACTTGTTCCCGGCAATCCTACGTTCCTTCCACTCGGATACCTCCGGATACTCAAGTTAGAACCTTAACTTGAGGTTTCCTTTAAACCCACTTGTAGCAACCATACAAGTGCAATCGAAACAACAATCGATATCCTTGAATCCCACAACTTGGGATCAAGCAAACCACCCATACAACCGAGAGAAAAACTTGATAATGAAAGTTATGAAATTATGAAATTACAACACTTACAATCACCTTTGCCTTGATGTAGAACTTGAAGGAGCAAGTGAGTTGTGTGTTGATGTCTCTTCCAAGAAGAGAGAAAGCCCTTTCTCTTGTTACCACCAAATGCCTAGAGGATATTACTTTAATTCTAGGTTAGAGATCAAGAGAGAATGAGATTCTAGGGCTGGGAGAGAATGAGAGCTTGAAGATGAATTCTTGAGTTGCTAATAGAATGACTAAGAGGATCCAATGGAACAGTAGAAGCCCCTCATATTGGTTCTCCAAAACCCTCAAACAAAATACCTAAAACCCCTTTGAAATCCGTGTGGAAAAAGCCAACGGATAGAATGTACGGTACAAACAGTCGACTGGTAAAGAAACCACAGTCGACTGCTGCACTGTGTCAAAGGGTAGGTGAGAATTTAAACGGTAACTTACCATGTAGGACAGTTGACTAATGAAGGTTGGACAGGTGCCTGAAAACCATCAGGCGACTGAGAAACCTTCTACAGGCGATTGATACCCTAAGTGCATAATTTGTCATAGAGTAAGAATTCTGGGTATACTAGGACAGGCGACTGATGTGGAATCCACAGGTGCATGTGCCATGGGCAGGCGACTGAGAAACCAATATCAGTCGTCTGTTGCACAATTGTGTAACTTGCCAAAATCAAAGTTCTGAGCAAGTGTTAGACATGCGACTGTAGAACCATATACAGGCGCTTGTTTACGTCGCCTGCAGGGATTAGTGTAAAAGTTGACAAAACTAAAGAAGTTTGGGCAAGATGAGACAGGTGACTAACTAACAAGTCACCGGCGCATGTAACTGGACAAGCGCCTGTACTTTGTACAGCAGTCGCCTGATGTAAGTAAAGAGCTAAAAACCCAAAATCAAGTCAAAAAGAGTGTGCATAACAGACAGCTGAAGAACAATTCTTAGGCGCCTGTATGGAGACAGGCACCTGTTTAATGTTCATCAGTCGCCTGTTGAAAGTCCAAAATGCACAATAAGGGAAAATCAAAGATAAAGCCCTAGGAAATGTAATCTAATGAAATCCTAGACTAGAAATAGTGAAAGTGTGTGAGCTCCAACAGTAAACAACTTCAAATCTACATTCTAATGAGAAAGAAAAGAGAATAAAAAGATTACATATGTTTTATCTTCTCTTCTTTCTCTTGAATGGTCTTGAAGTCTTCTTGAAGACTTTGAAGCTCCATTCTTTATCTTTGAACACACAATCTTCAACTTTGAGCTTTGATTGATCTTCATAGTCATCCATTGCTATTTGATTGATATGGTGAGCTTAGGTAATGGATTAACTGTATGTATGGGATTAGTCATAAGTATTTATGTTTGCTCATCTTCAAAACCAAGTAGGGAGAAGTCCAATACTCAACATCCCTTTTTGGTGATGACAAACTAATATAAACAAAAAGATAAATAATTGTGCTTAAAAATACGTACCCCCCTAAATAGATGCCAATCAAGTTAGACAATTAATATATGTGCATCTAATGATCAAATTAAAGCAATAGTATGATATACATGAATGAAATGAATTTAAGTTTTAGAATTTAGGATTTTTGAATCCAAATTCATTATATCTTACTCCCTCTGAATCTAAGGCAACTTCAATCTAAGATTCAAGTTTAGCTTCTAATTATCACATAATTATGATTTGTTTATTTCTCTCCCCCTATGGCATTATCAAAAAGGTGGGAGTAGAGAACCAACAACAATAGTGCTAACTAAACTAAAGAACAATTACGGGAGCATAAAGAGTGAGATATGTATTTAGTGTGATACCAAATGAAAATCGAGAAAGCACGAAGGTGTATCACACAAATACGTATCAAAACTCATCACAACTAGAAAAATTTAGTTGACTAAAGGAATGGAAGTCCAATAGCAACATGAATTATGTAATCCATCTCAACATTCAATTAATACAATTAATAGCACAAGAAGAGACAAAATTGCACGACATTCACATTAGAGAGTAATAGAATCAAACTGAAACATCATTCATTCATTCATTCATTCATTCATTCATATATATACATACATACATACATACATACATACATATATACATTCATACATATACATACATACATATAGATACATACATACATGTATGTGTGTGTGTGTGGAAAAGATACCTGGAATATATAAAAAGATATCCAACTCCACATACAAAAGTATACGCAAAATACATAACCATCGAATTTGCCACAAGCACAAACACTAACAGACAAAATATTTATTAATGACACTATATAACCATCACTCATCAATACATCAGACACAGACTCTCAACCCTTAAAAAATATAGGTTCTAGGGTGAGCAGTCGTCAAGAAGCATCAGTCCAACCGAACGAAGATGGAGTCCTCAAGAGCTCTCATCTCAACCTGAAAGCCATGGGTCTCTGGATCTGACGAAGTCACGACAGCAGCAGCAGTAGAGTCATCCTGAGGAGCCTGAGAGGCAGGGTCAGTAGCACCAGCATCAGATGGCTCTGGAATCGAAGAGACGACATGAGGAGGAGGCTGGGTGACGTCAGTAGGAGGGCCCTAAGCATCATTTGAAGCAGCAGGCTGGAGGTATGCCTGGAGAGATGCAAGGATGTGAATCCCATGGTGCTGAAAGGATACATGGAAAAGCTCTAATAAAATAGATACCTTCATGTCCAACTCGACAAGAAGGGGATCAGGAGTAGGTGCAGATGACGATGAGGGCATCGACGAATCACCAGGAGGAGTGGATGATGACGAGGGGCCAAAAGCAGAATGTCTCTTCTTGGATGCCGTCTGCAGAGCCGAAGAGGACTTCGACTTTGCAAAAGCATCAAGAAGAGGGCCAAGAGGGACACACTCATAAGCATTCAGATCAATGCCAAAATGGCCAAAGACATGAGTGAGGATGCATCCATAAGGAATATGGGAAGAGGAGGAGGTGATCTCGATATGTTCCATCATGTCAAGTATGTCCCCGGCCCAGTTCACCTCCTTCCTTGAGAATATCACATACATGCATTTTAGTATCTCATGGGATGGCTGGTCAGAAGATCCATACTTAGGCATAATGTTAGACTTGACCACATGGTGGACAACCCAACCTCTAGGAGTGAACATGGAGGATCTGACTGCAGAGGTGAGGATACGGGGAATCTCACGGAACATGTCCCAAAGGATGACCTGATTAAGATCAGCAACAGAAGAGATGCAAATGTCAGCATGTAAGGATCCGGTGGAGGGAATCCTAAGAATAGTCCCTAAAAGCTTGGGGTCAAGCTTGATTGGGGTCCCCTGAACAACGGTGTCCAAAATCCCAGACTCGGAGTATTCACCGCGAATGTGGTTTGCATAGAATAGCTTCACGAGCATGGGGTATGGACGAGGAGAATCATCATGAGAATACCGAAAGAGATCGACCAATTTGATCATCGTCATAATCTGGGATAGATTCTCGGATGTGAAAGCAGAGTATGAGATAAATCGCTCCTTGAGGAGCTTGACATGGAACATGAGATTATATTTCCACAAACATGTGTCGTCACGACACATGGGGATATGAGAAGTAGGAGCAGAGGGCTACGAAGATTCAGGAGGATTTTGGCCTTGAGGTTCAGTTTCGGGGTTAGCATGCTTAGAAGCATGAGTTTCAGGCATAACATTGGGTTCATCCTCATGGGGAGGAGGTCAAAGCTGGGGGCTGAGTCTGAGGTGCTTGTTTGCACCTACGTTTGAGTGGAATCTCCTTACTAGACGAAGATGGGGCATACTCAGATTTAGCATACTGCAAAAGCTCAGAAGACGGAGTTGCAAATTTGGTTCGAGGTTTCTTGCGGCCCTGGGTAGGAGGAGGCTTAGGAACCCTAACCCTAGGTTCCTTGGGAAGCTTAAGGGACTTGCCCTTGATGGAAGAGGTCTTGGGGGGCCATGGAAACGGAAAATAGGGCAATCGAGTGTAAATCGATAGAAAACAAAAATTAGGGCACGAACGAAAGAACAAGAAAGAGATATACCAATCCGACGATGGAGGAGAGAATCCAAGGCACGATCGAGTGACTGGAAGGAGAATCGACAGCAAGGAGGTTCGAATCAACGGAGGAAAGAGGATCGGGGCTCTCATTTAAAGGATGAAGACAAGGGAGTTTCAAATGGATGATAGAGAAAAAGAAGAGGGGGCCATGATCTTTTAGTGAATGGTCGGGATAGATCTGAGCCGTTGGACTAAAAATAATGGCTCAGATCGTGGGCTATGTGTTGGATCTGGATCTAAGCCTAGAGGGGGGTGAATATGCTAATAAAAATTCTCGTGCAACCCACGAGCAATCACAGGCAGTTATAGGAGAAGCAGAGTAAATAATAAGCAATCACAGAGTGCACAGTAGATTTACCCTGGTTCGGTCGTCCCCATGACCTACGTCCAGCCTCGAAAGCAAATACTATATTAATATGTTATTGGGTACAACTACAATAAGCTAGAGCCCCAACTCAACTCTCACCTGGTTCGCACGCACTCCCCAAAATGCTCAACACTATTAACCTAGTAAGATGCTCTCTCTCTTGACGAGCCCCAACTCGTCAAGACCCTCTTATCTAGCCCAAACTAGACAAGACCCCAAAAATGCCACAAATATGGTAAAGTGTTCCCCTACAGAGATCTATATACCAATACACAAAGATAAATAAATATGAGTTTAGAATAGCTCAGTGATGGTCTAGTCGTCTCTGTCAATCAGCTCAGGCCAGATCTGAATCTAACAAGTAGTCGTTGTCTCGAACTCTGAAGCAACTCAAGTTGCGGATTTGGCCCCTCTCCTTTGAAGTTGCGGCCTTGGAACTCTTCTTGGCTTAGTGGTGCAGTAGTGCTTGGGTCGGCAGCAGCAGTGCGTGGGCTGCTCCTTGTCGGCTTGTGCAATGTGATGAATAACCCTTGGATGATAACTTGCGGCCTTAACAAAGAACCCCCAAGGAGATGTTGCGGCCTTGATGATGTGAAGATGGATGCAAGTTGCGGCCTTGATGGTGTGTCTCCCCTTCAATGTTGCAACCTTGGATGGATGGATATCTCTTTGAGTTGCACAAGGAGGAGTTGAAGTCTTTGTGCAATGAAGAAACTTGGGGCATGAATTCTTGTGGCCTAGGAGGAATTTTCTTGTGCCTTGCGTAATGAAGACGACCCCCTTGTATGGTTGCGGCAATAGGATTGGAGCTAGGAGCTTTGCGCAAAAGGGGATGATGATAGGCAATGGAGTTTGGCCTTGGATGCTTTGGCAATGGAGTTTGGCCTTGGATGCTTTGGCAATGAGAAGATGGAGGCTATGTTGCTTTTGCTTGCGGTAAAGGATGGGCAATAGAGCTTTGCGCAATGGGAGAAGAGGCTTGCAAGTTGCGCACCTAAGGGGGAAGGGTTTTTTATGGCCGAAATTTTCTTGCTCTCCTCTCTTGGTTTTGGCCACAACATTTTTGTATGCATCTCTCTCAAAATATCTCTCTTTGAATATGGTTTTATATAAGAGAGGATGGGATGCATTAGAATCAAATAGAATCCCATAATTGATGGAGATTGGAAAGAATCCTAACTTGATTAGGATTTGAATGAATCGCCATGGATATGGAGTTTGAATATGGATGGCTATAGGATTTGAATTGAATAGCTATAGGATTTCATTTAAGATCTATGTTAATCTCTTATATTGATTTGCATGAGATTCTCCATATCTCTCCATCTTTGATCAAGTCTTCAATTTGTATGACTTTAGGGTTTGATTTATGCACCAATTGATTTAAATCTATTCAAATATGGATTTGAATCGATTTCCTCCTTATCTCCCCATCTTTGACTTAGTCCAATATATGTAGACATTATCTCCATCTTTGACCAAGTCCACTTTGCTAATGGATGACAAATTCTCCATCACTTTGACTTTGTCTCCATTTGAGTATTTGTGAGAGTGCCATTCCTGAAAACACTTAGCACACACATTAAATCATTCACACACGTTTGTTATCATCAAACACGAAGTCATCGATCGTTGTATCCAACAACATGTTGTATCCAACACTATGAACCGCCAAACTCGACGGACAGGCGACTGATGCACATCGTGCAGTCACCTGTCAAGCTAATAAAAAATGACTCAGAAAAAAAACAGGTGCCTGCAGAAGAAAATACAGTCGCCTGGATTAGGACAGGCGCTTGTGAAATGACTTACAGGTGACTGCTGCACAGTAAAAAATTTGAAGAAATTTTGAGCCATCTCTCGGGAAAATTGGTGACAATTTGGTAGGTGCCTGGTGAACAAAATACAGTCGCCTGTCGTGTGACCAGTTGCCTGTAAGATGACCATCAGTCGTCTGTTATGAATAAGAGTTATGAAGGCTAAAACTGGAGATTGGTCAGTCGACTGTAGAAGAAATGGAAGTTGACTGTCCTGGTTCTGAAATTCAGAATTGAGTTAGATCAAGGATATGAGACTTCTCACCCTTAGACCTATACTCTAATCACTCCAAAAACATAAAATAACCATCATAAGTATATAGACTAATACACATATCAAGCATATTAATCTAATCATCAAATCATCAAAATCTCCAATAAATCTCATTGAAAACAAATGTGAAAATATGACATATTCAGCATGAGATATGGAAATGATCATATGAGTTCAAAACTTGATATGATATATAAAAATGAACTCCTATATCTCAGATTCATCCATAATACCTAATTCTCCACGCAACCTCACAAACGAGTCTTCTTTTAGAGGTTTAGTGAAGATGTCGGTGATTTGTTTTTGGGTTTCAATGTACTCTAAGATTATGTCCTTCTTAGCTACATTATCATTAATGAAATGATGTCTCACATCTATGTGTTTGGTACGGGAGTGGTGTACCAGATTTTTGGAAAGACATATTGCACTTTGGTTATCAACAATGATAGGGCAAGTATCATAATTGACAGCATAGTCTTTGAGAGTGTGTCTCATCCAAAGAACTTGTGCACAAGCAAGATACGTGACAATATATTCAGCTTCGGTCGTGGACAATGATACAGAGTTTTGCTTCTTGGAAAACCAAGAGACAAGGGAATTTCCTAAAAATGATAGGTGCCACTAGTACTTTTCCTATCAGATTTGCATCCAGCAAGATCAGCATCACTATATGAGACTAGCTCATATGTGCTAGATTTAGGATAAAGTAACCCATAATCTAGTGTTTGATTGAGGTAACGAAAAATTCGTCTAACCGCAATCAAATGTGATTTCTTAGGTCTAGCTTGATATCTAGCACAAAGACATACTGAAAACATGATATTGTGCCTACTAGCAGTTAAATAAAGTAAGCTACCGATCATACATCAATATAGACGAATGTCTACATCTTTTCGATTTTCATCCTTGTGTAGATGGGTGGTTGTACTCATGGGAGTCCTTTTGCTTGAAGACGATTCCATCCTGTATCGCTTGATAAGCTTCCCGGTGTACTTGGTTTGGTGTATGAAAATCACATCATTCATTCGCCAAAATTGAAGACGTAGTAAGTAGTTGAGCTCACCCATGTGGATCATCTCAAATTCTTCCTTCATAGATTTAGAAAATTCTTGGCAAAGGTTAAAGTTAGTAGAACCAAAGATAATATCGTCTACATAAACTTGAATAAGGATGATGTCATTTTCATAATCTTTAATGAAAAGAGTTGAATCAACTTCACCCATTTTAAAACCTAAATCTAAATGAAAGGTTTTGAGTCGATCATACCAAGCTCTAGGAGCTTGTTTCAACTTATATAACGCTTTCTTAAGTTTGAAAACATGATTAGGAAATTTTTCTTGTAATAAACCGGGTGGTTGAGAAACATAAACTTTTCATTAACTATGTCATTTAAAAATGCACTTTTAACATCCATTTGAAATAATTTAAAATTCTTATGAGATGCAAAAGATAAAAGCAACCTAATAGCTTCTAATCTAGTTACGGGGGCAAAGGATTCTTCGAAATCAATTCCTTCCTCTTGTCGGTAGCCTCGAGCTACTAACCTTGCTTTGTTCCTTGTGATGACCTCGTTCTCATCCATCTTGTTCTTGAATATCCATTTGGTCCCAATGACTTGGTGACCACTTGGAAGAGGGACGAGCTCCCAAAATTCATTTCTTTCAAATTGCATGAGCTCCTCTTCTATTGGAACAATCCACTGGCTATCTTCACACGCTTCTTGGATGTTCTTTGGCTCAATGGTAGAGACAAAGGCGCAATGAGAGAACGTATCAATCCTTGACCTTGTTCGGACACCCACACTAATATCTCCAATTATTTGGTCATGGGGGTGGTCACGAACGGTCGGATAAGCTTTGGGAATACCTCACTTGGAACATTCTCAATATTTTTATTAGCATTGTTAGTCTCAATAATAGAATAATTAATTTTAACATTACTAATGGAATCATATAAAACATCTACACTATTCAACAACAACATGAGAAACATCAAAATCATCATGAAATGAAACATGTAGTGATTCCTCGATCGTTGAAGAGGTTTTGTTGTATATCCGATAGGCTTTGCTACGTGTGGAATATCCAACAAAAATTCCTTCATCGGATATTGGCTCAAATTTGTCTAAATTACCAAACTTGTTCTTTATAAAAAAATTTGAACCAAAACACGAAAATACTTAACTTGAGGCTTTTTATCATAAAATAATTCAAAACAAGTTTTGTTTGTTCGGGCCTCACTAGGATCTTATTAAGCACATAACATGCCGTGTGCACCGCCTCCGCCCAAAATTGAAGTCCAAGATGACTATCATGGATCATGGTGCGTGCACACTCAATAAGAGTCCTATTCTTTCTCTCAACAACATCATTTTGTGGTGGTGCGCGAGGAAAAGAAAAATTGTGAGTAATCTCATTGTCGTCACAAAACTTAGAGAAAAGTTCATTCTCAAATTCCCCTCCATGATCACTACGAATAGTGATAATGGTGGTTCCTAAGAGATTTTGAACTTTCTTTGCAAATTTGGTAAACTCATCAAATGCTTCATTTTTATTAGATAAAAATGATACCCATGTAAATCTAGAAAATTCATCTCCAATGACTAATCCATAATGAGCATTTCCTAAAGATGCTACTCTAGTAGGCCCAAATAGATCTAAATGAAGTAATTCTTGGGGCCTCTTAAAAGTTATGTCATCTTTAAGTTTAAATGAAGATTTACGAAGTTTACCTCGTTGACATGAATCACAAAAGCTTTTCTTATTAAAAGATATTTTAGGAAATCCTTTAACTAAATCATGCTTAGCTAATTTATATAGATGCTTAAAATGAACATGCCTAAAACGGCGATGCCATAATAATTGTTTATTAGAATGAGAAACTAAGCAATGTTCAAAAGATTTAGGCATACTTAACATATAAATATTTTTATGTCTAATACCAGAAACTAAAACATGTGAATCATTATCAACTATACTACACAAACCTTCTCCAAAGTTAACCTTGTAACCTTTGTCACAAAGTTGACTTATAGAGATGAGGTTATGAAATAAACCTTCTATTAAATAGAAATTATCAATTAAAGGTTTGTATGGGTTACCGACTTTGCCTACTCTGATAATGGGTCTCTTTTGATCGCCTCCAAAGGTGATCGTTGCACCGTCCTTGATGCGGTTCACTTCAGAGAGCAAGGAGGGATCTCCCGTCATATGTATGGAGCAACCGTTATCGAGTATCTATCCTTTCCTTTTATAGCTAATATTTCTATTGTTTCTCTCTTTCTTGTTCTTGGTACCTACATAGTATACCATAAGCTCATAGTACCCAAGCTTCTTGGGTCCAAGGGGCTTAGCCCTTTGAAAACCAAGTCCAAGTGGACTTTGGCTTCCCAACATAGTTACCACTATTTATCACATCACTAAACTACAAACTTACATATGCATTCCTATTATTTGTGCTAGTGTTCTTGGGACCCTAAATAGTGTATGATTTGGGAGTCCTCTTCCTAGTTGCATGTACATTAGGTTGAGTTCTACGTGCATATGAAGGTGGAGGAGGATATGCATGCATCATATAAGGATCATAAGCAAAAAGTGGAGCATGCATATTATATGGTGCATATGGAGCATACATGTGATGTGAAGGATATGGATGAGCATGCATATGATGTGTATGAGCATAAGAGTGTGTAGAAGCACGTGCATGAGATTTCTCATATGTGGGTTTGCACGTGCTCATGGGTGTAGAGCATAAAATTCATCAGTTGTGTTCATATGTGTGGTAGGAGTGTTCATACGTGGGTGAGTGTTAGTGTACATGATAAATGTCCTTTCTTTTGATTTCCACCCTTAGTGGGTTTCTTGTCAAAAGAAGGAATGCGTGTGTAACGCCCGGTATTTTTAGCCGTGCTTTAGTTCGTGTGTACCGGTATTTTTCATTCAGTCGTCTGGTTGATTTTTTTATCCGTACGTTTCCTGTTACGCGTATGCGACTCTGCTTCTCCGTTTTCTTTTACCGTACCGTCATTATTAACTAAAGCCTTAATTACCTTAATTAATTAATTAATTAATTATTATTCATTCAACAAACACGTTTATTTTAGGAGGAGAAGTTTTATACGATTCATTCTTTCCCCTCGTTAGTCAGCGAGACCATTTAAAACCATCTTCATCGTTAACCTAATCTAATTAAGTTTCTTTGACGATCTGGAAATTTTGACTTCTGCAAACTCCTTCTTAAGGCTGTATTCCATCGGCAAATCCTCAAGCAGACGAACCCTGCAAACAACCAACCAGCAACCAAATTCTTCTTCCTTGCAAGTTCATCGCACCCAACTCTCTGTAAACAGATTCTCCAAGCCATAATCAGTCAACCAAAATCACCAACGTCTTCCTCAACCTTCTGCAATCCAAATCATCCATCAAAAACCAAACCAATTTCAAATCCCATACCCAAAATTTCAGAATCAAGAGGGAATCAAACACAAAACAAAACTGAAATTGAAAGATTCAAACACCAAAACCAGATCAGAAATTAACAATTTCAGAATCAAACTTCTCTCCATCTTCCTCCTCTCTCCTTCTTCCTCCCCTCCTCCTCCACCCACGCAACTGAACCGGCCCCCTTCCCCTCACCTCGCGCGCGCACCCAGCCGGAGCTCCGCCACGCACCGCCCAGCCCTAGCGCCGCCAGCCCGCCGGCCGAACCCCCCTGTGCGCCGCCACCGGACCGCCGGATCGCCGCCGTAGGCTGCCAGTCGCCGGTCGCCCCTCCCTCGTGTCGCATGCGTAAGTCCCTTCCTCCCCTTTTTGTGTAGATACCTGCTGGAAACAAATTGAAATGAAACAAAAAAATAAGAAAGAAAGAAAATGAAGAAGGAAGACATGAAGACAGAGGGAAGGGAGAGTGACAGGAAGAGAGGGACTAAAGGGATAAGAGTAAAGAGTGAAAGAGAGAGGAAGAGTTAGGATAAGGATTTTTAATAAATAAAGTTAGTAAGTATTATAATTTTAACATGTTACCTTAGTCAAACCTAGTAGGTGTAGTAGGTGTATCATTAATTGAGATGTTAAGCCATGAGATTAGCTTAGTTAAGGTTACTTAGTTGTTAATTAGTGTTATTTGAATGTTAATATTTCAGAATGTTGTTAATTGTAAATAATGTTAATGTTAACCATGTTATAATTAGTTGGTGGACTTAATGAACAATATAACCATGTTAATTTATCTAAAATGAGTAAGATTAAGTTGGGTTAGTATTAGGATTGTTATTAATTTGTTAATGATAATTAAGTTCACCATGTTGATATGATTCAATACTGTTAGTGTAATAAAAATTGAATAAAAATAATGTGTAACCAGTTTGTATAACCTAATAAACACCACCCTAGCCAGTGAACCCCATAAAAATTAGACGAACCCAATTTAGGGGTTAACTTAATAGTTGTGTAACTCGCAATAGATTTAATTCGTTAATTCTCGTTTTAAACACTTTTTGTTAATTATAATAAATGTTATTATTTAATGACGCAGATACGTCGCGAACTTTCCTACCGTTACTCGGACAACCTAAACTGTCCCAGTCATGCAAGCGTGCAGTTATTTTATGTTTTTGTGCTATCTGTTGTTGTACACTGAATTGCTGACACAAACACATTTTTTTTAAGAAATGCTAGATTTAAACTCGTGTGTGTGTGGACCCCTTAATAATCAAAATGAACGCACTTTGTGAATGGTAATGTTTCTGGACATGTATGGTTAATTTTAGAACTGTTAATACTTATAGAATGTTAAATGTCGTTGGCTCTCGTAGTTAAATGCCGTTGGCTACCGATGTTACATGCCGTTGGCTACCGATGTTACATGCCGTTGGCTACCAGTTGCCGTTGGCTACCAGATGTTACTGCCGTTGGCTATTAGTTAATCTCGTCGGTCACATGTGATTACGTCACATACGACTAGTCTGGACTCGTGTTTCAGTATATGATGGATTAGCATCCTGGCACGTGATCCAGGAAGTACACGTGGGTGGGGTTGGTTCCCGGGCACTAGCCGGTAGTAAACGGATCGCCTTCGGGGGCACTTGAAGGTGTATTTATTTACTATTCTCTAACGGTGGGAATCTTATTCACGGACTTGCACACACAGTTAAATAATTGAAAAAGAAAGTTAATTACAGACTGATGTTACATTGCTCAACTGCCATGTTAATTTTTATAACTGAACTACCATGCTAATGTAACTTGTTGCTTTAACTACCATGCTAGTGTAACTTTTCATAATTGTTTTAACTGCTTCAGTTCATTGAAATACATGCTAGTGTAAATTCCTTTAATTGCTGTAAAACTGCCATATATATAACTTCTTATATATACCTTGCCTTGGGTCATCTGACATCTACTTGCAGACCCTTGCTGACATACATTCATGTTGTTTGAATGTATGTCAGGTTACGAGACAGGTTACCAGGAGGACGAACTGATGGATCAGAGTGATCCAATAGACCAGGATTCTGCTGATCCTGAAGTCCACCCTACCGTGGACTAGTTGCTGATTTATCACCGCTGCAGTTATTTACTTTTCACCACTGTGATTTGTAGGGTGTGTACCCACTTTATCTGTATCGCTATCGTGTAGGCCATGCTTGGGGCCCTTTTATTATTGTGTACTTTATCTGGATGTTGGCTTTAATATTTCTGTTGTTCTGAGTTGCATGCAAGTTCTTGCGAAAGGTGTTTTCAGAGACGCGTATTGGGTTCGAGCCTCACCGCTCCAACCCAAGCGGACCCGCTCGCGTCCTCGCTCCCAAGTATAATGGGAAGCGGGGCGTGACAGGTTTTTGTGGTGGCCCATGCAGGTCTTTCATTAGCGAAACTTCAGGACAATGGAAAATACTATTAACGACCAAAACGTCTAGATTTATCTCGTACACAATTTAACCAAGTTCGTTTCTCAGCATGGCAGGAGGACACCACACCAGGAATGGAAATGGGAACGATAATGCAGCTAATGGAAGTGCTGATATCAATGTAGTCCTCGGAGTTATCAGGGGAATGCTGGAAGTTCAGCAACAGCTGATTCAGCAAGGACAGCAACCTGCTCAGAATGCACCACCGCCACCCCCTCGAGCTGAACCAGGAGTCAGACAATTTCATGAGTTGCAGCCCAAGAGCTTCTCTGGAAAAGAAGGGCCACTAGGAGCTGATGAATGGGTTCAAGCGCCTGAAGATAAGCTGAGTGCTGCACGTATCCCACAGGCTGGATGGGTTGACGTGGCGAAACTACAACTGACCGACAATGCAAGGAGCTGGTGGCAGCTGGAGGAGAAACGTCTGATCAGACCGATCTCTTGGGGTATGTTTAGGGAAAGGTTCGATGCTAAATACTTTCCCAAGGCAGCCAAGAGAGAGCTTCAACAACGTTTCGCTAACCTGGTCCAAGGAGATATGACCGTGGATGAGTATGAGGCTGAGTTTGCTATGCTTAGCCGTTTTGCACCTCATATGGTTGAAGACCCTGAGGATTGTGTGTTTCAGTTTCGCAAGGGCCTGAATCGCAAGGTCCAAGCCTCGATGACCTCGGCGAGACCGACGACACTTCAGGATGTTCTGGATTACGCACGTGAGCATGAGCTTGTAGAGAAACTCCCCGAGGGACCTTCAACTGGAGGAGGCAAGCGTCCCATGGAGCCGCCTAGGATGGTGCCTAGAGGAAACTTCCGACCTCCCCAGACTACACCATTCAAGAGGCCATCCACTTCTGCCGATCGATCGCATCTGACTTGTTACTTCTGCGGTAGGACTGGACACCAGATGAAAGATTGCAGGAGGATGCTGAACCAGTGTCTGGTATGTGGATCACCTGCACATGCTGCAAGAGACTGCCCTCACGGCAAGGATCGTCGACCACCTACTGGAGTACCTGCACCTGTTCAGCGTGCAGTGCCTGCACCTGTTCAGCGAGGAGCACCCGGACCTGCTCAGCGTGGACCACCTCTGATCCCTCAGGATCGAGCTTATCAGCAGGTCCATCAGCCGAAGCGCCAGGCGTTCACGATGACAGCTGCAGAAGCTGAGGCTGAGGATGACGTAATCACAGGTAACATTTATACCTAGTATTTATCTTTTACCATATATTAATGCTTGCTAGTTAGGTTTCCTTTGCTAAATTATATTATTTTCGTCTTAGGTATTATCTTAGTGGCCTCCCACCCGGCTCTGACTTTATTTGATTCCGGAGCCTCCCTGTGTGTTATATCCCAGAAGTTTGTAGTTAAACACTCGATCCCTACCTACTCACTTCCCAAGAGATGGAATATCACAACCGGAGGTGGCATAGTGAGTGTTACCTTGGGATGCAAATCATGTCCCTTAGTGATTTGCGGACATGAAATTTATGCAGATTTCATGGTCTTGGATACATCCAACTTTGATGCTATTCTCGGCATGGACTGGTTAGGGACTTTCTATGCTACTATCGACTGTCACAAGAAGAAAGTAGTATTTGAAATTCCAGACCATCCTGTGTTCAAATTTATCAGCGGTAGTCGTTCGCTCGAGCCTATCAGATTTCGGGCTCAGCCGAACGAAGCGATCCTCGCATCTACGCAAGTCGAACCGGAGAAGCCTGCAGTGGTTCGAGACTTCGAAGATGTATTTCCGGAAGATATTTCTGGATTGCTGCCTGATCGAGCTTTGGAATTCAGTATTGATCTGATGCCAAATACTCAACCAATCTCGAAGGCGCCTTACCGTATGGCTCCAGCAGAACTCGAAGAGCTACGGAAACAGTTGGACGATCTGTTGCAGAAAGGATTCATTCATCCCAGCGTGTCTCCCTGGGGTGCACTTGTATTGCTGGTCAAGAAGAAGGACGGATCGAGAAGGATGTGCGTGGATTATCGGGAACTGAACAATGTCACTGTGAAGAATAAGTATCCATTACCTCGCATAGATGATATTTTCGATCAACTCGGTGGATCACGAGTTTTCTTGAAGTTGGACTTCAGGAGTGGATATCATCAGGTGAAGGTCAAGAATGAGGATGTCTACAAGACAGCTTTTCGGACCAAGTATGGACATTATGAGTTCGTTGTCATGCCATTCGGTGTGACCAACGCTCCTGCAGTATTCATGAATCTCATGAATCTCATATTCTATGATTTTCTGGATAAATTCGTAGTGATATTCATTGATGACATATTGGTCTACTCAAAGAGCAAGAAGGAGCATGCTGAACATCTGCGAATGGTTTTGGAGACGCTTCGCCGTCATCAGTTGTATACCAAGTACAGCAAGTGCGAGTTCTGGTTAGACCGGATTGCATTTCTCGGACATGTGGTATCAGGCGAAGGTATATCAGTTGACCCAGAGAAGGTTACATCAGTCAGAAATTGGCCTACTCCTCGGTCAGCATCAGATATTCGGAGTTTCCTAGGATTGGTGGGATACTACCGTCGATTCATTCAGGATTTCTGAAGGATAGCAGAGCCCATGACTAGACTGATGAGGAAGGACGTCAAGTATGTTTGGTCAGACACTTGCGAGCAAGCATTTGGGACTTTGAAAGCCAAACTGACATCTGCACCAGTTCTGACTATTCCAGATAGGACTGGAGGATTCGAGATCTTTTGCGATGCCTCAGGCAAAGGTCTTGGATGTGTTCTACATCAGCACGGTCATGTAGTCGCCTATGCTTCTCGGCAGTTGAAGATTCACGAGAAGCATTACCCGACTCACGACTTGGAGTTAGCCGCTGTCATCTTCGCTTTGAAGATTTGGAGACATTTCTTACTGAGTGAGAAAGTGAAGATTTTCACTGATCACAAAAGTTTGAAATATATTTTTCACTCAGAAGTAGGGATGGCAGTAATGGCCTGACCCGCCCGGCCCGACCTGGCCCGACCCGGTTTTGACCCGGCCCGACCCGGCCCGCAGCCGGGTCAGGCAAGCTTGGGCTTTGTATGCGCCCCAGCCCGACCCGACCCGACCCGGTAAACTATAGAGGTTTACTATTTTGATGCGGACCATGCACTCATCGAATAACCCATAACTTATACTCTATTCCACGGTTCTCCTAATTGGGCCAATTCCCAATTCCAAATTACCAAATAAATCAAAATTCTCCCAATTCACAAAATAAAATTTTTATTTGGGATTCATATGGATGGCATTAATAACTTGACCCGACCGGCCCGACCCGGCCCGACCCGGTTTTGGTAAGAAAGAACCTGCCCCGCCCCGGCCCGCGACCCGCCCCGCCCCGGCCTGTAGATGGGTCGGGGCAAGCTTGGGTAGTTAAATACCCGCCTCGCCCCGCAATATTGCCATTCCTACTCAGAAGGAGTTGAATATGAGACAGCGCAGATGGTTAGAGCTGATGGCTGATTACGACATCGACCTTCAGTATCATCCCGGAAAGGTTAATGTTGTACCTGATGCTTTGAGCAGACTTCCAGCGGTTATGACTCTCACAGTTCAGTGGAGGTTACAGTAGGATCTGTGTGAGATGAACACATAGGTTGTATTACCTGGAGTCACATCGTCGTTGATGAATATGTAGATTCAGTCGACGGTAGTGGATCAGATCAAAGCTGCACAGTCTGGAGATGCTAAACTGCGGAAGATCCGAGAGCAAGTTGAAGCTAGACTTCAAACGGATTTTATCATTCACGAGGATGGTTCCTTGAGATACGGTAGTAGGATCTACGTACCTTCTGGTGATATTAGAGATGAGTTGATGAATGAAGCTCATAGCTCTCCCTATTCCATTCATCCTGGCGGTACCAAGATGTACAAGGATCTCCGTCTGAATTTTTGGTGGCACGGTATGAAGAGGAGCGTAGCCCGTAGCGTTGCCAAATGTCTTGTGTGTCAGCAGGTGAAGGCTGAACACCATCGCATTGCTGGATTACTTCAACCTCTGCCGATTCCGGAATGGAAGTGGCAGCACATCACCATGGATTTCGTAACTGGACTACCTTGGAGCACCAAGCAAAATGACGCGATTTGGGTTATCGTTGACCGATTAACCAAGTCTACGCATGTCATACCTTTCTGAGTAGGACAAGCTACGGAGATACTTGCGAAGAAGTATATGGAGGTAAAATATCTTTCTAATACCTTTATAGCTTCTCTCTAGTATACGTCGTGATGTGATCGATAATCGTGCAGGAGATTGTGCGATTACATGGAGTTCCTGTGAGTATTGTCTCAGACCGAGACACGAGATTCACATCTCAATTCTGGAAGAGTTTACAGACTAATCTGGGTACCAGTCTGAAATTCAGTACTGCGTATCACCCGCAAACTGATGGACAATCGGAGCGCACTATCCAGATATTGGAAGACATGTTGAGATCTTGCATGTTGGATCTCAAGGGTTCGTGGGAGGATCATCTACATCTGGTGGAATTCTCCTACAACAACAGCTACCAGGCGAGCATTGGCATGGCGCCATTTGCTGCTCTCTATGGAAGGAAATGTCGATCCCCGCTGAGTTGGGATGACATTGGTGATAGAGAACTGTTGGGACCAGAGATGATAGTTGAAGTTGTGGATGTTGTGCGTGATATCAGAGACAAGCTTCGGATCGCTCAGGACCGTTACAAGCATTGGGCAGATGCTAAACGGCGTCCACTGGAGTTTCAGCCAGGAGATCATGTGTTTCTGAAGATCTCACCGAATCGAGGAGTGATTCGCTTTGGGAAGCGAGGCAAGCTTAGTCCGAGATATATTGGACCTTTCGATGTGCTAGAGCGAGTTAGAGAGGTAGCTTATCGCTTAGCACTACCACCGTCTTTAGTGGGAGTACATGATGTCTTTCATGGGTCCCAGCTGCGTCATTATATCAGCGATCCCTCACACGCTGTTGACTACTCAGAGATCACAGTTCGACCAGATTTGACATACGAACAGCAACCAGTGAAGATCTTAGATCGACGTCAGAAAGTCTTCAGGACCAAGACTGTTGATCTAGTCAGAGTGATGTGGCGTCGCGACTCGCCAGGAGAATCTACCTGGGAGCGGGAAGATGAGATACGCGAGCGTTATCCATATTTATTTTCTGCTCCTTAATTGATAAGAATTCCGAGGACGGAATTTTCTTAAGGTGGGTAGAATGTAACGGCCGGTATTTTTAGCCGTGCTTTAGTTCGTGTGTACCGGTATTTTTCATTCAGTCGTCGGGTTGATTTTTTTATCTGTACGTTTCATGTTATGTGTATGCGACTCTGCTTCTCCGTTTTCTTTTACTGTACCGTCATTATTAACTAAAGCCTTAATTACCTTAATTAATTAATTAATTAATTAATTATTCATTCAATAAACATGTTTATTTTAGGAGGAGAAGTTTTATACGATTCATTCTTTCCCCTCGTAAGTCAGCGACACCATTTAAAACCATCTTCATCGTTAACCTAATCTAATTAAGTTTCTTTGACGATCTGGAAATTTTGACTTCTGCAAACTCCTTCTTAAGGCTGTATTCCATCGGCAAATCCTCAAGCAGACGAACCCTGCAAACAACCAACCAGCAACCAAATTCTTCTTCCCTGCAAGTTCATCGCACCCAACTCTCTGCAAACAGATTCTCCAAGCCATAATCAGTCAACCAAAATTGCCAACGTCTTCCTCAACCTTCTGCAATCCAAATCATCCATCAAAAACCAAACCAATTTCAAATCCCATACCCAAAATTTCAGAATCAAGAGGGAATCAAACACAAAACAAAACTGAAATTGAAAGATTCAAACACCAAAACCAGATCTGAAATTAACAATTTCAGATTCAAACTTCTCTACATCTTCCTCCTCTCTCCTTCTTCCTCCCCTCCTCCTCCACCCACGCAACTGAACCGGCCCCCTTCCCCTCACCTCGTGCGCGCACCCAGCTGGAGCTCCGCCACGCACCGCCCAGCCCTAGCGCCGCCAGCCCGCCGGCCGAACCCCCCTGTGCGTCGACGTCGGACCGCCGGATCGCCGCCGGAGGCTGCCAGTCGCCGGTCGCCCCTCCCTCGTGTCGCGTGCGTAAGTCCCTTCCTCCCCTTTTTGCGTGGATACCTGCTGGAAACAAATTGAAATGAAACAAAAAAAAATAAGAAAGAAAGAAAATGAAGAAGGAAGACAGGAAGACAGAGGGAAGGGAGAGTGACAGGAAGAGAGAGACTAAAGGGATAAGAGTAAAGAGTGAGAGAGAGAGAGAGAGGAAGAGTTAGGATAAGGATTTTTAATAAATAAAGTTAGTAAGTATTATAATTTTAACATGTTACCTTAGTCAAACCTAGTAGGTGTAGTAGGTGTATCATTAATTGAGATGTTAAGCCATGAGATTAGCTTAGTTAAGGTTACTTAGTTGTTAATTAGTGTTATTTGAATGTTAATATTTCAGAATGTTGTTAATTGTAAATAATGTTAATGTTAACCATGTTATAATTAGTTAGTGTACTTAATGAACAATATAACCATGTTAATTTATCTAAAATGAGTAAGATTAAGTTGGGTTAGTATTAGGATTGTTATTAATTTGTTAATGATAATTAAGTTCACCATGTTGATATGATTCAATACTGTTAGTGTAATAAAAATTGAATAAAAATAATGTGTAACCAGTTTGTATAACCTAATAAACACCACCCTAGCCAGTGAACCCCATAAAAATTAGACGAACCCAATTTAGGGGTTAACTTAATAGTTGCGTAACTCGTAATAGATTTAATTCGTTAATTCTCGTTTTAAACACTTTTTGTTAATTATAATAAATGTTATTATTTAATGACGCAGATACGTCGCGAACTTTCCTACCGTTACTCGGACAACCTAAACTGTCCCAGTCAGGCAAGCGTGCAGTTATTTTATGTTTTGTGCTATCTGTTGTTGTACACTGAATTGCTGACACAAACACATTTTTTTAAGAAATGCGAGACTTAAACTCATGTGTGTGTGTGGACCCCTTAATAATCAAAATGAACGCACTTTTTGAATGGTAATGTTTCTGGACATGTATGGTTAATTTTAGAACTGTTGATACTTATAGAATGTTAAATGCCGTTGGCTCTCGTAGTTAAATGCCGTTGGCTACCGATGTTACATGCCGTTGGCTACCGATGTTACATGCCGTTGGCTACCAGATGTTACTGCCGTTGGCTATTAGTTAATCTCGTGGTCACATGTGATTACGTCACATGCGACTAGTCTGGACTCGTGTTTCAGTATATGACAGATTAGCATCCTGGCACGTGATCCAGGAAGTACACGTGGGTGGGGTTGGTTCCCGGGCACTAGCCGGTAGTAAACGGATCGCCTTCGGGGGCACTTGAAGGTGTATTTATTTACTATTCGTCTAACGGCGGGAATCTTATTCACGGACTTGCACACACAGTTAAATAATTGAAAAATAAAGTTAATTACAGACTGATGTTACATTGCTCAACTGCCATGTTAATTTTTATAACTGAACTACCATGCTAATGTAACTTGTTGCTTTAACTACCATGCTAGTGTAACTTTTCATAATTGTTTTAACTGCTTCAGTTCATTGAAATACATGCTAGTGTAAATTCCTTTAATTGCTGTAAAACTGCCATATATATAACTTCTTATATATACCTTGCCTTGGGTCATCTGACATCTACTTGCAGACCCTTGCTGACATACATTCATGTTGTTTGAATGTATGTCAGGTTACGAGACAGGTTACCAGGAGGACGAACTGATGGATCAGAGTGATCCAATAGACCAGGATTCTGATGATCCTGAAGTCCACCCTACCGTGGACTAGTTGCTGATTTATCACCGCTGCAGTTATTTACTTTTCACCACTGTGATTTGTAGGGTGTGTACCCACTTTATCTGTATCGCTATCGTGTAGGCCATGCTTGGGGCCCTTTTATTATTGTGTACTTTATCTGGATGTTGGCTTTAATATTTCTGTTGTTCTGAGTTGCATGCAAGTTCCTGCGAAAGGTGTTTTCAGAGACGCGTATTGGGTTCGAGCCTCACCGCTCCAACCCAAGCGGACCCGCTCGCGTCCTCGCTCCCAAGTATAATGGGAAGCGGGGCGTGACAGTGTGTAGTGGTGACTTTCTTGGTAGGTTTGCTACCAATAGTGTTTTTATCACTTCCAGTGGATGCACCGGAGGATGACCTCACAAAATCTATAGTTGCACCATTATAGGAGGTGCGTGATTTGGATGCTTTTACTTCCACATAACCAAGTCCAACACGATGTGTGGCCGGAAATTGGTTGGAAAGCAATTCATCCAATTGCCCTTTCCCTTTGTTAAATCTCATAACATGGGAGGACAAGAGCTTATATTTCTCCTTTAAAGAAGAAATGGTAGTTTCCAAGGTGGACACACGTGTAGTGGGCTCGTGCACTTGGGTTTTGAGAGAATCATTCTCAATACCCAATTTTATATTTTATGAAATTAGATCATCATTATCTTTAGAAGGAATGTGATCTGATTGAGATTTGAGGGAATTCACCTCATTTCTCAATGTGCCATTTTGAGAAACCAAATTGGCTTTTCTCAAGTGTGAGTGTGTCAACAATGGTGTCATTGTTGGTGATGGATGGCATGGATGATTTATTAGCATTCAATTTCTTCAAATTATTAAACCTAAGAATGAGATATTGATATTTTGAAAATAACTCTTCGTTAGCAATACGAAGTTCATCCATTGTTACCTCGGTTTCATCGTTCTCACTATCGCTTCCATCAGAGGGTGTATCCTCAAATGCCATGAAGCACATGTGTGCACCTTACCCTTCTCATCTTCGGAGTCGCATGAAGAATCATCGCTCGAATCATCAAAAGTCCCAATGAGTCCTTTCTTCTTATCATTCTTGAATTTGTCGTACTTGTGGTACTTTGGTGCCTTCCACTTTTCTTTGTTCTTTAACATTGGGTAATCCTTCTTGATGTGACATGGCTTGTTACACTTAAAACAAATAGAAGAGGAATTGTTAGTGGAATCAAATTTAGATTTGGAAGGGAATTTACCTTTGCGAAAAAAGCGTTGGAACTTCTTCGCCATTAGCACCATTTCTTCCAAATCCATTTCGTTCTCGGATTCATCACTATCGGAGGATGAAAATGTAGCCTTGAACGCTAACGCCTTCTTCTTTTCCTCCGTTGGCTTCATCATAGCTCTAATCTTCAATCGGTTCTCCCTTCTTACTTCGTAAGACATGAGAGTATCGATGAGATTCACCACGGTATAGTTCTTCATGTCATTGACCTCCTCAATGGCAATAGCCCTTCTTTTCCACTTTGAGGTCATTGCCATGATTATCTTTCTTACCTTCTCTTATTGTGTGTATACTTGTTCGAGAGCTTCAAGCTCATCGGTGATGTCGGTGAAGCGTATATACTCGTTGCAATGTTCTCACCTTACTGCATTTGAAACATGTCGAAGCTTTGTATAGCAGCATAAAACTTTGAAAATTTTACCTTGTTCGTCCCCTCCTGGATGACGACGAGATGGTTCCATATTTGATATGCACTCTTACATGTGCATATCTTGTTAAACTCATCTGGATCCAATGCGCAATGAAGAGTGTTCATTGCTTTGGCATTGTTCACCTCGGCAGACTTCTCAGCGGGAGTCCATTTGTCGAAATCTTCTTCGGTGGGTTCAACGTAATCCTTATGGATGGTTCTACAAAGAGAAGCACTCCTTAGAAACGTCTCCATCCGACACTTCCAATAGCCGAAATTTATGCCATTGAAACACGGAGGACGAACCGTTGATTGAACTTCAAATACGATAGAAGCACCATCACGATCGTGATTGTTGTACGAATGAGGTGGAGGAAAGTTGTTGTTGTTGGATAACATAGCTATAAACTTGCGCTTTGATACCAATTATAAGGACCCTGGCTATGAGGAAAACATTAGAAGGGGGTTGAATAGTGTTTATAAAATTTAACCAAGAAATTACGCCTAATTAAATACCTAATCCAACAAAGATGCAGAAATAAGAATTAGTAACAATGAATCAATGCAAACAATGAGATGTTTCAAGGATTCAAATTACCCAAGTCAAACCCGACTTGTTCCCTGTAATCCTATGTCCCTTCCATCCGAATACATCCGGATGCTCAAGTTAGAAGCCTAACTTGAGGTTTCCTTTAAACCCACTTGTAGCAATCCTACAAGTGTAATAGAAAAAACAATCGATGTCCTTGAATCCCACAACTTGGGATCAAGCGAACTAATGAAAGTTATAAAATTATGAAATTACAACATTTACAATCACATATGCCTTGAAGTAGAACTTGAAGGAGCAAGTGAGTTGTGTGTTGATGTCTCTTCCAAGAAGATAGAAAGCCATTTCTCTTGTCACCACCAAATGCCTAGAGGATATCACTCTGATTCTAGGTTGGAGAGTGTCATGTCCCGCTTCCCATTATACCGGGAGCGAGGATGCGAGTGGGTCCGCGATGTGCTTAAAACAAGGAGGAATACTTTTTTTTCTTTTTAAAATCTTTTTCTTTTCTTCCTCCTTGGTTTAAACACATTAAGCGTCTGTGAAATAAGATAGCAGAATCTTGCATGCTTATAAGAAATAGTACAGATGACATTATTACAATACCAAAGCGTCTAAAAATAAAGTACAACATAGGCCTAATATGGCCGCAATCAACAAGTACAACAATTATATTATTTCAAATATGAAAAGTGCAGTTGCGAAGGTAAACGCTTAGTCTTCTGCGGGCAGGTACTCCACGTAGTCTTCGAGCACTGGCTCGACTCCTGCAGCAAAGTCTTCAGCAACCTCACTATCGATACATGACGGACATTTCGTAAAACAACAAAGTGAAATGTCCGTCAGCGAGGTATACTCGGCAAGATAATCTCAAAACCAAAACGTTAGACATTATAAATTAAACAAAGCTGAAAAGACAAGTGATAAGTCAAAAAGGAAAGAGTTATGACAGTTTAAGTATTTCCAGCAATTGCAACCTGCAGCAATTTCATTATTCAATAACAATTTGCAAAGCCATCTGTAACCTATGACAATTTAGCATTTAATAACAAAACTGTAGCAACCTGTAGAAAAGAGGTTAGAACAATAATCAATAACCAGTATATCCTAGTGATAAGTCCATGTCCAAGAGTACTAGAGATAACCAACATGCACCCTACGACGGGAGCAACTCCAAGGCGGTACCCACCGTCTCGAAATGGCAACGGTCAAGGATCTAACCTCATAATGTGTTGGATGTAATTTAGTATGGGCACATCTAGCCACTCTGTAATACTTGTGATCATAGACTACCCCAATCCCATGGTCAAGTCAAGTGTCGGGTCAAAAGGACGTGTACTATCTATTTATATTGAAATTCCATCGTCCATTCAATATTGTTGAAGTTCCATCTTCCATTCAATATTGTTGAAGTTCCATCTTCCATTCAGTCAATTCAGTCTTGGTGTTTCAATAGTCCGTACAATAGTTTCACAAAAGTTCACGACTTCACGACTTGATTTAGCAATTAAACGAAAACGTAAAAACCACTTAAATAAATAAGAGAATGAGCAAGAAATGATTTTTAACTAAGAAAATGGGTTTAAATTAGCTTAAAATATTTTTCTAATGCTAGTAGCTATTTTTCAAGCTTGTTAAATAATTTGTAAGCAATTTTAAACAATTTTAAAGTGCCAAAAATAATTTTTAAATCAAGAAATCATTTTAAGACATATTTTCAAAGATTTGTTTAGAGCAAACCGTACGTCAGAATTCTTCTAACAAGGGATCAAAATGATCGTATTTATTAGTACTACAACATATATTTTTCTCGTATGTCAGTGTACGTGAAAATCACAAGATAATAATTTTAAAAGGAATTTAGCTTATTTAAATTTTGCCTTTGAAAATTCACTGTGAGAGTTATAATTGCCTTTTGGCGATGAAACCAGCGCCAATGAGTCTGTTTCGTCGTTTCTGATTTTCTGGGACTGGTCTCGTATTTTTCTGAGGCCTGTACGATTTATTAGGAATTTATTAGGATCAGTGCATACACTATGTGTTTCTATCCATATTTCAGTACGTATAATAATACGTATTTTGTATTAAAACCCCACCTCTTCGTTCTCACAGTTCGAAACACGCGCTCTCCAGCGTTCGACGGTCGGATGAAGCGACGAGGGCGGCGAGGGCGGCGAGGGCGACGGTGGGCGTCGGGGTTGCTGCCGAGATGGCGACGGCGGCGGTGGGGGCTGTGCGGCAGCGTGCGGAGCGGGGGGCGCTTCGAGTGACGGAGGATGGTCTCCGGTGGAGGGGGACGGGGTCGGGGTGAACGGAGAGGAAGAGGGAGCGGCGGACGGTTGTCGAAGGGGGGCTGGGCTGTTGCAGCGGTCGTCGGAGAGGGTCGTGTAGTGTTGGATGAAGAGCGAGGGAGTGGGGGTGGCTGGTTGGAGTCGGGGACATCGGCAGAGAGCGGGGAGCTCGACGGAGGGAGGTGTGGGCTTGGGGGTTGCCGGCGATGCACGACGGCTGCGGTCGCGTCGCCGTGGAGGAGAGGGAGGGGGTGGACGTAAGTGAGAGCGAGGGAGAGATGAGTGGGTTTCGGGGAGAATGGGTTTCGGGCTTTGGCCTGGGTGAGGGAGGGAGAAGGATTAAGTGAGGGGATTAAATAGGTTAGTAATATTAGTTAAATATTAATGAAATTAATATTTAGTCAAATTGCAATTAATACAAAGTTAGCTTTTGACTAACTTTTCTAAAAGATGTCGGTTAACACATGAGCTGCCACAATTAGGGGTTGGTGGGGGTAATTAGGGTAAAAAGAAATAGTAATTAGTGATAGTAAAAAGTGATTAGTAAGGGTGATTAGCGAGAAAAATGTAAAAATACCCAAAAATTACATATGACTCCGAAAAATTACGAAAACATAGCCACGGGTTCGTATTGATATGAGGATCGTGACTATGAGATCTATTTCATAGTTTGAGCTAAGGAGATACGAGTTTTGGTCCAAAACATTTAGAATGCAGGTTTGCGGGTTCTCTATTGATTTGACTTCAGAAAATTACGAAATTAATGTGAGGAGCACTAAATGATCCTAGAATTACATGGTAGAAATTTGAAATCATTTTGATCACATTTATATAGAAAATAATTTTAATGGATATAACGTTAATAATCAAGTTTAAATAATTATAAAAATTATTTAGGGGTTTAGGATGGTACTCGTAAACCCTAAAATAGGCTACAACTATATTGGTACTACAAAATATTTTTTTATAAATGATTTAGAAACCATTTTGATTTTAAAACTCCTAATCAACCACTATAAAATACTTTCAATTTAAGTAAATACGTAGAATTTGAGTATTGCTAAATACAGGTCATCACAGAGAGCAAGAGAGAATGAGATTCTAGGGCTTGGAGCGAATGAGAGCTTGAGAGCTTGAAGATGAATTCTTGAGTTGCTAAGAGAATGACTTAGAGGCTCCAATGGAATAATAGAAGCCCTTCTTATAGGTTCTCCAAAACCCTCAAACAGAACACCCAAAACCTCATTTGAAATCAGGTGGAAAAAGCCAACAGATAGAATTTACAGTACAGACAGTCGACTGGTGAAGAAACCACAGGCGACTGCTGCACTGTGTCAGAGGGTAGGTGAGAATTCAAACGGTAACTTACCACGTAGGACAATCAATTGATGAATGTTGGACATGCGCCTTAAAACCATCAGGCGAATGAGAAACCTTCTACAGGCGACTGATACCCTAAGTGCGTAACTTGTCAGATAGTGAGATTCTAGGTATACTAGGACATGCGACTGATGTGGAATCCACATGCACCTGTGCCATGGGTAGGCGACTGAGAAACCAATATCAGTCGTCTATTGCACAAATGAATAGCTTGCCAAAATCAAAGTTCTGGGCAAGTGTTGACAGGTGACTGTAGAAGCATATACAGGTGCCTGTAAATCCTTCTTACATCGCCTGTAAGGGCTAGTGCGAGAGTTGACAAAACTAAAGAAGCTTGGGCAAGATGAGACATGCGACTGACTACCAAGTCACATGCACCTGTAACTGGACAGGCACCTGTACTTTGTACAGCTGTCGCCTAATGAAAGTAAAGAGCTGAAAACCCAAAAATCAAGTCAAACAGAGTGTGCATAATAGACGACTAAAGAATAATTCTCAGGCGTCTGTATGGAGACATGCACCTGTTTAATGTTGATCAGTCGCCTGTTGAAAGTCCAAAGTGCACATTAAGGGGAAATCAAAGATAGAGCCCTAGGAAATGTAATCTTATGATATCCTAGGCTAAACATAGTGAAATGTGTGAGCTTCAATAGTAAACTACTTCAAAACTACAGTCTAATGAGAAATAAAACAGAATAAAAGGATTACATATGTTTTTACTTCTCTTCTTTCTCTTGAATGATCTTGAAGTTTTCTTGAAGACTTTGAAGCTCCATTCTTTATCTTTGATCGCCCAAACTTCAACTTTGAGCTTTGATTGATCTTCATGGTCATCCATTGCTATTTGATGGACATGTTGAGCTTAGGCAATGGATTCACTGCATGTAGTGGATTAGTCACAAGTATTTATGTTTTCTCATCTTCAAAACCAAGTAAGGAGAAGTCCAATACTCAACACGTGCGTGAATATATAAAATATAAAATACTCAACACAACGGAAAAACAGCAGAAAATCACGAAGAAGACGTGCGTGAATATATAAAATATAAACGCACGTCAAAATCCCCCAAGCTGAACCCTTCCTCGTCCTCGAGGAAGACGAGTGAGAGTAGGAGCTCGGAGGAAAAAATAGGGAGAGAGAAACAGAAAGAGAAAACAAAATCTTAGATTGCCCATCAGAGCCAACAAAATCAAACACGCCACACTAAGCAAGCATGCGATAAAACACGTCACTAAACCAAGGAATGTGAGTCCATACAAGTGTCGTGGGCCCACGTGGTGAAGCACGAGTGAGTGTGGTCGTGAGCTAGCAGACGGTGTCACCATCTACATTGTGCAATAAATCTCCATATACACATACCCAAGGAATGACCCAAATATCGAATCAATGCGAATTAGCGGTGAAAAATAGCTCAAGCATGCATGAGAATAGAATGAGAATCGAAGCATATCATGTGTCGGGGACTCGACCGCTAGGGACTAGAAAATCACCACACTATAGCCTAGATAATCGCTAGAAAGTTTCTACGCCAAGTGTGTTCGAAAACGAGGGAGATTAAGAAGGTGTAGAGTAGAACACTCGGTGCAAATTCTCGCCTTCCCTTTATTCGCGGTGGAGGAATAATATTCACACGGGAATTTTTTTTGGGTTTTGGGTATTTGTATTTTTTTTGGATTTTTGGCTATACATATTTTTTCTTTTCTCTTTTCTTTTTTTTGGATTTTTCTTTCTCTCTTTTTTCCTTTTGGACTTTTGGATTTGGGATATATACTTGTGTACTCTCCCAAGTGGGAGAACGGTACACGACGAGGGGATTTACACCAAGTAAAACAAAAAAGAAATCGGAATCTAAACACTTGGGCAAAGGAGATATTTCTCGCACATCAGAGCATAAGCTAAATGGGTTATCCTAGTCCTATTTGTGGAATCCCGACACATGGGAATTGAAGTATACGATATATATATATATATATATATATATATATATATATATATATATATATATATATATATATATTTGGAAAGTTAGTAAATCTTTATTAAGCGAGAATGTACAAAGTATACAGCCAGCAGGGAGAGGAATCAATAAAGAGAGGAGGATATATATATATATATATATATATATATATATATATATATATATATTCATGCATATAAAAGCAGACAGTAGAAGCAAATACCGCATATTCGAAATTGAAGCATGATAGTCTAGGGGTTAACCAAGGACATGTATATAAATCAAAATCACAAAGTAGAAGAACACCAACTAGCTAGTCATGACACATGACTCACATAAAAGCAAAGTAAACCCACGAAGCATGAAATGCAATAGGACTCGGTTTCCTCGGGTTAGTGAAAGTGATTATCGTAGCTAAGCTAGGTGTGTGTGTGGTTTTGGGGCAATTCATCATATGGGGTCATCTCTAGGAGAGGGAGATAAAAAGAAGAGAAGAAAAGAAAAACACGATGAAAACGACTCAAAAAGATGAAAAAGACGCGACTGACGCACAAAGTGCGACTCCCCCAAGCTGAAACTTGCATTGCCCTCAATGCAATAGTAGTAAATACGGGAGGGCAAAGAAAATGGGTGGAAGTACGCACCGACACAAAAATAATGAAAAACAAGAAAAACACATCAACGAAATAGAAAAATAAAAAGAAGGAAAAAAGAAACACACAAAATAAGAGATAGAAAAGCACACCCAAACGACACATATAAACAGGCACACCATAACGACATCACACTACAAAACACACAAAAATCGATTTCCCCCAAGCTGAACATGACAATGCTAGCAAAATGATATGATTAATGTGATGTAGAAAAATGCTAGGAGGAAGATCGGAAAAGAAAAAGAAAGAAATCAAAATGCAGGAGAGGACGAGTCCTCGTCCTCCTGGGTAGAGGATGGGGGTGAAATGATAGAAGGGCATGACATGATGGGTTATTATGATGCAAAAGCAAACCCTAGATACGCTCCCCTCGCTAATGAGAGGAGACGAGATTATTCTAATCTAAACTAAAAGGCTGTAAATTTCTACACTACTATATTAGGATACACCTGAGCATAGGCGGATCCAGAATCTCGAGTGGGGCAGGTAGCTGCTCTAACTGCTCCTGATGTGGCTCTGCCAGAAGCGCTGTGTCACGTGTGCCAATGGACCCAAGCAATGCACCTCCAAGCATCCTTAATAGGTATCCACATGTGACCTGCAAAGGACGAGGTGCATTAGTCCATGGTAAGAAATTATTTCCCAAAATAAATATATCCCAGAGATAATCGTCAACATAAGATGGAAAAATAATAAAGGGGTGACGAATACTCCCTGAGAATGGGTCGCTATCCTTCGTACTAGTGACGACCAAATCCTCGCTCTCCAAGAGAAGTGGCTCTCCAGGTGGTGACACACCGCAGCATACCTCAGGGGAAGTTGATCATATGTCCTGTGAGAGATATGGTGTGTCAAAAACATATAAGTCTAAAGAAATAGGACGTGAAAATCGAGACTTAAATGTGGAGTGAGAGTGAGTATGAAAATCTCCCTGAACATGGGCAATATGCTCAAGTAGATGCTCAGCCGCAGAAGAAGTGGAGAGTGACGGTAGAGGTAGATGTGACTCGGGCTCCATGAAGTGGACCATAGCATCCAAACCCTCATGCACATTCTCCTCGATGATATGCTCATGCTCCACCGTCTGCCCGATGTCCTGAATGGCATCATCGTGGTTGACCACAGACCAAGGAAGAAGCAGCAACAGAGATGACAGTGGAGGTGGATATGGAGCGGACCACTCGTATGTGGTCGTGGTGTCTGCGTCCTCACGCACATCCTCCTCGCCGGTATGCATTAGCTCTGTAGTCTCCTCGGTGCTCTCGTAGGACTCATGTGGGGTATCCAAATCAAGATGAGAAGCCTCTCCCACAGATCCTAGAGAAATCACCCCATCTTCACTATCATCATCAAAAAATGCTTGTCATCCAAGTGGTAGTATGGAAAAACTGGGCATCGGCATGAGATGTGTCTATGGTGGCCGATGGGGCGGTGTGTTAACCATGAGAGTGGGCTCTCTCTGGAATGGTGATGCTGGCGGCTCATGTGTGTCAACTTGTGAGGATGTATTGTGTGGTGGAGAATGCCTGCAAGCAACCTGAAAATATAGTGTACTCCTCAAAAATCAAGTCTGACATGGATGTCATCCCCAATTGTTCCAGCAGCCGAGATATTGTTCACGACAAAACTTGCAAAGCGTATCTCAAATGCATCGTCTATCGTAACGCTAGCAGAACCCGTGAACCTCACTGACTCCAAAATGCCCTCCAGCAAGTCTGAAATGTGTCCTCCTCTGGCGATGCATATGATTCAATTTCTGCTTCCCTCACTGCCTCTTCGTCCATCCACCCTTCATATACGATAGCTGTATCGTAGGGTGTGGGATCGACGACGGCACATTCTGGCTCTGGCAATATGACTAGCGATGATTCTTGCCCATAAGATGAAGAAGTAAAAACGATATATCTGGGGATCATTACGGCCTGAGGCATGAGCGCATCAATTTCAGGGTCTCTCTTCACCAATTCCAATTGAAAATCACCCCTTTCAATTCTGGCTTGCATTTCAATCTGATGTGCAAGCATCTCCTAGATCGTCTGAGCACTCTCATCAAGATAGTATTGTCCCATCTGAGCACTCTGATAAAAATAGTATTCTCCCATCTGAGCATCAAAATTGGGTCTCCACATGGTAATATCAGGGATTCCTGGACAACAAAAATAAGAAAACTAGAGAGGAGCGTCAATAGTACAAGATAATAACAAAAAGATAATATAATGGTGGGGAAAAATTTCTTGGTTATTGTATTTGTTTTTTATGCTTTTATGCGTATTCTAACGAACCCAAGCTAAGCTAATATCAAACCGAATGCCTCCCCGGCAACAGCGCCAAAAACTTGACCGGCGCCCCATTTACGGTTTGGGCGCAGTGTCGTTTTACCGCAAGTGCACGGTTAGTGAAGGGTGCGGGTTTATCGAACTCAGGGAGGTGGATGGCTTGAATGGCTACTAGCCTCGCCTAGGTTGTGTGAGAGCTACGCGGATGATATGGGTGGAAGTGTAGAAATAAAAGAAAGAAATAAAAAGACAAGAAAAGAATCCACGCTACCACGGGCTAGAGCACTCATGACACTTGGCGTCTGACTTGACCCAGGTTGAGACATTGCCCCTAAAGGTGGTACCTAGCGTCCCATGGGCCCGATATTCCGGTCGATGCCCAGTACGCTAGGTCTACCCGGTTCCGGACGGTGGGCATTCCCATGTCCATTAACACCTTCCGCAACCGGGAGCATTAATGCCACAATGATAACTCCCAACATTTCATCCAAGCCGTTCCCACGTGTGAGGACTCGATGTCAACGCTAGGGGCGTGAGCTGTGGCTAGGGGATCAAACGCCAGTTTTATTTCCCCTTGGCCCGAAGGTCAGAGCCGGTCTATCTCCTGCCAATGACCATTAAACGCCCCCGCGTAACCCTAATGGCCAAATAGGTCGAATGCGATTTCTAGCAATACATCAAAGCGGATCTTGACTGGACAAGACACCGGACCCCAATCCCCAACACATCTAGTATGTTGTCGTACGAATTGGACTCAGATTGCTAGAAATCCCTATGTACGCATTCCATCGAACACATACCATGCAATCAAGTCAAATGTAAATCCCAAGCATCAATCCTACTCTAACCCATATTAGGGTTCATCAAGAACTACTCAATGATGAAGAACATGATATCAATCAACAAATCCAAACAAACATTCATCATCAAGCAAAATGAAAATAACACAAAACAATGAAAATGAGAGAAAAAATACTTATCTTGCAATTGAATCACCAATCCTTTACAAGATTTATTGAAGTATAAAACCTAATCTAACCTAACCTAAAGCTCCCAAGAAAGGGGCAAAACTGCTGGAAAAATAGGGAAGGGACTCCTACAAGTCGTGCACAATCTCATATAAATAAGCCCCCTTAAACCCTTAACAATTCGGGTCCAAAACCCACTAAAACTGCTAAAACAGGCCCAACCAATCGGGTGGAAGTTCACCCGATCGGGTGGGAATAAACAGAGAGTCAACTGCTAAAAATGGGCTCAACTAATCGGCCACCCGGACTTCCAACCGATCGGATGAAATCAAATTCCAGACTGTTGCCAATTTCTGCACCCAGCCGCGCTCAGAAAATTCCAGAAAAATGTAGAAAAATCGGATTTGGGCAAGCGACCTATCGTTGGAAAGCTAACGAGGATGCCGATGCTAGAAAAATAAGAGATCACCCAAAATCCCTCTGGAATGATAGCAGATTTTCAATGAATGAGCAGCAGTGCACAAAAGGGGAAGAAAAGGCCACCCGATCGGTTGAAGTATCAACCGATCGGGTGAGCTGACAGTTGCTTTGGCCATTGGGCTTCAGAAGCATCAACCGGTCGCTGAGCTGAGCGGTTGGCATCACCGGGTCGTGAATTGGGGATTTTCGGCTTCAGATGAACCGATCGGGTGAGATGTCACCCGATCGGTTGGAATTCAGCTCAAAATAACAGAGAGTACTGACGGATTCACCCGATCGCTGAACCGATCGGGTGAGCTGCTCTTCTCTTCTGCTCCTGTCCGGGTCGGATACGCGTGCATCAACCGATTGGGTGGCTCTGTCCATCCGATCGGTTGAGGGCTGAAACTTGGTATTCTTCGACGTTTGGCCCTTGGGATCGCACGTGACACCTCCCGTTGCTCCGGGGACTCATGATATCTTCTTTGTATGTCCCCAACACTGGAAACTCCTGCATTTGCACAAAAACACGAAGAAAGTGAAAAGATACAAGAAACACAAAAGAACGGATATGAAACAACAGAAAAAAGTAGAAAATCACGAAGAAGACTTGCGTGAATTTATAAAATATAAACGCACGTCATTAGCTCCCTGAAGAAGATCACGTTTTGATATCTGTGGACGTGCTCCCATGGATTGCCCTTGGCATCGTACATCGGCCGGGGGTAGTTTAAACTTTGGGAGGACCAGAGCAGAAGTGATGTTCTCCTTCAGTGGGGTTCGTCGGTTGGCAGGAAGGTTAAGTTGGGTTCGCCCATCTCTGCCTTGCAGATGAGTTACACCAGATGAACAGTTGGAGATTTCCTCCGCCTCCATCCTATCGTTGCTGCCTGCAAAATAAGGGGGGTTAGGGCCCTGAGTGACTTGTGTTAGGATCGATAAGACACCCTAGAGGGAGTGAATAGGGTGAATGCGGAATTAAAAAATATTTAGACTAGCAAGCACATGCAGTTATATGATTTACAGAAATAATCACATGCAGTCAAAAGATATGCAGAAAATAACAAACAACCAATCACAGATGACACCAAGATGTACCTTGGTTCGGTCGAACATCGACCTACTCCAACAACCCCCAAGATCTACTCTTTGATTAAGCGGTTTATCCACACCTACAAGACACTATGAAATCACAACTCCCTTTGCTCCACGTCCAATAGCTCTCTAGACTTGCAACTCCCTTTGCTAAACTGAACTAGCCAAACAAGCTAGGCCCTGTCTCGATCATATCACATGCATCGAGAATCCCCCAAACTACAACAAGTAGCTTGCACAAAAAGTTTGTAAAAATATGTTGTACAAAGATTAAAGCAATGACTCAATAATAAATTCAGAGTTTAGAAAAGCTCAGATTGAGTTGTTGCGATGTCTTCGTCCTTCTGCACGTGCATAGCTTCCCAATGGCTCTGGACGTTCATCGTTTGGATGCTTATGCAGAAAGTTGTCTCTGTCCCAAGTTTGATCGTCGTATAGTCTCCTTCTTTAGCTATGAAGAGCCCCCTAGATTTTTTGCTTCAGATCTTCAGTTTCTCTATCTCAGGTTGTCAGGCAAGTCATCAGAAACGCGTAGGAGAAGATGGCTCGTCGTTTCGACATCTCTAGCTCTTGGAATTGGCCAAATACCCTAGGTATACAATGAGAGTATATATAGAGCTGGGGTTGATGTCGTTTGCGGGTCGGATCCGCTCCAAAACACTTCAAAATCCGCTTAAAACTCAAACCCACATCCACTGAACAATTGTGACCATCGGATCGGCTCTTTAGATGCGGGATTTGATGTGGTGTCGCCACTTGTCCAAGTGATTTGCTCAAACCCAAAAACTATGTGAATTTCAGCCGTATTTGAGTGTATTTTGAGCTCTAACAAAATTCTTAAAATCCTGGAAAAAATTATCAAACTTCTCAGAGGCCATTCTTCACCTTTTAGAATTTTTGCAGCCCTTTTCTTCCACTGTAGATCAACTTCCCTTTATAAGAACTCTATTTCTTCACGTATTTCGCATGTATACGTGACATTTCATGTGCCAAAAATATTCCTAAATTCACCATAAAATTCATGATAGTTCTTTGACATACTCTTCACTATCTTGAAGATTTTCAATTCATTTCGTCGCTATTTGCTTTGACATCCCCTTGCAAGTACTCAATTTTCCTTTGTATTCAAGGGTATTACTCCGTATTTCTTTGCATAATCAACTCCATCATGAGTATTGTCTCCACCATCATATTTCATAGTCTTCATAGTCCTGTAATGACCTGAAGTACACTTAACAAACACATTAAAACAGTTCACACATGTTTGTTATCATCAAACAAGAAATCATCTACAACGATGTTTCCAACAATTTGGTCGATTACCTGCTCGAGGATGTTGCGGGCGGATCGTCCATTGTTGGATGGACTAGGACCTCCCCGGTGCCTGTATGCATGGTGGTTGTTCCTCATCTCCCCATTTTGGTGAGATGTAGGAGTTGTATTGAACGGTGCATTCTCCTGTCGATCTGCCCTTGGATCTCTAGGATCCCAATAAGGGACAACTTCCATCGTAAGTGTTGGAATTCGAGGTGGTGGTAGATCATTTACTGGAGGCGGGCGCTCAATGCTTTGATGTACTACGGCGGCCAATACCTAGATGCTTTTTTCGACCTTCTCGACAAATTGGTCGAATTGTTGCTGAGAAACTCTGGGTACTCTGGCCCCCTCTGATGAAGACGCGGATACTGCAACGTCCTCGATTTGAATGATGTTCACGTTTTGATTCTCATTTGGACCAAGGTTTGGTCCGGGGTTGATGGGTCCAGCCGACATTGCTGATGTGATGCTTCGGGATGTCGAATGAGATTTTCCACAGACTGCACCAACTGTTAAGGCCAAAAATGGTGTTAACGATGTCGAGGCTGACATGTGCTCTTCTGTCGAGGTGGAGCCTCGTCAGCCGATTGCGTGGGGCCCTGATTAGTAGAATCGGGGTCGTTTGTATCAGGGATTAGTAGACGACAATCAATTGACCCTCTGAGTAGGTCGAGTCTTAAACAACCGTTGATAGAGTTACGACCCTATTGTTGAATCACTCTACGATCTTCATGTATCACAAAGGAACGTTAGGGGGGTCGGATCTGGGTCCAGACCCAAATCTCATCCGATACTTAAGTTAGTATGTGAACTTAAGAGGGAGAGAGCTTGGAGCTGTCAAGATTTGACTCACGGAGGCTCGTCTCGAGTCAGGCATCACATGCTATTTGGAGGAAGAAATATTAAGTGGATTATAGAATGTCAGAGTATCGAGTTTCATACCTCGCTTGTTCTGTTCATCTCCAGTGTATTTATAGACCTCTGAGGTCTCTTCAGTGATGCTGGAAGGATAATGGTCACCAATTATAGTGCCACGATCTTCCCACATTAATAGGGGTAACCGTCGCCCACGTCCCTGCTATTTATGAGCTTCCTTCACTCCCATGCTTGACAGGTGGAAGTGCCACATGCGAATGGTACGTGGGCTTTGACTGAATTTGCTTCGGGCTTCTTTCATGGGCTTTGTGGGCTTTGATCGCACGCTAAATGAATCTCTCGAGAGCCGGCCCAATGATGCAACAGCTATACAGTACATGTTACAGGTCTGACCCCCCATAATGAGAAGTCACAAATTAGGTATGTGTTTACCTACGGTGTGACGACCATCTCCAGGAGATTTATAAAGCAATTCATAACGGCGACATCATCCAATCATTTAGAAATTCTTACCATCCATGAAGTAAGCAGAGAGTGTGTTTGGTTTACATTCAGTTATGCATCACATTCTGGTGACGACCGAATTAAAGACTGATGACCTGGAGCCAACCACCATGTTTGAAGACAATGCTGCATGTATAGCGCAGTTTCGAGAATGTTACATCAAAGATGTCAGAACAAAGCACATCTCTCCAAATTTCTTATGGACACATGAGCGGCAAAAGAATGACGAAATCGATGTGAAGTAAGTACAATCTAGTGAAAACCTAACTGATATGTTCACTAAGTCTCGTCCCACGTCTACTTTTTGGAAATTTGTACAAAAGATTGGTATGAACCGCTTAAGAGATCTGCAAGCCTAAAGCTTGTATAGATCATGTGGATTTAAAAGAGAATTGTACTCATTTCCCTTCGTTATGGATTTTCCCACTGGGTTTTTCCATAGACAAGGTTTTTAACGAGGCAAATCTCATTAACTCTGGATTTCGAAGTGTCCACCCCTAGTGATGCTCATACAATACTCAGAATCCCGAAGTATTCATGAGTATGAGTTCACACTAATGGCCGGATAAGGGGGAGTGGTATGAATGGTATCATGTATACCCGTCATAGGCACATATATGTCCCATCCATGAACTATGTATCCCACTATTGTTTGAACTCTTCTCTATAAATAAAGGTCTACGGTCTCTAGTAGAAACCACTTCACAACACAAACTTTTATTTCCCCTCCAAAAGTAATGGGAAAAATGGCTGTGTAGACGTGCACATGTAAGTTAAATGTATGCCCACAAAAAAGGGGTTTCACTTATTTTTTGAAATTTTTTGTAGGATTGTTGTACACATATGGATGATCAACACACACAAAATTAAGTGAATACAATACCATTTAACAATCGATCCATTACAAATTCAACGGTTTCAGAACAATAGAACTTTTTGCAATAGGTGGACCGAGAGGCAAATACTCATATGGTTCACCCATATTAATATGCCCAACAACCCATGTTTTGTGGGGTAGCATGTAACGTATTTGTACATGTCCACGATACCAAAACCGAAGTAATAAACGGAAATTATTATGTCTAAGGAAATAAATAAAATAATTGCGAAAAGAAAAGGGAGAAAAGAATCGGATCCCCTAAGGGCATGTTCTTTTTGTTGAAAGTTGCCCAGATTCCTCAAAAAAACACTGTTCACTGTCCCATCTTCTTATCTCTCTCAACTTTCTGTTTGCTTGTTGTTTTGCAGTTGAAATTGTGAAGCAATCAAAGCTGAGGTGGCCAGCTTTTTTCGGCAAACAAACAATCCCCGCAATATGCGGGGATTACACATGAATCCCAAATTTTGGGGCCCACCACCCCTTCTCTCTCCCCGCCAACTCGTCTGATTGGGGTTTGTTTTATATTTTTTTAAAAAATAAAGATCCGGTGCATAATAATAATTAATTATATATTTTATCAAAAGTAGACCCCACATCTCACTTTCTACCTCAACTTTCAAACCCAAAAGAACACACATACACAAAAAAGTTGCTGTGGGTCCTACTACCAACTTTGAAACACAAATTTCTCTCTAATCAGATTGCACACTTCTCAACTTCCCCAATTTATACTTTCCCTAAGGGGTTGTTCGTTTGTGCGTATATGCACAAGAATCTCAAAAAAAAACACTGTTCTCTACACTATTCACGCATAATCACAAATAAAACAACTCGGCCTGTTCGTTTGTGTTTGGTTGAAATGGCCGAGCTGGCGATTTCATTCGGCAACTCACAATCCCCGCAAAAAGCGGGGATTACGCGTTGATGCCGGCCAAAGTTTGGCCCTCCTCGCATTTCTTCCTATGTTGTTCGCATCGAAAAACGGTGTGTTTCAAAAAAAATATTTTTTTAATGCGCATGGGCCCCCCTCTCCCTCGCGCAGCACTTGGGTTTCAAAAAAAAATTTTAATTGTTGGTCCCTACATCCAACTTTCACAACAAAATTCACAACCCACTTTCACTCAAAAAAACACAATAAATTTTTCTGGACCCCACAAAAAATTCCAACATCCACATTCACACCCCACTTTCACCCAAAAAAAACACAATACTCACTTTCACCAACACTATTCACAATTTCAACAACCAACCCATATCAACACAAAAGAATAGGCCCTAAACCAACCAAAAACCAATCCAACTCGAACCCCACTCGCTATAAAAATAGAGGTGTGCTCTATACACCGAACATCGTTCGGTGTATGCACGGAATGCTTTGTAGGGGACAGTGAAATGATCTATGATTGTGACAAGGCAAAAGTGAGTGTGACTTTTCCCTGAGCAACAAAGCATAGTTCACGTGAAAGGGCAAACATTCCGTGCATTTCCCTGAGCAAAAGTGGATGCATTCACGTGACAGGGCGTACTGAGAAATTCTTTTCCAAGAAAAATTGACTTTTTGACTGACGAAAAGAGTGATCCCGTGAACACGCCATTACACTTTCGTGAACATCCCCTCGTGAGCAAACAGTGACCTCGACAAGCTCTATAAAATGCACAGACACCGCCGAGCTCCGGCCTTACGAGTCGCTCCGCCTCCGCACATCAACTCCGCATAGCTTGCTCGAAACATCAGATCCGACGCTCCGGCCAGACGCTCGACACAACAAGATCTTCACTGGCAGACCCAAGTCTGAAGCTCCGATCATACGCGTCCTCCGCCTCCGTGACGTCGCATTGTGCTCTGCCGTCGACACCCGAATAGCCCCCCAATAGCCACACAACAACCCCCGCAGCGCCACCAACAGCACAGTGCGCTGTTTCGTTGACGTGGTGCATGGTCGTCGCCATCAGCACCGACGGGTTGCCCCACCACTGCCGCCGTCACACCGGTGCCGCCTACCCGCCGCCGCAACCCCCCTCCGACTGCCACATCGGCCGCCGCCCCTAACGTGCGCTGCAGAGAGCAAGGTAAAAGTAAGTAAGTAGAGAGAGGAGAAGCTATTCTGATAGTGTTTCATACGTAATTAGAACTTTTTATTAGATGCAGGGAAAGAAAAGAAATGAAAAGGTCGCTTGAGAGACAGAGAGCAGATTTGCAAATAATTTCTAGTGTTTGTGGAGAGAATTGCTTGGAGAACCAAGTCATTTGATTTGTTGGATCAGGCATCTCATATATCACATCTCTCTTCATTTGTAAGTCAGTTCTCCTTTAAGTTTTTATAAAATTTCATTTTTGTTGTATTAATTATTAATATTTGGTATGCACTTGGTGGATATCAATTTCTTCCAAAAATTTTGGTGCAACACAAACCTTGTTATGCTTTTTGTGCAACACAAATTTAATTCTTGTTGTATTAAATTTTATTTTTTGTTATGCTTTTGGTGCAACACAAATCTTGTTCTTGAACTCTTGTGCTTGCAAAATGAGATCCAGGTTCATGCTGCAATTCAGCATCACCTCCATGTTCCTCTTGTAAATCCCCCACTTGTTCACCCTCCCGTTAATATCCGTAAACATCGTAACGTTGACCTACCCGCCGACAAACACCGTCCCCATCACATTCTATCCGTATCATACCAGTATCCACAAAGATAGGTATCCTATCAGTATCTATTGTTTATCCCAAATAGTTTAATAGGTCAAAAAAGTATTTGAGATCAGACTCATAAACAGATGTATACATGAGCTGTTTGTGTGCATTTTGTCTATCTTTAAATTATGAATTTACATTCATGTCCCAATATTTTCATGGGTACATATAGTATTCTTTTTATTCTGCACCCTCCATAGCAAGATAAAAACACCCAGTGGCAAGAGGAAATTTTTTCATACATAAATAAATTTATATTCTCAATTTTTAACATTTCTAAATTAAACTTGACAATTTTTTCAATTAAAAGGTATAATAAAAATAAACACATAAAGACAAATAACTAGGAAATGAAATAAATACTAATGTTTATATTTTATATTCATAGGAAACAATATCCGTACACGAGGACGTCCGATAGAACTAGCTCTACCCTGCTTTATTGCAACGATATCAAATCAAGTAAGCTACTCTAACTCTGGAGTAGGAAATTTAAAAATTGTAATGCTATGAGCATGTTAGATAGTGTAACGATGCCTGATTAGTTAATGCTTTTAGGTGTTGTTGCAGGGTTTGTTAATTGAAGAATATGGAATACAATAATTGGTTTGACGCCAATTATTATGAACAGTATAATGAAATTAATTTGAATGAGCCTCCTTCCTGTCACATTTCGGTAAGTATAATTTTACATTTACTATATGTATAATTGCGTTAATGAAACTTATGCATATTTAACGAAAATCGTAGGATGATATACCGGAAACGAATTACGAGCCTGAATCTTGTGATCAAATCGTAGACTGTACAGATGATTTCAACACTGATATGGTAATTATTTCGACTCATTTTAATTGCCAAGAAACATTAAGAAGATTCATTCGCAAAGTAATATATTTGATTTAACACAATCTTAGGTGTTTGGTACTCGTGATGATCTCATAAATTGGGTGAAAAATATTGGAAAACGAAATGGATATGTCAATGTTATAAAGCGGTCGGATATGCCGCAACCGAGGCAGAAAGGCAATGTGACATTGGTGTGTGAGAGAAGTGGGAAGTATAGAAAGTATAATAACTCTAAGAATATTCCTGACGAATTAAGAAGGAAAGGGACGGGAACGAAAAAATGTGATTGCCCATTTAAAGTGAAAGGGTATCAATTGGAAATTGGGGGTGAATGGGTGGTTGTAGTAAACAGTGGAATGCACAATCACCCACCGGCGGAGAGGTTAGAGGGCCACTCTCTTGTTGGTATTTTGAGTAATGAGGAGAAAAACATTATGATTGATATGACAAGGAATGCAGTCCCCCCGAAAAACATTTTACTGACATTGAAGAGAAATAACAGTGAAAATGTGACCCACTTAAAACAAATATACAATGCTCGGCAAAAATATCGCCGCGAAATCCGAGAAGGCAGATCTGAAATGCAGTACCTGTTGAAACTTATAAGCGATAGCAACTATGTTGAATGGCACAGAAAGGATGCAGAAACAGAGGTTGTAAAAGACATTTTTTGGGCACATCCGGAGGCCATTCATCTGCTAAACACATTTCCTTATGTACTGATTATGGACAGTACGTACAAAACAAACCAATATAACTTTCCACTCTTTGAGATTGTTGGAGTGACATCAACAGAGTACACATTCTCTGTGGCACATGCATACATGCAGGCAAAGCGGACTGACAACTTTGTTTGGGCACTAGAGATGTTAAAATCTTTGATTAAAAATGCTGATCGATTTCCGCTTGTGATCGTCACCGATAGAGATATAGCTCTGTTGACAGTTGTGCAACTCGTGTTTCCCTCAGCAACACACTTACTATGCCGATGGCATATTTGCAGCAACGTCTAAGCAAGAATCAAGAAATTTGTGAAACCCAAAGATTTGTGGGAGTCAGTGACTAAATCATGGGAAGAAGTTTTGAACTCGTCAAATGAGGATGAATTTGAAAGCAATTGGTGCATATTTGTACAAGAATATGCCGAGTTTCCAAAGTTGCTAAGTTACATATGCGAAACATGGCTACCCTATAAGGAGAGATTTGTGGGCGCCTGGACCAACAGAGTGATGCACCTGGGCAACATAACAACTAACAGGTATGTTTAATGTTTTTCACATAGTAAACCCAAATTTAAATTGAATATTGTAACAAGTTCATTTTACATGCACAGGAAGGGCCGAGGGGGCTCACAACACATTGAAGAGGATGCTTCTAGCACGCACGGGTGATTTCTGCCATTCTTGGGAAATAATTGACAACTTAATCACACTTCAACACACTGAAATCTCGCGATCATTTCAAAGAAGCATTATTCATGTGGAGCACCAGTTTAACACTGTGCAATACCAAAATTTGACTGGTTTTGTGTCAAAAGAAGCCCTACATCACATCAGTAAAGAGTACCAAAGAGTCGGCAATGTTGGGGTTGACCCATCTATTTGTGGTTGCGTAAAAAGATATGCATATGGGCTGCCATGCGCACATATGCTTGCCGAGTTTTGTAGGTTCGGTTGGGCGATTCCTTTATCGTCTGTGCATCCACACTGGAAAAAAATTGGCCATTAATAGAGGCATGGATGATGAGTATGAACACTGGTCATTCGCTCAAGACCTAGAGGCCGTGCAGAGGCGATTTGATATCTGTGATATATCAGGAAAAAGGGTCCTTCATGGCAAAGTACGTGAATTAGCTTATCCTGATACTACCTCAATGCGACCTCCACCGGAAAAGGTTAAAACGAAAGGCCGTCCACGTTCTAAAGTTGACAAAGCAACCAAACGGAATCCTTCGTACTTCGAACACATCGATGCGGTGTATGATAGTGTTCCTTCTCCTTTAATCGACGTATCGGTGAAATCGTCGAAACGCAAGAAAATACCATACTCCGAGTGGTTTCCTGAAGAATTTGTTCCTTACATTGAAAATATTGTTGATGTAGTGCCTGATGGAAATTGCGGATTTCGAGTCATTGCAGAGTGGGTAAGCTTGGTTGGTGAGGGCAATTGGTTTCAAATAAGGCGGGATCTCCTCGATGAGTTGATCTATTGGCATACTGATTACATTGAATTGTTTGGGGCTGACCGTGCTAACGAGATTCAGAATATACTTCATATGGCCAAACCCACAGTAGCACCCTTCGATAAATGGATGACCATGCCCGATATGGGTCATTTGATTGCTTCAAGATATAATGTAGTCGTCGTCCATTTATCGAACCATCTGTGCGTGACATTTCTTCCACTGAGAGATGCACCGCCACCGTCCAAAGAACAAAAACTTATTGGGATCGGCTTCGTACAGAATAATCATTTTGTAAAGGTATTTTTAAAATGTTATCAATCTTACGACTATTAAGGATTTCTTTTCAATTATATATAATATTTTCATCCTGTTTGTAGGTCATCATGCATGAAGGCTCACCAATACCACCTGTTTCTCTGCAATGGAAAAGATATCACTATGCATATGCTAGCGGATGGGAGACTCCTTACGTACAAAGGATGCATCACTTTAGATCTTTATTACATATGAATACCAATGTAGCAACCCAAGATGCATTTATAGATCTAAGTTAATGTAAAATATGTCCATTTCTTTACTGTATTAATCGAACAGTTTTATATAAAATTTAATTCATGCCCGTTAACAGTTGTTTGGTTCAGCACTGTGTTACGGAGAACAGCATGACTGCAACTGGTTATGTTAGGGTTAGGGTTAGAGTATGGCTTTAAGGTTAGGCAAATTGGTTTTGTTTATGATTGCAATGTGTTGGCCGGGGTTGTGTGTAGAAATTCTTTAAAATTAATCTTTATCAATTGGTTTCTAATATACAGGTGCACCATTATCATACGATCTTAAGCTTCCTAATGTGGACACGCATTACTCTTTATTGCCATGTAAGTAATGTTTAACTGTAATTAATATCAGTTTATGATTTCTTTTATTTATTCCAAAATGACTAATTTGCTAAAATATGGCTTTGTATTTTTATACAGATGGATGCTACGAAGCATGCTAATTTGCGTAAAACTGTAAGGCACTAATCATTCTTATACAATATGTACTCTCATTTGTTTTCTAATCATTCTTGTATATTTATAGGTTAACTTGCTTAAGAACCATAATATAGATGTTAAGATACGTCATTATAAGAGAATTTGGTGGGATACGGTATGATTTTCATTAGATATGTAATCTTTCCATATTAAAAATATTTTAATTAATAATTATTTCTAAATTATTACTTTCAGAAAATTGAAAAAAGAACAATAAATTCTACTGAGACAAGGAATAATGGAAAAAAAGAAACATGTTTTTCAGAGGTAATATAAAAATCTGAGATGATTTATTCAAAATATCATTTTCATTGAATAACCTAATACACCATTTGTGAAAATAGAATTGGAAGATGGTTTTAGCAGAGCTTGAATGGGTTCGCAAAACACAACGGCACACGCTCCCACGGAATAAGGTAAATAGAATTCTCACTTTAATTTTTTTTATTCACGAATATATATTTATTTCTCTAACAAATTTGTGTTTGTTAATTACCTAGGTTATTGCACATCCAAGTGGAACTTCGGCATGGATTGAGATTGACACGTTCTCTCTTTATAACGTGATGATGAACAAGTTTTCTAGCCAATGACCTACTTGTGCTGCTACTAGAACTCCATCGTCATGATTGTAAACTAACATGATCATAATGGGTTGGTTTTGGAAACAAATTCTGCCTCTTTTAACTCCATTGTTAGTTAAGGGACTGCATCGCAGCGACACAATATTCACGCTTTTAGAAGCCGGTACAGAGGGAAGTCACTATATGTAGCTTTAAACTTGGTATATGCATAATGACCTTAGTTTTTTTCTTTTTCACAAGTACAAAGACTTGTGTTTTGGATAAACAAGGATTTTTGTAATCAGTTTGATCCAAGTATACATGGTATCTCACAGTAAGACAGTATGGAAGTCTTATCTAAATGAAGTTCATAAAGACATGCTTCTTATCAAATATAAACACACTGTAATATATCAGATGCCGAAACCTTTGGTGCTTAAAACTTGCCTCACTGACGTAACGACCCATTCAAAATATGGGAGTAACCCACGCAACAAGAAATTAAAGTGCAAATCTCCAATATTAAGGATCATTTCAATGAACTTCTCTTATTGTTTCCTTTATTCATTTGTAAAGAAATTCCATGAAATAAATTCTCTTAATAGCCCAGCACACATAGAGAACAAATTTGGAGTGAAAATTCGCCGCCAGAAAGGGCGCTTTGTCGCCAATGCACCGGTCGCTCTGCCGCCAATGCACCAAACCTTGAAATCGCCGCGGGAAGGGAGTCGGTGCACTCAATGCCGACAGGGAGGCCCTCTTCGGCTGCATGAAAGGGGACCAGTTCGAGATCGATGGGGGAGGACTTCGGAGTTCTTGGCCTGCTCGATGGTGCCGAGGATGTTGGATGAGTTCTCCGGGGTCGTTGACCACGGTTCAGCGGAAGCGGCTATGCTTCACGAAGTGGTGGGCTGCACCGATCACTAGCGACAAGGTACGGCTGCGGCCGAGGAATGGGATGAACAGGACATGAACTTTGCTGGCACTCATTGCATCGTTGCCATTTGAGGATGTAGGACGAGCTCCAGTTATCTTCCTCCATGAACGCGGGCGCCTCCTCGTCGTGGGGCCTACAGAGGATGTAGGACGAGCGCCATGCTACTGGAAACTGAAAAAAAAGAATGAATAGAGAGAGAGAGAGGAAGAGAAGGTTGTAAGCTGAAGAAGAAGCTAGAAACAATTAAATTGATGAAGGTTGTAGTTCCGTTCCAATCGTTCTGAGCTCTTAAATTGATGTGGTGTGTGCAATCAACAATTAATAGACATAAGGTTTAGTAAAGCCAGAAACAAACAAACAGCGTGTTACGCCTATTTGGCCGGGGCCCGAAAGACACGAGCCTAGAAACCCGACCTCCGGTCAAGAGCCCATCTGAGCACTCAGGCCCACTCGATAAGGCCCTATCGGGGACTCCCCCGAATGTAGATCCGACCCGGCCCCGGTAACATACGGGTCACTCACCCACTCCTGCGATAACCGCTCCCTCGATCCCACTACCACTTAATGGCAGTTATGAGGAGAGGCTGGCGTGACGCAGGGAGCGGCGGCAGGGGGCGGATTGAGGGGGCACGATTGGGGGCGGACGAGCGACGTGGGTCGGGGGCAATCACGGCGGAAGTCTATAAAGGGGCTAGGAGGACGACAGGACAAAGGACCGCATCTCAGGTATCGAGAACCGAAGGTACTCCATCAACGACCTAGTTCCCCCATTTCATTTCCTTCCTCCCCCGCTCGCGCCGTGAGACGCCGTTCCGATCTCCTCACGAGTCGAACCGTCTCCGCTGGGCCTCCTCTTTCAGATCGCTGTCTGACTTAGGCATCGGAGGGGATTTGGCCGGAACCAAGGTCCGGCCCCCTGACGAGCGTTCTCGTCTACGCAGGAGGGCATCAGATCCACGGGCCGAGGCTTCCCCTCCGCCCCTCGACGACCACGCAACCAGCTGGACGATTGAGGCTTCCCCTCGTCGTCCGACCGCCGAGGCCGAGCGCAACCGACCGAGGCCGAGCGTCTCGACCCGGGCCGAGGCTACCCCTCGCCCCACCAACGGCCGAGGACTCCGATTCAATCCAGTCGACGCGCTCCACGTCGCTCGCTCGATCGACTCAGACCTCAACTGCACCAACTCGACTCGCCCGAGGGACCCAAACGGGCCCCTTGACCACGTTGACCGGGTTATCCACGGTCAACGCTTTGTAGTGAGAAAACACTCTGAAACATCTGGCGCCGTCTGTGGGAACCGAAAACCGTCCCACGAAGAAGCAAACCACACCAACAATGGCACGAGCCAGCAATGGAAGGAAGCACATGCCCCCCATCCCAGAGGAGGGGAATGGCGCATCCAACGGCAACCCCGAAGGCACGACCGTCGGCGATCACTCCGCCCCCTCAACCGAAGAGACCGGCGGCTCAGAACTGGCCACACAGGGACAGCTCCGTGCCCTGGCTCAGGAGACCAACACGAGCCTCCAGACGTTGGTCGCGACGGTACAGCAGCTCGTCGGCCCTGCACCATCCAACGGAGGCACGTTGGGCGATGGCCATCGATGGGCGGGGGGTCCCCCGCTCTTGCGATCCGCCGTGGTCGACGACCACGGGACCAAAAAACCAAACGCGGATCGTCGGTTCACACTCTCTGACTCCCGTCAGGCGAGATCACGCGCCCCCTCCCCTTATCGTGAAAGGAGCCGAAGAGAAACCGAAGGGACAGAGGGCGAATCGATGACTGCATCATCTCGTCGGTCACGGTCGTCCCGCCGCAGGAGAAGCGAACGACACCACTCGAGAGACCGATCACGGCGGAGCAGGAGCTCCCGCCGGAGGAGCCGGGAGCGCCAGGTCAGCCCGACCCCCAGCGTGGCGAGGGCCGCGGAGCCAGCCCCGCCGGCACCTGTGCACCCTCCACCACCGAACGAGCCAGAGGCAGGCGAATATCGAATCCCCGAAGGCATCCACGGAGACCAGTGCCCCCTATCACGGAGAATAACCGACGCACGGGTCCCATCTCGATTCAGGATCCCGGCGCTGGGGAAGTACGACGGGATAGGGGACCCGGGACACCACGTAATGGACTACGAGGGGGACATGTCCTTCCAAGGAGCTGACGATGACCTGCTCTGCCGAGGCTTCTATTCTACTCTCAGGGGAGCGGCGAGGACCTGGTATCACAGCCTGCCCAGCCGCTCCATCGACAGCTTTGAGGAACTCACCTAGTTGTTCTGCAAGCAGTTCATGGCAGGGAGGCAGATCAAGCCTGATGCTGAACATCTGTTTAACATAGTGCAAGGCCCGGCCGAGCCGCTCCGGCAGTTCATGCGCCGCTTCAATGCGGAGAGGCTGAACGTGAACAGCCCTCCCGACCTGGTGGTCCAAACGGCCCTTAAGAAAGGGCTTCGCCACAGAGGCCTCAAGAAGTCCCTACACAACGATCCCCCGAAGGACCTCCCCGGGATCATGGCAAGGGCCGAGCGCTTCATGTTGACCGAGGAGGCCTTGGCCGTGGATGCAGGAAAAGCCACTCGAGGATCCAAGCGCGGCGACAACGGACGAGGCAGCCCCGAAGGATATCGGACCGAGAAGAGGCCGAGAAACAGGCAGCGCGGAGAAGGTACGAGAGACGCCACCCCAGACGCCGTCCTCGCCCAAGTACAGAAGGAAGAACGCACCGATCGCCCCCCACCAAGGGCGAAAAGAGGTGGGAAGAAGGAGAAATACTGCAAGTACCACAAGGACGACGGCCACGACACTGAGGACTGCTGGCATTTGAAGAAGGACATTGAGAAGCTGATGAGTCGGGGGCACGCCAGGGGCTTAGCCGATGAGCCGGCCCATGGGGAAGGGACCTCCACGCAGCCGGACAAGGGGAAGAAGATCAACACCGTCCAAGGACCCCTCCGCATCATAGAGTGAGCTGACGAGGTCTCTCCCCCCAGTCGCATCCTAGTCCGAGGGGATTATCTAGGTTCACATCCCTCTGTCTAACCTCATTTCCCTTTTCCCTTTCCTCCAAATGTACTAGTCCGACAAGACTCTTAAGAGTACAATCGCATTCCCGTTTATCTTCCCTTAATCTTTGATGGAATCAACGTTTCACTAAGGGTGCAAAAGAACGAAGACCTCTACTGGAGGGAAGGCATTCGTAGGTCTGGGGGCAGTTCCCCCAGCCTGCGAGGACGCCGACCGGTCCTAAGCCGAGGAGCTTTGCCCTCGCTGACCGACCCTCGCGCTCGTAAGTCTAGGGGCAACTCCCCCAGCCGGCGCGGACGCCGACCAGGTCCTAAGCCGAGGAGCTTTACCCTCGCCGACCCTCACGCTCGTAAGTCTGGGGGCAACTCCTCCAGCCGGCGCGGACGCCGACCGGTCCTAAGCCGAGGAACTTCGCCCTCGCTGACCGACTCCTGCGCTCGTAAGTCTGGGGGCAACTCCCCCAACCGGCACGGGCGCCGACCGGTCCTAAGCCGAGGGACTTCGCCCTCGCTGACCGACTCCTGCGCTCGCAAGTCTGAGGGCAACCCCCCAGCCGACGCGGACGCCGACTGGTCCTAAGCCGAGGAGCTTCGCCCTCGCTGACCAACTCCTGCGCTCGTAAGTCTGGGGGCAACTCCCCCAGCCAGCGCGGACGCCGACCGGTCCTAAGCCGAGGGACTTTGCCCTCGCTGACCGACTCCTGCGCTCGTAAGTCTGAGGGCAACTCCCCCAGCCGACGCGGACGCCGACCGGTCCTAAGCCGAGGAACTTCACCCTCGCCGACCAACTCAATCGTTCTAAAATTGAAGACAACTCCCCCCGTCGGCTCAGGCGTCAGCCAGTCCTAGGCCGAGGACGAAGCGACAAAGCGAAATATACGAGAAGCTCGGGTAAGTCAAATTTCGTTTATAACAGTATGTCTTATTTACAGGAAATCAAAATGAAGAAGCCTCTCTACAATTAATCCGCTCTCAATGGACAACAAAGCTCGTCACCTACAGAAACTAGGGCCACATCGGTGAAGCAAAACTTGTCGACTAAAAGAACTCGAAGTTGTAGGCCTAAGCAAAAATCCATGCAACCAGCAATTATTGGCTCTGGACCAGGGAGTCGCTGGCGAGGCCGAAGGAGGAAGCAGGGTCAGGGGTCCATTCCAAGTAGACTGGCCCAAAGCAAAGCGGATGCTAAAAAATTTGAGGATAAACGGCCAGGAGGAACGACCTAGGGAACCCGGGCTCGAGAGGACACATCCTCGGGCACCTCCCCCTGCTCGGAGCGAGGGGGGTCGACCGGCGGAGGGGCTTGCCGAACACGCTCCGCACATTCCCGGAAGGAAGACTGGACGACTTCGACGATCCGAGGGGCGATGAGGTCTTCATACTTACCGAAGGCCTCCCTGAGAACCTCGAGGATCCTCTTCCCCAGGGTCTCGACGACGCCCTTCTCCACCTCCTCTGCAAGCCGCGTCACCTGGCGCCGATCCGACAGTTCCCTCTGAAGCTCCTCCCTCTCCAGGCGGAACGACTCCGCCGCTTCCTCAGCCGACTGATGAGCATCCTCCAGCTTTCCTTGGAGGTCACCCACTCGTCCCTCCAACTCGGCCACACGGAGGTTGAGACGCCGAGACTCCATCTGGGCCTCCGTCATAGCCACCTCAGCCACCCCGGCCCGCTCCTGAGCCCTCATGGAGGACTCCTCCAGCTCCCTCAAGCGGACGGCTCGACACTGCAACTCCACAGCGAGCGCTGAACCCTGGAAAGACGAGACATGGGCTAAGAAGAGGATAAAGAGAAGGAGAGGATAGCAAGATAACCGAACCTGTTGAAGGATCCAGACCAAGGAATCCGACATCTTGTCGGCCGGGATCTTCTTGAGGAGGCTGCGGTCCCGGGGAGGGACGGAGACCTCGACAACCTGCTGGGCCAAGGCTCGGTCGACAAACATCGAACTCCCAGGGACGACGATCGAAGCCAAGTTGCTCGCCAACAAGGCCCCGACCCCCGGTGATACGGGCGAAGACGCTGCGAGGGGGGTGGCTGACAAAGCTACCGAAGGATCCCCGGTGGTCGCCACGGGAAGCGCGGAACCCGCCGGACTGGAGGGATCCGTGTCCTCCCTCCTCTTCTTTCCTCCGTGGGGCTCCGAAGGCGCTGGAGGGGAACGCTTCCGCCTCGCACCATCCTCACCCTCGGGAACCTGAGGGGGCACGCCAAGGGCAGGAGGGACTGCACCGGACCCGTCATTACCCCCTGCCTCTTGGGCTGACGGGGTGGGTCCGGCCCTTGTGACCCCCCGGGAAGGGGATCGCCAGAAGAAGAGGCGGGAGGCGCGGCCACCACCTTACCCACGGAAGGCTCGGCTCGGCGCACTTCCTCCTCAACGGTCCGCCGAGGCGCCCTTCCAGAGGTACTACCTCGGCTCCGAGCAGCTCCACGGCGGATCAATTCATCGACGTCACGGACGAACTCGCGGCCGGCCATCCCTGCGAGGGAAACCAAAATCAGGATGAGTCACAGGGCGATTCACGACAGAATAAAGCAACCTACCCGGAGACCACAAGACGGCCTTCAGGAGTAGGTCGTCCAACAAAGACCAGATGGACTTTGATTCCAAGGGGAGGGTCGACAGCAGCGCAGCGGCTGCCTGATCGACGTCAGAAAGGGCCAGCGGCGGACGAGGCTGGACAGACCCGCCCCAACTTGTCAAAATCTGGGCATCCTCCAGGAAGATCACAAAGACGTAATCCGAACTCCAATCCCCCGACCAGTGGAGCAGCCCGACCAGGCATTCCCTCCTCGAGCGGGCTCGGAGTTGTAGCCATGACCCCGGGCCGACCGTCTGGATCTGGTAAAAATGGAAGAGAAGGGGGAGAGACGGCTCCAGACCACGGGTACAGCAGAGCGTAGCGAAGCCCGTCAGTACCGCAATCGAGCAAGGGGTGAACTGGCAAAGCGGCACCATGAGATATTCCATGACCTGGATAAGGAAGGGGTTGAGCGGGAAACGAAGACCCAGGCGAAACATTTCGACGTAGACGCCGACTTCATTGCCCCTCGGAAGGCAAATCCGCTCGTCGACGAATGGAACTCGGACATCGTACGGGAACCAGAGATACCTCACCCGGATCTCCGTGACCGCCGAAGGAATGGTCCTCGACGGCGTTCGGAGGACAACCGGGGGCACGTTAAGACGCACGGCGGCCGACGCCACGTCGTCACAGGCGTAGTCCGGAAATAGATTCCCCTTCCCCTTATCTCGGAGGGGACGACTCCCGAAGGAGGAACCTGATCCCACTAGCCGAGGTCTGCCCCGCCTGGACTCTGGAGAATCCCTCGCCCCTCGGCCAGAACCGCCTATCCTAAGAGCAGCCATAATACGAGAGCGAGAAAGAAATTACCTTTTAACTAGTTTGAAGGAGACGAAGAAGCGAAGGCGACGGGAGACTCCGAGTTGTAGAAAGCCTAGAGCAATGGGAAGAGCAAGAAAGGAGAGGAGATCAACGCAGCTGGGGATCTTATATGTCGGACGCAGGGACGAATTCGAAGCGCCTGACAATAACGCGTGGCAGGAATCGAAGAACCGGCGGCGTTTCGAAATCGGCGCCAAGGGAAGTCCAATCGATCCGCCTCATCATGACCTACATTTATGACCACGCCTCGATTAAAGCGCCACTCGGAATCCCAGGAGGCATAGCGGCCGAACCGAGCAAGCCAAGGCCGGTCGACCCCACCAAGGGCGGCTCACGAACCCCTCGGCTTCTCGACTTAAGACGACCCCACGAGCGATGGGGATAAGCTTGCAGCTACACGTGGCAGCATCAGAGGACCGACGGCGCTTCAGAGCCCGCGCCTTAAAAGTATCGAACGGACCAACTCATGATGACGACTAATAAATGAATCGACATCGATTGGCGAGCCTGTCAAAGTCGGCGGAAGTCACATCGGTCGAGCCGAACCGGCCGAGGCCGATCGACCCGACTGATGGGGGCAATTGTTACGCCTATTTGGCCGGGGCCCGAAAGACACGAGCCCAGAAACCCGACCTCCGGTCAAGAGCCCATCTGAGCACTCAGGCCCACTCGATAAGGCCCTATCGGGGACTCCCCCGAATGTAGATCCGACCCGGCCCCGGTAACATACGGGTCACTCACCCACTCCTGCGATAACCGCTCCCTCGATCCCACTACCACTTAATGGCAGTTATGAGGAGAGGCTGGCGTGACGCAGGGAGCGGCGGCAGGGGGCGGATTGAGGGGGCACGATTGGGGGCGGACGAGCGACGTGGGTCGGGGGCAATCACGGCGGAAGTCTATAAAGGGGCTAGGAGGACGACAGGACAAAGGACCGCATCTCAGGTATCGAGAACCGAAGGTACTCCATCAACGACCTAGTTCCCCCATTTCATTTCCTTCCTCCCCCGCTCGCGCCGTGAGACGCCGTTCCGATCTCCTCACGAGTCGAACCGTCTCCGCCGGGCCTCCTCTTTCAGATCGCTGTCTGACTTAGGCATCGGAGGGGATTTGGCCGGAACCAAGGTCCGGCCCCCTGACGAGCGTTCTCGTCTACGCAGGAGGGCATCAGATCCACGGGCCGAGGCTTCCCCTCCGCCCCTCGACGACCACGCAACCAGCTGGACGATTGAGGCTTCCCCTCGTCGTCCGACAGCCGAGGCCGAGCGCAACCGACCGAGGCCGAGCGTCTCGACCCGGGCCGAGGCTACCCCTCGCCCCACCAACGGCTGAGGACTCCGATTCAATCCAGTCGACGCGCTCCACGTCGCTCGCTCGATCGACTCAGACCTCAACTGCACCAACTCGACTCGCCCGAGGGACCCAAACGGGCCCCTTGACCACGTTGACCGGGTTATCCACGGTCAACGCTTTGTAGTGAGAAAACACTCTGAAACACAGCGGTTAGAAAATTAATGGAAAAACCTGCATTTGGGTCATGCATCTTTTAGCTTGTTCTAGTAGAAACCCTTGCAAATTCTCCTTGGCTAATAAAAAAGCCTAGAAAAAGGATGAAGATGAAATATTTGTATTTAAAAAAGAATAAAAATCATATTTAACACACAGACAAAACCAAAGATGAAAGGAAACATTTCACAAAATTTAAAAATTCTGATGTTAAATTATTTTTTCCAGTTTGGTTTATGGGAAAATGAAAACGAAAATGCAGATGGTTGCCAATTCCAAGCCGGTCGTTGAGGCCGTCGTAGCGTGAGCCCTCGGGGGCCAAGTAAGAATCCGGCCTGAATGCCTCGGGATCGAGCGGGGCAGACCAGTAGCCATCGACTCGGGTCCGAATAGGAGGTTGTAAGCTGAAGAAGAAGCCCCCACCCTGCGCCACGGCGGTCCCCGCCCCGCTCAAGATCGTCATCGTCGTCCTCCTTGGGGGCGAAGATGATGCGAGGGAAGACGATGCCGTTGGAGCCTCCGCTGCTAGGGTTGGGGTTTCGGGGGGGGGGGGCGGGCCGGTGGGAGGAGGAGCGACAACAAACGTAGGAGGCGAGGAGGAGGGAAGAGAGGAGGACGAAGACGCCGAGTTCAAACCCAGACCTAAGAAAAAGATAACAACTGAAAGTAACCTCACCTACTTTAGTTTTATTTGCTTTAATTTGAGCTGGGGCCCACATCATCACTTTGTTTTAATTTGAGTTGAAAGAGATAGAAACGACGAATCAATAATCTTCTGTCTATCTCTATCCCATCATGTCGCCTTGCATTGTTTTCTGCGTATACACCGAAGGCTCTTCGGTGTATACAGCACGGCTCTTAAAATAATCCCCTTAAAACCCCCGCCTCCCTTTCATGAGAAAAAACGTGTGATAGCAAATCAATCCGCTCTCGCACGCAACCATCCATCGAATCGCGAGCGAGAGAGCGAAACAGCGGCAGCCATGGCAGCGGTTTCGGCATGGTCGAAACCCGGCGCTTGGGCCCTCGAGTCCGAGGAACACGATGCAGCCACGGCCGCCGCAGCCGCCTCCACAACCCTAGATAAGAGCTACTCCTCCAACGACTCCCAACAGTCATCCGATTTCCCCTCTCTCTCCGCCGCCGTCACTGCCAAGATCCCCAAGAAAAAGAAGAAGCAGCAAACCCTATCCCTAGCCGAGTTCACCACCGGCTCCTCCGTCACCCCCGGCGCCGGCGGAAAGTTCCAGCCTTCCTCCAAAACCCTAGCCCTAACTTCCGACGTGCTCCTCTCTCTCCCTACTGGCCCCAGGGAGAGATCTGAGGAGGAACTGCAGCGATCTCGCGGGTTTGGCTACGGAGGACGCGACCGTGGCCCGTCTAGGGGTTCGGATGAGACCGGGAGGGTGCCTCGGAGCGAGCCGAGGGATATGGGGCCGTCTCGGGCTGATGAGGTCGATGATTGGGGCGCGACAAAGAAATCTGTTGGCGGATTTGAGAGGAGAGAGAGAGATAAGGGGTTCTTTGATTCGCAGTCTAGGGCTGATGACTCAGATAGCTGGATCTCGAAGAAAGGGTCTGCTCCTCCGCCGCCGGTGAGCGATGGGAGGAGGGAAAGAAGGGGCTATGATCTGTTTAATAAGGAGGGATCGAACGGGAGCGGAGTGGAGTCTGATAGTTGGGGGAAGAAGAGGGAGGAGAGTGGGGGGAGCGGGAGGCCGAGGCTCATGCTGCAGCCTCGGACTTTGCCCATTGCTGATGCGGCTAATGTGATTAATGGAGAGGAGAAGAAGAAGGTGGAGGAGAAGGTGGAGGAGAAGAAGCTGGTGGAGCCGAAGAGCAAAGGGTTGAACCCATTTGGACAGGCGAGGCCACGGGAGGAGGTTTTGAAGGAAAAGGGGAAGGATTGGAAAGAGATTGATGGGAAGCTTGAGGCCCAGAGGGTTCAGGATATTGTGCCTCCTGTTGGGAGGAAGGGGGTTGGGACAGGGAATGGGTTGAAAGAGGATCGGACCGAGAGGGCTTGGAGGAAGCCGGTAATGGAGGCGGAAGCCAATGATACAACATCATCTCCAAGGTATCAGTTTTGATTCCTTCACCCAAAATACATTCTAGTTCTATTTGATGCAACATAATATAGCATTGCTTTTATACTTCAAATTGAATTGGTTTCTGTTTGCTATATACTTCCATGCTTCTGTTAGTTATTGAGTTGTCAAAGTGAGCATCAAATTCTTCCAGTTTCCTGTTTCTTTTCTTATATGCTATATGGTCTTGAGAAATTATGAATATTTGGCAATTCTGGTGACGTCTGCACTATGCAATTCTGATGAAAATTGCATAGAAGTTTGTAATATAATAAAACAGATAAGCATAAAATCGTATTATGGGCTGGAAATTAACAATGTTATTGGCTTCTTTCGCTTAATTCACTGCCCATAATGTGCTTCTCTGTTTTGTTATATTACAACCTTTTATGCAATTTTTGGTTGGTTTTTATTTTTTGGACAGCTTCATGTAATTGATTTTTTGCAAGTAGTGTGACTATTATTACTAATGTACCGATGCTATATTATTATATTCGATAACGTCAATTTTTAGCATTATCATGTGTTTTGCTCATGCTCTTTCTCTAACCACCAACTGTTGCAGGAGTAGCTGATATTTAAAAGCTTGAGTGAGGAAAAAGAGACTATATGGTACAATAGACTACCATTACCAAAATAGTAGGGGAGTGGTTAAAAGGCATATGAAGTGCTAGGGTTCAGGCTTATAGAGGGCAAATATTTCCTCTAACATCTAATAGCTACCCATCGATTTAGGGTTACTATAGGCTTTGAAACAATCAGAGTATACATTATCTATAATAGGTGTTCTGTCCACCAATTATTCGAAATTCACACTCTACACGTTTGAGAAGCAGAGTACTTTGCAACATCCGATGTTATTATGGTGTTAGCATCTTTCCTTATGGTTTGATCTTTACTAGAGCATGTGAAATCAAAGAATTTCTCATAAAACATGTGCATGAGGAGATCTGGGGGTTCTTTTGGGCTTAGGATGCAGGATGATTATGGAATGATCGCATGTGTATAAATTGGCTTAGTGATCTGGTATGATGTATGCATGCTCATGCTCACTCGGACTGAGTCCCACATGGCAAGTGCACTTATTCTTGCGAAGCAACCACTTTGTTGTATTCCATTGCTATGTTTTTTAACAGGGACTTCAACAAAAGAGATTAGGAAATTAGGAATATTTGGTTACCACCTGACCTCTTTTCAGAAAGGAAATGGAAAAGCTATAAATCTTAGCATATTGATTATATGGAATTTGAAGGCTTAAATGGTTAGTCTCCAATCATTTAAAATGAAAACTTCGGTGGTCTTGTTTTGTTACCTGGGAACGGAAGAATATAGCTGAAGTTTACATGCAGATTGGTTGAAATATAAATAGTGCTAATTCACGCACCATTCTAAGTCTAATGTGTTATGTATCATGTTGATTGTAGCTTCAATGGAGAGAAATTAATGAGTGAAGTTTTGGAAATTCTTTTGTAATTTATTAGTTGTTAGACCTATTGCCAAAATCTTTGCTAGACTAAAAGGATGATTTATCTTTAAAAGGTCTTTCAAGTTTAAAGAACTTGACAAAATCAACCAACTTTGTTTGGTTAGTCAAAATCAACGACTAACTTTGACCACTTCACCCATGGCACTAAAGTTGGTGGTTTAATTTTTAATTGTTTTTGGACCTGTGGTTGCGATATTGTGTTTTCAACAAAGTTATCATATCATATATTGTATCATATATCATTTTGGTCACATATCGTATCATATATCATATTATACGATATTTAGTAAATTGAAAAAATTAAGCAAATAACTCAAACAACTAAATATATGAAAAAACCTAAATTTAAGCATATAACAAGCTATAGATAATGAGATATGCTAAAAGTGCAAAACATAAAGTTTTTAGTGAAGCAAACAATTAAATATAGATAGAATCTCATAAACAGTATAAAAGAGAAGTTAATTATGTCATAAATCATAATATCTTTCATAAACATAAGCTACAATAAATAATACATAACAAAATATCACTCTCATAGTCTCATAGTAGATTACTCATCCTGGATCTATCACTATTAGACCGATCACAGTCATCTTCTGTAACAACCATGCCTTCTTCCTTCTTGTCATCTTCTTCATCCTCATCCTCATCCTCTTACATGACTAATTTTTTTACTTTTCTTTATTAATTCTTTATACATTCAAATTTCAAGGTCTTAATAGGGATAAAAAAGTATTAGATGACGAAACATAAATATAAACATAAACTTGTAAGTTTGAAATTAAAGAAAATTAGCAAATTTTATATACATATCTTCACCATCTTTTTTCTACCATTTGTTCCTTGTTTTACCTCAAAGTATTCTTGAATATCAATCCCAGTAGTGTCTTGCGGGAGACAAGAATCTTCTTTTTCCGTTATTCACTCATCATCCGATAAACAGTTCAAATCATAAGTATTACCCTTCTATTCGCTCTTCTTTTGCTTCAACTCTAACTGCATGTTATATTTCACAAAAACTAATGCATAAGCCTAGTTTGTTTCAATCTATTCGTTCTCTTGGAATGGACGAGCTTAAAATCACTTCAATTCCTCTCATAATCTTTCTCACAACATATAAGGCTCTATACATAGATTGCAAGTTTTTGTAGCTCTTTGCATTCTTCCTCATAATTCCCATTATAGAGCTAATAAAATAAAGAAAAGACAAATAAAAAATAATCCTAACAATAAGTAATTTATTTTAGTAAATGATAACTTTGAAAAAGTAAATTAGATATTTATATTTATTAGGTTGCTTCTTCACTTTTGTTACCGCAGTCATGTTTGTAGACTCTATATCAAACTCTCTTGAATCTTTTTAATTATTCATCAATCTTCAATTGGTCCTTACGAATTGGATAGATTCTTTCAATATTTCGATTCGATCTCATCTTCACTTTCATATCGGCATGAAAATTTTGTGCATAATGGAACATATGAAAATTGAGAAAGCAAATAAAAAACTAATAAGTCACAAGTCGTTTACCAAGTATTGAAATAAACATATATTTCAAAATCAAATAATCTTGGGATTAAGGAAGTAAGCACTTGCATGATATCTCACACTCTTTGATATCTAGTCTTATGCCTAAAATTCTTTTCAATTTTCTACTTGGCTCTTTCTATTGCATTATGTATGTAGCCCATCGCCGGTTTCACATTACCGTCTATATGTCTAAGCATTTTTCCAGATGAAGCATGCATTTCAAACATTACTTCACTTGATTTAAAAAATTTTTATCTACGAAAATATTGTACTCTATATTCACATCTTCTTTCGTAAAATAAGGACTTTATTTTCACTTCGGTGATGCAAATATAGCTCTATGTAACTTTTTATTTAGATATGCACGTCAAAGTAATGTATTTGGTAGTGAACCTTCTCACTGCTGGTCTTGCCAACTCTTTTTTCATCCATGAACGTTCTCATTACGTTGATAGCCTAACAATACTTATTGTTGTAGGTGGTAATCTTCTTGCATTTTTCAGTTGTATCCTTGTGCACTGGCAAGTCACAAATGCCCTTCAACATATTGTTGATATAGTGAGCACTATAAGAATTTCGAAAAAATAAAGTCTTTCTCCTTCAACATTGTTCCTACATAAACATACGAAGAGACGCTTTCAGTGATCACTTGGATCATGTTTTCCTTAATTGGATCATGTTTTCCTTACTTGATCATGTTTTCCTTACTGAATTTCTCCACAAAGGAGTTAAGCAACTTGAATAATTCTTCTATGCTCTTTGATATGGTTGAAGTGTTAATGGATTCTAGAAAAATCGTATTGCTTGGACTATTGATAAGAAAATTTATGATGGACCTCGATTTCCCACAGATTCATTCATCGAACATTAATGTGCACAATTCTTCTTCCGTTCACGCTTATACTTTTCCAAATCAATTTTTTTCTATCTTATCCACTTCCCCATTCAAGTATATAACTCTTTACTTATGATATGAAGAAGGATGCTTAAGCCCTTTTAAAGGCGGTAACAGATTGAATCATCTTTGTAAACATAACAATGAACTCTTTCATCAGATTAAATGAAACGAAAGTTCATTCATGTACTAAAATCAAGCAATGCCATTGCATACTACATCTTGGACCTTCATGATTTCAGTGAGTATCATCTCATTTACATTCTTTTACTCATCCTTTAGTTACAAAGGAATCAAGTGTTTCTTTGCTTATGTTTACGCTCTTATTTTCACTCATTTCAACTCCTTATAAACATTCATCATTCTTCAATTTCTACAACATTTCAAAAAAAAAAAACAATTTCTTAACTTCATCTAGACCATGTGAGCATGGAGCAATATCTTTGTGTGTTCTAGTCAAATGAGCCTTCATCCTTGTCACATCACCCCATAATTCCTTCACACAATACTTGCACATCAAAAGTGGCTTTTTTCCTTTCACTTAAGACATTGTTCCCATACCGGATCAACTTTTTAGAGCTCTTCTTGCCCGTTCTTTTCATTTCAAAAGCTTCAAATATACAATTAAAATAATTAAACAAATTAACATGGTAATAATTTAACAATTAAGAAATGCCAACCATTAAATACTGAAAATCCATTCAATGTTCATCAAGTACCAAAATTTTAAATTAAACATCATGTTTTATGTTTACAGATTCAATTTTAATAGGGTCTTTGACTAGTTAAATAACTTAAATTAATAGCCTAAATTATTTAATTAATAACCAAAATCAATTTATTAATAACATAAACTACTTTAAACCAATTTTAAACTAAATTATTAACAACCTAGATTAAAAAAAATTTAAACAAAATTCAATACAATGCTAGACTACTTTTAAATCACTTTTAAATAAAATTAGACGACTTGTATACTACTCAAGCATAAACTAAACTGAAATCGAGAATGATATAAAAAATCGAAATAATAAACTTAATGTAAAAACTACAAAGAAAAAAAAGAAAAAAGAAAAAAGAAATGCAATTTAAAAATTGAAATAAAAAATTAAAATAAAACTGAGTCGTCTTTAATCCATCGTTCATACACAATTAAAAATCATTAACAAATTTGTTTTATTTTGAAGCTTCGATTGTGTTATTGAATTATGAAAATATTAAAAAACTGGGAAAAAACAAAATTGGCACTTAAAATCATAAAGAAAAAAAATCTAAAATAAACTGAAATAAACAACTAAAATTAAAAATCATAAGGAAAAATATCTAAAATAAAAAACTATTATAGACGTTTGTCATCTACAATTTCATCTTTGATTCTTTCGTCGAGCTTCGATTTCATCTTCGATTCCTTTGTCAAGCTTCAGTTTCATCTTTGATTTTATCTTCAAGGTCATCTACGAGATTTGATTGCGTCATCTTCAAGGTCATCTGCGAGATTTGATTAAGTCATCCAATTCCTTCTTCAAGCTCAACTGTGAGCTTTGCTTGCGTTGTTGTTGTTTTATGAATAATTTGGTTGATCTGAGCCCCAATATTGCATCTATTTGGTTTTTAAAACTCAAAGAACACAAAACCTGATAACCTAAACAGACAAAAAGCAAATTTACATCGTATCAGATGATATAAATATTGTCCGATATGATATATCATATATGATATTTTCTCTGATACTATATGTGCCCATGATTCATATTGAAAAGCAACCATATCGTATCTTATCGTACGATATGACTCGCATATCGTATGATATTGACAACTATGGTCTTTAGTTTGAGTGAAATAAAAACCGAGGGTTTGTGACCTCGAACGTGTAATTGGGGAGAAATTAAAATCCTAGGGTTGGCAATCTTAGGTTTTCGACATGCTTTTGGTGGTGGTGGTGGTGGTGGTAGTTGTAGTGTAGAGAGAGAGAGAGAGAGAGAGAGAGAGAGAGAGAGAGAGAATACAAAGATCAATATTCACATTTAAAATTAGTTTCTTTAAAATTAAATAGAGTGGCGGAGAAACTACCAAATCTCATTTCTATTCTCTTGATTTTCTCTGCCCTTTTCTTCCGAACTGATGGATTTTTTTGGAAAAGAATAAAGAGATAAGATAGTTTTTTTTTGAAAAAAAAATAAAGGGAGATAGAGAACTAGAAAAGAATTTTTTTCAATTATCATTTTTATTAGCTAGTAAGAAGATATTACAATGACTCGAAAGAAGATTCATTTTTTCGAAAAGATTTCTATCATTTTTATTATCATTTTTATCTTTAGAATGAGCCTTTTAAGTGTCACAAGTTGAATATTCGATGCGAATTAGCTCATGCATCATTGCAATGACGCTTGTTTGAAATCGATAGTTTCTGTCTCTATTATTTGCAAAATTACATCTCGTTATGTGTTTTAAAATAACTAAATTTTCAATTAAAAATTGATCTTTTAGTAACAACGATAGTTTCTTTTTAACTCTCTTCCTTTTTTTGTTACATGTGAGCATATTGAATACCCAGGGTTTACAACACTGCGTTTGCAAAAACAATTTAAAAAACATTTTAAATTCCAACTTTGGCTCCAGTGCTAACATGTTGGTTGATTTGACATATTATCTTGCTAATTATTTTAAACAAAACGTCTATTTAATAAGTACAAATCAAAAATGTCAAATGGTTGCAGTTTCCACTAGATATGTAAATAAGTAAAAGTGAATGTTCGAGTCGGTTGATTTTTGTCAGTTTTGGATTCTAGTTAATGTAAAGTAATATCTAAAAGCTTCAAGCCTAGGATTTAAATATGGTTTATGAATTGAAAGTTTGTCCAAGGATGGATGTTGATGGTTATAATAGCTACATTTGCTTCTTTCGAACAGTACTTTTCTTCTGCCCCTTCATGGGTATTAGTTTTCTGCTGCTGTTAGTTTGATTGTGAGATGATTCCTTTTTTCTTGTGGATAATATTTTTAATTGTTCTGCATGCTTCTGTTTGCAAGAAGCATCTTTAGAATGAGTATTGCTTGTACTGAACATATGGGCATAATAGTAAATCTAAGTTATGGATATAAAAGCTGGAGAGATGCAATCACATCCATATAGAGAAGCGGCTTGACAGAAGGATGGTGAGAAGTCTTCTTTGTTGCTGCACATATAATGAAGCAAAGCGAATATCTTAAAGTCATGTTCTGATTCTAGCAGGTGTGAGAATGAAATGCAAAAGGGTAGGAAATATCTGGCAATTTGAGGAACATCAGTAGAAAAAGAGATCAAAAGAACAATAAGATGAAAGAAGCGATTTAGTAGATGATGTTATTCTTGAAAAGAAACTTGCAGAGAAAATCATGGAAATCCATCCTAAGATTCAAACATTAAAGCTTTTAATTAACAATTAATCATATTGAAATTCCATCATACAGGTCTTTATGTAACTCCTTGCCATTGCTTTAATCTAATAAACTAAGTACAAATCAACAGACTAGAGAGAGAGAGAGAGAGAGAGAGAGAGAGAGAGAGAGAGAGAGAGAGAGAGAGAGAGAGAGAGAGAGAGAGAGAGATGTATATATATAGAATAATGAGTATCATATGACATTTGAGGTTAAGCCACCCTCTCCTTTTTTGACAACCGGAAGTATTCATTTTGATCATAATATTCTAAAACCCAAAGACGATAAATATCGGGTGAACCCAAGGGTTTTGCTCGTTCATCCATCCATTGCAAAATTTCTATTAATGCAAAATTATTTAATTTGCGATGGGGGGATGAATGAGCAAAATATCATGGGTTCACTTGATATTTGGTGGTTTTGGGATTATAGAATATGTAAATCAAAATGATTGGTTCATATCCTTAAAAAAAATTGTAGAGCGTGAAGTTTTAGAGATATATATAAGGCTTAACCCTATATGTCATATGTCATATGATACCCATTATTCTTATATATATATATATGGATTTAAATATCGGCCTTATCGGTTGATATATCGGTATCGGGCCGAATTCAGTCCGATACCTGAATTCGGTCCGATACCGATGTTTTTGTCGGGTTTAAAAAACCGATACTTCTTTTTATCGGCTAGATATATGTGTGTGTATATATATATCGGCCGATATAAGCCGATACTATTCAAGGCGGAGTTTTAAAAACGAGTTTATTGAATCGACCCAAACACATTTCTTTATAATATTTTACAGCTTGCTCGCTCGTCGCTCGTCACCCAGCTGCTTCGCTTTTCATCGAACCAACGAAAAGAAAAAAGTTCGGCAAATTTGGGTTTTATGGTTTTGAAAATCGAAGTATAATTCGAGGGAAAATGTAAGTTTTTTTTGATGTTTCTTAGTTCTAGATTTTTTCCATATATATTTTTTGATATTTTTCATGATTTATTCTTCTTCCTCCTCCAACCGCTGCCACTTAACTACTTTTTCTTCTTCTCTGACTCCGACTGCTTCTCCTTCGACTCCTACTACAACTGCTGCCTCATCTTCTTCATTTTTAACGTCTGACTCCTTTGCTAATGCTTCTCTTCACCACGACTTCTTCTTCTACAGTTCTACAGTTATACAGTTCTATTACATTTTCTCCTCTTCCTCCGGATCATTCTATCGCTACTGCTGCTTCTCCTCTGGCTCCTGTTCTCTGTCTTGTACCCTGTCTTGTGCATGGCCTCTGGTTGCTCTGCTTTGGGTCTCCGTTTCGATGACATTGTCCTGAGTTGTTGGGTTGAGAAATATTGTTTTGATGATGACTTTGTTCTGAGAAAATATTATTGGATTGAGAAATATTGTTTTGATGATGATATTGTTCTTAATGTTCTGAGAAAATATTGTTGGGTTGAGAAATAGTATTTCGATGATGACAAATAATAAACATTATTGGGTTGAAAAGTATTATTTTGATGATGACATTGTTTTAAGAAATTTGTGGGATGTACTTGTGCGTACATATATGATTATAAATTGAAATTGATTCCAATTAATCTTTGTAGTCAAGTTTTGAGCCATGCCATGAATATATGATTATGCTATTACCTTATTGGAGATATAACACTTGGATTGTTTGATTTCATTCACTTGGATAATTGGATTATTAGATATTATATCAGTTTTACATTGACACGGAGATTATAAATGTTGGCCCTTAACTGGCTACAGAATATGCCCAATTTTGACTAGAGATTGGCACAATGATATTGTCTTTAGTCTACACATAAAAACATCTTTTGATTCCTGAATATATGATATGTACCATGTAAATCCGATAATTTTTTACAAGCATGACATATTATATGTTTTAATTTTTTAAAATATTTTTGTATCATAATTTAATAATTTTCCGAGTTTGTGCTATTTGATAGTAGATATCGAAAATGTCTTTGGATCGTCTAGTAAGGTATCATCCGCCACCACATGATCACGTTTTTGGGATCATGGGGAGAAGATGTGACCGAACAAAGTGAAGTGTAATTTTTGTGACCATGTCACGAGTGACGGTATTAACCGTTTTAAGATACATCTTGCATGAAAGAGAATACTGCTCCTGGCACAAAATTTCCTAAGGAGATTAGGTTAGAGGCAATTGTGGCGTTAAAAGTAACACATTCATTGAAAGAGATCAAAGAAGTAAAGATTCAAGAGGTGAAAGGGTCATTGGAGATGAGAAAGTTGAAGTAGATTCTTTCCATGATATTAGCTATGAAGTCTAAAGTTCAAAAGACTTATAGACAAGCATGTGCATGTACAAGATATTAGAAAGTTGTAGCAATTAGGAAAAGAAAAGAAAAGGCGTGCAAACCACTCTTAATGAACGTTGGAAGAAGAATGAAAGATAAGATTTGTGCGAGTGGATCACACTGTGTATTTTTCAGTCATGATCATCATTTTATTCAGGGGATCACTCTTATTTTGGCTATATGTCACAAGTAGATGTCACAAGTAGTTGGTAAATATGGACTGAATTTGAAAGGTCTTACATCTTACGAGATAGTTGAGAAGTATCTTTCGAAAAAATAGCTTCTAAGAAGTAAGGATCTTTTCTAGAGACTTGTATACTATATGGTTGTAGTCTTATAACAGATTGTTGGACCGATCGGAAGGGTAAGAGCATTATGAATATTGTCATGTATGCTTGTATGGAAACAATGTTTTTTGATTTGAATAACACATCTAATGATATAAATGATGGCAAATATATCTATGATTTGGTGAATGCAACAATTAATAAGTTAAGAGAACAATCTGTAATGCAAATAGTAACTGACAGTATGGCTTTAGCGAAGTTTTTGGCTACGAGGAGAACACATTTTTTTGGACTTCCTGTGTCGCGCACATAATGAATCTTTTGTTACAAGATATTGGAAAGATTAGGCCTATTTGAAATGCTATTTTAGATGCTAGAGCTGTCACTTTATACTTATATATGCGTATACGTTTATTCTTGATATGATGAGGGAGAAGATATATACAGATCTTGTTAGACCTTTGTTACTCAGTTTGCTACAACATTTTTATCATTGCAAAGCTTATAAGAGAAGTTTAAATTGAATTCTTTCGTCAATTCCACTGAATGAGGAGTTGAAGTTCTTTGGGATTGCTCAAGCAAAAAGGGTAAAAATCAAATATCTAATTTAATTTAGTTCGCATATTATCGTTGTTAACTAACTAATTGTTATTTTTGATTGACTTTGATTAGTAACATCATCAATTGCCATTTATTTTGGAAGAACGTTATACTCGCATTGTATATTTTAGCCAATCATCAACGTTTTTTGAAAGGCAAATAGCAACATTCCATTGCTGTAGTGGTTATATAGAGACTTGGAGATGTTTAAGAATGAGATATAGTTGAATTTGAAGCATGATTGGAAAAAAATTAAGCCGATCTCAATGCTAATTGATAAAAAGATGGAATGATAAGTGCATATGGCGGGTCATTTGTCGAACTCGTATTTTTTATTACCAAAGACCGGGGCTATTAATGGAGACGATGCTTTTGTAGATGGATTCACAGAGTGTGTGTTTAGGATGTATGTCCATTATCCTGAGATGCATGACAAAATTAGCGTCCAGTTACATTTGTTGACAAAATTAGCGTCCAGTTACCTTTGTATCAAATTGAAGCGGATCTTTTAGAAGGGACGTAGCGCAAAGGCAAGCTAAAAATCCTTCATTTGATTCATGCATAGCTAATATACTAAGATTAATTTTCTATTATAGTCGTTTTTAATATTTAAAAGATTAAATAAAAGGAATTTGAATTTATTATAGTCGTTTTTAATATTTAAAAGATTAAATAAAAGGAATTTGAATTTGGTTTACTTTTTGTTAATTGGTGGCTATTGCATGGTGACACGGCTTCGGATTTGAAGATGGCAATGCGGATTTTGGGATTAACCACTAGCTTTAATTTGTAGTAGTATATAGTGTGTTAGTGATAGTGGTTACTTAACGCGTTACTATAAGTTTATTTGATCCTATCGAGATGATATTTTGGTAATATATAAACAAACATGTATATTTATGATAATAAATACTCTTTAGTTAATAAAATTTGTATATTTATAATGTACGATATGTGCAAGTCGATATTATCGTGTTCCCAATATATCCCCCGATATTTCATATTCGATATGAAAATTAGCCATTTGATACCATACTAATATTCAATATTTAATTTTTTTGTATATATATCAATGGTGCTAAAAAATGTTAGGTACGTTAATGTTACATGTTTCCATTGGTCGAGTAAAAAGCAAGCACGTTTTTATCAGGTATCACATGTTTTTCATATATATATATATATATAGAAATAGAAATAGAAATAGAAATAGAAATAGGTGTCAGATAGCCAAGGAGTAAATTTCTTCCTTGGCCAACGTCAAAATCCCATTACCCTTATTTTTATGATCCGATTCATTCATTTTGATCTACATGTTCTAAAATCATAAACCATCAATTTTCAAGTAGATCTAAAGTTTTTTTACTTGTTCATCCACTCGTCAATTTAAAATTTTGCAGCAATAGAATTTTTTGCATTAGTTAGATGAAGAGGTAAAACCTCTTGAATTCACTTAAAAAAATTAGTAGTGTTAGGTTTTAGAATATGAAGATCAAAATGAACAAAAACGATCGTCGAAAAACATGAGGGAGATGGCATTGCGTCAGCTAGTCAATGTGAAAATTTCATTTTTAGTTAGCTGGCCTCCATATTTCTCATATACATACATACACATTTAAGAATAATGTAAATGCATTGTCAACACATGAAATTTTTCTGTGTTAACATACACATGCACTATTTATTTTATTTGATTTTTCAAATTTTTTCGGATTGTTTCTACACATCATGGATGCTTAACATACTAAAAATCAAGTTCTAAGTGAGTCCTATGCTTTTTGACAATCGATCCGATTTTTACAAAATCAACAGTTTTAGAATAGAATTTTTTGAGAAGAATGGATCGATAGTTAAATCCCCTTAAGGTTCATGTGAATTTGAGGTTTTGGGGTCTTAGAATGTGTACAACTTGCATAAAATATGGGAAATTGGTTTTTTACCTGTTTGCGTAGGAAATTTCTTGCTTAGACAATACATATCCAGTTTTCTATTTGTGTGTGTGTATATATATATATATATATATATAGGATCATCTTCTAGTACAAAAGTTTCGCACCAGAAGACTGCAAAAGTGTTTTTGATTTTTTTTTCAAAATGTTTTATAGGATTGATTTATACCCTAATATGCCCCACTAGAAGAAATATAGGTGAACCCTAGGGAGATTTGATACTTGATTAAGGCATGACAAATTCAATGATTTCAAAACATAGAACTTTTGTAATGGTCCTATTGAGGTGCAAATATGGAGATTAACTTATTTTTGGTGTGAGGGTGTATTAGCTTACAGACATATATTGACTAGGATTCACTTGGATGGATCGAGCATGCGGATCCATACAAGTCAAATTTAAAATTAGACGACCTAAATGGAAAATTCAGTTCATTAAATGTGATATAACATGTCTAAACTACTTACTAATAATATTTCTAACGATTTCAACATGTTTTACCTATTCATTATGTGGTTGTAAAATCAATATGTTGAAATTGTCGTAAAATCGACTAATTTGTCACCACTTGATGCATGGCAAAATATACCCAAATCTTTTAAAATATTATTTGTGGGTATTTTTCTTGTTAGATCACATCCAACATCATGGATTTTCTATTTATGTTGTCAAATTTTAAATTAGACTTGGATGGGCCCGCATGTTTTATCTATTTGAATTAGTCCTAGCCAACCACTATGTATATGGGATAATTCTTTGAAGGATTTAATGTAGAAAAGGTGCCACCTGATCCAATGGATCAGGTGGCAATACAAAAAAGGTGGATAATACAAGCCCCCACATGGGCTTGTACTCCTTAGAGCCCTCACCTTTGTGTCTTGCACCTGATCCTTTGGATCAGGTGCCACCTGCTCTACATTAAGCCCTTCTTTGAATATGTCTCAATTGGGAATTGAATATTTTGAAACTTTGTCTAATTGAAGAACATGGAAAGTCAGATGAATAATTCAAGATTTTCCTAGAAAGTTGGTAAGATGGATTATCTGAATATGAGTTATTTGATACAAGGGACAAGAATCATGAAGGCACAATATTTAATGGTTTTTGGTAAGATGAAACTTTTGCCTCAATTTTGGTCAAAGGACATGATATTGGAGTCCCAAATGATTGTCAAATGACATTATTCAAGCTGTCTTCACGATCAAACAAATTCATTAGATGATTTCTTCATAATCATTGCATATGGGTGTTAATATGCTTATATTTCCTGCCAGGCTCTTTCGTAATCTATGTAGGAAAAATTGACAACACTATTTAGAGAGAATGACGGTCTTGTTCTTTTATTGCCTATTATTGTAGGCAATGTATATGCCGATGCTTGGTATCTGAAATGTTGCCAGATGTGTGTACATGCATCACATCAGGTATTTGGACACACGACCCAAGATGAACATTTTTTGTCACGGGATTTGCTATCTTACTTATGTAGGACATGGAATGATGATCCAGCGTCCAGCTGCGGACTATGCAAAAGAATCGAGAGGCCAAGAGGTGTCATGTCATCCATAACGGTCCACCATACATTTGGAAATTGACCAAACGAAGTCATTACTGTTCCCCTTGACGAACCAATCGAATGTTCCTTCGTTTGATTCTGATGGCTGCCATAGATTAGATGTAATTAGTGCAAAGTCATGATATGACCCATATAAGATATAATAGAATGTTATGGAGAAGCTTGTTTTCAATTTGTACATCTTCCCATATGGTAACAGGAGTTATCCACAAAAAAATATGTTGATTGAGCCTTTAGATTAAGCTTCACTGCTTTTATTTCTTGACCTATGTTGCTTCTTGGATGCATGTCAACTTCTTAATAATAACGGGACAGATGTTGTCAACAATCTGCTGTTTCCAGTAAATTAGGATCCCTGTGTTGAGCATGTGTCCCATGAAGCTGACCCCAATTTTTTGAAATGAATACTAAGATGATGACGATATACATGTGTCTCAGTTTTTTATTGCTTTCAGATAACATCAACCGCTATGAACAACCACGACTTCTCCATGACTAGGTTGGAGGGGAATTCCAGCTCATGGATACTGCCAAAAGTGATAAAAAATGTTATGCAGTATAAACAAAGGCTAAGGACTTGGTTCTTTTGCATCTTGTCCATGTGATTTGGCAAATCTTGAGAAAGTCACTTACACTTTATTTGAGTCCTTAAGCCCCTAATACAGCTGTATATATATATATATATCATTTATGTTCTTCGGAGTAATATTGAGTTGCAATTAAATGTTAGGGGGAGGGTGCGGTTACATAACTACCCTCCCTGTATCTTCTTCCCCACGTTATCTCCTCATTTCTAGATCTATTTTCTCTCCTCCACCAAATTTATTTTTTCCTCCTCTTCTACAGCATAAAATAAAAAAAGAATCCAAATTTTTTATTATCCACTCATTTCTCATTTAGATAAAAACCCAACCAAAAAAGACACCCTCTTCTCCTCAAAGCCTAACACCTCTCTTCTTACTGGTTTCCAGTTGTTGAGATCAGTTGCTGAGATCGTTTCACCATTGGCCATGACGTCCACGACACCTTTAGTGTGAGGATCTTGGTTTTGTAAAAATTCCTTTTTTATTTTTTTGCCTTTCTAATTTTGGCTTTTTAGCCATTTGGGTTGCATAGAAATGTTGGGTTTATGTTTGTTTTTGCTTTTTTCAAAAGACAATTGGTTTGTATTTTGTAATTTTCAGAGGCATGCTTTGATTTAAAGTAATCAACATTTTTGTTGAATGTAGTCACATATTACATATAAGTGGTCAATTTTGCTATAAAAGGGTTGTGTATTATAATGATTCATAAAGTTAGTCACTTGTGCTATTATGATGGATACCTTTATTACAGAGGGTGATCAATTATAGTCTAGATGTTGTCCAAAATTATGGTGGTGGTCATTATAAAGGTGGATGCCTCTATAACAAAGATAGTCACTTATAGGTGGTCACTTGCATAAAGATGGTCATTAAATTTATCAAGGTAATCTATTACATTATAATGGTCGTTACTTTAAAATTGGTTACTTATATTATGAAGGTGGATGCTTTTCTTATAAAGAGCTGCTATATACTCCGGCGAGTCAGCGGTGTAGACAGGAAACTCTTGCGATGCGAGACGTGATCACGACAGTTGAGAGAAAATTTTGTTGCAGTTTCCACGTGGGGCTGGGCCCGTTCCATCAATTCGCAGAACAACCGTGGGCCCCTGCGTGCCACAGACGCCCCCGTAACCAAACGATTCGTAGAACAATGCTCCAGCAACCCCGTGAGTGAGCCAACGCCGCCGAGCTCCGGCCATACACGTTGTTGGGGGGCTGTTTGGAGTGTTCGAACTTGGGTTTGCCGGTGAGACGCGTATGGTCAGAGCGTAGGAGCTGATGTGCTCGGCAGACTCAAGTCTCACCCGCTCTGGCCATACGACGCCGTACCGTGATCCGCCACCGACACCCCCAACAGCCCCCGCAGCGCCACCAACTCCCCCGTGATATGTTTCGTTGACGTCGGTGTCGGAGCTCTCGGTGTAGGCTTAGGGGTGAGAGAGAGATCGCTTAGCTCAACGGAGACGGTCTTAACTATGCTTGTAGGGCATACTCTGATTTCTCTTTCCACACCAACACCAGGCCTCAGAGCTTCCACCAAGAACGACAATAGCCATGGAGCTATCAAGAATCCAACAACACATACAAACTGGCTTCACGCGCTAAAAACAAGCAGCTGGATCTAATCAGAACCAATTCGACCGAGATCTCAAACCATCAGGCTCCTCAAACGCTAAGAGAATAGATGAGGTGCGAGGATGGCTACAACTGGAGAAAATACGGGCAAAAGCAGGTGAAGGGAAGTGAGAATACGTGGAGTTACTACAAGTGCACTTACCTGAACTGCTCGAAGAAGAAGAACGTCGAGAGATCAATAAACGGGCAGATAACTGAGATCGTGTACAAAGACACTCACAATCACCCAAAGCCTCAGCAAACTAGAAGAAATTCAGGAGGTGCTCAGTTAGTACATGGTTAGGCTCAGGAAGCATCAGACCATTCGTTCGGTGCATGATCGGGCACGTCGATCGACTTCGTTGCTACACCTGATAATTCATTGGGTTTTGTTTGGTGATGGTGAGGCTGATGCTGGGTCTCAGAGAGATGAGTTTGATGATGATGAATCTGATGCTAAGAGATTGTGAGCGTCGGCGTCTACCACTCCGACGTCCAAGGTACAATAATTGATGGATGTTCTAGGCTAGAACATAACACAATTTATGCTCCTTATAGTGTGAAGCAACCTAGAAAGTTGGTGGGCAGTTTTCAAAGGCAATAGCGGTTGAATGAATCACCAGCGTGTGATGTAGAGTAATCATCAGCTCATAAAGCCATGGTGTTATCAACAATGTTAAGGAAATGGAGAAAAAGTTGGCAGCCTGCAGAAATAAATTTCAGCACCTAGCATTTCCGTAGGTTGATCAGAATATAGTAATAAGTGATCATAAAATATGCTTAAAGAAAACCACTAGCTTAGCCTTGGAGATTATTAACAAAGATATTGACAATTTGAGCTAAGCATAAACAAGCTGATGTGGGAGTGAATCATCTGAAAGCTTGCAGCTGGTGTGGAGTCTGGTGTGGAGTCTGGTGTGGAGTCTGACCCCATCTGATGTGTAAAATCCAACACCATTACCATTGCTCTCCTTTCCTTTTGTTTGACCTAATAAATTTTATAAACATCAGCAATGAAACCACCAATTGCAACAGGGAACAAGCAGAATGTGATCGCTATGTATGCATCCTTCACTCCCCTCCACATTTAGCCTGCCTTTGCCCACGGATGCAACCCATATCATCGTGCAATAGGTGACTGCCGGGACCGCTCCGATGAGAGAGATGCCAGCAATGGAGTTCAGATTGGGGTGCTGAGCGAGGATCACGGCCAGGTAAGTGACGACGAGGTACCACTCGATGGCCGTCAGAGGCTTTGAGGCATAGTTAAGCCCACATACGATATCGAAGAATTGCTTCATGCTGCCTCCACCGACGATTATGTTGTAGATACAGGCTTAAGGATCTAACATAGGGGTATGATAGCTTCTGCTGCATGCTTACGGGCTCACGTGCCATCGACCCTGCTCACAGTCACCCTGAACTTTCAAAGCACAATACACTGCTAACAGTCGACATCATCGCTCAGCGGCTGAGGATCGGGTGGTTGTGTGCTCGAGCTTTGGTCTTTTCGATGACGGTCAGGGGGGGCAGCGACGGCGGCGATGTCGACACCGAGGCCCACAACACAGGATGAGCGTCGACGGTCATCCGCGGTGCCCGACGGCGTTTTTGTTGAAGCTGGCACCTGACCTTGCCTCGTGTTGGTCGACTCACTAGCGGTCAGCGGCGTGGAAAAGACGTCGGAGCGGCGTCTTCGGGGGCTCGATGGTGAAGAGACAGCGATCGAGATGCTCTGACGTGGAGCGGGGCTCACCGGTCACTTCGCCTCTCTTCGGAGGCATGGGACGCGACATTGGGCTCGGTCGTGTCTGACGACGACGTCGACACTGGGAGGGACTCAACAGTCAATTCGCTTGCGATCCAGATGACGTGATCTAAAAATTCTGCAGGTTGATGACCCAAAGCCCTTCTGGTTGATTCCAAGGGTGAGACCAGTCCCGGTAACCCACTCATGGGATTCGGATCCAGGGAGGCCCATGCGGAGCTCTGTCTGTTTGAGGTTGGTGTCTGTTTGAGGTTGGTGAGCTTGTCGACGGCAGCGGTGGCGCCATGTGAGATGACGGAGGCGCTGCTGCCGTCGCCGTTGGAGGAGACCTCCGAGAGGCTGATGTAATCATGCTTCCCTAATGGCGGAGTCATTAGAGTATGTGATTCTTTCCCAGTCTTCTTCTTATTGACGTTGCAATTTTTTTTTGGATACATTGGAATAAATGTTGTGATTTTGAGAACAGGAGAGTAAGTACTCTTAAAATTTTGAGAGGCAGCGATCGAGATGACGTGGAGCGGTCACTTCGCGTTTCTTCGGGGATCTGTTGGAAAAAATTCTGAAGCGGGCCCACCCCGTCGCTTCATCGGCGATCAGCGTGTCCGTGCATCGCTTCAGCCCGTCGCCTCAACGTTTTCTGTGCATGCATCAAAGACCGTTCGGTGTAGATAGCATGTCTCTTCTTATAAAGGTGGTTTCCTGTGTAAAGAAAGTTTCACATATATTATAAATTTATAATGGTGGCACTATAAATACAAGGATGGTCACGTTGGGAAAAAAGCTTGAAAGATGATAGCTGATCGTTCATATTACATACAACTAAAAGATGTCACATAAGACCAATCGGTGGCTGAAGACAAATTCCCACAAAAAATCCAATCTAATTACTTCATCTCACAAATTTGCATTGAGCGAAGAGGATAAAAACAGTTAGAAAGCTCTAATTTTAGTTGAGGACATCAAAGAGGTCGGACACGCCATAACCTGCATTAAGAGACTTGTGAGACAATTTTTGCATGAAACATTCATCCTATAGATCTGTTGTAGAAAGGGTGGTCTCTTATTTATATAATGATGGTCATCTAACTATGGTTGGCACTCATTATTTAAAGATGGTCACTGAGCTTCTGTTGGAAGCTTGCTTTGATACACACATATGCAACATTTAATACATTTAATACTGTTGATGTAAGCATACTTTTTTGAATAAAGAAATAGCTGGGGGTAAAACAGGGAATACAGAAATACACAAAGCAAATTTGTACGTTAGGGATTGAGAGTAAATCGATGTGATGTCTATGGCTTAAGCACGCCAAAAACTTGATGTTTTTTTTAAAATTTGCAAAAATAGTAGGGACTCTGAAGCAATTTTGCCTGATTCCTTTTGTCATATTTTTTTTGACTGAAACAGAGAATGCTAGATTTAGTACAATACTTCTCCGAGGAGGAAAAGTCAGAGACGGAGCACTTAAAAAGGAAGAACAAGCTAGTGTATCAATGGAAGAAGTGCTGTTAGCTGTTGTTGATGGAGTAGGTTTTCACCCAACTACATCAAACATAGATAGCAGTGGCAGTCTGTAGCATATGTATTTCTCAATGACTGCGTGTTCTGATTGGAAAGCTTTTAACCATCATAGTGCCTCTTAGTTTAACTTTTCCGAACTTATCTTTTGTTGGGAGCCTTCTATCTCCTCCTTTACTGCCCGCTGCCTTTGGCCTGTGCCAAACGTGCACCTTCCTGCTTGTATGGCTATTACATATTTATCTATATGTGTAATATATGTATTGTCTTTTCCCCTTCGTGTAGTTTTTTCTTGTCTTCTGTCTTATTTTGCTTTGTAGATTCGCCATCTTAATCAAATAAGTTTGAGAGATACATGTGGCCATTTATCATAGTATATCTAAGCTAGGTTGTTTGTGCCTGCTGCTGTGATGCGGTCGTATACAGGAGGAGGCACCAGAGTTCGGGCACGTCACGTGGAGCGGGCATGGGCCAGGATTAGAGCTATCCACTTTATCTTCTTTCGCTTTTATTTGCTTTGTAGCATCTTAGTCATTGTTTAAGTCACGGTGTGTGTGTTTAGCAATAGTTGATGGGTCATATAAATACCCCAAAAACCCTAGTTGCTCATTATCGAAGAATTGAGATTAAACAGCCGTGACGGCTAGGGTTAGTGGGGGATTAGACTTGATCCATTATTTCAAGTTAGGGAGTGATCTCTACAGAAAAGATCAAATCTATCTCATTGTTCTTCGTTATTTCAATAGAAATTCCACTCTTTTCCATTTTCCACCTTAAAATTCAGCCCTAGATACGATTTGAACCCCAAATCGTATCATTTTGGTATCAGAGCATCACGATCTAATGGCGGGAACTAGGGTGAAGACGGCGGCGGAGCTTGTCGAGGAGAAGTTTGACGGCAAACTCGATGAAGTAAACAAGCGGATCGATGGGCTACAAGGAGAAATCAGAGGAATTCATCAAGAGATGAAGGGGCTAGCGAAATCCAACGACATCCAAGACCTTCTTCAAGCTTTTCGTCAACAACCACCACCCGTTGAAGCTGAAATTAGGGCTTCCACATCGACAAATCTACACCCTTCTTCAGATCTAGGGCTTCAAGGAAGGGATCCGGCGTACGCGGAGCCAGAACATCGCCTCGTGAAGTTCTGGGAGACCCACGAAGCGAGGAGGCAGGCGGCGGGGCCACCGTTGGGGGGCGGCGGCCCCTGGCAGACCGCCAGGGGCCGCGCACCCCTCCTACAGGCCGCACGCCCCTGCGCGGCCCAGATCTGGGCCGCGCAGGGCCGCGCGGCCCCCTGGAGGGTCGCGCCGACCCCCGCAGGGGCCTGGCGGCCCGCCAGGCTTCCGGTGAGGGCCGGCGGGGCCGGGAAGACGTCGGCGGGGCCCTGGCGACTCGCCAGGGGCCCCACACAGCTCCGACAGCCCCCGGGGGCTTGGCGGGAGGCCGACAGGGCCATTCGGGCTATCCCTTGGGCATGGAGGGGGCGTTGGAGGCCTTGAGACGCGCCAAGGAGGATGTACGGAGACTTCAGGAGGTCGGGGAGGATGTGGGGCATGTGTCGGAGTATGAGGAGTACACACGCTATGCCGACAACCTCCTAGAGGAGGAGATTTTGGGAGACGGAGATGCGTGGGATGCTGAGGAGCAACGGGCAGCTGAGAGAGCCCGAGAGGAGATCTGGGGAGCACATGAGCATCAGGAGCGGCCTATATGGAGGCTGGAGGGACCGGTACGACCTAGGTACTAGGAGGGTAATCGGGGAGGGGGGCCCGTGGCGATGCTGGCCACGATAGTCGATTGAGGAAGTTGACCATGCCCCTGTTTGAGGGAAAGGATCCTGATACCTGGGTCTACAAGGCGGAGAGGTACTTCGATGTGCTGGGGTTATCTGAGGCGGAGAGGATGCAGTCGGTAGGGATGTGTTTCGAGGGGGAGGCTTTGGGATGGTTCCGTTGGAGCCAACGACAGAGACCTATCTGTACTTGGATAGAATTGACGGAGTGCCTGATGGAGAGGTTCCAGGAGACGCAGGCCGGCGGCCTATTTGAGCAGTTTTACACGCTGTGACAGGAGGGGACAGTGCGGGAGTATGTAGAGAAGTTTGAGCGGCTTGCGAGCCGAGTAGAGGGAGTTTCTGCTGAGTCCCTAGAGGGAAATTTCCTGAAGGGTCTCAAGCCACAGGTTCGAGCTACGAGTTCAGGAGCCCAGAGGTCTATCTGCCATGATGAGGATTGCTAGGAAGGTGGAAGACAAACTGACAGAGGATAGGAGAGCGAGGGGAGCTTGGGGAGGGTCGACTTTTCGGAGTCCTGCAGCACCAGCACCTAAGGCTCCTACAGGTGCACTGACACCGGCTCGAGGGGCGGTTCCAGAGACCCGCACGGGGGGTCAGACCCGACGGATGACCGAGGCAGAGATGAGGGAGCGCAGGGCCAAGGGGTTGTGCTTCAAGTGCGATGAGCGGTTCACCCCGGGACATCGGTGTGCAGGACGAGCTATGCAGTTGGAGGTAGCGGCTGAGGAGGAAGAAGAGGGAGATACTACCATTATACTCGATGGGGAGGAAGCTGTGGAGGAACAACACCAGCACTTGGACGTTGTGGAGGTTTCTCTTAGCTCCGTGGTGGGGTTTACTCCTTATCACACCATGAAGCTGGTGGGCAGGTTGGCAGACCAGGAGGTGACGATTTTGATAGACAGTGGGGCGACCCACAACTTCATCTCCAGGAAGTTGGTGGAGCAAGTGGGGCTAGAGGTGAGTGAGACAGCCACCTTTGGGGTGATATTGGGCACCGGCCAGAGGGAGGAGAGCAGAGGTGTTTGCAGGGCTGTGATTCTGGCAGTGCAGGGAGCTCAGGTGGTGGTAGATTGCTACCCCCTGAAACTGGGGAAGGTTGACTTGGTGTTGGGGATGCAGTGGCTACAGACATTAGGCGACACCAAGTTCAACTGGAAGATGCTTAGGATGGAGTATCGGGAGGACGGAAGGACATTGATTTTGCTAGGGGACCCCAGTCTGTGTTGTCGCGCAGCGTCCTTGAAGTCTTTGGCTCGGGCGGTGTCGGTAGGAGGGGAGGCATATTTTGTGTCCTATCAGGAGTTGGGGGCAGAGGCACAGGAGCAGAAGGCCCCACCAGAGGTGGAGTTATTGGACAGCTACGGGCACGTCTTTCAGATGCCGCAGGGACTTCCACCGCAGAGGGACCACGAGCACGCCATCGTGCTACGGGAGGGGGTAGCGCCCATCAATGTCCGGCCATACAGGTACCCGCATGTTCAGAAGGATGAGATCGAGCGCTTGATCAGGGAGATGCTACAGGCGGGGGGTGATTAGGCCGAGTGTTAGCCCGTTCTCTAGCCCGGTGCTCTTAGTGAAGAAAAAGGACGGTAGCTGGAGGTTTTGTGTAGACTACCGTGCCCTCAACAAGGAGACGGTGGCAGACCGTTTCCCTATACCGGTGATAGATGAGTTGTTGGATGAGTTGTATGGGGCGTCGATCTTTTCGAAGATTGACCTGAAGTTGGGTTATCATCAGATCCGGATGAAGGCAGAGGACGCACAGAAGACTGCTTTCAGGACTCATGAGGGGCATTATGAGTTCCTCGTCATGCCCTTTGGGTTGACGAACGCGCCTGCTACATTTCAATCGTTGATGAACAAGATATTCCAGCCTTACCTACGGCAGTTTGTCTTAGTGTTCTTCGACGACATCTTGGTGTATAGCCGTACAGTAGAGGAGCACGTGCGAGACTTGGAGACCGTGTTACAGGAGCTACAAGCCCACCAGCTGTATGCCAATAGGAAGAAGTGCATGTTCGCCCAGGCGAAGGTGGAATACTTGGGGCATGTGGTTTCAGCAGCAGGGGTAGCAGCTGACAGGAGCAAGATAGAGGCCATGCTAGATTGGCCGCGGCCAACTACATTGAGGGCACTACGGGGTTTTTTTGGGCTTGACGGGGTATTACCGTAAGTTCGTGCAGGGCTACAGTACCATCGCCTGGCCTCTGACTGAGCAGTTGAAGAAGGATGGGTTCCAGTGGACCGAGGAGGCGACTGCGGCGTTTGAGGCCCTGAAGGGGGCGATGGCGACCGTTCCAGTACTTGCTCTTCCTGATTTTAGCAGACCCTTCGTGGTGGAGACTGATGCTTCGGGGTACGGGCTGGGGGCGGTACTGATGCAGGATCAGCGACCCGTGGCTTACTTCAGCCAGGTTTTGTCATCACAGGTGAGGCAGAAGTCCGTGTATGAGAGGGAGCTCATGGCTATTGCTTTATCGATTCAGAAGTGGCGTCCGTACCTACTTGGGCGACCATTTATTGTGCGCACGGATCAGAGGTCCCTGAAGTATCTGCTAGAGCAGAGATTGGTGGCGGCAGATTATCAGAAGTGGTTATCTAAGCTGGTGGACTACAAGTTTGAGATACACTATCGGCCCGGGTTGGAAAACAAGGCTGCGGATGCGCTTTCACGGCGGGAGGAGGTTACGTCCTTGGCAGCCTTGTCAGTACCACTGCTAGCAGATTGGGAGCCTTTATGGAGGGAGGTGGATGCCGACGAGGAGTTGTCTAGAGTTCGAGAGGATTTGGTTCAGGGGGTGACTGAGCATCCAGGCTATTCGGTGGAGGGACGACTGTTGTACCGGGGAAGGTTGGTGATATCGCGGGCTTCAGTGCACATACCGTTGATTTTTCAGGAGTTCCACGTGAGTGCAATAGGGGGGCATTCCGGCATCCAGCAGACATACATGAGGGTGGCTAGGGAGCTATATTGGAAGGGAATGAAGAAGGACATTGCGGAGATGGTGGGCCGTTGTGACATCTGCCAGCGTCACAAATACTTGGCGATGGCACCAGCAGGGCTGCTGCAGCCCTTAGCTCTTCCTGAGCAGGTCTGGGAGGGGATCAGCATGGATTTTGTGGAGGGGCTACCCAAGTCGGAGGGATATTCGGTGATTTTGGTGGTGGTAGATCGGCTGAGCAAGTATGGACACTTCATTGGGCTGCGACATCCTTACACTGCAGTGACAGTGGCTACAGCGTTTATGCGGGAGGTGGTGCGCCTACACGGGTTTCCCGAGTCCATAGTATCAGATAGGGACACTGTCTTCATGAGCCAGTTTTGGAGGGAGCTGTTCAGAGTGCACGGTACAGTTCTGAGGAGGAGCACAGCTTACCACCCCCAGACGGATGGGCAGACGGAGGTCGTCAACAGGAGCGTTGCGACCTACCTTCGCTGTTTTGCGTTGGATTGCCCTCGGAGTTGGTATCGATGGCTAGCGTGGGTAGAGTATTGGTACAATACTTCCTTCCATTCAGCCGCACAGACGACACCGTTTCGGGTGTTGTACGGGAGGGATCCACCAGCACTGATCCATTATCTCCGCGGGGCAACCCCAGTGTCCCAATTGGATCAGTATCTCGAGGAGCGTGAGGGAATTTTGGAGGAGCTGAAGAAGCATTTGACGAGGGCTCAGCAGCTTATGAAAGCCAAGGCGGATGCGCACCACCGTAGAGAGGTGGAGTTTGCAGTAGGGGACCGGGTGTATCTGAAGCTAAGACCGTATCGGCAGAGGTCGCTAGCCCGACGCCGTAACGAGAAGCTGGCCGCGCTCTTTTACGGGCCCTTCCTGATAGAGGCGAGGATTGGACCCGTGGCTTATAGACTGACGTTGCCCTCAGGATCAGCCTTACACCCAGTTTTTCACGTCAGTCAGTTACGCCGAGCGATTGGGGCACAGACACCGGTGGCCACTCTGCCATCGACATTGACAGCTGACTCAGAGGTGAGGATGGGGCCCTAGGATATTCTGCAGGTACGACACACTGAGGGGGGCGGCCGGGAGGTGCTGGTACGATGGTTAGGCTTGCCTGACCACAAGGCTACTTGGGAGCGGGATGATACCATCAGGGCTCAGTTTCCAGACTACAACCTTGAGGACAAGGTTCGTTTTTTGGGGGGGAGTAATGATGCGGTCGTATACAGGAGGAGGCACCAGAGTTCGGGCACGTCACGTGGAGCGGACACGGGCCAGGATTAGAGCTATCCACTTTATCTTCTTTCGCTTTTATTTGCTTTGTAGCATCTTAGTCATTGCTTAAGTCACGGTGTGTGTGTTTAGCAATAGTTGATGGGTCATATAAATACCCCAAAAACCCTAGTTGCTCATTATCGAAGAATTGAGATTAAACAGCCGTGACGGCTAGGGTTAGTGGGGGATTAGACTTGATCCATTATTTCAAGTTAGGGAGTGATCTCTCCAGAAAAGATCAAATCTATCTCATTGTTCTTCGTTATTTCAATAGAAAATTCCACTCTTTTCCATTTTCCACCTTAAAATTCAGCCCTAGATACGATTTGAACCCCAAATCGTATCATGCTGCATTAAAAGTTTTGCTGGGCATCTGTTTTAATCTCCCTCTCCGTCCTTACACACACACACACACACACACACACACACCCCCCCCCCCCCCCCCCAAAAAAAAAAAAAAAAAAAAAAAAAAAAAAAACACCCCCCAACCAAACACACACACACACACGTGCTGGCTTGCTCTTGCTGGTAATTAGCCGAAGTCTAGAAGTGTGTCAGTTTTGAAATATTGGGGCTATCCATTTGTGTGTTTTTGCATATCCGGTGGCAGGATAAACTGTCTTTGGACTCCTATTTTTTGAATTTGCCCGAAGGAAATCAAGAGGACTATCACCGTCAGCCTTTCTGCTGGTCTCACAATATCCAGCCTTTCTTCAACAGATCAAATTTCCCTTATCCTAGTATTCTGCCCCTGTTTGAATGCATTCTTTTGCCATGTTCATGGAGGTGTCTCCACTATGACAATGGAAGGTGTGCACAAATCCTTTCTATACTTGAGATCAGCAATGATCTTGCATTGTATTGTCATCATGTTCATATTCCGTGTGTTTCTACACCAATATCTTTACTGGCATTTGCACCTCCAGCTAAAGCATAATGTTTTCTGTTTGTTCATGCTTCCCCATGTTTATTTCTTTATTTCATACTCTTCTTCTTCTTCTTCTTCTTCTTTGTTTGCTGGAGTGCTTGATGATTGACTTTTGATGCTGATGATAATAATACCAATTTTTTTTAGTCAAGATGCTGAAATTTCTCTCTGCTAAAGAGAACTTCATAATAACTCTCTCCGCTAACCTCAGATGAACAGAAGTATAATAGCACAATGTATATGTGTTTTGTTTGAATATTCCATTCTTCTTCTGAAGTGGCACATTTTTGGATCTTGAAATTTGGTTAATGTTGTTTGATCGTCAGTTTTGGTGGTCAGTAGTGCTTATTAAATGAGGAACCACTGCAGCAAGGTTATCCATTCGTTTGGTATAATCGCTACTTATTTCAGCTAATCATTCTGTGTATGTATTGGAATCAGGGCTATGGATGTTCCAAAACAAGTGACATTTAATTTTCAGTTTGTATAATTAAAATGATGTTTTGAAATTTTTGTGCAATGAGGATTTGACCATTTGTTTGTTACATGTATATTGCTCTGAGATTCATTAGACGTCTACTGCTAAAATTCTTTGCACCTGGTATGAACGTTTGCAACTTTCTTGATATATGCATATGACGTTGAAATCTCTCGACCATGCCAAAAGAAAAACTCATCTCGTGTACTACTGTGTCAATTGTTTAACCGGGCATCTATTCTTGTGGTTTCTCGCTCAGTGATAAACTCTTCCCATCATTGCATGTTTGTATTGCGCATATTGATGGAGCTTCTCATCCAACTAAAATTTCATTGCAATTAGTTTTTCTCATTATGCCGGAACCTTGATTGGATTAATACGTGGTCTGACTACTGAAATTTCTACAATTACATTTGCAGGGCCGAATCCATCGAGGAGCAATCGCCTGAAAACTGACGCCTATGTGAGAACCAAAAAATGGATGATGGGCCTCGACTACATCAAACGATGCAGCATTTGGGTTGGGTTTGATTACTCGTCAGTGTCAATTTTGTTCTGGTGGTGTTCTCACAGAATTTCCGTGGTTTATTATTGCGTGGAGACAATTTTGATACGTTAGTTTTTAAAGTCATCGTCATTGTTGGACCTTTGTAACGGGATCACATCTGTGTGCTTTTAGGTAGAGGGGTTTGTTTTTGATCATTGTGATAATTATTTGAAACACAGTCGTGCTGATACTTATTGTTTAATTTTGATGCGATTCTATTGACATTTTCACCAAGTTTCCAGTTTCTCTTTGAAGTTTTTTGGCGGACGGTTTCGTTTTTCTGCGTTAGGCTTGTTGAAACTGGATTGAATATGGTGCTTGTGTACAAGATGGATGGAATGAGGAGGCTGCTGCAATGGTCATGGAATTTGGAATGTAATAAATCATGCTGTGATCATGTATGAAATTGAGGCCTTTAAACGGGGGTGGACGTGTTACTGATGATAGAATGGTTCTTGATGATGAAACGTTTCGCATGTGAAGTGATACTGATGTTGGAAATGTTATTGATGATGAGACGTTTTAATTTGTTGTGTGCAGTTATGCTCGGTTGCCTATTCCTTCTTTGGATAAATTAGATTTTAAACGCTCGTGCTTTTTAAAGAATGTAGTTCAACACATCGTGCACAGCCAGTATTGGTTTTGTTAGATAATGTGTTAAAATGCAAACATGTGACAATTTTTTGGTAGACGCTAAAAATTAAAAATAATTACGGAATATTTATCAAAATCGATTAATTTTTGCCACGTCAATGTCACGTGTGATTTCGCGGTAAGGTGGTATGCGTAAAATTAGATGAGTTTCCAATTCCGACCATTATTAATTCACTGCAAACTTGGACAATGAAAAAAAGGCAATAAAGAACTTTTCTTCATTGTCAAAGTTGACAGTGAAACCTTGGTAAAAAATGACAGTGAATTAATAATCTCTGTGTTTGGCTAATGCGGTCAGTTTTAGCGCGAAATCACCCTTGGTCCTAATGTGTTTAAAGTTGGTCGATTTTGGTAAATATGTTTTAATTTGGCCAATTTCCGTAGTTTTTTCACTTTTTAGTTTTTTTTCGAAAATTTGTTTTCAATTTAATTGTGTATATATAAATATATTTTTCTGTACTAAAATTTCTTTGGGAGTTGCTTCGCGACGCCATAGTTTACTCGCGCGCACAACCACCTATTTACAAGTTTGCCATTACTCCCGCGCACATACCGCTTATTTACAAATTTGTCATTGAAATTACTCACAGTGCATTTCTAGCAACAAAATTACGAAAATGCCACTTGGTGTGCGCAGTGAGCAAAACAGCCGAACTACGGCAAGCTGCGATGCCGACCCCTCCTCCGACCTCCCTAGCCCCGCCCCCTCCGCTGCCCCCTCCTCTGACAACCCAGCACCCTCTCCATCTGCCGACCTCCCCAGCCCCCCTCTTCACCTTGCCCCACCCCCTCTGCCCTCCCCCGTCGCCGCTGCCGCCCCTCTGTCGACCTCCCTAGCCCTTTCGTTGTCCCTCATACGACAACCCAGCACCACCTCTCCTCTCATCCGACAACCCATTCCAAACCCTAGTATATCTTTATCGACTTGTCGGCGGAGAGGGTGGAGGGGGTAGATGAGGGTAAAAGAGGAATAAGTGGTATATGCGCACAAGTAGATTGAATAGAAAACGGTGGTCTGTGCGCTGGAAAACGGTGGTCTGTGCGCTGGGATTGCGCAGAGCAAAATGGTAGGTGCGCAGAGTATTTCCCATCATGCAATTAGGGTTGTTCGCATATTAACTCCCAAAACCCTTACGTTGGCTACTCCCATTCCCCTTTCTCTCTCCCAGACGCCTGGTTCAGCTGTCATGTGTTAGGTATTGGTATTTCATACCAATATTCTTTTGATGATGATCACAACATTATGTTGTTGCTAATGTCTCTCTTGTTTTAGTCTCATGTTTATCAAATGAATAATAACATGATTTGGAGACTGTTACGAGGTGGAACTCACGTACAATGAATTTGTATTATGGGGAACCAAGGGCACGATGGTTATGTGGAGAAGAAGGTTTATGTAGGCTGTTTTACAAGCGGTTAGTGGAGTGAAGAAGTTGGATCCGTTGCCGGTGGTGCTCACGGGATCGTATCTCGCCGGGCTCAGCTGAGGAGGGTTGGACGGCAGGGGGCTGACGCTGACTTTGGTCAAGGGGCGAGCTCTCCTGCAGCACGAACAACTCGTCAGAAGGGCTGGGTTGGGGTTCAACCCTTAGCCCCTCCGATGCCTAAGTCAGTAATAGGGCTAAAAATGGGGGGCTGGACACGCCGGTCGGACCATCAGTGTGTCCGCCGCGCGTGACGAGCTATAGGTGGGAGAGCAAAGATATGGAAGACCTTTGCTCTCGTGTGTGAATAATGGAAAATGAGAGAGAGAATTCTCCAACCCCCCTTCCGTAAGAGGAGAGGGGGTATTTATACCTGACGGGTGATGACTAGGCGTGCTGAGCTGGCTCGTGTGTCGGCGGAAGCTTCGGACAAGGACATCGGGAACATGAGTTCCTGACCTGCTTCTGTCAGGCAGCGCAACGGCCAAGTGGTGCTTTTGTCGGGATGTCAGGGCCGAAAGCGCTAACTGTCGGATGGGTCAGCCGCCTGGGGGTGCTTTGTCAGGCGGCCGGGTGACGTATGTGTCAGTCGTGTCCTTATCCTAGGCTGTTTGTCGTTAGCGACGAACTAAAGGTCGGGCTGTGTCACTCTAGGCGCCGCGGTTCGCGGGAATCGGGCGGGCCGTTCCGATCGGGGGTTGTCCAGCCCGGCCGCGCCCCCCGATCGGTCATGGGGTATGGCCCGCCGGTACGGAAGGATACGTCCGCGCCCGTCAATAGGCCTGGCCTAGCTACCCAAGCGTCCCCAAGCGCGCTACCCCGGTGGGTCGGGCGGCTGCGGTTGTTCGCCTCGGCCGGTTGCGATTGTTCGCCTCGGCCGGTTCGGGGAACGCTGCAAGGCGCGCCTGTCTCCATGATGCCCCGGATTTTCGGGGCGGCGGCCCTTTTGTGAAATGGTGAGTTAATGGGGTATGTTAGCGGATTCGGGCGGGAGTCGGGCTCCTACGATCTTTAGGTCGTAACAATTGCCCCCGGCATTCGAGTGCGAGGCGGAAGCCCAGTTCGTCTCGGATGGCGTAACGCTACCGCGACACTATCTTTTAACGTTACCCGGGCTTGGATTCAAGCTTAGGGGGGATGCTGGTCCTGCGGGGTGTGTCCCGCTATAGTGGGATCGCGAGGTCTCTTCCGGAGTGCGAGCCAAGCGGGGCGGTGTCCCATAACGAGGTGCCGTTGTTGGTGGTTATTGGGTCGGATTTAGGGGGAGCTCGATTTTTTGAGAACGCTAGGGTTCTTGTTGAGAGGCGTTCATTGGACGCGCTTGTAGTTTTCGCGGAACTTCAGCCGGGCCGCGCCCGGTGAACCCTTCCGCTGATGTGCGCTTGGGCTTAGGGGGAGGAGTCCGAAAGGGGGAATATTATACACCAATCTTTATCGGAGGTCTAAGCGATATTACAATACTATTAGAAGACGTGGGTCAACCGGTGGTTGGGACGGAGGGTTATCCTCGTTTGTTGTTCGCTCCGTCGGGAGGAGCAGATCCCCGCGTCGGGGCAGTCTTCCCTTATGTCGTGAGGGTTTAGCCTTCGGGAGGGGGCAACCCTCTTGCTTTCCCTTTCATCGCTTCCTCACGCTCTGCCTCGCTGTCGTCGTGCTGGAGGGTCGTTCGGCCTTGCCGGGGATCCCGCGCACCGAGGGGGAACCCCAGGGAGGCCGAGGACGAGGTGGCGGCGCCGGCGCCGCGGGGAGAGCAGTTGGGGGGTTTCCCCCCGACACCCTGTGGGATCGCCGAAGGTGACGGCGTTAATTGGGGTGTTGCGGCACGCGGACGGCCATCTGGGCCTGCCTTTTGATACAGTAACAAGCAGGAGGCAAGCTGGCGGGCGGGGCCTTCCGCGTGTAAGGGGAATATCCTGTCGGAGGTGGCGGGGCTGTGACGCCCATCGTCGGGGGAAGTGAGGTCCGTCGGTGGCTGTCGGCTTTTTTCGTAGCTCGGTGGGGCGTTTGGGGCCGTTTTATGCCCGGAGTGAGGGGAGGGGAATCCCCTACGTCTCTCTTCCTCCTTTACCCTGACCTCTGGGGGGGTATTTATAGCGAGATTCTGTGGAAGGGTTTTGCTTGGGTAATGCGGGGGATTAGTGCCGTTAATGGGCTTCGCGGAATCCCGCGCTTTAGGAATCGCTTTTTCCTGGCGGTATCTGGCACTCTGGCCTCTCGGGGGGCGTGTTGTTGTTGATGGCGTGTTGTTGCTGATGGCGTGTAGTCCAAGCGTCCTTTCGTTGCGTTGAGTCGCATCGTGGCGCTGCTACTCTGTCTGCGGTATCTGGCACTCTGGCCTCTCGGGGGGCGTGTTGTTGCTGATGGCGTGTAGTCCAAGCGTCCTTTCGCCGCATCGTGGCGCTGCTTTGATGGGACAGGGCTGCTACTCTGTCTGGACTTGGTGCCTATTTCGCGGCCTCTGCCTTGTGACCGGTCCGTTCCGGGTCACGTGACTTGGCCACGTGACTTGGCTTCTTGCTGGAGTTACACAATTCCTAATTATGCCCCCAACATTCCCGTGTCCGAGATCGCGAGGTCTGGGGGAAGGGGATGTTGTCGGCTTGTGTTGCCTTTGGGCGGGGCGGGGAGTCGGCGAAGGGGTGCATGGTGAGACCCTCCGTCCTATCGTGATTTGATCTCGGGCCGAACCTGTTACGCAGGGCGGGCCCCCGTGTACCTCTCTCCCTGTGTCGGTGACTTTCAGGGAGCGGGGGGGGGGGGGGGGGGGGGGGGGGGGGGGGGCTGGTTTCCAATCGTAGTATCGCGGGGTTCGAGCTGCGGACGTAGGCTTCCTAGAAGGCCTACGCCAGTTAGGCGGGGTAGCGAGTTGCTCGCCCGACACGTGGCCGGGGGATAGCTACCCGCTATGGTATTCTCCGAAAAAATCTGAGCGTATAAAGAAGAATGTTTTTATTTAAATTTGTAAGAGCTGAGCTATAGCTTGTACATGAGTTCTTAGTTCATCGCCCGTTGTGGGGTCAGATCCGGCTCGGGGAGGGGCTTTAGAGCTGTCCTCGCCCTGCCGTATGGGCCTAATGACCTCCGGATCTAGGAGTCACCGCGGGCCGTGCGGGCCCGTTTTAACTGGAGTCGATCTTGGCGCGGAGGTGATTGGCCGCCTTCTATGCTTAAGTGTTGCAAGGTCTCTTTGGCCCGGGATAGGTGGGGGGGGGGGGGGGTGGTGGATCTTGCCGATCGGGCCGCCTTCCCTCCGTTGCTTCGGCATCTCCTTCCGCGGACAGGGTTTTCCTCGGTCCGGTAGAGGCGCTGAGAAGGGAAGCCGTCTTGCTGAGGCTTGCTCCTTGGGGAGGTTCTTGAGCATCGGGCCGTCCCCCGCCGCCCAGTGTCTCGCTGCTTCGGTTTGAGAGTGGGGTTCGGCGCTCGATGGTGCATGGGCGAGCTGACACGCCAGGACTTGCCGTTTGGGCTTGTCGGGGATGCAGCCTTTCCGAGGTCCTCGGCCGGAGGTCGAGGGCGGGGAGGTACTGGCCGGCCAGTGCTGGGGGCTCTCGCCTGTCCAGTCGGCTTTGAACGGATGCCATTCTTTCTCCGACTCGTCCTCGTTTAGGGGACGGAGGCGTGAAAGGTGGATTTCCCTTGTGTAAGCAGAATATCCAGTTGGCGATCCGTTTGTAAGGGGAATATCCTGTTGGCGGTGTTGGAGATGTAGGCACCGCCGCCCTGGGCGGCGGGAACCATTGATGGCCGGTGACCTCTCTTTTGTTAGGGCGTTGTATCTCGGCCCGTTTCCCGGTGGGTGGGGGGATCAAGTGGCGGTTTCTCATGTCTGCCGGTTCTCTTACTTTCGGAAGGGGGAGTGGGTCTTTATAAGGAGATCTCGCTGACGGTTTCTCCCCTATTTATTGCGCTGAGTTGGAATTATTAATGGGCTCCTCGAATTCGCGCCCGTGAGAAACCGCCTTTGCCAGGTGGCTCTTAAGGGTCCTCTTTTGGAGCGCATTATTAATGGTGGCGTGTTTCTCGAGCGTCCTTTCGTTTCGCCGAGTCCCATCGGGGCCGCCGACTCGGGAACTGATGCCATTTCGTCCCGGTTCGTGTGCCCCTGTTCTCTTTTGATTTTCCGAGAGTCATGGGTACGTGGCCCCCTTCGGGTTGGCCCTGCCCCCGAGGGCTGGAGAGAGGGGGGGGGGGGGGGAGGGGCGGGCGCGTAGCCCGGCCCGTGCCCTGCTTTGGTTTGGGTGGCTAGGGTTGGCCCTGCCTCAGAGGTCTGGAGGGGGGAGCGGGCGCGTAGCCCGGCCCGTGCCCTTCTCGGGTTTGGGTGGCTAGGGTTGGCCCTGCCCCAGAGGTCTGGATGGGGGGAGCGGGCGCGTAGCCCGGCCCGTGCCCTTCTCTGGTTTGGGTGGCTAGGGTTGGCCCTGCCCCAGAGGTCTTGAGGGGGGGGGGGAGCGGGCGCGTAGCCCGGCCCGTGCCCTTCTCTGGTTTGGGTGGCTAGGGTTGGCCCTACCCCAGAGGTCTTGAGGGGGGGAGCGGGCGCGTAGCCCGGCCCGTGCCCTTCTCTGGTTTGGGTGGCTAGGGTTGGCCCTGCCCCAGAGGTCTGGAGGGGGGAGCGGGCGCGTAGCCCGGCCCGTGCCCTTCTCTGGTTTGGGTGGCTAGGGTTGGCCCTGCCCCAAAGGTCTGGAGGGGGGGGGGGGGAGCGGGCGCGTAGCCCGGCCCGTGCCCTTCTCTGGTTTGGGTGGCTAGGGTTGGCCTTGCCCCAGAGGTCTGAAGGGGGGAGCGGGCGCGTAGCCCGGCCCGTGCCCTTCTCTGGTTTGGGTGGCTAGGGTTGGCCCTGCCCCAGAGGTCTTGATGGGGGGAGCGGGCGCGTAGCCCGGCCCGTGCCCTTCTCTGGTTTGGGTGGCTAGGGTTGGCCCTGCCCCAGAGGTCTGGAGGGGGGGAGCGGGCGCGTAGCCCGGCCCGTGCCCTTCTCTGGTTTGGGTGGCTAGGGTTGGCCCTGCCCCAGAGGTCTTGAGGGGGGGAGCGGGCGCGTAGCCCGGCCCGTGCCCTTCTCTGGTTTGGGTGGCTAGGGTTGGCCCTGCCCCAGAGGTCTGGAGGGGGGGAGCGGGCGCGTAGCCCGGCCCGTGCCCTTCTCTGGTTTGGGTGGCTAGGGTTGGCCCTGCCCCAGAGGTCTTGAGGGGGGGAGCGGGCGCGCAGCCCGGCCCGTGCCCTTCTCTGGTTTGGGTGGCTAGGGTTGGCCCTGCCCCAGAGGTCTGGAGGGGGGGAGCGGGCGCGCAGCCCGGCCCGTGCCCTTCTCTGGTTTGGGTGGCTAGGGTTGGCCCTGCCCCAGAGGTCTGGAGGGGGGAGCGGGCGCGTAGCCCGGCCCGTGCCCTTCTCTGGTTTGGGTGGCTAGGGTTGGCCCTGCCCCAGAGGTCTGGAGGGGGGGAGCGGGCGCGTAGCCCGGCCCGTGCCCTTCTCTGGTTTGGGTGGCTAGGGTTGGCCCTGCCCTATAGGTCTGGAGGGGGGGGGGGGAGCGGGCGCGTAGCCCGGCCCGTGCCCTTCTCTGGTTTGGGTGGCTAGGGTTGGCCCTGGCCCAAAGGTCTGGAGGGGGGGAGCGGGCGCGTAGCCCGGCCCGTGCCCTTCTCTGGTTTGGGTGGCTAGGGTTGGCCCTGCCCCAGAGGTCTTGAGGGGGGGAGCGGGCGCGTAGCCCGGCCCGTGCCCTTCTCTGGTTTGGGTGGCTAGGGTTGGCCCTGCCCCAGAGGTCTTGAGGGGGGGGGGAGCAGGCGCGTAGCCCGGCCCGTGCCCTTCTCTGGTTTGGGTGGCTAGGGTTGGCCCTGCCCCAGAGGTCTGGAGGGGGGGAGCGGGCGTGTAGCCCGGCCCGTGCCCTTCTCTGGTTTGGGTGGCTAGGGTTGGCCCTGCCCCAGAGGTCTGGAGGGGGGGGAGCGGGCGCGCAGCCCGGCCCGTGCCCTTCTCTGGTTTGGGTGGCTAGGGTTGGCCCTGCCCCAGAGGTCTTGAGGGGGGGGGGGAGCGGGCGCGTAGCCCGGCCCGTGCCCTTCTCTGGTTTGGGTGGCTAGGGTTGGCCCTGCCCCAGAGGTCTTGAGGGGGGGAGCGGGCGCGTAGCCCGGCCCGTGCCCTTCTCTGGTTTGGGTGGCTAGGGTTGGCCCTGCCCCAGAGGTCTTGAGGGGGGGAGCGGGCGCGTAGCCCGGCCCGTGCCCTTCTCTGGTTTGGGTGGCTAGGGTTGGCCCTGCCCCAGAGGTCTTGAGGGGGGGGGGGAGCGGGCGCGTAGCCCGGCCCGTGCCCTTCTCTGGTTTGGGTGGCTAGGGTCGGCCCTGCCCTAGAGGTCTTGAGGGGGGGAGCGGGCGCGTAGCCCGGCCCGTGCCCTTCTCTGGTTTGGGTGGCTAGGGTCGGCCCTGCCCCAGAGGTCTTGAGGGGGGGAGCGGGCGCGTAGCCCGGCCCGTGCCCTTCTCTGGTTTGGGTGGCTAGGGTCGGCCCTGCCCCAGAGGTCTTGAGGGGGGAGCGGGCGCGTAGCCCGGCCCGTGCCCTTCTCTGGTTTGGGTGGCGAGGGTCGGCCCATCTCCAGAGGTCTGGAGGGGGGGAGCGGGCGCGTAGCCCGGCCCGTGCCCTTCTCTAGTTTGGGTGGCTAGGGTCGGCCCTGCCCCAGAGGTCTGGAGGGGGGGAGCGGGCGCGTAGCCCGGCCCGTGCCCTTCTCTGGTTTGGGTGGCTAGGGTTGGCCCTGTCCCAGAGGTCTGGAGGGGGGGAGCGGGCGCGTAGCCTGGCCCGTGCCCTTCTCTGGTTTGGGTGGCTAGGGTTGGCCCTGCCCCAGAGGTCTTGAGGGCGGGAGCGGGCGCGTAGCCCGGCCCGTGCCCTTCTCTGGTTTGGGTGGCTAGGGTTGGCCCTGCCCCAGAGGTCTTGAGGGGGGGGGGGGGAGCGGGCGCGTAGCCCGGCCCGTGCCCTTCTCTGGTTTGGGTGGCTAGGGTTGGCCCTACCCCAGAGGTCTTGAGGGGGGGAGCGGGCGCGTAGCCCGGCCCGTGCCCTTCTCTGGTTTGGGTGGCTAGGGTTGGCCCTGCCCCAGAGGTCTGGAGGGGGGAGCGGGCGCGTAGCCCGGCCCGTGCCCTTCTCTGGTTTGGGTGGCTAGGGTTGGCCCTGCCCCAAAGGTCTGGAGGGGGGGGGGGGAGCGGGCGCGTAGCCCGGCCCGTGCCCTTCTCTGGTTTGGGTGGCTAGGGTTGGCCTTGCCCCAGAGGTCTGAAGGGGGGAGCGGGCGCGTAGCCCGGCCCGTGCCCTTCTCTGGTTTGGGTGGCTAGGGTTGGCCCTGCCCCAGAGGTCTTGATGGGGGGAGCGGGCGCGTAGCCCGGCCCGTGCCCTTCTCTGGTTTGGGTGGCTAGGGTTGGCCCTGCCCCAGAGGTCTGGAGGGGGGGAGCGGGCGCGTAGCCCGGCCCGTGCCCTTCTCTGGTTTGGGTGGCTAGGGTTGGCCCTGCCCCAGAGGTCTTGAGGGGGGGAGCGGGCGCGTAGCCCGGCCCGTGCCCTTCTCTGGTTTGGGTGGCTAGGGTTGGCCCTGCCCCAGAGGTCTGGAGGGGGGGAGCGGGCGCGTAGCCCGGCCCGTGCCCTTCTTTGGTTTGGGTGGCTAGGGTTGGCCCTGCCCCAGAGGTCTGGAGGGGGGGAGCGGGCGCGCAGCCCGGCCCGTGCCCTTCTCTGGTTTGGGTGGCTAGGGTTGGCCCTGCCCCAGAGGTCTGGAGGGGGGGAGCGGGCGCGCAGCCCGGCCCGTGCCCTTCTCTGGTTTGGGTGGCTAGGGTTGGCCCTGCCCCAGAGGTCTGGAGGGGGGAGCGGGCGCGTAGCCCGGCCCGTGCCCTTCTCTGGTTTGGGTGGCTAGGGTTGGCCCTGCCCCAGAGGTCTGGAGGGGGGGAGCGGGCGCGTAGCCCGGCCCGTGCCCTTCTCTGGTTTGGGTGGCTAGGGTTGGCCCTGCCCTATAGGTCTGGAGGGGGGGGGGGGAGCGGGCGCGTAGCCCGGCCCGTGCCCTTCTCTGGTTTGGGTGGCTAGGGTTGGCCCTGGCCCAAAGGTCTGGAGGGGGGGAGCGGGCGCGTAGCCCGGCCCGTGCCCTTCTCTGGTTTGGGTGGCTAGGGTTGGCCCTGCCCCAGAGGTCTTGAGGGGGGGAGCGGGCGCGTAGCCCGGCCCGTGCTCTTCTCTGGTTTGGGTGGCTAGGGTTGGCCCTGCCCCAGAGGTCTTGAGGGGGGGGGGGGGGAGCGGGCGCGTAGCCCGGCCCGTGCCCTTCTCTGGTTTGGGTGGCTAGGGTTGGCCCTGCCCCAGAGGTCTGGAGGGGGGGAGCGGGCGTGTAGCCCGGCCCGTGCCCTTCTCTGGTTTGGGTGGCTAGGGTTGGCCCTGTCCCAGAGGTCTGGAGGGGGGGAGCGGGCGCGCAGCCCGGCCCGTGCCCTTCTCTGGTTTGGGTGGCTAGGGTTGGCCCTGCCCCAGAGGTCTTGAGGGGGGGAGCGGGCGCGTAGCCCGGCCCGTGCCCTTCTCTGGTTTGGGTGGCTAGGGTTGGCCCTGCCCCAGAGGTCTTGAGGGGGGGAGCGGGCGCGTAGCCCGGCCCGTGCCCTTCTCTGGTTTGGGTGGCTAGGGTTGGCCCTGCCCCAGAGGTCTTGAGGGGGGGAGCGGGCGCGTAGCCCGGCCCGTGCCCTTCTCTGGTTTGGGTGGCTAGGGTTGGCCCTGCCCCAGAGGTCTTGAGGGGGGGAGCGGGCGCGTAGCCCGGCCCGTGCCCTTCTCTGGTTTGGGTGGCTAGGGTCGGCCCTGCCCTAGAGGTCTTGAGGGGGGGAGCGGGCGCGTAGCCCGGCCCGTGCCCTTCTCTGGTTTGGGTGGCTAGGGTCGGCCCTGCCCCAGAGGTCTTGAGGGGGGGAGCGGGCGCGTAGCCCGGCCCGTGCCCTTCTCTGGTTTGGGTGGCTAGGGTCGGCCCTGCCCCAGAGGTCTTGAGGGGGGAGCGGGCGCGTAGCCCGGCCCGTGCCCTTCTCTGGTTTGGGTGGCGAGGGTCGGCCCATCTCCAGAGGTCTGGAGGGGGGGAGCGGGCGCGTAGCCCGGCCCGTGCCCTTCTCTAGTTTGGGTGGCTAGGGTCGGCCCTGCCCCAGAGGTCTGGAGGGGGGGAGCGGGCGCGTAGCCCGGCCCGTGCCCTTCTCTGGTTTGGGTGGCTAGGGTTGGTCCTGCCCCAGAGGTCTGGAGGGGGGGAGCGGGCGCGTAGCCTGGCCCGTGCCCTTCTCTGGTTTGGGTGGCTAGGGTTGGCCCTGCCCCAGAGGTCTTGAGGGCGGGAGCGGGCACGTAGCCCGGCCTGTGCCCTTCTCTGGTTTGGGTGGCTAGGGTTGGCCCTGCCCCAGAGGTCTTGAGGGGGGGAGCGGGCGCGTAGCCCGGCCCGTGCCCTTCTCTGGTTTGGGTGGCTAGGGTTGGCCCTGCCCCAGAGGTCTTGAGGGGGGGAGCGGGCGCGTAGCCCGGCCCGTGCCCTTCTCTGGTTTGGGTGGCTAGGGTCGGCCCTGCCCCAGAGGTCTTGAGTGGGGGAGCGGGCGCGTAGCCCGGCCCGTGCCCTTCTCTGGTTTGGGTGGCTAGGGTTGGCCCTACCCCAGAGGTCTGGAGGGGGGAGCGGGCGCGTAGCCCGGCCAGTGCCCTTCTCTGGTTTGGGTGGCTAGGGTTGGCCCTGCCCCAGAGGTCTGGAGGGGGGGAGCGGGCGCGTAGCCCGGCCCGTGCCCTTCTCTGGTTTGGGTGGCTAGGGTCGGCCCTGCCCCAGAGGTCTGGAGGGGGGGAGCGGGCGCGTCGCCCGGCCCGTGCCCTTCTCTGGTTTGGGTGGCTAGGGTTGGCCCTGCCCCAGAGGTCTGGAGGGGGGGAGCGGGCGCGTAGCCCGGCCCGTGCCCTTCTCTGGTTTGGGTGGCTAGGGTCGGCCCTGCCCCAGAGGTCTGGAGGGGGGGAGCGGGCGCGTCGCCCGGCCCGTGCCCTTCTCTGGTTTGGGTGGCTAGGGTTGGCCCTGCCCCAGAGGTCTTGAGGGGGGGAGCGGGCGCGTAGCCCGGCCCGTGCCCTTCTCTGGTTTGGGTGGCTAGGGTTGGCCCTGCCCCAGAGGTCTTGAGGGGGGGAGCGGGCGCGTAGCCCGGCCCGTGCCCTTCTCTGGTTTGGGTGGCTAGGGTTGGCCCTGCCCCAGAGGTCTTGAGGGGGGGAGTGGGCGCGTAGCCCGGCCTGTGCCCTTCTCTGGTTTGGGTGGCTAGGGTTGGCCCTGCCCCAGAGGTTTGGAGTTTTAGCGAACTGCAAAACTTGTGTAGGAACAACAATGTTGGGAAAAACGAGTGGATGTGTATATTGCGCGAAAAAAGAAAAACTCACAGCTATTGGTAGAATTTTAGCAGATGTTTCACGTTCCAAGGGTGGGCCAGTTCGCTCCCTTCGGGGGTAGCCAGGATGTACATGGCCGGTCCGACAATATCGATGACCGTGTAGGGCCCTTCCCATTTGGCGGCCAGCTTTCCCCGCTGCGCGGTCTCGGGGCGGAAGGTGGCGTCCCGGAGGACCAAATCGCCGATCCTGAATGTCCGCGGTTTCACCCGGGTGTCGTAATATCGTGCCATCCTCTGGCTGTGTTTGACGAGGCTAGTCAGGGCCCGGTCTCGTACCTCGTCTATTAACTCAAGACTGAGGCCGAGCCCTTCTCCGTTCCTTTCTTCGTCGAAGAGCTTTAGCCGGAGTGTTTCCTCGCCGATTTCCACAGGAACAACCGCCTCTGACCCGTATGCTAGCACGAAGGGGCTTTCCCCGGTTGAGGCCTTGTGGGTGGTACGATAAGACCATAGGATTCCCGGCAGCTCGTCGACCCAAGCCCCCAGAGCGGCGTCCACCTTCTTCTTCATTGGGTTCAAGATACATTTATTCGCGGCCTCCGCCATTCCGTTGCACTGTGGGTGGGCGACTGACGCGAACTGGAGTTTGATCCCCCAGCCCGAGCAGAAGTCACGGAAGCCCTCGCAATCGAACTGCTTTCCATTATCCATGACAATGGAGCGGGGAATCCCGAAGCGGCATATGATGGATTGCCAGATGAAGCCCTTCATGTCCGTCCACGTGATTCGCGCCAGCGGCTCTGCCTCGACCCATTTTGTGAAATAGTCCACGGCGACGACTAGATATTTCCTTCCCCCGGAGGCCTTTGGGAACGGCCCCAGGATGTCGAGCCCCCACTTGGCGAAGGGGATCGGACTCAAGATGGGCATCAGGTTGGCCGGAGGTGCAGTCGTCCACCGACAGAACTTCTGGCATGCCTCGCACTTCTTGACGTACTGTACCGCATCCCGGATCATCGTCGGCCAGTAGTATCCTTGGCGCATTACTTTGTGGGCGATGGTGCGCCCGCCATGGTGGTTTCCGTAGAAGCCTTCATGTACCTCGCGGATGACTTGCTCAGCCTGCTCCGGGCCCAAGCATTTCAGGTAGGGCAGGACGTCGAAATTAGCATGGCGGCGGCGGTACAACACTCCGTCGAGAAGTACGAATGATAGGGCCCGCCTTTCCACCTGTTTTGCCAGCATCCGTTCCTCGGGTAGCTCGCCCGTCTCTAGGTACTTCATAATGGGGGTCATCCATGACGTCCTCGTGTCCGCGCACATCAGCTCTCCTTCGTCGATGGTTGGCGTCACCAGGCTTTCCACGTAGATTGCCTTCCCGATCTCGGCCGCCGAAGAGGAAGCCAGCTTAGACAGGGCATCCGCCCGGAGGTTGCTGGAGTGGGGTAGGTGTTGGACGTCCGCTTTCTTGAACTTACGGAGTTCGATCTGGATGCGATTTAGGTATCGCTTCATTGTTTCCTCTCGGGCTTCGAAGCCCCCCAGGATCTGTTGGATGACGAGGCGGGAGTCACTCAGGAGCAACACGTTCGTCGCCCCCACCGCCCTAGCGAGCTTCAACCCGTTAACCGCGGCTTCATATTCCGCGACATTGTTGGTGGCCGGGAAGCTGAAGCGCAGGGCGTACTCCAGCGAACATCCATCAGGGGTCTGAATGACTATACCTGCTCCTGTCCCGGAGCCTGTTGCGGAGCCGTCGACGTGGATGGTCCATAATTCGCCCGCTGTCGTCGGGGAGGGCGCTGAGGGTTCGCCCCCCTCGATCCTCCGCGGGGACGTGGTCGCCGATGGGAGCTCCATCCGGTCCCCCGGCGGGACTTCCGTGGTGCATTCCACCACGAAGTCGGCCAGCGCTTGGCCCTTGATTGCCGTCCGGGCTTTGTACGTTATGTCGAACTCGCTGAGCTCGACGCTCCAGTTGAGCATCCTCCCCGACCGCTCCAGCCTTTTCAGGTTCTTTTCAAGGGGCATGTCGGTGTGGACGATTATGGGGTGGGCCTGGAAGTAGGGTCGGAGCTTCCGGGCCGTGGTGATTAGGCAGTAGGCGGCTTTCTCGATAGGGCTGTAACGAGTCTCCGCCTCCCGGAGGATCCGGCTGGCATAGTAAACGGGGCGTTGCACCCCTCCTTCCTCCATGATCAGGACGGAGCTAACGGCCTCCTCGTTGGTCGCCAGGTACAACCCCAGGGGTTCGCCCTCCTCCGGCCGTGCGAGGAGCGGTGGGCTCTGTAGGTATGATCTCAGCTCTGCGAACACCCGCGCGCAGTCGTCATCCCACGGGATCACCTTCCTTTGGTCTTTAGCTTCGCCCAAGGCTGTGCGCAAGACCCTGAAGAAAGGGAGCGATTTCTCCGCCGATTTCGACAGGAATCGCCCTAAAGCAGCGATCCGGCCGTTCAGTCGCTGCAAGTCCCGGACCGTCCGGGGCTCCGTCATACCGATGAGGGCCGTCACCTTGTCGGGGTTCACCTCGATTCCCCGCTTCGTTATCATGAAGCCCAGGAATTTTCCCGATTGCACGCCAAAGATACACTTCGCGGGGTTTAGCCTCAGGTTGTACCGGCGGACCCTCTGGAAGGTTTCCTGCAGGTCGGCGAGGTGGTCGGGGCCCTTCCGCTCTTTACCAGCATGTCGTCGATGTAGACCTCCAAGTTTCGTCCCACCTGAGGGCCGAATATTCGGTCCACCATTCTTTGATAGGTCGCCCCGGCGTTCTTCAGTCCGAAGGGCATCTTGGTGCAACAGAAGGTGCCCTTATCGGTGACAAAAGATGTCTTCTCCTCATCTTCCTCCGCCATCGGTATCTGGTTGTACCCTGAGAAGGCGTCCATGAAGCTCAACAACTCATAGCCGGACGCCTGGTCCACCAAGTGGTCGATTCTGGGCAGAGGGAAGCTGTCCTTCGGGCATACCTTGTTGAGGTCGGTGAAGTCGACGCACATGCGCCACTTTCCACTGGGCTTCTTCACCAGAACGACGTTGGTGAGCCAGTCGGGGTAGTCCACCGGCCGAACAAATTTGGCTTCGAGGAGTCGCTCTACTTCTTCCTCGGCCGCCCTCTTCTTTTCGCCCCCCGCACTTCTCTTCTTCTGTCGAACAGGTCGGGCTTCCGGGTCTGCATTCAACCTGTGGGAGATTATCGCCGGGTCCACCCCGGGCATGTCGGCGGGAGACCATGCGAATATATCCGCGTTTTCCCGGAGCAAGGCGACGAGGGCCGTCCTCAACATGGACGGGAGTTTTGTCCCGATGGAGACGGTTCTTCCCTCGTTCGAGGCCACTGGGACCTCCTCCACTTCCTCTGCCGGGGTCGGCCGCTGGTCGCAGAAGTCCTCCCTCTCGTCAGGGATGAGAGCAGTCAGGGACCGCCTCGGGCTCTTAGGCAGGGACTGCACCTGGTTGTGGTCTCCGGGCACCTCCCGTCCTCCCCGCACCTGTCCCATCCCCCGCGGGGTCCGGAACTTCATCGTCTGATGTTGTAGGCCGGGGAGCGCCTCGATGGCTGTCATATACGGATGCCCTATGATTCCGTTATACGCCGACGCGACGTCGACGATGACAAAAAGTGCTTCCTTGGTCACGACCCTCGGTTCTTCCCCCAGGGTCATGGGCAGGGTGATCGTTCCCTCAGTGGGGATCGCATGGCCGGTGAAGCCAGCAACAGGGCCCACACAGGGCTCTAGGTCTGCACGCCCCCACCCCATCCTCTCGACCGTTGACAGGAACAAGATGTCGCAGGAGCTACCAGTGTCAATCAGGAGCCGGTCGACGTCCATCGCCCCAATCCGAGCCTCGATGACGAGAGCGTCATTGTCCTGGCTCCGTGTCCCCAGCCAGTCCTCCTCGGTAAAGGTGATGGGGGGTCGGTGTGTCCTTCTTCGCTTCGGTCGGCGGCCAGCGGCCGCCACCATCACCTGTCGGGCTCCGGCCCCCGGGATTGCGGGCACTCGTCCCGCCGAGGAAGACCCTCCAGTTATCATCTCAATTCGCATGACCGCCCTTAGGGGGCGTGGCTCCTCCTTATCGCGGTCCGCCGGCGGTTCCCGTCCCCCCTCCTCCGGGGGCTCTCTCTCCTGCTGTCGCCCGCCTTCCCGCGACGAAGTTCCCCAGGTGACCCGCCTGGATCAGTCGCTCGATCTCTCTTTTGAGGGAGTAACAACGGTCGGTGTCGTGACCGTGGTCCCGGTGATAACGGCAGTATCTCCGGGGGTCCCGCCTCGCCGGGTCCGTCCTCATCTCCCGGGGAGGCTCCAGCAGTAACCCGGCCCTTGTCGCCGCGGCCAGCACCTCCATCATGGGGGCATTGAGTCACGTGTAAGGCGCCTGTAGGGGGCCTTCTTGTCTTGGGACGACTCCGGGGGGCCCCCGCGCCGGGGCGAGCTCGCGCACCGGGCCAAGGCGATCTTGTGGGCGAGGCTCGGGCGGCTCCCGCCGCGGTCGGGATATCTGATCGCGGTCTCGGCCCCTCTCTTCCTGCCTCGGACGAGGGTGTGGCCGGGGTCCGTCTTGGGACGGTTTCGCCGGGGGGAATACGGCCTTTGCACCTAGAGTCTCTTCGGCCAACGCGTGCCTTTCCGTCATTGCAACCAACGCTTCATAGTCGGTCGGCGGATCCCGGAGCAGGGATTTGTGGAGGCTCCGAGTTCGCAACCCCGTCTTGAAGGCCAGCATAAGCACCTCATCGCCACATGTCACCACCGCCCGTCTTTCCTCCTGAAAGCGGCGGAGGTATCTACCCGTCGTCTCTCCTTCCCCTTGGACTATTGTGCTGAGATAGTCCAAGGGCTTCTTCTTCGTCCGCCTGGCTCGGAACTCTTGGCAGAACTTGTGAGACAGCTCGCCAAAGCTCCCAACGGATCTCGCGGGCAGGCCAAAATACCAATCCAGCGCGGTGTCCCTCAGGCTTTGGGAGAAATGTCGGCATAGGAACACCTCGTCCACATCCTGCGCCTCCATCGCCCCCCGGTATTGTTGCACGTGCGTGAGGGGGTCGCCTCTCCCATTGTACGTGGCCAAGTGAGGGGGCTTGAACCTTACGGGCCTTGGGGCGGACGTGATCCATCGTGCAAGCGGCGTGGCCTCCTCCGGATAGGTAGGGCGATCCGACACATCCCCTCTCCGCCATTCGAGGGTCTGGCTTCGGTCGCGCCTCGGCCGCCGACGGTCCTCCGTCCCCGGGGAGTATCTCCTTCCCTGGGCCGAGGATTCGACGGGTCGCGGGCTACGGTTCTCCCAGCACCAGCGCCTCCCGGCCAGCTCTCCTCGGGCCTCCATCCGTTCTTGATTCTCTCGGAGGAGCCTTTCGTGCTCGGCGGCGAGGAAGCGTAGTTGTCGACAAACGGCTTCCTCATGCAGGGTATCGGAGGGGTGGTGCTGGCGATGCGGGCTGCCTCCTCCGGGTGGGGACCTGTTCAGTAACGGGTCCCGCCCGTCCCCGAGCCGCCGGCCCGCCGTCGTCTCGTCCAGGATTCTTGGTTGCTCCGGTTCTCTCTCCTTAGCCTCTCGCGCTCCGCGACGATGAGGCGGAGGTGGCGGCGAGCGGCCTCTTCTTCTTGGTAGGCCCTTCGGGCAGTCTCGGCCGCTTCGTCCGAACGCCTTTGCGCGGCGGCCGCCTCCCCCAGGCGCCTCCATCACCGCGCAACTTCCATCTCCTCTTCCAGGAGTCTTTGCTGGGCTGCAATCTCCTCGGCGAGCCCCCTGTTTTCTCCCTCCTCCTCGAACTGAAGGCGGAGGTTCCGCCTTACATTCTGGGGCTCTGAGGGGCCGGGCGGAGGCTCCGTTCCAGCCGTCTGATTGCCTCCCTTGGCCTGAGTAACGGCCTCGAGGCTCTTCAGGACGGCGTGGGCTGAAGCATGCTCAGTTTCGGTGCCCACCCCCAGAAGGGGGTCGGACGCCGGGGTGATTTGTAGAGAGAGCGGTTCCTGACCCACGGGATCTTTGCCATGGTCAGGGCTCCGCGGGATCGGCATGGAGTCTAACATGGGTGTGACCCTTCGATCCCACAGACGGCGCCAATTGTTACGAGGTGGAACTCGCGTACAATGAATTTGTATTATGGGGAACCAATGGCACGATGGTTATGTGGAGAAGAAGGTTTAGGTAGGCTGTTTTACAAGCGGTTAGTGGAGTGAAGAAGTTGGATCCGTTGCCGGTGGTGCTCACGGGATCGTATCTCGCCAGGCTCAGCTGAGGAGGGTTGGACGGCAGGGGGCTGACGCTGACTTTGGTCAAGGGGCGAGCTCTCCTGCAGCACGAACAACTCGTCAGAAGGGCTGGGTTGGGGTTCAACCCTTAGCCCCTCCGATGCCTAAGTCAGTAATAGGGCTAAAATGGGGGGCTGGACACGCCGGTCGGACCATCAGTGTGTCCGCCGCGCGTGACGAGCTATAGGTGGGAGAGCAAAGATATGGAAGACCTTTGCTCTCGTGTGTGAATAATGGAAAATGAGAGAGAGAATTCTCCAACCCCCCTTCCGTAAGAGGAGAGGGGGTATTTATACCTGACGGGTGATGACTAGGCGTGCTGAGCTGGCTCGTGTGTCGGCGTAAGCTTCGGACAAGGACATCGGGAACAGGAGTTCCTGACCTGCTTCTGTCAGGCAGCGCAACGGCCAAGTGGTGCTTTTGTCGGGATGTCAGGGCCGAAAGCGCTAACTGTCGGATGGGTCAGCCGCCTGGGGGTGCTTTGTCAGGCGGCCGGGTGACGTATGTGTCAGTCGTGTCCTTATCCTAGGCTGTTTGTCGTTAGCGACGAACTAAAGGTCGGGCTGTGTCACTCTAGGCGCCGCGGTTCGCGGGAATCAGGCGGGCCGTTCCGATCGGGGGTTGTCCGGCCCGGCCGCGCCCCCCGATCGGTCATGGGGTATGGCCCGCCGGTACGGAAGGATACGTCCGCGCCCGTCAATAGGCCTGACCTAGCTACCCAAGCGTCCCCGAGCGCGCTACCCCGGTGGGTCGGGCGGCTACGGTTGTTCGCCTCGGCTGGTTACGATTGTTCGCCTCGGCCAGTTCGGGGAACGCTGCAAGGCGCGCCTGTCTCCATGATGCCCCGAATTTTCGGGGCGGCGGCCCTTTTGTGAAATGGTGAGTTAATGGGGTATGTTAGCGGATTCGGGCGGGAGTCGGGCTCCTACGATCTTTAGGTCGTAACAGAGACTAATAGCTTGGTGCAAGGATGGACATCAAGAGGAGCAATGTCAAAGCTTGGACTCAAGGGGTGCCAAAGCTTAGATATGATGGAAGGCATCAAGGCATTAAGGATTGAAGCCATAGACTCTAAGGAAAGCAATGTAATCCATGTATTATTTCATTTATTGCTTTTCCCTTTTTGAGTTTAGGATTATTGTAAAGCCTTGATAGATGGTCTACAAATTCATGCATATGCATATAACTATCTTAGTGAGCCTTAGGATTATCATAGAATCCAATCCAATAGGTTCATTATGCCAAATGACTCAATTGGAGTCTCTGGCTCTCCAACAGGCGACTGGGTGATTCCAGGTGCCTGACCAGCCTTCTACAGTCGGCTGTTGTGTACTAGCTCAGGCCATCTTTTATTAACTCTATCTTAAGCTATTCGAGACAGACGAATTACGTTCATTTACAGACGCCTGTATTCCATCAGGCACCTGGGATTTGTTCTCCAGTCGTTGTGTGCCAAAGTGCGTAACTTGCAGTTTCTGGGTTTCAACCATATTGCAAGTCCGTCGATTGATAAAGTAATTTTAGTCGCCTGTCAAATTACATGCGCCTGTGAAATTATCATCTATCGTCCGAAGGCACTAGTGCGAAAGTTGTATTTTCATGCTCTGTTTCCATCCCATGTGACAATCGCCTGCTGAAGGATATTTAGGCGCTTGCTCATTGTACATGCTCTTGTGTAAACTTCTACAGTTGCATGTCCTCGCTCAGATTATAGCTGTTGACCAGTCGACTGTCAGTTGTTCATCAGTCGACTTTCTGTGCCGTAAACTACCAAAATCTAGCAGTTGCAGATTTATTATTTTGGGGTTTTTCTTTATGTTGGAGGGTTCCTTTGGAGTTCCAATATATAGGAGAGGGCTGAGTTCATTAGAACTTCTTGGTCACCATTGCAAATCATTAGAGATTGATTAAGCTACTCTCAAACTCTCTTGTTTCCCTCTTAGAGCTATCATTCCTCTTTATGCATTGAAGTCAAGCTCAAGGGAAATCATCCAAGTGCTTTCAATCAAATCTCATCACTTGGAGATCCTCTTCCATGCCTTGCATTCATTAATGAGTAAGTTCTTCATCAAGGTATACGTAAGAGTATTTGTTTTACTTTGTATTTTCATTGAAACCCAAGCGTTCTTTTTGAGAGCTAGTTACTCTATGTGTAGAGTATAACCTTCTGTGTGAGGGTTGGTTGAGATCTCTCTATGTGACAGTTTGAATCTCTCTATGTGAGAGTATAAGTCTTTCTATGTGAGAGTAAGGATTTCTATGTGTGAGAATCCAAATCCTCCGTTTGAGGTATCTCTGTGTGAGATTGTATTCACTTCTCTGTATGAGAATTATAGTGGATATTGGTGTGGCTGGACGTACCCAAGTTTGGGGAACCAGTGTAACATTTTGTGTTTGCGTTTGGATTTTTGTGCTGTTTAAATTCCTATTGTATTTACAATTCCGCATTTGTAAGTTTAATTTTTAAATACACAATTTGTGCCATTACACTATTCACCCCCCTCTCGTGTGTTGTTAGTATTGCAAGGGTAAGACGATTCTCACATCATGCTCCCACCTCTAATATCCAAGGTATGTTCCTTCATTTTCCCCTCAAATTTGCCACATTAGTCCCATTTGGCTGTGTGTGGGGGGGATGTGGGTCGGGGTGGATTTAGGGTGTAAGTGGGTTGTAGGAAGATATTTGCCCTCGAAGCAATTTATCCTAGAAAACATCTTGTTCAAATATAAATGGTACTAATTATCCTAGTATGATTAAATGTTTTTTAATACTTGGATAATTTCCTTAGACTTAAAGTAAGGTCATACACGTATCTAGATGCAGATCTCGATTATGGGAAGTGAATGACCGATAGGAACTTGAGTCTTAAAACGTTCATGGTCATAGATGTGTCGAGAATAGGATATCAACGTATGTGCTCATTGGAGAATGAGTCCACTGAACGACCCAATGAAGAGTTGTCAAATGGTTAACCCTAACTAAACTGTCATTGATAATTCTCTAGTGATGATAGGCTAGTTGGTCATTTAGACTTGAGGTTATTGTACGAACATGTGCATGAACGGTGTCACTTAGATTTATGATCTAGCCTCGAGTCTTTACTCGTTGAAAGTTCTTACGTTGGGTGACACTGGAAGCGTATGATGTAAGTAGTGACTAAGATAGGATTCGTCTCTTCCGTTAAAGGCAAGTTAGTGTCACAGACTCAGTACGGTTCTTTGTGCTAAACCTCGGCCGGGGTATGTTGTAGGAAGTACACCATGGACATACTAAAGACCGATGTGTGCTAACCAGTGCTAGCTAGGCTATGTAGTGACATAGTTATGACGAAGGGACTAAAACTGTGGTATTCATCACTGACACAGTCAGAGTGATTTCGACGACACTATTGTCAATGGGTCAATCACGTAATTATGATGTCAAAACAGGGGCGACACCTACTGCTCGTGGTCACTGTCGTCTAGGGGTTTCGAGCCACAACATGTAGTAGGGTCAGGCTGTAGGGTTTCACACCGAGTGGGATTTGCGTCTTAGTAATATGAAGGATTTAGGAGGAGTGTACTCGGGTGCACGAAAATAATTAAAGTCACAAACAATTTGTGACAATAAGTCTATATTAAATGGGATTTAATAATGTCACAAAATATTTGCGATTTTAAAATTAGCAAATGCTATAAGGGATTGCTGCATCTGATGCAAAATGGTTGAAAATATATTGTAAAATGTTTACAAGAATATTTTACATAACAAAAGGCATAGAAATGGATACATGGCTTCTTGGGATAGTCCCATTCGAACCATGCTTTCAAATGGATCTGAAATCGGCTCAATCAGAGCTGTAGAGCTCAAGAAATAGCCCAAAAGGCTAGAACTGGGCTTTTGCCCAGTTCTGGCCCAGCCCAACCCAGACTGGGCGTGTCCAACCCGCTAGGCGGGCTGACCCGCCCGTAAGGGGCCGGGTGCTCACCCTGCGGGCGGGTCAGACCCGCCCGCCCAGCGCGGGCGGGCGTACCAGGTGAGCTAGGCATGCCCAAAGACTTCAGAAACCCTAAGGGGTCCACCAAGGGGTCCAAACTTCAGAAACCCTAAGGGGTTAATGACGACTGCGTTTTTCAGCCAATACATGATTTTTGCTCAATTTTGAGCAATTGTTTAAGGGGTCAAACGAAGTCGGATTGAAATGCCGTTTGTTTCTTTGCGTTCACCATTCATATCTCTTCGCTTTGATAGGTTGTATCACTTCTGAAGCTCAACGGTGAGGGATAGAAAATTCGTTGAAGTTTAGCCTTAGTGTAAAGCAAACTAACTTAATTTTCTCTCCTAATTTTAATTAATCCTACATTGCTCGTGAGATGAGTAAGGGGTTCAGCCTCCTATATAAATATGGGCTGACACCCCTTGAAAAAAATGCACCAAGTCTCCGAATCGAGTAGCTCCGAAAAGTTTTGAGCACGCTCGATCCGAGACGAAATTATTCTTTCCTCCTATAATTCTTCTGCTCCTTCGTTCACGTCTTATCAATACAAGGAGGAGGGTTGGATTCGATCCAAAGTCTAAGACACAGATTACTCTTAAGTGAAACTTTCTTTGGCGAGTGATTGGCTCGGAGGCGCGGTGTCGGCTCGCTTTGGGTGGACCAGTTTCGGAGGCACATAGGCGGCTTGCTTCGGGGAGCTAAAGTTGTTGCTGAAAATGACGCTTTGTTTTCTGCGGAAGCAAAGTTCCGGATATGTTTTTAATGCTTTCATATTTATATTGTTGCAGTTAGTTTTAGATCTATCTTTAGGGCTAGTCAGACCCACCCCAAGATAATAGATTTCCTGTCTAGGGTCATGATATTCTTAGGGCGTTTTTTATTAAAGTGTTTAATAAATTTATTTTTCTGCTGCAGTTTATATTTCTATTGTCCGTCCGACGTAGGACGTGCATAGGTTTATACCCTAAGAGTCCCTCAAAACCCAACATTGGTATCAGAGGCTAGGTCTATTTAGGTCTATTTTGATCCAAAAACTACAATGAATATAAATGCATATATGATTGTTAAGAACATGCTTTAAAATTATGAGATAATTCTTGAACACGGAACACCTTAATAAGATTTTAGATGCTTTAAAATTTTAAGTTGCATGCTAATTATTTATGAGATAAATTTAATTTGTTGTTCATGTATATAATTATGAGATAATTATTAAGAAGATAGTAACTTAATTTTATGCGATATTTTAAGTTGCTAGTCTGCATGCTAATTTTATGAGATACAATTTAGTTGATGTATGTTAATGGTAATTTTAATTTCTTACATATTATGTGATAATTCAAGAAAGCCTCTTAGGATAGACATTAAAATTCTTCTAAAACTTTTGAGATAAATTTTAGATTGACATGCTATGTTTAATAAATTGTTACAACAATTAAATTCCTAATTCATGATTAGGATAGATCTTTCCAACAATTATTATTTTAAATCGTTCTAATAATAATTTTGATAAAAGGCTATATTATAAATTGTTGAAATTTGAATTTATTAAAATCCTAATACATGATTAGGATAGCACGTTGAAACCAATAAATCCTTATAGTTGATAATGACTCTAATAAAAGTTATTTACCAATCCTAATAATTTCGAATTTTAGGATTCAACTAGTTGATAGGATTAACTAGTTTTAATGAAGCCATTTCTAGCCGATGGCGCACATATGAATGATGAGTTTCCTTTAATGGACCATGATCTGATCTAGTGTTTTTTGACTAGTGTTGTGGATCATCCTAGTTCGACTGGGGATAGTGATCCTGGCCTAGCCAAATCCCTGGCCATGTTCTGCTGGACTCCGCAAAGATGCGAATTATGATTATGTGACACCGTCGACTACATCTAGTCTAATACGTTAAAAATCTTCTTCAATATTAACTGTAGCCCGCCTTATTTTTGGATTAGGGGACTAACAGATGCCTGTCATGGTTGTTGAGTCTCCTCAAGCTATGACATGGTTGTTGGATATTGGACTCCCCGGATTCGGTTTTGGATGATGAACAAACATAAATATATCATGAACTAACACTTTGTGAGCGCAGTTATGGAGATCGTCGCCAAATTCATATGAATATCAGTTACGACGTCTCAAGACTTCTCAAAGCATGTGATCGTATGCCTAAAGCTTCGTTGAAGCTTATGGACCAATTTAGAAGTCATGAAGATTCGATTGAAGCTATTGAAGACGGTATCGTCAAGTTTTATTTATAGTCTTTAGCTTCTTTCGTAGAATGTTAAGCCTTGAGTAGGTCTTACGTTTTAAATCTTCATAACGCTCATATCTTAGCTCTAGTATCTTAGTAGAAGTCCATACAATCCTTCCCGAAGCATCGTGCTTCGATTCGCGACTTCTTGTGCATGTTAGTTGGTTCAAGAAGAAGAACTGACCGACTAGATGGTGATCTAGTCGGTCGGCAAAGCTCCTTGGACCGACTAGTTCTTCTCAGTCATTTCCAAGCTCTTTACTGTTTACAGTTAGTCGGTCTAAGTTGACTCACCGACCGACTAGTTTGTGAACTAGTTGGTCAGTGATGCTTCTGTGACCGACTAGTTGAGCTTTCCCTGTTCATGCACATTTGAGCCTATGCTACTGTTTATCATTAGTCGGTCTGTGTTCATTGATCGACCGACTAGTTGATGAACTAGTCGGTCAACTTTTCTTCTTGGACCGACTAGTTTAGTTTACTGTTCACCATACTTACTGTTTATCGTTAGTCGGTCTAAGTTCATTTGGCGACCGACTAGTTGGTGAATTAGTCGGTCAACATTTGTTCTTGGACCGACTAAGTCTATTTTCTTCTCAGACTTCAGTTTTATCTGTTAGTCGGTCTCAGTTGAGTAACCGACTGACTAGTTGTGAAACTAGTCGGTCAGCTACTCTTCTTAGACCGACTAGTTCCTTATGTCTGTACTTTGATCTTTTCTCAGTTCTCCCATTAGTCGGTTTACGTTAATTGACCGACCGACTAGTTGATGAACTAGTCGGTCGATGGTTGTTCTTTGACCGACTAGTTGGGTTCAGAAAAGAGCCGTTGGAGCATTTAATGACTCGAATTTCTTTCTCTCTCTCTCCTCTATCCTATATATACTTGATGGGCTGCATTCATTGCTGCCAAGGCTGATATTATTGCAAGTTTAGAGATCAAGAGAATTTATTCCAAGCTCATTCAAAGCTCATTCTTTCCATTCAATAATCTCTCCTAACTCTTACTTCCAAAGAGAGATTCATTGAGTGTGAAGCCTTCCAAGCCAAGTGCTTGATTCTAGGTCACCAACATCCCCAACGCTCTCCATCGCTGATCTACATCTTGGAGCTAGGGTTTGGTGCCACTTCTTCCTCAAAATCATCCTTGCCCTAATTCGTAAGCAATACTCAAGGCATATGTATTTTGTTCGGTAAGAAGTTTTCTTATTTCATTTCATATTTGATTTGTAAGTTTCACTCTCGGTTGTGAGAGTGTGGTTGTGATCCCGGGTTGTGGGAGTCACAAATTACATTTTGTATGATTTGACTTGTGGAGGATTTTCACAAGTATTTCATAGTGGAAATCTTGAGTTAGGGTTTCTAACTCAAGTATCTGGAGGGGATCCGGGTGGTTGGGACGTAGGATCACTGGGAACAAGTCGGGGAGACTTGGGTGGATCCGAACCGAGTAATATCTCTTGTTTGCATTGTTAATTTTGTTGTTGTCTTCAATTTAAGCTTCCGCAAATTGATTTGGTAGTTGTTTGCATTATAATTAGGAATTATACTCCTTGTTATTTTTAAAGTACTATTCACCCCCTCTAGTTCTTGTGCAGTAGCTTGTACGGCATTACATTTGGTATCAGAGCCAGATACTTAGCTATGTCTGCCAACGACAACAAGACCGTGCGTCCACCTTCCGACTATGGCACCTTCAAGAACCGTGAAGGAGCATCTTCTGTGATGGAAGGACATTTCTCAACGAGGCCTCCATTCTTCAACGGTACCAACTACGGGTACTGGAAATGCCGGATGGAAACTTTCCTCCGGAGTGCATCTCTATGGAGGACCACGATGAAGGGATACGTCGAGCCCGAAGAAGAAGACTTTGAGAAATGGACAACCGCGGAGGTCGCCGCGGAGGTAAGCAATGCCAAGGCAATAAATGCCTTGCAATGTGCGTTGGAGCCCGAGGACTTCAATAAGATATGCACATGTAAGAGTGCATATCAAATTTGGAACTCCCTCCTCATTCTACATGAAGGGACGAGTAGGGTAAGAGACTCCAAACTCGTAGTTGTAAACAAAGATTACGAAATGTTTCATATGCAACAGGGTGAGAAGATGAAGGAGTATTACGCTCGCTTCGTTGACATCATAAACGAGTTGGAGGCTCTCGGTAAAACCTACACCCAAAAGGAGAAGTGTTCGAAGCTTATCGAAGGACTTCCTTCTTCTTGGGAAAAGCGTACCTTCGCCATCGAGGAAGGTAATGACATGAATAAGTACACCGTAGTTCAACTAATGGGTACTTTAATGTCATACGAGGTACGCAAGGATAGCAAGCTCAAATTGCAGGAAAAGATGAAGTCCTACCTAAAGCAAGACGAGCCAAAGAAGAAGGCTATTGCTTTCAAGGCCGCTCCATCCACATCCACATCAACCGATGATGAAGACTCGGAAAACGAGTTGGACTTGGAGTCCATGGCACTCATGGCCAAGAAGTTCAACCGTTTCTTCCGAAAAGGTAACTATAAGAACAAAGCTAAATTTGGTTCTTCTAACGCCTCTTCCTCTCCTTTGTGTTTCAAGTGCAATAAGCCAGGACACATGAAAGCGGAGTGTCCTCTCAACAAGCAAAAGGAGAAGTGGACGGCGCCTAAATTCGATAAGTCCAAGAAGTACAAGAAAGGAAACAAGAAGGGACTTGTCGGAGCAACATTCACCGACTCCGAGGATTCCTCAAGCGGAGAGTCGGATGATGAGCAAGTGGATCAAGCTCACATGTGCTTCATGGCAAGAGAGGAGCATGATCAAGGATCCTCCTCTTCCGATGATAGTGACGACGAAGGCGATGAGGTAACTATGGATGACCTTAGGAATGCTAACTCTCAATTATGGTCTAAATACACTAAATTAGTAAATAGATATACTAAAGTAAAAGATGACCTAGCTAGCATTCAAACCTCGCCTAAGACTATCATCACCAACAACGACACCGTTGTTGAAGAGTTAAGAAATGAGATTGTTGATCTCAAATCTAAACTTGAACATGTTTGCATTGAAGATCCGGAGTAACATAAGATAGCGGATTTAACTTCTCAAAACTCGACTTTGAGTATTGAGAATGAGAATCTTAAATCTCGTGTTTATGTGCTCACATCGCAAGTATCCAACTTGGATACTTCTATGCGTTCTCTCAAAGAGAAATATGAGAACACATTAGGCCGAATTAATAAATTCAATAAGGGTAAGGACCATTTGGATAAAATCCTAAGTGACTTACTTCCGGCCAATCACCACATTGGTTTGGGGTATACGATGGGATGTTCATCCAAATCAGCCACTACTTTTGTTAGGCCAACTTCCGGTGACTCTACGAGTGGTAGCAAACACTCTATTGGTAGTTCATCTACCAATGGTGCTTCCACCTCGTCCACACCCTCTTTCGGAAAGAAACCCACTTTGGGTGGACCTCCAAAGAAGGGGCATGCTTATATGTATACAAATACCATGCCACGTAGGAACACACGTCCTACTCCACCGGCTCACACATATGATGATTTTTATGCAACACATTCTCGGGCACGTGCACACCATGTGAGACACCCTCACGCACGTGTTCCCACACATGCATATGTTCACCCACAACATCATATGAATAATTCTCGTCGTGCACCATTCCATCATGTTCCTTATGCCTATCCACAACATGCATCACGTAGAAATCAACGTCACATGCATGCACCCAATAGGATGAGGGCTCCCAAGATTTTCATAATTTGGAGCCCAAAGGACACAAGCATGGATGAAAAACAAGTGTATATGAATGCTTATTTTTCGGATGTTGTGCATAGTAGGAATTATGTGGGGAAGTCTAAGTCCAATTGGACTTGGCTTCCAAAGGTCTAATCTTTTGGACCCAATGACCTTGGGTACCATGATATGAAATTTTCTATCTTTAGGTACTCAAGGAAAAGAAAAAGAAAAGGAGCAACAAATTTAAATTTAGCTCCAAGGGGAATTGGATACTCGATAGCGGGTGTTCAAAACACATGACGGGTGACGCTCGATTGCTCTCCGGAGTGGTTCCCATCGCAAATGGAAACCGCATCGTATTTGGAGGCAACGAGAGCGAAACCATCATAGGTGTTGGTAAAGTGGGTAACCCATCTAAACCCTTAATTAGTGATGTTTATCTAGTTAATGGCTTAAATCATAATCTTATTTCAATAAGCCAACTTTGTGACAAAGGTTACAAAGTTAGCTTTGCGAAAGGATTGTGTCATATTTTAAGAAAAGATAATGATAAAGTATTATTTTCCGGCACTCGTCATAAAGATATTTATATTTTGGATCTTCCTAAGTCTTATGAACAATGTCTCGTTGCCAACACAAGTGAACAACACTTATGGCATCGACGCTTTGGACATGTGAACTTTGGAACACTTTATAAGCTTTCAAAATTAAATTCCATTAAAGGTTTTCCGAAGCTCGTTTTTGAAAAGAAAAGTTTTTGTGATTGTTGTCAACGTGGCAAGCTTCCTAAATCTTCATTTAAACCTAAGAAAAGCATTTCTACTAAACGGCCACTAGAGCTATTACATCTAGACTTATTTGGGCCAACTAGAGTTGCTTCCTTAGGAAATGCAAGATATGGACTTGTCATCGTAGATGATTATTCGAGATTTACATGGGTATTTTCATTATGTAATAAAAATGAAGCTTTTGAAAACTTCACAATTTTTGTTAAGAAATTACAAAATCTCTTAGGAACCACCATTGTCACTATTCGTAGTGATCATGGAGGTGAATTTGAGAATGAGTCTTTTGAGACATTTTGTGATGAAGTTGGTATTACACACACCTTCTCTTTCCCTCGTGCACCTCCTCAAAATGGTGTAGTTGAGAGAAAGAATAGGACGCTAGTGGAGTGTGCTCGCACTATGCTTGATGATAGCCAACTTGGCCATCAATTTTGGGCGGAAGCGGTACACACCGCTTGCTATGTGTTTAATAGAATACTTTTGAGGCCCGGCACTAAACAAACTTGTTATGAATTGTTGTTTGGTAGGTTGCCTCAAGTTAAACATTTTCGTGTTTTTGGTTCAAAATGTTTTATTAATAACACGTATGGTAGTTTGGACAAATTCGATCCAAGATCCGATGAGGGGATTTTTGTTGGATATTCTTCGCGTAGCAAAGCCTACCGGATATTCAAAAAACGAACCTCAACGATCGAGGAGTCGCTTCATGTCTCATTTAATGAAGGATTTGTTCCAACTAGAATTTCAAATGATAATGATTCAATGGATGTTTTATGTGATTCGTTTGATAATTCTAAGTCTAATGATTCTATTGATTCTATTGAGACTAACCCATCTAATGAAGTTGTTGAGAATGTTCCTAGTGATCAAGGTATTCCCAAACGGCTTCATACCGTTCGTGACCATCCTCATGAGCAAGTCATTGGCAATATCTATGATAGTGTCAAGACGAGATCGCAAGTAAACTACTTCGCTCATTGTGCCTTTGCCTCCTCGATAGAGCCAAAGAATGTTAATGAAGCATGCGAAGATAGCGCTTGGATCTTAGCCATGGAGGAGGAACTCATTCAATTAGATTGGAATCAATTAGATTATTATTGTCTTTTGCATTCCATAAGGATTTTAAATTATTTCAAATGGATGTTAAAAGTGCATTTTTAAACGGAGATGTCGTTGAGGAAGTTTACATTTCTCAACCTCCGGGCTTCATAAATGAAAAATTTCCAAATCATGTTTTTAAACTAAAGAAAGCACTTTACGGTTTGAGACAAGCTCCTCGAGCTTGGTATGATCGCCTAAAGAATTTTCTTTTGGATTTGAATTTTAAAATGGGAGAAGCCGATTCTACACTTTTTGTTAAGCATGCGAATAATGATATAATTTTAGTTCAAATATATGTTGATGATATCATTTTCGGTGCTACTAACTTTGCTCTTTGCGAAGAGTTTTCTAATGTTATGAAGGAACAATTTGAGATGAGCCACATGGGTGAGCTCAAATATTTCTTAGGTCTCCAAATTCGCCAAATGGACGATGCAATCTTCATCCACCAAACGAAGTATACGGTGGAGTTGCTTAAGCGATTTGGAATGGAGAGTGCCTCCGGGAAAAAGACTCCAATGAGCACGACTACGCATCTTGATAAGGATACGGGCGGTAAGGATGTAGACATTCGTCTATATCGAGGTATGATAGGTAGTTTGCTTTATCTTACCGCAAGTAGGCCCGATATTATGTTTGCCGTATGCGTATGTGCTCGTTATCAGTCTCAACCTAAGGAGTCTCACTTAGTAGCGGTAAAACGTATTTTCCGTTATCTAAGTTATACACTTGATTTTGGATTACTTTATCCAAAATCTAGCACGTATGAGTTAATCTCATATAGTGATGCCGATTATGCGGGATGCAAATCCGACATGAAAAGTACTAGTGGCCCTTGCCATTTTATAGGAAATTCCCTTGTCTCTTGGTTTTCCAAGAAGCAAAATTCCGTATCACTTTCAACCACAGAGGCGGAATATATTGCTGCCGGTGCCGCGTGTGCTCAAGTTCTTTGGATGAGACACACACTTAAAGACTTTGGTATAAATTGTGATACTTGCCCTATCATGGTTGACAACCAAAGTGCAATATGTCTTTCCAAGAACCCGGTACACCATTCCCGTTCGAACACATAGATGTCTGACACCACTTTTTAGATGATCATGTTGCTAAAAAGGACATCATTTTAGTGTACGTTGAAACCCAAAAGCAAATCGCCGATATTTTCACGAAACCCCTAAAGGAGGACTCCTTTGTGCGGTTGCGTCGAGAATTGGGGATTATGGGTGAATCCGAGATATAGGATTCATGTTTCATTCAATAATCTTGCATGCTATTATATTTCGAAATATTTCGTTCATGCTAGACTTATTGGATTTTTCGGGAATTTATGTGATATTTTGAATTTTTGCTCGAATTCATGTTTTGAATGTCGTATTTGAGATTTCGATGTTTAATGTGGTAGTTTAGATGATTATTGAGCGTATTGCGATATATCGTCCAAGTGTATTGAGGAGAGAACTTGATTATCAACTTTTGGACTCATTTAGTCGGTTTCAGTTCAACCACCAACCGACTAGATTGCCATCTAGTCGGTTAGTAGAAGAACTTAGACCGACTAACTCAAGCTTTTTGAGTTTCCTCTCCATCTTAACTCTTTAGTCGGTTCATGTTCAGTGACCGACCGACTAGATTGAGATCTAGTCGGTCAGTAAATGAACGCAGACCGACTAATTCTTGTCAGGTAAACTTGGATTCAGCCCCTGTTTGCAATTAGTCGGTTCAAGCTCATTGACCGACCGACTAGATCGTGATCTAGTCGGTCAGTGCTTGAACTGTGACCGACTAGTTGTGCCAGGGACTGTTTGGTCTTTTGCGATTTCGATCGACTTAAACTCGTTTTATCCGACTCGTTTTCATTCTAATCGAACGAAATCCCTTCTCCCTCAGCTCAAAACCCCCGACCTCCCTCGTGACCCTTCGTCTTCCAGCCTCTTTCCGACCTCCTCCGCCGTCGCCGGCCGTCGACCTTCGACCTAGGGTAACCCCTCTCCCTCCCTCTCCTAACTAGGGTTCGGTTTCAGCTCTAGGGTTAGGTTTTTCGAATTGATTTCGTTCTAGGGCTTCTAGGGTTTCATTCTCATTTCGGCTAGGGTTCTTACATTCGATCTCTTGTGTCGTGTTGTGCCGAGATTATGGCCCGAACACGAATCCCGATCACTCCCTCTAGCCCCTCGCCGATGACCGTAGAACCAAACCCTACGGATACCGAGCATCCAACCCCTCTGAAACGCCGAGCTAAGACCACCCATCCTTCGTCGTCTTCGCCTCCTCTCAAGAAGAAGAGGACGACGACCGCCAAGCCTAGAGGTCAAGACAAGCCCAAGCCTAAGCCCAAGACCAAGGATCTTGCCTCTCGTTCTTCATTCCATACTCCTACCGATTCCGATACGGAGTATAACCCCGAGACAGAGACTCATAGGGAACCCACTCCTCCTACCCATCCTGAGTCTAGCACCCACCCTCGTACGTCTACCCATAAGCCTAAGGAAAAGTCTCCGATGCCGGTGGGCGGTGTCGATATCTCGTTGTGTCGCGACGACCCGTTGTGTCTCACGGCTTACAACCGTATCAAACATTGTCCACTGCTTCTGGAGCATTTCGTCCTGTTCAGTGACTTCATTGGGTTAGCTGATCTTCTTTCGTCGTCGGGTCTTCTCGATTATCTTCGATATGACCCGAAGGCGAACCCTCACTCGTACCCTCGATTAGTGAAGCTTTTCTATGCGAATAGGATCCGGGGTCAGTACGATCAGACCCACTCTGTTGAGACGACTGTTTTGGGGACTCCTATAGTCCTCACGGCAGAAATCTTAGGAGATATTTTGGGTATCTCTTCGTCTGGCCTCCTCCCCTCTGATATCTCTGTTGACGATATTTCTTCCCTTGATCAGACCATCCTTTCAGAGATTTTCCATCAGATCCCTCCTGCCATGATTGGCGTGCCATCTAAATCTTTCAAGCCGAATGCATGGGTCCTAAACTTGATTCTGAAGTCGTGCTTGCTTCCCAAGTACGACTCCTCATCTCTACCGTCCCAGCCCTTTCTGAAGCTGATCTATGCTATATTCATGGGGAGCTCGATTAATTGGGCTCGCATTATACTCAATAAGATTGATTCTTTCGAGTGTATTTGCAAGTCCTCTAAATCGGCTCATATCCCATTTCCTTGCTTGTTGACCCTCGTGTTTCGTCACTTCCGTGTCACGTTGCCTCGTGACGATGAGCGTCCCCTTGGTCCTCCCCTGAACACGACGGCCGTCAAGAAATCTCTTGCGGCGCTTCGTCACGTTCAGAGGACGACACCTTCAGCATCTGCCCCTGCCTCTGCCAGTGCCTCTGCTGCTCCCTCTGCCACCCTTGATGATGTCGTACGGTTACTTCGTCGTCACGAGTCTCGTTTGGCTCGTACCGAGGAGGTAGTTTGCCGTATGGCTCGTCTGATGGGTGTTGAGCTTCCTCCTTCTGTGTCTGAGGATGAGGAGTTGGATGAGTTGGCTGAGGAGGACGTTGAGGACCTTTGTCGTGCTTCGACTCGTGCCCCCGAGGGCCCTTCTGGTACTGCTGCTGGTGCTTCCTTCCGGTGCTGCTGTTGCTGCTTCGTCTGCTGGTGCCCCCGAGAGCACACCTGTTGCCGTCACTCCTGTGGTGGATACTCCGACTGGTGCTCCCGAGGCCACTACGGTTGCTGCTCCAGAGGTTGCCACTTCTGCCGTCGCTCCTGCTGATCTTCCGGACGTTCCTGCTGATCCAGTCACCTCCTCTGCTCCTGCTGAGCCTGCAGTTGCTTCTGATCCTCCCGCTGCCTCTTGAGTTTCTTCGAGGCCTCTCCCGATACTCATTGGATGACATATCTAGTTGTGAGAGATGTTGGGTAGGATAGTGTGGGTGGCTATGTATTTTGGGTCATTTTGATGTCATTTTGATATTTTTGATGATGTATTTGGATGTCTTTTGATGATGGTGTATTTTTTGTTGACACTCCGATATCTGTGATATGATGATGTATTTTTGTGCCCCGATCAGTCGATCGATGCTTTGTATGTCGGTGATGTACTCTGCTTCATATTATATATATATATATATATATATATATATATATATATATATATATATATATATATATATATATATATATATATATATATATATATATATATATATATATATATACATCGCAGTTGACATTTCATTCTATTGTGCAATTTATAATTTTTATGTCTCAGATGTTTGATTTCGTCGCTCGACGATATTAACTTGGTTTAATAGAAATTTCTTCTATGGAAACTGATTCGGGTTCAATATTACATATTTAACCCCCCATTTAGCCCTATTTTGTGCTCATGTGATGCTACATTGTTCTCTAATTCATACGTATTTTCTACACATTTATTTATTAGAGAAAACACACTATTTGAGCACAAAACAGCATTTAACGATGCAATTCTGCACATTTTATATTTTTCTTAGCATCGTCTCGATCTCACGATTCCAACGACTATTTATTTGTATTTTTCTGAGATCTGTGCTAATTTCTATGAATTTTTGAATGCAGTATACCATTTAATTGGGAAAATACGCTCGAAATACGCTTGGAAATACGGGCCGCACGAATCTTGGAGGCCACGTGGATCAATCTGGACCGCCCATACTCCATCCAGCGGCTACAAAAGGAGAGGCGATGCGGCATTATCTGGACCGTCGGATTGAGATCCGACGGCCACTAACGAAGCGCAGCGGATCGGAAATGAAGCGACATGGCGCTTTGTTAAGCGTTCGATCACGCATCCAACGGCTGCGATCAGCCCAGTCGAACGCAGGCGCAAAACGATTCTAGCGGCTACGTGGCTCCATATGGACTGCAGATCGACGATCCAACGGAGCGAATCATCCCCGCTTCGAACTCAAATTCGCGAATCCACGGTACACGCGTCGTCATCGCAGCGAACTCCCGCTTAATCGAACGGTGCACAATCAATCCCGCCCGAAGCAAAACGAAGTGACGCGGCAAATTCTATACCGTTCGATTTCGATCGAACGGTCCACACGTCTCCCACCCAAACTCGAAGCGCAGCTCATATGGCGGGCGACGTGGCTTCTTCTCCGACGTCGGATGCTGATCCTACGGCGGATACTAATCCCTAAATGAATTCGAATTGATGCGGGCGCGGATCCGATCCAGTAGGACACGTGTCGAAGCCTGGTTCAATCCCGCTTTGATGTGCGGTTGATATCTGCGCCGATCCAGATCTACGGCTGTGATGCGTTTGGATGCGGGTTTGGAACCCGATAAGCACAGTAAACCCGCAATCTTATTATATAAGCGTATTTAGGGGTTTTTTGGGCATATTGAAGCAGATTGGGGCATATTTTAAGCGTATTGGAGGATCTAGGAGCCGTATTCTCCCCCTGAAAAATTCTGTAAAATACCAGAGGCTTGTTTTATTATTTCCAGAGAGTTTGAAGTCTTTTCAAGGAGAATTGGTGATATTTTCTTCAACTTCTATCCCGTATTTTGGTGTTTTCTATTGTATTTTGCCATGAACTTGATGTATTTGGCTATGGAACTTGTTTATTCTGATATTATGAGTAGCTAAAACTTATTTGTGCATGGTATGGAGTAGTTAGGGGATATTATTTGTGTTAGTTTGGTTGTATTCCTTATGCTAAATCGTTAAACGTCGCTAAAATTGTAATCTTTGTTCGTAAATCGACTTTTTTAGATTCCAAAAGAATTAATTAAGTTGATGATCGCCCCAAAAGAGTGAGTTTTGATCTCCCCAAAAAGGAGTTTCATAACGTAGTTTTGATCTCTCCAAAAGAGAGTTTCATATCGTATTATAGCTTTAGCGACGATCTTATTGAATATTTTGCTTGAACCCCCAAAAGGGCATCTTCCGATGAGTTGCTCCCAAAAGGAGAATTCATTGAGTTATATTGGGTATTTTCCGGTGAATTGCTCCCAAAAGGAGAATTCATTGCGTTATATCCGTCAACCAAATTAATACGAATCGTTGATCCTAGCGAACCCATACCATGCGCATGCTCTTTATAGTCGCTCGACGATATTAACTTGGTTTAATAGAAATTTCTTCTATGGAAACATAGAATTGTTTTCCATGCACTAAATTAACCAAGAATGTTGATATTGGAGAGTATATTCCATAACTCAATCCGTAAAAATGATTTGAGTTTTGATGATTTCGTTTTACGATTTTTCGACTTCGGTTTCATTGACACGCCTTGATTCTATTCGTATTTTCTCTTTGGTGTCACTTGAACCGTCGTCGTATTCTACGACTCCAGTGCATTTTATTTGAGGCCATTGTTTTTGTCGTTGTTATCCTCCCGATCTTTTTGCTTATGCCAAAGGGGGAGAGATATAATAATAACGATGTGCCAAATGAAAATTTAAAGCATTTCTCCAAGAATCTAACTTGATGTGTTAGATTCAGGGGGAGTTAAGATATATAAATGGATTTTCAAATCCGATATTTCAATAACCTTCATTTGGTATTCAATAATTCAATAATCGATTCTCATTTAATATACTTCACTCGTCTGTTTGATGCGTATTATTTTTGTTTAAATTGGAATTAACGTGTCATCAATGCAGGGGGAGTAAGTAAATTTCATTTGAATTATTATTTTTGATTATTATTTATGTTGGTTTGTCATCACCAAAAAGGGGGAGAATGTTGGATATTGGACTCCCCGGATTTGGTTTTGGATGATGAACAAACATAAATATATCATGAACTAACACTTTGTGAGCGCAGTTATGGAGATCGTCGCCAAATTCATATGAATATCAGTTACGACGTCTCAAGACTTCTCAAAGCACGTGATCGTATGCCTAAAGCTTCGTTGAAGCTTATGGACCAATTTAGAAGTCATGAAGATTCGATTGAAGCTATTGAAGACGGTATCGTCAAGTTTTATTTATAGTCTTTAGCTTCTTTCGTAGAATGTTAAGCCTTGAGTAGGTCTTACGTTTTAAATCTTCATAACGCTCATATCTTAGCTCTAGTATCTTAGTAGAAGTCCATACAATCCTTCCCGAAGCATCGCGCTTCGATTCGCGACTTCTTGTGCATGTTAGTTGGTTCAAGAAGAAGAACTGACCGACTAGATGGTGATCTAGTCGGTCGGCAAAGCTCCTTGGACCGACTAGTTCTTCTCAGTCATTTCCAAGCTCTTTACTGTTTACAGTTAGTCGGTCTAAGTTGACTCACCGACCGACTAGTTTGTGAACTAGTCGGTCAGTGATGCTTCTGTGACCGACTAGTTGAGCTTTCCCTGTTCATGCACATTTGAGCCTATGCTACTGTTTATCATTAGTCGGTCTGTGTTCATTGATCGACCGACTAGTTGATGAACTAGTCGGTCAACTTTCCTTCTTGGACCGACTAGTTTAGTTTACTGTACATGCCAAATTTTCACCATACTTACTGTTTATCGTTAGTCGGTCTAAGCTCATTTGGCGACCGACTAGTTGGTGAATTAGTCGGTCAACATTTGTTCTTGGACCGACTAAGTCTATTTTCTTCTCAGACTTCAGTTTTATCTGTTAGTCGGTCTCAGTTGAGTAACCGACCGACTAGTTGTGAAACTAGTCGGTCAGCTACTCTTCTTGGACCAACTAGTTCCTTATGTCTGTACTTTGATCTTTTCTCAGTTCTCCCATTAGTCGGTTTACGTTAATTGACCGACCGACTAGTTGATGAACTAGTCGGTCGGTGGTTGTTCTTTGACCGACTAGTTGGGTTCAGAAAAGAGCTGTTGGAGCATTTAATGACTCGAATTTCTTTCTCTCTCTCCTCTATCCTATATATACTTGATGGGCTGCATTCATTGCTGCCAAGGCTGATATTATTGCAAGTTTAGAGATCAAGAGAATTTATTCCAAGCTCATTCAAAGCTCATTCTTTCCATTCAATAATCTCTCCTAACTCTTACTTCCAAAGAGAGATTCATTGAGTGTGAAGCCTTCCAAGCCAAGTGCTTGATTCTAGGTCACCAACATCCCCAAAGCTCTCCATCGCTGATCTACATCTTGGAGCTAGGGTTTGGTGCCACTTCTTCCTCAAAATCATCCTTGCCCTAATTCGTAAGCAATACTCAAGGCATATGTATTTTGTTCGGTAAGAAGTTTTCTTATTTCATTTCATATTTGATTTGTAAGTTTCACTCTCGGTTGTGAGAGTGTGGTTGTAATCCTAGGTTGTGGGAGTCACAAATTACATTTTGTATGATTTGACTTGTGGAGGATTTTCACAAGTATTTCATAGTGGAAATCTTGAGTTAGGGTTTCTAACTCAAGTATCCGGAAGGGATCCGGGTGGTTGGGACGTAGGATCACTGGGAACAAGTCGGGGAGACTTGGGTGGATCCGAACCGAGTAATATCTCTTGTTTGCATTGTTAATTTTGTTGTTGTCTTCAATTTAAGCTTCCGCAAATTGATTTGGTAGTTGTTTGCATTATAATTAGGAATTATACTCCTTGTTATTTTTAAAGTACTATTCACCCCCCCTCTAGTACTTGTGCAGTAGCTTGTAGGGCATTACAATGGTCTCTTTTAGAAACCGACTCCATAATACGTATGATGTAGTCTAGTCTTAATCCAAACCATCGAGTCGGGTCTCCTCGTGTGTCGGTGTAAGTTAAGTTTGTGTTGGATATGGACGACATGAATACACCCATGAGGGGATGTATGAGGGTATACGGACCTCAGATGTCGCGTGCACGAAGGCGTGTACGAAGGGAACCTTTTCTCGTGTGAAAAGGACCACTCGATAAGTGGAAAAAGCCACGCGATAAGTGGAAAAAAGTCACTTTATAAGTGCATAAAGGCACTTGATAAGTGAATGAAGAAGAGGATAAATGAATGTGCTTTTATAGGCTAATAAGCTTATAATTGGTTATTTCCTACAATAACCACCCCTAAAGCCTATAAATAGGACCCAAGGGTAAGGCATTCATTCCACACTTTCCATGCCATAAGTTTGCATAAGGCATCTTATGTTCTTCTTCTCCCTTCCATTAAAATCCTCTTCTAGATAGAGATTTAGGCGGTGAAACTCTGCTTCGATCCTCTGTGACGAAGTATCGACCGTTGTGGCGAATCCGAGGGCAAAGTTCAGAGATTACGGTACTGCATACGCAAACGTAAGTCTCTACTTTATTTCGATCCTAACGTCGCTGTTTTGACAGGATCCAACATTGGTATCAGAGCCATACGGGTTCGCCCCGGTCAAACCACCGCCCCGTCGAACCGATGAACGAGGCGTTGTCTTTTTCACGAATGGGTATCCTACCATTATGGATATGGTAGGAAAGCTTTGTGACGGAGAGAACGCAGCGGTTGTTCTTTTCACGTTAGGGTCTTCTGTCATTACGGATATGGCAGGAACTCTCCGTGACAGGAAGAACTGACCGTTCATATCGTCAAGCTCGCACTCTTCATGGATGTCGAGTCTCCATTCATAGGGAATGTGAACTCTCTTCATGTGGAGCGTGTAGTTTACGAACTTTAAAGTATGCTATTTTTTCATTTTGGCACACGGCCATTAGAGAATAACTACTTTCTCGACGAACGGGTGCTTCATCGACGAACGGGTGCTTCATCGAGGAAGAAGATGGTAGTTATTCCCATCGGGGAAGATGACTTTTGGTGCATGTCACCATAGCCAAATGGGCTATGAAGGCAATGCACCCCCCTCCCCATACGGAGGGGGTTGGTGTAGGATCCTGCCAAAACAGAGTTAGGATCGATAAATGAAGTTTAGACTTACGCTTGCGTATGCGGCACGGTAGTCTACGAACTTCGCCTTCGGATTCGCCACGACGGATCGAGTCTTCTCACGAACGGAGTAAGGCTAATAAATCCATAATCTAAATCTCTACTTTTAGATTAAGAACTTGGATAAAGGGAGAGGAAGTATTTCGGCAGAGCTTCGCTAGAATGAAAATGCATGCAAGAATGCCATGCAAAAGTGTAAGAAATGGCTTACCCTTGGGTCTTATTTATAGCCCCCAAGGTAGTTATTTTAGGGTAAATTGTTCCTTTGGAACAATTTAACTAAGGTGTACCATGATACATGGCACATTATAAGCTTAAGTTGTACCATATGCATGGTACAACATAAGCTTAAGATATTCCCCCTTTATTAGCCATATGTCACATGCACTTATGCATATATAATGCGACTTTCCTACTCATCCAGAGATCCTCTCTGCAAGGGAACAGATTCCCTTCGCACACGACTTCGTGTACGTGACGTTCGAGGTCTGTATTCCCTCGTACATCCCCCACAAGGGTGTATAAACGTCTTCCATATCCAACATCTCCCACTCACACTTGAGGGGATTGTAAGAGAACGTCTTTCTCTTAGTTCTTTCATCTATCATACCGAGAAATAGACCGTGCGACCGTCATGCGCGTAGAGTCTGTTGTTGTGCACTTGTTAGAGATACACAACGACCTCGAAGGTGCAAAGTTGAGTAGTTCAACGCATGCTTTACCCTAGATTATTTCTTCACATTTTTTATACTTTATATTCAACAATTGAATCCCATCTGGATTACAATTGGCTGGCCAGCTTTGAATCATTAAAGTCCAAATGCGAATATGAAATCAATCTTCCTCTTCTTGCGAACCTTCTGATCTTGACTTGATTCGCTTTTCTAACGTGCCCCGCCGAGCCGAATTATCATAGCCCATTAGCAACACGCTAAGATAGCGATCATCTCGTCAAATCTAAAGGAACCAATTGGAGTCCTTGAGGGTAAGAGTTAAGACCCGTATGGCCTTTGAGTCTCACATAATAGCAAACACTATTGCTACTAACTCAGTGGTCGAAATGCATACGTGGTATGAACACGTATTACAACATCACTCCTTTCCCAGGGAGAGTATGTCTTAATGATGTTGTACGGATGAAAGATCAGACACCACGGTGCCTATCTTTTTGAGTCCCCTTACTACTCGTGAAATATTCACGGACTCCCATCCTGCATAAGACAGATAGGATTAAAAAATCCTATGAGATCTCTTTCAAATATCCTTGTGATACAGATCTCAGATCTTTTGTAAGCATCCGTATGATGCAGATCTTTTATTCGACTATCTTGTTTAAGTCACGACTCTAAATCATTTGTCTAATGATTTTGACTTTAAACTAGTCTCATCTCTATCTTATCCATCTGATAAGATAAGGCGGTTGCTCATGTGAGAGAGCCAACCTTAATCTGTCCGACATACACACAATAAAATAGCTGAGACTCAAACACAAATGTATAAAATCATTTGTAAGAAACTTGTATGCAATATATAAAAGAACTTCTTTCTTTTATTAAACTTTGATCTTCTATAGACATGGGAAATATTACAAGATACAGCTCAGCACCTACGCATTCCCATAGATGATAAGTGTTTGTAGAACACATCTCTGGGGATCGCCTTAGTAAGGGGATTCGCTATCAGCTCATGCGTGGATATGTATCCTATGTCTACTTCCTTCCGTTTGTCATAGTCCTTCGCAAACTTGAATCGAATGTCAATGTGTTTGGTCTTACAATGAAATTTAGGATCTTTGACGTAGGCAATCGAAGCTTGACTATCACTGTATATAGGAACAGTGCTTGAGTCAGTGGCATTCGTCAGCCTGTCTAAGAATTTCCTAAGCCAAACAGCTTCTTGGACCGCCATGCTGAATGCTACGAATTCGGCTTCCATGGTTGATAAGGTGATGCAGGTTTGCTTCTTGCTGCTCCAGGATATTGCACCATTCCCGAGCAAGTAAACAAAGCCTGAGGTAGATCTTCGCTCGTCGAGATCACCCGCCCAATCAGCATCGGTATAGCCTTCGAGTCTCAAGGTATTGCCTTGATAGCATAATGCATAGTCCGCAGTCCCTTTGAGGTATCTTAATATCCTCTTAACCGCTTTCCAGTGTGCTTGTCCTGGGTTGGATTGGTAACGGCTTACCATACCAACAGCATAGCAAATGTCTGGTCTGGTACACATCATGGCGTACATCAGACTCCCGACAACACTGGAGTATGGAACTTTTTCCATAGCTTTCTTTTCTTTTGGATCTTTGGGACACATCTCCAAACATAGACCCTCGCCTTTGTTTATTGGAGTATCAATTGGCTTGCAGTCCTGCATATTAAACCGTTCTAAAACTTTCTTTATATATGTCTCTTGAGAGAGAGAAAGAAGTTTCTTGGAACGATTCCTTGAGACCTTAACCCCAAGGATATATGCAGCTTCACCCATGTCTTTCATCTCAAAGACGGATGAAAGCCAAGCTTTGATATCCAATATAAGACGCTTATCATTTCCGGCTATAAGTATGTCATCTACATAAAGAGACATAATTACATACTTGTTTTTAATCCTTTTAATATATACGCAGTTGTCTTCGTCGAGCATGGAGAAACCATACGACAAAACGACTTCTTGAAAGCGCATATACCACTGCCTTGAGGATTGTTTAAGACCATATATGGATTTACGAAGTTTACAAACCTTATGTTTGTTTTCTTCTTGTACAAACCCGTTTGGTTGTTCCATGTAGATCTCCTCATCTAGTTCTCCGTTAAGAAAAGCAGTCTTTACATCCATCTGATGTAACTCGAGGTCCAGACAAGCCACCATTGCCAGAATTAAGCGAATGGAGGTAAAACGCACGACAGGAGAGAAAGTCTCTTCGTAGTCTATTCCTTCCTGTTGCGTGAAACCTTTCGTAACAAGGCGAGCTTTATATTTCTCGATGGAGCCATCAGCCTTATGCTTGATTTTGAGAACCCACTTGTTCCCAATGGCTCTACGTCCCTTAGGTAAATCAACCAAGTCCCAGACTTGGTTTGTTTTCATGGATTGAAGTTCTTCTTCCATTGCCGTTATCCATTTATCTTTAGCAGGGCATGTGACGGCCTGTTTGAAATTTGCAGGTTCGTCATCATCTTGTAGTAATGTCATGAATGTTTGAGGAAATTCATCCTCAAATCTCAGAGGTGTTAGCCTCGTTCGATTACTACGTCTTGTTTGAGTTTGATCACTCCCACTTGGAATGACATCACTCCCACTTGGAATAACATCACTCCCACTCGGAATAGGATTGGTATCGTTCGTATCAACTATTGGTGAAGTTTGAAACGTATTTTCTTCTTCACCAAGAATTCTCCCACTCGAACGTTCCGATCCTTCTTGATCCCAAGTCTCAAACAAGGATAAGTCTTGACTTATCTCACCCTGTCTTGGAAACTCGTTTTCCAAGAAGACAACATCCCTCGATTCGAATTATATAAGACCTCCATTGTCCTCTTGACCGACGAAAACATATCCTTTGGAGTTTTCAGCGTATCGGATGAAGATACACTTCCTCCCACGTGGCCCAAGTTTGCCATATTTGTGAGAGGATAAATGTGCATAAGAGGCACAACCCCAAGGTTTTAGAATGCTTAAGTCTGGAGTTCTATTGTTCCACAACTCATAAGGAGTAGAACTTACCGACTTCGAGGGTACACGGTTTAAGATGAACGCTGCCGTCAATAATGCATCACCCCAAAAGGTGATAGGCAAATTTGCCTGAGACATCATTGATCGGACCATTTCCATCAATGTCCTATTTCTTCTTTCCGCAACACCGTTTTGTTGCGGAGTATAAGGCATAGTTATTTGATGAACTATGCCTTTTTCATCACAGAGTTCCCTAAAACTCGTTGATTGATATTCTCCACCCCGATCGGTTCGCAAGACCTTTATCTTGCGATCTAGTTGATTTTCCACTAAACTCATATAGTTTTTGAAGCAAGTTAAAGCTTCATGTTTGTGGGAAATCAAATAAATGTGACCGAAACGGGTGAAGTCATCAATGAATGTGATGAAATAGGACTTCCCGCGTCTTGTCTTAACATTCATTGGACCGTAAATGTCCGAATGGATAAGCTGTAATGGAACTTCAGCCCTTGTGCCAGTTCCAAACGGCTTGCGACAAGTTTTCCCTACAAGACAATGTTCGCAAGCTGACATTTCAACTTTTGAAACATTAGATAGCAAGCCACTTTTGGCAAGTCTATCCATTCTAGTTGGTCCAATATGACCAAGTCTTGCATGCCAACAAATGATCTCAGATTCAGAGTTAGAAGCATTTGTCAAATGGAAACTTTCATTAATGGAAGAAGAATCATCATACATTGTGTTTAAAACAATTAATCCATTACAAACATTACCAGACCCAATTAAAGAACTATTACAAACAAGGTCAACCTTTTGTTTATAGAACCTCCATTCATAATCTAAAGACATTAACATGACCACAGATACGATATTCCTTCTAATATCTGGAGCAAAGAGGACGTCGTGCAATAATAAAGTCCGGCCGTTGTCGAGAACTAGCTTGCATGTTCCGACGCCTTTGACTTCAACACGAGTGTTGTTGCCGACGTATATCCACTTTGTTCCTTGAGTTATCTTTCGATACTCTACGAAGAACCTTCTGTCCTTCGCTACGTGGTCTGTGGCCCCTGAATCAATCAACCAAAAATAGTTAGATTCAGCAAGAAACACGGAACTAGAAACACATATATAACTAGCCCTACAAGTTACCTTATCACTTCCATCCGTACATGTACGGGCGAAGTGACCGTACTTGTTGCACTTAAAGCACTTGATCTTCTTCAAGTTTTTCTTCTTTGAGTGCACATTCTTTTGCCACTTTTTGTTTTTAGTCTTCTTTGAGGTTTCCGGTTCTTGCTTTCGTTCGTTCACAAACCTTAAGCGTTTATTCTTCCGCTTATTTCCTCCATGTGAGGAACCAGCGGCCATGTGCACTTCTGCACTTGGTTTTGCGGTTTGAATCCGCTCTTCCTCGAGTTCGAGGTGTTTCGATACATCGCTTAAAGTTTTAATGCACTCATTATGAGTGAGGTGCATTTTCATGTTATCCCAGCTATCTGGGAGTGAACGAATTACTGCTTGGATCTGCTGTTCGTCAGACAACGTAACACCCGCATCCTTCAATTCAGATATGAGATTCGCCATGTGGCGGAGATGCTTTTTCATAGAATGATCTCGCCGCATCTTGTACGAATCAAAGTGAATATTTAAGGAGCGGAGTTTGGTAACCGAAGTTCCACCAAAATTTATTTCTAGCTCAGACCATATGTCTTTGGCTAGGTCGAATTTCCGAAATAGACGCATTATGTCATTGTCCATTGCGGACAGTAACGTAATACGTGCTATTTTGTTCTTTCGAGTCCAAGTATCATAAGCTTCCCGGTCCCTCTTGTGTTGGGCCGTATTGCCCAACTCAGGCACTTCCATTATGTTTTGGAGTGTTTCAAGCACATCTTGCTCCTCCAAAACATATTGGATTTTAATTGACCAAAGTTTATAATTGTCGCCGTTGAGCTTTTCACCTTTGTTAAGCTCTGCGACAATGTTCTTAGAAGCGGTAGACATATTCGATTCAAAAAACTGCAAAGAAAATGAAAAACACGATCAAAATTCTATGCATAAAGTTTCGATTCTTTAAACACTTGATAAGTTCCTTGGATGCGTTGAAATGTTACTCTAGAATCGAGAAGTTCACTACGTTCCCAACTACCATCTAGAAGTAACTTTCAAAGTATCCCTCTTACTTATCTCAAGTAAAAAGAAATCAGAAATGATACCCGTATGGTACCAGCAGCGGAAAAATACTTTTGAAAAACATATCTTTCAAAATAGAATAGGTGAGAGTTTGCGCAAAGAATTTTAGCGCAACAATTGCCAAGCCACGAGACCTGTTCTACACACCCATGGGTTAGATAACCATGGCCGGAGCGTGGTAGGACTTGGAATTCTAAATTGCGCTATCCCGATTAAGGACGGGACATAACCTATTTGAAAATACATTTTTCAAAAAAATTTGAAAACACATTGGCTAATCTCCGTAGAGTAGAGCACAACGTTATAATTTCATTGGCTAATCTCCGTAGAGTAGAGCGCAATGACATGGCTAATCTCGCATGAAGTAGAGCATTACGGCTAATCTTCAAGGAGTAGAGCACTTCGGCTAATCTCGCATGAAGTAGAGCACTATGGCTAATCTTCAAGGAGTAGAGCACTATGGACACCCCGTATGGGCTAGTCGTCACGTTCAAATTCGACCAAGGCCTTCTGCCGGATTGGTCGACCAAAACAACAAAATTGGTCGACCAATAATTTGGTCTTCAACTTCTCTCGGCCAGGGCCTCTGCCCTGGCCGATGCTTGGCCAATGGCCGGCCAGGGCCTCTGCCCTGGCCGGCCAGGGGGGCCCTGGCCCCTCGGCCAGGGCCTCTGCCCTGGCCGAGGCTGGCCAGGGCCGGCCATGCCCTGGCTGAGGCCAAGGCATTGGCCCTGGCCTCTGCCAGGGCTGGCCAGCCCGGCCCTGGCCTCTGCCTGGGCCGGCCAGGCCCTGGCCGAGGCCAGGGCGCCGGCCCTGGCCACTGCCAGGGTCGGCCATGCCCTGGCAGTGGCCAGGGCGCCGGCCCTGGCCTTTGCCAGGGCCGGCCAGGCCGGCAGGCCGTGGCCGAGGCCGGCCATTGCCGGCCTGGCCTTGGCCGGCCATGGCTTGGCCATGGCCGGTCATGGCCAAGGCCATTTGGCATTGGCCGGCCATGGCCCCTTTGGCCATGGCCGGCCACCCCCTTTGAATGGGGTTGCCGCACACACTCCTCCCCCTTGATGGGGTGGTCGCCGGTGGTTATTGGCCGTAGCCAAACCCTCTCCGCTTGGGGAGGGGGGTGCATGGCCTTCATAGCCCATTTGGCCATGGTGCACATGCACCAAATTTCATCTTCCCCGATGGAAATAACTACCACCTTCTTCCTCGATGAAGCACCCGTTCGTCGATGAAGCACCCGTTCGTCGAGAAATTAGTTATTTCCTAATGGCCGTGTGCCAAAAATGAATAACATACTACGTGAACGGTCGGTTTTTCCCGTCACAGAGAGTTCCTACCATATCCGTAATGATAGGAGACCCTAACGTGAAAAGAACAACCGCTGCGTTCTCTCCGTCACGAAGCGTTCCTACCATATCCGTAATGGTAGGATACCCATTCGTGAAAAAGACAATGACTCGTTCATAGTTTCGACGGGGCGGCGGTTTGACCGGGGCGAACTCGTATGGCTCTGATACCAATGTAGGATCCTGCCAAAACAGAGTTAGGATCGATAAATGAAGTTTAGACTTACGCTTGCGTATGCGGCACGGTAGTCTACGAACTTCGCCTTCGGATTCGCCACGACGGATCGAGTCTTCTCACGAACGGAGTAAGGCTAATAAATCCATAATCTAAATCTCTACTTTTAGATTAAGAACTTGGATAAAGGGAGAGGAAGTATTTCGGCAGAGCTTCGCTAGAATGAAAATGCATGCAAGAATGCCATGCAAAAGTGTAAGAAATGGCTTACCCTTGGGTCTTATTTATAGCCCCCAAGGTAGTTATTTTAGGGTAAATTGTTCCTTTGGAACAATTTAACTAAGGTGTACCATGATACATGGCACATTATAAGCTTAAGTTGTACCATATGCATGGTACAACATAAGCTTAAGATATTCCCCCTTTATTAGCCATATGTCGCATGCACTTATGCATATATAATGCGACTTTCCTACTCATCCAGAGATCCTCTCTGCAAGGGAATAGATTCCCTTCGCACACGACTTCGTGTACGTGACGTTCGAGGTCTGTATTCCCTCGTACATCCCCCACAAGGGTGTATAAACGTCTTCCATATCCAACAGTTGGCTATAGCCAAGTGACAACGAAAACCACCCCACCGGGGGGGGGGAGTGTGTGCGGCAACCCCATACAAGGGGTGGCCGGCCATGGCCATATGGGCCATGGCCGGCCATGGCCAAAGGGCCAAGGCCGGCCATGGCCAGGGGGCCCTGGCCGTGGCCAGGCCAGGGCCTGCCCTGGCCAGCCTCGGCCAGGGCCAGAGAGCCCTGGCCGCGGCCAGGCCAGGGCCTGGCCGGCCCTGGCAGAGGCTAGGGCCGGCGCCCTGGCCTCAGGCCAGGGCCTGGCCGGCCCTGGCCAGGGGCCAGGGCCCTGTCGGCCCTGGTAGAGGCTAGGGCAGAGCCTGGCCGGCCCTGGCTGGCCCTGGCCGGCCCTGGCTGGCCCTGGCCGGCCTCGGCCAGGGCAGAGGCCCTGGCCGGGGGTGCCTGGATCCTTGGCCGACCAGGGCAGAGGCCCTGGTCGACCAATCGAGGACTTTTGGTTGGCATTGGTCTGGTAGACCAATCGGTGTTTTTTGGTCGCGTTGGTTGGCCTCGGCAAGAGGCCTTGGTCGATGTAACACGAACATGCCAACTAGCCCATACGGGGTCAACGACAGTCGTCTGCGGCAAAATTCTCCTATATGGGGGGAAACGCCTGGATCCATACGGGAACCGGCGACGATGGCTTGCAGAAAAATCCCCAAAGGGGGAATCTGGCCTTGGTACAAGTACGACTTATCCCGGCAAATGGCCATGGATTACTGTACATTTCACTAGTATCATAAGGGTACTAAGTTGGAATATCGTTTTTTCCCAAAGGGGGATCCGGTTTTGGCCAAGTTGCGATGGCAACTCTCACTTCAGAAGGAAGATGAATTCGGCCTTGGCACGGCCTTGACATGACCCCGGCAATGGCCGGGGAATTGTCGAAATATTTCGGCTATGACACCCTATAATGGGGTATAGGCCTTGCAAAATACGTTTGTAAAATGCATTTGAAAAATACGTTTTCAAAATACTGCAAAATACGTTTGCAAAATATTTTTTGAAAAATACGTGTTCAAAAAACGCTTTTCCGCTGCAAAGTACTATACCAGTACTTCTATTTGATAAAGTGATGGGGAAATATTGAAAGTTACTCTAGATGGTGATTGGAAACGTAGTGACCTTTTCGATTCTAGAGTAACATCTTCAATATTGTTCGAAAGTAACTTATCAAATTATAAATATCATTCCAAGCGGGAGTTGAAATTAGAACTATCCAAATGGGATATTCTATTATCATTTCAAATGTGAATTATATTTTAAAGAATTTTTAATGCAATGTTTTTGATCAAACCTTCGGCTTTGTTTTTTTGCAGCATTTTAAAAGTAAAATGTCTTCCGCTTCAAAGAATATCATCGCTGAGTTAAACAGAGATGAAAAACTTAACGGCGATAATTACAAACTTTGGTCCATCAAGATACAATACGTTTTAGAGGAGCAAGAAGTGCTCGAAACTCTAAAGAACGTAATGATTGAACCCGAGTTGGGCACTACGGCCCAACACAGACGAGACAAGGAAGCTTTTGATGCTTGGTCTCGGAAGAACAAGATAGCACGCATTACGTTATTAAGCAGTATGGCTGATGACATAATGCGCATCTTCCGAGAATATGACTTAGCCATGGACATATGGTCCAAGCTTGAGGAGAAGTTTGGTGGCACATTGGTGTCCAAACTTCGTTCTTTAACTATAAGATTTGATTCATACAAGAAACGTCCAGATCATTCCATGGGGAAACATCTGCGACATATGGCGAATCTAATCTCAGAGTTAAAGGATGCAGGTCATGTGCTCACTGATAAGCAACAAATCCAAGCAGTCATACGTTCCCTACCAAATGGGTGGGACCAAATGAAGATGCATCTCACTCATAATGAGAGCATCAAGACTTTCAGCGATGTTTCTAAGCACCTCGAATTAGAGGAAGAGCGGCTTGCGGCTGCCAAGCCAAGTGCAGAAGTGCACATGGTTACTAGTTCCTCACACGGGGGAAAGAAACGTAAAGATCGTTCGAAGTCTTCTAATGAACGTAATAAGCAACCTGAGTCTACCAAGAAATCCAAACATAATGGTGGGCACAAGAAATGGCACAAGAAGAAAGACTTGAAGAAGATCAAGGGCTTCAAGTGCAACAAGCTCGGTCACTATGCTCGTTCATGTACGAGTGGAGGTGTCGAGGTAACTTGTAATACTAGTTACATATGTGTTTCTAGTTCAATATTTCTTGTGGAATCTAATCCATTTTGGATAATTGATTCAGGTGCCACCGACCACATAGCAAGAGACAGACGGTCCTTCGTGGAGTATCACCGAATACCCCAAGGAACGAAGTGGATCTATGTAGGAAACAACACACGTGTTGAAGTGAAAGGCGTTGGGACTTGCAAACTAGTCTTGGACAACGGCCGCACTCTCCTACTTCATAATGTTCTCTTCGCTCCAGATATTCGAAGGAATATAATATCTGTGGTCATGTTAATGGGTCTTGGTTATAGCTGGGTTTTTCATGATTGTAAAGTGGACTTGTGTTGTAATAATTCCTTAATCGGTACTGGGTATGTATTTAAAGGATTTATTGTATTAAATACAATGTATGATTCCTCTGATTGTAATGAAAATTTCCTTGTTGCAAATTCTTCGACTTATGAGTCTGATATAATTTGTTGGCACGCAAGGCTTGGTCATATTGGACCAACACGAATGGATAGACTTGCCAAACGTGGCCTTCTATCTAATGTTTCAAAGGTTGAAATGTCGACCTGCGAACATTGCCTTGTGGGGAAATCTTGTCACAAGCCGTTTGGAACCGGCACAAGGGCCGAGGTTCCATTATAGCTCATCCATTCGGACAAATGTGGTCCGATGAATGTCAAGACAAGACGCGGGAAGTCCTATTTCATCACTTTTATTGATGATTTCACCCGATTCGGACATATCTATTTGATATCCCATAAAAGTGAAGCATTAACCTGCTTTAAAAACTATATGAGTTTAGTGGAGAATCAATTAGATCGCAAGATTAAGGTCTTGCGAACCGATAGGGGCGGTGAATATCAATCAACAAGTTTTAAGGAACTTTGTGATGAAAAGGGCATAGTACATCAGGTAACTATGCCTTATACTCCTCAACAAAATGGTGTTGCAGAAAGGAGGAATAGGACTTTAATGGAAATGGTCCGTTCAATGATGGTGCAAGCTAACTTGCCAATTACCTTTTGGGGTGATGCATTATTAACGGCCACTTTCATTTTGAACCGCGTACCCTCGAAATCAGTTAGCTCCACTCCTTATGAGTTGTGGAACCAAAGGTCTCCTGACTTAAACATTTTAAAACCTTGGGGATGTGCATCCTACGCACATATTTTCTCCCATAAGTATGGCAAACTTGGGCCAAAGGGAAGGAAATGTATCTTTATACGATACGCAGAAAACTCCAAAGGTTATGTTTTCGTTAGTCAGGAAGACAATGGTGGTCTAATTGAATTTGAGTCGAGGGATGTCACTTTCTTGGAAAACGAGTTTCCAAGACAGGGCGAGATAAGTCAGGACTTATCTCTATTTGAGATTTATGATCAAGATGGATTACCTCATTCGAGTGGGAGAATTCTTGGTGAAGACGAAAATACGTTTCAAACTTCACCAATGGATGATACGAATGACGCTAATCCTATTCCATATGGGAATAATGATCCAAGTGGGAGCATTTCTAACAACATTCCAAGTGGGAGTGATATTAGAATTGATCTAAATTCAAGTCAACAAGGACTTGAAGAATCTCAAATACGACGTAGTAGTCGTACAAGGTTGGCTCCTCTAAGATTTGAGGATGAATTTCCGTAAACCTTTATGACTTTACTACAAGATGATGACGAGCCTGCTACTTTTAAACAGGCCGTATCATGCCCTGCAAAAGACAAATGGATGGAAGCGATGAAGGAGGAATTGGAATCCATGAAAGTTAACCAAGTCTGGGACTTAGTTGACTTACCCAGAGGACGTAGAGCAATTGGGAACAAATGGGTTCTCAAGATCAAGCATAAGGCTGATGGCTCTATAGACAGATATAAAGCTCGCCTTGTCGCGAAAGGTTTTACGCAACAGGAAGGGATAGACTACGAAGAGACCTTCTCACATGTTGTGCATTTTACCTCGATTTGCCTGATTCTGGCAATAGTAGCTTGCTTAGACCTCGAATTACATCAGATGGATGTAAAGACTGCTTTTCTCAATGGAGAATTGGACGAGGAGATCTATATGGAACAACCAACATGGTTTGTAAAAGAAGGAAACGAACATAAGGTTTGTAAACTTTGTAAGTCCATCTATGGTCTTAATCCTCGAGGCAATGGTATATACGATTTCAAGAAGTTGTCTTATCAAATGGTTTTTCCATGCTTGATGAAGATAACTGCGTATATATCAAGAGGATTAAGAGCAAGTACGTTATTATGTCTCTATATGTAGATGACATTTTAATAGCCGGAAATGACAAGGGCTTTGTGATGGATATCAAGACTTGGCTTTCATCAGTTTTTGAGATGAAAGACATGGGAGAAGCCGCATATGTCCTTGGAGTTAAGATTTCAAGGAATCGTTCGAAGAAACTTCTTTCTCTTTCACAGGAGATTTATATAAAGAAGGTTTTAGAACGTTTTAATATGCAGGACTGCAAGTCCATTGATACTCCTATAAGCAAGTGCGACAATTTATGTCTGAAATCATGTCCAAAGAACCAAAAGGAAAAGGAAATTATGGAAAGAGTTCCATATTCCAGTGCAGTTGGTAGTCTTATATACACTATGATGCGTACAAGACCGGACATCTGTTTTGCCGTTGGAATGGTAAGTCGTTACCAATCCAACCCAGGGCAAGAACACTGGAAAGCAGTTAAGAGGATAATGCAGTATCTTAAAGGAACTGCAGACTTGCAAAAGACTATGACAAGACCAAGAAGGTAGACATAAGGTACATATCTACGCATGAGATGATAGCGGATCCGCTTACAAAGGCGATCCCCAGAGATGTGTTTTACAAACACTTATCATCTCAAGGATTGCGTAAGAGCTGAGTTGTACCAATGTAAATTCCCATGTCTGTAAATGATCAAATTTAATAAAAGAATAAGTTCTTTTCAACATTGCATATGAATTTCTTTAGAAATGTTTGTGTACATTTTTTTTGAAATCTCAGCTGAATTCTAGTATGTCGGACAGATTAAGGTTGGCTCTCTCACATGAGCAACCGCCTTTATTTTATCAGACGGGTAAAATAAAGATGAGACCTGTTTAAAGTCAAAATCGTCAGACGGACGATTTAGAGTCATGACTTAAACAAAATGGTCGTATGAAAGATCTGCATCATATGGATGCTTTCAAAAGATCTAAGAGGATTTTGAAATCCTATCTGTCTTATGCGGGATGTGAGTCCAGAAAATTATTTGAGTAGTAAAAGGGACTCAAAGTCAGACATTGTGGTGTCTGGTTATCATCCTCACAACATCATTAAGACATACGCTCCCTAGAAAAGGAGTGATGTTGTAATACGTATTCATACTACGTATGCATTTTGACCATTGGGTTAGAATAGTAATTGTGTTTACTATTATGTGAGACCCAAAGACCACATGGGTCTTAACTCGTTACCCTTATGGACTCTAATTGGTTCCTTAAGATTTGACTGGGTGATTGCTATCTTAGCATGTTGCTTATGGACTATGGTTAATTCGGTCTGGCGGGGCATGTTAGAAAAGTGAGTCAAGTCAAGATCAAAAGGATCGCAAGAAGAGGAAGATTAAATTTCATATTCACATTTGGACTTTAGAGATTCAAAGCTGGCCAGCCAATTGTAATCCAGATGGGATTCAATTGTTGAATATAAAGTATAAGAAATGTGAAGAAATAATCTAGGGTAAAGCATGCGTTGATCTACTCAACTTTGCACCTCGAGGGGTGTTGTGTATCTCTAACAAGTGCACAACAGCAGACTCTATGCGCATGACGGTCACACGGCCTATTTCTCGGTATGATAAACAGAAGAGTTGAAGGAAAGATGTTTCCTTACAATCACCTCAAGTGTGAGTGGGAGATGTTGGATATGGACGACATGAATACACCCATGAGGGGATGTATGAGGGTATACGGACCTCAGATGTCGCGTGCACGAAGGCGTGCACGAAGGGAACCTTTTCTCGTGTGAAAAGGACCACTCGATAAGTGGAAAAATCCACGCGATAAGTGGAAAAAGTCACTTTATAAGTGCATAAAGGCACTTGATAAGTGAATGAAGAAGAGGATAAATGAATGTGCTTTTATAGGCTAATAAGCTTATAATTGGTTATTTCCTACAATAACCACCCCTAAAGCCTATAAATAGGACCCAAGGGTAAGGCATTCAATCCACACTTTCCATGCCATAAGTTTGCATAAGGCATCTTATGTTCTTCTTCTCCCTTCCATTAAAATCCTCTTCTAGATAGAGATTTAGGCGGTGAAACTCTGCTTCGATCCTCTGTGACGAAGTATCGACCGTTGTGGCGAATCCGAGGGCAAAGTTCAGAGATTACGGTGCTGCATACGCAAACATAAGTCTCTACTTTATTTCGATCCTAACGTCGCTGTTTTGACAGGATCCAACAGTTTGGACATGAAAATAAGGGTTCGACTAGACTAGTCATTATGGTTTGTTGAGTCTCTTCAAGATCATAAGTGACAAGGGGCAAAAACATATAGGGAGTCACATGTGATGTGATCGATGAAGAGTTCATCTACCAGTTACAGAGCCGATCAACTTGTTGAGTCTCCTCAAGGTTGTGAAGCTCAGGGTGGTTGGATCCCTCTCCCACAAATTTTAAGTATAATAAATTGTTCATTATTATGGCTTAACAGTTCATTAAAATAGTGGGAGAATAGAGTTTAATAAAAACCTTTTAAACTTTAAAAGAACATATGCTAATTCAACTTTTATTAAAATGCAGTATGGAGTCAGGACTTAAGTTTATCATCGAGAAGAATGTGCAGAACGAGACGAATTACAAGGAGTGGTTGAGGAACATCAAGCTAGTTCTCTCGTTAGCTGGAATCGGTTATGTACTGACGGAAACTGCTCCGGAGAAACCCGACGACAAGGCCACCAATGAACAGAAGGAGTCGTACAAGCTGTGGCAAATGGATGCATAGAAGGCCAGGTCCCTTACTCTGACCTCAATAAACAATGATCTGCAGAGAAAGCATGAACATATGGATGTTCTGAGCATGCTTTTGAATACAGAAGAATTGTATAGAAGCGTTCTAGAGCTGCCAGATTCAAGGCCACCTGCAACATTTAGGAAACGAAGATGACCACGGGCCCAGTCCAGGATCATGTGATAAATATGATCGGGTTCGTAGAGGACGCAGTCCAGCTAGGATTTGTCCTTAAAAATGAGATGAGCATGGACATAATCCTAAATTCTTTGACCACTGCCTTCAACCCGTTCATTACAAGCTTTATAATGAACAACGCTGAGGTGGAACTCCCAGGTCTCCTGAACATGCTCTGCCAGTTCGAGGAGAGAATCGAGAAGAACCCACCAGTGTTGGTTGTCGGCTCTGCTTCTTCTAACCAGCCTAAGGACAAGGGTAAGAAGAGGCAGATCCTTTAACCTACCAAAAGGAAGAAAGGGAAGAAGAAGAAAGGGGCGTCGTCGGAGTCTGAGTGTTTCCATTGCCACAAGCATGGACACTGGAAGAGGAACTGCAAGGCCTATCTTGAAGAGAAAAGGGGCATGGTAATGCCTCAACCTTAGGTACGAATCTTGTTAAAGAGTATATTTATTTCCATAAAGCTTAATACGTGGAATGAGATACTAGTATGATTAATAAAACATCTGTATATTGTCTACAGGTGCTTGAAGCTGTGGATGGATGGAGTTCCTAGTGCGGTCGGCAATCAGAGTAATCGTTGCTGCTGGGGCTGTCTAAGGACTTCGAGGATATCAAGGATGGTGTCCAAATTTTATTTTGAATAAATGAGGCGATGAGATTTGAACAATAATTGAGTGAATGTCACTCGGAATGAAAATGTTGTGAACTATTTTCCTTTAATTAAAGTCATTGTTTTTGATATCTTGATGAGTGTGCTCTGGTGACTTTCTGAGTTGTTGTGTATGTTTTCTGAGTTGATGCGATTGATTGGAGCAGTCAGTATTTTAACTAATCTATAGTAACGAGTATATTCCAGGCGCATATAAATTAGATGTGATCTTGATTATGCGCACAACAAGAAAAGTTCTTGTTTGCCTGCATATAATACTTCAAGTTATAAGATTAATGTAAATAAAGGAAATAACAGTGTAGGTAGTTATGATTGAGTAAGTTATCATCAAGACTCCCATAAACGAATTTTGATATAACTTATTCGCCAAAACAAACTGACACAAGTACATTCCATTTTAACTCATTCAGCACAAATGGGCTGGTTATACTTAATGATCAATAGTTTAAATGAGATTTAGAAAGTCAAGTTGAAGTATTAAGACCAGACAGTTCTCAAAGTCAGTGGGAGCTAGCATATCGCTTGGTTCAGTTTTGGGCTAAGTAAAGTTCTAAGTTATAAAACCATCTATATGTGACATACAATCAAAATACTTTTGTTTTTGTCAGAGATATAGAGTATTTGATGTCATTAATGTGTTTGACATAAATGACACATGAATATTGGAATATGCTATGACATGACTGACTAGTATGAAATAATAAACTTTATATAAAGTAGTAGATGCTAATCGTTAGCTATACAGAAGAAGAAAAGGAAAAATCGTTGGATGAGATCCAAAGACGGTTTCGAGGAATCACCCATGTATGATCAATGGTGTATTAGTAATAAGAATCTGTAATACTGCATAATAGATACGTTTTAGCAGATCCATTTTTAGGCTTTGACATATGAAAGTCCGTAGTGACTAATATGTAATAGCGGTATGTGATACCGTGATAAATAGCCCGAGTGCAAGTGGGAGATGTAGGAAGATATATGCCCTCGAGGTAATTTATCCTAGAAAACATCTTATTCAAATATAAATGGTACTAATTATCTTAGTATGATTAAATATTTTTTAATACTTGGATAATTTCCTTAGACTTAAAGTAAGATCATACACGTATCTAGATGCAGATCTCGATTATGGGAAGTGAATGACCGCTAGGAACTTGAGCCTTAATACGTTCATGGTCATAGATGTGTTGAGAATAGGATATCGGCACATCGGACAGACCATTGTGTCTTTGTCTTATCCTAAGCTGATCTCATAATCATTCGACCTGGCGAAGTTGGAGACAAGGCCCATGTGCTCATTGGAGAATGAGTCCACTGAGCGACCTAATAAAGAGTTGTAAAATGGTTAATCTTAACTAAAATTTCATTGATATATCTCTAGTGATGATAGGCTAGTTGGTCCTTTAGACTTGAGGTCATTGTACGAACATATGCATGAACGGTGTCACTTAGATCTATGATTTAGCCTCGAGTCTTCACTCGTTGAAAGGTCTTAGGTTGGGTGACACTTGAAACGTACGAGGTAAAAGTAGTGACTAAGATAGGATTCGTCTCTTCCGTTAAAGGGAAGTTAGTGTCACAGGCTCAGTACGGTTCTTTGTGCTAAACCTCGGCCGTGATATGTTATAGGAAGTACAACATGGACATACCAAAGACCAATGCGTGCTGACTTGTGCTAGCTACTAGAGTTGACGGTTTACCATACCCTAGACTATGCAGTGACATAGTTATGACGAAGGGACTAAAACTGCAATATTCATTACTGACACAGTCAGAGTGATCCCGACGACACTATTGTCAATGGGTCAATCACGTAATTATGATGTCAAAACAGGGGCGACACCTGCTGCTCGTGGTCACTGTCGTCTATGGGTTTCGAGCCCCAACCTGTAGTAGGGTCAGGCTATAGGTCTCACACCGAGTGTGATTTACGTCTTAGTAATAGGAAGGATTCAAGAGGAATACACTCGGGTGCACGAGAATAATTGAAGTCACAAAGAGTTTGTGACAATAAGTCTATATTAAGTGGGATTTAATAATGTCGCAAAATATTTGCGATTTTAGAATTAGTAGAATGCTATAAGGGATTGTTGCATATGATGCAAAATGGTTGAAAATATATTGTATAATGTTTACAAGAATATTTTACATACTAAAAGGCATAGGGGATAGTCCCATTCGAACCATGCTTTCAAACGGATCTGAAATTGGCTCAATCGGAGCTGTAGAGCTCAAGAAATAGCCCAAAAGGACAGAACTGGGCTTTTGCCCAGTTCCGACCCAGCCCAACCCAGACTGGGCGGGCTGGGCTAGCCCGCCCAGACTGGGCGGGTGGGTCCAACCCGCTAGGTGGGCTGAACCCGCTCGTAAGGGGGGCTCAGCCCATGGGCGGGTCAGACTCGCCCGCTGATGCGGGCGGGTCAAGCTTGCCCACCCACCCAGCACGATCGACGCACCAGGTCAGCTGCGCGTGCCCTTTGGCATGCCCAGCTAGACGGTGGGCCCCACCAAGGGGCCCACACTTCAGAAACCCTAAGGGGTTAAAAACGGCCGCGTTTTTCAGCCAATTCATGATTTTTGCTCAACTTTGAGCAATTGTTTGAGGGGTCAAATGAAGTCGGATTGGAACGTCATTTGTTTCTATGCATTCACCATTCATAGCTCTTCGATTTGATAGGTTGTATCACTTCCGAAGCTCAACGGTGAGTGAGAGAAAACTCGTTAAATTTTAGCCTCAGTGTAAGGCAAATTAACTTAATTTTCTCCCCTAATATTAATTAATCCCACATTGCTTATGAGACGAGCAAGGGGTCCGGCCTCCTATATAAATAGGGGCTGACACCCCTTGAAAAAATGCACCAAGTCTCCAAATCGAGTAGCTCCGAAAATTTTTGAGCACACTCGATCCGAGACAAAATTATTCTTTCCTCCTATAATTCTTCCGCTCCTTCGTTCGCATCCTAGCAAGACGAGGAGGAGGATTGGATTCGATCCGAAGTCTAAGACGCGGATCACTCTCAAGTGAAACTTTCTTCGGCGAGTGATTGGCTCTGAGGCGCGGTGTCGGCTCGCTTCGGGTGGACCAGTTTCAGAGGCATAGAGGCGACTTGCTTCGGGGAGCTAAAGTTGTTACTGAAAACGACGCTTTGTTTTCTGCGGAAGCAAAGTTTCGGGTATGTTTTTAATTCTGTCATATTTATATTGTTGCAGTTAGTTTTAGATATATCTTTGGAGCTGGTCAGACCCACCCTAAAATAATAGATTTCCTGGCTATGGTCATGATATCCTTAGGGCATTTTTATTAAAGTGTTTAATAAATTTATTTTTCCGCTGTAGTTTATATTTCTATAGTCCATCCGACGTAGGACGCGCATAGATTTATGACCTAAGGGTCCCTCAAAACCCAACAAGGGTGAGGTTTTGGATCCTCCAAAAGGCTGGTGCGCTTGCCAAGTCACTAGTTAGCTTAGTTATTTCAATTAAGGTATCATGTTGGTGTTTTCTCCATCTTTTGAATCTTTGGATGCAGATTACTTTTGCTTGCAATTTTGAGCTGTAAGTGCGGTTGTTTTTAGATTGATTTTCTAGTCTTGAAAGAAAACATTATTATCTTGGTTGTTCCTAATTGAATATATATTATTCATTGTTAGGTATTGGTGTTTCATACCGAGATTATTTTTATGATGATCACAACATTATGTTGTTGCTAATGTCTCTCATGTTTTAGTCGCATCGTTAATATTTCAAGAATATCATTTTTGGAGACTAAATGCTTGGTGCAATGATGGACATCAAGAGTAGCAATGCCTAAGCTTGGACTCAAGGGATGCCAAATCTTGGAAGTTGATGGAGAGCATCAAGGCATCAAGAGATTGAACATTGGACTCTAAGGGAAGCACTGTAAACCATGTATCATTTCATTTATTGCTTTTCTCTTTTTGAGTCAAGGTTTATTGCAATGTCTTGATAGATGGACGAACTCATTCACGCATATGCATTTTCTATCATTAATGAGTCTTAGGATTATCATAGAAACCATCTCAATAGGTTCACCATGCTTTCAACTCAAACTGGAGTTTTTGGCTCTCCAACAGGCGACTGATGAAGGAATGACAGGCGACTGGGTGATTCCAGGTGCATGGTCATCCTTCTACAGTCAGCTGTTGTGCACTAGCTCAAAGTCAACTTATATTGACTCTATCTTGAGCTATTGGAGACAGACGATTGACGTTCATTTTACAGGCACCTGTCTTCCATCAGGCGCCTGGGATTTGTTCTTCAGTCGTCTGTGTGCCAAAGTGCGTAACTTGCAATTTCTGGGTTTCAACCCACTTTGTAAGTCAGTCGACTGATGAAAGGTTTTCAGTCGCATGTCAATTTACATGCGCCTGAGAATTGGTCATCTATCGTCTGAAGGCACTAGTGCGAAAGTTGTGTTTTTCTCAGCTTCTTTCCATCCCTTGAGACAGTCGTCTACTGAAGGATATTCAGACGCCTACACATTAATACTGTGTACTCTTCTACAGTCGCTTGTCCTAGCTCAGATTATAGCCGTTGTGATTTTTATTATCGTTGACCAGTCGATTGTCAGCTGTTCATCAGTCGACTGTCTGTGCCGTAAACTGTCCAAATCTAGCAGTTGCAGATTTCATTCTTTGGGGTTTTTACTTGGGTTTAAGGGTTTCTTTTGGCTTTGATGCTCCCGAAATTTACACCTAGAAGCCACCTAGTAATGGCACAAATGCCAAGGGTTAGATGTATCACAAATACGAATTTCCGATACTTTACGCAAGCGTACGGTGTCAAGTAATACTATAAAAGATTATTGATCCCACAGGGAGGGTAGTGATGTTATTGTCTCGGGCTATTTTCAAATCTCAGAATTTAGGTAGCAGTCGGTTTCAACTGAGTGTTTGTTTGGGATTGTGATCAATTACTAAAAACTAGGCTTTAGGACTCACCACTAGGATCGTCGGATGTCGATGCTAGGTTAAGACTCTTACGTTGCATTGGCTTTATTAGGGATTGTCGCATCTAGGATGTGGAATTCATGGCTCTAAGCGCCCTGAATCTAACGTATCACATTAACCCTGCTCTCGCGACAGGCACACACGATCCGTGCATTAAGAATCGACAATATTCATGCCACTCTCGTGATTAGAATGATCTTAACTCTCGCCACTCTCGTGGGTTAGAGTTTCGATGTATTTGGTGGCTCTCATTGATGCAATGACGGTAGCCGTCAATTAATAATATAGTTCGTCGGTGGATCCCATCAAGGCACGAGCCGTACATGGTCACGAGCCCTAATTGAATCCACCAACTCCCTAATTAAGTTTATAGGATACTCCTTAAGCCAATCGATTCCACCGACCGTGGACATGATCCCAGTACGAGATCTCCTACAAACTTTACTGGATCGACCAAAATACGTCCTTTTTATACCAACGCAACCTAAAAATCCTAATTTTACATCTAAATCCTAATATCCATGGGCTAATCTATTAGCCCTAGATGGAATTACTCGTGCTTCATAGCAATAGCAAAGAAAGATTCAATAGATGCAAAGGAATTCATCATGGCAATAGAAGACATCAAAATCAATAGAAAGTTTAGAGAATTGTTACCAACGCGTCGTGGAGCAGTAGTAAACCAAATAGAATTAAGAAAATAGAGTTTCCTTGTGCAAAAGAGCAATAAAAATACAAGCTTTGTCTTCAAAAAATTAGTGACGGCGCAAAATTCTCTAGATCTAAAAAACACTAATTAAAACTACAGATATGCTAAAACTCTCGATGTCGGGAAAATATGGTAAAACGTGCTTATATACAAGGGGTAGGGACTCCACAAAGAATATCAAAAAAATCTGAGCACTTGGGCCTGCAACTTGCTGGGCGCGTCGCGCTACTCGACCGAGTAGCGACGCCTGCTCGGTCGAGTCGACTTCGAGCTCTGCTTTCTGCTTCTTCTGCTCTGGGCTGATCCGAGCTACTCAGTCGAGTAGCCCCTTTACTCAGTCGAGCTATAGTATATCAGAACTTCCTCTAAAATGTTGCTCTGTTGGATGACGACTTGGGTCGAGTAGGTGAACTGCTCTGTCGAGCTACAGTACCTTGGAGAAATGCTCAAAATCGTCACTCTGTTTGATGCAACTTGGGTCGAGTTGGCTGTCTGCTCGGTCGAGTAGGTTGAGGCCATTTCTGTGTGATTTTTGCGTGTCAGCTCGGCCGAGCAGTTGATGCTACTCGGTCGAGTCACCTGGGAAACTGATGCTGAATTTGGCCGTCTCTCGCTCTCTTCTCATCCTCTTCTCCAATCTTCCTCCTTGCCTTGTCAAACTCTCATGGGGCCTTGCCAATGACGTCTCAGATGTGTCGGATGTGTCCATGTCCCAAAATAGCTCCAATTCGCTCCAAAACTCCTAAAAATCCATAAAGCTATACAAAAATCAAAGGAAAAAACCGAATAAAAGGGATTTTCTCCGGGCTAGCTTTGTTCTTTGCAGCATCAACAGGAGGCGGCAATGTAGTAGGTGTGATGGACGGTGGATCTGCCTTCTCCTCGTTATTTGTAGGCTCTCCAGTAGCATCTTCTTTACCGCCGTCAACAACGGCTTCTTCAGCAATAACTCTCTCCTTGTTCAAAACCGGTATCATGACGAGGTCAGTTGCCCATCCTCCACGTGTGGTGACAGAAACCACAGCATTCGCTTGGGCCCTGGGGTTTGTCTCTGGTTGCGAGGGCAACCTCCCTTGGTTCTTTATAAGCTGGGACATCTGGTCCCTCAGTTCATCTAGTGAAGTATTTATGTTCTTGAACTGTGTGGAAGTGTCCTGGTTGAACCTGGCTTGACCACTCATAAAAGTCTCCAATGTGGCCTCCAGATTGGACCGAGGCGGATTTGGTGCATAGCCCTACTGAGGCGGCCGGTTGAATTGATAACCTGGCGGTCGATAAGGCCCAACTGGCCTAAACCCGCTCTGTTGCTGACTCTGTGGCTGCCCATGTTGTTGCTGAGGAGGGGGTGGCGGTCTCTGAAATTGTGGAGGTTGCAACCCTCCACTTGGATTCCCATAAGAGAATCCCGGATGATTCCGAGCAGCCGGGTGTTACCATTGATTTCGTCCCTCTCCTTGGACGTGCTGCACAGACTCTGATAAATCAGCACCGTCATATTGTGCCTCACTAGGAATATAGCCATGCTCTGCATAATCCTCTACAGGATGATAAGTAGATGTACTGGTGGATGCAGGGATGGAATCCAGACGCTGTTCAATTCTGGCCACCTGTTTGCATAAGGTCTCGATGTGAGAGTCCAGATGGCTGGCAGTTTTGACCTCGGGGGGTCCGGGTCACAATGGTTCTTTCTTCACTCCATTGCTGATTATTGGCTACCATATGCTCCAGCAAGTCTATAGCTTATTCAGGATACTTGTCAAGTAAGGCGCCTTGCGCCGCAGCATCTATTATCATCTTGGTGCTGGACTGCAGCCTGTTGTAAAAACTCTGCACCAAATCCCAAGGCTGGATCCCGTGATGAGTGCATTGATGTTGGAGGTCCTTGAACCTCTCCCATGGCTCATAAAGCGACTCTTGTGGGAGTTGTTTGAAATTTGAGATTGCTCCCCGGATCAGTACTGTCTTCGAAGGTGGATAGAATTTATCCACGAAGGCGAGTGCCAGCTTCTCCCATATGGTGAAATGGTTGGGAGGATGGGCCCGTAGCCAGTACGAGGCTTTATCCCTTAGGGTGAATGGGAAAAGACGCAGCTTGACAGCATCATCACTCACATCCTTAGCTTTGAAAGTGTCACACTTTGCAAGGAAAGTATCGATGTGGTGGTTGGGGTTTTAGTGAGGATGCCCGTGAAAGGGATCCTGCTGCATCAAATTTATTAGCCCCGTTTTCAGCTCGAAGCTCGCTGCCACCAGTTGCGGTCTAAGGATAGATGAGTTGTTTCCAAATGTCAGCTTCATATGGTCCCTGATGGACCCGGTGCAAGGAGGAGAAGTATTGTTGTCTGCCATCTGGGCAGAGGAAGATGGATTTCTGCTTGAAGCCCTCAAAGCCCTTGTCGTTTTCTCGATCTCGGGATCGAACAATAACTCTTGATTAAATGCCCCGAAGCGAGTGTTCATGCACCAAAACAACTAGACAAACACCATTAGTAGCACAGTAATAAATAAACGAATAAAAATGATGGAGAGATAAGGAATGATTAGAATTGCTAGCAAACTTCTCAAAGTAAAAATAAACTGAGATAACACTATTGTCGTCTCTGGTAGCGGTGCCAAAACTTGACGCACACGAAACCTACACCTAGTTTTCACCTGGTGGTGTCACGATCGACAGGCGTGGTATGGCCCCTAGGTGTCAATTCCAAGCTCTATCCGCAAGCAGATGGTGTCAAATTATAGTATAAAAGATATCGAATCCCACAGGGACGGTGACAGTGTAATTGAGTTCTCAGCTTACTTTTATATCTCGAAGTGAGATAGCTATCGGGTTGAGAGAATTGGTATTGGTATCGTTGTTGATTTAATAATAAAAAGGACTAGGGCGTTAGGGATCACCGCTAAGACCGTCGAGGATCGACGTTGGAATAGGATCCTTACGTTGCATTAGGGTTGGGAGATTAATCTCCCAATTCGTACCACTCTCGTGGTTTAGAATTGCGAGGTATTTCAGTGGCTCTCATTGACGCAATAGCGGTAGTCGTAAACGTAGCGATATAGTTCGTCGATGGATCCCCTCAAGGCATGAGCATGGCATGGTCACGAGCCTTGGTTGGATCCACCGATTTCCCTATTCGAATCCCAAGGATACCCCTTAAGCACATCAATTCCACAGACCGTGGGCATGATCTCAGTACGGGTTATCCTAGGGATTCAGTAGGATCGACCGAAATACTCCCATTTTATCCCCAATTCAACATAGGGATCCAGATCTACATCTCCCCCCTAGGATCTTAGGGCTAGCCCATCAACCCTAGAAAAGACTACTCACTCATGACAATATTAACGAATAAAAACACAATTTTTAGAGAAGAAAACATCGTAGCAAATCGATAGAATGAAGATCGAGAAACTTACAGCGAGTAGTAGATCTCAGAGAAAAACAAGATTCCAAGAACACGAGAATAGCAAAATAAACTTCCAATAAATTTGATCCAATAATCTTCAAAAGTTTTATCTAAATCTAAATCTAACAATTTTTTCTCTCTAATCTCCTCTCCAAAATTCTCTTCAAAAAACTCTAAGAATGAATCACTACCAAACGCCGTCGCAGCTTCCCTCACTTCACTTCCCCCAACGCGCAACAGCCGCTTTAAATTCTTTCCAAAAACGGCCTTCAGCATCGTCGACCGAGTCAGCGACTCGGTCGAGCAGTATGTTGCTCGGTCGACCGTTCGGTCCGAGCAGATGTACTGCTTGACCGAGCATGACATTAAATCACGCTCCTCCAAAATCATCACTCTGTCTGCACGGGCCAAGTCAGCTCTACTCGGTCGAGTAGATAGCTGACTCGGTCGCTGAAGAGGTTGCTCGGGCCGTGCACGAGATTAGTTGGGTGTAAGAATTAAAGGATGCTCGACCGAGCACCATGAGTGCACGGTCCGAGCAGGCTGTGTATCGGCTCTTTCCTTGATTTCGCATTTGCTCGACCGAGCAGCTGCTCTGCTCGGTCGAGTCGCCCGGGAAACTCCTTCCTGGAGCTTCTGAAGCTCCCCTTCTCCTCTGATTCTCTCCTCCACTCCTCACATGGCTCCCAAAAATCAGTGAACTCCTGTAGAGCTTCGCCAAAAATCAGTGTACTCAAAGTTCAACTTCTTTATCGCACAGTATGCTCTATGTTCCAATTCCACTGGTAGGTGGCATGCTTTCCCGTATACTAACCTGTAGGGATTGTTCCGATAGAGGTCTTGAAAGTGGTGCGGTACGCCCAAAGAGCGTCACTCAACTTTTGGGACCAATCCTTCATTGATGCACTCACCGTCTTCTCTAGGATGTTCTTGATCTCTCTATTGGAGATTTTAACTTGGCCACTCGTTTGGGGATGATATGCAAGACCGACCTTGTGATGCACTCCGTATTTCTTAAGCATTCTCTCAAACTTCTTTTCGATAAAGTGACTCCCCACATGGCTTATAACCGTTCTCGAGACTCCAAAGCAGGACAAAATTATATGCTTGAAGAACTTGGCCACTACCCTTGCGTCATTCGTTGGGGGTGGCTATGGCTTCCACCCACTTTGAGAAGTAATCAACTGCAACTAGGATGTACTTGTTGCCGTTACTTGTTGGAAAGGGTCCCATGAAATCAATACCCCAGCAGTCGAACAATTCTATCTCCAAAATACCTTGTTTGGGCATTTCATTCTTCTTCGTGATTTTTCCCGTTCTTTGGCACCTGTCGCATGCTCTGATGTATTCGTTTGCGTCTCTAAAGATGGTGGGCCAATATAAGCCATTTTGGAGAATTTTTGCAGTGGTTTTAGTGACTGCTGCATGTCCCCTACATGGTTGGTCATGGTAATGTGACATAACGCAAGGTTTTAGTGACTGCTGCATGTCCCCTACATGGTTTGTCGTGGCAATGTGACATAACGCAAGTGGCCTCCTCTTTCAGAATACATCGTCTGATGATCCTATCGGCGCATGATTTGAATAAGTACGGATCATCTCAAAAGTAGTTTCGGTCATCATGTAAGAACTTCCTCCTCTGATAGGTTGCCATCCCATGAGGGATTATGCCGCTCACCAAATAGTTGACTATATCGGTGTACCAAGGTGCTTCAGAGGAGGATGCCACGAATAATTGCTCACCGATGAAAGAATCATTAATCGGCAAGCTGTCGTCTCCATGCCTATGAATCAGCCGCGATAAATGGTCTGCCACTACATTTTCGGCCCCTTCTTGTCCTTGATCTCTATATCAAACTCTTGGAGGAGAAGAATCCATCGTATTAAGCGCGGCTTTACATACTTCTTGCTTAACAAGTATTTCAGCGCTACATGATCCGTGTGGATTATTAGCTTGGATCCCAGAAGGTAAGATCTGAACTTTTCAATGGAATACACCACGGCTAGTAATTCCTTCTCTGTAGTGGTGTAATTTTTCTGAGCATCATCCAAGGTCTTACTAGCATAGTATATTGTGTGAAGCTTTCCCTCTTTCCTTTGCCCTAAAACAACTCCCACTGCTTAATCACTAGCATCACACATCAACTCAAAATGTAGGTTCCAATCTGGCGGTTGTATGATAGGCACAGTAATGAGAGCTTCTTTCAACCTGTTAAAAGCTAGCTAGCAAGCATTAGAAAACACAAAAGGAGCATCCTTCACAAGGAGCTCCATAAGAGGGCGAGCAATGCTAGAGAAGTCCTTTATAAAGCGACGGTAAAATCCTGCATGACCTAGAAAACCATAGATACCCTTAAGATTAGTGGGAGACGGCCAGTCTTTGATGACCTCAACCTTGGCCTTGTCAACTTCAATCCCCTTAGAGGAGATGACACTGCCAAGAACTACTCCCTCTGTTACCATGAAACGGTACTTTTCCCAATTTAAAGTCAAATTATTATCTTGGCATCGTTTTAAGACTTTGGACAAATTGGCTAAACAAGCATCAAAGTCGGTGCCATAAACAGAAAAGTCATCCATAAAACTTCCATTATACTTTCAATGAAGTCCGAGAAAATGGATTTCATGCACCTTGGAATGTCACAGATGCATTACATAATCCAAATGGCATTCTTCGGTAAGCGAAGGTACCGTATGGACATGTAAACATCGTTTTTTCTTGGTCCTCACGATGCAATGGGATTTGGAAAATCCGGACTACGCATCAAGGTAACGAAAATATTTTTACTTGGCAAGTCGCTCAAGCATTTGATCAATGAATGGGAGGGGGAAGTGGTCTTTTCTGGTGGCTTTATTGAGTTTTCTATAATCAATGCACATGCGCCAACCAGTGACAGTCCTAGTAGATATCAATTCATCCTTATCGTTCCTCACAACGGTCATGGCCCCTTCTTGGGCACAACTTGAACGGGGCTAACCCATCTGCTGTCGGAAATGGGGTAGATAATATTGGCTTTTAGCAGTTTTAGTACCTCCTGTTTTACTACTTCTTTCATGTTAGGATTCAGTCGCCTTTGAGGCTAAATGGAAGTAGCTTCCTTATCCTCGAGGTGGATTCTATGTGTGCATATGGTGTCGCTAATGCCCTTCAGGTCGGTAATGCTATACCCTATCACCTTCCTATGTGCTCTGAGGGTTTTGAGAAGGCGTTCTAATTGTGGCTCGGTCAGGGAGGTGTTAACGATGACTGGATAGGCTGAGTCCTCCCCTAGGAAAGCATATTTCAAATTTGCAGGAAGGGGTTTTAGGTCTACCTGAGGAGGTGTTGTACCCGTCATCGTATGCCTGTGAAAAGGATACGTCCTCAATTACTGGTTCAGATGATGGGAACTCTTCGTTGGCAGATTCATAAGATGAGCAAGGTGTTGATGGCGCATTGTGGAAGACATCTGCGGAGTCCATCTCCATAGGATTTGGTTCTGTAGTGCATCTGTCAATAGGAATAGAGTATTCAGATGCACATGCATCATCAGGTGTAGAGTCAAGAAAGCTTCCCTGATTGATGTCGCCTTGGGAATGTTCGGGGTTTATGTTTTCCCAGTGGACGTGGTCTTTGTATGTCTCAGTCTTGAGGATGTTGTCACCATAGAAGCGTAGAGTGTCTCCCTCGTACTGTACGTAGACTCCGTAAGAGATGGGGACGTCGTCCAAGGACTTTGCATCCTGGAAGGTGCTCGTAATGAAGACCGATAGTTCTTGAACAATTGGGTCTTCTGCAGTGAATTCTACCAGGTCGTTGGTTCATACATCAGTTACCCTGCTCTCCAATATACTTAAGAGCTGGTGTTCATCCAGCGGTTCAATTTGACGAATCGCTCTCCAATATGCGTCAACCGGTAGAGTTTCAACAGTGTAGAGAAATATTACGTCCCCTTCAAAGCTTATATGGATGTCATCCTCAATGGTACCTGTATCTGAGACATTGTTCATTATATGTTCCATAACCATTTGTTGATTCTCATTACCTGCCATATAGGTTCGTGCTCTGATGAATCGCACTGCATCAAGCAGCTCTCTTGCCGCTCATTCGACATAGCTCCATCCATGTGTGAGTCTTGAAGACCATATGTTTGGTATCGAGAGAAGCTAATCCCATTCGAGTCACTATCAGAATCACTACTCCAGTGCACTTGCATCTCCATTGTGCCTGATTGTCTATGCACAACAAGAACTCAGAAAAATACCGTCAGTAGCAACGTAATAAAAGAATAAAAAGGCGAAAAGGTGAGAAATGGTAAGATTTGCTAACAAATTCATCAATAGAAAAATAACCCAAGTAATACTGTTATCTTCATTGGCAACGGTGCCAAAAACTTGATGCTCCCGAAACTTACACCTAGAAGCCACCTAGCAATTGCATGAATGCCAAGGGCTGGATGTATCCCAAATGCGAATTCTCGGCACTTTACGCAAGCGTACGGTGTCAAGTAATAGTATAAAAGATTATTGATCCCACAGGGAAGGTAGCGATGTTATTGTCTCGGGCTATTTCCAAATCTCGGAATTTAGGTAGCAGTCAATTTCAACAGAGTGTTTGTTTGGGATTGTGATCAATTAATAAAGACTAGGGCTTGAGGACTCACCACTAGGATCGTCGGATGTCAATGCTAAGTTAAGACTCTTACGTTGCATTGGCTTTATTAGGGATTGTCGCATCTAAGATGTGGAATTCATGGCTCTAAGTACCATGAATCAACGTATCGCATTAACCCCGCTCTCTCGACAGGCGCACACGATCCATGCATTAAGAATTGACAATATTCATGCCACTCTCGTGGTTAGAATAATCTCAACTCATGCCACCCTCGTGGGTTAGAGTTTCGATGTATTTTGGTGGCTCTCATTGACGCAATAACGGTAGCCGTCAATTAGTAATATAGTTCGTCGGTGGATCCCATCAAGACACGAGCCGGACATGGTCACGACCCCTAATTGAATCCACTAACTCTCTAATTAAGTTTATAGGATACTCCTTAAGCCAATCGATTTCACCGACTGTGGGCACGATCTCAGTACGAGATCTCCTACAAACTTTGCTGGATCGACCAAAATACGTCCCTTTTATAACAACGCAACCTAAAAATCCTAACTTTACATCTAAATCCTAAGATCCATGGGCTAATACATTAGCCCTAGATGGAACTACTCGTGCGTCATAGCAATAGCAAAGAAAGATTCAATAGATGCAAAGGAATTCATCATGGCAATACAAGACATCAAAATCAATAGAAAGTTTAGAGAATTGTTACCAACACGTCGTGGATCAATAGCAAACCAAAGAGAATTAAGAAAATAGAGTTTCCTTGTGCAAAAGAGCAATAAAAAAGAGAATTAAGAAAATAGAGTTCCTTGTGCAAAAGAGCAATAAAAATCCAAGCTTTGTCTTCATAAAATTAGTGACGATACAAAATTCTCTACATCTAAAAAACACTAATTAAAACTAAAGATAGGCTAAAACTCTCGATGTCTGGAAAATAGGATTAAAACGTGCTTATAGACAAGGGGTAGGGACCCCACAAAGAACATTAGAAAATCTGGGCACTTGGGCCAGCAACTTGCTGGGCGCGTCGCGCTACTCAACCGAGTAGCGGCGCCTGCTCGGTCGAGTCGACTTAGGGCTCCGCTTGCTGCTTCTTCTGCTCTGGGCTGATACGGGCTACTCGGTCGAGTAGCCCCTCTACTTGGTCGAGTAACCCCTCCACTCGGTCGAGCTACAGTAGATCAAAACTTTCTCCAAAACGTTGCTCTGTTGGATGATGACTCGGGTCGAGTAGGTGAACTGCTCGGTCGAGTTGCTTTGCTGCTCGATCAAGCTACAGTGCCTTGGAGAAAAGCTCAAAATTATCACTCTGTTTGATGCAACTCGGGTCGAGTTGGCTGTCTGCTCAGTTGAGTAGGTTGAGGCCGTCCATGTGATTTCTACGTGTCAGCTCGGCCGAGTTGATGATGCTACTCGGTCGAGTCACCTGGGAAACTGATGCTGAATTTGGCCATCTCTCGCTCTCTTCTCATCCTTTTCTCCAATCTTCCTCCTTACCTTGTTGAATTCTCATGGGGCCTTGCCAATGACGTCTCGGACGTGCCGGATGTGTCCATGTTCCAAAATAGCTCCAATTCGCTCCAAAACTCCTGAAAATCTATAAAGCTACACAAAACTCAAATATGGCATTAGAAGCATGATAATAAATGAAAACATGGAGTTTGGAGGCAACTATGACAAGAAATGATGCGATAAAAACATGGAAAATATGGACACATCAGGCTTCCTATATATATGAGAGGGCTGAGTTCATTAGAACTTCTTAATACAATTGAAGATTATTTGAGAATCATTAAGCAACTCTCAAACTCTCTCATTTCCCTCTTAGAGCTCTAAATCTCCTTCATGAATTGAAGTCAAGCTCAAGAAAAATCATCCAAGTGCAATCAATATCAATCTCATTACTTGGAGATCCTCTTCCATGACTTGCATTCATTAATGAGTAAGTTCATCTCCTCAAGGCATATATAAGAGTCTTTTGTTTCATTCATTTTCTTGAAACCCTAATTCTCTTTGTGGAAATTAGATAATCTCTTTGTGGGAGTTGGTCACTCTCTTTATGGGAGTTTAACCCTTGTAAGGGTGATTGTGTCCTTGTGTAGGATAACCCTAATTCTCTGTGTAGGAATTAGTTTTTCTCTGTGGGGGAGTTAGACCCTTACGTAGCGTAGGTTGAGTTCTTGTGAAGGGCAAATCCCTTGTGTAGGATATCCATTGTGTAGGGATTGTATTCACTACCTTATGTAGGATTATAGTGAATATTTGGTGTGGCTGGACGTACCCAAGTTTGGGGAACCAGGGTAAAATCTTGTGTTTACTTTTGGATTGATTGTGTTGATTAATTCCTCTTGCACTTAAAATTCCGCATTTGCAAGTTAAATTTTAAGTGCACAATTTATTTCTATTACTCTGTTCACCCCCACTCTAGAGTTTGTTGTTGATTAGTATTGCAAGGTAGACGGTCCTTACATTCATAACCCTTGACCGTTGGTCATGTGGCATTCAAAAAATTCTACCGAAATACTTCAACCCATTAAAAATATTTCACCCCAACAAAAAATTTGATGTATCATTCAAAATATTTCACCCCAACAAAATTTTTTTAACACATTCGAACTAAAATTTAGTTTCCTCCAGATTTAGTTCCTATTAAAATTTAAAATTTTAGTTCCCTTTCTATCTAGTTTCCCAAAATTTTAAATTAAATTTTAGTTAACTCATAGAATTTAATTCTCCTCAAAAATTTTAGTTCCCCTAAAAATTTAGTTCTCTCTAGATTTTGCTCGTCCCAAAATTTAAAATTTTAGTTTAAATTTAGTTCACTCCATATTTAATTCTCCCAAAATTTTATTGTTTTCCCCTGAAATTTTCCTAAAATATCATTCTAACCATTGACTACTTAAGATTCAATCACATCCGTTCTTCTACTCATCGTTTTGTTCTAGTCGGCAAACCCATTCAATAACATCCCTCAATTGTAATACACACACATGCAAATATAACACACAAATAATATATATATGCTATTAACGCGGAAAATTTGTTCGCATAGATAGCCATATACATCCTTTTTATTATTATTTAATTTTTATTAAATGCCTTCTACACACACCATACATGATCAACATAAAAAAATTAAATGAATCTAATGCTATTTGACAATCAATCATATTGTTAAATATTCAATGGTTTCCGAAAAATAAAACTTTTTGTAATGAATAGATTTAAGGTCAAATCTGATTAAAATTCATCCATATTTGAAATTTGAGGTTTTAAAAGGTGTACAATAAACTCATACCGAATTTTAAAAATGGGAACCATGTTTTTGTTATATCCACGTTAACCCCGTATAAAATCCGAATATAAAATGCGAATTTCTGTTTCTCCATGTCATATCCATTTTCTACGCAGTCCATTGTTGTCTTCGCATATAAAATCCAAATTATTTTCTTTTATATGAATATTGTTTTGAATGGGCTTTTGTAGGCCTATGTGGAGCTCACTTGTGTTTAGGATATCCACCCATTATGTAACCTTTTTACTATAAATATAGGGCTACGTGTTGAGTAGGCGTGACCTTCATAACACGTTATCAGCATGATCGTCCGCTGAGCCGAACCTCTACCGACGGACGAATCGCGAGGATGCGGACTGGGATTTCTTCTCCAAAATTTGCTAGATCCGACGGTTAGGATCTAGAGGTAATCAACTTTGTTCCCTAGATCTGATATTTCATGCGCATGATGATGAAGAATCTGTGTTATTTTCTATTAGATCTACTAGAAATCTCTTTTTCTGCTTAGATCTTTAATAAAAATCCTATTTTAAAAACATAGATCTCTATTAAAACGGCTTTTAAATCATTTTTGGACCAAAATTCAATATTTAAGCGTTAAAAATCAAATTTTTACGAAATAAAACGTTGATTCAAAAATTAAAAATTGTATTTTTACAATAAAAATCCTATTTTTTCCTCCAAAATTTGTGGATTTGTGGATCTAGAGAGGGCAAGGGGAGATCGCCGCCTAAGACAATCTCCAACGGCCTATCGCCGCCCCCCTCGCACCGCCATGGCCTGCACGTGCCCCCCGCGCATGCGCCACTGTGGCCTGCAGCCGCCCCCTAGCATGTGTCGCCGCGGCCTGCAGCTGCCCCCCTCGCGCGACGCCGTCTACGGCTGTTCCCCGCGGGCGCAACTGCTTGCAGCCGTCGCCGCTCCCTGCGGCGCCCCCGCATGCGGCCTGTCGTCGCTCCCCGCGTGGAACCCCGTCCGCGGCCTGCAGCTGCCCCCCCCCGCACGATGCCGCCTACGACTGCTCCCCGTGTGTGTAACTGCTTGCAGCCAGCGCCACTCCCTGCGGCGCCCCTGCCTGCGGCCTGTCATCGCTCCCCGCGCGGAACCCTGTCTGCGGCCTATCGCCGCAAAACCCTAATTAGGGGTTTTCCGAAATTTTTTTAAACGGAGAGCTATTGCGTAAATTAATCAGGGGCTTTCAGTAAATTCTTGATTCATTTTTCAAATTAATATTGGTCCGTTCTATGCGTAATTCATCATCTAGGCCTTTTTCATATTGGATTAGATTATTATTATTTTTTTCATGTTTAATAATTATGAGGATCCTGAGACCGCTCTGTCGTTAGTCAACTAATCTAACGGGTAATGACGTTTCCACGAGGTCCAATTAATTATTGAACATAAATATTTTATTCCATTAAAATGCCTGCGATGTTGCATATTTTCATTACCCGTAGCATGAATTTATTTGCGATTAATAATAATAAATGCATGTGATGTTGCATATTTTCATTGCCCGTAGCATGAATTTATTTGCGATTAATAATACTACATGCCTGTGATGAATAAACAAATGCGTGCTGCATTGTTCATGTTTCTGAGACGAATGTTGATATTCTGTTGTGGTTTTGGATCGGCTATTTGTTACCATTTATTTTCCTCGCATTTTTTATTTCTTTTGAGAGAAATTGTAGTGAGGATTAAAATTGTAAAATTCCAAGACTGGTGCACATCCAATGGAGATGAAGACCTACTTCCAAAAGAATAGGGGCACCATGTGGGTTCCAAAGTTGTATTTTCTTTTTAATGAGACTGTATATGGACTTTAATTTTGTAATTTAAAATGGTGCTAGCCGATGCACACGACAGATATCTGTCTGGATTCCATGATTATTTATTTCTTTTCAAATATTTAATAATTGCTTGTTTAACATGCTTAGATAAATGACAAAGATAGCGAACGTCGACTTCGATGTATTGGAAACTACAAGCAAGAATTACTTAAGCTGGCAGTTGGATATTAAATTCCATCTGCGCTCACAGGGCTTGAGTCAAGCCATTACTGAAGGAGATAAAGTGTCTGATATAGAAAAGGTGAAAGCCATTATCTATATCAGACGCCATATCTGTTGGACCCTGAAGGCCGAATATCTCACAGTGGAAGACTCATACGAGTTATGGTCTGCACTCGAGGATCGATACAAACATCAAAAAGATGTTATCCTTCCTCGAGCACGCTACGAATGGGAGAACCTCCGTCTACATGACTTCAAGTCCATTGTCGAGTACAACTCGACATTATTTAGTATCACCTCACGCCTGAAGTTGTGTGGTGAAAGAATGACAGGGGAATGCATGTTGGAGAAAACTTATACATCCTTCCATGAGAATGATGTTATCCTCTTGCAACAGTATTATGAACGGAAATTTACGAAATACTCAGAACTTCTCTCATGCTTTCCGATGGTAGAACAGAACAGAGACCTTTTACTGGTCACCCATAACTTGCGCCCTGCTGGCACTGTGTTGAGTATTGGTGTTTCATACCAATCTTATTTTGATGATGATCACAATACTATGTTGTTACTAATGAATCTCATGTCTTAGTCTCTCAGTTTATTTCAAGGATATCTTTCTTGGAGACTAATCACTTGGTGTAAGGATGGACATCATGTGAAGAAGAGCCAAAGTTTGGACTCAAGGAGTACCAAAGCTTGGAGATGATGGAGAGCAATCAAGGCATCAAGATTGAAGACTTAGACTCTTTTGAAAGCATTGTAATTCATGTAATTTACTTTATTGCTTTCTCTCTCTTTTGAGTCTAGGGTTGATGTAATGCCTTGCTAGATGGTTTACTCATTCATGCACATGCATTTAACCATCTTAGTGAACCTTATGATTATCATAGAATCCAACCCAATAGGTTCACTCCTTTCGTCAGTCGTCTGATGAGGGAAACACAGTCGACTGGGTGATTTCCAGTCGCCTGTAGATCCTTCTACAGTCGCCTGATATGCACTGCTCAAGTCAACAGTTCTACTGACTCAAACTTGAGCTTTACGCACAGTCGCCTGTCTATCAGTTCCCAGTCGCCTGTATATTTTCAGTCGCCTGAGATTTGGTCAACAGTCGCCTGTCTAGCGTAAGTGCAATCTCTGCATCTCTCTGTCTTCTCTCCATACTTTACAGTAGTCGACTGATGAAGAATATACAGTCGCCTGACTATTCGACAGTCGACTGTAGTATTAACAACAGTCGCCTGTGCGAAGAATTGGAGAAAGAGTACAGCTCTCTGTTTCGATCCATCCCCTGCAGCAGTCGTCTGCTGAAGGATTTACAGGCGCCTGTCTTGTTTGTCAGTCGACTGTATTGACTTCGTCAGTCGACTGTCCTGGCTCAGATTATAGCCGTTGGATATTTTCTAGCCGTTGATCAGTCGACTGTCTTATGATCATCAGTCGACTGTTCCTGTCGTTTTCACCCAGTTTCTAGTCGTTGCAGATTTGATTATTTGGCTGTTTCTTTGGGTTTTTGGGCTTGATATAAGATTCCTATATATATGAGTGTGCTGCCTTTCTTGAGAACTCTTGACAACATTTGATAAACTCTTGACTCTATAGAAAATCTCAAGAGATCAATAAGCCACTCTCAAGCTCCCTCATTTTCCCTCTATTGAGCACTCATCTTTCTTCATGCATTGAAGTCCAGCTCAAGGGAAATCATCCAAGTGCTCTCAAGCATATTCCAACACTTGGAGATCCTCTTCCATGCCTTGCATTCATTCATGAGTAAGCATCTCAAGGCATAGGTAAGAGTATTTACTTTACAGGGTGTAAATTGTTTTCCTATTTCTCTTTGTGGTATTAGGAATTTCTCACTTTGTGGGAGTTTCTCTCTTTGTGGGAGGTTGTCTCTTTGTGGGACTTAGGATACTCTATTTGTGGGAGTAACTCTCTTTGTGGGAGTTTAGTGTCCTAGTGTAGGGCTAACCCTAATTCTCTGAGTGGGAGTTAGTGATTCTCTGTGTGGGAGTCTTGATCCTTGTATAGGATTGGTTGGGTCCTTGTGTAGGGCATAAATCCTCTTTGTGGGGTATCTCCTTGTGAGATTTGTATTCACTTCTCTGAGTGGGAATATAGTGAATATTGGTGTGGCTAGATGTACCCAAGTTTGGGGAACCAGGGTAAAACTTTGTTTTTGCGTTTGGATTGATTGTGCCATTTAATTCCTCTTGCATTTATAATTCCACATTTGCAAGTTAAATTTTATTTGGACAATTTTATTGCCATTACACTATTCAACCCCCCCCCTCTAGTGTGTGTTGTTAGTATTGCAAGGGTTAGACGATCCCTACAATTGGTATCAGAGCGAGGTTAAAGCATACTGCAACGATGGCATTCAACGCCTCTTCCGCATCTCATGAAGAAGGTCACTCAACCGTTCGACCCCCGCTCTTCAACGGAACCAACTATCCTAGTTGGAAGATTAGAATGATGATCTATATGGATGGTCAAGCCCTATGGGACATTACGGAGGTGCCATTTGAGAAGCCCACTACTCCTGCGGCTTCAAGGACAAAGGCGGAGAAGGACTCAATCAAGTTCAATGCGAGAGCTATGAATGCATTACATTGTGCTCTCTCTGCTAGTGAGTTCATCCGCATCTCCATGTGCAAAACGGCGAATGATATTTGGCACATCTTGGAGATTTGTCATGAAGGGACAACGAAGGTAAAGAAATCTAAACAAACTGTGTTTAGATCTAAATATGAAATGTTTAAGATGCAGGAAGGCGAAAGCATTTAAAAGATGTTTACAAGGTTCACCGATATCGTGAACGCTTTGGAGGGTCTCGGGAAGACGATTTCCCAAGAGGATCGTGTAGAGAAGATCCTAGACTCTCTCACACCTCGTTGGGAGTCAAAGGCCAACAGAATTTTGGAGTCTTATGACACATCCAAATATACCGTTGAGGAATGCATTGGAAATCTCATGGCGTATGAAGTAAAGCTTCAACACAAGAAGGAGATTCATCCAACAAAGCCCGAGAAGCTAGAAAAGCAAAAGGGAGTTGCATTCCATGCCAAGGAGGAGCCAATCAAGTGGAGGAGGAAATTCCATTGAGAAGCTCCTAGCGAAGAAGATGAGCAAGAAGATGCAAGTGGAGAAGAAATTGAGGAACTTGCCGAGCAATTCAAAGCTTTCCTCAAATGCAAGCAAGGTAAGTCTTTGTCAAAGTTTGCCTCCAATTCTAACAAAGTTCCTACTTGTTACACTTGCAGTGGAAAAGGTCACTTGTCCACCGAATGCCCTTCCAAACCCATTAAAGAAACTTACAAGGGTAAAGGGAAGAAGCATTGGAAAGGAAGGTCCAAGTCCAAAAATCACAAAAAGGGACTTGTTGGGACCTTTGATGATTCGAGTGAGGACACTTCTAGTAACGAAGAAGAGGATACAAAGGAGGATGCTCACGCATGCTTTGTAGCCATGGATGTTCCTACTCCAATTCCCTCCGGTTTAAACGAAGAAGAGTTGGATGCTTGGCTTGACGCATACAACTCCTATGAGGATTCACGCCTCGCGGCTAAGGAGGAGAAGTCGTCATCAAGTTCTTGCAAGGATGATGATGATGGTGTTGTTGAGATCGAGGAAGAAAAGATCTCATATGAGGAGCTCAAGTTCAAATTTGACTTGGCTTCCGAGGAGGCTAGTAAGTGCATCAACTCTTACAATATATTAAACGTAAAATATAAGATTGCTAAGAGTAGAATGCATAAACTAGTTATTGCAAGTGTAGTTCATGATGAAAGGCATGTGTATGACACTTGTGAGAGAGACACACTTCTCTCTCAAGTTAAGGAATTGAGTATTTCTAATGAAAATCTCATTGCTCAAAACCTTAGCTTAGATGCTCACACTCAACAACTTACGTTGAAATGTGAAGAGGAATCCTGGAAGCTCATAAGCTTTGTGTATTCTAGGGATTCACTCCACGATTTGTTGGAAAAACAACATCCGGCAAATCATAGAGGAGGTTTGGGTTATGTTCAAAATGTGGTTCCCAAACCCACCTCTAATTCTTCTTTTGGTGCAAATTCAAGAAATATTGCTAAAGCACCTTAGAAGAATCACCATGCTCTCTTGTACAACAATAACACCCACAAGAAGCATGTAGATCACAAGGTGATGAGGAAGAATGAAGAATCTTCATTTTTTGCTAAGAAGCAAAATCCTCATTCTTTGCATGCTAAGAAACTTGTTTCTACACCTAAGCATGCCACATCCTTCCCTCTTGCAAAGGCAAAACCATTGCCTAGGAAGTCCTTGAGTTTATGGATTCCCACTAAGGCTAGTGTGCAAGAGAGAGATAGTTACATCAACTCTCTAGTTAGGGATGTGATCACCTCGTGTGATTATGTTAGGAAATCAAACTCCTCTTGGGTTTGGTTACCTAATGTTTAGGTTCCTCACACATTTGCATATTGCATGGGTATTATGCTTCTATGTTTATTTTATGCATACCCATTGATTGTGTGTTTTTCATGATTTTGAAAATTATTTTCAAATTTATTTCTTTTCATGAAAATTGGGACCTTGGGGTTTATTGACATACATGCATGATCCATGTGTATGTCAATGGGGGAGTTAATATAATATATGTTTAAATTATTTTAAGACATATTTTAACTCTCATTTCGGAGGTTTTTGCTTTGAGATCATTATTTATATTTGGATATTTTTGGGTCTCAAACCAAACCTCTTGTTTATTGCCAACTTGCGTCATATGACATTTTTTTGGCAATATCCGTGTGTATCTTTGAAGCTTGATTTTTCCATATCTATTGCTTTGATACACTTATGGCCCATGGCTCCATTAATTAAATGGTATTAGATCCTAGAAGTCAAAAGTTGACCATTTCTATGATCTAGGGGGAGCATGTGATAGTGAATTGATTCCCACTAAATTTTATATTTGGTATCATACATAGCTTTCTTTTCTTGCATATTGTCACATCTTGGTTAAGATGATAAAGGGGGATGTTTTTGATGTCCACCTTTTTGACGATGTCAAGGGGAGAGATATATGCATTATGTGATCATATCTATAGGGGGAGAGATATATACATATGCATATGGGGAGAGATAACTCTATAGGGAGAGATATATGGGATTAGATAAACCTTTCTTGTTTGCATGCTTTTATACTTTGCAATTGGTTTATGTAATCCATGCCCATTATATGGCACCATGTTGTTATTGGTTTATGAGTATTTACCTTTATGTAGCTCATTATTTAATTGGTGCATATAAGTAGGGGGAGATCATTAGCTTTGTGCTTTAATTCTTTATGATTTACATAATGTGTGTCATCATCAAAAAGGGGGAGATTGTTGAGTATTGGTGTTTCATACCAATCTTATTTTGATGATGATCACAACATTATGTTGTTGCTAATGAATCTCATGTCTTAGTCTCTCAGTTTATTTCAAGGATATCTTTCTTGGAGACTAATCACTTGGTGTAAGGATGGACATCATGTGAAGAAGAGCCAAAGTTTGGACTCAAGGAGTACCAAAGCTTGGAGATGATGGAGAGCAATCAAGGCATCAAGATTGAAGACTTAGACTCTTTTGAAAGCATTGTAATTCATGTAATTTACTTTATTGCTTTCTCTCTTTTGAGTCTAGGGTTGATGTAATGCCTTGCTAGATGGTTTACTCATTCATGCACATGCATTTAACCATCTTAGTGAACCTTAGGATTATCATAGATTCCAACCCAATAGGTTCACTCCTTCCGTCAGTCGTCTGATGAGGGAAACACAGTCGACTGGGTGATTTCCAGTCGCCTGATATACACTGCTCAAGTCAACATTTCTATTGACTTAAACTTGAACTTTACGCACAGTCGCCTGTCTATCAGTTTCCAGTCGCCTGTATATTTTCAGTCGCCTGAGATTTGGTCAACAGTCGCCTGTCTAGCGTAAGTACAATCTCTGCATCTCTCTGTCTTCTCTCCATACTTTACAGTAGTCGACTGATGAAGAATATACAGTCGCCTGACTATTCGACAGTCGACTGTAGTATTAACAACAGTCGCCTGTGCGAAGAATTGGAGAAAGAGTGCAGCTCTCTGTTTCGATCCATCCCCTGCAGCAGTCGTCTGCTGAAGGATTTACAGGCGCCTGTCCTGTTTGTCAGTCGACTGTATTGACTTCGTCAGTCGACTGTCCTGGCTCAGATTATAGCCGTTGGATATTTTCTAGCCGTTGATCAGTCGACTGTCTTATGATCATCAGTCGACTGTTTCTGTCGTTTTCACCCAGTTTCTAGCCGTTGCAGATTTGATTATTTGGCTGTTTCTTTGGGTTTTTGGGCTTGATATAGGATTCCTATATATATGAGTGTGCTGCCTTTCTTGAGAACTCTTGATAACATTTGATAAACTCTTGACTCTATAGAAAATCTCAAGAGATCAATAAGCCACTCTCAAGCTCCCTCATTTTCCCTCTATTGAGCACTCATCTTTCTTCATGCATTGAAGTCCAGCTCAAGGGAAATCATCCAAGTGCTCTCAAGCATATGCCAACACTTGGAGATCCTCTTCCATGCATTGCATTCATTCATGAGTAAGCATCTCAAGGCATAGGTAAGAGTATTTACTTTACAGGGTGTAAATTGTTTTCCTATTTCTCTTTGTGGGATTAGGACTTTCTCACTTTGTGGGAGTTTCTCTCTTTGTGGGAGGTTGTCTCTTTGTGGGACTTAGGATACTCTCTTTGTGGGAGTTTAGTGTCCTAGTGTAGGGCTAACCCTAATTCTCTGAGTGGGAGTTAGTGATTCTCTGTGTGGGAGTCTTGATCCTTGTATAGGATTGGTTGGGTCCTTGTGTAGGGCATAAATCCTCTTTGTGGGGTATCTCCTTGTGAGATTTGTATTCACTTCTCTGAGTGGGAATATAGTGAATATTGGTGTGGCTGGATGTACCCAAGTTTGGGGAACCAGGGTAAAACTTTGTGTTTACGTTTGGATTGATTGTGCCATTTAATTCCTCTTGCATTTATAATTCCGCATTTGCAAGTTAAATTTTATTTGGACAATTTTATTGCCATTACACTATTCACCCCCCCTCTAGTGTGTGTTGTTAGTATTGCAAGGGTTAGACGATCCCTACACACTGCACCTGCGCCTGAAGTGCACAATATCTCCTCCCAGAAGAAGAAGAACAAACACAAAAGCAGTCCCCCGAAGGGAAAAGCAATAAAGAAGCAGGCTGGAGGTCCCCCTCCAAAGACCAACAATGAGGGGAAAAGAAAAATGTGCGAAAGAGGAAGGACACCGATCAGACATCTGCCCGTAGGAAAGACTGGAAAGACAAATGCCACAAATGTGGCATGACTGGACACTGGTCCAGAAATTGTCATACACCATGCCACCTCCAGGATTTGTACCAAGCTAGCTAGAAGCCTACTGCTGAAACAAACCTGGTAGAAAATGAAGACCTGGCTCCAACTTAGTTCATCGCCGAGGATTTCTGGAACGACGACCTGCTAGACTGATGCTTTATCTATTTCTGCAATGAAATGTAGTTGAAAAACAATTTTCTTTCTAGATGTTTGTTTTCTTTAAGCATGTTACTTTATTTCTAGACTTTGAATGAAATTAGCTAATTTGTGTCTTATATTGCTATACATTTCTTCTTTCTTGCTATAGATGGATAATAAATGCCTAGTGGACAATGCTTCTACATACACAATCCTTCGCGACATTAGCTTTTTTCAAAGCAACAACTACTATGATGGCACCATAAACACTATATCCTGACCATCAAGTATAATAGAAGGATCAGGGGAAGCAAACTTTTTGCTCCCCAATAAAACACAAATCTTAATAAAAGATGCTCTTTTCTCTCCAAGCTCGCACAGAAACTTACTAAGTTTCAGAGACATCCGTCTAAACGGATACCACCTAGAAACGATGGACAAACATGACAATGAATATTTGTATGTAACGACTCTTAAAAATGGTGCTAAAACCATCGTTGAGAGTTTCAAGGGACTCCCGTCGGGTTTCTATCTTACAACAATTCGAGCAATGGAAGCTAATATAATTGAGCAACAGAAGTGCAAAAATAAACCAGAATTCCAACTCTGGCATAACAGACTCAGACACCTCGGATCGGCAATGATGCATCGCATCATATCCCAGGCCCGTGGACATAATTTCTATTAGATCCTAGAAGTCAAAACTTGACCATTTCTATGATCTATGGGGAGCATGGGATAGTGATTGATACCCACTAAAATTTTCAAGTTGGTATCATACATCTCCTTATTTTCTTGTAGATTTACAGTCGCCTGGGAATTGGCCAACAGTCGTCTGAGTAGCGTAAGTGCAATCTCTACATCTCTCTGTCTTTTCTCCATCTTTTCCAGCAGACGACTGATGAAGGTAATACAGTCGCCTGACTATATGACAGTCGACTGTATTATTGACATTAGTCTCATGTGTGCTTATATGGAGAAAGAGTGCAGCTCTCTGTTTTATTCCATCCCCTGCAGCAGTCGCCTGCTGAAAGTTTTACAGGCGCCTGTCCTGTTTCCAGTCGACTGTATTATCTTCTTCAGTCGACTGTCCTGGCTCAGATTATAGCCGTTGGATATTTTCTAGCCGTTGATCAGTCGACTGTCTTTTGATAATCAGTCGACTGTTCATGTCGTTTTCGCCCAGTTTCTAGCCATTGTAGAATTGATCTTTTGGCTGTGTTCTTGGGTTTTGGGGGTTGATATAGGGTTCATATATATATGGGTGTGCTACCATCTCTAGAACTTCTTGATGCTATTGAAAATCACAAGAGATCTATAAACCACTCTCAAACTCCCTCAATTCCCTCTTTAGAGCTCTCATTCCTCTTCATGCATTGAAGTCCAGCTCAAGGGAATTCATCCAAGTGTTTTCAAGCATATCTCAATACTTGGAGATCCTCTTCTATGCCTTGCATTCATTTATGAGTAAGCATCTCAAGGCATAGGTAAGAGTATTTATTTTACTTGGTGAATTTGTATCACTAATTCTCTTTGTGGGAATTAGTCTCTCTCTTTGTGGGAGTTTATCTCTTTGTGGGATTAGGATATTCTCTTAGTGGGAATAACTCTCTTTGTGGGAGTAACTCTCTTTGTGGGAGTTTAGTGTCCTAGTGTAGGGCTAACCCTAATTCTCTGAGTGGGAGTTAGTGATTCTCTTGGTGGGAGTCTTGACCCTCGTGTAGGGTTGGTTGGGTCCTTGTGTAGGGCATATATCCTTTTGGTGGGGTATCTCTTTGTGAGATTTGTATTCACTTCTCTTTGTGGGAATATAGTGAATATTGGTGTGGCTGGATGTACCCAAGTTTGGGGAACCAGGGTAAAACTTTGTGTTTGCGTTTGGATTGATTGTGTCAATTATTTCCTCTTGCATTTATTATTCCGCATTTGCAAGTTTAATTTTAATTAGACAATTTTATTGCCATTACACTATTCACCCTCCTCTAGTGTGTGTTGTTAGTATTGCAAGGGTAAGGCGATCCTTACAATTGGTATCAGAGCGAGGTTATAGCATACTGCAATGATGGCATTCAACGCCTCATCCGTGTCTCATGAAGAAGGTCATTCAACCGTCCGACCCCCGCTCTTCAACGGAACCAACTATTCTAGTTGGAAAATCAGGATGATGGTCTATTTGAAAGGTCACGGCCTTTGGGACATCACGGAGTCGCATTTTGAGGAGCCTACTTCGCCTGCAGCCTCGAGAACTAAAGCAGAGAAGGACTTAATTAGAGTCAATGCTAGGGCTATGTGTGTACTCCATTGCACCCTCACTCCGGATGAGTTCGACCGCATCTCCATGTGCAAATTGTCCAACAGAATTTGGTATACATTGGAGATTTCTCATGAAGTGTTACTCCAACATAAGGAAGAGGTTGAACCAATCAAGCCCGAGAAGAAAAAGGAGGTTGCACTCCATGTCGAGAAGAAGTCGTTCATATGGAGAAAGAACTTTCAACCAGAAGCTCCGAGTGAAAATGGTGATGAAGAATATGTTAGCGACGATGACTACATCGAGCTTGCCAAGCAATTCAAGAATTTCAAGGCATTCCTCAAGGACAAACAATGTATATCTTCGTCAAAGTTTACCTCCCGGTCTAACAAGTTTATTTGTTTCAATTGTGGAGGAAAAGGTCATCTTGCTACTGAATGTCCTTCCAAAACCACCAAAGATACCTATAAGGGTAAATGGAAGAAATATTGGAAAGGCAAGTCCGAAATCAAGAACCAAGAGAAGGGACTTATCGGTACTTTTGATGATTCCGATGTGGACACATCAAATGAAGAAGAAGAGGATGACAAGGAGGACGATCACATGTGTTTCATTGCTTTTGATGATTCTTCATCAACTTCCTCTAACTCAAGTGATGAAGAGATAGAGGCGTGGCTTAACTCCAAAGAAGAATGTTGCTTCATGGCTAATGGGGAAGAATCTTCGTCTAGCTCAAGCGAGGAGGAAAGCGAGGAGGAAGTCAAAGATGAAAGCGATGAGGAAGTTGAGGAAGAAAAGCTATCTTACGAGGAGCTCGAATACCACCTCAATGTGACCTCCAATTTGGCAAGTAAGTGCATTAACTCATATGATAAAATGAAAGCTAAACTTGATAATGATATGAGTATGGTGCATGCTTTAGAATCTACTCGTGTAAATAATCATGTTGCGTTGCATGTCTGTGACACTAGTGAGAGAGACACACTTCTCTCTCAAGTTAAGGAATTGAGTCTTACAAATGAAAATCTTGTTGCTTAAAACCTTAGCTTAGAAACTCGCATTTAACAACTTACGTTGAAATGTGATGAGGAATCCCAAAAGCTCAAAAGCTTTGTGTATTCTAGGGATTCACTCCACGATTTGTTGGAAAAAAAACATCCGGCAAATCATAGAGGAGGTTTGGGGTATATTCAAAATGTGGTACCTAAACCCACCTCTAATTCCTCTTATGGTGCAAATACAAGAAATATTGCTAAAGCACCTAAGAAGAATCACCATGCTTTCTTGTACAACAATAGCATCAACAAGAAGTATGTAGATCACGAGGTAATGAGGAAGAATGAAAAATCTTTATTTTTTGCTAAGAAGCAAAACCCTCATTCTTTGCATGCCAAGAAATTCGTTTCTACACCTAAGCATGCCACATCCACCCCTCTTGCAAAGGCAAAACCCTTGCCTAGGAAATCCTTGAGATTATGGATTCACACTCAGGTTAGTGTGCAAGAGAGGGATAGCTACATCAACTCTCTAGTTAGGGATGTGATCACCTCATGTGATTACATTAGGAAGTCAAACTCCTCTTGGGTTTGGTTCCCTAATGTTTAGGTTCCTCACACATATGCATATTGCATAAGTATTGTGCTTGAACGTTTATTTTTAGCATACCCATTGTTTGTGTGTGTTTCATGATTTTGAAAAATATTTTCAAATTTATTCTTTTCATGAAAATGGGAATCTTGGGGTTGATATTGACATGCATGCATTTTTGATCCATGTGTATGTCAATGGGGGAGTTAATATGTTGTATGTTTAAAATATTTTAAAACATATTTTAACTCTCATTTAGGGGGATGTTTGAGATCATTATTTACAATTGGTTATTTTTTGATCTCAAACCCAACCCCTTTGATATTGCCATGTTGTTTCTTGTTATACTTCTTTTGGCATTATCATTGTGTCTCTTTGAAGCTTGATTTTTCCATATCTATTGCTTTAATACACTTTACGCTCATGGCTCCAATATTTCTATTAGATCCTAAAAGTCAAAACTTAACCATTTCTATGATCTAGGGGGAGCATGGGATAGTGATTGATACCCACTAAAATTTTCAATTTGGTATCATACATCTCCTTATTTTCTTGTATATTGTCACATCTTTGATGAAGATGACAATGGGGGATATATTTGATGTCCACTTTTTGACGATGTCAAGGGGGAGAGATATATGCATTATGTAAATATATAGGGGAAGATATATTCATATGCATATGGGGAGAGATATATCTATGGGGAGAGATATATGGGATTATATAAACCATTCATATGTGCATGATTTTG